>CM062923.1:54155000-55580000 GCA_031878705.1 Tapirus indicus | reverse complement strand
AACTTTTGTGGTCCTCTCTGGAATTAGCATTTGGGGTATTAGCACTTCAAGAACGGTGTAGTCATACGAAACTGAGCACTAGGAGAAATCCACAAGGTTACCAAAACAGAACAAGAATTATGTTTAGTTCAGTTCATTAAGCATGATTAAAGTCTAAGTATCAGAAATAGCTCCTGAACTCTTCTAGTATAAATATGTAAGACAGCCCTAATCAGAAAGAACTCCCCCAAATTCCATCTACCAGAGAATCTCAATTACAATAACATATCTCTGTGACTGTATGTGGTTACACCAAACATCATCATTATTTTGAAAACAAAATATGTGCATACGATTATGTACATATATCTGTGAAGTTGTGAGTTGCTTGGGGCCACTTGTAAAGGAAGGCTGACAGGATAAAATCGATGATGCATTGCACTAGATGTATAGCAAACCTTAGTCATGGTTCTAAATTAAGTCCCAAAGAGGCTTTTTTCTTCAATGTGTATAATTTCAGAGTAAGTAATGTCTATGTGCTCATCTATTGGAAATCCATTAAGACAGAAAGTCCTAACCTGAAGCCCATGGACCTCCCATGGAAGACTTCCAGGGAGCTTGTTTTAACAATAATTGTATTTATGTACATACTTACATTTTCTCCCCTGGGGATAATGTCCAAAACTTCTCATCAGATTCTCAAAAGAGTATGCGATTCTTTAAAAGTTTGAGAACCACTGCTCTAGGAGATGTTCACAGGGCTAGATGGAAAAAGCAGGGCTGGAAAGACCTTCAAGATCATGGAGTCTACACTCTAACTTGACATTGAGAGCCAATGGACCTCCAGTCATTATTTCAGTTGTTACAAATGGAGGTGGCCAGCTAGAGGCTTTGCTCCATCAGAAAGTTCTTGGTCAATATATAAATATATCATATAATAAATAAACCAATTTAATTTCCCTTCAGTTTCCACTCATGTTTTGTCTCATTCTGGGGCCTCCAAAGAGCCACTTTAAATATTTAAAGCAAGACTATGATTCTCCCCATGCTTTCTCTCTTCAAAGCTTAACACTCCCATTCCTTCTATCATTTCTCAAGGATGTTTCAAAATAGTATTTTTTATGATGATAAGCTCAAATCCATTGAGTGGCATTTTTTATTTATAAGGCAATTGTACTGGTTTCTGGTAGTGAAATAGAAGTGATGACCTCCTTGACTACAGGCTCCTCCAGGGAAAGGATGGTATCTGAATCTCCCTCATCTTGTTCTTTCCTGGCTCCACACAATGTATGGCGCATGCTCAGCACTCGATCAGTGCTTAGTGAGCTAAACTGAATTGTTCATTAGTTAACTGTTCCACCAACATTCCAACAGACAAATTGCAACTTCCCAAACTATCCTGCCTCCTGAATATTAAGCTATCTATTGGTAACTTTTTTTTTCTTTTTTCCTTCATGAATCCTTTTTCCATCTGTGCCTTAATTGTGGACATACTTCAGGTCCTCATATCAGTTTCCATGTTTTCCTCAGACAATTCCTTTCACTTCTATGATTTGAATTATCTCCCACATGCTATGAAATCTGTGTCTCTGGATCTCTTGTTTGGTCTTTAGACTTGTATGCTCAACTATCTGCTAAACCATCTTCATGCAAAGATGTCCACCTCACCCAACAAGTCCAAAGCTAAACTCTCCATCTCCCCACCAAACTTCCTACTCACTCTTCTTTGTTCTTGATCCTAGTAAGTATAACCCTGCCCATCCATGGTATAAACCTGAGAACCATCCATGATACCTCTCTCTTTCTCTCACCACCTCCCCATCCAGTGAGTCATCAAGTCTTGTCCATTTTTGTCCCTAAATATTTCTCAAATAAATCTCTCATTTTTCATCTTAGTGATTGCTGTTCTCGTTAAGGCCCTCGCAGCTTTAAAGAGTTCAAGTCAAATTACTCCCCAGCTTTAAAAGAGTTCAATTCCACTAGAACATAAGTTCCATGAGGACAGGAACTGGCATCAGTTTTGCTCATCATTCATTCTGCACATCAAGCACAGTGCCCAACATGTGGCTGGCACTCAGGAAATGTTCATTGAATGAATGAACGGCTCCCTACTGACTACAGAATACAACTGGGGTCCTTAGCCTGGTATACAAAGCCCTTCATAATCTACTTCCTGGGGACCATTCCTCTGCTTGTTCCTTGTGCTCTAGCATGTGACTTCTGGAAGATATGTCTGCTTATTTCTCCAGGCCCATCTTCATCCTTCCCCTCTGTCTGGAACGCCCTGTTCTGCCCAGCCTGGTTCCAGCTCCCGATTACGTCCTCCTTCCTAATTAAGTCACAGATCAGATATCACCTCCCCCAAAAAGCCTTCCCTGATACACACATGCACTTTCTTCAGGATGAGTGAAGCTCCCCTCTCCTGAGCACTTGGAGCAGCACCTCACGCACAATCTCCATCATTTCACCCTCATAATGTTTTGTGATGACTTGTGCCTGTCTACACTTCTACACTATGAGTTTTCTGAAGTCCTGGACTATGTCTTTTTCATCCTTATACCCTCCATGCCAGGAAAATATCTGTACCACATTAGATACAAACACATTTTTCAAAGAATAAATAAATAACTTAAGTGATATGCAGAGGATCTCTGTGTTAAATTGCCACCTGATACAGTGATCTCCTATATCAAATACCATAAAATATCTGAAAAAGACTTGCACAATTTAAAAACATCTCACACACTGGCATTAACACAAACACATACCACTATAAAAATATATTAATGCTCAGTTGCAGTCAAAAGAAAGGAAATTTGAAGCTAGACATATCCCAGTTTGAAATCTGGCTGCACCACTTACATGGTCTTAGACAAGTCACAACCTTCCTAAGTCTTAATGTCCTAATACGTAAATGGAGATAAAAAAATACTCTCCAGACACAACATGTGTAAATTTTCAGGCATGCAGCAAGCACTTGATAAATGGCAGGTACTATAGTTTTTAATGTAACAACATAGGTTGACCTAGTCAACCCTGAAATATCTACATACAGGTGTATTCAGTTTATAGACCTTCTGGAAATAATGGTTAACCCGAGCTGGCTTCGTGTACAGCTTGGGATGCCTTGGGCTATCTCCCAGCTGGTGTGTGCTCAGGGAATGCAAACTGATCTTATTTTCACCTTCAAATAACATGATTTTACAGGTGGTTTGCTCCTCCCCACCCCATCAAGCTTAATTTGATACCTAATATTTATAAATCACTTTAGAGGATCCAAGCACTTTCACATGTCTTCTTACTCAGTCACTCATCACAACAGTATGATGCTAGAGTCTTTTTTTTTCCAGACCAAAAATAGTGGGGTTTTTTTCTTCAAAATTTCTACCCTACTGGTCCCATTCAAAAAAGTGGATAAATGAGAGTCTGGTGATCTTGACTCTGAAGAGGTCAGCTAGTAGTTATGTGGAAAATGATTCCAGTGCTCAAAATTTGAAGTTAGTCTGCACCTATCCAAGAGTGGCTGTCTCTTTGGGGAAGTATATTTATTTTTTCAAACCACCAGGGTCTCTTTAGTAAATGATCTCTAGTGGTCTGAAAAAGCTGGCTCGTCTCCAAAAGTGAACAATCCAGTCCCTCCAGATCCAGGGAGTCACCAAGTCCACATGGAGAATGCACTAGCATGCATGATGCTGCTGCTGCACACATGCACTTTTCTATACCTACACACACACGTCTGCGCCTGTCCATGAAGCATGGCAGATGGGAGCACTGAATGCCACTATCCCACTCAGACAGGGTAGCCACAACTAATTAGTCCCCCTCCCCTAGACTTTCCAATTCTGTCTGCACAGTGTCTCTCAGGATCCTTAAAGGCACATAACCTCATGATTCCTTATACGACTCTCAACCAATGATGCCGTCTGAGGAAAAGGGACCAGAGAGACCTATACACAGAGAGACGAGGGGAGAAGGGGTCCAGGTACTGCTATGAAAAGGGAAACATGTTCACCTGTGTGCACTTGAAGCTGAGAAATAGAAGATCCTGACATTTTTTTTATTTAGGAGTATTTAAAGCCTGATATACTGAAACTCCTACTTGAAAATCTTGATGGCCCCCATTTGAATCTTCCTGATAACCAAACCGTACCACATAAGCATTCAACTCACTCAACCACCAAATGGCACCTACAATTTGCTAGAGCCCTAGGTAAAGCCTGCTGCTCTCAAAACATACTCCCTTGAGTATGTCTACCCAACTTCAAATTCAGGTAATTCAGAAAAATGTGTAAAATTCTTTATATGGATTTCAAAAGAATCCCTGGAAACCATTAAGCAAAATTCATTTAACCACAGCAAGTTTAGGCAGTATGTTTTGTTTTATTTTAATGCAGTAAAGCTGCCCTCTTACCTCTTAAGCTTTTAGATGTTTTTAAATACTAGAGGCTCACAGATTAATACTTCAGTGTGCACACATGCTGTGGATCAGGGGCCACATTAAAATGTGCTTGGGATGATCTGGAGGTGAAACCTTTTCTAAGTCCACACCCTGTCCTGCTGAAAGGTGATACAGTGCAGGGAGGTGAATGTTGTGTTGGGCAGACTGGTTGGGGCCTGAGGTATCCCTGGCGGTGGCCTCCACGCGCCTTCCACAGGGAGGCCGAGTTTTGCAAAGGTTATCTCCCTCGCACACTTCTTCCGACTTTCTCCATCAACTCTCCTCCTTTTTCTCATTTCCTTCCCTGTCCCCGCCCCCAGTCCCTCGCCTCTGCCAAGGCGCAGGCCTGCCAGGGTTCTTGCGGAGCCCCTTTTTAATGCTGTGATAAAATGTGCTTATTACCCCACTTAATAGAGGCCTGAAGGGTAATTTTGGTGACTCAGGGCAGATGGTAAATTAGTGGTGAGACAATGGAAATCCAGCATCCTTTCTCAGAATCTGCGGCTCTCACCAAGACACCACACTTCCTCTTCTCACAGTCCCAGCCCTGCCATATTTGCCACTGTGGACTTTTAATCTAGAAATGCATCTCAATGATGATCCAATTATCCCTTAGTAATGGGGCTCACTACATTGGTGCCAGCCGGTATCTTTACAAACAACTTAAGCATATCTAATTCAGCATCAAATAAAGTAGATTTCCAAAACCTTAAGAACTTAGCAACTCTGATGTATTGCTTCAAAAATATATATATATATGCCCATATGATAGTAGCAATGGGCAGTTTGTGGAGGCAGAGAGAGCATCTGTTAAATTGAGTCCTATATTTCCCAGTTCTCACGTACCACAAATAAAACCTACCAAAATGATAATTTTTCAAACATTGAATCCTCTATCTCTGTGTAATGAGGCATGTAGAGAGGAGGAGAAGAATTTTTGTGCTTTTTTGCCTTTGGTGAAAATTCCCTAAGGAGTAATTTCATCTTTAAATGAAAAGTTTTGTATCAGGTGATTGTACGAGCTCCAGGAATCACTGAAGCCTGGGGTTCAGACGTGGGGAGATGCACAGGTACACACTCATGCACACTCAGCAACACACAACCACCATGTGCAGGAGGAATAAGGCAAAAGAATGTGGAAAAAACTAATGTTAATGTTTTTAATTACATTGTAATGAAATTTAAAGCAGCTTAGCAATCAGATACATTTTTAAAATCTACCAGCCCTTGAATATTTTGCCTACTCACCTACAAATGTCCATGCCTAGTTCTCCTCCCAATACTCAAGGGCTGGCTACTGGGGCGGGTGGTGAGGGCAGTGACCTTAGGAGGCTCAGGCCCAGCACTATGGGTCACTTTCCTTAAAATCCTACTTTCCAACAGCCTGGTATCTTTTAAGTCTCAACTCTGATGCTCTCAGGTCATTACTGAATTGCATAGCTGAATTAATTCATCACCAAAATTAAAACAAATCGACAATGCTCAGAAAAAAGTCTACAGATTTAAAACACCACCCAAAATATTCCAAAAGCTTTCCTGATGAAATCCACACAGCACTGATATATTTTGCCCAATTTTTCTACCTTGAGAATCAATGCCAACACCATCCCATGGCGACCCTACTGTGGTCTCAGAAGATAATACGGATTCCTACATGCAGTAGGTACATTCAGACAGTTTCAAGGAAAAAGAATAATTACAACCAAAAGGAAGCTGCTACCAAGAGGTAACAACCAGTTTTACCAAAATCTCAAAACCGGAAAGTAGATGAGTAATTTAGAAATAGTTTAAGTGCACTGAATGTTCAAATTCTACTAAGCAGTTTGTTGTGGAGAAAAATCTCATGAATAGAAGGGAAGATAAAGCCTTATTACACTAGGAATCTTAGAAAAAGTACTTATTTATGTTTTAATAAGCTTTACTTTTCTTGTCATTGTATTATGGCTGCTATTATGGCATGCTATTAATAAAAATAAACTCCTATATTAAATGATTTTAATGATTCTATACACTTCTACTCCTGAAACATACCTGTGAACTGTAATTCAAAGTTAAATGATTAAATAAAAGAAAAACTAATGCAACTGGCACCACTATGTTTCCAAATATTTGTATTTAAATACTTCAAACCATGCTCTTCATTTACTTGCTGAGAGCTTTCTGCTGAAATTTAGATTATTTTCTATCATTTCTATTTAGGAGTGGCAGAAGAATCTGTAAATTATATGCCAGTATACCTAGTGTTATAAAAGCCCCTTTATGAGAGTGCTTGCTTCTGATGTTTTATTTTACTTTTGTAACTTAGTATTCAGTGCTCCTCATTCTGTAAACAAATTAAGATAAAATATACTCAAAAGTGTCTTATATAAAACAACTTCAAACCACAAATTTTCTAGGCAACCATCCTAGCAAAAAGAACATCCGATAATGCAGAAAACAGTGTATCCCAAGTACAAGTAGATAATAAGGCCTTGTAAGCAACTGGACCTTAGCCATGAAGCGTTTGCATTCAGAAATGTGGAAAAAAGTACTTAGCACAAGATCTGCCACAACTGTTATTTGAAGTTGAACCTGAGAGTGAATCTGTAGTGATTCACTGTACTATCTCAGCAGCCCATCTGAGTGTCCAGTCCCTTTCACACTATGACGAAATCAGAACAATAGTGACCCCTCCTAATAAAGGAGTATTGATATTTTTCTTAAATGCTAAGATTATAAATTAATGTATAAAATAACACACCACTAACAACTACCCAATTTTGCCTCCTCAAATCAAATTCATGTTGTTGAAGGTTGGGCAGAATACAAGTAAGAAGATAAAATATTATTTAATATACTGTTTATTTGGGGTTTACTATTTTAAATGCTTTACAGGCATTCTAATTTAATTCTTGCAGTAATTCAATAAAGTGGTTCTTTGTCCCCATGTTACAGATGATGAAACAGGCTCATGGAGGTGAAGTGACTTACCCCCTCACAGCAGAGCCTAGATTCAAACACGAGTGCTCTAACTCCAGACTGGACCTACTTTATTGGGACACTGTCACCCTGAAAGGTTGTGCACCTAAAAGTTGCAATCAGTACATTTAATTGCTCTTCCACAAGTGTTTCTGAAATTTTCCCTTTCCTACTTCTAAACCTCCAAACCAGAAAATCCACAATTTTGATGTGAAAAGTAAAAACAAAATTCAGCCATGATGTAGCCTTATTTTATTGTACTTCCTTGTAGCATTATACTTTGGAAAAAAGAATCCTGGAAACTTACATTTACCACCGATTTCCACTGACAATTAGCCATAAGTCACTTTCTAATTTCCCTGCGGCTTTTTCAAAAGCATGTCCAGCTTTTTATATTTTCAAATTTTATTTTCTAAGTATCAGTCATTCCTCAAGAATTTTTGAACACTTATGCTCTCTCAGGATGTTAAATTTGGAGGTGGGGAGAAGATTATTCCCCTCCCTTCATTATTTATCTTGGGTAAAATCATCAGAGAGGACTTTCTCAAGGCATCTTACAATTTAATTTGTTTTTCTGGATCCTAGAATGGCCAAGTTCTCTGTATTTCAAGGCACTTAGCTGAGAGATCAACCAAAGCAACTGTGAATTCGAGAAGCAGGAGGCCTGGTTGTACTGTTGATGCACTTTTTAAGGAATTCCAGTTAATCAGAATGCCATTCTTCAGCCATACCCAAAGCTATTATTCTTGAGGCTATTCATACTATTTTAACAGTTATTGAGTATTTGGAGTATTAGAAGTATACTACAAGTGAAGAAAAGCCCCATAATTGATTTGTTCATGTTTTATTCTCTTCCTTTTCTATTGGCATGTTCTTTACATGCCCTCAATAAATATTAACACTCAAACAACTCACTATTAGGGTGGGAAGCAAACCTTTAGAATGTCGAAACAGTAGAAGGAAGAACAATGCACCTAATTGAAATGGCAGGGTAATTTGGAAAATAAAATTGAGTTGCTGCAAATTCCAAATTCCAGAATAAAAATGTTTATACTCGCTCAAATGCAGATTGTTACTGGCTTTGAATAATTATTAGAACAAAAAATACTTGAACACTAACAATACACTTGCTATGCACAGAACAAGCACAGTCTACGTCTCTACTATTCTGTGCAAGGAAGTTCAGGACACAAGTCCGGTGTTTTTCTTGGTGATATTGTTATTGAACACAGCTTATAAAATCCCCAAAGATGGTGAAACAATAGACCAAGACACCAAATACACAGCCAGTGTTAAACAGTTCATGGACAATATTCTTCAGAAAATTTTCACACAATAGGGAGAGAGAAGCGTGCTGAAAGAAATGAAGGGGTTAAATGATTCTGCTACTCAAAATCCTTTTATTTCCCTCAAACATATTAATTTATCACCAAGATCAATTCAAAATGTAAAATTCCTGAATCTCTTTGGCAGAAGCTAGAGCCAAGAAAACTATGACAATTAAATGGAAAAAGCATTTGCCTCTGCAGTTATGAAATACAAACACATAATGACTCTATAAGAGATAATATTTATCTATACACCGAGGGTAATTCTTATTATCTACTTAGGCCTATGCCATTTTGGGCAGAGATGCTACCCATATCTTACAAAGATAAATTCCATATGCTCTGTAGAGTTATAGCATACTTCCCATAAATAATGTATACAATAAGCTGTAAATAAATAACACATTTATCTGAACTGTTCAAGAGTGAAGGGCAGGGTGGCTACTCACAAGACTGAGTCTCTAATGAATGGACAGTTTCAAATAAAGGAACGTTCAATGGGGAGTCATCACAAAGTTCTTACACTAAAATATTCTGAAGCGAGGGTTTTAAAACAACTCCAGATCTGGTGGGAATTCTCAAGTAAATGTTCCAACTAAACCCAAAATGCCCAATTTAATTTTACTGTTAAAGTTTCTCTTCTGATAGTAGCATCATAGCTAAGAGCATCTTACCTATTTGCTGCAATTTTTAATTCTTTCTCTACACTGCTGTTTTCATGAGCAACGAAATAACTAGATTTAAAATGTCATTTTGAGTTTCTGTCCCATGAAACACACAGTGATTTTTTTTCTTCTGTGTGAACAAGTTTAACATTGCAGTAAATAAAAAGAAAGACTATGTTAAAAAACCAAAACTCCCTAAAGAGTCCACCTGGACTAGTTAGTTTGCTAAGACTTTACATTGTAAAAATTGTTAGTCCCCACTCCAGAAGTATCTCCCTTTTGAAGCCCTGTAGACACATAAACTATTTCCATTTCTTGTAAATAGTGTACTTCTGCCTTTAGAACCTCAGACATGGTACACTATTTAGTTGGAAATTAAGTTTTCAAATCGCTAAGGAATAGTCTCTGAATAACAGAAAACATTAGAGGCCACCGTTAATTATAGCTTGTCTATCAAATTAAGTTAGTGTTCAAGAACACATCCAAATAGTTATAGAGACATTAAGAGGAGTTTTATTGTCAAAGAAATTTTTATTCATTCGGCTTCTGATATTTTTAAAAGAAAAGAGATAAGCCTTTTAAAGTTGAGATGGGATAAGAAAACTCTGGGTTTACAGCAAATTGCTGCCTTCATTGTCCTTTTGACGACTAGGTCGATTTCATTATAAAACTTCATTTTCCAGAGTTTCATAATAGTCATAAACACACTTCACTTGAAAGAGTTTCTGTGGGACATAATATGAATGCAAATGCAGAATAAAATGCAAATGATGGAGGTCTGGGACTAAATATGGACTATCAGTTAAGAATACAGCCACTGAAAACAAATATTTAGGCCTTAAGAGGAAGAGCACAAAGGGGTTGATATGAATCTTTATATCAAGTTACACAGCCCTAGGGAGGGCAGACAAGAATAATAGTTTTCAGTTTTTCACCTAATTGTAAAACCCAGGTTGGGAATATTTGATGACTTTGGTCTCTATTCATTCCTACTCTAAAGTGAGTAACATTTTTCGTCTTCTCAGGAAAATAAACCCATGTGTGGGTAATAATCCACAAGGTGCTCTAATAGGGAAATGAGATTAGAAAACTAGTTCAGGTTCAAATCTCAGGCATTGGAGGTTTACCAAACGGTAGAGAAGAAGTGATCAGAAAAAGAAAGAGCTATAGGTCTTCCCTGCTAAATAATAACCAACAACTCAGATACTTACAGCCAATGAATAATAAACATGCTACCATGTTGTGTTGTAAAGTGTAAAGAAAAATCTACAGAAACGGGAATTCATCAGCAAAAACAATCCCAATTTGGCATATGTTGTCAGGGAATAATTCTAATATCACTCAAAATGTTAATTATTTACTTAGTGCTACTTCTAAATGAGTCAAAATAATTTATGTTTAAATCCATTGTAAAATTTAAGACTGTATTGTGTCAAGATGAAAAAAAAAGTAGCAAGACTGTAAAATGTCGCATAAACTCATTAAACTCACAAAAAGTTGCAGTGATTTTAAAAGTATTACTTAGTAAACAGTAATAGTAATGGTATTCCTTTTCTGTGGAAAAATAAGATTTCATTTAAGTTTTTTAAAGACCCATAACATCTCACACTCAAGGTTCTTTACCTCATGATTACAAATCCTGTTAATTGTAAATGGAGTCATGAAAAGTATCAAGGGAAGAATCAGTTATAGAAATGTATTTTTGAAGATAATAAGTAACGTAAAATTTGTTTTCACAACTTATTTATCCTCCATTAGTTTGTACCATGTACAGTGGTGCATATGTCATGGAAAAGCCATAGCATGGTATTGCACACCTTAAAGAGAGTTAATAACTTAGTTCTGGCTATTTAACTGTATATACTCATGATACCAATAAACAACAGGTGTATAATTCAATAAATATAGAAATAAGCTTTTTTCATGAGAGAATAAACTCTTTATAGCGTGTTTTGGTCAATTTCAAGAATTTTGAACCCAGAAGTCCAGAAACATAAAATAATTTCAAAAGATTTGCACTCTCGTATTTTCCTTTCACAAGAACATATTTCCTAGATTAAGAAATGCTGTTTGGAAAAAGAATGTTCAGAGAGGGTCTAGTAAAGTGTTGCCAATTGCTTTAATTCTGCACACATGAATGCATTAGATTGATCGAAATTGGATTCTAGTGGCAAATATTTAAATGAATATATTCTCGCTTATTTCACATGGTATCCTTTATACCATTTATTAAAATGTCAAATTTGTAAGTGTGGGAAACCCAGCAATTGCCCAGTATAGGTATACTTCCTGGAGAGGCTAAGACTCCAAAAAGCTTTCCTAAATTCCTATAATCCTGAAATAATGGCATGTGAAATTAAGGATACAGTGAAGATGTCCTTTTATCTTTTACAATACATACACATATTCATCTGCTTGAATTTTTCAAAGCTGATTTTATACATGCAAAGTTTATTCACGAATATTAAGGATAGTGAAATATCCAAACTTTTACTGGATCCCAAAAGTCACATTTTGGAATTATTACTAAAATTCAAATTTGGAGACTGTATTTTATGTTTTAGATCCTAACTTTTTAAACAGATATTATATCCTGACATATCCTGCTAAGAACACCAAGCCTGACGCAATTTACAGCATTGTTGTTTTACTTGAGATTTTGAAAACCTTTAAGTCTAACATCTGCACAGCTGTCAGATACACTGTGTCACATGTATTCTATTTTTATTTCTTTATTTGTAAACAAATACTTTCCCATAGTTTTGATGCAATTTTTAAATATTAAATTAATTTTTTGCACTCAGGAGAAATGGCAAAAATTTTTGTTTCAATTCTAACATAAACCCAGGTACTACTTTGATAAAAATATGACATATCATAATCCTAAAAAAGCCATGTAAAATGCTACAGTTGCAAACATTTAAGAGTGTGTAACAAAAATGACTGAGAATGGTATCAGTTTACTATCCTTCAACTATTTCCCTGACAATGGAGTCAAATAATGTTGAATTATAGACCTTCTTACAGGAAGTCTTATTTCGTGTTCATTTTTGATCATTTCCCTGTTAGTCCCTATAAGAATCTGGCTGTATGCTGACTTTCCTTTAAAAGTTTTTGTGTACTACTCGGTTTATGTGTGATGGTTAAATGATCATTTATTAAAACTTTAGCATTTCACATTTGTTTGACATATTTACGTTTCACAAGAAAATATTGTTATTGCAATGGAAAGCATAACATGACCAATATGAAAATACTTCATCTGAATTCATGTTGACAGTATTTTCATTTATGACAAGTGTCTTAATATAACTTGTTATGCATTCTTCACAGTTTCTCCAACTCCACCTGCGAGGGAAGGTAGGCTAGTTTTATAACAGTAGGCCCCGTGGCAATACTTCAGCCTATCTGCTTGGCCTTAATAAACTTAAGTTTCTACTATGAGACCACAAATAGTCTTTGTTTTTAAGAGTACGGAGCTTTACTGCATAATTTTCCTTCTGACACCCAGCAACAGCTGTGTTTTAAATCTTTCGGACTATGACAAACATTCTAACATTTAAACATACGCGTGTTTGAAAACATAATGATTTAAAATTTGTTTATTTTCAAAGTTGGGCAATTATAGCATGATATTCCAGTTACTTTTTTTGAAAGCAGGGTCTATGTTTCAATCCTTTTTTTCTTCCCTGTCCTTCTGTTCCTCCTCTACTATTTAAGCTTCACCATGTTTTCTAATAAAAGTCTCTAAGGTAGGACTGATAGCAATAGTACCCACAACCACTCTCTATATTTCCAAATTGTGAGCAATGGAGTCATTCTGGTGGGAGAGGGATTGCTATTTGAGTGACCTATTGCCATAGAGCTAGTTAAATCACAGAACAATAGTTACTGTTATGGGGCTTTACTTTGTACAAAGTAGCATTAGTATCATTGCTTCCCATTAACCATGGAACTTGCATTGGGGACTTCCACAGAGAGAGAGAGAGAGAGAGAGGGAGGAGAGGAAGAAACTATGAAAAGGGAGTAACTTTTGTGGTACTAGCATTTAGACTTAGAGACATTTAACAAAGTAATTGATCTCAACCTATCCACATATACTCTGCACTTCTTTTTTTCTAAAGTTTTTAATGCTCCTGTTAAGAATCAATACATCCCTACTCTGAAATTCACACATAAATGCATACTAAAAGCCAACAAGAAAGTAACAATAAAAACACACCTGGTAAACAACCAACTTTTAATTCAAAAGAGACTAAGCAATAAAGGGCCTAGAATGATCATCCCAATTAGCCAATGTAGTGACAAGCAGTCAACACCTTATTATTTAATCATTAAAGAGAATCTTGCCATAATTTCCCTTTGACATATTTCAAAAAAGGATTTAAGAGTGTACCACCATGACCCATAACAACAATCAAAAGTAAAGTTATGGTTCTAGGACCCCACCATTTGCAAGGCCTGTGGACTGAGAGGTTCCAGGATTAAGGCATTAGGCGCGACCTTTTGAAGTATTTACAATTTAAATAAGATGTATCCAAGTGTTAGCATTTAGAAACAAACTACATGACAAAAGGACCATTTTCTTGTCTTCCGCTGTTTGTGTTCAGTTTTCTTATTGGATGAAAATAAATTGCCTGTCTATTATTAGTAAATATCTGATGGCCTCATCTATTTTTTTTTTTTTTTTTTTTGTAAAGCAGCAGATCCAATTTTTCAAGGACGTTAGGCTGTTCCTTGCCGCCCCATTCCCATCGCTTACCATAATACCTTCCCCGAAGAGAAAGCTGAAATCTCCCTTGGATCTATCCCATCCCGCTTCACAGGGAGGGAGTGTTTTCAGTCAAGTCCAAGTGTAGCTTTAAGAATTTTAACTCAAGCTATGCTTTAGAAACAACATTCTGGACTTTAAAAATAAAACAATCGCCACCAGGGTTCTTGGCCCACTTGGGAACCAAAGCGCACTGGCCCAGGGATGCCCCGGATCCCCGAGGCCCGGAGGCCTGGCGCTCTCCAGTCCGGGCCTCACAGCCCCGGCGGCCGTCCCCCCTCCCCCGGGAGCTCACCAGCACTTGGCATTTAACCTGCCTGGCGAGCGTGGCTTTCTGGTTCCATCTCTTCGAGACACATTACTTCTCCCCAGATGTCAGAGACCAATCTGGATTAACATGCAACAGGGCGCCCTGTGCAGCCTGCCAGCCCTCGCCCAGGAGCTGTTAAATGCAGATCGAGTCGAGGACCCCCTAGAGAGCTACTGTTGAATAAAAATTGTAATCCAAAGGGACCATTTTTTTTTTTGTCTTGCGCTGCTTGTGGGAGAACCCGGGCTGGCGCCCGAGCGCAGGCCCAGCTAGTCCCTGCTCGCTAGGAGCAGGCGTGGCCACCCCGGGAGGCGGCCTTAGGGGCCCGGAGACTCCTCTCCTCTCTCCACTCTCTCTCGACCCGTTCTTGGAGTGGAAAATGCTTAGATTCTAGGAGTGGCGAGGAACAGGCAGCCCTGGGAAGGAAGGCTTCATTCGACGGCCCCTTCCTGGAGCGCGGCCTAAAGTCTAGGGTAGGGCGGCCAGGCTCTTCCCCGCCTAACCCCTCTTGGCCCCCCAATCCCACCCTGGGCCCCCCAAGCACGCGCCCCCCGCTCCCCTAGGACCAGCGTCCTTCTCCCCCGCCAACCAAGCTCAAGCCTCGCCTCGACGCCTGGCTCGCGGGTTGCAGCCCGGCCCTCGCCCCGTGCCGTGGCCGGGAAGCCCCCGGTGCCTCTCGCTGCCCCCAGTCCCAGGGCGTCGGGGACGTCTGTGCCGAACCCGGAGCGCCGCGGTCAGGAGAGGGCGCCCGGGAGGCCTGCGCCCGCGGGAGGTGGCTGAGGCCTGGGACCTCGGGTCCTGGGAGTGGGTATGGGGGAGGACTTGATGCGGGAGAACGGGATTATGGCTTGTATTGGGGTCTTAATCTGACAAACAAAACAAAACCCACCCAAACCAACAGCACTACAAGGCCAAGTGGATTTCCGCCGGTTTAGGCCTCGTCCCTGCGCGGGTGGCAACCTTCGCGCTCTCCAAGGGAAAAAAAAGTAAAATAAAATAAATCGTGCCGCCAGCAGGCCCTAGAGACAGAGGGGTTAATGAGCTAACGAGGCCTGGCGCTCGCGCCACACCTGAAGCATCCAGTGCCGGAGCGCACCCTCTGCCCGGGCTCAAACTGGCTGGGCCGCATTCGCAGACAGGTGACGAGGCCGTCCTTTCTGGGCCCAGCTCCCAGGGCGCCGCACTAGGGGTCCAGCGCCCCCGGGGACCGGTGAGCAGGCTCCAGTTGGGAGAACTGGCACCCACGGGGTGGCCCTATGTCTTGTCCCTCGCTCTCCACCTCCCAGGACAGGGGCCTCCCCTCCGCGTCCGAGGCACAGCCCCGCGTGCGCCCCGCGCTCTAAAGGGAGCCCAGGCACACTCGCTCCTGGCTCCCGGGAAGCGGACAAGTAGAACGAACTTGGGTTTGCTGCCCTCCGACCAACTGAGACCTAGTGGAGCCCGAGGGTCACGAGAGCGCGCCCACGCGCATAGGCCAACAGCACCACGAGCTCAGCCAAAGCTGCGAAGCCCACTGGTAAACGGCGGGGGCGGGATGTTCGCTTCTCATTTTATAGGTGGGGAGGAGAATAAAATGAGAGTTTTTACCCAATAAAATTGCCTACCAATCTGCATATCTCAAATTAAGGTAATTGGGTAACATAAGTTCACCGAAGGAGTAGGGGGAGAACTCGATGTTATATCAGTTTTGTATCCCCCCCCCCAAACCCCATAACTTTGGCCCTTTATCTTTGACTTTAATAAAATAATGATTCGTTGAGAAAATGGGGTATAAATCTTCATTTTGGAGGCAATTAAAGTGTTGATTTCATTCATGCCCCTAAGCGATTCTTGTAATTCGCTCAAATAGCTTTATGTACCCAGCACTCCGAGATTCTAGAATCCCATTTTCTAGTTAGGCTTGTTGGATTACAATTTTTATTCAACAGCAGCTACCCGAGGGTTCCTCAGTGGAATCTGCATTTAACAGCTCCGGGGTGAGGGCTGGCAGGCTGGACCAGGGGGGAGGCCCGGCAGCCCGCGGGGCCAGGGCCGGGAGCCGCCTGCGGGTTTCCCACCTCGACAGGGCCGCGCCAAGATTGCGCAGGCTGCCTGTTCTGTGCACTCGTCTACACTGCCTAAAGTTTACAACTTGCCAAATAATAGTAAGGACCTGGCGCGCTGGCGCTTTAAAACTCAGCTCTGCCTGCCCTCCACTCCTCGTGGGAAAGGAGGAATTCAGCCGCTGTCGCGGGAGTTACCCAGAAAAATCCAAGCTGGGAATTTATTTTAAGGGGGGTGATTTAAGAGAAGAAAACTTTAAGACGACACCAAGACCGAAAAGTCGGGCGCTCGGGTAAGGACTCCATAAGATAGCTGCTGGCCAACAGTGATCATGGCAGAGCTTGCAAAGGAAAACCCTCCATGACCGGCTGTCCTTTGGCTTAACAAAGGCAGGCTGATCTCTCCCCCAAGACGGGACTCACGTGCCAAGTCAGAAAGAGAAACAACTCTGGGCCTTCACTTATTCATGGAGAGGCGGAGGAGGCCCCCAACCCAAATCTCTAGGCGCGTTGCAACAATTCGCAACGGAGAGCTGTCCTGAGCCCTGCTTTATCTCACCCACTCCTCACATTTTCACTTTCATTGCATTTTTGCAACTCCTTTGGACCAATCCAGAGACACAGCGATAGAAGAGAGAGAGAGAGAGACACTGGGAGCAAACAGTGGTGTTGGGTGAGAGAGGGAGAGAAACCCCCCAGCAACTCCAAATAAAAGTCGTCCCCACTTAGCAACGCAGCGGAAGAAGGGCCTGGAGGGAGGACAGGAGAGGAGGGGGCGAAGCAAGCAAAGGCCGGCAGCTGAGAGCGAAGGTGGCGCGAGTCCCCCACCCGCCACACCGAGGGAGTCGCCGCGGTGCCCCTGACGCTGACACTTCTGAAAGCTGCCAACCCAGAGGGCCCAGAGCACGTACCAGCTGGAGAATGAGTGGAAAGGAGGAGGAGAAACGTCCATATTTATCTGTTTTTATAACCTCGGCCTGGTCTTATTTTTTCTATTAAGTACAATAAAATGGGCGAGCTTGGAGGAGCGCTGCACAAAGCAATGTTCAGTGAGGTCTAGAAGCGTTCGGCCGAGGAAAACTGACAAGACAGGCTAATGAACCGTATAGACAGGGAGAAAATAGCCAGCATTTGCTAGATTTCAAACCCTCGCTGCCTCTCTTAGACCACCTATCTTGGGTTTATTCCTAATAAAATAAGAAATAAGCAGACCCTACACTTTTCTTTTCTTCCAGATAGGAGGGAAAAAAATACTCCAGAACAAAGCCCTACAATCAGAGGCAGTCACTGGCAGTGAACACTCTCATTATTATAGAGGGTAAATAAAATAAAGACAAAAATTAAAAGCGACAAGAAACAGGTCAAGTTTGCAGGCAAAGCTTTTACAAGCTCATCTCTCCAGGTTGAATCCCAGAGCCAGCCTTAATGAAGCAATAATAGCCACATTATTCAAAAATTTTCATTTCGATGGAAATGTATCTAAAAGGGACTTAATCATATGCAAATAATGAAAGGAGGTGGTAGTGACCCAGCAAGCAATATGCATACAGAATTTTTTTCCAGGGATGTTGAAATTGAAAAGCGCGTACCTGGTCAGTTAGATTTGCTGATCTTGTTATATCTTCACTGTCTGATTTTGATCCTCCTTCTCTGTCGTCTATCACCAAATCGATAGGCATTTTCCCTTTCAAACAGCTAATATACCGGTGGCAGAAATTGTCACATAATTCGTGTACCTACATTATGACAGAAATTAAAAAATGGAAATATAATCAGGAGTGCATAAATGACATTGACAAGTGCAATCCACCCCCCTTGTGAGATCCAAACTTCCAAATAGGGGAAACACAGGGCAATTGTCCTCCAGAGACCCCCAGACGCATCCAGAATTAGGAATAACTTTCTTTTCTTGCAAAATAGAGATATCCCAGAAAATTGACAGTGACAAGATGATTCACAAGCTACAACATATTCAACACCCGTGTTAAATTCATCTGCTCCCGGGGCTGTGGCCATTAGAGAGGTGACCTGCGTGGGTGACATTTAAGGTAAACTATTTAATTTCATCCAGTTACTTTATCATAAGTCCTTTTCCAATGTGTCTAAGGAAAAAAATATGTGTGTATATGTGTGTGTGTATATATATATATATACACTAATATATATATGTATATCTCCAAAGGAGCAACACTGTGGTGGCATAGGATATATGCCTGATAAAACAAGTCCTGTAATATTTGTAGTTAGAGATTCTATCAATAAGAAGCATATTTTGGGATACTTCCTTTAACAATTAGAAGGAAATCAAATGCCAGTACTCACGATATGAAAAAAAACAAAACCTACAGCCACAAAAGTGTATCAAATTGATTATGTTTTTTAAAAAGGAAAAAGAAATCTTCAAGATATGTAGGTGTGAGTGGAGCGGTCTCTCACAGGCCCCAGGCATCACTGACTTGCAAAAATTCACAAGAAACCCCAGTGTGCTTGCAATTTAATGTTAGTTTGAATTACAATGCATTAAGTTTTTATTGCTGAGATTTATAGAATAGCTAGCAAAATCATGTTATCCCACACCCTTTCTTGAGTGTGAAGGTGGGGTGTGTGCAGGATTCTCAGATTCAAGAAATTGACACAACTATCAACTCTGCTTTGTCTCTGCAAAACGTTTAATGTGCCTCCTCCACCACCTCCTCCAGACTCCCTGCCCTCTCCTCCTCCTCCCCCTCTGCCTCTCCTCTGTGTCTGACCTGCCGCTGCTCTCAGACTGTCTTCCAGAAACTCACCAAAACTAAACAAAACTCCCCCCCACCCCTGCCCATCAGAGGTAGCAAAGAGGAGGAAGAGGAAGAGAAGAGACCACAAAGGTAACCTGTGAAGCAAACTCCCAACAGCATTCTAAACATCAAGGGGGATGCATAGAATTGCAACTATTTATACAAAGCCAGCAAGGTATTAAGAATGAATACAAGGCTAGGGCGTTTGTGATCCCGGTTTTAGTGGCTGAAATTGTAATTAAACTGCAAAGAGAAATGGACGCTAAGATTGGCCTTGACACTAATTACCAGAAAGAAAGACATTTATGCAAATATCTCAGAAGTCTGAACTTCAGCTGCTCTGAACCCTCCCCCACTGTGTTTTTGGGGGTGAAGAGGAAGCAAAAAGAAAAGAGGCTAGAGAAATTACCTTCTCTAATTCCAACAGATGAAACCTTAATACTTGTATGGCTTGAATCATCTGCAAAGATACAAAAAGAATGAGCACCCCATTCCTAGTTTGCAGAAAATTGGCTGTCACAGCACTAGCATCTCCAGCCCACCCCCTTCCTCTCAGTAAATAGAGTTATTTTGATTTATGGCAATAACACTAAAACTTAATAGCAGCAACTGGGTACCATCTAGAGGTTTATATTTCTTAAGGAGAAAAAAAATAGCTAAAACAACAACAAAGCATCTAAGTGGGGACCATAAACACTCTCCTCCCCCACGGCTCTCCCCTTTCTCAGCCCCACTGCCCCCACTCCACCTCCAAAGGGCCACATCCCTGGACTAGACTTTTCCTTGGAGGGAATGCACGGAAAATATTCTCAATAGTCCCCAAATTGTGGCTTTTCACACTGCAAACTCTCTGCTGCCTTCCGCACACCTTTCAGGCGACCTGGTAGTTTGGGGGCTCTTGCCGGGTCTCTGCCCTGGTGACGCGACTTTGAGGGCTGGGAAGCCCGCAAAGTTTAAGCACACACGCTGACAGGCCGGGAGATAAATCCCCGCGCTGATTAGAGCTGCGCTGCCCGGCTGTCATAAAAAACAAAAGCTCGCATTTCCCAGCGCCAGCTCGCCCGGCCCCTCTCGAGATGAATGTATTTCCCCGAGATCTTGTCCCGGGCCACTTGTCCGTGGACGGAAACATTTGCAGCCGACTTGCAGCTATGGGAGGACCCGTCTAGAAATCTCAGGGCTCTCAAAGCAAAGCTGGGGGAGTTGAGGGGAAGGGAGATGGGGGAGGGGAGTAAGGGGTCCGCTCTTACCAAGTTATCCAGTTCTGGATTAGAAGAAAATAGAGGTTTTTCTGCGCGAATCTAAATACAAGTGAGAAGGAGAGGGGAGAGTGAGGGGGGGGGGAGAAAAGAAAGAAAAATTTGAAATCTGGTCGCCTTCCTAGTTTCTTGCCTCATTACACTGTCGGGGGCAGGACGTAACCTCCGGGAGGGACTCGGTGACACCGAGTTCGTCCCGCGCAGAAACACTTCACTGCGACTCAGATAAGCTGAAAACAAGCCCAGAGCTCAGGGTTACATCTACCAGCAGCTACGCTTCTAGAGGACGCTGCCCAGCTCTCCAAGTCCAAGGCAGCTACCGCGCGTGGTGTTTGTGATTTTCTTTTACAGAGTGAGCTTTCTGCGTGAGGTTCTGGAGCTGAGTTGGGAAGAATATGAACGATTTTAAGTCGTCCGCAAACAGACACTCATAGGAGGAAAATCTCAGGGTAGGTGTAACAGACCTGGCTTAGGGTGCTCTATTTGCTAGTTGCTTTTGAAAATGTACTGGGTGTGGGGGGGAGGTTCTTTTTATTTTCTTTTACTTTTTAAACATTTATTTTGCTGACCTGTTTGGCGAACACAGCTATGTCTTCATTGAATGACTCTGACGAGCAGACGTCCCCGCCCGCCACCCCCGGCTCTCGGGGGGTACAAGTAGCTAATTCACATTTCTCAAAAATCAGTGCTAAGAGAGGGAAGAGGGGGTGTCTGCAAGAAAATACAACAGTCACAAACAACACAATGGTTAGTCCCGAGTCAATGAAAAAAGGCGCCCAAGAAAAACAGCGGGAGGAGCTGGAGGCAGTGACCCCCTCTCTGATTTTGTCATCTACTTTCTCCCTCCCTCCCCCACCCAGGTGACTGCTCACCTCCCCTTCCTCCCAGGGCCCCGAAGTCGGAGGCCCTAAGCCGTGGGCCGTATCTGAGAATCGGTTCAGCATATCTGGCCGGAGAAATTGGTAGCATTTGCTGAGAATAAAACCCAAGCGGTTCCAGCAGCCATTTTGAATTGTTTCCCACCCCCGACAAGCCCTCGTCCCTCTGCTGCACATCCAGGACCTGGTGGAGGAGAAAGGCGCTGGGCGCAGGGGTTGGGAAAGCTCGTTCAAGTGGGTTCCTCCAAGGCAGCCTCGCGAAGCCCAAGGCTCGGGGGATCTCGGTGGCAGGCGCTCAGCTAACTTGGGGAAAGGACCTCTATGGCTGCGGGACCTACTGCCCGGGGGCTGCACCTACCGACCCCGACCCCACGGCCCTCGCAGAGCAGGAAGGCTCCTCCTCGGCTCCCTGCACACTTCCCTTCCTTCGCCGATGACCCCCACCACCTCCAAAAGAAACTTTCTTCAAATGTTCCTGCGGTAAAGCCTTTCATTTTGTCTCTGCAGAATGGCAAAGCAGCTAGTATTGTGAGGGGCCTAGATGTCGCTTATCTCAGCCCATAAAAAAAAAAAAAAAGCTGCTTCTAATGTCCAAGGAGGTGTCTCAAGTCTTTTATTAGCTCTCACAGCTCAGCTGGGAATTTAACAGTTTGGGGTTCTTTTCAAAGCTTCCCCAAATGTTCTGTCCCGGAGCCTAAACCATTTGCAGTTAACGCTGCGAAAGAACGCTGGGATTTAAACAAGCCCATCGCACAAGGGACCAGCAAATAAAGCAGAAAGGGTTTTCAGCTGGGGAAGCTCAGTGTTGAGTGATTTTTTCAAAAGAAGAAATAAATAGAAATAAAAGTTGCTGCAAAGCAAAAAGAGGTCCCCCAGTTCAACAGCACACAGTAGGCACAAGAAACTTTCAAAGGATTTTACTAGTCCAGGGTCTCATCGAAAGGCCGGGGAGAGCACGGTGTAAACCGAAGCCAGAAAACAACACCGGCCGGAGAGCACCCCGCATCCACTTCTACCTAAACCCTGCAGGTTTCGCCTTTGAACACAAAGTACTAAAACGGCTAGAAGTTCCTTAATGTCTGTAACAATTCAGAGCGAGCCCCTCTCCTTGACTACAGTGGTCTAACTCCCTAAATGCAAAGCATGTTCCCCCTTGCCTGACCTGCACTGTCCTCCCTTGATTTTATTGTGCGGTGGCAGAGCCAGCATACGGTTGTTGAGTAAACTTAGCAAGTCAGAACAATCAGTGGCTTAAAAGATTTTCCCTTAAACTAAAAGTTTCGTTCCAACACAAAGGCGCCTGCACTTGGAAACCCTCAACGCTCTCTCTCCCAGCGAAACTGAGCAAGCGAGCACTCCAACCCGCTGAGCCCTCGAGCCGGGGTCTGAGGGGAGACGAGGGACCTTGGGCAACTTCTCCCACACCGCGACCCCTTCGCGGGCACGGCTGCGGCGGAGCGGGGCGCTGGGCGGGCGCCGAGCCTATGTGGAGATGGGGAGCACCCGGGAGTGCAGGCCGCCTCCCCAAATTCTCCATGCAATGCGAATGAAAAGTCACCCAATAATGTACCTCCAATCCAGAGAGCTCTGGCTTTCCTCTTACCAAGGGCAAAGGGAAATAGGGGAAGCATCGCGTCTCGACTACTTAACCTGCCGCCCGTTGTACCTACCCATAAATGGCATCTTTATCTCTCTTTAAAGCGTCATTGACGGAGGAACCCATGCTGGGGGCCATGGCGTTGGTGTGAGCTGTGTGCGGGTACTGATGCGAGTGCAGAGGAGGCCCGTGGTTCAGGTGGTGGACCGGCTGCATGGACCTGGCCGCATGCGGGTCCCCATACATCGTGGAGGGGATGCCTACTCCATCCATGCCCCCGTAATGGGGAAGATCGTCGTACTGCATGACAAACAGGAGAGAAACAAGGTTCAGAAGGCCAGGCGGGCAAATGGGAGCACGGCAGAGCGCGGAGCTTATATAATGTCAGTCCAGCTGGATCCTTCGGCCCGGAATTCGGTGGCCTTGCATCACTAAAGTTGAGATTTCTTATTTAAAAATCAGTTTTTAAAGTAAAATTTCTAGGATTCTTAGTGAGACTGGCTAGGAGGAATGGTCTGGCCCTAACTTGTGTCCCTATCCACTAGTTCAGAAATTCAGGATCCTTTGGCAAGGAAGGAAGGAAGAAAGAAGGAAAGAAAGGGAGGCATTCACCCAGAGGGCGGAAGGTAAAACGTGCATGTCTCTAGAGGAGGAAATTCAAAATCACAATAATAAAACGTGCCAGGACAGTGCAGCAAACCTGCCTAGTTTCACAGCCCCTTCCCATCGGGGGGAATTAAAAAAAAAAAAAGTTACAATGGGAACAGCTACGCCAGGCACGTGAATTCAGACAGTCTTCTCATTTTATTTCTCTGCCAGCGAGGGTTTAGGCAGTCCTGCAACACACTGCATTTCATTTGCTTTCCAAGACAAACTCTGCTAAATTATAAAAAATTAACTGCCCCTCTTATAAGTGAAACTCAGAGAAGGGGACATTTTCTTGTACATTAGAGCTGAAATTAGAATTGGGCAATTTCCCCCCAAAGTTAAAGAAAATCTATAGTTGGAGCAGTTATTCTATTTTGTCTACTCTTATGAACTTTCTCTTCAGACTAGAAGTCAATGAGGCAAATGTTACTCATCAGGTTTAAAGCAAATTCCAAAGCAAATGCATATACAACCCCCCATCTTCCTCCTCCAGAAAAACTACTTTCATATTGATTGTCATTATTTTTGTGTGAGAAATTTAGCTATTTACATTTTTCTCATTGCTCCATTCCAGGCAAGTTCTTTTTCCAAGATTTGGAGGCGCCCAGAGTGAAATGATTTTCAAAGAAAGGAGGAATTGCCACTTTCATCTCCTTAAAGCCAGAGGTGTGAAAGGAGTTTGGAAGAACGCTGACATTTGCCTGAACCAAAGGAGTAAAGAAAAATGTGTCAGCCTAGTAACTTTCTTTTGCAAACAGGGCTCTGAGGGCCAGGACACAAATTATGCAAGGAAGGCTTTTTGTAGACCCCTTTTCTTTTAAGAAACTACCTCAGTTGGGCTGTCATTGTCTCATTTTACTCTCACTACATTTCCATTCAAATAGGAATATTGGGGAAATTAGTATTGCATTTTTAAAGTGAGTAGCTGTGTGCTTAGTATCCAATTAGTGCTGGGCTTTTCTAAGAAAAACTTTCAAAGTATTACCTTGCATAAAAATCCGTGCACCTTAAAATTACTTTTAAAAGATGGATGCTTTCCGACCCAAAAAACCGTTGTACTATGACAAAGTTATTTGCTTAAAAAGCTAAATACTTTTAACGGTATTAAGGATGAGCATAATCAATAACATATCAGAAGTTTCTAGTTGCTTATTTTAGTTTAAAAATAGCTTTAAACTTCTGCTCCCTGAACGCTCACATTATAACATTTGGTATCTAGCGTTTTTTGTTTTTGTTTTCTAAACAGATGATTGCCCAAGCTTGTATTTTTATTTATATAGCTGCTGGTTAGGAATCTATAGAAAACTTGATTTCTTGAATTAACAATTACATGTAACACACAGAAGTCTACAAATGCATTGAATAAATCCTCTCGCTTTAGGCCACGGCTTTAGGAGCCTCATTCAAAAAGACAGAGAGAAAAAAGGAAACTTTTTAGCAGTGTCTTTCAGTCACGTTTCAATTTCATCTCACATTTGACTTCCACAATTGTTTTTTAATACGTACCCTTTGCGCCATCGGCCTCCCTGGCTCCCTTCCTACTTCAACTTCTAATATATCCTCTTTAAGGCCAGTGTGAAAAGAAACAAACACGCAAACTCCCCCGGAAAAAAAAATTTAAAAAGCACGACGAAAAATCCCTTAACGTCTCCAGCAACGTGAGCTACTGGTCCCAGATCTTCGGTCTACGGGACCTGAAGCAAAGCGCCCGAGTCACTGAGCATAAAAACGCTCCGTTTCCAAGACAGCAGCGGGGGCAAAAAAAGCAGATCTTCTCTCCCCCAAAAATCAGTTAAAAAAAAAAAAAAAAAAGAGCGCCCCTCAGACCCAACTACCAAATCTCATGGCTTTCTGCCACTCCGGCTGTCAATCACAGGCGAGGTTGTCAACGTGGTGAATGAATGATCATCCGCTCTGTCTTCTTCTGGTCAGAACACCTCAAATGTTAATATTCAAATGCACAAAGCCCTAGCGCTCGCTTCCCTTGAATCAGTCCTAATTCCTAATCAGTTTCTCTCTTCTCTCGCTCGCTCTCTTTCTCTTTCTCTCTCTCTCTCTCTCCCTCTTTGCAACTGCTGCACTGGAGGGAGATTAGAGGAGGAGGGTTAAAAAAAAATGTCTGTCTGAGTTTGTCTTAAAGGAGCCACGATCGATGCTGCCCGCTTGCAGTCCCCGTGCGTGTGTAAAGTGTGTGTTGCACAGGCGGAGAGGTGGATTCCGACCAGAATGCTAGAACCCGGAAGTAGTGGTGGCCATAACAGGTCGCGTCTTACACAATGCATTGGGCTGCAGCAAGTAGGCTCCTCGGCAGGGGTGGGTGAGCGAAGCGAGCTCTGGCCGCACTGGAGAGGCAGAGAGGCGCTCCATTAAATCGCGTGCCCAGGCACAAACACCCACACACCCAGGGCACACGCGCACAAATGCGGGCAGCAGCCCCTAGCCGCCGGCTTTATTTTCCATATTCTTTTCTCTCCCTCCCCCTCCAGACTTTCTCCCCAAAGTCGACTCTCTTGAAATAAATTGGGAATAAACGCTGGGCAGGCAGCTGCGGGAGTTATTTTGCACAGGGCTCCGCGCATAGGCTTCATGACTTTCCTCGAAATTATTGGGGTCTGCCAGTATTTTTCGGGGCGGAGGGGGGCGATACGGCAAGTACTGGATTCTCAGAACTAAACACCCCAAGTAGAAAAGTCAAACCCGGAGCGAGGAAGAGGAGCAGGAGCAAGGCTGGGAACGGCTCTGCTAAGGAGTCCCGAGAACGTGGGGTAGAGATGGCTGGGGCTTTCTGCAGATCCAGCTTAGAGTTTTTTGCTGTCAGAAGTGGACACCCGCCCCAAGGAAAGGAAATGCTTGCATTTTCTCACTTTGGGGTTGGACGCCCCCACCTCCTAGCCCCGGAGGCCCCCAGCCCCAGCCCCGGCGTCCTGCGAGAAGCGAGAGAGGAAGGGAGGGAACAATGAGCTGAGAGCCGGGAATGTGCCCCCAGCGCCTGTTTACAAACACGAAGCTATTTATGATCGCCGGAAAGCGAAACCCGACGCGGGCTCGGAGGAGCCCAGACCTCGCGGGTGGAGCCGGGACCGCGGAGCCCGGGAGAGGGAGGCTCTTTCTCCGACCCGCTCCGGGCGAGGCGGCCGTGCGCCCAGGGCGCGGCGCGGCGGGGTCGGCGCGCTCAGCTCGGGCTACGGCCGCGCCGCCTTTGTCTTCGAGGCGCCTTGGGGCTCCGGCCTCGGCCGTGCACGGGCCGGAGCTCTTTCCCCGGCGACTCCCCGTGCTCTCCTCCGCAGCCCTTTTTCTCCCTACTCCGTTTGCCTGTCCCCAGCCCGGCTCAGGGAAAACTCCCAGTGCCAAAGAACAAGAAATTCACTTCGGGAGCTGAGATTTCACACAAAAAGCTGCCCCTACCCAGAGCTCAGAGGCTCCAACCAGACACTGATTTTAACTTTCTGCCTTTAAATACCTATTCTCTGGCTTAAACAAACAAAATTCCTTTTCTTTATTTTCTCACTCTAAGCTTGCCCTTTATTATTATATTTAGTGGTGTCATTTCGTTTTTATTTTTCTGCCCGCCCGGCTCTGATCTGCGGAGATGGCTCAGCCGCAGCAGCTCGACGCGGGCTGGAAATCTTACATCTCGGAGCAGGGCTCGCAGCTCGCTCGGCTCGGAGCAGGATTTTTTTTTCCTCCCTCCAGCTGAAACCTCTCACAAAACTCCCCCTGCGGTCGACTGGAAAATGAGCTCACCCAAATCTCGGTAGGCAGCCGTGGAGGAGGGCTCCGCCAATCAGGAGGCACTCCCGCCAAGGCGGCCGCGCATTGGCTGCGGGGAAAATCAATTATCAAATAATCGATCAGCAGGGAGCTTCGATCTGCCGGGAATGCAAACTGCCAGTCCTGATTCCCGCCCTGATGGTGGCCAAAAGGTTGACTCCCCTAAAGCAGCCGGCTCCTCGTTCCCATCGTCCCCACCCCCATCCCACCAGCTGCGGACCGAACCCTCACCCAAAGAGGGCTGTGGGTAAGGGGAAGAGTTTTGAGAAAGATTAGGGGCTCCGATCCACGGAGATGGTTTGGAAAGATTCAGAGCTCTGAAATGTATTGAGGTCAACTCTTAATGCGCAAACTAAAAGAGAATTTGTATCAGTCCGAGAGGTAAGACTCAAGCTTCTAACTGGGCTTTCGAGGAGCAGGGGACACAGGGCGAGCATCAGAACATAGATCCGGAATCAGGTTCCTCCGAGCGCACGTAGCCTTCCTAAGCGACACCTATTGCTTCTTTTAGCACTTCGCACGAATCAACGCCCAGTTCCTCCTAATAATGGAGTTTTCATAAAGCCAAGCAGTTAAACCTCCGTAGCTTCCCGGACCCGCCTCCACCCCAAAGCCGTACTCGCCCCAAGTGTGGCTAAAAGAGTGATGCGTTCACCCAAAGCCTTCGGACGTGCTTTGCCTTGAAAGAGCTCCGACTGTTTAAAAAATTCTTACTAGGATCCTTCATCATTTGCATCTCTCTCTTCTCTTTTCCTTTCTCTCCCTCTCCCTCCTCCTCTGCCCCCCCCCCCCAAGTTTTAGGATCTTTTACTTTTCTTCATCGCAAACGTGTAGAGTTTTCTGGTACAAACGCCCCGAGCCATCACGCGCGAGGTTAAGGCAGGCCGGCGTGTCAAAGCCCGGGGAATCCAGGTGAATTACCAGCGCCTTTATGCCACTACCTGACACCCCCGTCCCCCCAACATGAACTTGGAGACAGAACTTCAGGCCAGGATGGAACCTCCCCGTCTTAGGGAGACATTCCTCTGTTTAATTCTCGGGAAGCTGTGCTGGCTGGGCCCTGCAACACAATCCTTTTCCCATTACGGAGAGGATCAAACTGGGCCGGCAGCCTGCAAACCCTTCCACGAACCCCATTAAGGCTGCGGCCAACACCTGAGCGCCTTCCGACGGCTGCTCCCGGGGTGTGAGCATTTTCTCCAGCAGGCCCGCCAGGCATCAGCGCGGCTGGAGGTAGCGGGGAATGAGGAGGGAGGTCAAGCCAAACATCGACATGGGCACATCTACGTTTATGATCCCTAAATGAACTGCGAGGGAAGTTAAGTACAATTTAACTGAGAGAAATTTACTGCCGAATGCATCTCGATGACCATGGTCTTGAACAGTCGTAGGGGTTCTCCGGGTAAGACTTAGGTAACCGGCTTGGAGTTGCCTCAACTCTGTGGCCTCGATTTCAAATTTGGAAAAGGCCAGTTTCGATATATATTTCTTTGACAATAGAATTTATTTTGTATTGTTGCTTTCTGGTAATTCCCCCCCCCCCTTTTTCTAGCAAAGATAAAAAAAGAAGGTTCAGGTAAGTCACTCCTTTTCAAACCAAAAACATCAAAGCAGTAGGAAGACTATTGTACGCTTCAGCCATGTGTCAGATTACCTCACATATGTACTGAAATGACCTACACACAAGTTTTTCTTAAAGAAAGAGATAGTTCGAGTTTGTGGGCTTAAAATAAACTCTTATTAGTTTTGAAAAGTGTCTTCTTTCTCCCCCCGCCCTTCCATTTATAACTGTGAATCTAATGCTACTCCTAGGCCATTGTAAGATTAATTCTGAACAATCAAGGGACTAAAACACTTTTACAATGTAATTACAGTAGTACAAATTGTTTGCCCAAACCTCATTTGGATAAGGATTTTACAGTTAGCAAACAGTTATTACAGTTGGGGCTTGCTGAGAGAAATTGTACAGAGGATGTATAGAGTTGCAATATAGTAGCCATAAAAAAACCCCACCAAAACTCCTTTAGCAGGGTAGCAATTAATCATCTATTAAAAGGAAAAGGTAAAGGGATAGATAGTTCTAGGTATCTTAGTAAACTGCTAGAGATATTTATAGCTGTTCGGTAGCAGCACCCATCCTTAGCTTACTTGTTTCAGATACTTGCTTTTTAAGGTAATAGTACTTTTATTTTGCAAAAAACTTGACCTGGTGAAGAGTTCTGACACTTGCCTCTAGCTTTTGCAACACAGGCCTTCCATATTCAGCTTACCCTTCATATCCCAGAGCATCTTCCCAAAGTTAGAGAACTAGGACTTTAAAGAGGGAAGCTGGGGCCTAGGTCTCTATTGTTTGGACCCTCCTGCAAGGAGGCATTTAAAGCGACTAGTGCCCCTTTAGGCTGTTGCTACAGTCCTCTCTGAGAACTCCCCTCTAATTTTCTGTTCTCCTATAAGGAATTCTGCCTTTGGAAAGACCTATATCCTGAATTAGGCTTTTGTCCTCAAAGTTCACACTGATGAGTCAGCTCCAAAACCCTCAGAAATTAAAGAGGCACCCCTTAAGGTAAAATGTGTGTGTATTTGCCAGCCCAGAATAAACAAAAGCCTGTTAATCAATCGAGTTTGGCAGCTGTGTTCACAGAATGATAAGGGTTTATCATCTGCCACCTAACTTTAAGATGCCTGTTAAAAGGTTGTGATTACTCTTTAGGTTGTCCTGTGGTGTGGAGGCTTGGGGTTTGTACTTCAAGAATATTCAGCCTCCGCATCTCACCCCCACATTAGCATTTGCATTTCAAAAACCAGAAATAAGAGGAGGGAAAGACAGTTAAAAAAATAGATTTAAAATCTAGTAGAGATAATAGAGGAATGCTGGAGATAAGAACCTAGACGTGATATGAGAAAGGTACCAAGAAGTCAAAGCTAATGAATGGCTGTGAGAAAAGTGAAATAAACTATTTAGAGGTCTATAAAAGGGAGAAACCTGGTTAGGTGATAGGAAAGGGGGTTAACCAAGGGGATTAGGGAAGACGTTAATCAAGTGCCCTGAAGCAATCCGGGCTATAAGAACTGGGAGATTTGTTTACTGCATTTTGCTTCAGAAAACAAAGAATGTCTGGGTCCAGTTCAGAAGTCAATGAGAGGTCAACTTCGGCTCTCCAACCTTCGAAGGGAAAATACCGAAGTCACTATATTCGGACTGGATAATGCAAAAGTTAAAAAAAAATTTTTTGGGGGGGAGGGTGTTTTCCTTACTGCCTTTCTATTTCAAATCATTAATACGCTTTGGTCTCTAGAGGGGGAAAAAATTACACTGGTTAACATAATTACTAGCTCTGACATTTTCAGAAGTTATAGAGGTCTTTTATTAATTAAATGGAGGGCTTAATAAAATATTCCTAATAAAATTTATGGTTGTCTTAAAACTTTCTAAACAGTGCTATAAATTCTTAATAAAATTAACTGGGAAATGAGTTATTAGCCCACACTTTACCCTCCCCCCTACTTCTACACAAGGAATGTCTGCAGAATGAAAAGGGAAATAGAAGCCTTTTAGTAAAATATAAATATTAGCCAAAGTCACACATTGCTTTAGAGGAGGCAAAGTTTCAACTAAGTTATTTCTAATGCCTTCATCCTCCAATATCCCCCAAAAGCTACTCACAAAACTTCTAGAAAATTTCTTCCCCTTCTCTACTACATACTATATATGCATGTATATGGAAGCCCATTTGAAATACAATGCTCAGTTTTCTGGTCTGAGTTGTGTGTTAAGTTTAACAAAAAGCACAAATATATCATGCAAAATTCCAGTAAAGAATTTTGAAGGTTCAGGTGGCAGATATTTTCTTTATCCACTAGAAGATAATTAAAAATGAAATGCCTTGTAATTTCTCTCAATTTAATTTCTTTAAAGATAATTTTAGATAATAAATTTCTCAATAACGTTTCTCTCTGGACTCTTCATTTACAACAACAGTTGGTACATTATCTGAAGCAGCATTTTGTGGAGCAGATGTACAAAACTTTTTCATATCACTACATTTCAAAACCTTGGCGAATTGTCTTAAGTTTTGAGATACTTCTCCGTTTCACAGATACAACGCTGGCTGGCTGGCTGTTCAAAATGAACATACTCCAAACCAAACAAAACAGCCCTGGTGAATTGTTCGGCATTTGAAGGCTTGATCTTTTGTGCCGTCTACTGGACAACGGAAAAACTACAGCCTCCCGTGACTTAAGAAACTTCTGTCCAGTATTTTGAGGGGAGGGGGTGTGATTTGGTGCTGGTAAGTAATAGGAGAGCACCTCAGGACCCAACTTAGACTCACAGGACAGGTCTTGTGGTCTAATCATGTTTTCAAATCCAAGTTTAGGATATTTTATTAAGTATAGACACACCTCAATCCCTGACTAGGGCACAAGTCTGAAACCTGCACTTAATACAGCTGTGTATGTGTGTGTGTGCACCAAGTCAGCTTGGAAAAAGAAAGAGGAGATGGTGGGACAAGCTCAGCATCTCCGAAAAAAAAAATGCTGGTTGCTTGGCTCTGACTGTGAATTTGCTTGACAGTCAAGTTAAATGTATCTACTGCCTAGATAATCCAGAATGTACAAATTAATTCTTGGAATTTGGAACATAACATTATTCAGTAATCAAGAAAAGTACTTTTGGGGCTAGCCTGGTGGCATAGTGGTTAAGTTCACGCACTCTGATTCAGTGGCCCAGGGCTTGCAGGTTTGGATCCTGGGCACAGACCTACACACTGCTTGTCAAGCCATGCTGTGGAGGCGTCCCACATACAAAATAGAGGAAGATTGCCATGGATGTTAGCTCAGGGCAGTCTTCCTCAAGCAAAAAAAAAAAAAAAGAGGAAGATTGGCAGATTGGCAGCAGATATTAGCTCAGGGCCAATCTTTCTCACCAAAAAAAAAAAAAAAAGTACTTTTAAGAGGGAGGGAGGGGGCCGCCCGGTGGCGCAGCGGTTTAGTCCACGCTTGGCAGCCCAGGGTTCGCGAGTTCGGATCCCGGGAGCCCGCCGACGCACTGCCTGTCAGCCACGCTGTGGCGGCATCCCATATAAAGTGGAGGAAGATGGGCACGGATGTTAGCCCAGGGCCAGTCTTCCTCAGCAAAAAGGGGAGGATTAGCAACAGATGTTAGCTCAGGGCTGGTCCTCCCCACAAAAAAAAAAAAGAGGGAGGGAAATGGAATTGGTAATTAGAAAAATTTTAGTGCAGTTCTTTCTGGCAATCTTGGATGAAAATGTGAAACGTCAGTGTTTTCACTTGGAGACCACATGTGGGAGAAAGTGCAGGTGAGATTCACAGTCAGATGCCTTTATGTAGCAGAGGCTGTTTGATGTTCTCTTAAACATTTTAAAAATATTATATACATTTTGGTTATGATTTGGAAAAATATTTATGGTGCTCTAGCATTATGGAAGCTTTGTACCAAAAAAAAATTCATGAAGCTAACTTTGACCTCTATTTGATATTGATATAGTTTCTGAATAATCACAGTTACCATAGAGAGGTGATTCTGTGATTTAAGAGACAAACAAAGCCCAACAACAATATAATATGGAAAAGTCAAGCTGATTTTTGTGGAAGAGACATAGGCTTGGATACAAGGCTCTTAAAACTGTTCATCTGCTTTTCTGAAGTTAAACTTCCTTGTTGCATTTTAATAAAACCTAGTTACTAAGGTGCCTTTTAATAAAAACCTAAGAGTGAAAAGGAGAGAGCTTTAGGGCATTTTATTGATGCATAAATATATTTCAATGATGTACTTCAAATACATATTTTGATGTGGCACTATGTCAGAATGACTTTAAAATATTGTATTAAACATAGAAATATCAGAGAACCTGGTCTGATATCTATGACTTAAGGCAGTGACCACTGCAGTGTAAAAGAACAGGATGGTTTCAGTCGTGGGACAGAGCTGCTGCTGCTGCTGTGGTTGTGGTGGGTGTCTTTTAAACTTTAGCATAATCAACTGAACTGTGACAGTTATTATTCTATGAGGTGCTGTTTGGGTCCATTGCTCCAGATTAAAACAACAGCAATAACAACCATGGCCCTACCAGCAATAGCTGGAAAATGTAGAAAATTCTTACAGGAACCAATCACGAGTACTCACGTTTGATATATTCTAAACTAAGGGCGGATGTCCTGAGTGCTGGCAGAGGTCTGGGAACCTGCTCTAGTCACCAAACGCAAACATTTACCTTTGAAGCAACAGAATGAGCCAGACTGGTCATGATTAGCATCCATGTCAGACTGGATAAAGTGGCATATTTTGTGAAAACCTTCAGGCAAAACTCGTCCTTATTATTCAAAAATAAATATTTTAACATTTCATTGAGTTATCTAATGAATAAGAAAAACATCGAAGGCTTCCTGCGGCTCAGAAAGAATTCTAGTAGCATGAACAACACAGAAGAGGAAAGAAGAGGCTGAAGGACGCCTGCTGAGTAGTTATTCACTGGTGAATATCTGAAAACGTACTTTTCCGTGCCCTTAGTTAAAAATCAAAAATAAATGTCATCCTTCCTTGTCTTTTTTTTTAAAAATTAACGTCAGACTATGGTTATGTTTGCTAAAAATAATAATTTTTTTCCAGGCGATTTATGCGAGAAAGGGCCAGTTTGGAAACAACTAAGGAGAGAAGTCGAGGTATAAGCCGCGAACAAATCGGTGCGCAGCCGAGCCCACAGCCCCGAGAGGCGCCCCTACTTCCGAGCTCATCGCGGATAGTTTACTGGCCGATCGGCGGCCACTTCCGGGACCCCTTATGGAGTGGGTGCTTTCACCGCAGAGCCCCCAGCAGGGCTGTCCTGTCGCCTGTGCCTGTCGGGGTGCCAGGTCCCCGAGGCGACCTGCAGCGCAGCCTTGTCCCCGCGCGCCCAGCCACGCAGAGCCCCGGGCCGGTCCGCACCCCCGGGGGCGCGGACTCCCCGGGCGAGTGGGGACCCCGGCAGGACACGCTGCCGGGGGCTGGGGGCCGCGGACTCTCACGGCTGGCTCGGTGCAGGGGCGGCAGGGCGGGCGGGGTGAGGCGGGCTTGGGAACGTGTTGCCGGCGACCCCAAACCGTCTGGAAAGGGTGAAAAGGTCGTCCCTCCTGCCAGTGTCCCCCTCCCCTGCCAGTTTTGACCACCCACCCATCTTCTCTGTGGGGTTCGCCTCGCCCTCGGCGGAGGGAGGGGGTCAGGCCGGAGCGGCGCGGGTGGCAGCCCGGGAGCGGGAGCGCGAGGACCCGCGACCTGGCGCGGCGACTCGGGGGCACCGGCGTTTGTCTTCCGCTTCTTGGGGCTGAGCACCCGAGGGCGCCTTTCTCCCCTGCTTGGACTCGAGGACTCCGGCTCACCCGCCCTTGCCTCTTAACCTCATTCTGGAAGGTTCTCGCTTCGCTTCCTGGACGGTTCTTCCCCGGGGGGCGCTGTGAGCCATGGGGTGCCGGCCCACCCCCCCAGGCCAAGGGTGCTCTCCGAGTCTGTTTGGGATGCGGGAGCCTTTGGGGACCCCAGCCCCCGAATGCCCCCTGCGGCCGCGGCGGCCCCTCGGAGGGGCTGGAACAAGCGCGCGTTTGTGGCCGAGGTTATTATTTCAGGTGCGCTAATGGGATTAGAGGCCGCGGGAGAACCGTGTGGGGCTCGATGCGGTTCCTCCTCCGGGCCCCGCCGCCGCCGGGGGAAGGGGAGCACGCCCGCTCCGTGCGCCCGGTGCCGGCGCTCACACCTCGCAGGGAGAGGAGGGGCGGGGCGGGGGACTGATGCGGGAGAGGACCGGAGAGGGGGAGGAAGGGAGAGACGCAGAGTGACTGACAGAAACGGAGAGAGGGAGAGGGGGATAGAGAGCGACAGAAACAGAGACAGAGATGGAATCTGATCAGTCCGGTCCGCCACCCGGACACAGTAAAACAACCTCCCCGCACCCGGCCTCGCCAGGGAGGGAGAAACGTGCGCTTTATTCCCTTGCGCTGCTTTCTGCTTCGAGGGAGCCTTGTCATAGACTTTTGCATAATTGCATATTGACTTTCCTAAATAGTTCCGCAGAGCTATTTGTGCTGCCACTTGTTCAATCGCAAACAATTCCCTTGGGAAAAAGAAAAAAAAAGTGTGTGTGGGTGTTGGGGTGGGAACTAAGGCCAGAGGCAAATGCTACCACTCTCTTTGAAAATGTCCCCTAGGCCATCCGAGAAATGACCATCCTGTGAGTCACCATCACAAGTAGGGTGAGGTGATGGCTCTGCCTTGGGCCCCCTTTTCACAGCCCCTTTCCCACCATGGAGAAGCCGAGAATGTTAGGGCTGATAAGTCAAGGCATTTAGTTCCATTTGCCCATTTCACAGAGAAGCAAGCTGAGACAGAGAGAGAGGTTAAGTGACTTATTCGATTTCTTCTCTCTCTTTTCTGCATGTCTCAAAGTTCTCTTTTCAAATATTCCCTCAATTGTTTGAAATAAAAAAAAAAAATCACAACTACAGAAGAAGCCTTTCCTACTCCATGGCTCCTGTCAGAAGCCACTGTGTGTGAAGCTGATGGCGGTGCAGTGAGTGAGTTTGGGGGACTGGGTGGTGCCCCCCCCCAGTTCCAACGCTGAGTCCATCACTGAGTCCCTAGAGGGGTAGAGCAGCAGCAGGAGGGAGCTGGCTAACGTGTGGAAGACCCCTCCACCCAGCAGGGAGAAAGGAGCCAGGAGAGCTTGTATTTGCTGGTGATGGGGCAGGGGTCTCCTAGGCTTTGCTTTTCTCCAGCCAAACCCCACCTCTTCAAACAAACAAACAACCCAGGCCTTTTGCACTGACTTCCTGTGACTGAGTGACCCTAAGCAGAAAACTGCCCCAGGTCACCCGGGGCGGGAGTGGGGACATTCAAGGTCTTATTTACCCCAGGATTAAAAATAACATCCCCTCTGACTCTGTCCCTCCTCAGCTGTTTGCCTTTTAAGGATGTGAGAAAGAGCTTCTTAGAGTCTAAACAGAAATAATAACCCATTGAGATGTTTAGGATTCAAGTTTACAAAAACAGCATTTTATGCCTGCTTCCCTGAACCCCACTGGAACCAAGACCCAGGCTACCAAACCCTTTACAAAGACATCCTGTATCTTTCATGGGCAAAGTAAAGTTTTGAGTAGTTGCTTCTAATTCTGAAATATTTTTAGCTTCAAATTTTGCTCCTAAAGTCAATCCGTTATTTATTGCCCTCCTCTCCCCATTCCCTGATGATTTTTAGCCTTTCATTCTAAATTTTTTGTTACCTTGAATTTTGTCTTGGTTTGGGTGTTTGGTACAGAAAACCTGCTTGTAGGCTTGTTATCTGCAGTCATCCACATTTATTTTATTTTGTGAAAACTCTGTGAAGTTTGCTGTATGTGTGTTTTTATTGCAGTAACACTGGGTTGTAACATTATATGAATTTCAGGTTGTACGTCATTGTATTTCGGCTTCTGTATAGACTGCATCGTGTTCAACACCAAAAGGCCAGTTTCCATCTGTCACCGTACACATGTGCCCCTTTAACCCTTTGCTGTTTTTTAACTTATTGACTATTAACAAAAAGTAGCCTAACACTCTTTGAGGTTTAAACCTTAGTAATGTGCTACGTTCTAGCCTAGCTTTTGTGATAAGCCTGTTGCACTTTCTTAGATACTTGTTGATTCACATATCTTTTAGTTAAAAATCTTTTGAGGAGCCCAGACCTTTGTGATATACTGCACTGTAAGCTATTTTATTTGCAACTATTCAGTGATTGTAGGCTGAAACTGAAGAATGATTTTGGAAACTGGTTCTATTAGGAAAAAGGTCTATGCATGTACAAACATTCCCAGCCAAGGTTCCGCGTAGTGGCAGTGAGGGAGCGTGGGAGGGCTGAGAGTTAGGACACTTGGGTTCAAATTTTAACTCAGTCACTAACGCATTGATTGCATTTGAAGAAGTTAATCACCTGCAAAATGAATTGGTTATATTATTGTGTTGTCTAAGTGCACGTTTGATTCTTGTATTTAATGATTCTGTATTATAAAATTAGACACAAAATATGTAGCTTCAATAATAAACAAAAGTTTACCGTTAGGACATTGCAATAATACCTATTTCACAGCAAATTTTAAAGAGGTTGATATTTTAGAGTTGGATTGGGGAAGGCTATTCTAAAGCAATGTTTCCCTGATTTGACTTCAGCCATTTACCTACAACCGTAGGGTTTTTGCCCTGTTTTAATGCCCTCTGACTTACTATTTACTTGTTTTTTTAAAATAGTCTCACCTAAGATAAAACACATAAATGTATTTTAAAATGCAGCTTTATATCATAGAATTTCTTCTGCATTTTTTTGCAATGCAGAATACAATAATAAATTTAAATTTATTATTAAATAATAATAAATTATTTGGATATTTGCTCCTAAATCATCTTTACCCCACTTTAAGAAGCAATGACCTAAGGATGTCTTAAATCTATTCAATATGCCACGTTCTAAACAGGTTCTACTTTATATATCAGCATGACCAAGGACTGTGCAACATATCTCACAATGAGCACAGAAAGAAGAGGCATTCAGAAGGGAAAGAAGTGAACACTAATGGTTAGGAAAAAATGAATGCTAATTTTAGGGAGAAATCAACAGTAATGTTTTACCATTCAGCTTTGGTATTTAATGTGAGATTGTATCTTATAAACCTGTAACTGCAAACTTGTTGATATTGGTGAACTGTACGAAGCCTCCATTTTACAAGACACCATTTGAAATATAATCACTACAATTTTAGACATTTGTAAGACCCAGATTTATGATAATAATAAACAATTTTTGGAAAATATACCAGATTCTATAAAAATGACAATTATTTCTCATAAAACCTTCAAAACACTGAAATCTGAAACTCCTGTGCTTTATATTCCAGTGAAAGAAAACATAAATGCTTCTACTTTGGACTTTTTTTTTTCAGTTTATTCACTCTCAATTCCCCCCTCCTTTGAGATTCTCCTGACAGGGAAATCAAGCGTCAGAAGAATTCCTTAATTCCTTCAGGCACGGTAACCTCCAGGTATTACTCTCTAAGTTTGAAAATGACAACTTAGTCTTTGTTGAAAGATACACCTGAAAGAATTAAAGTAAACAGAAAGATGTCAAAAGCGTAGGATTATTTTTTTTGTTATCAGTAGGTTTTGTCTGGATATTCTTTAGTGTGGCTTAGAGGTTAAAACACTCAATCCTTTCTCCACAGGCCAGGCGACTTTCGGAGACACTTTCACCAGCCCCCTGATTTCACATTTGTCTCTTCTTAGTAGCATTGCACACTGAATTTGTAGGGCAAGGGGTAATTTTATTTCCTTATTCCCGATAGTGGTTATATACCTCAGTAAACCAAACCATTAGCTGGAAGCTTTTGTTCTGCTTTGTTTTTTCCTAAACATGGAATTAAAGTTAAAATAATAATTTATTGAAACAACGTAAACAACTGACCATCTTAGAAACCAAGAAAAATTAAAACCAAAAAGCATTGCTTAACACAGCCAGAATGCTTAAGAACTTTAAAACCACAAAGTTGAAAATGGATAGTTATGGCTCTTTTAATAACTGTCACTTTACCGTGATTCTAAATCGGTATCCCAGCACAATGAGCAGCGTGGTTGAGCTTCAAATGCTCTGAAAAGCACTGCTTTGAAGGTCAGATTCAGCCATGTTTAAGTTCCCAGCTCTACTATGTTACCAGCAATCCTTGGCTCCATGGAACCAACCACACTCCTGACCCAATAAGAACCAAATTCTCACAACCAATTAGTTCCCTGACTTGTGATTCTGTCCCTGGCAGTTTCCGTTTTTTCTCTTTGAGCATTTAATTCTCTTTAGTTTTGCACATATGTATTTCTATGGTATTTGGCCAGCACCCTTTCTTATCCTAACCTAATTCAGACCAAAAAGTGTCACATATTTTCGGTTACTCTTACCCCTTAAATGCTTAGGGCTTATTTGTTCGCCATGCTCAACCAATGAGCCTTCCTCAGCGCTTTTAGCTTTTTACTCCAGGGGGGAGTAGTTTGAATTTGCTTCAAAATTCTCTTCTTATTTGCTTTTTCCTTCCCTATGAGTCTGTAATTTTGTTCTGCTGACACAGTTGGTTAACCTCATACTGGGGAGCTGATTAAAAACTTTCTAAAAATGTCTGTTCCTATCGCTGCTATTAATCAGCATTTTTGTGGCCTATCACTGTCTTTTGGTTTGTTTATCAAAATCTTTCCACCCCAATAATTCTAAATGGGCACAGTTAAAAAGCTACATACCAGTTCTTTTTAAGATGGGCAAATTCTCACCGTACTCTCTCTAATGTACCTGCTCTGTTAGAATGATTCCAGAGAACAGTAAGTGGTCTAAGAGATCCTCTCAAACTGTGTATGTGCCAGAACAAACATGAGCAAGAATCAGGTTTGTTTCCACCCCTGTGCTTAGGGGACCTCTCAGTTGCACAACAGATTCCCCTCTTGAGGAATACTTTCTTGAAAAATCTGAACGGTTTCATAGATATGCTGAAGGAAGCTGCTCAGGGTCATTTATACACATTCTACACTCCAGTTACACCAGATACAAAGGCCATTCCCACCATCCAACTGCTGTTCTCTTGGACTCTTAAGAAGACATGAAGTCCAAAACCAGTTTCAGAGTTTACCTGCTTTTCTCATTGTCACTGACATTTTTTGGATAGTGATAAAAAGGCAAATCTGTTGCAAATTTCATAAATCAGTCTTTTCTCTCTGTTCTGCTGTCAGGTTGCCCTTCTCACTAATGTCACCATATGTCATTACTTGTCCCAGCCAATCTCAGGTTGACTGAAAGTGTTTAACTAACTTTTGGGTTCTCTTGCCCGTAATCGGTAAGACGGTCAACTTTTTGGTTTTACACTGTTTCGTTTAGAACATGTTATTCAGGTGAAGTTAATTATCTGTCCTAAACAAGTCTTTGTTATTCAGGGATAAAATTGAGAATTTAATTTTTGTCCCTAATTTAGTAAAACATTTCACAGTTGGCAACACATGCCCCACCCCTTGGCCTAATATCTCACTTTACTCCCCCAAACCCTGTGAGAACATATTATTATCATCTCCATTTCACAGATAAAGTTTAAAGTCACACAACTGTTTAGGATCAAAGACCGTGTACCAAGTGATGGTCTCAATCTGGAAAAACGCCTCTGTACTGCATCATTGTATTATGCTAAACATTTGGGGAGCAGGGCATGAGAAAAAAGAACACATTTCTTTTTGCTTGAATTTTTTAGTTCTTTTCTCTTCTCGCCTATCATCTACTATAAGATTAGAAATATTTAAACTCCTGGAATACATCCCCAGAGAGTTTCACCATTTCCGGTGTCTGGATATTTTGAACTGATTAATCATATTCAGTGTGAAATATTTGCTTCTCTGTACTTCAAAGTTATTTTTGTGGTGCAAATAATATCTATTTTTGAAAGATCACACTCAAAATTATATATAGAACAAGACTATTATATAGATTTACTATAATTCTTTCATTCTACAAATACAATATTTGTTTTGTTCTTACAGTTGATTTTTTTAATGTTAAAAAACTATGATATAGACATAAATCAATTTATGACACATTATAGCACGGTTTTCAAGGAGACAGCAGTTCAAACTTTCCATTTAAAGAGAGAGAAGAAAACTGCTTTCAGGAAATATTAGTTAACCGGCAGGAGTCCTTTTCAGAGCATAGTTACCATGGGATTGAGAGGTATTTGTTAATTATAACAGTGCACTAATTATCTGCTTTTACATCTCATCTTTCTGTCTAAATTCACTTCTAATTATATGGTACCCTTTTTGCATATGACATATCTAAAAGTATTGGTTTTATCAGATATGAATTCTTTTACTGGGGAATATTAAAGACATAGTTTCACTTCCAAAATATTTTCTCCTACAATATAGTCAAATCTTTTGAGTGTGGGTTGAATAATCTGTCATGTTGGGGGTAGAGAGGGGCCATGATTTAAATATTAGACATTTTGTATCTTCCAAAAGAGAATAGCAAGAATGATCAGCTTTGTCAGGGTTTCTATTTTTCAAATGCAGTTAAGCAGATGTAGCCACATTACCCGCTCTTCATCATCACCATCATTGTCATCATATTTTTAATACTTTTCAGAATTTCAAAAGTTGTCATTGATGGAAAGCTATTTTAAACACAGTGTAATAAAGGAAAAGTCACTGGATCATCAGAACCGATTTTTTGTGTGATTAATTTGTCATCTGAATGGTACAGGTAGGCTTAAAACAAAAGCAACAACAAATGTGATTTCAATTCCTGTATTTTGATTCCCCTGGGCTTGTTGAGCAAACAGAAACAAGAATTCACTTTCTGTGTAAAGAGAATGAGTCTCACTCATCTCCCCCAAAGCAGGAACTGCCCCCCAGGGGCAGTTATGGAATTGGGGGTCTACATCTTTAGGAAACTTCAGGCTTTCCTCCCAAACACAGGCTCACGTGACAGCTGTTCGTCTGACTCATTCGGGGGTATATACTTTCTCAAAGTCCACTCCTGATCATACTTTATTGATTAGGAACTTTAATGCACACATATTCATTTTAATGTTTATTTGTTTTTAAATAAAGCTTAGAGAATAATTTATAAGCTTTTAAAGAAACATCTGATAGAGTCCTTGAAGCTTCTGCAAATACAAACAAAATCTGCTTTGCAGTATTTAAGACACATATAGATATGTGGATCAAGCAGTTTTAGATCTCGGCTCCAGGAGGAGGTAGAGAGAGGTTGAGGGCTGGTTGGAGCACGAGAGGCAATATTTATTGAGGGCTTCCTCTATGCCAGACACTGGGATAGATGCTTTTATACATATTATTTCATTTTGGTAGCATCCAAGTCTATTAAATGTTATAATAATCAAATTAGAACTTTAGAGTTTGATATATCTTTTATGTTGAATTGCACTGAGTTGAAAACTTGGATTTTCTGCCATCGGTTTCATTTTTATGCCCAGCCACAGAATCATTGACATTCATTCAATTCAGGATGCTCAATTGCCCAGCAAACTAGGGATGCAGTCAGGGCCTGAAGAGCCATGTGGGGGCATTCTTGTGGGGGCATTCTCTGCAACTAGAGAGATTTCAACAGTGGTAAAGCCTTTTCATTATTTGGACGGAGGTCCCTTTCCATCTTTCCCATCCCCTTGGGCCTGAGGCACCTCATCTGGAAATCAAGAGGACTTGACTCTATTTTTGATATTTCTCCCAGTCCCAGTGATTCGTGAATTTCATATTCTGCTGATGCCAAATGTCTACAGCTGAAAGAGGAGGGCAAACTAATTATAAGCAGAACTTTCCCAGCTAAAATCTCAGGGGGTCAAAAGAAATGTTTTAAGTAGTTTCTGACTCTGACAATCAGAAATGCATTCCTTTGTGGCAACTATAAGATACACTGAGAAACAAAAACCTTTTTTTTTTTCCTTTTACCATTTTTGTTATAATATGTTATGGAAGTGAAAAGCTTCCAAAGGGATGGGACAATAGTCCTAATATCAAGTCACTATAGATTGGGGTTATTTCTTGACGGTTTGCTGTGTGCTTTGGAATAGGAAACCATCCCTCTCTGGGCTCAGTAAAATAATGTTAACACTATCTCCTTCAAAATGGTGTTCTGATGTTTAATCAATGTTCATAAATCTCTTCAAGATCCTCACATAATAATTGTGACATAAATTACAAAGTATTATTCTTGGAATGGGGTAATTTTATCCAATTAAATCTCCTCTGAGCCATCAGCTGGGTAGGAAACATTGTTATTACTTTGCAAATTACTTTGTACTTCGGTTTCCTCATGTTCCCTAACCAGGAGCAGAAGTCCCATCAGAAGGTTTAGAGTATTTAATTTTTGCGACATTGACTTTGATGGGACATTACAGTGAAGAACAATATGCACTAGTGCTCTACTAAGGACAGGGCGGAAGGACCTAACTCTCTCTGAGGATGCATCTTATACAATGCCCTTAACCATTCTTGGAGCAGCTGTATAATTAATGGACACAGCACGTCATTAATTTAAATGGAATCATAGGAGAGTTTGAGTTTTAAGCTAGGAGTCAAGTCGGTCTATGAGATTTGCCCAGTTTCTCGAGACTGGAGTCTCAGGATCGGTTGATGGTGTTTGCTTTTTAAAATGCAGCCAGGCCTTCAAAAACAATCGCCAGGCATGGAATTGATACTCAATGTATCCTAGCAAGCACTGGAAATTAGCTTTCATGTTGTAAATGGACCAGTCTAGACATTGCTTTTCATTAATTAATTAATGCGTTCACCCAATAAATTATATACTGATTACCTATGTGCCAGGATCTGGATTAAGGAAGACCTAGAGAGAGGTAGGAGGGTGGGGATCCTGTGCAAGTGTGTGATCAGTAGTAGTTGTCTTCATGGCTGGCTCATGCATCATTTTAGCTGCTGGTTTTATTTTGGAAGTTGTTCTAGAGAGCTGTATTGTCACACTGAATGAAAATGACTCCCCACCCCCGCCTCAATCCACAGCTGGGGTCAATTCATGAGGCATTCCATGAACTTTTATTGCGTTCAAGGATAAAAGAGGCATTTATGATAATTAACATAGAAAATGAGGAAAAAAATGGCTCATATTTTAGGTCACAAATTTTTGAAGTTTGTGTGGCAAGTGAAATGAGAGAACCATCATTTTTGGTGTATGCAACTGCTTAGATATTTAAGTAATAATTGTCTCCTTTTCTTCTTTCCCCCAACCCCTTCTGATCACGTCAAAATTGTAGTGACTATTAAAGATTGGATAAGCACACCAGAAAGTTAAATATTAAATTATCAAAATGGTACTGAAAAAGAAAGAAATAGTAAAGAAAAAGGGAAAAAAATCTATTATCCCACCATCCAAACATAGCTAATAGCAATTTTTTTCTTCAGATGTGTGTCTTTATAGAATTATGTGCTTTTGCTTTCCATTGTGTTTTATCTTTTTTTAAACTATTACATAAATTTTATATCTATTTTTAATGTCTGTTAATATTATAAAGCCTAAGTATACCATAATATAGTTAAGTATTCCTATATTTTTGGATATTTAGTTTGTCTCTAGCTTTTTGGGTTTTTTTCTCACTATTGTAAATTAAGCTCCAGGGCATACTGTGTGTGTAGACTTCCCTACACTTTTTTTAGGCAGAAATCTGGAAGTTAAAATTCTAGATCTTTAAAAGATATTAAAATTTTTATGGCTTTAAAGATTTGTTTTGCTGAATTTCTTGTCAGCATTGGAGATAGTGATTTAAATATTCCCCCTACAAAAATTTATAGGTAAAAATGAACCCTTATTTTTTAAAATTGCATTTTTTATTGCATGCAAGTTGGGTTTTTTTTTCTTTTTTGGTGAGGAAGATTGGCCCTGAGCTTACATCTGCTGCCAATTTTCCTCTATTTTATATGTGGGATGCTGCCACAGCATGGCTTGATGAGCGGTGTGCAGGTCCGCCCCTGGAATCCGGGCCCGCAAACCCTGGGCCGCTGAAGCAGAGCATACAAACTTAACCACTGTGCCACCAGGCTGGCCCTTACATGCAAGTTTGAACATGTCACTGTTTAGTAGTTCTTTTTCTTCCCTTTTGAATTGTTTGTTTACCTTCTTTGTGAATTTCTCTATTAGGGATATTGTAGTTTTGAAAATTCAGAATCTTCTTCCTTATATGAAGGAATATATGAAGCCAATATATATGATGTTTTTGAAGAAATTTCAATGAAGTTAAAAACGCTCATAAAAATAAAAAGACAAAACTGAAAACGGATTTATCATAATTATACGTATGTTTGTACCGAAAGGGAAAAATAAATGGAAATATATTAATTGTAGTTATAATATTTACTTCCTTTTTTCTACTTTTCTATATTTTCAAGGTTTCTAAGGTGAATGTGCACTATTTTTTTTTAATCAGAAAAATATGTGTTTTCTCTCAACTCAATTTCTTTCTTACTTGGACATTTTCAAGACCTAGAGTTTCATTGAAACTGGTGGAATATGCAAGTTTGGAGGCTATGGGCAAGTGAAAAAGTACTTTCTGGAGGATTCTTTCCTTTGTGAAACCAAAAATTTCTAAAAAGATGATTAGGAAGAGGAAACCATATCTGTTCCTCTGAGTGGGTGAGGGTTTTTCAAAGCGGGTTTTCTTGTGGCTGAACCATGTCTACAAAACACTTCTCGGTGCTGCTGGTGTAACGTGCCAGGCTGTCCTGAGGTTTTGCACAGTGAGCGTTCTGTGTTGTCTTCTGCCTGAACTTTCACAGTGACGAGTCATCACGGGTGAGAAGGGCACACGTACGTATACCAAGATGTCCATTTTTTAAAAGTTTGCCCTTAATTTAAAACATCTGTTTTGCACACAGTGAACCTTAGAATTTCCACATTTGGTCAATTTACATAAAGAAATCTGTTGTTTGCAAAAGATTTGCAAAATGAGTAGAAAAGCTTTCAGATTTCGGTCTTGGTTAGTTAGAATAACAGCTGAAGCCTGATTGTCTCGGCCCTTCCGCTCGCGCCAGGAATGAGCCTCGCCTGATGCTGCTGTACGCTGATTGCAGCTACATGTCAGAGAGGAAAAAAAGTAACCTGTTGGATGCTGAATTTTAAAAAGTCTCAGTTAAGACTGATTTCCAAGAATGTTGCAGGGGCGTATATTTTAGGAATTCCCCTAAATCTCCAGGGTAGACAAGAAATGGTGAGAAGAATTTCACAGAAATAATAAATCCATTGTTTCTCAGTAGTGTAGGCATTTGGTCCTCCACATTTGAGTAGCTGGTTCTCCCTGACAGTATATTTTTTAAACCAGGATTTTGTCTTCATCTTTGGGATGACATTCCTGAATTAGGCAAAGGGAAAGGGCACATTTTGTACTTTGGATATGCAAATCCTACAAACCTGAGTGAAGCAGGGCATGCTGCGGGGGACTGATGAATTACACTCTTGCTCATCCCCAAACCTGTGGATTAGGGACCGATTGAAAGATTCACATAGGAGCATGATAGATGGAGAAATATCAGCTTTGGGAAAAAAAGCCTGATTGGAAAACAAGGCTTAGATCTAGGCTGGCTAATACCAATCTCTCCTGTTTAATGAAACCAACCTACCAAGCCCAGGTTTCCCAAGCCAGAGCTGAACAATGTATGTGAGTCCTGAGCACAGGCTGCCCGAAATAGAAAGAGAACTCAGCACTCAGCAGAGGGTGAGCCTTCAAGCTCCATTCTTCTTCTCCCCCTCCCCCTGCCCCCCAGTCTTACTGATCAGGAAAACTGATCTTTCAAAGAAATCTGAAACAGGAGGCAGAGAGAAACACTTTGGAAGACCTTCTCCCATACTTTGACCTAATGGGCATGGAAGCCCTCTTTCCATGGAAATAAGTAGGGTTAAGCATTCCCTTCTCACAAATAAATGTAGCAGAGGCATGGTTGAAAAGTAAAGATGGTGTGGATCTGAGGCATGAGTGGTAGCCCTCTTGGAGTGTGCCTGAAGTGACATCCTTAGGACTTCCGGAGGAAGTTGGCTGGCTACTTGCAAGATGATCATTCTTTTCTGCTCCTAAAACTTGAAAACAAACAACAGCAAAGAAATCTCTGCAACACTCCTCAAATAACGCTTGACAAAGTTTTTAAAGACAGAAGATACTGGGACTCTTGAGAAACAGATCCTTTCTCCTCTTCCAGATCCAGTACTGTAAGGAACATGAAAGAGTCTACTTCTAAAAACCCACCTTTGCACCCTTAATTTGCAGGGAAGTGGACAGGGAGAATGTGTGGTCAGCCAAGGGGAGAAAATATAAAGAGGCCCTTCTAGGACGGAAGTTCCGTGGAGAGTAAGTGACTCGCCTAAGATGAGAAGAACCACCAGGCTGACAATTGTGCTTCTCTCTGTCTGGGAAGAAGATGAGAAATAACCCAGAGTAGGATCGCTCAGAGTTAGGGGGTTTCAGCCACAAGTTGAGATTTTACAGAAAGAAAAGAGGAAAGAAATAAGACAAAGACCTCTCAGAGAGGTCCAAGAGAAGACCAGAATCAAAGCCCTATCGGGTTTCTTCCCATCTCCGCTGTGGGTTAATATTGTCAGTGCCAATGCCCTGAGGTTTTGCCCGTTTCAACTCCTTCCTCCAATATTCCCCCAGGCTCCAGTCTCCAGGGATGGGAGAGGAATGGTAGCAGCTGTTTCTTCCTGAAGAAATAGAGTCTGCTCTTCCCTGAATTGGGGGAAAAAACTGAAATTCATGACTATGCCCCAAAGGAAGAGGATAAACTCCTAACTAGGAGAGTGAATCCAAGTGGGGAGATTTAAAACATCATACAGAAGAAGAAAACAGAACCAATCCACGAATCATGGTTGATTCAGCCTCCAGCCAGCTGGCTGTCAACCTTAGATGATAGAAATTCAGACTCTAGAACAGAAACCTTTAACATATAGACTTCAAACCAAAGGGAATCTACAAAGAGGGCTGAGATGAGGAGGCGTAGGGAGTCATTGAGAAGCCACATACACGAAATCTAGAACAAGAAAGTCTGTATAGGTCTATACTCATCAAACGACGGTAATCTGGAAAGCACTGTCAAAGAAACTAGAGGGAATATTAAATCTTTGAAACAATCAAAGTGTGTAAATAATCTTATGAGTTAAAAAAGGAAATCGAAGAGTAAATAAAATAAATGGAGAACAATATGAAAAAACTTTGAAATTCTACTGGAAGGAAGTAAAGAAGACTTAAATGGGAAAGCGTATCTGTTTCACTGATAGGAAGACTCAAGATATTTATTGTCACTAAATTATTCTATAAACTCAATCAAATGTCCATAAGAATACCTACAGGGTTTGGAGGAATAAGTAAGTGTCAATATCCAGAATGAACTGTAAAAGAACATAAAAATGGGGTTGGTCCTGTCAGCAATTGCAACTCATTACAAAAATACAATATTTAGAACAGTATGGTACTGATGTGGATATAGGTAGATGTGAAATAGAATAGAACTGAGAATAAGGTAAACTCAAGCAATAACTGGGGTGTGAGAAATGTGGCATACCTGATCCCTGGGGGATATATAACCCAGTTAATAAATGGCACATTGACTAACCATGTTTAAAAAAAGAGAGAGAGAAAAGTCGGATGTCTCATTACTCTCTATCCCAAAATAAATTCCACATTTGTTTAAATGTGTTAGCAAAACAAAACAAAAATCCCCAAACCATAATTAGGGTATGTGAAGTATACAGTATCACACTCTAGAAGCTATAAAGGAAAAAATTGCTCCTGATACTTCTCCTTTATTTGAAATTATGTGCTTTTTTATTAGTTGATCGATGTTTGCTTCTCCACTGTATTGTTAAGGTTGATGCAGGGTCAGTGTCTATTTGGTCACTGTTGTATCCTTAGCGCATAGTAAATACACAGTAAATATTTGTTAAATAAATGGATCAATGGCATTTGGATAAAGTCAAATATTCTGCACTATACAAAGCATCATAGCCAAAATGAAAAGATAACAAACTAGGGGGGGTGGTTTACAACACAGACAAAGGCTAATTTCCTTAACGTAAAATTTATCTTGCAAATTAGAGAGAAAATAACCTATAATCTAGTAGAAAAGTAGACATAGGAAGGAATAAGTGGTTTCAGAGAAAAATTCCAAATAATAAATAATCATAAGAGAAATGCTCAGGTTCACCCATAATTAAAAAAACACAAATTAAAACAATGAATCATCTCACATGTTAGTTTGATGAGAATGAAAAATATTAATAAGACCCGATTGTTGGTGAGAAGCAGAGGAAACAGGAATTTTCATATATTCTTAGTAAGAGTCTGAATTGGGAGAACGTTTTTGAGGTCGATTTAGCAATATCGATCAAAATTTTAAGTGCTCATCCTTGAACTCAGCTTTTTAAGGAGGTTATTCTGCAGATATGCTTGCACAAGTAAGCAAAGATATATGTAAAGGAATTTTCATTTTAGCTTTGTTTGTAACAGAGAAAAACTTTAAAATATAGAAAAGTCTATTAACAGAGGATTCTTTAAATAAATTACGGTATATCCATAAAATAGGATGTTATCAACTATGAAATGAATTAAGCAAATATGTACGTAGTGAAAGGAAAGAAGAGTATTACATATTCTCAAGTGAAAAAAGCAAGCTGCGCAAGTACCGTGATTCCATTTAAGCAAAACTGTATATGTGCTCATAGAAAACGACTAGAAGGCTTCATATAGTTCTGTGCTTTCTCCTCTAAAAAAACATTAAAAATTTATTACTTTTATAAGAAAATATTCAAAATGGACTGGCAATTCAAATATAAAACATTATATCTCTAAAACTATAAGTAATACTCACGTTATTCTTATTTAATGTTTAGTAAAAGTAGCAGTTACTTTAATTTTACTTCCTAATTTTATTTTTTGGACTGTAGTTTGCATTGTGCTATTAGATCATTTCAACCTATTTCTCCTGTGGTATCTTCTGATTTATTGCCTATTACTTTTTTATGTAGAATATAATAAACCACTTCCTTCAGATTATTTTCTGATTTTAAGGACCATCTCCCAAAAGGCATTGCCCTCTTTTTATATATAAAAAATAGAGAATTAATCATATCCTAAACCAATTATAAATAGATTAAAAGTGCTGAATATCTTCATTTTGGTTTCAAGATTTTTTTAACTTTCACAGAAATAACAAAGTTCATTAATACATTTAACAAACATTGAAAGTCTATTAGACTCAGTTTTAAGGTTGAAATTTTCAACACAAAAATGTCAGCAAAACAATGTAAATTTCTTACATTTCCAAAAAAGGAATTAAAATCCCTTTAAAATGGAAAAAAATATTATTTTTAAGCCCATTCCCCTTTTTCAAATCTTTATCTCCTTGTAAGGTGAACATCATATATTTTTCTATGAAGTTTTTTGTATTCTTTTGAGGGAAATTTGAATTAAGGGAATTATATTTTTCTATCATGCTGAGTATTCTTTGTTTAGCAAGAAAGAAAAACTAGGAGACAAAGACAACGTAAATTACATTTAAATTCAGGTTTTAATCTGATTCTTATCATTAAGTTATTTTTTCTATTGATGATCTCTTTATATGACTGGAAACCTAAGAGCATAATTTCTGTTGTTCAAGTTCTACAAGTTCCTAAAAAAAACCCCCCAAAACCCCACATTATTAGCTATCTGAAAATCTTTTGGATTTTTTTTCCCTACTCATCAGAATCTATTTCTTTAGCCTTAAAAATTTTATTCAAATACAACAACTTTGGAGCAGTTTAGATATTTGTGGGCTGGAACAATTCTTCTGTAGTAATAGAACAGCGATGTCCCAAATTCCCTCAATTGATTTGAGGTTTTCCTGGAAGAGGGTGATTCCTGTCTGCTCTGCACATCATGCATAGCCCCCCCACCCTGCCCTCTATTTCTTATCTGTGAGCTGTAGTTCAACGATGGTTCCACCTGACATGAGCAGCCAGGAACTATTGGAATCTTGTGTTCAGAACATAGGACATGTCCCAGGATTTAGAGGCATAGCAAAAGCAGGCACATGAAGGAAGAAGAGAAATTCTTCCACTACAAAGAGCAAAAACGAACTTGGAATTTCCAAATTCCTATATGCAAACCAGGTAGGAAAGAAACATGAGATCATAGAATTTTAAAGCTAGAATAGCATCTCAGAAGCTGTCTAGTGCAGGATAACCTTTTGTTTATGGATAAGGAAACTGAGTCCCCTAAAAGTTGACTTGCCCACGGGACCACTAATTTGGATAGTAGCTAAATCAGAAGTATTGATTTTTTTAAGTTAGTTCTCCTCTTTTGTGAAGAATAAGAAACAGTGAGTTGGAAGGAGTGAAGTTCTTTGCTAAATAATTAGGGAGGATGAAAAAATAGAATTACGATACAAGTCAAGTGTTTTGTCCCTTTTTTATTTAAATTATGACTCTCTGAAGGCCATGATACCAATAGGATAGGAGTAGAACATAACAAAACTAAAGCATAAGAGAGGGGTAAGGAGGTTTGGGAAGGTCCGTTCTCCTTCCCCCTTCTTTATCAGTCTCTTTATTTTGTGATATTTTACAACTATCAGCCTTCCCACTGCCTCGCTCCAGCAATGCGGGGAGACTTACATGGGGATCAGGCCCTAAATTGTATAATCAGGCAGATTTCTGCACTTTCCAGTCTAATTTATGGCTTCCCAATCCATTTAAAACAATCTGGGGATGTCTTAATTTACATATGTCACACAAAATGCATTATTAGGGGCACAGGATGAAGCTTTGAAGTCATACAGTCTGAGTTCTAATCCCAGTTCTTCCACACATCAACTGTACGACTTTGCTCAAGCTACTGAAAATCTGTGCCTCAGTTTCCTCATCTGTGAAATGGAGCGGATCATAACTGTAGCTACCACATGGGCTTGTTGATAAGTATGCAATAATGCAATAAATACTAACCCAGTAAGCAACTCAAAGAATGTTAGCTATAATTAATTATCATTCAGTTTACTTCAATTCAAGGAGTCCACAACAAACAAAAATAATTGATTCATGTAATCTATTGTGATTGTGTTAAAGATCGCACTGAGCGTGTGAAAAGACATCTAAGGCGAGTTAGTGGGCTGCCTGTAGCAGAAGCAGTGGAAAGGCTCAGGTGAGACCCTCCGCTCAGCCTGCCTTCTCTGAATTCTACGTTTATTGTCATTCAGAACTGACTCCTTGAGTGAGAAGATGGGTTGACTTACACAGCAGCCAGGAAACATTACTTCCTGTTCCGGCTAAGTTGCTGTGTAGCTCTGAACAAACCACTTGAAACTCCTTGTTTTCTCTTCATTTGCCTGCACCTGTCAAATGGCCATATCAAGTAACATCTGCCCTATGTACATCACATGTACAAGGGCAAAAGTTATATGTGAATGTGCATTTGCAAGTATATGACGATTTATAAAAATGGAGCTAATATTATTATTACCCTGTATTTCTCTGATTTTTGGTTTTGAGTACCCAGTGAGAACAAAAGACCTTGAAAACAGAAGCACGTGATAGAAGAGCCTTTCCTGAGGTTACCTGATGATTCTCGGTCCACTGTTTGGGGAAGAAGAAAGGTGAGAGAAAGACAGCATCCTCAGATGTCTGATCCATCTATGGACACCTGTCCTTGAAAGTCACACTTTTAAAAAACAGCTTTATTGAGATATAATTGACATACAAAAAAGAGCATGTATTTAAAGTGTATAATATGATAATTTTTGACATATGTATAAATCCATGAAACCATTACCACAATCAAGATAGTGAATATATCCATTACCCTCAGAAGTTTCTCACATCTCTTTGTAATCTCTTCCTGACTCCAAGGAACCATTGACCTACTTTCTGTTGCTATATATTTGCAATTTCTAAAGTTTTATATAAATGTAATCATACATTATGTGTTCCTTCTTTGTCTGGCTTATTTCATACGGTATAATTACTTTGAGACTCATCCATGTTGTGTGTATCTATCAGTAATTTATACCTTTTTATTGATGAGTAGAATTCCTGTACAACATTTTGTTTATCCATTGACCTGTTGATGGGTGTTTGGGTTGTTTCTAGATTTTAGTTATTATAAACAGAGCTGCTATAAACATTTGTGTAAAAGTCTTTTAATGGACATATGTTTTCATTTCTCTTGGGTAAATACCAAGGGGTGGAATGGCTGAATAATAAGGTATGCATATATTTAACTTTTTAAGAAACAGCCAAACTATTTTCCAGCTTCCACTTTCACCAGAAGAGCAATGAGAGCTCAGGCTTCTCCAGATTCTAGCCAACACTTGGTATTGTCAATGTTCTTAATTTTAGTTATTCTACAAGGTTGTAGTGGTATCTCTTGGTTTTAATTTGCATTTCCATAATGATTAAAGATATTGAGCATCTTTTCATGTACTTATTGGCTATTTGTGTATCTTTACCGAAGAAATGCCTATTCAAATCCTTTGTCCATTTTTAAATTGGTTTGTTTTTTATTGTTGAGTTTTAAGATTTCTTCATATATTCTAGATATAAATTCCTTATCTGATATAGAATTTGCAAATATTTTCTCCCACTCTGTGGTTGTCTTTTTACTTTCTTGCACAAAAGTTTTTTTCATTTTGATGAAGTCTAATTTACTTATATTTTCTTTCTTTTTTTTTTTTTTGAGGCAGATTGGCCCTGTGCTAACATCTGTTGCCAATCTTCCTCTTTTTCTTTTTTTTCTCCCCAAAGCCCCAGTACATAGTTGTGTAGCATAGTTGTAGAGTTGTAGCTCTTTCATGTGGGACACCACCTCAGCATGGCTTGAGCAGTGAGTAGGTCTGAGCCCAGGATCTGAACCGGTGAACCCAGGGCCACCAAAGTGGAATGTGCGAACTTAACCACTATGCCACTGGGCCGGCTCCTGTTGCTTGTGCTTTTACTGTCATGTCTAAGAAACCATTGCCTAATACAATGTCACAAAGAAGTTTCTTCTAAGAGCTTTATAGTTTTAGCTTTTATATTTAGGTTTATGACACATTTTGAGTTAATTTTTTATATGGTGTGAGATATGGATTAAAGTTCATTTTTGTATGAATATTCAATTGTCCCAGCACCATCCTTCTCTACTGAATTACCTTTGTTTCCTGTCAAAAATCAGTTGACCATGTATATGTGGGTCTCTACTCTGTTTCATTGATCCATTTGTCTGCTTGTCTTGATTTCTGTAGCTTTATAAGTATTAAAATCAAGTAGTGCTAGTCCTCCAAGTTTGTTCTTTTTTCAAAATTGTTTTGGCTATTCTAGGTATTTTGCACTTCCATATAAATTTTAGAATCAGTTTGTCAGTTTCTACAAAAAGCCTGTTGAGATTTTGATAGGAATTTTGTTGAATCTATAGATCATTTTGGAGAGAATTGACGTCTTAATAATGAGTTTTCTGAGCTATGGAAAGGTATATCTCAACTTATTTATTTCTTTAATTCTCTCAGCAGTATTTTGTAGTTTTCAATAACAGCTCTTCTATATCTTTTGTTTAATTTATCCCTGAATATTTCACATTGTTTTTGTCTTTAAAAAATAGACATTATGTTTTAGAGGAAAAGAAAAATTGAGAAGATATTACACAAATTTCCCATATATCCCACACACAGTGTCCCCTATATTTAACATCATGCACTAGTATATTACATTTGTTACAATTAATGAATCAACGTGGACATGTCATTCTTAACTAAAGTCCATACTTTCTTCACATTATCTTAGTTGTTTTTTCTTTGTCTAATGTCTTTTTCTGTTCCAGGATCCTATCCAGGAGACCACACTATATTTAGCTGTCTGGTCTCCTTAGGCTCCTCTTGACTGTGACAGTTTCTCAGCCTTTCCTTGTTTTTGATCATTTTGACAGTTTGGAGGAGTACTGGCCAGATATTTTCTTGAATACCCTTTGGAATTTGTCTGATGTGTTTCTCATGATTAGAGTGGGGTTGTGTGTTTTGGGGAGGAAGACCCTATAGGAAAGTGCCATTTCATCACATCATATCAAGGGTTCGTACTGTCAACATGATTTGTTACCATTGATGTTGACCCTGATCACCTGGCTGAGGTAGAGTTTGTCAGGTTTCTCTACTGTAAAGTTACACTCTTCCCCTCCCTTTCCATGACTTCTTTCAAGTCACTAACAGCCCATACTTAAGGAGAGGGGAATTATGTTCCCCCTCCTGAAGGGTGAAGTATCGACATGAATTATTTGGAATTCTTCTGCATGGGGGATTTGTTTCTTCGCCTTCATTTATTATTTACTCAAACATTTATTTATATCAGTACAGACTCAAAGACCTTTATTTTATACTTTGGACTAATGTCCAATACTATTTTATTTTGTTGTTCAGATTGTTCCAGCTTTGGCTACTGAGAACTCTTTCAGTTGGCTGCTGTATCTCTTTGGCATACTTCTGTCAATGTGTGTGTGTGTGTTTCCACACTTCCTTGCTTTCTGGCACTACAAGAGGCTCTAGAATCCTCTTGCATACATCCCGCCTCCGTCCTAGAATCAGCTGTCTCTTTAAGGAGCTGTGGTTCCTTTTATTGTAGAAAAGTATTAGAAACTGCGATCTGGGCTCTAAGTGCACTTGTTGTTACTGGAGTGTTCTGTTACTGCTTCCAGGCCCTCTCAGCTGACCAAGCAAGGAAATATGCACATATATATATGTAATTTATATATAATTAATACATATATAATTAATATATATGTATATATGTAACCATCTGTATCTATATGAAGCTAAACATATGTTTATACTGATATTTCCCACTACAAGCCACTATCACATGGGCCATTCTAGCTTCCTCTCTTGCTTACCTGTAAACTCCCACTCCAACAGTGAGAAACCTGAATCCCACCGCCCATTCACTTCTTGTTCAATTCCAGTATACATGTATAGCAGTATCAAAATTTTTAACCTGTACCTCTGTTGGAAATACCTTTATCAACCAAAGTCCAGCTTATGTGCAGTTTCTTTTGCCTTTAGTTTTACACACTACACTCATTTCCAAAGTTTCTTAGATCAGCACCTTTCCCCCATTTCCTTCGGTGAGGTTCTTTCATACATTTGTAGAACAGTTAGATTCTTTTACCATAGTCTGCATCCCAGAATGGGATGCAGGACCTCTCAAACGATGTTTTGTTTTGATTTGAATACATTAAGATTCACTTTTTGTGCTGTAAATATCTATGAGTTTTCACAAGTCTGTAATATCATGTATCCACCCTTACAGCATCATACAAAATAGTTTCACCATCCTGAAAAAACCCCTGTGTTTCACCTGCTGAAACCTCTCTCCCTGGAAACCACTGACCTTTTCACTGTCTGTGTAACTTTGTCTTAGAATATCATCTGATTGGAATCATAGAGTATGTAGCCTTTTCAGAATGGCTTCTTTCACTCAGCAATATGTATTTAAGGCTCTTCCATGTCTTTTTGTGGCTTGATAGCACATTTTATAAAATCACCAAATAAAATTCGATTGTGTGGATGTCCCAGTTTGTTTATCCATTCATGCAGTGAAAGATATCTTGGTTGCTTCCAGTTTGGGGGAATTATGAATAAAGATGCTATAAACATGTCAGGTTTTATGTGGACATATGTTTCCAAAATACTTACATAAATACCTAGGAGCGCAATTGCTGGATTATATTGTAAGAGTATGTTTAGCTGTGTGAGAAGCTGCCAAGCTATCTTTCAAAGTGACTGTACCATTTTGCATTCGCACCAGCAATGAATGGGAGTCCCTGTTCCTCTGCATCTTTGTCGGCATTTGGTATTGTCAGATTTTTGGATTTTAGTCATTCTAATGGGTGTGGAGTAATATCACATTGTTATTTTAATTTGCAATTCCTAGTGGCAACTGATGTTGAACATCTTTTCATATGCTTACTTGCAATGTGTATATCTTTATTGGTAAGGTGTCTGTTAGATCTTTTGCCCACTTTTTAATTGGGGTGTTTTTTTTCTTATTGTTGAATTTTAGGAGTTCTTTGTATATTTTGGATACAAGACCTTTATCAGATATGTATTTTTCCCAGTCTATGGCTTGCGTTTTCTCTTGATAGTGTCTTTTGCATAGTAGAAAATTCTAAATTTAATAAAGTCCAGTTTAACAACGTTTTTCATGGATCATGCTTTTTTATGCGGTATCACGATAATGCAGCCCTCCAGAATGAATTGGGAAGTATTCCCTCCTTTTCAATTCTCTGGAATAATTTAGGTAAAGTTGGTATTATTTCTTCTTAAATGTTTGATAGAATTCATAAGTGAAACTATGTGGGCATGTTATTGTTTCTTAATGCTTTTTTTTTTGTGGGAAGATTTTAAAATACAATTTCTATTTCTTCCATAGATAAGGATATTCAAGTTATCTGTTTCTTTGTGAGTAAGCTTTGGTAATTGTCTTTCAAGGAATTTGTCCACTTCATCAAATTGTCAAATTTGTTGGCATAAATATGTGCAAAATAGTCCCTTATTACTGTGTAGGGTGGCACCCATCTCATTCTCTCCCCTCCAGTACCCTGTCTTGTGAATTCTGGCTGCTTGGTATTCCTGAATTCTGGGCTCCATCTCCTCAACTCAGAGAGTCTGCTGGGCTCCACCTTGGGTACTCCTCCCTGCACGATGGTTTAGAAATTCTCTCCACGCCAGTATAGGGCTCACTGCATTTTTTCCTCTCTTTTGACATCACTGTCCTTTAAACCTTGATAACTAGTGCCTTGAGAACTGTTGTTTCATTTTTCTTTTCTGTTTTTTGGTTGCGTCAGGTAAGAGGATAAATCTGGTCCTCGCTACTCCATCTTGGCCAGAAGCAGAGTCTCACTTCACATTTAAAGCCTTAAAAAAAAAGATAGTCCCTGCTTTAGCACATGCGCTTATATTTTCTCAAATAAATCCAGCTTTTTCAAGTCTCTGCCAATAGTTTTCACAAGCTAGCATTTTTCAGAAGCACCCAGGAAGCTCAATAGAAATGCATATTCCTCTGTCCCCTCCAAGAAATTCAGATTGTGTGGTTCTGGGGTATGCTCAGTAATACGTCCCCAGTGCTCTGAAAAGGTGGTCTGAGAACCCTACTTTCAGAAGCACTGCAACTATTTTACATACCATTTCCTCTGACTAGAAGTCCTGTCTTACTTTTAAAGCCGGCCTACCTGTCTTCTGGAAAACCTTCACCAGCCCTCCAGGCTGACTTAGTTACTGCCTCCTTTGTGTTCACCTAACACTTGGTAAAACATATGTATCTTCATAGCTATACTTGCTACAGTGTCCTATAATTATTTGTAATTTTAGCTCATCACTAGATTATGAACTCCTTAAGTTCTAAAACAGTGCCTGGCACAGAGGTGATACTTGGTATATTTATATTTTTGGAATATATAAATAAATGATCAGACAAGATGGACAAAGACTTCAAATAAAGCTTCAAGTTCAAAACCCTAGATCCATCTCTTCATAGTGTTCACACGGTTCACAATACTCACACCAGAATGCCTTGGATGCTTGTTAAGACACTGATTCCTGGACCCTATGTGGACCTATTCAGTTGGGCTCGAGGGCCAATGTCGGGATGTAGGATAATGTTTGGGATGTAGGATAAAGCAATCATTCCAAAATCTGGCTGATAATCAGAATCAGATATTCTGTGGTCCTACCTCCAAACATTCTGACCCACTCAGTGTGAGGTAGAGACCAGGAATCCACATTTTTTTAAGTCCTTGGGTAATTCTTGTGATTAATCAGCCAGGTTTGAGAACTGCTGGTTTATAGTTCTTCTTATCCAGAGACACAGGTCAAAATCACCTGAGAAAAAATTTTCAAGTTCTTGTGTTTAGTTCCCAGCGCCAGAGTGTCTGATTCAGAAGTTTCAGGATGAACTCCCGGTTGAAGAATTTTAAAGTTTGGTGAACGTTGGTAAGAAATGAAGGTTTGGTTTCTCACTCTTCCTCCCAGATTAAATTTATGCAAACCACCTGATTCTGGGTTTGGTTGCCCCTGACCCCATTTCTAGTGAAGGTTATCCTGGCGGGATTGAAAGACTGTAGCTCCATTTTCCTTTCCTCATCCTGATGGTTTTTGCTGTTTACTCTTTAGTTTCAGGGGCCTGCATGTAGAAGCTGTTCAATAAATGTTTTGAATTAACCTGCCATTACTTGGTAACGCCTGGAGAGGAAATGGCATTGCAGAAAAAGGTTGTCCTCCCATCTCTCCTCCCCCACTGAGGTTTTCTTTTACACCGACCCAGATTAAGCAGGCTCTTCCGATTTTCATCTACCACCCTCTTCGAAGCATTCGAAGGCACCGCAGCAGGGCAGGAAGAGGGGGCTGGTGGTCTTGACAGTCACAAGGGAGAGGGGCAGACGTGGTCGAAAAAGCTGAGGCATGCCTGTGAGCTTCAGGAAAGCTCCTTCAACCCGAATTACAAACATGTTCAGGTCTGCCCCGCTCTCACACAAGCCTGGTGGAGTCAGGTTCACTCCGGGTGTCAAGGGGTGGAGGTAAGATATGGCAGAAAATGGTTTGACTCCTTCTTTCTCTTTTGCTGGGGGACTCCCTGGCCTCCGCCTTCCGGGCACCTCCAGGCGGGGTGTCGGCTCCTTGCTTGACTCTGATGTCCAGACCAGGGCCGTGTTTTGTTTCAGCCAAGTTCCTCTCCGTGTGTATGGATAGGCTTGACAGCTTAACAGCTCACAACTGTCTGTTACTTGGTGAGAGGGGATCATTTTGAGGCGTTTACCAGCTGCTTTGCGAAGAGGGGGAAACTGCCTCTCGCTACAGTAACAAGGAGTCCGGCTATGAATCCTTGTCCCAACTCGGGGTGAAAACTCCGGACGGCCGACTGGGTCAGTTCTCCCCGCTTTAGTAAAATGGATCTTAAATAAGGGAAGCCCACTTACTCGGCATAGAGTTTGTAGTCCTTTTGCTGTCTCCTTGTCTAATCAGAACCGGGATACTTGGGGACAGGTAAGCTGCTTGTGGTGAACTTCTCCAAGACGGCGGGTTTTGAGCCGTTTGCATGTCATGTTAACAAATCATCATCCGGGGTTTTGAAAAGACTCGTCAGGTGCCAAAATACGACTGAAGTGAGTGGAAAAGTGTTCACATAGGGTCATTCACAAAGGAGCTTTCTGCATAGTTTTATCTACAAGAGCGCCCTTGTTCAAAAGGCCTGAAAAGTAACTCTGCAATGAAAGACATTACTTTCCACCGATGCGGAGACGCAGAATAGAGTCACGTAAATCGGCTCCTTCCCCAGTAAGTCTCCCTCCTGCGAAGCTGTGCTCCTGGAAAATGGCAGTTATCAAGAGCACACTTTTGTCAGTTTTAGTGGATTGGATTCTCAGCTTCAAATTAGCAGAGGGCTTTTTTTTTCTTTTTTCATTTAAATGTCCTTGCTTCTTGAAACACTAATAGCGGGGAAAGGACAGTAAGTGATTGCACATGGAAAATGAAAATGCTCACTAATTTCAGCGTGAAAGGTCTGGGGGGTTCAAATAATTATGCCTGCGTAAGTGGTCTCTAGCTTTCACTTTGAGTTTAGGTTACATTTCTTTACACTACAGAGCTTTGTTTCAGATCGCATGCATACCTTGTAAAAAATTGATATTGTCTGTATCTCTAAAGGAAATATCCTCTCAGAAAATGCAAAGGCACACTGTTAAAACAAGCAGAGTTTTTGTTCTTTTGAAAAAATATAAATCATACTGTAAAAGTGTTCTTATGAGAAACCAAGTCAAATTTCCTACCAGACACCCTTCAGATTGGCTATTTTATTGGAAAATCACAGGACTATAATATATCTTTGTTTATCTGTTTTTTTTGCCTATCAGAAAGTGCAGCTTTCCACGCTGAGATCTATCACAGCATCCGACTGGCTGGTGATATTGGAAATTTTATTGGCATTCTATATACTTATGTAACTTTGAATTGGGGCTGAGCATATACCTTTTCATGTGGAAATATTTACATTTCTGAGGAACCATTTTAATTTAAGGATGTCATAAAATTTGTGGTCTCAGTGTACAGACTCAGATTACTAAATCTGCAATGGAAGCTACAAATTTTGCTTTCAGAAATTATGACCTCTGTTTGTTTTTATAACAAACACAGTGGCAAACCAAGGTCTATTTTAATATTTCTTTTTTCCTATAAAACAACAAAGTGGCAGCATCTCCTAAATTTACATTTGCCTGTCTCCAAATGTCTATCGACTCCCTGATCCCTCAGCCCTCCTGGCATATGCCGTGGTCCCCACAAGTGTGACAGACAGGGTTAAGTATCATCTCTCCAAGGACTGATCAGAAGTGTAATAACTGCATGAGATTCATATTTTTTCTTTACCTGTAACTTCGTGGAATATAAATACTGAACAGTGATACAAGTAATGGTAATTTTGGGCATTTAATATGGCATTTTCCATCAATAAAGTGTTTTATCACCATCAGATAGTTAACCTCCTAACACCACAGTGAACTAATTAGCTCAGTTGGGTTCATACCCTATATTGCTCAAAAGGAATTCTCCTATTTTGTCTGTTGTACAGTTGGAAATAGTACTGAAATATTGCTTAGTGAGTGAGTGCACAAATTGAATACAAAGGCGATACTTAACTCTGTAGTCCCCACGTGACCTTTTTAAATGAATAGTGCGTTAAACTGAAAAGTGTACTCTATTTGGAGCAGGAAGCCTTATTTTGAAGCCTTAGTATTTCTCTCTCAGCACTTAATTAGCTGTGTGACTTTTAGGGAATCACTTGAGCTTTCCCATCCTCAGTTTCCCCATCTGTAAAACGGTGATAATAATATAGCTCATTTACTTCGCTAGTGCAGTAAAGAGATCAAGTAAAAATATATGGGAACGCACTTTACCATCGAATCCTTATAATTACTATAAAAATCCAGCTGAAAGGGGAAAGTGGTTGTTTTCTCCTCGCAATTGCTTTAGCGTTCTTTGGCTCAGTGTTTTCTAATCTTCAACTATTCACAAATTGCTTTCACAATTACTGCTGTATCTTTGCCTCCCGGTGCTATTGTTTGCATACTTTTCTTTAAATCTTCTTTAAAATATATTGACATGCATTTTAAAAGGGAATTTTATGTCATGATCATAAAGGGGATTGCAATACCACTGCTAAGAACGAAGGCAATAGTAAAAATAAAAACCAAGTCAATACGTGTTGCTCTGGGTGTCACCCAGTGCTATGGGCACTACATTTTGAGAAGCCCTGGTTCAGGGGATGGTGATGGTACTCGCTGAGGCTTTGACCATAGACATGGGGAGTCTGGCTAGGGCAGGGAACTCGCCCTGACCCTCATGCTTACCCTTGTCTGCCTTCATCTTCTCAACCAGATTGTCTGGCCCTAGGGGTGACGGATTGGAAGCCACTGGGTTGTGAGAACAGGAGAGCTGGAAGGGAGAGGTCAATGACCAAGTAGGGTCTTCTCTTTCCTTATACATAAGGGATATTTTTGTGGTGTCTGCTCAATTGGAATGTGTGACTAACTGCCAAAGAGGGTCACAGGAGTAACATAAGAGACACCGTTAATGCTTTGCCAATAAATAGAGCATTTTATTGGATCTGTGTCTGAGAGGCGTACTGCACTCTGTTTGGAAAAACAGCAGCAGATTTGCTGTTCTCTATGTTGTAAAAAGTAAAAGATTTGCTGACTTCCAAAGTGCGGCTTTCAAAATGGAGAGAATGCAAATACATCCTTAAGCTTCTCAGCCACTGTGTCTCTGTTTCTATGAGGAGTAAAGTTTCCATTGAGGTTTCCATTTAGAACATGATGGGGGAAATAAAGCCTTTCGTCTACGGCTGGGGAAAGTTTCTGTTCTCCTTGTCCTGGCATTTTGTTGGAATTTGCACAGGTGATATATTTATTAGTCCAACTGAACATACTTAAAAAAAGGAAAGGCCATTAAAATCACATAAAAATTTCTAATCTGTATATATAAAAATATAAACATATGCTATAAATATATTTTTGATCTGGAAGCTTTTACACCATTATCTACTTTCAAAGGCTTAGAAAATTCCAAAATTCATGGTCTACATAGCACAATTCTTTCAAAGAATTAGAACTGCTTTCATATGTTATCTCATTGAATTTCTACAGTTTCACAAAAGTAGAGAAAGAAAGATGCTGTAGTTCTGGCTAAAAATAGATACCACAATTCTGCTTTAAGAATAGATAAAACTAAGGTCCAGAGATGTCACATCATATTCCCTATAGTTAGTGTGGATCAGAACATGAGGTTTGATCCACCAGAAGTTAAGCTTTTATTTCAAAATTATCCTTCCCTAAATAGGGTTGGCTACCCTTCTGTTGATAATCATAGATCCTCTGAGAGCTCTTGATACCCCTTCTACCCCTCTTGTTGTGATTTCTATAGGTTTTAGTTCAGCCAGGCAAGGATTTTAATCAATTTCTATACCCATATAATTTTGTACTCCTTGAAGTTACTTCCTAGAAATAATCTCAATGATAATAAAGAGTTCAGTATCAGGGCTAACAGTGTCAGATATTTCAAACTTTGTGATATGTGGTATTTTGCAATTTGCCATCCTAAGTCTCATGTGATATTTCTCTAAAATGCATGGAGACTGCGGGAGATTGTGCAATCCATCAGGGAAGTGAGAGTCAGGAGTCTAAATGTAGCTCTTACAGTAAATGGAATCCTCCTGCAAATGTTCATACACGGGATATGTTTATTGGAAAGACATTTGATTCTTTTCAGTTTTCTTTATTAATTCTTGAAAATGTGGCTCACTCAAATAATTGTATTCATGACTAGTTTAATGCAGTTATATGTTATAAAAGAACTGAAAGCCTTGAATTTCCAACACTTTATTACTTTCTTCAAGCCATTTTTAAAGGAAAATAATAATATGCTTAAAGTTCTGTTTTGCTGTGCATAAACTACAAACCCATGAACATTCATTATTAGTACACATTAAAAATTCATTGATGAAAGTTTGAAATTCCTTAAAATCATTTGAAATGCCAACAGGCAATTCTCCATTACATTGCCATCGATTACAAGAATTCTAAAAACTATTTCCTTGACATCTGCCTGCCTAAAATTACATCCATTGGACTCAAGAAGCACGAATTAATTATTCTTGTTTTCAGGGCTGGAGCTGCAAATGCAAAGAAATTGGCCCAATGTACTAGGCACATTACTAATTCAGAAGTGGAATAAAAATCAGTCTCCACACTAGGAAAACAAATCCATAAGCAAAGGGAACATCAATTTCAGGCTTTCTTTGCTAGTTATATTTAGCTCCTTTTCTTTCTTACTGTTATCACATGCAAGCATATCCGGGCTTGACTGAAATCTATTTTGCTTTCCTAACAAACTTATATAACATCTCTCCATGAGACATTATTTCTCTTGTATTCAGACAAGTCTCTGAGGCCACATAAAACCAGAAGACAATGGAAATGATATACTTTGATTGTAAGGTCTGATTGTTGTTATTCATGGTTAAACTGAAAAGTATACTGGAGCTAAAATTACATGTAACAATTCATGATGAAACACTTAGATGAAAGGGAACAAAAGAAAAATTATTATAAAAATTACAAAGCCTTATTAGTAACACAGTTTCAATCTTAGTAAATAATGCAAACAAACAATAAAGGCAATGATTAAGCCAAGAGTGAAGAGCACTAGCTATATTTTAAGAACATAGATTGGATAGAATTGTTCCTCTTTAATGAAAAAGCTTGAAATGATTCCCAATTTATCATACAAATTTTGTAAGGATATGATTGATTTCATTGTTTAAATTCAGCTTTACTGCTTCACAAAAATTCTCATAAATGGTCTTGTATAATCATTTCCTTCTAAAGTAACATACTAATTAATTTCAATTAAATATATGTAAAAGAAGATATATTTTGAAAAATGCGTCTCCCTTGCCATTTGTTAATATATTGAAAAAGTGTAAACCTTGAAACATTTAGCATAGAAAATATTCATTTTTGGTAATTTCTCAAGGGGGCAATTTATTAAATGAAAGGCTTTTAACATAAGCAGCCCTATAAATCATGGGTGTCATCAAACTGCTTCATCACTTCATTAATTTAAAAGATTATTATATGCGTAACTGACATAATTTTGAACAATGTTACATGGTTAATTTATTAATGCAGAAAAGCAGAAATGACACGCTGACTTGATTTATTTTTGTAATTGTATAATTTTAGAACTTTTGCCTATGACTTTCACTAACAGAAGAAATGATTCAGTGTCTCACTGCTAATTTTATCGAGGTCTCTTCTCTGCTAATGCTTTGCCAGTAGTAATGTCTTCTGGTCATTTAATTTTAAAATACATTTCTAAGAGTGCAAGACAAAGCCGTTAAAAAAAAACTACCTCTTCTTTTTAAAGTCCAGTGGTCAAGTATAGGATATATACCTTTCTACAATGTGAATTATGAGATTCTAATTAAAAAAAACTTTTTGAGCTTTTTGGAGACTATCATATCATTAAAGTACATTGTTTTAATTATGTACATTTATAAATTGCTTCTGTTCTATATCTTCCAATAATCTCTCTTCTAAACATCTTTGTATCTCTGAAAATCACCTTGGAGACTGTGCATTGTAATGATATGATTAAATGATTCTTTAAAGATTCTTTTTCTTTCGTCACTGTAGTTAGTAACCTTCCTGGGAATTTTGTGAAAGGCTGAAGAAGTAAGAGAAGTCATTGGGTTAAATTTTATCTAGGTCTATTTTTGATCATGCCTGAGAAAAGGATTTTTCCCCGTTTGATTCCAGGTCTGGGGCAAATAATATATATGTAACATTTTTTCTGTTTTCTGTTTTTTTGTAGTTATAAAATAACAATTGAGATAATTTATCTATAAAAAGATTGCACTATTGTTTGTAATAATGAGGAATCATTTTGAAATGTGAACTTGCAAAACATTTGATTACATTCTTATTTAAGCTTAAGTCTTTTTCACAATGCAGCAAGAATGCAAATCTCAGAGAATCTTCTGATTAGTGTTAAATTTCTATAGGTCTTTTTAGGCTACAAAACAGAGATCAGGACAGAGGTCATAAAACCTGTATTTCAACTATAGAGCACTGAATTTCCCAAGTGAAGTACACCCATCCACTTAATTCATAGACGGATATAATCAAATTAGTGACCAGAGGAAATGTTTCACATCTCTTGTTATTATAAGTGCATACACAAAACGGCGGGGAATAAAGCTGTGAAGATGATATAGGCACAATTTCTTCATTCTGTTTATTTACGTGCATATAATACATTCTACCTTGACGTCTTTTATTTGGCAAATTTCTAAAATTATATTGAAATCCCTTTTCTGTGGTATGAAATCTCAGTTTGCTACCATAGGCTCAAAAAGACTGTATATAATATAGTTTTAGGTAAAAATTTCCAAGATCACATGATTGAAAATAAAAGTTCTAGGTAGTATTTAAAGCAGTCTAAATTAGCTACTTACCCCGGTGTTTTGTCTATTGATGTCGAAGCTGAAGTGTACTTTACAGTATCTTTCTTAGACTGAAATTGCTAATTATCCAAAGAGGCAGCCTCCGTGGATGGTAATAATTTATTCAATGATTCACTGTAAGCACTGTAGTCGGCATAGGACTAGCATCTTCTAATGTGAAGGTTCTCGAGCTATCTATCCTGAAGAAATATCTGTTAGCATGTTTGCATGACCAGGGAGAGCTTTCTACTAACCCAGAAAGTTTTCCTGTTTATTTTTCTGATTAATTTTGATGCTTCTTAGTACGTCCAAAAGTAAAAGAACTTTAAAAAATATTCTAACCAACATTTTGAAAAATAAAATCACTCAGCATTGGAGTGTCTTAACTTACTGACTGATTTTTTTTTCTTTTTGACAAATGGGGTGAGGAGGAAGAAAATGAATGCTTTTAAAATATGTTAAAGATAGGAAATGTTAGAGACGTTGTTTTCAAACCTTGGCGGTCCTCAACAGGCGATGTCTTTCTCATTTAAGAGAGAAGGGCTACCTTTAGTTTTACTATAATTGATATTGATGAATATGTCCCTCCCTCCCCTCCTTCTTTCCTTCCTTCTGGTATATACTAGGGAATAGATCCCAAATGAATAATCAAAACTCGACTTAGAAAATCCCTACCCGCTCCAATAGTTTAATGAAAGGACAGTGAACCTCACACACTGACATTGGGAGACCAGCATGACAAACAGGAGGGAGCAGGGCAGGGAATGACAATGGAAGATGTATTGCTGTTTAAGATTTACTGAACTCGTCAGCATAATATTGCTCTAAGGAAAACGCTCTAAAATACATGGTGTCTGCCTTGAGGGGTTAAGATCTAAATTAGACAGATGAGACAGGCTGGACAGAAAGTCACCATAAGAAAACATATACCTGCACAGTGAAATATTTTTGAGGTCTACGCAATTGCAAAATTAGAGTGGAATTCGGCCGAGAGGGAATAAAAACAAATGTCTTCGTTCTCCTTGCATGAATTTTCTTCAGTAAAGCGTGATAGAAAATATCTTTTGGTCTCAACAAATCTGTGTCTCTGTTCCACTCCGAAGGTGAGTTTGAGAAAACAGAAATTCTGTATTAATGCGCAGAGCCGAGAATGTATTTCCTCACAATGCCTCTGCAACGGCGTGAACCTTGAGCCTGGAACCGAGGTGATTGCTCTTTGTGAACAGAGTTTTGCAGTTAAAACAACTGAGTCACATGTCTTTGCTCAGGAAAGATTGGCAATTATGCCAAATTATGTCTAATAGTTTTAGAATGTGGGGTAGTGTTTATTAATGTCTGAAGGGAGGTCCTCAATCTCCTTTTCCACCCAAACTCCAGTTTTGACTTTAACTGTCACTTTAAAAGATGAAAGAGCTGGCTTCATTAAGCAAAGGAGCCTTGAATTTCATTTTTTAATTTAAAACACACACGCACCACACCCATTTCTATTTGACAAGACTAGTTATCTTTCTAAGTTTTCACCTCATTTGTTCGTGATATTTTATTGGATGTGAAACATGAACATCATTCTCTAAACCATTTTTCCTTTTTTGTCCTTGTTAACTTGCACTGTTGGCTACTGTATAGTTTTTCCCCTTCTTGGGCTTGTAAATTAATATTATTTATGAATTTCATTATTCACGTTAAATGTTGACTTCCTTTTCATGAACAGTACACATAAACTCTGAAAGGGGTGCAAGAAGCGTACATACATAAATCACCAAACTAAAAAAATAGAATTCCTGGTCTTCTTGTTTGTACTTTTTCAAATTTGCAAGCATGTACCAGATGTCTGTTATGGCAAGGGTGTGTGTGGGTCCTATGAAGCAGTTTGACACACGGTCCCTGCCCGGTCTGGAAAATAAGAGAACATAAATCAAACAATAAGCAAAGATTTAAATAACTGATGAAAGCAAGAGAGGAGATGTCACCAGACAGCTTCACTGAGTAAACACAAGCAGCTCTAGGTTAGAGGAGGTGAGGTTACATCAGGCTCAGGTGATCAGGAATGTTTTAGAGTGAGTGGAATTACAGACGGGTATTAAAGCGTAGGTATGGTATGCTGGGAGAGGAGAAGAGGAAGGGCCAATGTTTTAAGGAAATAAGGTTCTTCACTTATTGCACTAACTTCGACATCACTAAGGGCTCTGCTCCGGCACATTCATGTAATAATAGTTAGGGCTCTTCATTGCTCATTAAGAAACCCCTGATATATGTTCCCCTAATTTGATCTGCCCCGCCCACTGGGTGGGAAGGGATATTGGAAAGTTGCATTGGGTGCTCTGCATGGTTCCCCACACCTTTCGGTGGGAAAAACGCACTCGTCCCCCGAGTGTGATAGTGCAGGGAGACTTTGCCTCTGTCTGTGCTGCGTATGCATAGTTCCCTCCAGGCCCAGGTGACGGAGGCTGTGTTAAGTCTCAGGAGCTTTGGGTCGTATAGGAAACATCCTCTGCCATCTATCTGGTTGGCGGCCTTGGCGTGTTTGATGGGAAGGAGCAGAAACTTAGCCAGTGTATCCCCCTGCTGCCCCAGCACGGGCTTGGGTGTCACAGTCCATCAAGGTTCTACATGAGTGCCAGGAGCAGGGAGTGACAGAGCTCTTCCCCATCTGCATGGAGACTCTAAACAAGAGCAACAAATGATTCGGCAGGAAACTAAATTACAGAAGAAATACATGATTGTAAAAAATGGAAACAATCCTGAAGCATGTACGGTGAAAAGTGCAAGTCTCTGCTACTTTATCCTCCCGTATTACTTCCCTCCTCAGAAGGAACCATTATTAAAAGTTTAGCATTTATTTAAAACTAAATAAAACACAAATGGAATCATATGATACATTTTTGAAAATTTAGCAATATAGCTTCACTTTCCACCTCAATACATGTAGATCTATTGCATTCTTTAAATGGCTGCATAATTTTCCATAGTTTGGTTGAATGGTAGTTTATTTAGTGCCCTTCTTATTGGTGGATGTTTAGGCTGTATCCCAGTTTTCACTATAATAAACAATACTACAATGAACATCTTGTAATATGTTTTTGCTCACCTGTTCAAGCATCTATATGTTTAGTTCCTAAGGGTGCTAGGTTACAGGGCATGGACATTTAAAATGTTAATAAATATTCAGTTGATTCAAAAAGATTGCACCGATTTATGCTCCCACAAAGAATTTATGAAAGGATCCATCTCACATTTTCGACAATAGTTGGTATAACCAATTTTTCTAAATTTTAGCACTCTGATAGGGGAAAAATTGTATTTTTTATTTAGATTATAATTCCCTTAGATTATGTATAACTTCACATGTGAATTGGTAATTTATATTTCTTCTTCCATGAATTGCCAGTTCATGGTCTTTACAAAACTTTTCTATTAGGTTCTTTGTCTCACTGTTTTTAAATCTTTATCCCTGTGACTGTATTTTATATGCCCCTTCAAGACAACTTTTGGTCTCTGGGAGTCTGGTTATCTGAATAGGAAGCCAATACTGGCTTTTCTTTAGCATCTTCTGGGATGGATAGAAAAAGCACTGGCCCTGGGGATCAAGAGCCCAGGTTCTCCTCCTCCTCCTGTTATCAACTAATGGCATGACCTGGGGCACCCACATAACCCTCTTTTTTTGTCTCCAGTTTTATTGAGGTATAATTGACAAATAAAATTGTATATATTTAAAGTGTACAATGTGAGGATTTGATATATGTATATGTTGTGAAATACCACAATCAAGTTAATTAGCACATCTACCACTTCACATAGTTATCTTTTTTTAATGTGGTGAGGACACTTACGATCTATAGTCTTAGCCAATTTCAAGCATACAGTACAATATTAACAATAGTCAGCATCCTGTACATTAGATTCTCAGAATACCTTCATCTTATAGCTGAGAGTTTGTACTCTTTCACCAACATCTGCCCATTTCCCACATCCTCCAGCCCCTGGCAACCACCATTCTACTTTCTGTTTCTATGAGTTTGATTTTTTTTTAAATTTCACATATAAGTGATACCATACAGTATTTACCTTTCTCTCTCTGGCTTATTTGGCTTATTGTAATGCCCTCCAGGTTCATATATGTTGCTGCAAATGGCAGAATTGCCTCCTTCTTTATGGCTGAATAATATTCCATTGTATATACATACCACATTATCTTTATCCATTCATCTATTGAGAGACACTTAGGTTGTTTCCACCTCTTGGCTATTGTGAATAATGCTGTAATGAACATGGGAATGCAGATATCTCTTTGAGATAACTGACTCTATTTTCTCTAGATATATATCCAGAAGTGGGACTGCTGGATCATATGGTAGTTCTTTTTTAAGTTTTTTGAGAATCCTCTATATTGTTTTCCATAATGGCTGTACCAATTTATATTCCTACCAACAGTGTACAAGGACCCTTTTTTCTCCACATTCTCATCAACATATAACCCTCTTATATTATAGTTTTCCTATTAATAAAATAAGGGGGTGAAACTAAATGATCTATGATATCCTGTGTATGAATAAGTCCCAGATTCATAGCCTATCAATCACTCATTCATTTATTCTACAAATATTCAGTGGATATTGAATATTTGTGAAGCACTATGCTAGGGCCTGGACATACAATAGAAAGTGGATATGACCCCCACATTCATGGAGTTTAATCAGATGTAATTCTTAATCACACAGGTAAATCTGTAGCTATGTGCTGTGAAGGCCTCTTGAAGGAAAGCCATAGGATTCTGTGAAAGTTGTGACAGAGAGACCTGGCCTAATCTGAGAGGACAGTGAAGATCTGGCAATGTCTTCAGGAGGAAATAATATTGCAGATGGAACTTGGAGGAGAAGTAGTAGTTAATTGTTGAAGGGGGTGGGGAGAGCAGAAGTCCAGGCAGGGACAGCATGTGCAAAGACATTGAAGGCAAAGGAGTTGTGCAGACCGGTAGTCCCCAAAGTGGGCTGTGTAAAATGATCCAATGAGGTAGGTGTAGGAAGAAAGTATAAGATACTATGAGTATTTTTAAAAAAATAAGAATAAGTTAAGCTTTAATAGTATTTTAGCACATGGATCCATACATGTGACCTCATTCATTCATTACCACAATTCCATGTGGTAAGCGAGCTCTCAAAAGGAGTGGAAATTCCCCAAATCTCTGGGTCATCCACAGTATCCTTACTTGTTCCCTCAGCACATAGAGACATATTGTAGTTTACATCTATGTGTCCTAAGTGGCAATTACAGCTGATAATAATGGTTTAAATTAATTCTCATTAAATGGACAGGTAGCTTAAAAAGATTCCAGCAAGAACATTGTAAACTGAAGATAATACGGTACGAACAATGCATGCACAAATGAGCGACAGGCACCGGGAAGAACTGGCCTTCTGCTCCTCATACAAACTCCTCATTAGTCTTTCCACAAGGTAAAAGTGCTGGTGATCTAGTCAGTCAGATCTCATCAGAAGTTAGAGAAAAAAACAAAAGGAATCAAGATGATCAGGAAGACTACTTGAAACAGGTATTTATATCCCTCTGAACGTTCGCCTAAGCTAATGATGCTTTTAACACTAAGGGAGAAGAATCTGCCTTTTGAAAGAAACTTAGTGCACTGAAGAAAACATTTGGAAAAGTGATGCTTAGAAATATTTCCAACTTGATGTGATTTTTATTCCTGAAAAAATCATGTGTGTCTCCTACAAAATTTTCTAATCTGTTTTAAAATCCTCCAAATGAAGAGTGTCAGTGAGCTTTGAACTAGTGTGTGAATAATAATAACATGCCACACCTTTTGACTCCTTTTTCACAGGGAAGGTAGAAATTCACTTGCCGAATTTCAACAAAAACTCTTTGATAATTTGATAAAGGGTGTGATTGAAAGCTAATAAGTGTAACCAATGATGTGCTTCTTTCATTCAGATTCACACATCTTTGAGAAGTAACTGTTTTAGTTTCGACAGACAATAAAGTTAAGTGTTTTAAAACAAAACCGAGATTTTAAATGACACTAAGAAATATTCAATAACAAACTACACATATTAATATTTTAGGTGAGAGCAAAAAGGTTTTTTTGCATTGTTAATAAATAAAATAAAAATTACTTTAAATATTTATGTCATCTTAGCTCATCCTTTTCTAATTTCTATTTAACGTGTTTATAATTTGTGATTCTTAATTTACAAATTAACAAGTGTAATTAACAAGTAATAATGTATTGATGCTTCATGCTTATTTTTTAACTGATTTTAATTATTAAAAATGATTGCAGACCACTGGTACTGGCCTCCGTGTTAAGAGCTTCTGGAGGAGAGATGCCACTGTGGGTTCAAGGGTTCCGGAACAGGGATTTGATCTATTCAGAAAGCATGGAGCAGGTGAATCAATTGTTCAATGATCTGGTCATGCTGTGGTACCATTTATAGCTACATATAGATTCCTAATTCGTAATTCACTCCACGCAGGACAATGAACCAACTGTCTGATGATAGCTGATGATAATAATTTACAAATATTTGTCATTTCAGCTCTCAAGCAAGGTTCACACTCCACCAAGCAAATGGACCATTGATCAAACATTGGTTTGTTCAGGTGACAACTATATTATAGGGTCTGTTTATCTCACTGGCACTTAGGAAATTCAGTCCCTAAATGGATCCAGATGATCTAGCTATTTCTCTCGTGTGTGTGTGTGTGTGTATGTGTGTGTGTGTGTGTGTGTGTGTGTGTGTGTGTTGGGAGATATACCAGGGAACCTAAGAAGCAGAGACTGCAGAAAAAAATGAGAGTGTTAAGGAATAAATACAGTGCCAATACTTTGTGTGTGTGTGGGGGGGGGGCTCTTTCTCATTCCCATTCATTCTTGGTCCTTCCTTTCTGTACAGCATTTCCCACTGCTTTCTTAAATGATACATTCCAGGGTGCTAAAGGTCATACTCTCCTATGTGTGCATGTCACATGGGGGGTTTAATCAATGTTAAAAATTGTCACGAGTCACCTCACATTGTTTTAACGTGTAGTCTTGGGCTCACAGAGAAAAGTCGTCTTTGTCATCCAGGCACTTTTCCACGAGGGTTAGCATCAGGGTTAGCATCACTGGGCAGCTGGAATGAGTCATACATCACTTCATTTCCTACATGTAACAGTGTCTTCTTGGTGCTCCTCTTCTCCTCAACCCTTTGCTTGCTAGGACTGATGACTTACTCTGGAGGTTTTGTATCATCCTTCTTGGAGATCAGTGACAATGATCAATGACAATATCTCATCAAAATAATCTTGTGTCCTTTAGCTTTCAAACTGACTTTTGTCTCATTACTAAGAGTTGTTTAGGGAGATTCTAGGTCACTTTTATTACAAGTTTCATAAAAGTAAGGCAATGCAACGAAAGATTTTAAAATCAGCCTTCCAGAAAACACTTTGATTTACGCTAATTTATGATTGTTTCTAAATTGCTTCCTTCTCCCCCTCTTCCATTGCCCCTACCAAAAAAGCTCACCAAAAGAATTTTGCTGTGCTTTAAATGGATGCCACAAAGACAGTGTTGGAGCCATACCTGAAGATGAGAGCAACATCAGGTTAAAATCACCTAACTTGTTAGAAGCAAAATTAAAGTAGGAACAAACCAAATGAGTCGTTAAATTATAAGTGACTATTTTGCCAAATAAATAGGTCATTAAAACACCACAGAGTCAACAGTAAGAAGCCAGAGAAATACCAAAGAAGTGAAATTTCTGGGCTACTAGTGAATAACTATATGTAAACACAACTTTAATGTAAATAGGTAATTTCTCTGCAATCCTCCTTCTTCCTCCACCCCTTAAATAAAATTATTTGTAAGCCTGTTAATAGTCTATTCTGTTCTTATGCATAATAAAATAAAGCAGAGAAGCAGATAATGCTAAACAGTGGTTTAACTAAAATCTGATAATAATAATGGTAATAATAATAATAATAGCTAACTTGTTGAGAGCACTCATTACATGCTGGGAAGCGTGGTAAGAACTCACCTTCCATTCTCTTATATAGACCAAGGAACAGAGGTAGGTAACCTTACCAGTTAAAGCAACTGGTCAGCAGTATAGTGGACACTGCATCCGGACACTGTGACCCCAGGGCTCATATGTTTGACTAGTATGCCGTTCTACCTCATCCACGTTTATTTCCTGATGAATTAATACTGAATGAGCAACACTTGCCCCTCTGTAATATTTTCCCTTCTATAAGTGGTTGGCACTCATCAATGTTTACAACTTTTCCCTCTTGTCTGGCCCACATTTCATAATTACTCACTTCCCGAGTATATTTTTGGTACCGCTATCCGTGTGGTTAGTGCATCTGTTTCATCAGATCTCTCAGCACAGGCCTTGCACACAGCAGGCATTAAATTAGAAGTTTGTTGAATGAATGAGTGAATAGCTAGTTATTTCCAAACAAAGCCTTCTCTTCCACGTATCAAAGGGAACTATTTGTTTTGAACACGCTGCATTTTTAACTCCAGTTCTCTTTATCAATATGCTTTCCGCTTATGAAAACATTTGAAACCCTCTAATCTATAGTAAAAATTAGTTCTTGCAAGTAGAACTTTATGTATGTACACACACACACACACTTACTTTAAATTTATTTTTTGCAAAAGTTGTGCTGGCAGTTTGCAATGGGTTTTTGAAGTCATTGCTGGCTTCTTGCTCAGTAGCCCTAGAGGCTGAGTATATCAAGTTCTCTCATCCTTTCCTGGGAGGGGGGGAGCTCCTACAGCGCAGATGTTTTTCCAATTTTTCTTCAGTTTACTAAAACTCAATTTATACCAGTGATCTAACTCCATGAATATATAATACACACCGAGTAGCAGGCATTCAGGAAACTATCAGAAACTGTCAGGATTCCTCGCAGTTCTGAGTGAGTGACTGATTGAGCAGCTCTAGGTATTTCTGAGACTCAGTATGAAAAGAAATATCCATAGATTTAGGTCACCTCGTGGAGTTCCTAGTGATTAGCTCTTGGGCATTGTTTAAAAACTCTTTTAGGATAAGTGATGTTTGTAAATTGATTTGTGCAAACACATATATATTATTTATTACCTTGTCATTTGCATGATGAGTTAGTTTGTTTTCTTCTGCTGAATACTCTTCATTTCTGAGAACCTGAAGAACAGTATCATTCAGAGTGAGAAGACAAAACTAGTGGAGGGGCTGTTCACGCGCTGCTGATCTAAGCTTCTGGAGGAGCCTCTGTTCTAAGCTACTATTTGAAAATATTCAACATATGATCAAATCTTAGAACTTTGATTTCTTCTTATTATTTTTCCCCTGTGGGTACTTTCATGCATATGTATATGAATGAGTGTGTGTGAGATTAAAACTATTGTTAGAAGTAGCTTGTGCATGTGTCAGCATGCTTTTTGACACAAATGGTAGCATATTTTACTCACGCCTCTGTACCTGGCCTTCTGCATTTAACAGAGTATCTTAGAAGTAATTTCATCCTCCTGTACTACAGTGGACATCTGATGGCTGCCTACCAGGTATCCATTCTCTCCCGCTTGCCTGAACTACTCAGGATTTCATTTACTTGTCCATGCTGCCCTACAGAGATTCCTGGAAGCACGACACCCTGGGCTGACTGGATGAAGCTAACCAATACTTTCCATTCTCATGGCTTGTCCAATCAAGATGAACTTCAGGATTCTTGCTTGGAATGCTGGGGCAGAAGCACTCCCTTGGAACAGAGCAAGGAACCGTAGTTGTGGCTGATAAGTCTCCCACAACCATGAGAGAACCAGGCCTGGGATGAAGCTATTGTCCTCGACAGCAAAGTGGAGAGAAGAAACTGAGTCCTTAAGAATTTCCCATTTATGTGACCCAATAAATCTCCTTTATTATTTAAGTCAGTTTGCAGTGGGTTTTCTGTTACTTGCAGGAGGAAGCCTCTCAACTGATTCGGGTACATATAAATCCACCTCATTCTTTTTAAAGGCATTGGTATGAACACATCACAACAAACTTACTGAACATTCCGGTTATTCCAGTCTGCTAGTATTAACCATATTGCAACAAGTAACTGCATATATATCTTCACACACATGTTCAAGTCTATCAGTAGGATAAATTCTTAGAAGTCAAATTGGAGATCTTGGGATATGTGTAGAGTTAATTTGATAGACTGTATTTGGAAATACAAAGAAAGAACTAGTGAAGAAGTTGCCTGTGGGGCACGAAATGTGGTGAATGGGCATTCTCCATATACTCTTTTTAATAGACTTTTTAAAAACCATGTGGAATACTATTTTTCCCAGGAAAGGAAAAAAATTTTACTTAGAAGCATGAAGTTGTATACCTTAAAGTCATCCTAGAAATGATCAGGCCTAGCTGCTCCATTTTATACATGAGGAAACTGCACTCCTGGGAATTTCAGGGATTCATCCACACAGCAGTTCAGAGCAGAGAAGAAATGAGAATCCAGGTTTCCAGACTTCTCACTGGTGTTCCTCCATAAACAGGGAGCCTGGAAGCAGATTCCATCCTGGGATGATGGCGGTCATGCCTGTGTACAGAGGTGGCATGTGTCTAGCATGAGTTTATCATCATTAGTACCCAAGCTGGACTTGCAACTGCCCTTTGTTACCCAATGAATCAAGCACATGAATAAATCCTAGAACAATGAATTCTTGCCATGCTCCTGCAGGGAGGGGATTAGTTCTATTTTAAGGGTAGGAAACTGAGGAATTGAGATTAGTGCCCTATCAGAGGGTGCACAAGAGCTAGGGCCCCAGCCAGTGGTGCCCTAAACTGGATCTGAATCTGACACTTCCAAAGGGAGTCTCTCACTGAGAAGAGAAGTGCAGAGGAACGCTGGGCTTTGTGATATAAATGCAGAGAGAGGGGCCCTGGGCCAGCACTTCTTTTTATTGTGCTGAATGTCAGAGGGCTCCTTGGATATGTTCTTGGCAAAGATCTACCCAGACTGCCCTGATACAAGAAAAAACAATTACAAGAATGAAACAGTCAAGCAGCTATACAAAGATTTGGAAAAATTAAAATACAAAAACTCATGGCTGGGTGATGGAGGGGTTTTCAGGAGTTTACTCTATTAAACAAAAGGTTGCAGGTGTATCTATTTATTGGAAAAATTAGAAAAATCTCTTAACCTCTCTTGTCTCAAATTCAAATTTTCCTCACTCCAATAACTCATGATAGCTCCTGGGTGTTGCTCCCACCCTCCAATTTCTTTAATTGTGGAAATTCACTTGTTCCTCTCTTTGACCCCAAAGAAAATATGATTTTTAAAACTGGAAAGTGTTGGGAGGAGTCAAGAGGGTGATGTAGGCAGACTCTGAACTCACCTCCTCCCATTGACACAGAAGACTTACAACTAATCTTGGAACAATTACCCCGAGAGAGAACTGAAAGCTGGATAAAGAGGAATCCCTGCAACAAATGACAGTCCTAACTGAGGTGGAAGAGGTAGAAATTCCCTTCTGGAGAGGAAAAAAGCCACCTTCACAACCTGCAGTGCTCCATGGCTGCCTGGGAGCAATCCAAAGATACGCAGCCTTCCCTGGAGGAGGGGGGGACCTGAGCTGGGGAGCGTTGCTACTATAGGCATTTTTTGGATCCAGCACAACTGAGACAAGTATCATAATATCTTGCTTTTCTGGTACTAACAGTAATGGGGGATGCCCCCAGAAAAGCTGGGACATAAGGAAATTAAAGCCAGCTCTTAAAGGGCCCATGCACAAGTTCACTCATTTCAGAAAGCAACCTAAAATCACCAGAAAGAAAGGTGCACAATCCTTTGGTGAAAAGGAACTCACCTGCTAGGCTCTAGGTGCACCTTGGTGAGAGGTGAGACCTCTCCAGAGACTGAGATGTTGGCACTGGCCATTGTTGTGACCTGGTGCGGGCGTGCTGACACAGAAGCTGGCAGGTGCAATTGGAGTTCTCCCCCTCCCCCAGCCCAGGGTCTACCCCACCCACTAGAGCACCATTTTAGTCCAGCTCAGCCAAGGCAAGCAGCCTGCCCTAGGAACTGGCCCCACCCAACAACAAGCCCTCAGGGAACTTGTGGGCCTGCATAGCCTTGGTGCCTAGGGAGGCTGAGCTGTTCCCCCAGCTGGCAGGTTGTAATGCTCAGCTGCGTGTGGTGGTTGTGGACCCTTCAGTCTCTTTATGGGGTTTGGGGAACCCCAGCACAGTTGGCTGCAAGGTCTAATAGCACATTCCTGTTGCCATTTTTCTATTAAGTGAGTAAGCCCCCAGCATGGCTGGTTCTTAGGCTCTGGGTCTTACAATTGCTGTAGGCCTCCAGCCTATAAGGCTCTTGTCAGCTCTCTCAGTATTGCAACTGGGTGGGGCTGGCCCTAGGCACAGAAGCACCCAATGGTTTCAGGCTTTGGAAGGTAGGGCCTATCCCCTATGTGGCTGTTTGAGAAGCACAAATCTTCTGCAGCTGACAAGCCCCACCACCCACAGGGCCACACACATCATCAACACAGTCCTGCCCTGTCCATGTACCCTGACCCTCTGAAGTGGATCCCGTCACCCCCTCTGCAGAGGCCCCACACACTCCACCAATGCCCCACACACCCTACTTGCTCCTCACACACTTCCTGCCCCACAGAGGTGGACCCACTGGCACCAACAGCAAAAGCAACCCTGCCACAACAGAAGGACCCACATAGCCCACACAGGGGTCACTCTTAGAACATTTGGAACTGGTGACCAGAGGGAAGCACGCTGCTGGGCCTCATAAGGCATTACTTACATAAGGTCACCTCTCTAAGATCAGGAGATGTAGCTGACCTACCTAATACACAGATACAAGCATAGAGAAAGAGGCAAAATGAGGAGGCAAAGCAGTACATTCCAAGTAAGGGAACAGGACAAAATCCCAATAAAAGAACTAAATGAAACAGAAATGAGCACTCTATCTGACAAAGAGTTCAAACAAAGAGTCATAAGGATGCTAACTGATCTTGGGAGAAGAATGAATGAACTCAGTGAGAACATCAACAAAGAAATGGAAAATATAAAAAAGAACCAATCAGAAATGAAGAATACAATACTGGAAATGAAAAATTCACTAGAGGGACTTAAAAGCAGAGTAGTGGATACAGAAGAACAGATCAGCAAGCTGGATGAAATACTAGAGGAAATCACCCAAGCTGAACAGACAAAGGAAAAATAATTAAAAAGGGTGAGGACAGTCTAAAGGATGTCTGGGACAATATCAAGCACACTAACATCTGTGTTATAGGTGTCCCAGAAGGAGAAGAGAGAGACAAAGGGAGAGAGAATCTATTTGAAGAAATAATAGCTGAAAACTTCCCTAAGGAAGGAACAGACACCCAGGTACAGGAAGCACAGAGAGTGCCAAAAAATATAAACCCAAAGAGGCCCACACCAAGACACATCATAATTAAAATGTCCAGAATTAAAGGTAAAGAGAGAATCCTAAAAGCTGCAAGGGAAAGGCAACAAGTTACGTACAAAGGAAATCCCATAAGGCTATTAGCTGACTTCTCAGCAGAAACCTTACAGGATAGAAGAGAGTGGCACAATATATTTAAAGTGCTAAAAGGAAAAAACCTACAGCCAAGAATACTCTACCTGGCAAGGTTATCATCCAGAATGGAAGGAGAGATAAAGAGTTTCCCAGACAAGCAAAAATTAAAGGAGTTTATCACCAAGAAACCAGTCCTACAAGAAATGCTAAAGGGACTTATTTAAGTGGAAAAGAAGAGACCACAAATAGGAAAAAATTATCTATTTCCATGATAAGAGGGTAACAGATACAAATGCACAAAAGAGTTTAGATATGATATCAAAAATATAAAATGTGGGAGGAGGGGAGTAAAAGAGTAGCGCTTTTAGAAAGAGGTCAAACTAAAGAGATCGTCAACTTAATATAGATCACAATATACAAAGGTTATTATATATGAACCTCATGGTAATCAGAAACCTATAATAAATACACAAGAAATTAAGAGAAAGGAACCCAAACATAATACTAAAGAAAGCCATCAAACCACAAGGAAAGAGAGCAAGAGAAGAAGAAAGGAACAGAGAAGAACTACTAAAACACCCAGAAAAAAAGTAAAAAAATGGCAGTAAGTATGCACTTATCAGTAGCTACTTTAAATGTCAATAGACTAAACTCTCCAATAAAAAGGTGTAGGGTGGCTGATTGGATTAAAAAAAAAGACCCATACATACGCTGCATACAAAAGACACACTTCAGACCTAAAGACACTCACAAACTGAAAGTGAAGGGATGGAAAAAGATACTCCATGCAAACGGCAAAGAAAAGAAAGCTGGGCTAGCAATACTTATATCAGACACAATAGACTTTAAAACAAAAACTGTAACAAAAGACAAAGAAGGGCATTACACAATGATCAAAGGAACTATCCAACAAGAAGATATAACATTTGTAAATATCTATGTACCCAACATAGGAGCACCTAAATATATAAAGCAATTATTAACAGACATAAAAGGAGAAATAGACAGTAACACAATAATAGTAGGGGACCTTACCACTCCACTTACACCAATGGATAGATCATCCAAACAGAAGATCAATAAGGAAACATTGGTCTTAAATGACACATTAGACCAGATGGACTTAGTACATATAAACAGAACATTCCATTCAAAAACTGAAGAATACATCTTCTTTTCAAATGCACATGGGATATTCTCCAGGATTCATCACATATTAGGTCACAAAACAAGTCTCCATAAATTTAAGAAGATTGAAATAATACCAAGCATCTTTTCTGACCACAATGGTATGAAACTAGAAATCAGCTATAGGAAGAAAATCAGAAGAGCCACAAATATGTGGAGATGAAACAAAATGCTACTGAACAACAATTGGGTCGATGAAGAAATCAAACGAGAAGTCAAAAAATACCTGGAGACAAATGAAAATACGACATGCCAGAATTTATGAGATACAGCAAAAGCAGTTCTAAGAAGGAAGTTGATAGCAATACAGAAGACCTACCTCAACAAACAAGAAAAATCTCAAATAAACAATCTAACAGTGCACCTAAAGGAAATGGAAAAAGAAGAACAAACAAAGCCCAAAATCAGTAGAAGGAGGGAAATAATAAAAATTAGAGCAGAAATAAATGAAATAAAGACTAAAAAAGAAAAAAAAAATCAATGAAACCAAGAGCTGGTTCTTTGAAAAGATAAACAAAATTGACAAACCTTTAACTAAACTCACCAAGAAAAAAAGAGAAAGCTCATATAAGTGAAATCAGAAATGAAAGAGGAGAAATTACAGTGGACATCTCAGAAATACAAAACATTATAAGAGAACACTGAGAAAAGCTATGTGCCAACAAATTGGGCAATCTAGAAGAAACGGATAAATTCTTAGAATCAGACAACCTTCCAAAACTGAATCAAGAAGAAATAGAGAATTTGAATAGACCAATCACCAGTAAGGAGATTGAAACAGTAATCAAAAACCTCCCCAAAAATAAAAGTCTAGGACCAGAGGGCTTCCCTGGGGAATTCTGTCAAACATCCAAAGAAGACTGAATACCTATCCTTCTCAAACTCTTCCAAAAAATTGAAGAGGACAGGAAGCTTCTTAATTCATTCTACGTAGCCAACATTACCCTGATACCCTGATACCAGACAAGGACAACAGAAAGAAAGAAAATTACAGGCCAATATCACTGATGAATAGCAAAGCAAAAATCCTCAACAAAATACTAGCAAATCGAATACAACAATACATTAAAAAGATCAGACACCATGATCAAGCGGGATTTATCCCAGGGATGGTTCAACATCCGCAAATCAATCAACATGGTATACCACATTAACAAAATGAAGAATAAAAACCACATGATCATCTCAATAGATGCAGAGAAAGTATTTAACAAGATACAGCATCCATTTATGATAAAAACTCTGAATAGAATGGGTATAGAAGGAAAGTACCTCAACATATTAAAGTCCATATATGACAAGCCCACAGCTAATATCATCCTCAATGGTGAAAAACTGAACACTATCCCTCTAAGAACAGGAACCAGACAAGGATGCCCACTTTCACCACTCCTATTTAACATAGTATTGGAAGTCCTAGCCAGAGCAATCAGGCAAGAAAAAGAAATAAAAGGGATCCAAATTGGAAACAAAGAAGTGAAACCATCACTATTTGCAGATGACATGATTTTATATATAGGAAACCCTAAAGAATCCACAAAAAAACTTTTAGAAATAATAAATGAGTACGGAAAAGTTTCAGGATACAAAATCAACATACAAAAATCAGTTGCATTTCTATACATTAACAGCAAAGTAGCAGAAAGAGAAATTAAGAATACAATCCCATTTACAATTGCAACAAAAAGAATAAAATATCTAGGAATAAACTTAACCAAAGAGCTGAAAGATCTGTACACCGAAAAGTATAAAACACTGTTGAAAGAAATTGAAGAAGACACAAAGAAATGGAAAGATATTCCATGCTCTTGGATTGGGAGAATCAACATAGTTAAACTGTCTGTACTTCCTAAAGCAATCGATAGATTCAATACAATCCATATCAAAGTTCCAACAACATTTTTCATAGAAATAGAACAAAGAATCCTAAAATTTATGTGGAACAGCAAAAGACCCTGAATAGCCAAAGGAATCCTGAGAAAAAAGAATAAAGATGGAGGCATCACACGTCCTGATTTCAAAATATACTACAAAGCTATAATAACCAAAACAACATGGTACTGGCAGAAAAACAGAGACACAGATCAATGGAAAAGAATCGAGAGCCCAGAAATAAACCCACACATCTATGGACAGCTAATTTTCGACAAAGGACCCAAAAACATACAATGGAGAAAGGAGAGTCTCTTCAATAAATGGTGTTGGGAAAACCGGACAGCCACATGCAAAAACATGAAAGTAGACCATTATCTTACACCATACACAAAAATTAACTCAAAATGGATTAAAGACTTGAATGTAAGACCTGAAACCATCAAACTTCTAGAAGAAAACATAGGCAGTACACTCTTTGATATCGGTCTTTGCAACATATTTTCAAGTACGTTGTCTGACTGGGCAAGGGGAACAATAGAAAAAATAAACAAATAGGACTACATCAAACTAAAAAGCTTCTGCACAGCAAAGGAAACCATCAACAAAACGAAAAGACAACCTAACAAGTGGGAGAAGATATTTGCAAACCATATATCTGATAAGGGATTAACCTCCAAAATACAGAAAGAAGCCATACATCTCAACAACAAAAAAACTAACAACCCAATTAAAAAATGGGCAAAAGATCTGAACAGATATTTCTCTAAAGAAGATATACAGATGGCCAATAGGCACATGAAAAAATGTTCAACATCATTAACTATCAGGGAAATGCAAATCAAAACTACAGTGAGATATCACTTCCAGTCAGAATGGCCATAATGAACAAGACAGGAAATAACAATTGTTGGAGAGGATGTGGAGAGAAGGGAACTCTCATACACTGCTGCTGGGAGTGCAAACTGGTGGAGCCACTATGGAAAACAGTATAGAGATTCCTCAAAAAGTTAAGACTAGAACTACCATATGATCCAGCTATTCCACTGCTGGGTATTTATCCAAAGAACATGAAAACACCAAAATGTAAAGATGCACGCACCCCTGTGTTCATTGCAGCACTGTTCACAATAGCCAAGACTTGGAAGTCAGAAGAATGGTGAAATCCAGCCATTTGTGACAACATGGATGGACATTGAGGGTATTATGCTAAGAGAAATAAGTCAGAGGGAGAAGGTCAAAAACCATATGATCTCACTCATAAGTAGAAGATAAAAACAACAACAAACAAACACACAGAAACAGAGATTGGATTGGTGGTTACCAGAGGGGAAGTGGGGACGAAGGAGGGCAAAAGGGATGATTAGGCACATGTGTGTGGTGATGGATTGTAATTAGTATCTGGGTGGTGAACATGATGTAATCTATGCAGAAACAGAAGTATAATGATGTACACCTGAAATTTATATAATGTTGTAAACCAATGTTACCGCAATAAAAAAGATAAAATAAAATAAAACAACAACAAAACTGGAAAGTGTTACTTAGTGCAACACCTTTATTTTACAAATGAGAACAGGTGACTCCAGTGATTTAATAAATAAGCAGACCCTAGTCTAAGAGCTGTTTTCTGACTTCCTGCCTCATACAATCTCTAAATATAAAATCATAGAATTAATTTTATTTATTTAAAAATTATGCTCACCAAAGAATAGAAGCATTTAACCATATTTACAAATAGCAATCTTTCTAAAACATAAACTATTGTTTGCTTTGTTTAAGTAAGAGAGTATCTTTATTTTAGAGATTCACTATAGGTATGACATTTCATGATTATAATTTATTTTAAAATGCTTCAAGAAAAAAGACGAAGCAAAATGTAAAGTGTAAACAATCATGAAATCTAGGCAATGGGAAAGGGTGGTCCTTGTACTATTTTCTCTACTTTCTTTATATTTGAAGACTTTTTATAAAAAGGGAAGAAAAAAATCATACTACCACATTACGTATGTCCTAGAATTTAAAAGTTCCATTTTTCTAAAGTGATACATTTTCACTGATGAAAATCTAGAAAGTATTGGTCTACAAAAGAAAATCTGTAGCCTGCTTAGGGTCCCTTTCAGAGAAAACCTTATCAACATTTTGGGGTATATCCTCCTGGTCACTGCTCTATGTATAAGTTCACAAACATTTATCGGAAGATATGGATTATACTTTACAGTTTACAGCCCATTTTACAATCATATTTTTAACTTAAACCTATAGTAAACATTTTCCTTTGTTATTGAATTACTTTCTATATCTTTTCAAGGATGGAGATTGATTTGTCTTTATTTATTTAACCAATCTCCTATTTTAGGCTATTGTGAGATTTTCCCCACTATGTAACGATTAGTAGCAAATCTCTGATGAGCATTCTTGGAGCCCAAGCTCCACGATTATTTCCTCAGCATCATTACGGAGTCTTTTTAACGTGCCAGGCACTGTAGCCAATAAAGACTTTACATGCATCGTCTTATTTAATCTCCTAACCTCCTGAGGTATATCTCTTTACTACCCTCATTTTATAGGTAAAAATTTTAGGGTGAGAGGTAAGTACATACACTTAAACCTGTGTCTAGTAGTTCCCCAAAGTCCGTGTTCTGAGACACCAGGTCCCCCGCTTCTGTGTCCTGGAAGTGGAATTGCCATGGACCTTTCAGGGGTTTGTCTGTGTATCATCATGTTGCCTTGCAGGAAGGTTGTAGCACTTATCTTGTCATGCTACAGATTAAGAAAACAAAGGTGCCAGATTGATTTAATTTTGAATTTTCTCACTGTTTACAAAATAGTTTTTTTAGAAAAAGACTTTTCCCTTTATAAAGTCTCCATTTCATTGTTGAAACTAAAGCCATAGGTGCAGCTTTCTCCTCTTCACCTCCATTTCCTCCTTTACTTTTCTTGGCTTTTAAAACCAACTAAGAGGTGTTCATTGACTCAAATGTACATTAAGTGGTCCTGGTATCTCCTCATGTCTGACTGACAATGTCATTGCAACAGGATCTGAGTGTAGAGACTGCTAGTGGCTGATTAAAATCTGTGTTTTTCTCCTTTTTCCTGGGCACACAGCTAGACTACATTTTCTAGGCTTCCTTGGAGTTTGGTGTGGCCATTTGATTGAACAACAGCCAATGGAATGTGAATTGACATGGCCAGTAGAAACCTCCTGTATACACTCCTCAATCTCTTTCTCCCGTCCAAATGATGGAAGAGGGGCAAGCTCAGGGGGAGACCGTGGAAACCACGGTTTGAAGATGGGACAACGTCTTTCAGCTGGGGTCTGTGAATGAAATCATAACACAGAGCTCAGTTGCCAGCTAGTTACACCAGCATTGGACAGTTATATGAGGAAGAAACAAAATAATGTTGTGTTGAGCCATTGAAATTTTGAAGTTTGTTTGTTGCAGCAGTTAACATTATCTTAACCCATATGAGGATTTTTGCTTTATATATTTTGAAGAACATTGACACCTCTGCTGGATTCTTTCCCATTTGTCAAGGAAATCTGATGCCCTTGCACTGATGCTCACTTAAATCAATGCCATTTGCTCTGAGAGATGTTATTTTCTTGGGGAGGAATAAAAGGACAGTCCAGTTTATCTCTGCTTTAAAAATTTTTTTATTTCTTTCTTTTGCTCTTCAGGGGCAGAAAAGTAAGTTAATCATTGTCCTTCACATCGTTGCTTACTACCATCATTGGTTTCTAAAGGAGCACTCACTCGTCATAAGTATATTTTCCCTTCTTTCCTGATATTCCCATTTCTTTCTCTCTAGTAGATATACCTTCTAAGGTGTTTGATATATTCACGTGGATTTGTATGTGTTTTTATTGCATTGGTTTGTTGTGTTTATGTGTTTTTAATTTACCTATATAAAATTGTGCTGTGGGTCTCATTTCATTTCTTACTATTTTCACTCAAAAAACTGTTTTCATAACTTGTCTATATTGTGTATTTATCTCTAATTTGTTAATTCTACCTGTTGCATAAATTACCATCCCATCTTCTCCTAGAGATGGACTTCTATATTGCCTTCAGCTCACCACCAGTACAATTAATACAGTGGTAGATGCTATGTGCCCTCTCATGGCTCTGTCAGAATTTCTCTGCAGATATGTAGAACTGCTGGGTCACGGGACATAAGTACTGCCAGGTTGCTTTCCAGAATGGCTCACCAATTTACATTCTCAGTGTATGCGGGCTCTCCTGGCCCCACATCATCCTCCTCAACTGGCATTAGCCACCCTTTAACTTTTTTCTGTTTTGATAGGTGCAGAATAAAATTTCATCTTTGTTTTAATTCACATATCTCTGATTAATAACGAGTGTGTGCATCTCTTAAGTAACGTCTTAGCCATTCGATTTCCCCTTCTGTGAAATGCCTGTTTCTAAGACAAAACTGCAAAGCATTCCATTTCCTTATAATCCATCTGGGAACTCCGGGAGGCAGTGCGAAAAAATATATCTTAGCTCTTGCTGGTGTCCAACTTAAACTTCTCTTTGGATAATATTACACGCTATCTATAACCTGATAGAGTCATTCATTCTTTCATTCCAGATATATGAGTCGGGCATTACATCATGAGTTAGAGATATAGAGGGGATGATAAGTGACATGGCACCTGGTCTCTTGGTATCTGTGAAAAGATGGAAGAGATAGATCAGTATTTTGTTGTTTTACTTTCTGGAGGAGTAAACATCAAGGTGTGAGCTACTTATACCTTGACAAATGGTAAGATTACTCTCCCATCTTTCCTTTGCTCAGTAACTTTGCAGTGTCCCTGGTAAGTCTGAACTCTGGATTGCTGGTATAGGTCAATGGATGCTACTAACAATGAACAAAAAGAAAAACATACTGCTTCCAGTGCTTATTAACTCAAAAGCTCAGTGAGACATCTCTTCTTAAAAAGAAAATGTTAAGTACCAAAATGTTTTACCAGTCTACACACTCCCTAGGAAAAAAAAGAGCTGTAATCTAATCCACCGCCACCCCTCCCCCTGCATTTGTAGTCGAGGGAATGAAGTTCAGAGGGATCCTCAGTGTAGAGCCTTTTGGAGGTCTTCCCAATGCACCACCCTGGTTCCATTTTTTAAAATGTTGTTTTCATTTGAAACTAGACTCATGCAGCTTGCCTGTGCAAAATGAGAATGAAAAAAAGTTAGGGTCTGGAAAGGAAGAGAAGGATTAAATAAAGAGTTCTGCTAGGATGTAGCCATCATGATCTAATGCACCATGGGCAGCCTCGCTTCAGGGAATACTGACTTTCAAGGGCTGGAGCTCCCGAGGACAGCTGGCACTCAGCTGGTCATGTTGCTGGCCTCATGTTGCCTCAGTGTCTCCCATAAACTCAACTGATGCTATTTAGCCTTTTTCTTTCTTTCTTTCTTTTAACATGCAACACAGGAAATTTGTCCTCAATGCGTGTAAGAGCTGCTTGATTCCCCAAAGAAAAAGGTTTGGCAAGTCAGTTAAGATGAAGGAGAAGCACCAAACACATGAGCACATTTTAACAATGTCCAAGTGTAACTTTTATTGCCAACAGTAGACATGCACTGGAATTTGAAACACAGCCCAAATGCTAAATGCAGTTGTTTTTATCTGTGGGGAGACCGTTGTGGTTTCATTCTGAGATGAGTCACTTTGTTCTAATTTATCCAGTTAGTAAACGTATCTGATTGGTTTTCACTTGGGAGTTGAAAGCTTGTGTTTTTGTTTTGTTTTTATTCCAGGGAAGAACTCTATCAGGTCTGGTAAGAATACGAAGAAACAAAATTTTATTGAAATGCTCCATAAAGATAAAGCCAACATGTCACCTGCCATGTACGATGAAGACAGTTTGGAGTCTTGGCATTAAGAGGGAAACCTAGGATTTCAGAAGCCCAGGACTTTGCTGTCAGTATCTGACAGCATCTTTACAAGGCCCTTCTGGGTTGCCAAATCAGAAAACTAAGCCTTTTGTACCGTGTGATCTTAATTTTGTCCAATCTATTAAATGATTCAAGATGGGGTCTAGGTGACATTTATACATTTAGTAAAAATTTGAAGTTTCTCTAGGCCTACTCTGCAGGACTAGATCACTTGGTGCAATTAATCAGTTAACTCATCAATCCAATAAGAAGTATTTACTGAGTGCCTGCTACCTGTCGGTGCTTAAAGGGTCATTGATGCTGTGACCTAAGAATTCAGCCACAGTTATTTTAATTGTTGTCAATAGTCTTCCTATGCCTTTAGTACCAAATAAATTGAGACCAATAGGATGGCATTTTTTTTCCATTAGCTTGTCTTTCTTCTTATTCTTTAATCTAAAGCAATAGTGCATGATATTGTAGAATTTTAAATGTATGTATTTACAAGACCAAAACCACCTATTAATTTAACCAATTTTATCCTACAAATAATTTCATCATGTAATAAATAGATTATATCATATAGATATATAATGTAGGTTTTATCATGTAATACATATTCTCACTGAAGGAGAAACAAGTGCAGACTGATCCACGAAAGGGGTCAACATACTTTGAAAACGTAAAGTGATCAAGTGCCATTCAGGTTTTCATTTAAATCTGTGGTGTTGGAGGGATATTAGATCCCAGCTAACTTTGAGACTGTGAACAGTTTACTCAAATAGGAAGAAAAGAAGGCAAAAAAATTCCTTGGAAACATTTTTTCCCACTGGTTTTTTTCCATGGCTGTTTTTTAAAGTCCCTTGGGATTATCAACGCATCCTGAACAATACTGTCTTAAATTTAGTGGAGTGGATTGCCATTGTAGTGGCTTTTAGTCCATGAAGAATTTATCAGACTCGGTCTCTGGCCTCCATCCCTTGACAGGACAGAAAGCCTATTTCAATATCTCTGGGCACACCTAATCTTCCGAAAGGTAAGCCTGTGTAGCAGAGTTCCTCTCCATGCCCTGATGGCTGTTCTCAGCCATGTTTCCTCTTTTATCATTTGTTGGAAAACCCCCTTACTATCTCTTCTTAGTTCCTCGCCCTTTGTTAGCTACAAAGGGCAGATTTTCTTTTGCAAATCCTTAGTAATTAAATGAGCACTTCAGTGGCTGTAGCCTTCAATGGCCTGTTTCCTAGGTTTTTGCCTTTGACAGTCATATTTTTGCAAAGGCCCCTGAGATGACTCGGCATCTTCCCCTACTTAACACTAAACCAATTGAAGCTCGTGCTCACTGCATGAAGGAGGAAAAGATTCATTAAGGGCACTTCATTAAGGAGCTGAAATGGGTCGCTCTAAATGCGCCTGAACCCACTGCAATCCAGAGGAGCTGTCTATTAGGAGAGCCACAAAGACAGTTTCGGAAGCTGAACTCCAGCTCCAGCGCTGCGGATTAGGGAGAGTGACGGGATTAGTGGTTAATGACTTGGGGCAGGAGACAAAGGGAATTTCGACAAAGAGGCTTAGATATGGAAGAATTAACACTCTCTATTCCAACCAGGCCTCCGATGACTTCCAGCATTCTTTTCACACTCAAAAGCCAAGGGAAGGGAGAAAAAAAAAAGATGAGCAAAGCTTTAACACTTTTTTTTTTATTATTATTACAACAACAATACAGAGGAAATAAAAAATCCTTTTCATTCTCTTGCACTTGAAACCACTTTTAAAAATAAGCATCTACAATTGTATAATTAGCCCCAAGGTGAGCTTGCCCAGGGCCTCAAGCATGTGCCCGGATGCCTTTCTGCTTCCCAGTGCTAAGGCAAGTCGCAGACCAATGCAGACACTGAAGCGAAACCCAGGGTAGCAGAGACCCAGCTAAGTAGCTTTAACAGTGCTTCCTTTTCCGTGGCTGTTTATGTTACAGGTGCGACCAAAGGGACAGAGAAACTCCGCTTCATTGTAAAACCTCTTCCAGGCCCCATCTGGCTCAAACTCAAATGATTTCAGTGTCTATGGCCTGAGAAGTGCTTCATGAAACGAGGTGATTATCCTGCCTACGTGAGGGGATAACTTTGGAAATGCGCTTAAAGGTTGAAAGTGCTCTTGAGAAAGAATCAAGTCAACTTGGAGCAGGGCAGGCAATGTTGGAGCTTATCTATAGTGTTTCCCCCTGCTCGGACAAGAGCACAGTATCATTATCTAAACACGAAGCCATATTTAAGTGGCTGACCCTGGAGTGGAGTATTATTCCCTAGGCTGTTAAGTAAATAGACTCTGAGCACCAACTGCCTCCAAGCAGTAAGTGTGTGATTATGCCCCGCTGCTGCGAATGGCGAAATGCAGGTGCAAATGTTACTGTAGGCAAAAGTACAATCCAAATAGTGTCGTAAATGATCTCGCTCTGTAAACCAATTCAATGTGTCCTTATTTTTAACCAAAGTAAATCACTTGCAGAAAAACTGGGTATTCATTTCATGTATTAGCCTGTATGAAATGGTCCTGGAGCAGTTCTAGACACCAACGTATTATTTAATCCCTGTGGTTTACTGGGACAATGGCAGCCCCCTGCCGTAATCCATTCAGGGGCAATACCGGCAGTCAGTGTGAAATTAAATACATTACAGGGAAAGAGCCTAATGTGTTTTATTGGCAGTTGTTCATCCACATCAAACTTTAGTTTTTAAAATCCGAACATTTGATCCCACGACAGGAACCGTGCCTCAAGTCAGAGATCGCCACGCTGCACTGCCAGGAGGTAGGAAAGAGGCAAAGCCAAGACTTCAGTGAAGGTACAATTGGCTGATAGGAACCGTTTCCAATCGTCTTGGCCTCTCAGACGCTAAAAGCCCAGGTAGCATTTGATCCGACCTGCATTTATTGCCCCTTCCTTTTCTGCTAACATTTTTGCTTGAAGGGTCGATGTTTTTCCAGTGCAGTGGAACTCCCTTTTCTCATAGCTAAATTGCAGTAGGGTATAACGGGCTTCCCTCACCTCACTCCCAGTCCCTCTTGATCCCAACATGGTCTAGCAGTCTGTTCTTTGTTAAACTGAAAATGTGTAGAAATTTTTATAGAGATCTTCAGCTATATAAATAGCTTTGAAAATTGTTGTAACTTTAAAAACAGGTCAGAAAGGAAATTGAACAGCTAGTGAGTTTCATATCATCCAGTTTTTGAAGGGCTTTTTGAAGGGCTTTTTTTTTGAAGGGCTGCGTTGGTCTTCCTAGTAAATGGTTGATTTATTGTTGGGGTTTCCACCATTTTTTTCTGAGTAGCTTTTAATAGAAAAGGGAGCTTTGGTGGGATTTTCTGATAGCATGTCAAATATGTCACTAATGTTTCCTGGCACCACCTTCAAACGTCAAGAGCAGTTTTTGTCTTGGGGGTGTGACCTGCATGTCGTTGCACTGCTGAGCATCAGATTCTCTGTGAATATCGATGACTTCCTTGGGTGGGTGGTGACCCTAATGTGGTTCCCAGGTAAGTTCCTGAACTCCTATGGCCCATAGGTGGATCCTATGTCCTCATAGATGGTGGCTTTGTGTTTTTTGGAGCCTTTAGACCAAACTCTGCTTCTTTGGTTACAAAAGATTATCAAAAGACTCTTTGATGGTATTTTTTTTCAAAAGTGGACAAAGGGTTTACAGCTCTTTAAAATGTGGTGAAAGTTAGAAGAGCTTTTTCCTTAGTATTGTATTGAAAGTCTAAGAGCTTGAAAGCAATGATTCTCAACCTTGGGTGGGGGCCAATAAAATTACTGCTAGAGGGCCATTAATCCACTTGTTGTGTAAGCATTCTCTAGAGTCTGAATAAATAACATGTCTCACATACAGATAGTTATTTTAAAATAATGTCTGCAGATGCTATTATGATTAATATGTTAAAATTATTTTAAAAGCTTTACTGAGATTATAGTCATTGTTATCGTTATGTTTTCTCAAGCCATACTAAAAGTCCAACTCATATCACATAGGAGTGTGAAACTTTTTTTTGAGGGGAGGGGTATGATGTGGAACTCTATCAACTGCTGGGAATAAAAACCCAACTCAAACTAGCTAAAGCCAAAAAGGAAAGTTACTGGTTCAGGTAACTCAGAGACATGTTGAGCTCTGTTTGCCTTTGCGTGGCTTCCTTCTCAGGCAGGCTTTGTCCATGGGGTGATGAGTCCCTGGTCCTTGCTACGTGATTACGTGGTCCTGAAGTCTTGTGAACTCAAGGGAGACTTCATCCCACCATCCGTATCAAACTCCAAAACAGAGTTCAGATTGGCCAGCCCTACTTCACTCACGGGTCTATCTCTAGACTAACTGCAGGGATTAAGGCGGAGAAGACAATCAAATTGGTCAGCGTGAATCACATGTCCACCTCTGTAAGGGGAGGAGAGGTGGAGTCCTTTGATTTATAATCCCACCAGAGTCACATGGAGAGAAGGAGGGGCCAATTTCCAAACAAAAAGAAGGTGATGAACAGCCAAGCAATGCTTACCCACTGCAAGAGGTGTTCTCATATTTACACTTACATTTACGAGGCTTGGGAATCATCGTTCTAGACTTATGATTGTTATTTTTTGATGTTTTAACCAAGTCAACTAAGACTAGATGAGACCAATGGGAATACCCTGGGAGGCACTGTTTTTGTAGCCAATCCCAATTGTTGTCTATGTGCCTGCGTGTGTTTGAGTGGGAGAGGAGGAAGAATGAAGTGTTGGAAGAGGAGCTGCTAAAACAAAAAATCAAAATTCCCTTAAAATTCAAATATCAATTCTTCTCTGTAAATTTAAAACACAACAAGATAAACTCACACACAGACACACACACACACCACCACCACCACCACCACCATCACCATGACTAAATGGACACAAGCTGTAAGAGTTTATTTTCAAAAAGACCAAGAACATTTCTTTCTAAGCCTCTCCATTTGTCTTGAATTATTGTGTTCTTTCAGTATGGGCACCTTGGATAGGGAAGGTCATCGCTAGGGTCCAAAGCTCTGAATAACATGACTCTCCTTATTGCTTATAGATCTCCGTGTCACATCCTGTCTATGCTCTTTTTCCTGGATAATCCATTTCTTTCCAGGAATCAGTAATTAGTGCTCACTTCTTTTCCTTATTTTTCTCTCTCTGTCAGTCTCTCCACCTTTATCCCTTCTGGCATTACTCCTCATTTTCTTAATTTCCTCTATATTTTTCCATTCTTTGAAATAAAATCTTTCTAATTCTCCTTTCACCCTTCTCAGCTTACAGGCATTATGGACAACTGGTATGATGTGAAGAGCAGATGAGTTGACTCTTACAATAATAATAATGATGATGATGAAAATGAACATTAATCCATCCCTTATTATTTGCTAGGCGCTTTCTATATATTATCTTATTTAATCCTAACACCAACCCTGTAGAGTAGTAGATCCATGTTAGTTTTATTTGGAGAGTCCTTCAGCCTTTGGACTCATTTCTGATGTTTGAGAAATTTCCTAAAATATAAATTTTCATGGAATTTCCCAGTATAGAAGCCAAAAATGTTCAGATACTTGTTGCCCCAGACTCCCTTGCAGCCAGGGTATGGACACATGAACTACACTCTGCCAAATAGAGGTGCCTGCCTCAGAGTTTAAATTGGTAGCTAGAGATACAAAAAGCAGGAAAGTAGAGAATTTATTTTTCAGGTAACGGTGGCATGGGTGGCTTCAGCATTCAGTTCCCAGGGTCTGCAGGAGCTGCAGTGTTTACTGCGGCATCCATGCTCAAGGCTAGTAGGAGTGGTGAACAAACTCCATTGTTCAGTGTCAGCTGCTCCTGTGATAAAAGTCTCCCCCCAACTAGCTTTGCGGCATCATTTTGGCTTGGTTCTGGCTGTCGCCTAGCCCCCTTCTTTCTGCCATTTCTGAGTCTGGTTCTCCAGTTTCCTGATGTTTTTAGAAACATAAAATACAGTATGGATGCCGTTCCTGGAGTTGAGCAACATAGAAGCCGTACCCTTGAGCTCTCTTATATTCTTGCAATAAATCCCTCCCGCCTAAATCAGCCATAGTTAATTTATATTACTTGGAACAAAAAATCCTGATGGATACAGGGATGTTATTTTTAATTTTGTTTTATAGATTTGGAAACCCAGGCTTAGGGAAACAGATACTGTGCAAGGTCAAGCAAATAGTATTAGAGCCAGGCTAACTTGAGAGTCCATATTCACTTACCACCCTTCATACAAGCAAGGAGGAAAAGACCAGTAAGTGAGATTGGCCTGAATATAACTTAGAATGTAGATCTATAACCTAGATGTCCTCGATTATAGTCTCAATTCTGGCAAAATCTTTCCCCAAATCACAGTTTATTTAGCTAACCTTTCTTTGTCTAGAAAATGAAAAGTTTGGTCTAGATCAGTGGCTTCTAACTACTGGGGATGGGGTCATAGAACCACACCAAAACCCCTAAAGCTATGGATCTCCTTCTTAGCAAAGTACACATACAAAGAGTTACATTCAATTTCACCCCAAGCCCATCCTTGGAACTCAATGGATCCAGGCTGAGAACTCTGAACTAGCTGATCTCTCAGTTTGGTCCTTCCAAGTAAAACACTGTATGATTCCACTGTCTGGGTGAATTTGCTATAATCAGTGAGCTCAATCAATCAATCTCTCTGCCTGTCTGTCCCTCTCTCTTTCTCTGTCTCTCTCTTTCTCTCTCTCTCTCTCTCACATACACAATCTCAGGGCAGAGGTTTGAGTTAATCAAGCTCTTTACTATAGCACACTATCATCATTAAGACAAGTAATTTGAAAGGACTTGAATTCACATGATATCAAGTGATAAATGCCTAAAGGAGCTGGTGCTGTTTAGCCTTGAGAAAAGAAGACTGAGACATGATGACTTGTATCAGCTACTGCAAGTGTCACTTGCCACAAATAACTGAAAATTCAATTGAAAGCGGCTTAAGCAATATGACATTTATAATCTCATGTAACAAGAAGTTTGGAGGTGAGACTACAAGGGTTGGTAAATTCACTTAAAGGCATGGTTTCCTTTTTTCTTTCTGCTCTGCTGCTTTCTCCCAGGATGTTGGCTTGTCCCCAGCTCCTCAATATGGGGTAGCATAGTTCTAGCGAGGATATGCAGATAAAAACATCAATAATTTTTTTAAAAAGCATGTTGACTTCTGCTTTTAACCATTACAGAGTCACTGGTATCAAACTTGCCCTTTCACTGAAAACAAGTATAAAACTAGACAAATATATGAGGTAGTTATTTTCAGGCATTGGATAACAGGCATGGGATTGTGATCCTTGAGAGATGGGAAACAGCCAAGACGAGCCTCACTTTTCTGCCTAGGGGCACTTTCTTGCTGCAGCACAAGAAAGTGGAACCAAATAGAGCAATGGTCTTGCTGAACTGAGGAAGCGGAGATCAGAGTTCCAGCCTCCTGAAGTAGATGGAATTTCCTGGGTAGGGTACTGGATATGAGGGAGCTGTGCAGAGGGGGCCTCCAAAGTCTGCAAGTGAATTTATGAAAGTTTCTTGGCTGGAGACTGGGCTGTGCAGGTAAAGGTTGATATTCTATGAGACATAGCATAGACTGCTGTAGAGATAAAAACTGAACAGTAATAACAGAAGCCATGTAGTTTAGCGAGAAGTTGGAGTTTTGGCCCCTAGGACAAAGATTTTGGGTATTCAGGTGAGATGTTAGAAAGGCCATGCTTTATAAAGGAGTGAGAACTATGCCCTATAGTAAGTGCCTGTCCTAGGATTAAGTAAAAAAATGAAAAAATCCCCAAAACCAAAATAGACCACTCTATTAAAGAATAAAACTGAACATAAGAGGATCAAAAGAATCTACCTATAATTTAATTGTCTGACAGGACAAACTCAATATCCCTTAAAGGAAGATGATATAATTCAGATATTCTACAACATATATTCCACAATATCTATGTATAATTAGATTCTTAAACATATAAAGAAGGAAAATATGACCCACAGTCAAGGGGGGAAAAGCAGTAGAAAGAGACCATGAGATGACTCATAAGATGGAATCAGACAAGGATTTTAAAGAAGGTATTATGAATACAATCAAAAACTTAAAGAAGATGGTCATAATGAGTAAACTTCCACAGATTTCATCTAAATTTTAAAAAGTATCCTTTTAAAACATTGGTTTCAATAAAAAGTGGTTTGCTGCTTCTTTGGCTAATGCTGAGGTCTCCATTCCTGAAAGTGTTCACATAAGGATTGCTTGGCAGGGATATTATAAGGTAACATTCACAAGACAGTGGGACAATGAGATAAGAGATGGGAGAGGAGAGAGAAGGAGCAGATAATCCATAATCCCTTCTAACTATGAGAATCTATGTTTCTCTCATCATCACCACCCGAAAAGGGAAATCATTGGAATGCACAGGGTGAACTGGGCTCTCTGGTCCTGCTGTGTCTTCTTGTTGAGTTCCAGCTGTGGTGATACTTCTCTGGGGGAGCAGGAACTGCAGGGTGAAATGAATCAGGTCATTATGGAGCACTATGGAATTGGATATACCTTAAACCACCTTGCTAGGTGTGCCAGTCATAAACACCTGGAGTGTTTACCTTCTCCTGTGCTCCTAGATTATTCCAGCCATGTTACTGGAAAGCCCATGAACCTTGTGTGACCAGATCTGAGTGTAGCCATAGAGCTTCAATTAGACCTTGGCATAATCTCTTGCTTACATGTCTCTCCTCCACTGTGAGCTCTTGAGGGATAAGAACTGTAACCACATACCTCCGTATCGCTAGCACTCAATACATCACCTGACTCATAGGAGATGCTCAATAAACAGTTGTTAAATGAATGAATGAATTCTAACCACCTAATGTATTTAACCTGGTTTGCACTTGCAATAAAGCTTACTACAATTCCCAGCAGTGTCCAAAATTCACTAACATTCTCTCACCCAATTCTCCCAGAGAGTAAGGCACTTCATGCAGAACCCCCCTCAGCATTTCAGTCCTGAGTTTGAGACCCTTTTCAAAAGTTCATGGAGAGATACATTAATGTATAGCAAAACCCAGAATGGCTCTTGATTAGAGTTTTAACTCAAGCTGAAAGAGAGTGACTATTTTCCCCCTTGTTTTTCTTTCTTTATATCTCAAAGTCATGGAGAATGATCACCCAAGTAGTAAAGAAATGGCAGGAAGGCTCCCCCTTCTTCCTCAAAGCACTTCTGCTCAAAATATTCTTAAGAAGGCCTAGCATTTCCTCTCTGTTCTCTGACTGTCAATGGTGCTAAAAGATCAAGATCAAAAATTACTCTCCTTCACGTTCATGCAGAGAAAACAATCCAGGGACTGCTGTAGGAGAGAGATGGAGACCCTTCCCTGCTTCCACCTCTCTCCTCTCTTTCCCCTCTTCACTCCATCTCACAGTCATTTTCCCTTGTCTTTCTACCTTTTTTTTCTTCCTCCAAACCCTACCCAGGGTTTATAGTAACTGTCAGAGCTGGGCATGCCCATTAGCTGCAGGCAAATCTTGTTTGCAAGCAGGAAGCTGTAGGAATTCTACCCTAGTGGTGTTTTCGCTCTTTATGTGAGCTTAATCCAGGGGATTAACAGATGGATCAGCCGGAGACGTCCTCTTACCGTGACAGGACAGGCAAGTTCAAGCAGGAATAGTTCCTGAAATGTCTGGTTCTGCTGGGAGCTAGGAACACAACCCCTACAAGGCCCTGGGCAGGGTGTGTCCCCAGAGGAGGCCAGGGTCACAGAGGAAATAGCTTTGCTGACATGGTGCCTCTCGATGCTGACTTCACATGTCCCCTCCTCCATTCACTGCTGCCACTGTCTTGCAGCCCTAGTGCCAGCCATCCCCACCCCTATCTGGGCCCCAAGTTTCCCTTATCCCCTGCTGCTTACAACCTTCACGGTTTCTCCTGCTTCTTCCCTGTCCCCTAGAGACCCTGCCCAGAATCCATTCTCTTTCTGACGTGTCCCGTGTTCTATGGTGTCTTAATATGGGTTCTCTAGAAGCAGAACTCGAGGCGAGGATTCTTGGACAAGTGATTTTAGTGGGAAAGTGATCTTAGGAGAAGGGGAGTGAGAGAAGCAGGAAGCCAGAGGAGGAGAGCAAAGCAAGGATAGGATCTCAGCTGGAGACCAGCTTCAGTGGATCCTGCGGACAGCTCTGGAGGATGAATTGCCCCACATACTAGGTTCTATCTTGAGGCAAGGGGCCTGGTATTTTGCATCTCTGTGCCAGTCATGCATTGGTTGCTGGCATGGGAGGAGAATACCCTTCCAGATGAGATGGTTCCATTCTTCCACAATTCCCCACAGAAGAGGGCAGCTGGGGGATGAATGCAACTCCTGGTGAAGGAAATCTAGGTGGGACACTGCAGCATCCACTGTGTATGGAATTTACAGAAGAGGTGGTTTTAGTGGCTTTAAATCAGTGTCAACCAGAGCATAAAACGATCAGAGCACAGGGTGACAAGAGAGACAGAAAAAGACAGGCAGCACTGCCCAAGGAGTGATGCCACATTTGTGGTCCATTTCTTGTAGGTGTATAATTTTTTCACTGTGTTTTGTGTAGTATGACTTCCCCCAACTCCATCTTCTGTTATTTTTTACACAAATAACAAAATCCCAGTCCTCCATCCTGTATAACTTGAAAAAAGTTCTCTCCCAAATATTTCTGGGCTTTTCCAAACAGTGCTGCATTCTCTTGGCTATTGCATGCCATCCCTCCATCAGAGCCCCTGCCCCAGGCTTGTCCCACATTCGTTTCTGCCCCATTAATAGTTGTTGCTTCTTATTGCTTCAAACTCATAACCCTCCCCCACTCTTCATTCCTCAAGTACTGAGGACGGCAGGTTGAAGATGACTCAAAGGGATTACAAAATGAGAAAGGAAAACTTGACCTGCACATCAGATCTTTGATTCCATCAGCAGTCTCTTCACAGAAGGCCCCTCTCCCAGTAGGTGTTGTTCTCCTTGCCCTTAGCTGTATGCCCCAGAAAAACAACCTTCTCTTTTAAGCCCTCACTTCCCTGGGACTCCCTGAATGCCAGTCTCAAGTTTACTCCAGAGGAAAGAGCATGGTTTGGTAATTCTTTTGGTATACTAATCATACTTGGGAATTATATTTTACTTTTGACTCATTTGTTTCCTTTTTAGCTTTAATTTATTTTATCTTGTGATAATGTATGTATCTTTGTAATCCCCCTTAAACACAGAAATGTGTGATTAGATATTTAGGAAAATAATCTCTCCATGTCTGCTATGAAAGTTATTTCCCCTGATTATCTACTTCCATGGTGGTAAGATTTTTAGGAGAAATATGAGCACCCAGCTAAACCCTACATTTCCCAGCCTCTCTTGCAGCTAGGTGTGACATCCTGACCGATTAAATATTCATGGAAGTGATATGTATCATTTCTCAATCATGTTAGAAGGAAGGGGCGTGGCTTCTCTTCTCTCCTCACACTCCTTTTCACCAGCTGTAAGCCAGATCTTGTGTAGACTAATTAAACTGTTACAAGGCTTGTGCTTACAAATGGTGCTTAAATATGTACCACCATCTCCCCAGCTTCCCCATCCCATCACGTGAGCCCAGGCTAGAGCTCCACTCCTCTGTAAGCACCCAGAGCCAATGACAGTAGTCATTCCATGTCCTTAAGAAAGCGAGAATGATGGCACTGCTGTCTATGTCAGTAAGATTGACACCTGGGGATGACAGAGCTTCAAGAGAGAGGTAACCTGAGTTTTCAACACTGTGATGATGCCAAATCAACCATGAAAATGAGACAAACTTCTCTCTTGTCTAAGCCACTGGGTCTTAGTTCAGCACCCCAACATGCGTCTTAACAAATTCAGTCCAGGTGGTTTGGGCTTTGTTCAGAGACAGAGCCAAGTGAAGGCAAGTCACAATGGCTGAGAAAAAGAAAAGGTGGTTGGGGAAAATAGAAAATATTCCAAAATAACAATGACGAGATTGGAAGAGTAATTGTTTTTAATGTCAAAGTTGTCCGTCAATAAAAAGTGATGTGGAAAAATACATGCAAAAGAAATACACAACTGAACCAACAGCATCCTAACCCCTTTCCCTGATCCGTCTAAGTTATACTCCATTTTTCACACTTCCAAGAGAAAATGAACCCCTGTTGCAAGTTTATTAATAGCATCAGCAGTTTGGTTTATTGTATTTTATTTGATTTTGGGGCAATGGAAACAACATAAGCCCCTTTTGTCTTATTTTGTATTTTTGCAAATAATATTAAATTAATTTTTTGAGTAAAATCTCTCCTTTCTGGGTCTTTAACATTCAGGTCTCTATGATGCCACCTGGCACATTGTGACGATATTTTCAGGCTAGCCCGAGACATCACACACATCTCAAAATAGCTAAAATGCCTGGTATTAACTGAGAGAATCAAGATGTCTACAGTCTACATTTTCTCTTTACAGAAGAATTTTACAGTTTTATAAAAAGGAAATACCATCAGGATTCAGCTAGGCATCTTTTTTTTTTTTTTTAGATAAAGATGCTTTTATATATTTACTTGTCATAGAGATGATCGGATTTCCCAAAATGTCCTCCAAACAGGCTGGTCATCTTGTTCAAGGAGGTTTATCCTATTACACTGCCAAGAGGGTGACTTAGAGCTGAGATGGACTTGTTTAGCTGGTTTTTTCAGTTCTGAAAACCTCTCCCCACTTTCCACCCCCACACCCATGCCTGTGTCTGCATTTTGAGTCCTGCTTTTCTCCCCAGTTCCTCTTTCAGAACACCTTCCCACTCCCTTCTTCCCAGTCTTGCTCTCTTTCCATTCTTTAAATTCTCACATCATCCATGAAGCCTTCTTCTATTGTTTATTAAAGCTTTCTATTTGCATATGGGGTTTCTGAAGCCCAAAACTTCTCTGTGCTTAGCCTGTACCACAAGATTTAGCCCCAAGGCACATCATGGCTGGTATTGATCAGGGTTGTTTCAAGTGTACAGTTTTCTCTGAGCATCTACTGGATGCATAGGAGATGCTCAATAGAGAGTAGTGTGTGTTCAACCAAATTGATGGATTGATTGTTAAAACTGGATGTGACAATAAGGAATGATTGTTTAGAGAAAGAATAAGTCAAGAAAAGAAGCTGACTTGGGCAGAAGAGCCAGGATGGAGACGTGCTGTGTTTGAGGGACAAGGGAGGCATCCAGGTGGTAACTGAAAATGTGATTCTGGGAGCACAATGGGAGAGTTGGGCTGGACATGGATCTCTGGGAGACATTTGCCTGGAGATAACAGTTGGACCCTTGGGTCTAGTTACTTTTTCTAGAAGGACAGGGTGAGGAGAAAGTGCTGAGCAGACAACTGTATCATATTACGAGTAAAACATATGGAAGTAACTCCACAGAGGTTTAGAAGGTGACCTAAAAATCTTATTTAATCTGTAAACAGCATCTGTAGTAAGGGCTTGGAGAAATGGGGGCAATTTTGGGGCCACTGCAGGGAGCTACCTGCCCCTTGTTGTCTGAATGCTTTGAACCCCAGGTTTATGATGGTCAGCCTGGTTGGCAGATAAATCAGAGGAGGGAGAAGGATGCAGGTTCTGACCCGACTCTACCACAAGAAGCAGACAAATAAGAAGAGTCTGAGAATCCTGGACTCCCATGTACCTGAGGATCAGAATGAGGGTTTCAGACATTTTCCTTCTCCTCTCTGGGTCTTAGGTTATATCTAGAAGAAAGAGTGATGAACTAAATAATCTCTAGGACAACTCAGCATTCCAAAATTCTCTGGTTAAGACAGCTCAGATTATGTGAGACCGCTTTGATTAAGAGTTGTCTTCTGACCGTCAGATCAGGCACAAATGCACCCTGGATACTTGAGGTCCTCTAGACAGTCTTCAGTAAAAGAAACAATCAGAAATCTTGCCTCTCCTACAGCTGAGACCCTGGAAATCAGGATGCTGGCACCTGTGCCTGTGTGCATCTTGGGGCCTGGCGATATCTCCCTTGCCATCCAAACTGATACCTGAAACTGCATCATTAGAAAGGGGTTTTAACGAGTTCTGTTTCACGACATCGGGTCTTCAGACCCCTAGGTGGTAAATGAGTTTGTGCTCCAGGTGGTATGGAAATCTATAGGAAAAATGCTGTGATTCACCTCAGGGCATCAATTTAAAGCGAATTTTTAAGAGAAAAAGCAATTTCAAGTTAACATACACACTATGGAGTAGAATACAAACTTTGTATTGGTCCTGAAGACTGCACAAGAGATGTAAGTGAAACTTGGCATTTTCTGTTTGTGCTGGGCTACTTGCTCCTCTCACCAGGACCAGAGCCTCTCTCTTTTTGTCAGGAAGGCCTGGCACTGTTGTAAGGCTTGTCTTTGCTCAGTGGATCTACTGGGTATTGAACACTCTCAAGTACCTGAGAATTTCTCCTTGAGCTAGAACACTTCGTGTTTTTTGCCCTTCGAAAATGCAAGGCCCAAATCCGGGGAACTTTGGCTGGTACTGTGCTGACGATTTCTATACCTTTACCAGAACATTCTTTTGTGGAGGTGTTGGGGCAATTTAGCATTGAAGAATCTGGTTCCATTAGTTGCATAATGTGTCCATAAAAAGGTAGCTGGGTATGGATTTAGAAGACCTACAATTCCTTTTGGGACATGATTTGATGATCATCTAGAAAATGCAGAGTATCTAATCATTTGAATTCAAATAGTTGATTTTGCTCTCATAAACTCCTGACCGAAAGCAATTATTTCCCAATTTTTAGAGACAAATGAACCACAGAAGAGCAACTGTAAAAGTTGTAAAAAAATATGATAATTACCAAGTTTGACATATGCTATGACAACAGTCCTTTGCTAATCAACAGCTTCACTCCTAAAACAGTCATTGAAAACATGTTGGGCAGCCAGTTCTCAATTCTACATGCCAATGGGAGGGAGTGGTAGCACAGAAAATCCAATGCAACAGATAATCCCCAAATCATTGTTGTTTGGCCTCAGGAGGTATCATATTTTTAATTTTTAAAATATTTTGGCAGCAGATTCACATCCCTTAATTAGATCTTATGCATGTTATTGTCAATATTAGCTGTACTTTCTGAACAGACACTCATGGCTGGCAGGAAAGGCCACCCTGGGCAGCAGAAGAAATTCACTTGGGGATTAAAAATTAGCAGGAGACAATTCTGACATGGATAATCCTCGTGTGGATAATTGAGTGCTGACTGGCGTTTAGGGAAATGCACATACGGCAGAGGACAGTGTGGAATGCTGTTGTATAATTAGATTGGTAGAAGGAAAATCTTCACTTCTTACAGCAATGAGTTGCTCAATGAATGCACAAAAAAACTAAACTGAAAGCCAGCAGCCTAAAGACCAAGATTTCAAGTCAGATGCTGAAGCAATGAGTGAGACTAACTCAACCCAAGGGTGGTTACAAAAGCTTGAGGTTGGAGGGGGGGAGTTGCTGGTGGTTTAATAGTTTTCAAAGTATATTAGATATTAATCCAACCATGGATCTTTTCTGAGGTGTCTCCCTTCTGGTTTCCTTTTTTTAATCTCTAGCTAAGGCTTTACGGAAAGCTTGTGCTTGATACACTCAAAGTGGCATTGGGGCAACTTAGTGAGGAAAAGATGGACAATGGAGAAATACTGGCTTCCCTATGTTCTCCTATTCTGTACAATGGCAACATTGATACCCATCTTGCAGGAGAATTATAAGGATCAGAGAAAATGCATGTAAAGCATTTGGTCCTGCTACATAGTGAGCAAGAAATCTGTAATAGGAATGTCTTATTCTTATCAATAATTAGAATTAAGAATGAAAAATGTCTTATTCTTATGAATGATAATGATATCCCAATGGCAATATCACCTTCCACTGATGTGTTGCAAAGAATAAAATTATTTAAAAGACATGCTCTTTGAATATACATAGCACTATCCTGTAGAATTAACTTTTCATCAAATAGGCCCAGTGGCAAAATTAAGATTTAGGACTATTTTGGTGGAGAAAGTTTAGATATTTAGAAGCTAGATGGAAAATTACAGAACGTCCTCTGTGAATTTCTTTAAGAAAACAGTAAATGCCCACCTATCCAGGGTATACGTGACTTCTGGGTATCTCCTTGTTATCCACTGTCTGTTTTCCTTTCTGTTGGTGAGGAAGGTTGGCCATGAGCTAACATCCATTGCCAATCTTCCTCTTTTTGCTGAGGAAGATTGGCTCTGAGCTAACATCCGTGCCCATCTTCCTCCACTTTGTTTGTGGGATGCCACCACAGCATGGCTTGATGAGCAGTGCGTAGGTCCACGCCCAGGATCCAAACGTGCAATCCCAGGCTGCTGAAGTGGAGGTGCAAACTTAACCGCTATGCCACCAGGCTGGCCCCACATTGTCTGTTTTTCTACTGGCTACTGCTAAGAAGGCACTGGAACTTGGGTCTGCTTACATATGGGAAATGCACTAAGCACAGCATTTCCAAATTGGTTGTTCATCATTCATTCATTTGGAATTGTGAAAAATAGTTCCTGCCACATGATATATTCTCATAAATATGTGTTGAATGAATGCAGGAAACTAATCAATAGGTACGTGACTATAGAATCTTGACACTGAAAAGAATCTTAGAAATCATTTATTTCAAGTAAAAAATAGATAAACAATTGCTTTAGTCTGTTTGGGCTGCTATAACAAAACACTACAGATTGGGTGGCTTATAAAAAAATAGAAATTTATTTCTCATAGTTCTGGAGGCTAAAAGTCCAAGGTCAGGGTGTCAGCATGGTGGAATGAGGGCCCTTTTCTGGGTCACAGATTTCTCACTGTATCCTCACATGGTGGGAGGGGCTAGCTAGCTCTCTGAGGCCTTTTCAAAAAGAGCGTTGATCCCATTCGTGAGGGCTCACTCATGACCTAATCACCTCCCAAAGGCCCCACCTCCTAATACCATCACCTTGGGCATTAGGCTTTTAACATATGAATTTTGGAGGGACACAAACATCCAGATCATAGCAACAATGTAAATATTTTAAATAGAAGATGAGTTAAATGAAGTGTGCACAGCCATTTAAAGGAATACTATATAGCTGTTAAAATGGTGTGCCTATATGTATTGTCAAGGTAAGGTGTTCACCATATTTTGTTTTAAAAGAAGTCAGAGAAATGTACTATATAATTCCATTTGAATTTTAAGGAATAATGTAAAATGTTTGAATAAGCCTAGAAATGTTTGGAGTGAAAAAAAAACAGTGGTTATCTGTGGGGCATAGGTCGAGGAGGTGGGTAAAATTACAGAAATGGGGGAAACTGTACCATTTTATTTCATGAAATATTGTGCTATTTGATTTTTTTTGAAATAAGCATATATTACTTCATAATTAAAAGGAAACCAAAAACTCCACATAATTCAAGTTTCTTCTTTTTTAAAAAATTTTTAAAAATTATTTTTGTCAGCTTTATTAAGGTGCAATTGACAAAATTGTAAGATATTTAAAGTGTACATCTTGATGATTTGATAGATGTACACATTGTGAAAGGATCTAGTTAATTAACACATCCATCACCTCACATATTTATCTTTTTTTTTGGTAAGAATGTTTAAATTCTACTCTCTTAGCAATTTTCAATTATAAAATACAGTGTCATCAACTATAGTCACCATGTTATACATTAGATCCTCAGACCTTATTCATCCTATAGCTGAAAGTTTGTACCCTTTTACCAACTTCTCCCTATTTCCCTCACCTCTGGCAACCACTTTCCTAGTCTCTGTTTCTATGAGTTTGACTTTTTTTTTTAGATTACACATATAAGTGATACCATGCAGTATTTGTCCATCAATGGATGAATGGATACAGAAGCTGTGGTATATATACATAATGGAATATTACTCAGCCAGGAGAAAGAAGGAAATCCTGCCATTTGTGACAACCTGGATGGACCCGGAGGGCATTATGCTGAGTGAAATAGAGAGAGAACTCCTGCATGATCTCACTTATATGTGGAGTCAACTTTCTTCTTTTACAGATGAAGAAACTAAAACTCAGAGAAATTCGCTATCATAGACACTTGTAACTGAAAGACAATTTAGCAATCATTGTGTGTAACCTCGTCATAGTACAGACAAGGAAACTGAGGCAAAGAGAAGTGACATGAGTTATGGTTTTGAAGACTAAAGCCTGGAGAGAAAAGAAGTTGGATACATTGGTGGTGAAAAAAGTGTAGGTACTCAGCACATGCTGTAAAATCTATTAAAACTGACTCACTCATTTTGGATGAGGTAAGTGTTGACATTAGACAATTTGGTGGGCAGCATTTATTTTCCTATTTATTAAAACGTCAGAAATAGTACAAATGGCACCTCCTAAAAGGCTTGCAGGTGGTGGTCTTCAAAACACAATCCTCAATCCTCAGAGAGGATAAAAACTAAAATTCTAAAGAAAGAAAAAAAAAACCCACCAAAATGAATATTCTAGCTTAATGATAAAAATAAGGCTAAGTACATTCAGGATATCAAAGCAGGGGCAGTTCATAAAAAAAAAAAATCTATGAAAGTCAAAGACATATATATTTATTTATATAAATTTATAAAATGCATGTACAATAAACCACATTTAAAAGCTACAGAATATTAAACTAGAAAAAGTCAGACTTCAAAGAAATTCTCTCTTTGAACAATTTCACCAATGCTCTTTCAATAATTTACTTCTTCTCAAGTTACATTTTGTGTATGTCCCAGAGGAAGACAATATTGCCTCTGAAATTTTAAAGGGAGCATAGAGAAATCCAAATTTATTTATACTGTCTTGGTTAACTGGTCATACTAATGTAAGAACGTTATGTAAGAATGGCCATATTTTGATGCAGTAAGATTGTGTCTCTTATTACACACTGCAAACCAATCTTCTAGCAAAAAACATGTCACTCTGGGTCGCTGGAGTTGGTTCTGGTCTTGTTGGCTGTACACATGCTTTTGTCTGTGTTACACACAGAGAAGTGGAAAATTGCGACCATTGCCTGAATAGCTCAAGCCTCAAATTAACATTTGTCCAATAATCTGGATATTTAGATTGTAATAGAGTAATTCCCAATTTGCCCCAATTTTTCACCCCACTCTGCCCATGCAGAACATAAAATAAACGAAGTTTACGTAAGGGCCGTTATCGGAAGAAAGGGTGGTGAGAAGTTAATGTATCTCCATAACGGTTCTGCCCGAGGTACCAAGGCAGCCCCTGTGTTTACAGCATCCCCGAGGGTCAGATCTGAGCAGACGAGCTGCGTCCACCCTCCTCGGACTCCGCACGAAATCTCCCCAACGAGATGTCGGCCTTTTCACGTGGCGAAAAAGTAGAAGCAGGAGTCAAGAAAACCGCAACATCTGGAACAGGAGGAAAGATTTTGCTGGAAAGAACTTGACAAACTCTGAAAACAAAGTTCTACACTTGACTAATTTATTTTGGCTGCAAAGCTGAGCTCAATGCGAAGCTCAAAGAGGATTTGTCCGAGGCTCCTTTCAAAGAAATAAAAAGCCAACCCGCACTAAAATTAATGCATCGACTGCATAAACAGTCGAGATAGTTATCTGATACTGAGGGAATAGAGCCACACTAGGCCTTTTTGTTATTTATGGGATTATTATTGGAGGAAACAGAAGCAATTAGATATCCCCCTGCTTTCAGAGCAGGGGAAGGAAAAAAGGTGTCAAACATAGTTTTTCAATTTGGTCTCTTGATCATTTCGTTCTCGCTACATCTTAAAATCCAAATATACATCCGCCCCGAGTGCCCACTCACTGCTTCTCAGCTGCTCCTTTGACTGTTTCTTCTTTATCCTTTGAAAACTCCATGGACTTTGAAGGATACATGGAGAGATTTAAATATACCTTAAAAATAGAAGTTATACCTTTAAAAACAAAGTACATTTATTATTGTATGTGATTACAAATGTAATATATATATGTGTATATATATACATACACATTGTAGAAAATAGATAGGAAAACATTTGCCATTCTTTTGTCTTCCCAGCTTTTGAAGCCATTTTTGGGGGGATTCCCCACAACGTGAGGCTTTTCAGGAGTCAAGCAAGGGTGTGGCATGTACCCTGCGTTGCCAGCAGACCCCCACTCCTGGTCAGGTGTTTGAATCTGGCCTGAGTGACACAAGAAGCGGGCCGAGTAAGGAGCTCATCTTGGTGGTTGGAGCAGCTGTGTCCATTCTCAGTGGCCCGTGATGGGTGTGGTGTCAGTCCAGTGCTGGCAGTGGCCATGATGCCCGTTGGGACATCCAGTGTCAGATAACAGAGGCAACAGGGTTCTCAGCCCTGGACTTTGTGCTGTCACTTTGGCTGTGGTCCTGGCTGATGAGAGCTTCCCTTGTGTCTGCCTGTCTCCCAGGCCTTTCCTCTAGATTCCCCAATATTGGGCTCCCCAATATTTATTCAGTAAATTCTTTATCTGCTTAAATTAGGCAGAGAAGATTTCTGTTGCTTGTAGCTTAGAACCTAGACAGGTCCTCCTATAATTCCTTTACTCAGAGACACCCCCCCCATGAATATTTTAACAAATAGTTTCTAGCCTTTCTTCTATACCTATAGATAGTATTTCATTTTGCCACGGCGAGGGCAGAGTTGTTGACACCTGTTTCAGAGAGCAGCGAGAGAGACTTACCTTGCCTTAGATGTGCATACAGGGGGTTTGTTTCCCACTTTTCTCAGAGGTACACGGGCACTTTTGTAATTTTCCTTGGCTTCCGGGGAAGGTGACTGGTGCTATGAAAACTTCCAGAATAGGCACTGGGACACCTGATGTGTATGGTCTTTTTCCCTAATAATAATGGGAATAGTTATGATTTCATTTCTGAGTGTCTACTATTTACCAGGTCCTTTACTAAGGGCTTTACAGAGGTTAGTGCATTTGTTCCTCATAAAATTCCTACATAGTAGTTATTGTTTCACTAAATCCTCACAATGTTCCATGAGATAGACATTGTTATTATTTCCATGTTACTGATGAGTAAACCGAGGTTTAGAAATATCAAATAACTTGTCTGCGTTCACAAGCAGGAAGAGGTAGTTCCGGAATTTGTCCCCAGGTTGGCTGACTCCAGAGACTTTTTCCCTATCACCATCAGACTCTGCCCCAGGTAGGGCTGCTCAGATCCTTAGGTCATTGGTATGCTGGCTTGTCCCTACTTTCCACCACTGGCTAGTTACTACAGGAGTGTTTACTGTAATCCTGCTCTGTTTTAATGCTGATGGGTAATGAAGAAATAGAAAGCCTACTCCTTTAATTCAAGGCTCAGTAATCAAAGTAATATGCCTTCAGAGGGTGCATTATGGTTTATACAGCATTTTAATATGGAGGATCTCACTTAATGTCATGAAATGACTAGAGAAAAGTTACAAAGAATAATGCCAAAATATGCAAAGTAACTTGGGGCTTAGAGAAAAAAGTGAAGAGAGGAGGTGAGGTTAATGAGGGTGAGCTTTTGAGGGAAAATGGGTTTTTAGGAATTTCTGGAAGGGGATTCTGGTGCTTGGTAACGAATAGAGAAGTAAAGGGTATTTCATTACCACGTTGTTTATGCATATAACTGCCAGCAGGTCTGTATTGAGTTAGGTGGGATATGTTTTTAAATCTGAAGTGACTGATGGACTTGGCATTCATTGGTTCCTGTTAAAATGAAATCTTTTGTAAGGATTAGTTCAACAAGAGGGCTGAGTGGATGGGCTTAATAAAAACTCCACCAGAGCCATGTGTACCATCGCCCCTTGGATCTATAAAACAGCCCTGACATGAGGTCTTCTTACTAGCTGGTGATGACCCCACAATGGACACAACATGCTGTTCTTGTCCTCCAGGAGCCTTACACTGGGGAGAAGGAGATAAACGTGAAAGAATTTGGGGAGGGGATGAGATACACGTGCTGTTCCGACTCTGAGGCAGGCTTCATGGGGGAAGTGTGATAAGGAACACTTTATGGTGCCTAGAGTAACAAAACTCTCTTGGAAAGACACATGTCCTAGCAAACGTGGGGCTTTCAGGTCAGTTATGATAAGGCTCCCTTGGATGTGTGTGAACAGAATGTCAGACAAGGTTGAAAATCATTGCCAGAGAGCTTAACGCACCTATAATTTTAAAAAGTACGATCCAAGTGTAATTGGTTTGCATCAGAATAAAGGAATTTCTTGCTGAAACAGAGATGGCAAAATGCTTGCCTTGTCCTTTTTCCTTTTCCTTTTTTCCCCTCTAAATTTCTTTCTTTCCCTCCAAACAATGAAACCTGAGTGGCTGAGGGCAGTCAGGTGGCTGTAAGAGTCACCAGTCTTCCCTCCCTCTCCTGTTGCTTAATGAGCTCGCATTTTTCTGCATAAATACACTTGAAAGTTACATTTTCTTTTCTTTGAGACTTGAACCAAGATGAAATGAGACCAGTGTGGCAGGAGGAGCATATTGGGGACCTGGCTTCAAAGGGCAGCCCTCCGGAGGGTGACTCATAATGCTCTCCACTTCTCCCGCCAGCGGTTTCCTCCCCTGGTGAGAATGCAGCCAAGAAGCACAAAAGCCAACTGGAGGATCTAGCCAGGTGCCCAATCTGAGTGTGTAGCTTTAATTGGACACACACTAAGACATTCCCAAGGGAAACACTTGATGATGATGATGATTTTGTCAATAACTCACCAGTGTCATGCAAATTAAATACACAGACATTGACTCTGGAGCCTTTGATGGGTCTGTGTAAGAGCGGGTGTTGTGCCGAGGCCAACTCCTGGTGAATGACTGCATGGCAAAAACTGTATCTTTCCCAACCAAAGCCCTCATTTACTGCTGTAGCCCTTCCTGCCCCACAGTTGGTGAACCAGGAGGTGCTGCTCACTAGAAGGGAAACTGTCAGAGGAGAGGGAATTGACTTTGTCTTCCTTGTTATGATGCAATGGCTATTTTGCCTCAGTGGCTCTTCTATGCCTATGGCTTTCTCTGCAACAAACTGAGGTCAGAAATGGTGTTGGCAACCAGAGTGTTCTTCTCTGGGCTCCCTTGCCTTCTCTGGGCGTTTAGTTCACAGTCAGATGAAGGCTCCACAAACCTCAACGTCCAAGGGGAGTTTCCCCCAGGGAGGAAAGCGCTGCCCGTGGCTCCAGCTCCAGAACAGAAAGCTGGGACCCATGGCATGTAGATTTGAGATATTCAGCCAAGAGCAGAAAGGAGCTGATGTTCTCCTTTCCTCTGGGGATCTGCCAGGTGCAGCACTCAGTGAGTAGAATGTAAGGGCTGGGCTCTGAAACGGTGACTTTCCATGTCTACTTCAGCACCGGAATTGAGGTGGCAATGAGGAGATGCTGCCTATGTGGCATCTGCTCCTCTGTGCCCTGCATATCCTTTGAGGATCAACTCTTGTCGCCCCCCCACCCCCAACTCTACAAGAGTCTTCTCTGAAATCACACGCAACTATTGTCCGAATCACTCAGACGGCAAATGCCTTATATGGCAATATATCATTATTTGTCTCTCCAATCTCCCAGCCTTTCAGAATTGAGGTAGTTCTCTGAGAAACAGCAAGATCTTGCAATGTGGTTACCAAAGTTCCATCATTTGTGATTTTTGCTATTCAACAACTACCCAAAATATCAAATACTTGATATTTTTACTTATATTAGCTTTCTTTACCATAGATTTTTTGTTGTTGTTTGAATGTTCCTATTTTTAAATTGAGGAATGACATAGAGTAAAATGAACTGGTCTTAAAGGTACTGCTCAATGAATTGAATGTATATATATACATTCAATTGAATGTATTGTATCGAATGTATATATATATATATATATACATATATATACATACATATATACACACATATATATACAACCTCCAACCAAACCAAGATATAAAGCATTTTCATATTTTTTAAAAAGGAAACGTGATATCTCTACCAATAATATCTTCAAAAGTGTGGTTTGATGTGCTTGTTTAACTTTTTCTAATGTGCACTAAAATAAATAACAGTAAATTGTAAATGCTTTTGTTTCATCTAAAAGTATCTTGTGGAGCACTAGGTGTTACTATGTCATTCACTTACTCATCCACTTGATACTTATTGAGTACCTACTGTGAGTAAGGCATTGTTCTAGGCATGGGGTAGGGGGAAGATGCAGCCACGAATAAAACAGACCAAAATCCTGTTTTTGTTACGTTCTAATGTGGGAGAGAGACGATGAACAAAATAAATAAGTAACAATACATGATATGTCAGATAGTGACAGAATAAAGCAGGAGGAGGGACAGGGAGTGCTTGGTTGGGTTGGGGAGAGTGGTTTTGCAAATTTAAGCGGGGTGGTCAGACAAGGCCTAGGATTTGAGCAAAGACTTGAAGGTGGCGAGGGAAAAGCCATTATGGGAGGCGAGATTTCCAGGTAGAGGGAACAGTGAGCGCATAGACCCAGAGGTAGCAGAATGCTGGGATGCTTGAGAAGCAGCAAGAGGGCTAGCGCTCCACTCTTGGAGCACTGGAACGCCTAAAGCAGAGCAGTAGAAGCTTGACACACACGGTTCTTATTCTGCCTCTGCCACCCTCTGGAGTGTCTTTGGGCGAGTTAGATAATCTCTCAATAATGCAGTGTCTTAAATTGGAGTAAGGAAAATTCCCTTTTGTCGTTGTGTTCTAGATTAGAGAAAATACAGTTGGCCTTCCATATTCCTGGGTTCTGCATCTGCAGATTCAACCAACCGTGGATCGAAAGGCCTATGACGGTTGCACCTGCACTGAACATGTAGACTTTTTTTCCTTGTCATTATTCCCTAAACAATACAGTACAGCAACTATTTACATAGAATTTACATTGTAGTAGGTATTATAAGTAATCTAGAGATGATTTAAAGTGTATGGGAGGATGTGCATAGGTTATGTGCAAATATTCTGCCATTTTATACAAGGGACTTGGGTGTCCTTGGAATTTGGTATCTGTGGGATACCAAGATGACCGTATGTGTAAAGAAACTAGTTTAGTATCCACTACCTAATAGGGGCTTGGTAAATTATAACTGTTATTGTACATAGTAGGCACTTTATAAATATATAATGATTGATATGGAGACTGCAGTGCCTTGATCTTCAAAATTAACATGCTTTTTATTCAAACTCCAATAATTAATGAATAATATGTGTCTTGTGAAGCACTGTGCTACACAAATTTCAAGTAAAATATGACTTGGTCTGTAGGCTTCAGGAAACTCTAATCTAGTTGGAGACATAAGAGGGATAGATAAGAAGACTCTTCACAAATTTTCCGGATATCTTTTAGGTGAATGGAAAGATTTCATTTCCCTGGCCCTTTGAAGTTAGGTGTTCATGTGACTGGCTTTTGCCCATGAAACGTGCATGCTAGTGACATATGTTAATTCCTGGGAAAAGCTTTAAGCACTGGTGCATAATTTTTCCCCAAAGCAGGTGTTGAGATAGAGTTTCTATGAGCCTGGGTCACTGGATGGTTATAACGAGATAAGTCTTCCTACCCACCTACGCTGGAAATGGGGCATGAGCAAGAAATGAAGCTGTCGCATCAAGTCACTGAGATTGGTGGTCATTTGTTACTGCAGCTTAAGGTGCTCTATCCTGACTGAAACCATATATATAACAATCAGAGAACACAATCTAGGGTTGATGCCACTTCCTTATAATAGTGGTAACAAGAGAACCAAGTAGGATAACATTCCAGGATAAGAGAGATGTACAGAGAAAGACATATCATCACTGTGTTCAAAAAAAGTTGGAAAACAGCAAATACATCATGGCTTTATGAAAAAAAGTTTTTCAATCAACACATACATTTCCTGACCTGCCATTTTTGTTCAATGCTTGATCAACTAAAAATCTGGAGAAATTTTTCAGAAAATTACAAGTTGATCTGAAAACATTTCTAATGATTGAAAACACATCTTTTCCAGTTCTTGAAGTTCACTAACTATTCTTTCACAGATTTTCTAAATTAGTACTTATGTTTCAGTTCACAAAGGATTAGAGTGATTTAAGACTAAAAACACTGATATAGGAAGACTAAAAACTATTACCAGAATAGAATATAGACATGCTGTGCATTACTAAGGGAAAAAAGTCTTGAGACGTGTCTGTCTAAAATGGAAAATATGTTTCCTTTTGAAACTTTTCAATAGCCAAATTCAGGATGCAAGTGTCATACTTTCCCCAAGTAGATGGGAATTTAAGAAACAACCCATGGACCACTGGTTCATGGCTCAGTGAGAACTCATTTGCTCCTCACTTATTGAGCCTTTCTTTAGCAGTAATTTTGATTCCTTCTATTACTCATTTTAAATGCCCTTCTTTCCCTAACTCATTCTACCATCTCAGGCTGTGGAAGAAGAGTGTAAGGTTAGCATTACCTAGGTGTTTAATGATGTCCCTCTAGAGAAATTTCATCTCATAGCATTCATTCCAATCCAGGACCAAAGAGATTTCATTTTTTTCATGGTGCCTCTATTCTTTCAGACCCGAATAAAATTGCTCAAATCTGTGCTTCACTGAATACAATGTATGGCTCTAAAAGGGGGAAAAATCCCATTTTATAAAGACAGAGTAATGCTAAGGAATTTATTTTCAACTTTGCAAAGAAATGTGTAATTCCCTTCAGAAGCTAAACTTGATATTTTTTAAAGTATGACGTTTTTATAGAATGTTACTTTAAATTCAGCATGCTAAAAATGGTCTAAACATGGTACCAAATTAATCTTAGAGCCTGCACATTTCAATTTATTCCCCTTTAACCTTCAATAATATTTCTATTTTTGGTTGGATTTAGTCAAGCAAATGTTGGTATCTTCCCTTTGTCAGAAAATCTTTTTTTGTTTTCCCATCGAATTGCCAGCAGGTGAGAATTTGCCAGTAGAAACATTAATTTTTTTTTCACTCCCATTCACTGACAGCTCTTTTTGCCTTCTCTTATCTTTCTTCCGTTCACATTGCCCCCATCTGCCATCCCTTTTATCTGTTTTGAAGCTCCACACCAAAAAGTTGATTCCAAGGATGAGATTTGCTTTGACTTGAGGACTTTCGATACTCACTAATGGAGAAGAAGATACCAGTGATGATCTTCCCCAAATGGGAAAAGTCAAGGAAAAGAGAGTAGGTTAACCTGGGCAGGCTCTGGAGATCTCCATTCTGGCTCTACCTAGAGACAGCCCTGCCTGGGGAGCAGTCCTGCTGCCCCTTTTCCCCAAAGCTCCTCCTTCCCGTCTGTTCAGACAGTGGTTGCCCTGCCTTTCCCCTGCAGAGGGAGGCTGCATTGTTCCCAGACTCCTTTGCTTCTCCCCTCCCATGGCTCCTACTTTATCCCTGAGGTTTCAAATCCCTCTCTGTACTTCTTGCTTCTCAGATCTCACACTGATCACACAGCCTCGCTTAGCTTCCAGCCCAGAGTTGGAAAGGGTAGCCTTTGCCTCTCTGTGTCAACCTTTCTAAGCCTCTTCTTGGTGTTGGAACTACGCCTTGCTTAGTTACCATTGTCCCTGGTAAATCCACACTCAGGGATTGATCAGGGAAGCCAGTTGATTCACACTGAATGTAAATAGAATTTCGAGACTCCTTAGGAGGGCTTGGGACCTTGGTGCAGGAAGCAGAGAGCAGAGAAGGAAGCAAGCAACCTGAAGTTCCTTGGCTGTGGTGGTGGGCTTCAGATTCACCTGGCTCTGGTCTTGTTCGTCTGACGACTACCTTCTGCCCTCCTGTCTTCGCTCGTGACTGTTAAGGAGTCTTCTAGTGGAGTTCATTTGTTCACAGTAATTATTCCCAAGTGGCTGGGAAGGAAGAGAAAAAAGGAACAAACCAACAAACAGGACAAAATGTCTGAATCTCCTGAAAATTTCCCACAAGCTTATGAAAAGACTAATGGAAATGTGAATGTAATCTACTTGTTCAGAAAACCATGACTACATTTATCATCTTTAATTTTAACATTTAAATTTCTTTGTACACACTTTATGCCTTTTTTTTTTTTTTTTTTAGCTGAAAAATTGTAGCTAAATCAAGGACTGGCTCAGCTATGAAACCGTGAAAAGCTATGAACCGACAGTGTAAAGTGCTCTTCCAGTGGCCCATTTAGCCATGTGTAGGGCCCAGGTTAACTAAAGTTGGGGAAAATGGAAATGTTGACATTTCTTTAAACAATAAAAATTACAAGTGATTGCCAAAGTGCCACGAGTTGACATTTACGGAGATTGTTCGCCGATTATATATATGAAATATCATAAGTAATTAGCTCGTAGCAATTACCTGCCCCTCGTTATTTTGCTTTTAGAATATTTTTAAAGCTTAGGTTACTAAAATTTCAAATAATCCTGGGCTGTGCTGTCATGGGTCTTTATCCAAATGAATCGTGGTCTCTTGTAAACAGTCCTATGATCTGATTTCCATCGGGACAGGAGTTGTAAAAGGCCAGGGATTTTCGATGGATTTACACATATACTGTTTCAGTTAAGTTACCAAGGTCGACTTAACAGCCCTTTTCCTCGGAGTCTTAAACACACTTGCCACCCAGTCTCTTTCCACCATGTTCCAGGGAATGGGTGACAAGATTAAGAGGGGCCTGAGGCGGGGCTGAGGAGGAGTCTGCCTCCGTGAAATTTCCAACTAGAATTCCTTTTACAGTCAGTGGTCTCAGTTAACTAGCTTGGTGGCATTTGTTGCTGGAAAGCTGACTCTTAAAGATATGTCAACATGGAGGCAGGCACTGGAGCATTTTCTTTTGGAAAGCTTCGTTCTACTGATACCATTTTGCAAGGAAGAGATGCTTGGGAAGAAAGCTGGCAACTGGAATTTGGTTGTCCAGGAAGGCATTGAAGCAGGGTAGCCTAGATCCCCAACTTGGTTTCCCCCCACTTCCCAAACACAAAAGGAGATAGGCCGGCTTTCTTAAGATTTGCTCAGCCCAGGCTGGAATCATTACAAACAAATATTAATGACATTCCATTACTGGCTACATTTTCAATGAAGTTTAAATAGTCTGAGTTATGATGATTAGCGAGAAATGTACAGATAATAAAGGTAAATGAGATTCATATTTAATCCCCAACTCTAAATGACTGGTTTGATTGTCTCATTCACTTGGCAAACAATTTCATTTCTAAATGTTATTTCAGCCCCAGATATAATTTCTTTAACACAGCAGAAAGGAGGAGATTAACATATGAGATAGAGGCAGCACTTACCTTAGACTGATTAATAGGCTCAGGCTGGTCCCCTGCCGCCATGCTTAAAAGCATCAAGACATGCTTTGCTATCCCAGCAATATATATTGATACTTACGGGGTGCCAGGAAAACCTCTTGGATTAGTCATACTAAACCACCACTTAAGTGGTGTGCGTGCCACAGACCTACACTCTCCTTAATCAAGTCATAAATTTGGGGACCCTCAGAAGCAGCATCCCCTGCCCTGAGATGGGGTGGAGGAGTCGGGTTCACTGGGACTACTCTCACCCTTAACCTGCCACTTTCTCCCTAACCTATTGGCCATATGGGCCACATCACAGAGCAATTGAAATAAAAAAATCTATGGAATTTTATCCATCTGGCCTGATGAAGCCAATGATTCAGACAAAAAAAAACATCTTTTCATTGATAGCAGAGAGGGAGGTGAAGGGTGGGGGGCTTCTACATTTATCTTAAATTTTACTTAAATTTGGCTGAAGTCGCAGACACTGGGACCATTACTTATCGCTTAGAGTCAGAAACTTTGACAATGGTTTTCTAGCAAAACAAAATGGTACGAGTGCCATGGGGTCTAATTCCTATCCTAAGGGAACTTCTAAACAACCTCATTCATACTTACTGAGGCATGCCTGTCTAGGGACTATAGAAAGAAAGTGCCTTTTGAAAAATTTCCTTGGAGCTTGCCTTTCCATTTAGCATCTAATCCTTAAAGTAGAACAAGAGAGTGAGCTAGCTTTTTCAATCTCCCCACCTCCTCTCCTGTTTCCTTCCATGAAATTTTCCCATCAAGAGTATCTTTCCCTCCCATTTGGCATCTCTGAGAACAAAACATCAGCTCTGAGTAATCGTGACGTGCAAATAGAGCTTTGAACTCCCTTTGAGTATGAGAAGCTGGGAGAACTAGAAAGTATTCCTCAACCCCCTGGTCGAAAATGACAACATTCTTTAAAACTCTGCATGAAATTCAATCTAATTCTTCCTTTCTCAGAGTGCAGGATCCATGGTGTAAAATATTACATTTTTTAGCAAAAGTGCAAAGTTAATCTATCATAGTGCACCTCCAGGTGAGATTTATTACAGATTGCTCTCTAAAAATGGTGTGCTTTCTCTGCATATGCAGGCCATATCCATCTTATTATTATCCAGTTGAAAAATCCCTAGTGTATGCAACCCCTGAGAAATAGGAGTGGGTGAGCCGACAGAATATGACACTTATGCTAATCTGCGCCCTGCTGTGGAAAAACATACACAAGGATTCCATTACCACATTCATTAGGCTGCAGCACACTCCGTCCTGAATAGGGATTATGAACCACAATAGACTGAAAGTAGTTGATTGAGCCCACTTAGCCAAATCGTTCTGATATTGGCCAAAAATGTTGGCACCAGGAAGATCATCAGCTCAGACTTTGCAGAGGATGTTACTGGTTGAAAGTTTGTCCTTCCCTGTGACTGTCACATCAGTCAGCTCATGGCATATACCATTAGCTCAGACAGTGAGCTGGAACCAGCAACATGTTTATGATTGGAGTCTGGAACGACAGTTTGAAAGGTGCTCCCCAACTTGCTCCGTGCACCTGTTGTATGGTACCTCTGACCCTCCCCATCCACACTTCTTTCCTGATTACATTCAGAGAATGAGTTGTGTGGTGATAAAACTGTATAGCTAGAAAAGAAATTAGAATCCGATCGAATGCCAGTTCAGCACGCAGCTTGACCAAGTCTCTGTCCGGTTTCCTGGGCTGTTGGACCTGGTTGGTGCCTATCAGCCTGATCTTTCTGCAGTGGCAGGAATATTTGCCACCAGTGAGCTAAAATATTTTAAATATTGTCAGAAATAATAAAGAAAGGAGAACAAGTTACTGCTCAGGAGATATTATGGAATCTGGCTATACAAGCAGAGGGAAAAGATCGAAATCGCGTCCATGTATATCATTAAGGAGATAATAATAAAAACATTCTGTGTGAAACAGATTTACAGCCTTAGGTTCTAGGAAACTTGTCTAGGCTTTCTTCTTCAATTTGGTTGGTTCACAGGAAGTTAATAGTAGTTGTACTCAACTTCTTGATTCATATCATTGATGTGTTTCTGAAAAGCTGCAGATAAATCAAATTTTGTTTTGTAAACTGAACCTCATAATGCTCCAGGTAACTTCTTTTGGCCAAAATAACTCTGTAATGAGTCCTCACGTGCGTAAAGTGAGGGATATAATCTTATGCTTGAAATGCAAATAACAATGACTGAGTTTATCATCCATCTGTTATGTTCCAAGTTTACCTTATTGGGCTTTCCAAAAGAAGACTCAGTCTCCCAGAAGAATGAAATAGGAATGAGGGGGCGCTTGAAAAGAGGACTGTTGAACTGAAATGATCACGGCTTTTTACTGTTTTCCCCTCTTGAGAAAATGGAAATGTCAGAGAATGGCAAGCCTCATTTTTCTTTGCATGCTTAGGTTGCATCATGTATTTTGGAAAGGCATAACTAACCTCTGGAGTTTTCTAAACACAAACTCCATCAATACCGGCTTATGATGCCCATAAATCCAAGGGAGGAAATCCGCCTGGCACGCAGGCACCCTGCCTGCTTGCACAGCAGAGCCGGGTCATTGCTGAGAAGCTGCCGGCCCTGGCTGTGCCCCTGCTGTGGCTCCTATCTCCGAAGTCTGTCTGCACTTGGCCCTGAAAGCAGCTCTCCAACAGAACCAGACACAGGCAAAAAGAAGAGCTCTTGGAGAGGCTTTGGGGCTTTTCCCTTCCACATGATGCAGCTCCACAGCCCCGCTTTTCTGGACCATTCTGTTAATGGAGTCCTGCCCTGAATCTTCCAGCTCCCTAAGATACCAGGACGCATCAAACAGGTTGAATGAGGCTCTGTTTTCTTGCCAGGGGAACATGGCCCTTTGCACCGCGATTGTAATACAATCTTTCCTCTCTGGGGCTGGGAATGCTACGGTGCAAAACCGTGTTTGAAAACCTCTTTTATCATTCATCGTCTCCAGACTGAAATCATTTTTGACAACCTCTGCAGAAAACAAGCAGCTTTCTGACTACTGGCGAGTCGATTAAAGAGAGGAAACACATGTTCACTGTCAGACGAAGCCCCTGGAGAAAGCACTGACAACCTTTTAACCCCCTTTCCCAGGGAAAGGGCCCAAATGTTTCTCTGGAACGAAATCACCACATTGTCTTAAGCATCTTTTCATTTCATGTATCTTTTTATTTCTTCCTGGGACGAGACACGTAAAAATAATAATCCTCAGCACCTCAGTTTTTATTTTGGATGTTAACAGATCTGTTTTATACCCTACTCGGGAAGACATAGTATCGTTAATGAATGTCTTTTATGAACTAAGCCCTCTCTTCATTTTTTTTCACCATCTGAACACAGTTTAAATACCAACACACTGACGAGTTCACTCACCTCATATAGTGATTCCTCGAAACCAGCCAAGAAGCCGCAGGAGTGAAATTTTCTGAGCAGTGGGAAGGCCCGGCTAGCCGACATTATTAACAAGCTGAGCAATCAGACTGGGCTGTGGAAACTTTTGTGCAGCTCACGGTGCTGAGCCAGAGATGCCCATACATCACTTACGCACATGTTATCAAGCAGAGACATTTCCATGGTGCCTAATGAGAAGGACCCAGGGCGGGAGGTGCACGGGTCTAAATAAAACTGAACACGAGTGTTAGGTGCGTAGGTTTGCTTCTTAAAAAAAACGGTAATAATTGTTTTTAATTATTAAACACCAGTCCCATAATCATCACAATTACAAAAAATATCTAGTTCTCAGTTCCTTAACCTGTAACCTTACTCTTTTTTACCTCAGTGTCACTGGCCCCGGTGGTTTGATCTGTTATGAGAAAATGATCCATCTTCCCCCCACCCTCCTCAAGATTGCATATTTGTTTTTACAGCCAAAAGGCAGGATTGGGGCGGGGGAGGACAAGCTTTAAAGTTGCTGCCCGGGAGGCTGGCCAGGAGAGGAGGCCGTTTGTGGCCCGCCAGGAGCCCAGAGGGCGTTTCCAACGAAAGACCTGAGAAGAACAGCTCCACCCATGGGAACTGATACGTGGGCCTCGTCTCTACCACATTCTACCAGTCCTCTTTTTATTAATGTTATTATTAATTGTTTTCAAACTGATATTTATTTATTTAATTATTTTTTGTATTGAGGTGAAATTTTCATAACATAAAATTAACATTTTAGAGTGAACCATTCGACAACATTTAGTACAATTCATAATGTTGTGCAACCACCACCTCTATCTAGTTCCAAAATATTTTCATCACCCCAAAATAAAACCTCGTACCCATCAAGTAGTTAATCCTCATTTGCCCCTCTCCCCAGCCCCTGGCAACCACCAATCCACTTTCTATTTCTGTGGAGTTACCTATTCTGGATGTTTCCTATAAGTAGAATCATACACGTGTAACCTTTTATGGCTGGCTTCCTTCACTTAGTATAATGTTTTTGGGGCTCATCCAGATTGTAGCTTGCATCAGTACTTCATTCCTTTTTATAGCTGAATTAATATTCCATTGTATGTATATACCATAATTTGTTTATCCCTTCATTTGTTAATGAACATTTGGGTTTGCTGTTGTGAATAGTGTTGCTATGAACATTCATGTACAAATATTTATTTGGGAACAAATTGAAAATAGGCATCTTCAGTTCTTTTTGGGATATACCTAGGAGTAGAACTGCTAGATCATATCTTATTTCTATGTTCCACTTTTTGAGGAACTGCCAAACTGTTTTCCACAGCGGCTGAACCATTTTATATTCCCAGCAACAACGCACAATTTCTCTACATCCTCACCAACACTTGTTACTTTTTCTTTTTTGTTATAGCCATCCTAGAGGACATGAAGTGGTATCTCACTGTGGTTTTGATTTGCATTTTCCTAACGACTAATGATGTTAAGCATCTTTTCACGTGGTTGTTGGCCGTTTGTATATCTGCTTTGGAGAAATGTCTATTCAAGTGCTTTGCCCATTTTTGAGTAGAGTGGTTTGTCTTAGTGTTGTTAAGTTGTAAGAGTTACTTATGTATTCTGGACAACAGATCCTTATCAGATATATGATTTAGACATATTTTCTTTCATATTGCAGGTTGACTTTTCACTTTCTTGATAACATCTTTTGATGCACAAAATTCTTAATTTTGAGTAAGTCCAATTTATCTATTTTTGCTCCTGCTTTGGAGGTGTCATATACAAGAATCCATTGCTATATCCAAGGTCATGGAAATTTACCCCTATGGTTTCTTCTAAGAGTTTGATAATTTTGGCTCTTCTATTTAGATCTATGATCCATTTTGAGTTAAATTTTGTATATAGTTGAGGTAGGGGTCCAGCTTTATTCTACTGCATGTGAATATCTAGCAGTCCCAGCACCCTTTGTTGAAAATTCTATTATTTTCCCATTAAATGCTTTTGACATTCTTGTTGAGGATCAATTGGCCATACATGTATAGAGTCTCAATTCTATTCCATTGGTCTATATGTCCATCTTTATGCCACTTTCACACTTTTTTCATCAGTAGCTTTATAATAAGTTTTGTAACAAGTTTTGAAATTGGGAAGTGTGAGTCCTCCAACTTTCTATTAGCCTATCATAATGAGCCTATCATTCAAGCCCAGACCTTTCTCTCCTTCTCTACTTCCCTGCAAAGTCTTTAAACTTAAAACTTGAATACATCTCCAAATACGTTATCTTTAGTATATTATTAAAAAGAGTGCTTGATCCTTTAAAATTTTGCAACCAACCAATACTTCCTCGTTAGAGATTCTTTTTGTGTTCTTATAATTCTGAAGTGATATTTGTCAAGCAGTAGCTTCAAGAGCAGTTGACTTTCTATTATTTGAGAAATACATGCACCCATTTTTTTCTAACACCACATTCAGGTTGCTTCCCTGAATGGCTTCAAAGAAACATTACTGGTGTGGGTCACTAGGAGCCCGCAGAAATACTGATGGCTGTTTGGGGAATGAATTCTGTTGTAATGTTCTTACTACAATGCTATTTTCCACTCTTTCTATTGTCAGACAAACTGGGTATATCCCAGTTTCTATACTGAGCTTAATAAAAGGTTCCTGGCTCTGTGTCAAACCAAGTCCTGTAAAAATGTGACATACATACTCTTCCGTGTTCTGGGTCTCCACTTGACTTTGCATGGACAGACATGAAGGGGGTCTTGGCTTTGTTTTTGTCGTGTCATTTGTGTCTCCAGAATTTATGTACTCCTCCACCTAGAAAGGGAATGAGGGCCAACATTTCATCTCTCGTATGTTGATGATGACTGAAATTACTCATAAAGGATAAAGCCTGTTCCACAGTAAAAAATCAGCCTTAAAATACAGGCTTAAAACATTACCTGAGAGAGGTAGTATGTTGACTTAGAGGGAAAAACAGAATAACTTTAACCACCACATAGAATATTCCAGGAGGAGGTTAACATTACATCCTCCAATCCCTGGTTTCACCCGAGGAAATGGGGCCCAGAGAACTGGAGTATTCTGTGCCCTCCGTAAGTGCTATTATCTGGCTAACATACAACCTTTTGATGAGTGCTAGATCAAAGAGAAAGATATAAGTTCAGAGTGGGTACCCAAGAATTCAAATCCTTACTGGTAGTTCAAATTCCTGCAGTGAGATGGCTGATTTAAACCTTAGCAGAGGTTTGCTTGAGAAAAGCTGTGAGCGGTGAAGGGGAGACTGTCCAACCGTGAGCACAGGCCCAGTACATCGGAGGATTCAGATCTCGTTTCCAAACTCAGTGATGCTGAATGAGGTATCTATGGCTGGTGTTTCTTTTTATTCTTTTCAAGAAAACCACCTAGGAAGTGAAGTTTGATAAAGTGGCAAAAGTTGGAAGGAAGACCAAAGTGAGCGGAAAGACCTTTCTGATGGCGTGCTCGGTCTTTTGGTCAACTTATTTCTTCTCCCTAGCTTCTTGAAAAATAAGATGTCATTTTTATGACAATATAACAGTGACCATTTGTTATTTACTATGTGCTTAAAACCGTGCTTGGTTCTTTATAACTACTATAAAACTCTGACCATATGTTAATTCCCATTCCACAGATGAGGCAACTAAGGCAAAGAGATTAAGGCAGTTGCCCAAGAGAGCACAGCTGACAAATGGTAGAACCATTTTTTTGGACCAATGTAAGTAACACATGCTGATTGGAGAAAAATTGGAAAATGGAGAAAAAATATAAAGATGGCAATAAAAATCAACTGTAATACCACCATCCGTGAATAACCCAAGTGATCTCTTTTGACCAACGTGTCCTTGCTTTGAGCTCCAAAATGTGTAAGCAGTAGCAAACTTGTGTGTGGAAGTCTCATTGTAATGCCCCTGAGTTTGTCTTGTTTTGTTCCTCTTTTGCTGTTCTCATTCTTTTCTGTTCCCAAGTTTTCTTTTTCACCCCCAATTATTCTTTTATATCACCTCTTTAAAGTGGAAACTGAAAGCAGGGTTCCCGGTGGGTGGCAGGAAAGGCATTCTACTTCTTCCCTCAACTCTGTCCTCTCAGGTGCTTCAGTATTCCTTCCCACACTTGCAATAGTTAGTCCCCATGCCCCTCGCCTGGTTGGCCTATTGATAAATGACATGTAGGCTGTGCAAGATGAACTGACAGGGCTGTGTATACATGTTTACAAGCAATAGAGGGTAGAAGTAAGCACAGCCAAACTCATCTTTCATCCATAGCACATATTACTGATTTTTCTCTAATTAAAACAGTCACAACAGTCATAGTTGTCATGCCCATGTTTCTCATCTTTTATATATATATTTTTTTGAGGAAGATTGGCCCCAAGCTAACATCTGTTGCCAATCTTCCTCCTGTTTTTGCTTTTTTTCTCCCCAAAGCCCCAGTAGATAGTTGTATGTCATAGTTGTGCAACCTTCTAGTTGCTCTATGTGGGACGCCACCTCAGCATGGCTTGATGAGCAGTGCGTCAGTCTGCGCCCAGGATCTGAACCGGTGAACCCCGGGCCACCAAAACGGAGTGCGCAAACTTAACCGCTACGCCACTGGGCCGGCCCCTCATCTTTTATATTTTTAAATAGGAACCAGCTTGCCTGATAAGAACCCAGCAATCCTCTTTCTTTCATCCCTCTCCCTTCCTCTCAGTTGAGGGCCGTCTCTTCTTAAGGGCTCTTTTTGGGTCTTTGGCACTTTTCTGATGTAAAGATCTCCATTCTCATCAATCGCCATTAAATCTTCAGGCCATAGGCTACCTTAGCAAAGCAAAGGGTGAATTGTGAGCCTTGGCACTGAAGCCCCTTCACAGTCACCATAACTGGGAGCATGAGGCGTCTGTTTCTGTGATTCCTCCTTGTTGACTGTCATTCGCATTAACAGCTGGACTTGTGATCTGGGAGATTTCTTCATCAGCAGCGATGCCACAGGCTCTGCTCTGTCATCCCCTGTCCCCTCGTGGCCCAAAGAGAGCCAAAGGCAATGGGGGAGGACAGAGAGTTTCTGCCCCAGTCTGGAGAGCAGGAGTGGAGCAGTTGGTCTTCAGTTCCTTTGGGAAATAAATGGCCCTGGGCTGAGACCCAGGAAAGGCATCTGACACCATATCTTAATATGAGCCTGGGAATAATAGACCTTTGGAACTCTGGGCTGGGCACCAGTGACAAAAATGTTAAAAAGGAACTAATTTCCTATTTGATGCAGGAACAAATAGGAGGAGTCCCTGAGAAATGGATTTACCTGCTGGTGAAGGCTTCTTGGTGGTTTGGCAGAGTGGAAAGAACAGCAGTAACAGGGCCCGGGCATCCCTGCCACTAACGGGCTTTGTGGCCTTAGACAAACACTAAACATTCCTGACTTTCAGCTTTGTCCTCTGTGAGAGGAAAAGATAGCACCTGTGAGTAGTTTTTAGCATCCCATAGAGTCCTTGGAGGATGGAGGAAAGGAAATGAGGACACAGGGGGCTCTGGATCCTATAATCTGCAACAATTTTATGTATAATTTCTAGGCCCCATGTATATATTGGTGAATGAGAGAGATAAAATCCATAATGTTAAGGAGTTTACATCCTAGTGGGTGAGACAGACAATAGACAAACAAACAAATACATAATATAATGTCAGGAAGTAATAAGTGACATGCAAAAGGAAAGAACTGTTTCTAAGGTTGACTGCCCCTCAGAGCTGGGTATTTGGAGCCATCTCTGGGACATATAGAGCTCAGGGCAAACCGTATTCTGTGAGTCCCATTTCCACTCCTACCACCCAGTAGACATTTTTATAAATCAAAGACAGAAGTGAGAGCAAAGCTGCAGTGTATAAAGATCACATGCAGGATGAGCACACATGATCAGAAGAGGGCGGCTGGTCCATCTGCTTTGCCCTGGAGACCAGAGGAAGTGGAGAGACAGTGATTTCAGGCTGAAGATACAAGAGCTTCAGATTTCAGCATGTAGATAGCTCTGCTTTTTGCTAAGGACTGTCTTTCTGAGCTGCTGCCTCATGTGAGGTCCCCAACATTTGGAGCCTGAGGCAATTGCCCATATTCCATGATTGTTTATCATAAAAGGGTTAGATTAACAAATTGTGATAGCTCTGGTCAAATCCATAAATTTGAGCAGAAATAACCATGTGTATTATCAGGAGGCAAAATATGTTGAAGCTTGGAAGTGCCTTTAACTCATCTCTTCCAATCTTCATTTTTCAGCTAAAGACCTTGAAGGGCACAGAAGTTGGAGGAGCAAAGCCAAGATTGCACAGTTGCTTGGCCATGTCAGAGCTGAGTAACTCCAGGCCTAGCTGCTGAGATTATCGACACCACTCAGCCGTGGCCCTGGCTATTGGCTTACATATCAGTTACATAAATAGTTAGAATCAAAGTGCTTTCCTAGGTGACTGGTCTGCTCAATTACCCAACAAGAGTGAGTAGGTATTCACCCAGGCTTGGATCCCTAATACTCTCCTAATTTAATACTCTTCTGGTTATTCTCATCTGGGCTATTTGTTCCTCTTTACCACGGAATCTAAATTATACATTCAGACCCATCTCGTGAGTAGGACCAGGATCTGGGACATTGAAGAATGACTTGGCACTCACCTGGCACAACTGGACTATAAAGATTTTCCATTTAAATGATGCAGAAAGAAAGAAAGAAAAATGCCTCTGGATGAATCAGACACGGCAGACAGCCATGACTTCAACTCTTTGGTTTATGGAGTTGAACCCTTTAAATATGCAAAACAAGCGCTGTTGAGATAATCTGTGCTTGGAAGGCTCCCAATTCTCTCTCTAACTGAAAAGAAGGGATATGGATCTGCAGGAGGAAGCGAAGACCCACCGTAAGAGATTATATGGACTGCTGAGTTTAAATTCAGAAAACAATGCCTTATATGTACATGATACTTTATGGTTTAGAAGATGCTTTATGGTCTCTTCAGTCCTCAGAATGGGGTGAGGATGTTTCTAGGGGTGTAATTGGCACATAGAAGTTCAAGAAACATTTGTCAGAAATATAAGAGGCACATATCAGAGGCTGAAGCCCAGAATTGTAAGATTTTTACTTTTGGAAAAGACCTCATAAATTGTTTACTGAAACCACCCCAACCCCAACAGTAACAGTGTTTGTTTTACAGCATCTCTGAGAGCTAGAGCTATCTAGTCTGAACGTGAGTGTCTTGGAGATGGTTGCTCAGAATCCCACAAAGCAATTCATTCCACTAAAAAAGTAGTTCAAGTTGTTAGATTTTTTTTTAAAAATTTGAGCTCAAATCTCTCTCTTTTTGGCTTTTACTCATTGGTCCTGACTCAGGCATCACGTGCTATGCAGGGTAATAATACCAGCTCCCACAAGGAAAGGCTTTACAACGTGCCGAGTATTGCATACGTTACTTCCAATTCTTATGACCTCCCTCAAGATGAATACTATCTTTCAGTTTTTAAAAATAAAGAAAATGATGACCAAAGAGGTTAAATTAAGTGTGAAAAGACACAAAATTAGTGGCGAAGCTAACATTTGAACCCAGGTCTGTCTTGCTGTACCAGAACACATTGCCCAAGTTAGTTCCAATCCTTTTACACAGTGTTGCTCCCCAATATTTGAAGACGATTTAGGAAATACTGTCAACATCTCTGTCTCAAGTTGGGTAGAGTACCCTTTGTTTGGGGTAGGTATTTTTTCTTTTGGTGAGAAAGATTCACCCTGAGCTAACATCTGTGCCAATCTTCCACTATTTTTGTATGTGGGTCACCGCCACAGCATGGCTGAAGGGTGGTGTAGGTCCTTGCCTGGGAACTGAACCTGCAAACCCAGGCCGCCAAAGTGGAGCACGCTGGATTTAACCACTATGCCATAGGGCTGGCCCCTGGAGTAGTTTTTTTTGGGGGGGGGAATCAGAAAAATGCACACATGTGCCTAGCTATAAAATATACATCTTTGTTCAAGTGAAGAATCCACAACTGTTCCTCCCATCATACTTCAGCAATGTGAGTTTTTGACTCAATGTTGTCATGGTCATGGTACTCCAGAGCTGTTCTAATTTGTCAATGTCCCTCATTTCATGTGGTGCCCAGAACTGAACACACTGCTGTAGGATACCAGTGCAGCCCACTGGATGGGAAGGTGTTCCAAATCAGCACCACCACTGCTGCTGTTCCACACTCTGTTCCCATGAGCTCACCAAAGCTAAATGACTTGAACAAGGACATCTGTAATTCATGGTTCCCTGTAAGATGCAACCTTTTGATTCCAGCCCCAGGGCTTTTTCCTCTAATGAGATGAAGTTCACACCTAGCTAATAAGGCTCCTTCTCAAGTCATATCCAAAGTCATGTAGAAATTTTCTTTGAACACGGTACTAATAGTTTTGCTTTATACTATTCCCTGATACTGCAGGAAAAAGATGCCTATAGTTAACAAGCCCCCACAGAATCTCTGACCAGCATGGATGTCCACTTGCTATAGAAGCATGTTTCCACTTAGTCTCACTACCTCTATTCCCCCAAGAAAGACCTTGTAGGATTTCTGTTCTTTTTCACACCACACACAAGAGAGAGAAATGCTTAAGGGGGTAAGTGTAGCCTTAAAAAGAAAGTAGCATGACCTTTCTACATACATTAATCATTTATTTTTCACTTTCCAGGAAATGAACCCCAAATTTTGCTGTAAATTCTGGAGGCTGGAGCCTATCTCTTATGATTATCTTTTCCTGGATTCACTGGTGTTTCACCATTAGACAGACCCTGCTGGGAGGGTTTTACTCACTTCTGTGCTTCTTACCGGGATAGGGAAGAAGAAAGGAGGAGCAGCAAGGAGGTGGAGTCCGTGTTCAATAGACAGATAAAACAGTGCTGCTGGGTCTCATTCAAGAACTCCTTTGACGCAGCTGTCACTCTCTCTTCCTTTCTGTGCTTGGCTTCCAGTACAACATTCTCTCACGGTTTTCCCTCCACCTCACTGGTTTTTCTTTCTCCCTTTCCTTTGTTCGTTTCTCCTGTTGTTCCCAACCTTTTACTGTGGAGGGCCTCAGGGTTTAGTCTTTGGTCCTCTCCTCTCTATACTCACTCCCTTGGGGATTTCTCCCAGTCTCATGGTTTTAAACACTATGTATATGCTGGTGACTCCCCAAATTATATCTTAAGTCCAGATCTCTCTCTTAAACTCCAGCCACGTATACTCAGCTCTCTACTTAACAGTTCCACTGGGATGTCTAATAGATTTCTCAGACTCAACATGTTCAAGGCTGAATTCCTGATCTCACCCCTAAAACATATGCCACTTGTGGCCTTTCCCATTTCAGCGGATCTTCCTTGAAGTCATTTCTGACTTGTCTCTCTCTCCAAGCCAACATGAAATTTGTGAGTAAATTGGGTTTTCTCTACTTTCAATATATATCCAGAATCTGACCCCTTCCCACCATCTTGTTCTATGTTGCCATCATTTCTTGCTTGGAATATTTCAATACACTCCTAACCAGTTTTCCAGCTCCTCCACGGGTCTCCTTGTAGTCTACTCTTAACCAAGCAGCTGGCGTGGTCTTCTTGAAACATTAAATCAGATCATATCACTCTTCTGCTCAAAACTCCACAGCAGCTCCCCATTTCACTTAGAGTAAAAGTCAAAGTCCTTACATTGATTTATATGATCTGGCCCCAAATGATCTTCTGGCTTCCTATTTTACTCCTTTTCCCTCACTCATTCTCCTCCAGGCACACCTACTTCCTAAGTGACTCCCTCAGCACCTTCACGTATTTGCTCAAATGTCACCTTGTCCTTGAAGTCTACCAATCCTCCAACCAGGACATACACATCCCACACTCCTGATCCCCTCACTCACTATTCTCTTTTCTTTTTTGTTTCTAGTCCGCCTCACATTTGCTTATCTCTTATGTTTATTGCTTATTGTCTGTCTTTCTCCACTAGAGTGTAAACTCCACAGGGGAAGAGACATTTCTCCGATTAGTTCATTTATGCATCTTGGCAATAAGAACAGTGCCTGGTCCAGAGGAGACCATCAATAAAAACACAATTAATGAATAAATGGACAAAGATTTTGTGTGCAAAAAGCAAGAGGGTCCAATTTTGCTGTTGTTAGATATACTAATTAAAAACTGCAATAACATATATGGATAAAAAATAGTTGCATGTATATTACAGTGCTGTTTATGATGTGTGGCATAACCAGTCCATGCTGTCAAACTGGGGTACAAGTGTCCCCAGGTGAATATGGCATTGTGCTTGGGATACCAAAAGCCTAATATAAGTGTGGCATGTCTCCCTTTAGTTTCAAATTTTCTCAAAGATTTGGGCAAAAATATTTCTTTCTTATTAATACAAACATGAAAAAAATGGAATACAATCTTTGCATGAATCTTAAAGATGAAACCCAAGATTTCATAGAAACAGTTCTGTTCTAGATTCCTCCATCACATGTTTGCTTTCCTCTGCCCTAAATGGTAACTTATGGGAAAACACTGGCTAATATTTTAATATTAAGCCAAAGTCTCAACGGAGTAGTTTTCCCTATGTCCAAGACATTCAATGAGTTCACCAAATACTTGCAAAGCATCTTACTCTCAATCATAAAGATCACAGAGCCTCCTATCATCACAGTTAGCGTAATATCCTCTTGGGAATATTCCTACTATAGGAAACCAAGGCTACACCAAGGGCTGAACACTATACAGCACATCAGTAAGGGAGAATACAAGCTCCACTACTACTCAATGTTCTGAGTCTCATACAGAATTCATGTCTGATTCTTTAACTTTTTCCCATCTGAAAAAAATAAAGCCCTTTTAAATCTTTATTACATAAGGAATCCACATAAATTGTGAATTAAAGCACAGAGTTTTTTTTTTAAAGTTATTTTATTGAGATCTTATCAGCTTATTGTGTAAATTTCAGGTGTACGTTATTATATATCGGTTTCTGTATAGACTGCATCGTGTTCACCACAAATAGTCTAATTTTTATCCACCACCATATATATGTACCCCTTTATCCCTCCCTCCTTCCCCTCAAGTAACCACTAATCTGTTCTCCTTATTCATGCGTTTGTTTATCTTCCACACATGAGTGAAATCATGTGGTGGTTGTCTTTCTCTGTCTGACTTATTTTGCTTAGCATAATGCCCTCAAGGTCTATCCATCTTGTTGCAAATGGCTGATTTTTGTCTTTTTTATGGCTTAGTAGTATTCCATTGTATATATATACATCTTCTTTATCCATTCATCCGTTGATGGGCACTTGGGTTACTTCGCGTCTTGGCTGTTGTGAATAATGTTGCAATGAACATAAGAATGTGAATCTCTTTGAACTGTTGATTTCATGTTCTTTGAATACCCAGTAGTGAGGTAGCTGGATCATATGGTATTTCTATTTTTAATTTTTTGAGAAATCTCCATACTGCTTTTCCATAGTGGCGGTACCAGTTTGCATTCCCACCAGCAGTGTACGAGGGTTCTCTTTTCTCCACATCCTCTTCAATGTTTGTTATTTCTCTCTTTTTTTGTGTGAGGAAGACCAGCCCTGAGCTAACATCCGTTGCCAATCTTCCTCTTTTTGCTGAGGAAGACTGGCCCTGGGCTAACATCCATGCCCATCTTCCTCCACTTTATATGGGACGCTGCCACGGCATAGCTGACAAGCAGTTCATGAGCCGGCTGCCGGGATCCGAACCGGCAAACCCCAGGCTGCCAAAGTGCGAACTAAACTGCTGCACCACTGGGCCGGCCCCTGTTATTTCTTGTCTTATTAATTATAGCCATTCTGACAGGAGTGAGGTGATATCTCACTGTAGTTTTGATTTGCATTTCCATAATAATTAGTGATGTCGAACATCTTTCCGTGTGCTTGTTGGCCATCTGTATATCTTCTTTGGAAAAAAAAGTGTTCATATCCTCTGCCCATTTTTTGATCAGTTTGTTTGTTTTTTGTTGTCATTGTTGAGTTCTTTATATATTTTGGAAATTAATCCCTTGTCGGATATATGATTTGCAAATATTTTCTCCTAATATGTGAGTTGCCTTTTCATTTTGTCTATGGGTTCCTTTGCCTTGCAGAAGTATTTTAGTCTGATGTCATCCCATTTGTTTATTTTTTCTTTTGTTTCCCTTGCCTGAGTAGACATGGTACTTGGAAAGACACTGCTAGGACTGATGTCAAAGAGCCTCCTGCCTATATTTTCTTGGAGGAGTTTTATGGTTTCAGGTCTTATAGTCAAGTCTTTAATCCATTTTGAGTTAATTTTTGTGTATGGTGTGAGATAGTGGTCTACTTTTGTTCTTTTGCATGTGGCTCTCCAGTTTCCGAACACCATTTGTTGAAGAGACTTTCCTTTCTCCATTGTATGTTTTTGGCTCCCCTGTCGAAAATTAGCTGTCCATAGACTTGTGGGTTTATTTCTGCGCTTTCAATTCTGTTCCATCGATCTGTGTGTCTGTTTTTGGGCCAGTACCATGCTATCTTGGTTACTATACCTTTGTAGTATATTTTGAAATCAGGGACTGTCATACCTCCAACTTTCTTCTTTTTTGTCCTCAGGATTGCTTTGGCTATTTGGGGTCTTTTGTTGTTCCATCTAAATTTTAGGATTCTTTGTTCTATTTCTGTGAAGAGTGTCAATGGGATTCTGATTGGGATTGTGTTGAATCTATAGATTGCTTTAGGTAATATGAACATTTTAACTATGTTTATTTTTCCAATCCATGAGCATGGAATATCTTTCCATTTCTTTATGTCTTTAATTTCTTTCAATAATGTCTTACAGTTTTCAGTATATAGGTATTTCACCTCCTTGATTAAATTTATTCCAGATATTTTATTCTTTTTGTTGTGATTGTAAATGGGATTGTATTCTTGACTTCTATTTCTTCTAGTTTGTTATTAGTATATAGAAATGCAACTGATTTTTGTATGTTGATTTTATATCCTGCAACTTTGCTGTAGTTGTTGATTATTTCAAAGAGTTTTCTGGTGATTCGTCAGACATTTCTATATATAGAATCATGTCTTATGCAAACAGTGAGAGTTTTACTTTTTCCTTTCCAATTTGGAAGCACAGAGTTCTTAAAATGTAAATGGGCAATGGATAGGAACCATTAAAAGTCCCAGAGAAGAAATATAGTTAGTTAATTTACATGTAGGGAAAAAAAGTTCAGCTTCAGCAAAACATAAGAAAGTCAGGCAGTATTTTTCAGTAATCAAATCAGCAAAGATTTTTGAAGATGGTGACCTTGGGTGCAGGTATAGGTACAGTGAAACAGTCATTGTCACACATTGCTGGTGGCACTGCCAGGTGACATTTCTACAGTTATTTTTGTTGCAAAACAATCACCCCACAACAATAATCAATTTATTATCTCTCATGGTTTCTGTGGGTCACAAATTTGGGCAGGACACAACAGGAAGAGTTTGCCTTTGCTACATGAAGGCTGAAGTCTGGAATCATCTGGAAACGTCTCCACTCACATGTCTGTGGTTGATACTGTCTGTCAGTTGGGACCTGGGCCAGGCTGTGGCCTCTCCATGTGGGTTCTCTGCATGGGCTCATCGCCTTGGAGAGATATTTTCTTTTACACTTTTTAGTTTAAGTATAATGTACACCTTAAGTGCACAAATCTCGAGAGTACAGTTACATGAGATTTTACAAAAAAACCCCACAGTGATATGATTAGACACATCACCAGGTATCTAGTTCAAGATCAAAATCAAGATACAGAATGTTATCAGCAAACACAGAAGCCTCCCTCGTGCCTCTATTTCAGTCATTACCCCCAAAGGTAGGCATTCTCGTGATGTCTATCACCATAATTTAATGTTACCTTTTCCTAACTTTATATAAAAAAGATTTATGCACATGTAGTCTTTAGTGTCTGGCTTCTTTAGCTTAACCTTATGTCTACTTCTGTGACATGTGGCAGAAGTTTATTCTTTTTCATGGCTGTGTAGTATTCCATTGTATGAATATACCATAATTTATTTGTTTATTCTCCTGTTGTTTTTTCATTTTAGGCCACTTACTTAGGTCTTCTTTAATTGCTTTGAGCAATGTTTATAGCTTTCAAAGTAATGGCTTACACTCCCTTTGTTAAATTTATTCCTAAATAATTTCATATTTAAAAAAATTTCCTTGGCTATGGTATTGCAATTTAAATTTCATTTTCTAAACATTTGTTGCCAGTAATTACAAATACAATTGATTTTCACATATTGGCCTTATAACCTGTGACATTGCTAAATTGACTTCTTAGATCTAGTAGTTTTTTGGAAATTTCTTCATAAATTTTCTTGTAATCTGTGAAAAAGACAGTTTTACTTTTTTCTTCTCAATTTTAGTCTTTCATTTTTTATTTATCATTTTTAAAATGTATGTATTTATTTATTTTCGGTGGTGAGAACAGACTTTCTTACCTTGTTATCTCTCATGGAAAACATATTCAGTGTTTTACCATTAATTATGAAGCTAGCTGTGGGTTTTAAAATATGTGTATATATCTAGGTGCACACCCACACACGCATGCGTGCACACACACAAACACATACACCACACACAGAATCTTTATCATACTGAGGAAGGTTCCTTCTAGTCCTTGTTTTCTGAGAGGTATTATTATGAATGGATGTTGAATCTTGTCAAACAGTTTTTCTACATCTGTTGAAATTAACATGTTTTTATCCTTTATTCTATTAATATTGTGAAAGTAACTAATTTTTGAATGTTAGGCCAACCTTGCAGTCCTGGAATAAACCCCATTAGGTCATGACATATTGTGTCCTCTTTACATATTACAGAATTCATTTTGCTAGTATTTAAACATATTTTTACACCTATGTTCCTGAGAAATATTACCCTGCAAGTTTTTTTTTTCTTGTAATGTTCTCATCATCCTTTTGTATCAGGTTTATGCTGGGTTCATGAAATGAATTTGGAATTATTCTCTCCTCCTCCATTTTCTGAAAAAGTTTAGGAAGCTTGGTAGTATTTCTTATTTACACGTTTGATAGAACTTACTAATTAGGCCATTTGTGCCTGGTGTTTTCTTTGCGGGAAGGTTTTTATTTTCAAATGCAATTTCTTTAACAGAAATGGGACAAATCAAGGCTATTCTTGAGCCAATTTTCATAAATTGTGTTTTTAAGGGATTTGGCCATATCATCTAAGTTGGCTCTATTCATTGGCAACATTTTTCGTAATATTTCCTAATTATTCTTTTTTTATCTGTAAGATCTGTGGCAATGTTCCTTTTCTCATTCCTGAAATTGGTAATTTATGTTTTCTCTATTCTTAATTTAATTTAATTTTATTTTTGACTAGATATGTACCAATTTTGTTGGTTATTTAAGGAGGTGACTTTTGGCTTTGCTGATTTTTGCTGTTCTTTTTCTGCTTTCTTTGTCATTGATTTCTCCTCTGATCTTTTATGTTATCTCCTTTTTGACACTTACATATACTCTTCTTCTTACATGGGAAGCTTAGGTCATTGAGATGAAAGTTATTTTTCTTTTCTAATATAAGCATTTAAAGCTATGACTTCCCCTTAGTATTCCCCCAGATATTAATACATTCTATTTTCATTATTGCTCAGGTTAAAGTATGTTATAATTTTTCCTGTTATTTTTTTCTTTGATCTGTGGTTTATGTAGCAGTAAGTTTACTGATTTCCAAATAGGTGGGACTATTTTAGATACTTTATTTTTGTCTACGTCTAATTTAATTACACCCTACACTCTAATGTACACACATTAAAATACACTCTAATTACAGAGAACACACTTTGTGTGACATTAATTCTTTGAAATTTATTGAGATTTATTTTTCAGCCCAGTATATGATCTATACTGTTAATGGCTCCGTTTACACTTGAAAAGAATGTAGATTCTGCAATTATTGACTATAGTGTTCTATCAATATCAGTTAGGTCAAACTGGTTCATAGCATTGTACAGATCTTCTATATCCTCACAGATTACTCTTCTACTTACTCTATCAAGTATTGAAAGAAGAGTGTTAAAATTCCTTACTACAATTGTGGATTTATCTATTTGTAACTTAATTTCTGTCAATTTTTGACTTTCATCATTTGAAGCTCTGTTATTAGGGGCATACTTATCTATGGCTTCCTGTTTGAATTAACCGGTTTATCATTAATAAATGTACCTCTTTGTATTTGGTAATACTTCTTTATCTGAAATCTACTTTGATATTGATATAGTCATCCCAGCCTTTTTATGATTAGTATTTGCATGATAGATCTTTCCCACCCTTTTACTTTAAAAAATCTGTATTGTTGTGTTTAAAGTGCATGTCTTTCAAACAGCATATGGTTGAGGTTTGCTTTTTCATCCAGTCTAAAACTGTACACTTATTAGTTGTAGTGTGTATTCCATTGACATTTATTATAATTGTTGATATGGTTCAGTCTACCATCTTGCTGTGTTTTCCTATTAGTCCTATCTGTTCCTTATTCCTTTGTTCCTCCTTTACTGTCTTCTTTTGGCTATACATCTTTGTTTCAGTTTTAGAAGTGATTTCTCTAGAAGTTAAATATGCATTCTTAAGTTATCAGTTTGCCTGAATTAACATTATACTACTTCAAGTATAATATAATAACTTTGCATCGGTATACATCCATTTACCTCTCTCCCATTTTTTAGGCTATTTTTTAAATCATATTTTGCTTTTACACATATTATAAACTCCATAAAATATTACTATTATGGTTCAACAATTATCTTTTAAAGAATTTAAAAACAAACATATATTTTTCTTTATCTGCAATTTTACCATCTCTGTTATTCTTCATCCCTTCCTGTAGATCTGATTCTCCACTTAGCATTTCATTCAGCCTGAGGAATTTCTTTAGTATTTTCTTTTTTGTACTATGAGTTTTCTGGTGATTAAATCTCTCAGCTTTTCTTTATCTGACAATGACTTTATTCCACTTCTGTTTTTAAAGATTATTTTCACTGGATATATAATTCTAGTTTGGTGTGTTTTGTTTTTAGTACTTTGGAGATGTCTTCTGGTTTGTGTTATTTCTAAGGAGAAGTCAACCACTTTTTCTTATCATTGTTTTCTGGTATGTAATGCGTAGTCTTCTGGCTGATTTTTGCAACTTTTCTCTTTCTCTTTGGCATTCAGCAATTTGTTAATGATGTGCCTAGGTATGACTTTTATTTGTTTGTTTCATGCATCCTGCTTGGGGTTCACTGAAATTCTTGGATCTTTCTTTCTTATTAAACTTGGAAAAATTTTGGCAATTATTTCTTCGACTATATTTTTCTTCCTTATTCTTTTTCTCATCTCCTTCTGGATCTTCTAATATATGTATGTTAGACTGCTTGATGTTATCTCAAATTACTGACACTCTGTCCCTTTCTTTTTCTAATTCTTTATCCTGCCCTTCTTTAATTTTTACTGACCTGCCTTTAGTCTCACTTTACCTGTATTCTACACTATCCAATCTGCTAAAGCCTATTCAATCGATCTTTTATTCCAGAAATTGTATTTTTCAGTTGAAAAATTTACATTTGTTTGTTTTTTATACTTTCTGTTGCTTTCCTGAAATACTTCCTCTCTTTACCCATTGTATCCATCTTTTCCTGTAAATTCTTTAACATATGTGTATTTTAAAAGTTCTTGTCTACTAATTTCAATAATTGTGTCATCTCTGGTTCTGTTTTTATTGACTATGTTTTCTTTTAATTGTGGTTAAATTTTCCTGCTTTTTTTGTAAATTTTATACTGTTAAAGTTTTATTCCAGACATTGTGAATGAAAGAACAGTGAAGAAAAAAGTATATTATTTTGTTTTGTTTATTTATTAGAGAGTGAAATCCCTTCCCTCTGTTTGGCAGTTAGGTTTAAGGGTTGATCATTTGGATTTCTCCTAGTACCAAACTGAATGGCAGCTTTACTTATATTCAGTTCACCTGTGACTAGCTCATCACCTAATTTCCTCTGTCTTTTTGATCTTTTCCTTATTGGAACTCAGAGGGGTTTGTGCTGAAGTCCAGGATAAATTTGATTTACCTTTGGATTCAATGGAATCCAATTACTCTGGAAATGAGCAATACTAGACTTTCAAACCTCCTCCATTATTGCTTTCTTGACAAAAATTCAGGGATATGGTAAGGGGAAATATTTGTTAAGTCTACCAATTTTGTTTTTGCATTTGAGGGTTTTCCAGATTCCAATATGTCCTACCAACTTAATAGTTTTCTAACATTTGTTTGATTTCTCCTTATCCATGCAAGGTCTCTCTGACTACGGGAGGCTGGATCTTCCATTCACTTGTCCCCAAATGGTCACACTTTAGGTGTAGAAGGTTCCATGCCTTTCTGCTCACTTATAAAGGAATAATTTCTCACTAGAACTCAGTGTATCAAGGGTTTCTTGTTTGTAGTATTCTTTGCTAGCTGGTTAAAATAATAAAATGTGATTTTTATTTTATCTGGGTTATTCTTATTTTACTATTGGAACAACAATCTTATGTGTCCGTCTAGATCCTAACCAAAATAAAATGTACCTTGCATTTATTTTTGAAAAATATTTTACATTGATATAGAATTCTAGATTTTCAGTTATTTTCTTTGATGACTTTGAAGATGCCATTCCATTATCTTCTACTTTCCATATTTCCTGTTTCAAAGTCAGTCATACATCTTACTGTTTTCCCTTTGAAGACATGTCTTTTTTTTCCCTCCTCCAGCTGCTTTCCAGGTTTTTCTTCGACTTTGGTTTTCAGCAGTTTTACTAAGATAAGCCTAGGTATGGCTATTATAATAATCCTAAGTGAGAATTTGTGGTGGACTTGCAGTACCATTGAACTGCCCTCGTAGCTTGTTAAACAATTAATTGATCATATACATGTGGATATATTTCTGGATTCTCTATTCTGTTCCATTGATCTATGTGTCTATGCTTTCACCAATACAACTCTATTTTGATTACATTGCTACTATTTTATACTTTTATACATTGCTCCTATTTTTGTTTTAGACAGTCAATTATTTTGGAGCATTTAAAGATTATAAAAAAATGAATTTTACAATTACTTTCATTTTAACCATTTCCATAACTCTAGAATTCTTTTTGAAGATCAAAGTTTCTTCCTTACATGATAGGAAAGTTGAAGGGTTTTTTTCCCATAGGGGAGAGAGGTCTGGGCAGAGCCTGGTACCTGTGTCACAGTGAATTCTACTCTCCCTCACCAGGTCTGCACCAGAATGGAGGCTCTCTTTGGTCTCCTGCCCTATCCTCATTCTTTCTCATGGGCACCTGGGTAAGTTCCTGGGTGAAGTTGATGGAGAGGATCCTGTGATTGGGTGGGACTTATCCTTGTGTTCTGTGGCTCCTGGTGATTCTGTATTCTCACAGTAGCTCACACTCAGCCTTTACCAATTCATTAAAAATATTAGCTAAATATTTCTTACACACTTGTGTGATTGTCCTCTCTTCCTCCAGTGCTCTGCCTAGGTAAGTCAGTTCTTGTACCCTACTTTCTCTATGGAAGCACCTGTCTTTCCTTAGATGTTTGTCCTGCAACCTCAGCTCTCTCATAGGTTCAAGAAAAGTTATGATTTTGTAAATATTCCATCTTTTCCCTGTTATGGCAGAAGCAACAATCTTTCCAGCTTTCTATATTCCAAACAATAGCTGGATGCCCCTATTTTATAAACTTTTAGAATAATTGCATACTACAGATGGTCCCCAACTTAGGATGGTTTGACTTAACGATTTTTTGACTTTACAATGACGCTAAAGTGATACACGTTCAGTAGAAACTGTACTTCAAATTTTGAATTTTGATCTTTTCCTGGGTTAGCAATATGTGGTATGATACTGTCTTGTGATGCTGGGCAGTAGAAGCAAGCTGCATCTCGCAGTCAGCCATGCAATCATGAGAGTAAACAACTGATACACCTATAACCATTCAGTACCCACACAACCATCTGTCACTTTCAATACAGTGTTCAACAAGTTATGTGAGATAGTCAACACTTTATTACAAAATAGGCTTTGAGTTAGATGGTTTTGCCCAACTGTAGGCTGACACAAGTGTTATATTTTCAACCTACGATGGGTTTATTGGGATGTAACTCCATCATAATTTGAGGAAAATCTGTATTCTTCTAATGAATAATAATAATAAATTTTAAAGAAAAAACAACATTTTTTTAAGCAAATGGCTTGTCCCATCCTGAAATTAGTGACTGAATTTCACCTAAATTGCGCCTCTTGTACAATTTCTAAGATGTAGATTGGCTGCCATTTGTTAAGAATTTATTGTTTCTCTGGTGTGGGAAGGAATTGTGAACACTCTGATTCATAACAAAGTCCAACCATCTTAGCCTGGCTTCCAAAGCTCTTCTTTCCTGGGCCCTAACGACACTTCAGGGCTCCATATTATCATAGTCCTCTATAGAAATGTACAGGATGCCCTCCTTAAACATGCCCACCCTGCATCTTTTCTAACTCTGATTTCCATTTATTCAGAATGCCTTTCCATATCACCACTGCCTTCCTTCCCTTTTTCACTCCATCAAGGCTCAGCTGGACAGTATGTATATATTCTTTGCTAATCAACAAACAATTATTGAGTGCCCACTTTATGCTGAGCTCTATACTAATTGATAGAAATACAGTGGTAACTGCCTCAACACTTGCCCTCAGGGAGCTCCCAGTGTTCAGTTATGCTGTTCTCTGAACAAGTGATTTGTCTGTGATGGTGATGGTGGTGATGATGGAAATGATGATGATGATCATCATCATAGCTAACATTTATTGTGTAGTTACTATGTGCCAGGAACTTTTCTTCATGTTTTGTATCTATAAGCTTTTTTAATCATCACAGCAACCCTAGGAGACAGTTACTATTTTTATCCTGATTTTCCAGTGGAGAAATTGAGGCAGAAATAATTAATAAATGAATATATAAATAAATGAATGAGTTTTGCTTCCTAAAAAATTCAGCCTCTTTAAATAAGGCATTGATATTTTGGAAGCTCTTTGAATCTGAACTATTCCTTCCTTCCTGACACCTCCCTCTTGGTAAAACTAAAGAGAAAATATGGACTTGTTCAAGCATTTGGTGTTCTGCACTCCTTTTTGTAAATTTATATTCTTCTCCTGGAGATCCCACTAAACTCTGTGAACTCTTTGAGTAAGAAAAGGGACAAAGAGATGGTGAAGGAAAGACCTACGGCTTCTCCTCCCAACCACATGGCCACTTCAGTTAAGATTCTCTGTTGCAACCACAGTTTTGAGTCTGCTGTGGCTACAGACCTGGACAACTCTCTGAAACAGGCAGGGTGCCCCTCAACAGTGTTAGGTTAGGTCTTAATATCAGAGAAATAATGTTGGAATGATCAACAGAGGAAAGGAGCAGTCTGAATGTGTATTCATTTTTTTCCACAAATATTTATTGAATGACTACTACATATCTGTCCTTATATGGAGTGTGTGGTATATAATGGCAAACAAATAGACATAGTCTCTGCCCTCATAGTACTTAGAGCCTAGAGAATAATCCAGGATTAGGGCCTTGCCTAATTGAGAACAATGACTGTAGTTAAGTCATGCCCTGAATTCCTCATATTCCAGTAGCAATCACTGCAGACTTTGAAGCTGTGGTCTTCCAGCCAACGAGTCTGACCAAAGATAGTAGTGCTTCAGGAGACTCAAACCACGGAAGTGGAACTAGTCTCCAGTTCTAAGGCTGGAGTCCTAAGTGGGCTTGGGGATAGTCTCAGCCCTCCTGTGCCTTCTTCCTTCTGAGATGGGCTTGTCCAGTTCTCATGATCTGCACTCCAGCCATTCTGTTGAGACTGGAGTCTGCCCTGAACCCTAGCTCTCTTGGCTGAGAGATGGGTATCTTACCTTGTTCTTCATTATTGTACCTAACATATGCCAGAGACAGTTCTAGTTCTTGGAAGCTTCTTCCCCTAAGAGCTGAACCCTGTTTCTGGTAACTCCAGCTGCCGACTGGGGTCTTATTCCAAAGCAGTTGGACCACCCAGAACCATGACATTGTCGGCTTCCTGACTTCAGGCATCACTGCTGTCTGGATGCTGCTGCTGCCGTGCCATGTCCTCTGGCTCCAAATCCTCCCAAATGTTAGCAAGTGCCTGGTGGGAGACTGTTTGCTACACTTCTTAGTGCTGGTGGCCACTCCCCCATGGGACCAACTCTTCAGATTGGGTAAAGTTCCAACACCAGTCCTGTTTTTTACCACTTCTTCCTGGTCCCCAACAGCCGGTTGCTAAATCCCAGCATGCCTGTCATCAAAGCCCTCCAGAGATGTGACAAGCTTTTGTTCCTGGTTGTTAATCCTGGTTTTTATTGTCTTGTGATCTCATACGCCAATGTCTGACTCTTTATCCATTTACCTCTTCTTATTTTCCCACAGCAACACAAAGATTTTCCATAGAAACCTTTTGATTCTTGTTGTATGTCTTCTGACAGAATGCTTTCTCCCAAGGTCCAATAGTGAAGGTTGGAATCAGTGTGTGTCAGGAGACCTGGGTTTCCTTGCTGTATCATCATGTGGCTGCATGGCCCTGGGCAATTCAATTTCCTTTGCTGTGACTCAATTTCCTAGTCAGTAAAATGAAAGGGGTTGGCTATAAGATTCCTGGTTCCTTCCAGCTCCTAAATTTCTTGACATTAAGTTGGCTGAGGATAACTGTTTCAAGCAGCTCCCAACTTGTTTTTCTCTCTCAATTGCCCATCAGAAAGCAATATCCACTCAGCTAACACTTCTCACTTTTCTCCAGCTTTGGGTGAAGTATATTCCTCAATAAGCCTTACACATCCCTTAATTTTGACTTCCATGTCCATTATATGTTGTACATTAATAGTATCTTGAATTTATAGAATATGTTATACTTTCCAAGTCCTTTCATGATTATTATCCTACTGGATATTCATAATGACCCTATTTATTAGGAAGAAAAAGGCTTTCCATTCTCTCTCTCTCATTTTTTTAAGAATCAGACATCTGATGCATTGAGAAGTAAGATATTTATTTGCCCAAGGCAGCACAAATAGTTAGTGGCAGATCCTGAACTAGAATTCAGGTCTCTTGACAACCAGTTTAATAGGTCTTTGACTTTTCTATGCTGCTCTCCCCTCCTCATTGAGCTTTTTTACAGCTACTGTATTTAATGCCTCCAGTATTGCTAATGTTCTACCTTCTTACATGAGCCAGAAGAGTCTGAGTACTAAAAGAATGAGTGAAATAAATTCTTCCCTTCTCCAAGTAGAAGGTCTCTAGCAGCCAATGTGAAACATTTTTGCAAGGTACCCATCTCTCTAGGCGGTAAAGACTGTCAACATGTGGTTCTCTGGTCAGCTATTCTGACATTTCATCACATTTAATCAACTCAGCAATTTGATGAAGCCTAAGTTGTAGGAAGAGAAGAAGTCAAAGAGGAGTTTTAGGCAACAACAATGGCCTAGTTTCACTGGCTGGGCCATAAGCTACCAAGGTTGCATAATTTAGAATTTTCCCAAGAGCTGAAAGAACTGCGTGTGTTCCCTACTCTTCAGTATCAGGAAGGAGGGATTAAGTGAATGTTTTCAGTTTCACAGGAAAAGGTAATAAAAATACAAGTATATTTTGGGTCAAGTTCAATTTCTGCTTGGTTCTTCCAAATCTCTCTGAAGAAAATAGGTTGTAGCACAACAGAAACATTAACACCCAAGCAGATAAGATCCTCTACCACACGCCAGGTAGTTATCAGTTCCCCAATGCAGACCTAATTACATACGAGGACTAATATCGCAAGCCTAATAAAAGGGGGGGAAGTTAAAGATAGTGGGTCAGGTCTGTCAGTCATAGTAAGACCATCATTAGTTACTATTTTAATGGTTCATTTGATTAAATGCTAAGCTATTGTCTTGTAATTATGTGTATTCAAGGGAAAAATACTCAAGTTCAATTAGGAATGTATCTTTTACTGCACTATGTTTAATGAAGTCGCAACATCGCCGTAATAAGCAAGGAATAATGAAAATCTTCTTTTGAAATTGCAATAGAAGTATTTGCAGAGAAGTAGCTGGCATGTGTAATATGAGGAGTTCCCTTAAATGGCTCAACTGTTGATCAAAAAAGCAAATTATATAAGTGGATACTGCGAGGCAGAAACATGTGGACACAGCTGGAGTGTCATGTGTCACGGTTCCAGTCATTGCCAGCTGGCGGTCACACAAAGGCAGGCCAAGCCAAACAATTACTGTTATTCATAAGAGCAAATGTGCATTCCAAACACACAGTGCAGGCTTTATGAAATAACTGAGCATTCAGATGCATCCAGACAGCCGAACTGTTTTTTCATCACATGTCCCTGGGTGCCAGGCCAATATGGCAAACTGACTCTGCTATTCAGAAACCCTTATCTTTACCCAATTAACCAAATCACTGTGACGTTTAAGAGTTCTTCATGCACTTTGCCGAGCGCGTCAAACCAGCAGGCTTACTGGGCAGCAGATGCACAGCTTCTGGAAGCAATCTGCTTTCTTTCTTTCTTTTTTATTTTGAGCTGTAAATACCATGTTAGACCACTGGCCATTACAAGCCTGAGCTGGGAGTCAGACTTTAACATCTGAACATACATCTGAACATCCAGTGGTCCCCCTTGTTCTCAATTCTATGTGTCTGTGTGACGGAGGTCTTCCAAGATGTTGCCATGGGAGGGTCAAGGATAGCTGAGGGGCAGGCAGTAGGGAATCATACTCTTGTTTAGGGGAAAAAATAAATTAAATGGGAGAACATTCTTTAAGACAGTCTGGTAGTGGACAGAAATGAAAATTCTTGGATTGTCTAAATATAGACACTAAAGGAAGGAGTAAAATGGAGCTGCTCTTGTCATAGCTTTCATCTATTTTTGTCAAATAAAATGTAGCCATAGCTCCCTGCCTATTATTTCTTTCAATAGACAGGGCCATGGGCACATGTGAAAATGTGTACCATCATGTTCCTCTCACAGCCATGTCAGAATAGGAAGAATGCTGGGAGGAAGGTGTACAATTAAGAGGGAAGCGTCACTGCAATAGAAAGTGAATGGTTCTATCTTAATCCCTCTGAAGAAGAGACAGAGTACTCTGTCAGATGAGCACTGTCCATTAGAAATATAATGTAAGCCATATTTCAGACTTTAAATTTTCCAGTAGCCATATTCAATAAAGTAAAAAAGAAACAAGTAAAATTAATTTTAATAATATATTTTATTTAATCCAATATACCTAAGATATTACCATTTCTACATATGATCAATATAAGGTATTGAGATATTTTACATTCTTTTTTTGTACTAAGTCTCAAAATGTGGTGTGTATTTTACACTTACAACACATCTTAATTCGGACTAGCCACACTTCAAGTGTTTAATAGCCACAAGTGGCCTGTGAATACCGTTTTGGACAGCACGGCGCTAGACTTTTGGCAGTGGGAATTTGGAGTATGCCTAAGCACACTTGGTCCAGCACCATGGAGGAATGTCTAACACACTGAATGAAGAGTCAAATATTCTGTTTCCGGTCCTAGCTCTACTTTCAAATCTTCCTCCTCCTCAGTTAATGCATCCATAAAATGGAGATAATAACATCTGCCTTACCACCTCCATTAAGTTTTCTATAAGAGTTCAAATTAGATAATTGATGTCTATTTTGAGAAATACTGTGTTCTATAAACATTAGATTTAGCAAACATCTGATAACTTGTTGACAGTAGCTGAAAGTTCCAAGAGGTGAGGAAAACCATTCTTTTCCTTAATTCTCTGTGTCCTGTTATTCCTTTCACAGGATAGGTTCTAAAATAAGATATGATTTTAAAGGCTAAAGAACCCCTCATCACCTATAAAGGTCTGTGGAGAATTTTGTAAATATCCAAGACTTTTAAAATCACCAAGATATGGTCACCATTCTTACGTATAAGGGGCTTCCCTTCAATGGCTGATGCCACATAGGCATGGATTCCAGTTTTCCTTCAAAACCCAAGACGACACTGGCAGCGCACTGCCCAGGAGATGCTTGGCCTATGAGGTGCGCTTGTACCATTGTGCTTCATTTGTGATGCTAAGTATCAGATGGCTTAGAGTCTTGCCACCATTTTCCTCAGCCATGGCTGTCTCAGAGTCCACTACCCCTTGCACCTCCTCTGCTGTGTTGGTTGTGCAAAGACAAGGGAACTATTTGCCTTTGGACTCTCCATGTTGAATTATACTGGCCCACAGGAATACCAGCAGCTCTAGCCCATAAGGCACCACATCAAAGTCCATCAACCCGGATCTGCTATAGTTACAATACTTAGCACTAAATGTTTTGCCAAGACTAAGACTGCTGATAACAATGGCAAACATCTTTGTATGTATAGAGACTAATTTCTTATTTAATTCAAAATCATAATCACAATGGTAATGCTTCCACACAATGCCTTGAATTATAAAAGGATTTTCAGATTGGTTAAATTTATTCCTAAGTATTATTCTTTTTGATGCTATTGTAATTGAGATTGCTTTCTTAATTCCTCTCTCTGAAAGTTTATTGTTAGTGTATAGAAATACAACTGATTTTATGTTCTGCAATTTTACTGACTTTGTTGATTAGTTCTGACAGCTTTCCGGTGGAGTCTTTAGGATTTTCTCTATATAATATCATTTCATCTGCAAATAGAGACAGTTTTACTTCTTCCTTTCCAATTTGGATGCCTTTTTTCTTGCCTAATTATCCTGGCTAGGACTTCCAGCACTATGTTGAATACAAGTGGCCAGAGTTGACATCCTTATCTCATTCCTGATCTTAGAGGAAAAGCTTTCAGCTTTTCACTGTTGAGCATGATGTTAACTGTGGGCTTGTCATATATGGCCTTTATTATGTTGAGGTATGTTACTTCCACACCCAGTTTGTTGAGAGTTTTTATCATGAAAGCATATTGAATTTTTTCCAATACTTTTCCTTTGTCTATTGAGATGATCATATGATTTTTATTCTTCATTTTGTTAATGTAGTGTATCACATTGATTGATTTGTAGATGCTGAACCATAATTGCATCCCTGGAATAAATCCTGCTTGATCATGGTGTATGAATCTTTTCATGTATCGTTGAATTCAATTTGCTAATATTTTGTTGAGAATACTTGGATCTATGTTAATCACAGATATTGGCCTGTAAATTTCTTTTCTTGCAGTGTCCTTGTCTGACTTTGGTATCAGGGTAATGTTGGCCTTGTAAAATGAGTTTGGATGAGTTTAAGAAGGATTGGTATTACTTTTTCTTTAAATGTTTGGTAGAATTCACCAGTGAAGCCATGTGGTCCTGAACTTTTGTTTGTTGGGAGGTTTTCTTTTTTTTATTACTGATTCAATCTCCTAATGAGTAATTGGTCTAAGATTTTCTATTTCTTCATGCTTCAGTCTTGGTAGGGTGTATGTTGTAGAAATTTATCCATTCCTTCTAGCTTGTCCAATTTGGTGGCATATGATTGTTCATATTAGCCTCTTATGATCCTTCATATTTGTATGGTATCACTTGTAATGTCTCCTTTCATTTCTAATTTTATTTGAGTCTTCTCTCATTTTTTCTAGGTAAGTCTAGCTAAAGGTTTGCCTACCTTTCCAAAAAACCAGGGTTTTAGTTTCATCGACCTTTCCTATTGTCCTTTTAGCCTCTATTTCACTTATTTCTTAGTTTGTTCTTCTTTTTCCAGTTTTTTGAAGTGTAAAGTCAGGTTATTTATGTGAGATCTTTCTTTTTTCTTAATGTAGGCATTTATTGGTATAAACTTCCCTCTTAGAACTGCTTTTGCTGCATCCCATAATTTTTGGTATGTTGTCTTTCCATTTTCATTTATTTCAAAATATTTTTTAATTGTTCTTTTGATTTCTTCCTTGCCCCATTGATTGTTCAGGAGCATGTTGTTTAATCTGCACATATTTGTGTATTTTCTAGTTTTCTTCTTGTAACTGATTTCTAGTTTTACATTATTATGGTTAGAAAAGATGATTGATATGATTTCAATCTTCTTAAATTTATTAAGACTTGTTTTGTGGTATAACATATGATCTATCCTGAAGATTGTTCTATGTGTGTTTGAGAAATATGTGTATTCTGCTGCTGTTAGATGAAATGTTTTGTAAATGTCTGTTAGGTCCATCTGATCTAACAAGGAGTTTAAGTCCCACGTTTCCTTATTGATTTTCTGTCTGATCCACCATTGTTGAAAGTAGGATATTGGAATCCCCTACTATTATTGTATTTTTGTCTATTTCTCCCTTGGGATCTGTTAGTATTTGCTTAATATATTTAAGTGCTCTGATGTTGGGTGATAAGTATTTACTAATGTTATAGCCTCTTGATGAGTTGACCCCTTTGTCATTATATAATACCTTCTTTGCCTCTAGTTACAGTCTTTGGATTAAAGTCTATTTTGTCTGATATAAGTATAGCTATCTCTGCTTTCTTTTGGTTTCCATTTGCATGAAATATCTTTTTCCATCCCCTTACTTTCAATCTATGTGTGTCCTTAAAGCTGAAGTGAGTCTCTTGTAGGCAGCATATAGCTAGGTCTTATTTTTTTATCCTTTTGGCCACTCTATGTCTTTTGATTGGAGAATTTAATCCATTTACATTTAAAATAAGTATTGATAGGTATGGACTTACTATTGCCATTTTGTTAATTGATTTCTGGTTGTTCAGTATTTCTTAAATGAGTAAATGGATGAACAAATGAATTAAATACTTATTAAACTGAAATTTTTTTACCATTTATTTTCCCAAGTCATGAGTACAAAGTTTTAATTGAATGCTTGCTTTTCTCCCCCAAGTGATTACAATGCAAAGACACTAATCTGAAAAATCATGCCTCGGTTTGCAAAAAGGCTTTAAACCTAAAGGTAGACCAACAGGAATTGCCAGTGGTAGCTCTGCTGGAAGAGTGTAACACCTTAAGCTGTGTGGTATGTGGCCTAAAACATGAGACACTCACGACTCTTGTGGTCTTTCATTCATTCAACAAATACTACTTGACTATGCTGTACGTGTCAAGGCCTCCACTGGGTACTGGGGAGACACTGATGATCAAAACCTCCAACATGGTCTCTGTCTCCATTGGGCTTACTATTTAGTTGTTTCCTTCAGAATCTTGGGCGCAAGATGTGATGAAATTTCTGGGTTTCTGTCAATCACAAGGTGAAGATGAAGCTTCTTTTGTTTTTTGCATTAAGAAACTGAAATCCCTGGGGCTGGCCCAGTGGCATAGTGGTTAAGTTCACGTGTTCTGCTTCAGCAGCCCAAGGTTCGTGGGTTTGGATCCTGCGTGTGGACCTATACACCACTCATCAAGCCATGATGTGGCAGCAGTCCACATAAAAATAGAGGAAGATGGGCACAGTTAGCTTAGGGACAATCTTCCTCAAGCAAAAAGAAGAAGATTGGCAACAGATCTTAGCTCAGGGCCAATCTTTCTCATCAAAAAAGAAAAAAAAAAAAAGAAAGAAACTAAAATTCCACTTTTAACTCTCCCTTCCCCACCCCTACCATCCCCTGATTTTAGAAGTTATATTAATAGTTCTCATCCATGGAACTACTCCAACGGCCTCTCCTGATGCATGTCCAAGTTCATTAGAAATGAGTCTCCCCTCCCCCACCTTTTCCAGTAAGGAATAGCCAAGGACACTGAAGGGGAGGTTCACACTTAAACTGTTGTGGAAGGACCCCAAACCCACATCAGACACCCTGACTTCCAGGCCTGTGCATGTGCCATATGCTGTCTCTGGCTAAAATCTAAACTGCTTTAGCCACCTCTCAGGATGCCCAAGACCCAGTCAGAAACTTGAGCTTAGTGAGGACAGCCCACCTCCATGTGCTCCTTCTCTTCTTTCACGTTTTTTTCCATGGCTCCTGACACTTCTTGGCCACCCATCATTTTCCATTTAGTTGTGGGCAGTCTTCTTATCTTCAAAGTGTTTTCCTTTGCCTTGCAGAGGGAAGCCTACCCCTAAATAAAGTTCTTGGTTTTCTGTGAGTGCAGAGAACATTTGCCAGGAGCCCAGCTGCTTTCAAACCCTTGCCACCCAGCCCCGGCCTGCATTTCCGAGTTTCCACTATGGGAATAGATTCCTTGGAAGGAGACTTGCTTCTTTTGGGCCATGAGGCCTCTTTTCTGAGAGGGGAGACAGAGTGAGAAAGCCCAGGGGATAGCTGGCTCGGAGGTTCCATGAAAAAGGTTCTTCAGGGCTGGCTTGAACGGTGGTTTTGTGTGACAGAAGAATCCCTCAGTCTTTCTGGTTTTGGCCAAGGCTCCCCGCTTCTTCGTGAGATGTTGATGAATCTGTGCCTGGTTCCTCTCTTACGATTACCTCTGTGTTTACACTGCGGTGCCTCGGAGTCACTGCTGTATCTTGAATGCTCATTCAAGGAGAGTAACTCAAGGGCTGACAGCTGGTGAGGTCATTCCGCAGTCTAGCCAAGGCCCGTGTGCCATTACAATGAAGTAATAATGTATTTATAACACACCTAACCGCTGATGGCTTCTATTGCTGTGGCTTTTCCCCCTGCATTTGCACAGATGTTTTTTGAGAACTCAAGAATTGGCCTCCAGAAACAACCTCCTAGCAAACAAACTCTGTCTGTTGACTCTGGCGGGTGCTTATAACGAGAGTTGTTAGCACGCGGGATTTATGTTTCAAATATCATTTTAATTTCTCAGGCAGCATTTTTACCACAAGATGTTAATTCACTGGTGTGCTTGAATCCCAGAGCCTTTCTCTCTCTCGCTCGTATGCTCTCTTGCTTTCTTTTTTTTTTACTGAAAATATGGACTTGGTTTCTAAGGAAATATTCTCAGTGCCTGATTCACGGAAACACAGTGCATTCATTTTGCATGAATTTACTCTGAAATGTCATAGTCTTTTGATTAGACAAATGATGTACCTTTGTGATTCATTAAACCCGTCTCCTTATCCCCTAGTAGCACCCTCTTCGTCACACACAAGGACTCTGCAATTAGTCCTAACAGGAGCAGTTGGTCTTCCCAACAGATACAAGCCGCTTTTAACATTTATCAGAAAATGATGGGAAAGCATTTAAAGACGATTGTGCACACACTAGGTTGACATCTAGCATGGGTTCCTATGAGAACTGTTAAGTCAATCTTGTAAATCTCAATATTTCCTGATCATGGTGGGTTTGAGAAAACACCCTTAACTGATTCCACAATTAGCAGATGTTAAAAAAAATAAAAACAGTTGGAGACTTTTGTTCCGACAATCTCACACTGTCCCTTCTTCTCTTTCCTCTCCTGCAATCCTGATGCATTTTATCTCTGCTTCTTAGTCATCTGGCTGAATCAGCTCTGGAAGGTATTATCTACATAAAGGCATCCACTTGGTTCACAAGCCACCTCCCAACCCTCCAATGCAAGAATAAATATTTCTAAATTCACACACATCCTTCCTGTTTTTTCACCAGCTCTGAAACAGGTGACTACAACTCTAGGACTTGAGACAAAAGGGTAAAAGCTTCCCACTCTCCTTCACCTCCAGTGCTCTCTGTAATCCAGTGCAGTTGTCTTTTGACACACAACTGCTCCACTGATGCTTCTTAATAGACAATCCAAAGCCTCTGCTTCGTCCTGACCCTTGACCTCTTTGAAATTCTAGACTCTGGGGAGCATACCCTTCTGGAACCTTCTCCCCATTGATTTCTGCCACACTCCTCTGGCTGGGTCCTCTCCAACTTCTCTCACCACTCTTTCCTCTTTTGTTACCTGGTAAATCTTGGGTTGCCTCCTGGCTCTGGCTCGACACGCTCTCCTGGGCAATCTTTTCCAACACCCCTAATCCATGGTTTCAATCATATCTTTGTTTCCAGCTCTGACCCTCACTTCTATCTACTGAACATGCATGTCTCTGGATGTCCGGGAAGGGGTGAATTTCCCATCCACTGCCGGACTTGTCCTTTTTCCTCCTGTAGTGAGTGATGGCTCACCAAACATCCTAGCCCTTCACTCAGGAGGACCAGTTAGAAATCTTAGTGTCTGTCTTGTCATCTCCTCCTCCTTCGCCCCCAGCCCTTCTTGCATACTGATTCTTCCTCTTTACCATCACGAGAAATGTCAGAATCACCTGGGCACTTCTAAAACAAACTTGCAGGGCCCCTCCCTGGAGACTGTGATTCAGTACATCTAGGGTGGGGCCAGGCATCTGTGTTTTGATGAAGCTCTGAGGGATTTGGACAGGTAGCTAGGTGAAGAAACGCGGCTGGAGAGACTGGCTCTTTCCACAGTGCCTGCCCTAGGACAGGCGAGCCCCTTATCACCCTCTATCTGGGCTCGCCCCTGCCTCCCTGGCTTCCTTCTTCCAGTCAGACACCCTGCTACAGCCGGAGGAGCTTTCTAGACACACATCTAGTCATGTCCTTCCCTTGTTTAAAAATGTTGGCTGCTGCTTTTCACCTGCAGGTTCCACACCCCTAATCATGATTTGTCATTTACTTTTTCTCCCTGCCTGGGCACCTTCCTGATACCTTTCCCACTTTCGGGAAGACACTCCACCCCTTTCTGCGCCCTGTGGATCATTCTTGCAGCACATGTGTTAGAGCTGGAGTAGTTTTTCTAAAGCCAGTTCTCTCACCTGCTGGGGGAGGCCTTTCTTGGCCAGAGACACTCCCTCCTCCGTGTCCCCACAGCACTGTGAACCACTCCTGCCCCAAGCCTGGTGCCTCCCGGGTTTATTGCATGTGAGCCTGCTGCTCCTCTGCCCACCACACACAGGGGAGGAGTCCCTTCGAGGCACAGGCTGCAGCCCATTGCCCTATGCCTCCCTCAGTGCCTGGCACGTGGACGGTGCATGCAGGGACAAATGGATGTCAGTTTTCTCGGAGATTCACACAGGGTTGGTTCAAGGCAAGGGATAAGGCAAGGTTTTCAACACAAATGGCTTAGAATAATGAACATTGTTTTCCTTTGTTAGAACCCTTCCCCTCTTGATAGTATACTCAGTGTGTGGTAACTATTGGTGTCTATGTTGATTTCCTACTGGAGTCCCACTGGTGTGGGAGAAGGATAAGGACTCAGAGAGGACAGGGTTCAAACCCCAGCCCTGCCCTTTCCCTCCTTGTGACCCTGGACCAGGCATTCAATGTTTCCATTTCATCATCTGACAGAGAGTGCTTTAAATGCTTCTATCTTTTTGGTAAATTTTCATTGTGCTATGTAATTTAATGCAATTAATTATAGGATTTAATATAATTATACTTGCATAATTAATTTAAATAATCAAACTCAATCTAAATTGTCCCTTGTTTGTATAGAGTGTGTACCTCCTCACCCAAGCCATAGCTTCAGGCTTCCAGGAGAGAGCTTGGCTTTCTACCTCTCTTCAGTGTTTTGGAAAACAGGAGGGGAGAGCCCTCAAGGTATTCTTGGGTCAACTCCCTTCTTGGATAATTCTAACTTGAGGCTGCAAAGTAGGCTGTGTTTATGACTGTATTCTTTTCTGGGTGTTTCTACCTTTGTGAAAAAACAGAGGGCCAAGTTCTAGGGGCCATCCAGGTAAAGCTTGAATGACTGGGCTTGGTGGGAACTCCTACATAAGCCACAGCAATCCTCTCCACCCCATGTGGACAAATGCCATGTCCCTTGGGTCTTTCTCTGTGGGATTTGGAATCCTAGAAAATTTTTTTCAACTCAAGAACAGCCTAGTGATGAAAGATTACTTGATAATTGTTAAAAGTGAAGGACCCAGAAAAAGGTGGGCCATATTACTCATAGAACCGTATTGTACCATATTACATGTTGAACAACCTCCCTGCACCCCAAATCTCATCTGGTTTCCTTTAAAGCCAAGGGTTAGTTTGTCCCTCAGATTGGAGTGAATTTGAAGTTGGTATATTTTCCCCTGACTCTTGTTTCCCTGAACGAATAATCAGGCCTTGATACTGTGGCTGGTAGGGTCCAAAGCTTGTGCAACACTGCTCCCTGTGGAAAGAGAATTTCCTCTCTTAGAAGTTGAACAGACTGAGGAAGACCCAGAAATACTGAGGATTGTTCATGGGCTCTGTCATGGTGAAGACTATTTTAAATCAATCAATATTCACCATGTTGCTAGCACTGTAATTAAATATCCCTCAGTAAAAGGAACTATTTAGTCAAGGTAACCACATCAGTCACAGACACCCAACAGTTAGCATTTATTCTCACTTATGCATCTGTGGATGAGTTTGCATTGATCTGATTTACTCCAGCTTTAGCTGGGCTTGGCGTCAAGCTCCTGATTGGGTCTAGGTCTGCTCCACATACTTCTAATCTACTTTGGTCCAGTGGTTGCCCAAGGCACACAAAGAGCACTCCAACTGTGTAAGCATATTTCATGTCTGTGCTCGGAGTCACACCTATTAACATCCCATTGGCCAAGGCAACATTGCCAAGTCCAAAATTAAGTGGATGTAACTCCACCCATCATGAGGCCAACCAAGTCACAGACTGGGGAATGGGGGTGGAGGAGATGGGAGGGAATGATTATTTGCTGGGCAATAATATAAGCTACTACAGTAACCTGTTTACTTTATGTGCAGGGGAAGGAATTCAAACTTGTCTATCTTTATTGTTTTAGTTAAATTGTATATGAGCACAGGGATAATATATTACCTTAAAGAATTTGCATTGTGAATCTTTAGTTTAGCGAGGGTAGCATAGAAGTTGGAGACAGAAGACCAGATCCTGTCTCTGTGACATCCTGAGAGGGTGACCTGTGGATAAATGAGTTTACCACCCTGAGCCTTAGGACCCTCACTATAAAATGCAAACAATCCTTCAGCCCGGCTCCGAGCATTTCCATGAGGATAAAGTGAAGTAATGATGGTGGAAGTACTTTGAAAACTGTAAAATGCCCCCGAAATTATTGGGTTTTGTTCTAGTTAGCAGAACATGAACCCCTTACCTAAAGCAGTGTTCATGCTTTTCACATAGGGAAAAGGGAGCTGGTCTTGGGAAAGAAAACTTGGGTTGCAACCTTGACTCCATCAGTTAATTGGCCTTTATGAACCTCAGTTCCCTTCTCTGTAAAACACGGATCATAACACCAGCTATACTTATGCCTAGTGTTTTGGAGATGCCAGATGAAACAATGGATGAAAAATCACTTCATAAACTGCCAAATGCCATGTCACATGCAATGGGAGCTCAGAGCTTCATCTTCAGTGACACTGATGTTTATTTGTCACCTGAATGAGGGGGAGTCACAGAGAATTACAGGTTCAAAGTGGTTATTCTTTACATGCAAATGTGGGTTTGGAAGGAAAAGTGGTTTTTGAGACAAAAGTTTGAGGGAAACTGTGTCTTACAAATCTGAAGGCAGAGAGAGAAATCCTGTGGCAGAGTAGGCAGCTTTTGGAAGAAAGTTGAAGATGGAGATTACCCGCTGGGAAAAGGTAAGCACAGGGGCTGCAGAAGTGCCAAGGGACTTGTTTTGTGGGCACTTTATTGCAGGGGACTCAGGTTGAATTCCAATTGTCTTTTCTTTAGATCTTCATAACCTTTGAGTTTAAACCAAGTAAAGGGAGGGAGGTGAGGCTAGTGGTTAAGAACGTGGGAAGATAGGTCTGGATTTATGTCCCAGTTGTGCTATGTACAGTGTAGCAGTATGACCTTGGGAAAATTATTTAGCCTATCTGCACCTGGGTTTTCTCAGCTGTACAGTGGGGATGAGCATCAGTGTCTAACTAACAGGAAGTGTTCAGCACCTGATTGATGGGTTATATGGCCACCAGCCCCTGTAGCCTCAGGCCCATATCTGGCAGGCCTGAAGGAAGAGCAGAAATAGAAGATGGGGTACTTTTTTGGAGTAAAATGATGAACTGGCTGGGACCCCAAGGTGGACCATTATATACGGCGATCCTCCATCTTCAGGAACTTTCTCTAGGTTCTCAGTTTAGCTCCCCTGGGCAGCCTTTAAATATTGAAATGTCCAGAATATATTCCAGACCAATGAATAAGAATTGCTTGGGTTTTGGTTCAGGCATCAGAATCTTCTAGCTCCCACTCCCACCCCCAGATGATTCCCATGTGCAGGCAGGCTGAGGACCACTGCTCTGGTGCAATAGGCAGCTTCCTCCAGTAGGGCAGGTTAATATGGTAGTCTGGAGCACAGGGATTTGGAATTAGACACATCTGGGTTTGAATCCTGGCTCTGCTGCCTCCTAGCTGTGGACATTGGACCTTAACTTTTAATCTGTAAATGGAGACCATAGTTCTTACTACATGAGGCTGTTGCAAATATGAAATGAAATAACAGATGTGACCTGATAGGCATATAATGAGTATTCAAAAAATTGTAGCTGTTATTAGAAGAAGCCTTCTCTGAGCAATCACTCCACTTAATTTGTCTCACCTCTGACTCCACTCTACTCTCTACCATATTATCTAATTTTATTTCCAATGTAACGTATAAGAGGACCTGAAATCATTTGTATTTGTTTGTTTATTGTAATATAGGTACTATCATGATGGGGATGTCGTCTGTCTTGCTAGCCTCTGTGTTCCCAGTACCTAGAACAGTGCCTGGCATACAGTAGGCTTTCAATAAACGATTGAATGAATGAATACAGGAATGTTACCTCCCTGTGGAAAATCTGATCCAAATAGTCTCCCTAACAGTCCAATTGAGAGTTTTAAACTATTGAGTTCCCCTTAAGAGAAATAATTGATTGCAACCGCAGAAAAAAATTCTAGAAACTCATGGTTATTGGCATAGCATAGGTCTGCTTCTGAGAGCCTTTCTCCTTTTGCTGCCCTGGAGGCTGGAGAGAGCACACCTGCTTTTCTTTTTCTCTCTGATTGACTGCAGACAGGGAGGTTTGGAAAAGGCTCCCCTCCCCCCAAAATGAACTCCATCCCAGGTCACACAGAGGGGGTGGGGGGTGAGAAACAGGCATTGTTTTCTCTCCCACCTGCCATATCTTCCACCTGTCCCCTCAGGAGCCTGCCTATATCTATCAAACATTCACTCACCTTTTGTTAACCCTTGTGCTTTTCAGAGCAAACAAACCTCTTAAAGAGGAAGAAATGCTTCCAGGCAGTTTACGTGAATACTTAAATGCGAAACTTACAAGTTTGTGCTCGTTGGTAAACTCAGGCGGATGACTTTTATAGTTGATTTAACCCAAAGAGAAGGGTCAGGTTAAGTCAAGGCTGTTGAACAATCACACTTCGAAGATGGCTTCCATCAGGACCCTACACTCGCACTCCGCATGGTAGACTCTACACTAGGAAACTCTGAAACAGCACTTTTTTTTTCTTGAATCAAAGATTATAAACCTGGGAAGGACTTCAAAGTTCACCTTGCAAAGAACGACCCCTTCAGTTTTAAAACTGTGGAAACGGAGGCTCACATGTTTAAACCACTTGTCCTAGCTGGTTACTGTGGACCCAAGACTGGCATCTCAGTCTCTCAACTCGGTTCACTTCAGTGTCCGCAACCCCACATTTGTCCTCCTCGTTTACTGAAAAAGAGCAGAGAGAGACAAGAGAGTTTGGTATCTTGACTGAAACAGAGAGTAAAGGGCCTGGAGCCTCTAAAAGCTGAAGTTGAAAAGTAGGGAGAAAGGACAAGAGTTTGAGCAAAGCAAACTGCTCAGATGAGCGAGTGTCTGAACCTTGAAGTGACTTTCTAGTCAACCTCAGCAGCAGAGGAGTTTTTTTTCCCCCTCTCTAACGCACATTCTAGGCTGTGTGGGAAAACATAGTTTATTGTTGTTATTTGTTTCCCTACTGCCTAGAGCCATACGTGGGTACGGAGAATTGTACTTGTCGGAAATTCAATAGCACCTTTAATATTTCATTTGAGTGAATCTCTAGGATGGTTGGGACTTGAGTAAGGGTGTGAGCTAAACCGGGCAAGTGTTCACTGGCTGTGTTTTGCTTTCTTTACCTCATACTTCATACCTATATTTGCTGGTTTGTCAGGTGAATAATTTCTTCCGGTTAAGAAAATGTACTGTACTCTTTGTTACCCATGCATTATTTAGTATGAGGTAGTTTAGTTCAGTGCACTTACCAAGTGCTCTAGAATCATTTTTGTTAGATATTCTTCACTGAGCCACCATGGAAAGCATTGAAACACAGACTCAGAGACAGTGGAAACTGCACAGTCACACAGCAATCTGTCATCCTAATCAACATAGAATTCAAGCTCATTCAATCTATATTTTATGAGTTCGATTGATTCACGTTGTTTTGGAGTCCATCAGAAAGGGGAATTTTATTGGTAAGTTGTGATTATTATTCCTAGAGTGAGATCATCCTATGATTCCTCTGATTCTTGGAAAATATGAATAACCAAAATTGACTCAAGAAGAGCAGTAAACCAAAATGGAAAAATAAATAAGGAAGAAGTTCAAAATGCTGTCAAAGAATTGCTTTTGGAAGAGACTTTAGCCCAGATTATTATGCCAAGTAATTTTTTTCAAAGTTTTAATGAAAATTCCTATTATATATAAACTGTTCTAAACAAAAGGAAAAAAACCATTGCAACTGATTTTTCAAGGCTAGTGTATTCCTAATATCAAAACCTGACAAAAATGGCATTAAAAAAAGCCACAGATCAATCTCATTCATGAATACCGAGAAGTAATAATTCTCAATAAAACACTAGTAAATTGAATCTAGTCGTGTATTAAAGAATGATTCATCATGAACAAATAGAGCTTATTAAACAAATTAGAAATGTTCTACTACAGGCAATCTACTAATATAATAGGTCAAAGAAGAAAAAAATATAATATGACAATTCATACAGATTTTGAAAAGCTAAAATTGAATATTCATTAATGATTCTCCAGTATCAGAGATTCCTAAGAATAGAGGGAATTTTTCTTAATTTGGTATGGAAAGTCTAACTGAAACCAAGAGACAATGCCATTTGTGAGGGTAAAATGAGACAGGCATTCTTATTAAAGTCAGGAACAAGGAAGAAGGCTTAATACCACCATTGCTATTTAATATTGTTCTGGAAGTTCTGACAAATGAAACTGGTAATAAAGAAGGAGTGCACTTATTGGAAAGGAGCATAGAAGGTATCATTATTTGCACATTACAGAAATGTCTACCAGGAACAAATTAGCAAGTTCAAAATATACATTAAATAAAATTGCATTTATAATAGAAAAATTCTTAGAAAATATACAACAAAAAGATTATATTTATGATAATAACAACAAACTATAAACTAGGTAGGAATAAATTTACAGGATAATTTGGATCTATTTGGGAAGAACCTACAAAACTTCACTGAGTGTCAGAAAGGGAATGTGGATAAATGGAGTGGTGTTAGTACATCCATATATTTGCTGATTCAATAGTACAAAATTTCACTTTCTTTAAATTAACATATAAGTTCCACGTAATTACAAGAAGAGTCCAGATTATAATTCTCATTTTATTTTGGAGGCAAGATTTGACAAAATGAATCTAAAATTTATCCGGAATGGAATAAAAGATGGATAAAAATCCTCAAAGAAATTTTGAAAAACAGAAAGTAATGGAGGGGAGCATTTGCGTTGCACAATATTAAAATATTTTAATTTTATAATAATAAACTGGTTTTATACCAGTGCACAAATTGACAGAAAGATCTCTGGAAGGATATAAAGAGTCCAAAAATTATATTTAAGATAGGTGGCATTTCAAATCACTAGGGAAAGGAAATTTTTTTTCTCAAAAGTGTTCTCAGAAAGTTGATTAACTATTTGAAAAAGTATTACAAAATAAGTGATAATTTGATTAAAAATTGAATGTAAATATGACATTACATGATAGCAAGAGAGAGGTAAATATCTGAATTTGGGATAGAAAAAATGTTTTGTCTATTAAATCATACCAGAAAAGACTGGTATAAGACTACATAAAAGACTACAAAAAAGACTAAAAAAAGACTATAAAAATTTAACAGCTGTATGTAAAAAAAAATTGTCAAAAGTAACTTTTTCAGAACTCCACCCCAGGTCCACAGTAGCCTTAAAAAAATCTGTCAGAACCAGCTCGGTGTGCACAGGCTTTGTCCTGGGACATTTACCAAAAATTATCAGCAGTAATTGTTTAACATCACAACTTCCTGGGACAGTAATAGCAGTTAGAGAAAACAATTTTAAAAACTTAAAACTTAAAAATAAAAACTGGAGGATGAGATGTCCATAGAGGGCTTTAAAAAGCTCCAGTACATTCCTGGGACTCTGGATGGTCACATACGTGAGAAGGGCTGTGTGCATGCCCAGGAAAGACCTGAAAAGGTCCAAGTCTTTCACCTCTGGCTGATCTCGAGGGTCTGCACAAGCAGGAAGTAAAGGCTAAGGCAGAGCTGTCAACTGCCCAAGTGTTGAAGATGTGCCTTCATGCACACAAAGCCTCTTGACAATGGCTAGGGACTTATTCTTTCAAGGCATTTGAGGAATCTTTGATCATTAGCTGACCACTAAGCTAACCAAGCTGAGACTTCAGTGGCTACACATAAAGAATACAGACTACAGATTTTGTTCATCAAAGTCACTAAACAAACAGCAACGACAACAAACAGCAGTGACAATAAATCGTGGGTGATGGAATCTGATTTCCAGAGTTGCCACATTATATTATTTAAAATGTTCAGTTTCAACAAAAGTTTATGAGACCTAAATGTGAGAGCTAAAACTATAAAACTCTTGAAAGAAAATACAGGCTAAAGCCTTCATGACCTTGTATTAAGCAGTGGTTTCTTAGATATGACACTAAAAGAACAAGCAACAGGAGAAAAACATAGATAAATTAGACTTCATCAAAATTAAAAACTTTTGAGTTTCAAAGGACACCATGAAGAAAGTGAAAAGACATCCCACAAAATGGGGGAGTGATGCTAATGTGTACAGGGCTTCTTTTTGGGGCAATGAAATGTTCTGAAATTAGATAGTGATGATGGTTATACAATGTGTGATTATACTAAAAACCACTGAATTAAAAAATTTATAGGGGAAATTCTTGGAAAAAATTTCATTTCATTATAGTTGTTTCACCTAATCACCCAGTTTGTCTTTTCAATCTTTCCACATTGTTATTGTCTAAAACACAATATAAAGAAAAGTATTCAAAAGGAATTTTCCAGCAGTTAATACAACGTATAGATAAACCTTCAGTCAACTCCTGATTAGTGTATATGTACTGAGGTAACATACTCCAAGTGGCAAGTTATCCCTGAAAGGTTTATATTCAATTTCAAAGCAGAAATACAAGAGAAGGAGATGGCTGGAACATTTGAAATGAGGAAGTCAGCATCTCCTTGTTTGCAGACCAAATAGGGAGCAGTTGCTCTTGGATAGATGGAGACCTCTGTACCAGTATCATATCAGTTCTAACAGAAGCGACTCCTTTCCTGTGAACCCACTTGGATTGTAAAACCCACTTGGATTGAAAAGGATTGGGCAAAGCAGAAGAGAAAAAAGAACAGGAATAGCTCTGGACCTCTGATCCCTGTGCTTCATTAATAGCCTGGTTAGGAGAGAAGGGGAGTTACTAACAGAACTAACCTGGTATAAACTCTAGTTATAATTGTATATTTGTAGTTGCATCATATTGGCTAATGATTTGTTAGTAAGTTTTATCAAATTTGTTCTATAGCGTACACTTGGCTCTTCTCAATTATTTACTTTATCTTTATGAAATTCCTGCTCACTTGGCTTTTTTCCCACCATACTAAACTGACTGCTATTTTTCAATTTAGTTTTTTTCTCTTCCCGATCATTAAATGTTGTTCTTTTCTCTTATCTTCACTCTCTTTTTCAGTAGCCTCATCCAATGTCACAGCTTTGAATATCAGTCTATATCTTGATGATTCTCAAATGTATATGTCCAGCCTAGTCCTCCCGTGATTGCCTCTTAAAAAGTCACACTTAGTATCCAATATATATTTAACCCTTAACATGTCTAAGACAAATTAATTCCTATTCCAACAAATCTACTTCCCCTCTTCTTCTCCATTTCAGTAAATGGCACCACCAGTCACCCAGTTTCTTAGATCAAAGATCTAAGAGTAATCCTCTATTTCTTTCTTTTCTCACACTCACATCAGTAAATCCTATTGACTCTGCCTCCATTGTGACCCTCTTCTCCCCATCTGCTCTGTTACAATTCTAACTCAGCTGCCACCATCTCTTACCCTGATAGCTATAAAATATCAACTGGTACAACCTCTTTTGAAAATTGTTCAATAGGAGCATCTACTGAATATATCATACCCTATCACTCAGCAGTTCAACTCCTATATATATATACACAGCAGAAATGCATACATACATTCACCAAAAGACATGAACTAGAATGTCATTATTCATAATAACCCCAAATTGGGAACTATCCAAATGTCCATCTACAGTAGAATGGATAAATTAATTTATGGTGTAATCACAAAATTGTATACTATACTGCAATGAAAATGAATAATTCACAACTACATACAACAATATGGATAAATCCCATAAACATAAGGTCAAGCTAAAGAAAATTGACAGTAATGAAAATATACAGTATGATTACATTTATATAGAGTGCAAAAATATGGAAAATTAAGCTATGCTTTTAGAAGTCAGGATATCCTTGAAAAGTATGTGTGTAGGTGGGAGTCAGTGACTGTAAGTGAGAAGAAAGAATACTGGGGTACTGGTGATGTTATGTTTCTTGATTTGGGTGCTAGTTACACAGCACAGTTTAGTTTGTGAAAATTTATCAGTTTGAATACTTGTGTGCATTTTCTGTATGTATATTATATTTCAATGAGAACTTTAAAAAAATTTCCCCCAAATAATTCATAGACATAAATGTAAGACATAAAACTATAAGACTCTTAGAAGAAAACAAAGGCATACATTTTCATGACCTTAGACTAGGCAATAGTTTTTTGACAGCAAAAGCCCAGGCACAGAAGAGAAAGACACAGATAAACTGGACTTCATCAAAACTTAAAATTTTTGTGCTTTAAATGACACAATCATAAAGTGAGAAGACAATCTACAGAATGAGAGAAAATATTTACAAATCATATATCCGATCAGAGACTTCTATCAAGAATATACAAAGGATTTACACAACCGAACAGTAAAAATTAATAGCCCATTTAGAAAAAGGGCAAAAAATTTCAATAGATTTTTCTCAAAGAATATATACAAATGGCCAATAGACACATGCTCAACATGATTCATTAGGGAAATGCAAGTCAAAACCACAATGAGATACCACTTCACACACACCAGGATGGTTATAAAGTAAAAACTAGAATATTGTATAATATTCTATTGTATAAATATTGTATAAAGATGAAGTAACAAGTATTGGTGAGGATGTGGCTAAATTGGAACATTGCTGGTGAGAATGTAAAATGGTGCATTCACTTTGGAAAACAGTTTGGCAGTTCCGCAAAATCTTACACATAGAGCTACCATATGACCTAGCAATTCCACTCCTGAGTCTATATGCAAAATCATTGAAAACATATGTCCGTACAAAATCTTGTGCAAAAATGTTCATAGTAGCATTATTCATAATAACCAAAAATGCAAACAACCCAAATATCCATCAAATGATGAATGAATAAATAAAATGTGGTATGTCCACACAATGAAATATTATACAGCCATAAAAAGAAATGAAGTACTGACACACATAACAGGCCTCAAAAACATTATGCTAAGTGAAAGAAGCCAGATGCAAAGGGACAAATGTTGTATGATTCCATTTGTATGAAATGTCCCAAATAATAGGAAAACCTGGAGAGATAGAAAGTAGTTTAGTGGTTGCTAGAGGGTAGGAAGAAAAGGGTACGGGAAGTGACGCTTAATGGGTACAGAATTTATTTTGGAGGGTGATGAAATCAGACAGTGGTGATGGTTATACAACTCTGTGAACATACTAAAAACTCCTTAATTGTATTTAAAAGGGTAAATTTTTTGGCATATGAATTTTATCTCAATAAAGGTGTTACTTTAAAAATATCCTATGAGATACATTGCTTTGGGTGAATCAAATTAGCACTTAAAAAAAAAGATAATAGCCAGTGTTGACAAAGATACGGTGAAACAGTCATTCTTACATGCTGCTTCTTGGAGTTCCGGAGAGTATTTTTCCATATGTATCAATAACCTTAAAAATATTTATACTCTCTCACCTAGTATTTGTATATGATAGTCTACATAAATGATCAAATGGTTAGACCCCCTGACCCCACATTTTGCCTAAGTGTGTTCATTGAAAAATTGGAAATAATCTGTGTGATTTTTTTGCCGGAAATTGGCAAAGTAATCTTGTGTATAGCTCTATGTTAGAAGTCCATGTGATCATCAAAATCATATTGTCAAAGAATATTTAATGACTTAGTAAAGTGCTTGTGATGTAATGTTAAGTGAGAAAAAGCAGCATACAGAAGTTTCTGGCTCTTATTTGTAAGAGAGAGACAGAGATGAGAAAGAGAGAGAGAGAGAAGGAAAGTGAAACTAATACGAATTACTTACAGTAGACTTCTAGTCACTCCAGAATTTATCAATGCATCTCTTAAAATGTGAAACTAAAAAATGGGCAAAATAAAGTACTCTCGGCACAGTCTGTGTAACACAATAAGGAAGGACAGTTAGATGCTGTGTTTTATACTTGGTATTCCACTTGCTGTGTCTACTATTAGATTTCTTTTTCCAACTTCATTCAATTCAGTTCAATTAAACAAATATTTACTGAGTGCATTTGGCCCTCTGTAGCCAAGGGTTCCGTATCTGCAGCTTCAACCAACAGTGGATCGAAAGGTCTACAATGGTTGTGTGTGCACACTGAACATGTACAGATTTTCTTTTCTTGTCATTATTCCCTAAAAAATACAGTGTAACAACTACTTACATAGCATTTACATTGTATTAGGTATTATAAGCAATCTAGAGATGATTTAAAGTATACTGGAGGATGTGCGTAGGTTATATGCAAATATTATTCCATTTTATATAAGGGACTTGCGCGTGGGTAGATTTTGGTATCTGCGAGGGGGTCCTGAGACCAATCCCCCACGGAGTCCAAGGGATGACTGTACCTACTAAATGGAAAGACCTTGCCTTTGGTGCCATAGCAGAAGTAAAGATGAATATGTAAGTAAGATAGAGAGAAGCATTGCCCACTGGATCCAGGCTGAGTAAGAAGACAGATAAGAGAATAAAGATGAGGTGAGGGTAAAGATGAGACTGAAGTGCAGGTGCAGTTGTTGTGAGAGAGAGGAAGAAAGGGAAGATGGTTGTTGTTGCTTCAGTCCTTTGGAACATTTCTGAGGGTTGCTGAGAATCATTCTGGCCTGCCCATTTCCAAAATAGAGAAATGACTGATGGAGTAGAGGAGGCGAAGGCACTTTCAGAGCCTTGCACTTGGATGCTGAAGTCCTGGGGACGAAAACAGGAGATGAACTAGGAAGGAAGGCGGCACACCTGCTGTTGACATCTATGCACCTGGCATGTAGTAGGTATTTAATCAATACCTGCTGAATGAATGAATGATTTGCAAGTGTAGAAAATGATGGATAAAATGGGGGAGGAATTATAAATAGATCACATGGACTTTCTAGAGGGAGGTTTGTGAGGGAGAGTGAGAGTCTAAAGGGTCTGGAAGCAGCAATGGGGAGCTAAGTACATCCCAACCCCTGTCCTCAGCCTATTGGCCTGAAGAAGGAGAAACAGCTTTTCCCACTGGAAAGATTTGTCCAGGAACTGGTGCAGTCAGGGGTCAGTTAAGGTGAGGAAGTTGGGAAGAACCATAAAGGAAAAACTGAAGATGGAGGGCTGTCATGGGGCTCCCAGGAAGGACCTTGTTCCAGCATGATCTAGAGTAAAGATGGAGGTGAAGGATTACATAGAAGGGCAGTGAGAGGTTGGGGAGAGATAGAGGAATGAACTGGGAAAACTAGCATGAAAGAAACAGAAAGCTGGGAGCTAAGCCTGGAAGCAGGGACAGGGTCAAACAAGAAGAACTGAAATCAATTCTCACTTCTCTTAATCCACCTCCTGAGAGCTTGTTTGGTTGGATGAGATCTCACAGCATGTTGATTGGAAATGGAATGGGATGACCAATCATGATACTTTTTTTCTAAGAAGTTGGGCTTGTGCTTTGGAACAATAACTATTATAAAAGTATAGCTTACCTCTTGACCCCCTTCACTCATTTGGCCCTCCTCCAATCCCCCTGCCCTCTGACAACCACCAATCTGTTCTCTGTATCTATGAGTTTTGTTTTGTTTGTTTGGTTTGGTTTTTAGATTCCACATATAAGTGAAATCATACAGTATTTGTCTTTCTCTAACTTATTTCACTTAGCGTAATACCCTCAAGGTCCATTCAAGTTGTCACAAATGGCAAGATTTCCTTCTTTTTTATGGCTGAGTAGTTTTCCACTGAAAAATATGTATAACATCTTCTTTATCCATTCATCTGTCAGTGGACACTTTGGTTGTTTCCACATGGTGACTATAGTAAGTAATATTGTATTGCACATTTGAAAGTTGTGAAGAGAATAAGTCTTGAAATTTCTCATCACAAGAAAAAAAATTTGTAACTTTGTAAGGTGGCGGATGGTAACTAGACTTACAGTGGTGATCATTTTGCAATGTATACAAATATCGAATCATTATGTTGTACCCCTGAAACTAAAACAATGTTAAATGTCATTTATACCTCAATTAAAAAAATTATAGCTCACACTTGCAAAGCATTTACTCAGTGCCAGGCACTGTTCTAACGTGTCATGTATATTAATTGATTTAATCTTCTCAACAACTTCATTGAGGTAGATACTATTAACAGCCTCATTTTACAGATGAGATCACACAGATGGGTTAAGAAACTTGCCCAAGATTCCACAGCTGGCAAGTGGAGGAGTTGAGAATCTAACTTGGGCAGCCTGGTGCTAGAATCTATGCTCTTATTTCTCTGCTCTTCTACCTCTCCAAGTGGTATGTGGAAGTATTATTATCCTATGAAAATCTCTCATATATTAGCAAATCAATGGGCTGGCTCCCACAATAATATACAAAGGTATGTAATAAACAGGCCATCTGGGATGTGATCTTTGGATGATCAGACCCATTGGGAACCTGTAGGCACTCTATATGCCCGTTAAGGATACACAGTGAGTGCGGAAGCATATCATAGCCCTGAGAAATTCTGCAATAAGGAACTCCCTTTAACTTTGCTTCCCCTGGCATTTCCTAAATTTATTTTTCCATAGATCCCTTTTTTATGTAGAGTGCATGAATGTGCATCAGAACTGCTGTTTCCTGAAAAACACTTTGGGGATTTGCAGATATGGAACCTGCCCGAGCACCAGGGAGCAGGCAGTCTCTAAAGATAATCACCAAGTCCCTGCAGTGAAATTCCTGAGACCATTATGGGGTTGATTTATTTGTCACAGGCAAAATTTGAACTGATTTACCTAGTCAGTGTTTCTGTCAATATTAGCTTGGAATCAGAAAATTACAGGGTAATGGATGAATGTTGGAGGCAAGTACCATGTCAATAGCAAGAAATGAGGATTAAAGGCAAAACAGAAGGCATAAAATATGAGGAAATGAAAATATACTAAAACGTGAAAACTTCCTGGATAAAGCGCATGAAATGCAAAGTGAGGCCCTGATGAGGGGTTTGAAGGAGGCGAGGGAAACAGTTCAGTGCTCTGTAAGAAACGAATAGGCATCTGCAGTGGGTTGAGCAGTGAAAGAGGGCCCAGCAAAGGGCCTGGGACAGAGCGGACCAGGACAGGGAAACATAAAGAACTCTTAAGGATGGAAATATCTAACATCCAATTCTACTTGGTGTGCTTTCTGTAATGTAAAAGCCCTCTGTGGACTCGAACCTTCAGTAAAGTCTAAGACACACACTAGAGCCTGTGGGATTACATTTTGGGGGGAGGGAATTAAAAGGGCTGGATGACTTGGAGAACATTTAAGGGAAGATAGACCCAAATGAGATCAAGAACTTAGTGGAAGCAGAAGGTTGGCACCAGGAATGGATGAACATGAGAATTTGCAGACCCTGTAATTTCACAGAAGTCTTAGGGCATTCGTCTTCCATAGAACATGGGATATGGGGCTTAAGTTAATTTTACAGAGATCTGAAAGGCTCCATCTGATTTGTCCTCCTTGGTCTTTATTAGATTAGTTTCTGACTGTGGTAATCATCAGTGCTGGTGAGCTGAAGGACAGTGAGCGATAGGGAGGATATATAAGATGAAGTAGGAGAAGCAATCACAGGCCACATCCTGTAAGATCTCGTTGTCCGTGACAAAGTGTTTGGGATTTTCCTCCTAAATATAAGTAAAAGCCATTAGAGAGTTCTCAGCATAGGAGAGACAGGACTTGTGTTACATTTTAAGAGGATCACTCAGGCTGCCTTGTGGGGGTGTCCAGGAGTGGAATCAGGAAGACTAGCTACGAGGCTATTGTTATCAACCAGGTGAGAAAAGATGGGGACTTGGAGTAAGGTGCTGGCAGAGAAAGTGGTCTGATTCAGGGTATATCTTGGATTTAGAGTCAATAGGATCCACTGATGGACTAGAAATTGTGGTTTAGAGAAAGAGATGATGCCTAGATTTTTGACTTCAGCAAATGGGTAGATAGAAGATACATTTACTACGAATGGAAAACCAAGAGAAGAGAAGGCATGGTTCAGAGAAATGAGTTTCATTTCTGTTAAGATGGCAGGCTACTTTTTAAATCTGGGTGTGAGCTAAGGGCTTGGGAATGGAGTGGAGACCAAAAGAACCATAAAAGAATGGATTAGAGAGACCTCAAAGGAAAGAGTGGAAGAGACTAGAGGATGAGGAATGTGAAAACCATGCAGAGAAGTCACATTCAACTAACCATGGTGACTGTGTAGGCCAAACTATTACACCTGATGAAGGATCTTGGCTTAGACAGGTTAAAGGATTTGTCTAAGGCCAGCTAATCAGGGGCAGACTTGACATTGGAACGCAAGTGTCCTAAAGCCTGCTGATAGGAAGCAGGAGTTGATATCTCCTGAAGGCTCACTGGTGCTGGGAGCTGGGCTTCACAGGCTTTATCTAATTCTAATTGTGAACAACCCTAGGCCCTGCGAGTCTTATCATCTTACTTTTTGGGCAAGGAAATTGAGTCTTAGAGATTTAAGTAACTTGTTCCTTATGCAAACACATAAAATAAATGAAACTTCTAGGTAAATAGTCAAATAATTTCAGAACTTAGAGATGTCCAGCTTCCTCATATTACAGGTCAGGAATCCAGCACCCTGGGAGGTAAAGTAACTTGCCTACGATTCCTCAGTGGTAGAGCTAAGATTTGAACCTAAGTCTCGTGACTCTTTGCTCAATGTTTAAAATAATTGCATTTCTAAATATAATTTTTCCAAATAATTGTTTAAAGGGTCATGTTGGAGAGAATCAAACATATTATTAAAACCAATATAGATTGCATTTCTTAATTTCCCTCAGTTTACTGTATTTTATACCATCAGAGGAAGAGATTTTAATAGTCTTTATAATATCGTAGTGCTTACTACCTAATACCCTGTTCTAGTCTATGTGTTGAAAAATTGATTTTGTGATGATTCTTTCCTGTGTCTAATCAGATCAATAAATTAAACTTATAGGTCTGTTATTCTAGGTCATTCTCTTTCCCCTACAAAGAGCTTTAGCCATTGCCTCTTTCCATATATTACTCTCAAGCTTTCATTTGCCTATTTGGAATCGAACATGTGCAGCTCTTTGCTGCACACTGATGACTCCCTTCCACAGCACTGGCTGCTATTATTGCCTTTGTTGTTTCCACGGACAATGTGCCATGATAACTATTTCCTTTTATTCTGTGGAAAGAGATGCTGCTTCTGATCTCTGACTGACAAAAGATGATATTTGGGAATACCAAAATATCCTGATCGGATTCCTAATTCTGGGCCCCATTTCCAGTTTGGGGAACTGTATTACACATGCCAGAAAATCACATCCTTCCAAAGATTTCCAAATTTATTCCAGAGTTATCCAGGATAAAGATAAGGTTTCCAGACCATGCACATTCAAGATGAAACATTATTATTTAGAACATGTGTTTGTTTCTTTAAAAGAAGTAAATAGGGGTGATTTCAGTACAAATCCTGCTACTGTAATTTCCTATTTAAAGTAAGCAGATTAGCTCTCCTTTTAAAATATACCACTCAACTTTAGCCCTGCCCTGATCATAAGAAATGGGGAAAATAAGTATCTATTTTTTAAAGTATGCTTAGCCACTCGATATGCTATCTCCAAATACTGTTACTTCAACTTTGAGCTGTTATTAGCACCAGTAATTAATTAATGGATTATTTACTAAAGTGAGTTTCCTTTCTTCTCTCCTGAAAAAGACACAGGAGACAAGTGAAGAAAAGCCCGACATGTGTATTCCATTTGAAATCCATGATTAAAAAGCTTAAAAATTCAAACCAACGTAAAAAACTGTTTTATTTTAATACTCTGGAAGGTTTCAGTGAACTCCATTATTTTCACTCACTATTTGCTTGAATAATTTAGGCAAGAAAGCTAAATTATACATAAAGTGTACAGTTAGAAGAAAAAGTTCATGCACAGCCCTAGGCTATAGCCTCCCCTAATGATGTCTGAAGTCAGTGAAAAGAACTCGTTAGACCGAGAGTAATTTCTCAGGGTTTAATTTTTTTCTTAAAGCAATAACATTCTTATAAAAATCTGACAAATAATACACTAAAAGAAAAGCCACAAAACAGAATCTCCCACTTAAGGCCTTAGCCCCCGTAAACTTCCATTTAATTCCATGTAAAAGTTGACTTTCCACACACCACAATACATGATTATTGGCAGCCTTGAGTCTGATTCGACGAGGAAAATATGTCTTGATTGAATAGAGTTGCCATTTGGCCTCATTAGAATTGTGAAGTTACAGAGTTAAAAGGAGATGCTTCAGGCTTAGAGACAAAATCAAAATCTACTGTGGGGAGAGGATCGGCACCCACTCAATGTTCCATCATTTGAGCAAGCAGTTGCCACTTGCCGGGGTACTGGACTTCAGGAGCAGCTCATATCATTAAACATTTACGGATTCACTAAAATGTTCACATTCCCTTTAAGTGTAACAACAGAGAATCCGACTGCTGTAAGATGACAGGAATATCAAAATGGTACTGTAGTCACCTTTGATTTCTGAGCTGCCTTTGTTCTTTTCTTAAGGTTACACAATTGTAGAATTTGAAGAATCCAGTTCCGCCCCTTCATTTTACAGATGAGGACCCTGAGACGCAGACGGGGGTGGAGGGGGGGTGAGCTCAAGGCTGTGCAGCTAAAGTATTTGTTCATTCATTCCCACATGTTTGTACATTTAGAGACAGAGAAAGGAATTCCAAGTAGAGAGACCAGCCACATGTAAAGGTAAAAAGGCGGGAACCAGAATGGTGCCCTGGGGAACAAGAGGTGCCAATTATTGTCTGGTCACCTCTCCTCCCACCCCCACTTCTAAGAGAACCTGCCCCATGGCAGTATGAGCTGGCAGGTAAGAGTACAGGGAGTCTGGAGCCAGACTGTCTGAGATTGAATTCTGACTGTGTCTTGTAATAGCCGTAAGATCCTAGGCAGGTCACTTACCTCTCTCTGATTTATTTTCGCCAACAGTAAAATGATGCTGGTAATAATAGACCATACTTCTTAGGGTTGTTTTGAAAGGATATTAATGCATATAAAGTGTTTACAGACAACAGATAGCTTTATGTAACTTAACAGTTACATAAATATTAGTTATTATCATTGATATTAATAGAACATAAACTTATCCATATGAATTAGGTCTCCTGGCCATAGTTGATCAGATAAGGGGTGGTGGGCAGTTGATCCAGGTGGAGCATCTGTCAAGCAGCCAATGTCCTATTACTTATGTGGCCTACATTTGAAGGGATAAATTGGGCCATTAAAGTAGGGCCATTAAGTAATTGAGAAGTGGGCAACCAAAGATTTGGGTTAGTTAACCAAGAGGCTGAAAGGAAAGGTTATTGAGAAGACTTAGGGGTAGGGCAGGCATTATGGTCCCAAGTGAAAAATGAAGTTATAAAGTTTTGAGGAAGCCAGTTGGTTGGAGAGGAGAATGAGGCATATACATGACACACACACACACAGAACCCTAGTTCCTGAAAACTTTGTATGTCTAGCCCAATTCCATGGGTAAACAATTTTCACTAAACCCTCTTTCCTTAGAGGTAACTGAAATGAGTTTCAAGTCTTTGCAACCAGAAGAAACTACCAAATGCATATAGACAGTTCTGTGAGGCAGATACATGACACTGGGATATTGACAGAGGCCAATTGCAAAAGCTGGGTATGTCAAATTGAGTGTAGGTGATCTCTTGAAAGCCACTGGAAGTTATTGAGGATTGAAACAGGTGAGTCATGTCTGATCAAATTTTTCATCAGCTCTGTAAGATCATCCATGCCACGAGGCCAAAAGTAAAACTGAGGGACAAAAAGACTAGAGGAGGGAGGCTAGTTAAGAGGCTTTGGGTATAATGTAGGCCAGAACTGATCAGGATCTGAACTAAGGTAATAGTGGTAGAAATGAAAAGAAAAATACAGATAAAGATGATATTAAAAACCTAGTGACTTGTTGTGGGGCACAAGTAAGCTGCTGGAGTCCAGGCAAAACCTCTGACTTGAGCGTTCAGATGGATAAACTCAGAAACATAGTTTTGGGAGCAGAGGTTCAGAGGCTTGCTTTTGCGGGTGTTGAGTTTGAGGTATCCGAGGGAAATCCAAGTGAAGATGTTCCACTGCATTTGGATATGTGGTTATGGAGCTCAGCAAAAATCTGGGATGATAGCTTCAGGAGTGTAGGGGATAACAATGGTAGTTGAGACTAGAGGTTTGGCTGGTGTCTTTCAAGGTGAGTATAGATAATGAGAAGAGATGATCAAGGTTATAGTCTGGGGAATACCAGTATGTAAGGCGTGAGTGAGCAGAGGGGCCTCTGCAAGAGTCTAAGAAAGAATGGTTGGAGAGATGGAAGAGACTCAGGAGAGAGTGGGAGAGTGAGCCTTAGGAACCAAGAAGGGGGGAAATTTCAAGGTGAAGAGAGTGACCAGTAATGTCAAGTGCAGAAGAAAGTTCATATAAACTAAGGGCACAAAACCATCCATTGAATGTAGCAGCCTGGAGGTTATCTGAGACCTAAGCTAAAGGATTGAGAACAAAATAAAGATGACAATGGATTGAGATATCAAGGGGAGGGAAAATAAAGGAAGAAAGGAGGTATACTCTAGCTGTAAAAGAAAGGTGAAGAGAATGTGGGATCAAACAAGGATTATTTGTTTAGTACAGAATAGACTTGACATGTTGATGAACTGAGTCAGAAAAGAAAAGTTAGTGATACAGGAAGAAGGAGGCTGATGGAGTAGGGTGCCTGCTGAAGAGGTAGAGAATACAGATGTGGGGCACAGGTGGAAGGATAAGCCTTGCACAGGATGAGAGACAATGCTTCAATGGAAACAAGAGGGAAGAAGGAAAGGACGGAGGCCAGTAAAGATAAGTTTGTAGTTGAAAATTCAGCAAGTTGAAAGAGCTTTGTGTTTGAGGGAGTTGTTTTTCTCAGAGAAGTAGGAAACAAGAACATTTTCTGAAAAAAAGCTGGGGGTTGGGGGGAAGGTATGGTGCAAGGAGTTTGAAGAGAAAAGGGAATGTTAAAAACAAAACAAAACACTACAAGGACCAAGAGAAGGGCTGAACAGGAACTCATAGAACTGTAGGGGCATTTAAGAGTCCAGCTGAGTTTGAAGACCATTGGTGTATGGTGGCACCAGTGCATGTGGTGGTTTGATTTCTCCAGAAGTAGTCCACATCCCAGATGTAGGAGGAGAGAAACCAAAGACTGGAGGATGTAGGACAGGTTTGATGGAAAAGCAAAAAGACAAGAAAGCCCAGAGAGATGCTAAAAGACAGATGGACTGATCTAGGCTTGAAAAGGACAGAAAGGAGTCGAGAGGGAGGTGTCAGCCTGGGAGGAAAGAGAGAGGATTTTGGGTTGGAAGCTTTGGGGTAGGTGGTTAAAAAGCGGGAATCATGAGAAAAAGTAGTGGTGACAAACGGGACAGGAGTTTGTTGTCAGTGTGTGGGATACCAGAGTTTAAGATTTCAGAAATAAAGCAGTTAATTGTTGCCCCAACCAAGACCAGAGGCAGGTCCCCTAATTCAGTCATAGATTTTCTGTTCCTGGAATGCCTCTGGCTTCTCTAAAAAGTCCCTGAGCCATAACTAGAAGGCCAAACTTGTTATAGCCTGGCACACACATTTGCCAGGGTAATTTATCCTCTTTTGTCACTGGAGTTCCAACTGAGGCTGGAAAAGATTGAGAAAGTTTAATCACACTGTTCTTCGGAGTCCATTGCAAGGCATTAATAACTTGCTGTGATATTAACAGTTTTACATCTTACACTGGCATCATTTTGTCACATTAGTTTAATATTGCCATCATGTAGCTTAGTATTAATGTGATACAAAAGTAAAATTACATGTGCACTTTTCATATTGTTATATTGAAATCTAGTACGTATATGACACTAATACTATTCAAATTCCATAAAATATACAGTTCTTAATACAAAGACATTTTAATGTTATGTTAGAATAAGAATGCAGATCATTACACTTCCAGAACCATGCAGCAGAGGAGGAAGAACTAAAGGGCTTACCATTTGTGAGCCCTGGGGAAAACTATCAGAGGATGGTTCCTATACATGACAACCCAAACTTTGCCTTCCCTGGCAGTCAGGGCAGTGCTCACTGCCCAGGCGGTTTGAACAAGAGTCAGAAAACTTTTTCTCTAAGGGGTCAGTTCATCAATATTTTTGGTTTCAGGGACCACACGGTGGCAACCACTCAGGTCTGCTGTGGTGGTGCAAAATCAACCCCAGGCAATGCGTACATGAATGAGTGTGTCTGTGTTTTGATAAAACTTTATTTACAGACACTTAAATTTGAATGTCATATACTTTTTACATGTCATGAAATAATAGTCTTCTTTTGATTTTCTTTTTAGCCATTTAAAAATGCAAAAACTACTCGTAGCTTGGGGGCCATTCAAAAGCAGGTGGAGGATCCGATTTGGCCCTCAGGCCACAGTTTGCTGACCCCTGTGTTGGAAGATTATGAATCTGCAGGGGCACCAATCCAGGATTTCCTGGTAAGCATGAGTGGATTCAAGCTCTCTTGTAGAGCTTATATATGCTAATATGTACATTCCCAAACTCTCTTTGAGGGGGAGTAGACATATTTTTTCCTTCTCATATTTTCCATTTCCTCTCCTCCCACCCACAGAGAGCTGGCTTTAGTTGACTCTCACAGTGGCACGTGCTCTGAATGCCTGGCTAGAGCATCGAAGGGGGGCATGCCATGACCTTGTTTGTCAAAAATAAAGGTACCTAATTCTTTAGTTTAGACCAAGCCTTTGGATGCCCTTCCTTTTCTATTTAGTCGCAAAATATTTCCCAAGCAGAAGGCTCAAATTATGCTAGTAAATGCAATACATTATTTTTGAGCTTATATATATAATTTTCAAAATTTTATTTACTTTTAGTTAGATGTGATGTCAGGTAGCAGGCTTCAAATCAAATTCAAGACCATTTGAATCCATTTTGAAGTAACACTGTAAAACTGATCTTACCTGTGCTCTATCAGGGAACTAAACTACTCCCCTCACCTTCTTGTTTTTGACTTAGATCCAATAGAGAAGGTCGGAGATAATCCTAATAGATTTTTGAATGACCAGAAGGACCTAGGTAAGCCTCAGACACACTTCAGAAGAAAACGTGGACTTAGACTATCCTGAGCATTTCACCAAGAGAAAGAAGGAGACTGGGGCTCACGGATGGTGAAGAGCAAGGAAACATGTAGGGGCGTGAGGGGACAAGGGAGGGAGGAAAAGTCATGGGGTTTACATCTCTTTTCTTCCTGTTGCTACCTCTAGTCCAGCCATCACAGACCTGGCCCTCTACTCATCCAGTGATGAGGCTGAGGAGGTAGAGGAGGTACCAAAAGTACCGCTGTGTGATGGGGACTGTAGCAACATGGGAAGCGCGTCACAGGTGCAACATGATTACAGACTGATGTTCTGCTTCCAGTGGTGGATCTAGGCTCATGTTCTTTTCTTGCTTAGGCCTTGACCCACAGACAAGGATTTATTGCCATCTCATATCCCCTGCACATGCAGTAGGAAGAAAGAGTAAGATCCCTATCAAAAGAGGGGAGTTAAGGTTTAGACTTTCTTATTGTTTCTGAGGAGGGCTGATGGAATGCTCCTAACATCCTGCAGGTCCCCAGGACACCGAATCTTTCCTGGGGGAAGAATCTATTTCCAATAGTGGGTTTTGGTAGGTGCAACAGTAGACTTGGTGCCATATCTGGTTGACCCAGGCTGTCCTAGAGAGATGGACATTGGGGTCATTCTTTATGGAGCCAGTTGGGTGTGGTCCTGACTCTTGCTGAGGGAGGCCAAGCTTGAGAGGGGCGGTTGCCCAGATACAAAGAACACACTCATCCTTTGAATACACTCATCTAAAAGAATAGGCTGACCATAGGATCCTGCTTGCCTGGGACAATCCCAGACATTTATAATCTGACTAATTACTAATAGTGCCCGGTCCTTTTAACTATCAGATTGGATAATAAATTGTATCATCACCCTAACTAAAAGTTACTACATTCCAAATCTAGCTTTCTGTGTCATAATCTTATATTGAAAGCTTATGATCCTCAGCTACTTTAGGGGACACTCCATTTGAAAGTGACATTTACTAGCCAGCTAGCAAATGTGAGGAGGGCCATACTTTCTGAAGAACAAAGTTGAGGGAAGCATAAGGAAAGGTAAATTCAACTCTGTTGCAGATGGGGGACAGGAAAGACTTCACAAAGAAAATATTTTGAGCAAAGGGGGAAGGGTGTTGCAGGAAGAGGGGACAGTGGAGCAAAGGATCAGAAGCGAGGAATAGCATTGAAACCTTTGGGGAATTGAAAGGCGATGAGAATGGCTGAAGTGCAGGGAGCAACCTGGGTGGAAGAGCCATAAGAAAAGAGACTGACTGGAGGGAGAGGTGGGTTCTGGGTTACACAGGGCCCTTGGTACTGTGCTGGGGAGTTTTAACTTTATCTCGTAGATCATCGAAACTCATACCTAACTGATCATCTGAAAACTTGGAAAGAGTTTTAAATGCAGATTTATTCCAAGCCAAACACACTCCAAATTTTTTTATATAATTAAGGAAACATAAACATGGACCACGCATTGATTATATTAAGGAACCATCATTACATTTGTAGTTTTGCCAAAAAAAATGTAAAAATCCTTAATTTTTCTTTCCTGAGATGTATACTTAACTACATAGGGATCAAATGATATAATGTCTGGGATTTGCCTTGAAATACTCCAGCAAAAAAAAAAAAAAAAAAAAAAGAGGCGGAGAGTGGGAATCCTGAAAAACAAATGGGGATGGGTATAGGGAATGTTGATGGTTGTTGAAGATAGGGGACAGGGATAGGCATAAGGGAACTGATTTCTTGTATTTTCCACCTTTGAGTATGTTTAGAAATTTTCATAACAAGAAGTTAAAAAAATGAAATGCATATTCCCTGGGTCTCACCCCAGATCTACTGAATCAGGATCTCTGGGTAATAGGATCAGCTGTAGATGTTGGATTGAGGATTGTCCAAGCAATTTTCCAGGGGGGAGACTGCGAAGGGCTGAATCTCAGCAGTGGAGGTGAGGAGAGGAGGAAGGACATGAGATGTATGTTGTGGTTTACCAGACAGGACCCAGTGTCTAATTAGATGGAGAAGATGAAGTTGAAGGTAACTCTTGAGAGACTGGATGAACGACTGCATGGAGGGGAAATATAGAAGGAGCAGATATGAATAAGGAAAACTGGAGGATTCACAGTTTTGGTTATTCCAAGTCTTAGAAATACTTGAGTCTCCTCTGTTAATATCCTTTCAGTATTTTTGCCACATTTCCTATTATTTAAAATCACCTCAAGACTTGAATTCTATGCAAATAATACAGTTTCTCTGTTCCATTTTGCAGACATATGTCTTTATTCAGGGTTCCCTTTGAATTACTTTGAATTACTCTGACCTGGTTCACTACTGACAAAGCACATACCCTCGACCTTCCAGCATCTTGGGATCTTTCGTGTTTTTCCTCTCTGCCTTTCTCCACTACCCAAACATGTCTTGTCATTAGAAAATAAGGAACAGGCCAAGTTTTTCCGGTACACATAGCACAGTGTCCCCTCTTCCCTTTAATCCTCCCGAGAGTGTGGAGTAGTGTGTAAACACACCCAGAGGCACCAAGACCCCAAGATCAGCCGCATCTGTGTTCTCAGCATTTTTGTCTTTTTTCCAATCATTTCTTTTTTTCAGTTGTAAGAACCCGAACCTGAGACATGACATCTTTTAGGAAATCCAGTTAAACCCCAAGCTTTCAAACAACTGGATTTGCCCAAGGGACATGAGGAAGTGGCCTGTGAGCTCCTTCTGTATTGGGAACCTCTCTGGAGACCCAGGTCTTTCCTGTAATCTCCACGGGCTCTTTGCAGAAAGCCATATTTCTTCCAAGTCTTTCTTTTCATCCCTGTCTGAACCTGCCTTCATCTTCCTAATGGCTAATTAAAAAATTACAACCAAGAGCATTAAATAGTAAACCCCTTCCCTGCTGTTCTCTGTTTAATTTCTGAGGCCCCAAGCAAAATGTCTTTAAAAGCATTAGATCGCGCCACCTTCCTGCTTGCAAACAGCATGCTAAACAGCATTCTAGTGGGGAGAGGCCTTTATTCTAATGGGTAATCCTTCAAGGCAGGGTATGCTTAGGCATTATTTACCTCTTATTCTGGAAAGATAAGTTTAGGGGGTCACATTCTCTCCAACATTATGACTTTTCACTTGCGCATGTTAAAGAATTTTGGGGTGGTATGTGTGTGTTTCCTCTTCCCTTGGTGCCTGCTAATTCCATTCTACACTGAAGCAACTGAGTTTTAAAACTCACAGCTATTTCTTTTTCATTTAAGTTAGGAGTCTGAGCTTGATGAAAACTCATCCCAATTCATGATGTTCTCACTTAAGCCGCTGCTTGATTCCATTTGCGAAGAGAGATCTTGGAAGCAGTGTCTAAATAATAATCAACATAGTGCTCTACTTGCATTTGTTTATACATTATCTTAACATTTTATGACATACTTAATAGGACAAGAGTTTAAAAGCTGGAACCAGACATAGCCAGTTCGGTCTATTTTAGGTTGTTCTTCATCAATTGTTTTTTTCTTGCGATTATACAGTTTTACTTTATCATCCCTTTGACAACAATTTCTGCATGAAAATTGACTTTATATTTCATTTTTCCCGTCTGTTATCTTAGCGGCATTCATACGCAAACACCCTTTGTGCTGTGCTGGTAATATAACTGATCAGGCGAAGCTGTGCCATAAGAAATCAAAACCATAATAATGTCTTTGGGTTTTGCATTTTAAATACTACGTTCATTGTTGCACTGAGGTTTCTGATCCCTTTCCAGACATTACGGAGATTACCTTTGGTAATGCCTATTTCATCGTACTTTGATATAAAATAATGTGTGTCATAAATCATCTGAGTGACTGTCATTAAACAGAAAAGCACCTACTTAGGATATATAACAATTTGCTTTTCTAATTTGAAGAAGATTGAGGCATTTTAATTATAGAAGGTCTTCGTAAATGAGCCTGGGATTCAATATAAAATTGTATTCTTTATGGAATTGTAGATTAGAAATAATAAAATCCTTATTCATTAATCTTACATTATTTTTTGCAAGCACTAAATAAAAACACTCTTAGAAGCATTTCCTAAATAGAGCCCTACGCTTTTGTCACCATTAATCTGAGGAAAAGTTACGTTTACTTATTTCAGAAAAAGGCATAAGAGAATCAGTTGTTATTGTGGGTTAATTTGCAATTGTAAATTTGAGAAATTTTTAAATTAAAGCTGGGAACATCATTGTCCAAAAAGTTGCGAAAAGACAAAGAAGGGGTATAAAGCGATAAGGGGTGAGGGGAGAGCTATTTTAAATTATTGGCGTGCTTCACAGTCTCAAGATTGCTTCCATTTGGAAGAGGACAGAGGGCTGGAGGCTTCTCAGTGAAGAACAATTTAAAATTCTTCGAGCCCTCCTCTTTAAAGGTGACCAGGCTTCTGCACACGGACACTGAAGCGAGGTTTAAAATTATGAGAGCTCTTCACATTGTTTAAAACATTGATTTTTTATAAAATGGATTTCCACATTTTATTTCTTCAGTGACTAGGTAATTACAGTGGCCTAGAAACTGAGGTACTTCATTCTGAAACTAGTATTTTCTCTTTGGCTCCTTCCCTTTCTTTTCCTTCTGCCTCCCCGCCCCCGCCCCATAAGTTTTCTAGTTTCCCTTGCTGCTGGGATAGACACATCATTCTTTGTTCTTGCTCATAAATCACTCTGTGACCAAGGAACCAGGACGTTATTAGGGGTGAGGGGAAGGTCAGGTCAAAAACTCAGATTGATCTAACCTATTCTCACAAAATAGCACTTTGCCTACCTCAAACCCAAAGCAAAGCACCAATGAGAGGCTACACCGCTATGACTCTTAGTCATGCTTCACCTTCACGAGGGAAGAGGCTTCTGCAGCTTTTACAGGGAGTGTTACGGAGAGTCATAGGAACTGTGACGTTGTCATAAGTATTTAGTTACGATGACATTTGCCCATGCACATCATTTCAAGTACGCTTCTTTCCTTCTTCTCTCTTGTCTTCTCTTCCCCTCTTCCTTTGTCTCTCATTAATATGGGCAGCTGAAAAGGAAATTCTAGATTCAGTGCAGAGGCTGATCAAATCAGAGAGGGGTCCTTTAGTTGGGAATTCTAGACGTTTCTCTCCTTGTGTTAGAAATTGAGTATGCACACACACATGCACACACAGAATCTTGTATAGACTATCAAGGGATATTATGAGAGATAACTAATTCAAGCACCCTAGTTAGGATAACAAATACGGGTTTTTCTGTCTTTCTCTCCGTTCTGAAGGGAAAATTCCCTTCCTCTTGCTCTGTCCTTCTCCCTGTTGGTTAAGCTATTTGGCAAAGGGTGGAAGCAGTGTTCCATGTGTTTTGTAAAAAGCTGTATCAAAGTGAATTGAATATAGTATTAAGTTTTTGTCAGCCTGACCTCACACCAGCCACACACAAGGTTTTTTGGCCTTTCATGCAAATCATAACTTGAGTCTAAATCTAAAGGAACAGGGAAAGCAATAGAGCAAAGCTATCCAGATGTTGCTCAGTCTGTGTGATTGTAAATTTCAAAGTACCAGCTTTCCATCCAGATTTTAGTGCATTGGGAACTATATGAAAATTCCAAGACATACTGGTTTATTGAAATGTCTGGCTATTTCTATATGAATTTTGGAACAGATGTACTGAGGTAGGCAATAAAACTGTGATAATAAGGAACATTTCCACATCAACTCACTAAACTACTAATCTATAGTGAAGACCAAAACTCAGCAGTGGAGGAGGGTGATTTTCATTATTAACTTTTTAAACTCAGTGTCAGTTATTCAAATTCTTCCTTGACAATAGTTTTGGTCAAGTTTTCAAGGGGTTTGAGGTTGATATATATATATATCTGTGTGTGTGTATACATATATATATATATGTAGCTATATATATATGTAGCCTGCTTTATTCCAAACAAATTGAAAATTAAATTTCAGTTTTACTTTTTTAAAATCAATTAAAATAATATAGGAACAGGTTATAGGTCTTTGAATTTATCTTTATAAAAGATTGTTATCATTTTATCTTATATATAAGACGCAAGAAGCCCAAATCAGGTGTTTTGGAGTCCCTTTGGATTTTGAAGTTTGGGTCTGATTCTCAGGATCTATGCTGGGAGTCAAGTATTGCACTCCAACAGCTGGGGGCTTGGTTTGAGCATGCCTCTGGTGTGACCATTGGCTTTACAACTCACACCTCTGGATGGAGAAGAAGGTGTGCCATTTTGATTGACTCTTCTTGCCACCTTCTCATTCTTAGCCACTTCTCAGCTCACTGACTCCTCCATTTGAGGATGAACAGAACATTCCAGAATGCAGTCCCAGGAATGAGATCCCCCTGGGGTTGGTACAATATCATTTATATCCCTTTCAAAGATTTGCAAAGCAGTGCAACTAGGGTATTGAAAGTAACGGAGCTCCCTTGAGTTCTTGACCATTTCTCCCAACAAGACTGACTGTTGATCAAACAGCTCTAACAAAGGAAGGAAAAATTAAACAAACAAAACCAAAAATTAAGCGTGACTTATTTGATACTGTGTGGCTTTTAAAAAATTCTTTCTCAGCCCTTCCTATACTAACCTGTGGTAATTGGAAATTCGATTTTTTAATAATTATTTTGACTCTCTGATGCTACTAGGAAGACTAGAGGAGACTTCAGAAGCAAGGAAGCACGCTATGGGAAAAGGAAGGAAGTGGAGGCAGGTCCATAAAAGACACAGGCTGTTACTATCTGAGAGCCACCTCAGGACAGGGCTGTGGCGCAGTTGACAAACAAGCCTGTCACGGAACATGTTTAAAGCCAGTTATGGAGGCATCGTCCTCAAGCTCTTTTTTTGGTCACATTTGGGGAATATTAAAGCTATTAAGGTCTCGTTTGCTCATCTCTGGAATTTTGGAAATTACTTTTCCTGGGATTACTCAGTTTCCCCAAAGTAGGTTTTCTTTCTTTTTTTTTTTTTACTATAACACAGTCCTCACTGGTCACTTCATATCTTTTCCTGTTATTTATTTTGAGAGTCCTGCAGCCCTAGGAAAACAAACAAAAAAAAGACAAACAGCAGGAGGAGGCAGTAGATATAAAAAGAAAATGTTGGTGATCTCTAGTTGCTGAGAAAATCAGCCCCGCTTTCTCCGAACAGGGTCTCTTAGAGGCCGAGAGAGGCCCAGGCCATTTCCTTTTTTTGTTGTTTTCTTGTTTGTTTTTCTTTGGAGACACTTGGTATAGCAAAAAGCAAGCATGGTCAAACATGGATTAAAACCTGTGGCATACTTCAAATATTTACATTTAATAAATTAATCATTGTGAAACACACAGAAATACAGTGACCATATGTTCATCGAAGTCAAAATTTGAGGCTTTCATGAAGGTGAGTCCTGGGACAATGGCTCATCCCCAACATCGTTCTCACTGCCCAGTTCCAGGAGGGACCTACGCCTGTCTCTGAAGACATTACCTGCGTATTGTGGGCCAGGAGCCTCACTTAGGGCCTGGCAGCAGTGGCCCTCAAAAAAAATCTTGGTTTCCTTCTCCTCCCTTCTGCCATTTTTTTCATTTTATTTAGAACAGAACCTGGCAGATGGTCTTAGGGCAGTGTTTGTCAATGATGAATAAAGTTAAGTGAAATTCTTCTTGCCTTGCAAATGCCGGTCAGCGTGAAGGGAAGATGTGGTCTTGTGAGGAACTGTGGGCCACTTGCAGCCACGATGGCATACTGTCTGCTCATGAGGAAAGAAAAAAGGAAGGCAGGAGTTTTGAGCTACCTGAGGAACTGCAGGCTTTATTCCGCCATCCTGTTTTCTTCTGTTGTCTTGATGGGATATTTCTATCTGGGAATCAAAAGCAGCATTGATGTACTTTATTTTGTCAGCTTTGTTCCTTCTTTAATTTAATTTTTATTATGGAGAATTTCAAACACACAAAAAAATAGAGAGAATAATATAAGGAAGGAACCCCATGTACCCATCACCAATCTTCACTGAAAATACACATCTGTGGAAATGGCTGCAGGAAAGTGGAGGTGGGTGTTTTTGCTCCAGGACAGTCTGTGGTTTACACCTGTGCATTCATGCAACTAAACCTCATACACCTGCATCCACAGAAGGCTTCATAATTGCTTTTGAATTAGGAAAACTGTATCATTGCCATGGAAAAGGGGATTCAAAGCCAACAAGGCTAGAATGACTTACTCTTAAATTGATGCTTTCCTCATTCTTAATTTAAGGCTTGTAGGTAGCTTAAAGATGTTTATTAACAACTAAGGGCAAAGAGGGAAAAACCATTGGCCAAAAAACCAAATCATTTTCTGCTTGGCTGCTTGCTTTGAGAGAAGCCAGATTGTGTGTGTGTACGTGTGTGTATAGAAATGGGAAGAAACACCAACTCAGAGAAATAGAAACACCTCAAGAAAAGCAAAATTACAGCCTTCATAATCCCTAGACTAGGCTCTCGCAGAGCACACCTGGCTTCTGGAAAGGAGATTTTTCTTACTACCAATGATAATGCCAAGTTTAGGGCACAACAAAGAATATTTCATGGGGTCATTGATGTATCCCATTGTGTAAAGGGAAGTCATACAGCTCTGTATCCAGGTTTTCCATGTGATGATATGGGTTCTAGTTAAAAACTGGTGCCAAAGATGAAGCAGAACTGACTTGGCACTGAGAGCGTTTATTTACATGCTGTTGGTAAGTGCCAGTGTTTACTAAGTAGAAGGACAGGGTTGCAGGCAGCTTTGGGTGGTAGCTGGGAATTAATTGTGATACCCACTTCAGGGCTTCACCACCTGTAGCTGAAGGATCTAGCATGGGGGAAATTACTTAATCTCTGTGTATTTCAGTTTACCCACCTGTGAGAGCCTAAAGACAATGCTTGCCTTTGAGGTGGATGTGTGCCAAGAATGTTGAAAGGAGAAGGTGATGGGAGGTTGTGAATGCACACTGCTTTAGGGTCCCTAAAAAAAAAGATACCCTCTTTAGTTCATATGATGGCCCATGCCACTGAAGGCTCCAGAAGCTGGGCTGGCTTCAACAGGCAGGTGACCTGAGCAGTCAAAAGGACCCCACATTTGTTTAATGTGCTGTTGTCACCATCTTGAAATTCTTAAATTTGAACAAGGGGCCCAGCACATTAATTTTGCTCCGGGCCCCACAAATCCTGCAGCCAGTGCTGCCCAGGGCCTCTTCTGAGACGAGCCGCTATTCACGTGATGGCACGGCCACCTCACTAAGAGAGTCCCCGCACTGCCATTGCCCCGTTCATGTCGGAGACTCACCTCACAGACTGAGGAAAGGAAGTGAATGCTAGTTTTTAGAAGACTTCTGAGTCCCAAACTGCACATCAGGAAAGCTAAGATTTTAAAATCCTCTGAAAGACTGGAGGTCAAGAGGAGCTCAGAGAAGCTCTTTAAGAAATACCTACTCTGAGAAAATTAAAGCAGACCTCCCACAGATTGTCCTTTCTTGGTATCACACTGATGTTTCAAGGGCTCGTCGTTTTCTTTCCGTTGCATCATTTCTGTGTCAAGAGTTATTCAAGTTCAAGGATTTTTATAGTCTTGGGGAACACTCCACTCAATAACATTGGTTACATTTTGTTGGTGGGAGTTTGAACACACCTTGCTCTCAATAAGAGCAGATTTTTCTTATTTTGTGGTTTCTTCTAAAATTGGGTTTTTACTCATTTGATTTTCAGTAGAACAGCATTGTTCGTCTCTTCGTTCGTGTTTGCCTGCTAAGAGCTTAAATGCCTAGGGGTGATAAACATTTTGGATTACACAGAGGCACATGAAACTGTGTTTTTAGTCATTTCTGAAAATGGCCAAGGGTGGAATACCATCTATCTTTAAGAAATTTTTAAGCAAAACCAGTCCATCTCAGTATTCTGAGGAAAAGAGGTTTCACCCTCAGGAAAACAGCTAGAAAGGAGACTGAGGAGTGATTTAGCAAGACCCAGCGAGAACAGCACTCGGTGGGCAACGGCAGGTGGGAGTCGTGGTCCGGCAGGGCCAGAGCAGAGGTCTTCTATGGAATCCAATTATGAAGGCTACAAGGATGTTGTCACATCTCTTTAGCACTTGAGCCTGAGAGCTCTCCGCCACGTTTCCCCTGGCTACAAGATGCCTGGACTTATACATTGCCAGAGGGTTTTGATTTACTTCTTGTTGTGTATGAAGCAGGACCTCAAATATCATAAAATCCCTCTTAAAAGGTTTCCTACCCGGAGAGGAGACACAGAGAGGGGTTTCCTTCCGCCCATGACTTGTGTGTACAGCACTCGATGGATGTTACAAGTGGAAGAGGTAAAAAATGATTCTCCCTTTTGTTCCTGCTCCAGCTTAGCACCAATTGGAAGAGAGATACAGAAGTCAGACAGACGGAAATCAAAGTGTCAGCTTTGAGAATGAGGCTTAGGTCCAGGGGCACCTGGGCTTGCTTCCATTTTACCTCTGTCTTAGAGTCGTACTCAGTGGGTCACTGCGCCGGGAAGCCTAGGCTATGCGCGTCCCCAGGGCTTGAGAAGTCGAGAGCAGGCGCGCCGGGCAAGTCGGTAGCTCTCGAGAGAGAAGCGGCAAGCGCGGGCCATTCCTGCTTTCTTCCTTCCCTCCAACTCGCCAATCTGAACAGGGGATAGAGAGACGCTAAGAAAGCAACTCTAATCGTGGAAATTCCTTCACAAGAAATCAGGAGGAGTAAGGAATAAGCGTTCCCCAACAACAAATATAAAAATATAGTTATTTCTATTGAGTTTAACGTATGATGATAGTAAAAAGTAAAATGTCCTGAATTCACATTCTAATAATAGAATTTTTTTTTTACGTATCAAAAATAACATTCGCTAGCTCAAAAAGAACATTTTGCTAACTTAAAGAACATTTACTGGCTCAAAAAATTCTTCAGTCGTTTAAGGAAGGAAAAAGCTGACTTTCAAGGATTTCTTTAATAACATATAAAACAATGGCTATGTTAATAATTTTATTATTTCTTATTGAGGAAGTTTTCCATTAGAATGCCTACCTGGGTATACTACAGTAGACTTGTTCAAGGTTCTATACATTCTTGGAGGTAGAGACAGGTATTTCTTTAAAATAGTCTCAAATTCATGATTCTAACAGCAATGAATTCAACAAGGACGCCTCCCTATTTGTCTGAATTAGGGACGCATTACCGCATTAGCAATTCCAGTCTGATGGCACGGGGAGAGAAATGTGGCCACCCAAGGACCTTTTATGGTTTTTGTCACTGGGCTGCCTGTCCCCTGGAGAGGTCTGTTTCCACTCTATCCGTTCCTTAATGAAACTGTTCATTTAGCTGAGGCTGTAAGAGATGAGGGAGGAGGGCCTGCCGTGGCCAGCCTGAAACGCTGGCCCTTTAAGACTGGCTCGCACAGAAGCCCGTTCAGGCTAACCTGAAACCCAGCAGTGCCAGGAGTGGATTCAGTTCTGGTTTGAGTTAAGCTGATTCTGAGAGATTCCCTTCCTTTACGCAGAACATTTGCAAACATTAAAAAGTGAACTGGGCTTCTTATTTCAGGGTTAAATCTTTATGGTGTTATGGGACAAAGAGGAAGATAATTCAGTTAGGGAGTAACACAATCGCCTTTGATAAATCACATTTTTAGGTCATCTTGGATGCAAAAAGGATATTGGATGGGGGCAGGGTGCTCTCCCTGACTAATTTATTCCCGAAGTTTGCCAGTGCTGGGAAGGAAGGGTACCCGGGTGTCTGTTGGGTAGGTTCTCTCTGTTGGACCATACCCCGGTGGAGGGGAATGTTTTGCCCATTTGGAGAGGGCAGCAGCCTCCCTTTTGGGTGATTTGTTATAATGACAATAATTATTGTTGGATTGTTATAGTCGCCCACTGGCAGGATTATAGTTAAAAATTTGGCAGTGTTTGCATTATAAATGACTATCTTTACAGCTTAGCTATAAAAGTTTACTTAGGTCTGAAACTTGATATACAAGCTCTCCATCGAGGAGTGCTTTCCTTTCAAATAGAATTTTAAAAAATGGTTAATAAAATTGGTCTGTCTAATTTTCCTGAGTTATATGAGTATTTTGGAAAAACAGAAATGTATCATTTGTACAGGCTTTCTAACGCTTTTTCTCAGTTGGCCTTGAGTTTAAACAAGATGCTATAAAATTTAAATTATTCAGACTGAGCTTGGATGGATTGAGAAGAAATGATATTATGCACAGGGCTAGACTAGAGAAAAGGAGAGGCACAGACAGTTTTTATATTTAACTTTAAAAACTCTATCTGTGGCCCAGAAGTAGAAGCCCTTTTGGAAGAATTACCACTGTGCATTTTCATTATGCATTTTATACCTCTAAGCACATAATCACCTGCTCGTGTCTATCTGATAAATAATGAGATTTTTGTTTTGCATTTGCATTGTTAATTACAGTATATTACAGAGGTAAGATACCAAGCATCTGTTATTAATAGAATGTAATTTTTTTTCTTTAATAACAAGGGCACTTTAAATAGACAAAGAGAAAGCATTCTTCACTGGAGGCCGCCCAGATCTGTTGATAGCTTTTTGTTTGCACTTGAAGGTAGATGTGGCAGGAGTGGAGGGAAAATACCACACGAATTAAAGCTATCAAGACAAAATATAATGTGATTTATAGTCTGACAAGAGTTTATGTCCTAACCCTTAAGTACGGAGTCCCAAGTTTTATAAATGGTAAAGCAATAAGAATATATTAATGTTTAGAAGATGAAAAACCCAGCCGATAATTTCCTTCTAAGTGTTTGACAGCTTCTGGTCACAAAATGAGGGTCTGGCTGGAAAAGCCAATTCTAGGGGTCCCAGATCATCATCTTCACTACCCAAAGATGGTTCTTCTGAGCAGGGCTCAGTGTTTTCCCCAACATCCATGCCCAGGGCCTTGTTGAGAGGCGATGTGATGAGAAAAGCAACAGACTAAAAATCTAGGAGCCTGGGAATTCTCCATCTGTTCATTACCATAAGCACGCAGGTGGTGGTTACCTCTCTGAGTAAGCGAGCTGTACTGGCATTGCCCTCCCACCCCCAGAGAGCTGAGCTAAGGATCGAAGTGCAATAAATTTACTGTGAAAAGCAGATGCATGATAAAAATGCAAGTAATCAAGTAATAACCGCCCTTTCGGAAAGGCTCTGCACAGGTCAGTGTTGGATGTCTATTCTTTTTGGCAATAGATTTTACAGCTTTGTCAGCCACTACAATTGGGATGTAGAACTGTTCTAGTACCACAAGAAACTCCCTCATGTTACTCCTTAATAATCATACCATCCATCCAACCCCCACCTGATCTATTCTTCATCATTATAATCTTGTCACTTTGAGAATGTTATATAAGTGGAATCATATAGTATGTAACCCTTTGAGATTGGTTTTCCACTCAGCATAATGCTTTTTAGGTTCATCTGAGTTGTTGCATATATCAATAGTTTATTCCTTTATATTGCTGGGTGGCTTTCCATTGTATGGATGTGCTGCTGTTTGTTTACCCATTAACTCATTTTGAAGGCCCACTGGGTTGTTTCTAGTTTTGGGCTATTATAAATGAAGTTACTGTGAACATTCACTTGCACATTTTTGTATAAACGCAAGTTTTCGTTGCCTTAGGAGAAATATGCAGAAGCACGATTTCTGGGTCATATGGTAGGTGCGTGTTTAACTGTATAAGAAATTGCCAAACTGTTTTCCAGAATAACTTTGTCATCTTACATTCCTACCAGCAACATATGAAAGATTTAGTTGTTTTGCAGCCACATCAGCATTTGGTATTATCAGTATTTTCACTTTAGCCATTTTTTAGGTGTGTAGTAGTATATGTCTTTGTAGCTTTCATCTGCATCTCTCTATTGGCTAATGACAGTGAACAACTGTTCATGTATTAGATGTCATCCACATATCCTCTTTGGTGAACTGTCTGTTCAAGTCATTTGCCCATTTTCTAATACCACTCTCCCAATGGTACCTTCATGAGAGCCTGTAGTAATAAATTAAATTGCTTTCTGACTATTGTGAATGCTGGCCATGCTGTGGTGGGCCGCAAGGCAGCACTCAAGGAAAAAACAGCCTGTCATTTTCTTCTAATATATCTTTTCTTGATTCCATATTCCGTGTTTGCATGCCAGGAATATTCCTTTTTGGTTTTTCACCAGGGACAGGAAAATATCACTAATTCAGAATGATGAAGGGAAGAGAGAGAATAGAGCCAGGATGTCCCAAGAGAAATTACAGGTGAGAAGATGTTTTTAAAGGAAGGTGGCTAGATTACAAGTCTGACTTCTACTGAGCAATCAAGAAAGTCTGATGTATAAATATTAAATGCAACATGTAATTCATTTCGGTGGTGACTAACTCCACTTTAAAAAATAGAATAATTGAGAATTGACTTTATAAAAGGAATCTTTCGTTCCAGTTTAGTGGGCATTCAGAATATTGGTTGACTTGACAACTTCACTTCCAGGTCTGGATCTTTTTCTTAAATTAAGATATGTCTGAAAATTCCTAGAAAGTGCATTTAAAATTTTTACATGCATAAATACTAAAAAGGAAATTAATCTAAGCAAAATAAAACTGATAATAGTCTTACTTTGAAAAATCTAATCAAGGCACAAATTTCCCTTCAAAGAGAAGAAAGTATGTAACTTAAGGAGTTGAGGGATATTGAAAAACCCTTAATATGAGGAATATTTATTTTGAAAGACTTGTATATTGGAAATGCTTTATTTTAAAGCTACCTCCTTAGACCTGGGCATCTGGGGCCCTTGTCTAGGGTCCTGTGCACTAAAGACCCTGCTTTGGTCCAGCCCAGTGCTGCTCTCCCTTTAAGGAGAGGATTCTGAGCAGTCAGTGGAATGCCCGCTGGAGCTTGCGCTGTACCATTCCCCTTTAGGGACATCTCAGGTCCCAAGGACCTGGAATTCCCTGCCCAGAGGGACTGACCCTGCTTCCAGGGCCTGCACAGGCCTCTTCCTTGGCACCTCTTTCATCTTCCCCAGGGCTAACGAGGCTTCTTGTGTGCTCACTGGTAGGCCCCAAGGGTGTCAGGGGTGGCCGTTTTGTGGGGTGTGATTGTCGACTGAGCTTGCATTGCATGCTGGGGTTCCCCACTCATGCGTGTGAGGCTTTCCTGTCCAGGATGGAGCCAGGGGTGGGAAGAGATGGGGACAAGCATCAGGCTGGGGTGGGGGGTAGGAGGTGGGGAGCATTTGTACTGTAGCCCGAGGCCACACAAACACCAGGTCCAGGCCTGCTTATAAGAGCGACCCTGCAAGTTTTCAGAAGAAATACGTTTCAAGCTCTAACTCAAAATTCACTTATGCTACAACTGAAGTATTTCCATTTTTTAATTCACATCCTAAAAGATATTCCTTCTGACAACTCCTATAATACTCAGTCTGTACTGTGCAGTCTAGAACTTAATTCTATTCTGTCAGGTACAGTGGGCTGTTGTTTTATGTATTTTATTTTATTTTGTCTCAACTAGACTGTAAGCCCCTAGAGATAAAATATAAGACGTATGCCTCTGTGGTATGTACCTACTATGTCTAGCAGAATTTTGAATGCAGAGTAGATAATAAATACTTGTTGCTTGATTGATAAACCTATAATGCCTAATAAATATGTTTAACTAGACTTAGGCTAACAGTTTTAAAACTTGAGGTTATTGAGAAAAAGAAGCACTGTCTCAGGTACAAAAGAAAACAATATAAAATTCGGGAAGGGAGTGTAAAGGCGAAGGAAGTCATGTGAGCGTCTGGCTTAGCTCAGGGGTTGAACCTGCAAGGTTGAACCCCTTTCCCTTGCCCCACGTCCCACCCTTGCCTCAGAGTCTGTCAAGTTGCTAGGCAGGCCTAGGAGACAGGGCCGACTTCAGTTGTAAAAACAGTGGTAAGCAAGGGATTTAACGAGCTCTGCTGTTTCATAGCAAACAATTTATTTGTGCCCAGACCAACAGTAAATAAACAGCATGGTTTTGTGTGTGATTAAGAGGATTACATGTTAGAGAATCTGCTTTTCCTACTGAGGCACAATCAGCAGCAACCTCCTCTGCCTTTCTGCTCTGACACTAACATGTTTTCCCATAAAAATATCAGCAAAAGTCAGCTTGTTCTTCTCAAAATCGGTTTCTCTTATATTTCTAAGGTTGATAGCATGGACGCTTTGATAGTTAAAGGCTCTAATTTGCCTTATAGTATAGCATGGTTGATTTGGCCATTTTTAGGCTAGACTAGACTCACTGCCAACTGCCTGTCCGCTCAGGTTTACTCTGAGAATAGGGCCATGCTTCCCATAAGGCAGAGACTCTCGAGTGTGGTCCAGAAACCCTTGGGACCCTGACACTCTCAGGAGGGCTGCAGAGTCTATACTATTTTTACAATAAAACTAATATGTTATTTGCTTTCTCACTCTTGTTCTCTCATGAGCATACAGTAGAGTTTTCCAGAGGCCACAGGATATGTGATGACATCATCGCTCTGATGGATAATGGACTGCATACTTGTATATTCTGGGGTCTTAAAGATTTCTCAGTCTTAATTTCTAATATAGCAAATACCAGTAGGTATAATCTACATAAGCAAAAGCTTTTTGGAGCCCTCAATTTCTAAGAGTGGGGTCCTGAGTGTAGAAAGTTTGAGAAGCACTGCCTTAAAGACACGAATGACTCCCTATATCTACAGTTAATCCTTGAGTATACCAAAGTCCAGTGGGAAGTCACAGAGGTGATCCAAAGTTAAGAAAGCTGGATTTATAAGAAGAGGTGGAAGGAACTGGGATTGATCAGCCCAGAGAGGAGAAGCTAGAGAGATGCCTTAATCATGATCTTCAGGTATGTGAAGGGGTGATGTACAGAACAAGAAGAGATTGACTTGAAGTGCAGTATGTGAGATTTAAACTAGAGATAAAGAGGGATTCCCTGACAGGGGTTGTTAAACAGCAGAGTGGGTGACTGACGGGCTTGTAGAATCGCCTCCTCTGGAGGTCTTTAAAAACCGGATAGATTTCCATCTGTCTGGGATGATTTAAATGAGGCCGTGCCAGAAAGCCGAGGGGATGCAGCAGATGATGTCTTGGGCTCCCCTTCCAGCCCCCTGGTTGTATAATTAACTTGATGAAAGGAGATGTGGCGATTTGCAGTGAAGGGTTTAGACAGGAATGTGCTTGCTGATCTCAGGATAGGTCTTGTGTGGGAAAGCCGGAGGTTCGCTTCCGTCATGGCTGGTGGCAATCCCAAATCATCCAGTCAGATGACTGATGCCCAGAGAAGTCCATTTCAGGTCAGGTTTAGAAGGACTGCCCCTAGCTCCCTGCTGAACCTTTCTCATTGTCTAGGAACAGTGAGAAAAGAAATTTGGTAGGTTGATTTTAGTTAGCTCAGGTGAGACTTGGAAAATTTCAAATATTAGATAGAGGTATTTGGGCATGGAATGCTCATGACTCTCAAGGGAAAAAAAACGCAATCCTTAATTTTATAGGAGGACAGAATCAGAAACTCCGAATGGAAAGTATGAGAATAATGCTCTTCATGGACACACACTTTCAATTTTACAGTGTGCGGGTGCTTTCTTTTTTTGACAGAATTAGTGGAATTTCATTGCTTCCAGTTTTGCATTTTGGAGATTAGAGTGTGGTTTCCCTGTGCTGAGTCAGAGATCCAGAGAATCAGCCAAATTCCATGGTAGTTTGTTTCCTTTGCTTATCACTTGAATTTCCATGAAGAATGTGCCTGGGCCAAAGCAAGAGGAAGGAAAGAATGCAAATTTGCTGGGGCTTCTGTTGGATCCTGACATTAGGAACAACACAGTAGAAATCAGTAGAACCTTTTGGGATAATGATCTGGATTAGAGAATATAAATGAGATTTTATCTAAATGTAGACGCAATCACCATGGTCTATGTTGATACTTAAAAAATATTTGGATCCTGCATTATCTTGGCTTGAGTTGATTGATAGAAAGCAGAGAAAGATGATAGAGCTGGGAAGACCCTCTGGAGGACTTTTCGAGACTGCAGGGTAGTTTGATCAGATATCATTCAGGAAAACAACCCTAGCAGATAGCAGATAACCCCATTGTGGGAAATGATTACCAGGCTCTAGCTATCTCCAAAAGATTCTAAGAGGCTGCTGACCTCTCTTTTGACAAAGCCTTGGTGTTGAATGAGATGGGAAGACCAAGCCTGGGGCAAAACTGTAAATATGCATTCTGTCCCAGAGAAGAGGAAAGTGGGAGAATTTCATGGAAGCTGTGAGACAAGAAGGCTCTTCGATTTTTAAGACCCGTATCATTCAAATACTCAATTAAAAGAAGGTATCTTCCAAACTTATTGTGTGTCTCAAATTCATGCCCCTTGATATTGAAAGAAAGAGAGAGAGAGAAACAGAGAGGGAGAGAGGAAGGAAGGAAAGGAATTCCTGTTTTTAGAAAGCATGGAATTAATCTAGGAAAAGTGTTATTCCAAAAGATACCTAGTAAAATATCACAGATGAGATTTTAAAATGAGCTGGATCATGTTCTTGTTTTTTCTAATCATCCTTGCAGCTAAAAGCTAGCTAATACAAGGAAGGTAAGGATAAGCTGCTGGGTAAAAGCTTGTTACCTTTGTGGATTAAGGAAATTTTTTCTTCTTGGGCCCAGCAAACTTGTGATCAGGAAGATCTGAATAAGACTTTGTGGCTAGAAAAGGGAAACATCGCTGCTTTGCTTGCTTTTTTATTTCTTAAAGCCCCATTCTAAGCCAGTCAATGAATGACAGCCCCAGCTAGAGGCTCTGGGTGTACGTTAAGGAACTTCACAGTTGGGTGCTTTGACCTTCCCTTCCTTTATCCAAATTGTTCTTCAAGCAGTCCCCTCTGCCTTCTGTGCTCCTCACTCTGCTTTCCCCCAGTTGTCTTCCCGCCAAAGTATTACTCACTTTCCAAGACTCAGCTCTCATTCCACTGTGGCTCCTATACCTCCCCAGAGCCCCAGAGTGCCACCCACTCGCCCCATAACCCAATCTAAGACTTACTGCTATTTATCTTGCACTAGAGTTATTTGTATGTATGTCAATGTTTGCCACTTAATTGTGTGTCCCCATAGGGTAGGGGCCAAGTTATTTTTTTCAGATCTGAGCCTTATAGCTAGTAGTTGCTCAATTCATGTTTACTACTGAGTTGACTTTGATTTAACATATCTTTTCCAGAAAAGGAACAAGATCCAGAAGCTGCTAGTGCATTTCACTTCTGGAAGTATATTTATTAGACTAAATATTCAGTAAAATAACATCACTTACACATTTAAAAATAGACGTGATGGGAAAATTCATTTCTACATGCATATTTATTCAATTAATTATAATTCAATAGGACAGTGACTGAAAGAACGCACGTACATGCATGCACATATATATCCATGGATTTATGTATAAATTCATATCTACATTTTAGTTTTTCAGCCACAAATCACATAAATTCAAGAAGCACTAGAATTGAAGAAAACATTTAAAATGTCAGATCAAAATCCTTGGGGAATATCCTGATTTTTCACATGGAAACAAAACAAGGAGGGGAAGAAGAAGTGCAATTATCACTGTATCTTCCTAACAGAATTTTCTTATTTTTATAAAAATACTGTGCTTGAAAAGACGGATATATTTTCTAAATTTTTATACTAATAGTCATCTACTGAAAAAATATGTAAAGATGACATCTAAAAAGTAATACAGTCACTGGTTTTATTTTTCCACTGTACTTTATTTGGGGAAAGTTACAAATCATTTTCAAGGGAGGAGCATGACATTTCCACAGGTGGGTGCTTTCTAGTACAAATGTAAATTGCAGAGCAGATAATTTTTTTTCCACGGAAAATGGTTTCTCGTCTGGTTGTATAAAGCATACTTTAAAAAGATAAGAAATATGAAAAACACTTTGAATAATTACTGTCGGAGGAGATATAATTGTGTGGAAGTCTCTGCATTACCCATGTATTTATTCTCTCCCTTTCTGAGTCCTCCACCAAATTTCTTTTTGGAATCAAATTTCAAACTTGAATTAATTTCTACTCTGTGAGAATTTCGATGTGTGAGTGTGTGCAAGTATATTTTATACCACATTTTTTAAAGCTTCTTTTGAGAAATTTATTTTTGTAAAGTTCACTATATTTGATTGTGTAGATTTTTTTTTTCTTGTTAGGGACAGAAATCAACCATTCTAATTCTTGTGTTTTAATGTATAGAACCAGAAACCCAGAGTGGGTCCCACAGACTAGCAGTGACAGAACTTGGACTGAATCTTGGAGTTATTTCCTATATTCCATTTTTAAATACATTTTACATTGATTACTTTTCAGCAAAATCATGCCCTTTGTAGAAACTGTATTGATCACAATATTAGTGAAAAGTATAGAATCTGTGATCTAACGAACACATGCTCCGGAAAGTTTGACTTAAAAGCATTTCTCATTTTTATCCTTCAGTTCTCCAGAAGGTCCGGGGAGAAGCACTTTCAACCTGATATGAGCAGGATTCTCAATGTAGAACGGACTCCTAGTTTGGTTAGACCACAATGAAGTGTGTTGAAAGCCATTAGCAATTAAGAGCATGGCTCTGTGCTGATTTGCTTTATGGTATATTTCAAGCTGCTCATGCACAGTAGGTAATACACATGGATTCAGCATAAATTTAATTTTGCACATTAAGTAAAGTGCAATAGATAAATTATGCCTGAAGAGGAGCCACCAGCTGCTGTAGCCACTTCAACTAATGTACCCTGGAGGTGCCTGAGCACATCAGTTGTGTCGAACCACTAATGCATCCTGGATATCTGCATGGATACATTTGCTGTGACGGGGAAGGGAACTGGTCCAGCTTCCTGGGGATGAGCTGCCCCCTGCCCCCAACTCCCAGCTCTTGAGCGTGCATTGCGATGCCTGGCTTCATTCAAGGGCTCGGTGGAAGGGTCCTAGACAGGATTTTCCCATGACCTGGGGAAGTGAGAAGGAGGAAGAGGGACCCCAAATATCCCTCCCCTGGCTTAGTTGGAGGATCCAGAGTCCATATGAAGTGGGCATTCCACTGAGGATTCAGAAATCGGAAAGGATGCATTACTGCAAAGATGGCTGAGTTAGAACTGCCAGGGGAACACTTACTTTTGAAATTCTTGGCATCCTTGGACCTCATTTCTCAACCTTAATGTTCACTTTATGGTCATTTTTTTTGTGTTTAATATATCTACATCCCATGCAGGGAATTGAAGCAGAACACTTGGAGGGCTTTAAGGAAGAAAACAGATCTCCACTCTGTGGCAGGCTTCATTCCTGTGGCCAGGAATGGTGATGACATGCTTTAAGTTATTTGAGATGAGTAAGCAGTAACAAGTTCCACTGGAAATGTGGCTCCGATGGTCTTCAGCCAAACCCTGATAATGGAAGTTTCATTCTCTTGGCCATCCCCTCCTGGGGCCCCTGTGACTGCACCTGTTCCAGGCATGTGCTCTTTCCCACGAGGTGGGAGGAATGCCTTGTTGGTGCCTCTCATTGTGTTCTTTTGCCCATCGAAAGCACTCTGCTAGGACTGGCTTTCTCCTGACCGTCCATTTACCATTCCCTTTTCTGGGGTGAATGGACTCTACCGGTTGCCGCTGCATTTTAGAAAAGGAAACCCAGACATACCGAGCCTGTGACAAGGGCAGACTGGACAATCACCGAGAGGTAACAGGAACAACTCACCATAAGTCAGACCCCATGCTAAGTCCTTTACTTGCATCATCTATCTAAGTTTTCGTGGAAACCTAATAATCATTTTCATTTTGCAGAGGAGCAACGTGAGGTTTTGAAACTCAAGTTACTTGCCCCAGGGCAGATGCTACTCGTAAAAAGTAGAGCCAGTGTTCATATCCAGATAGCTGGATTTAAAACCCATGTTCTTCACCATCACTTTACTCTGCCTTATACTGCACTTCAGGACACTTTGTCTTTGACTTGTGATTTTTTTCCTGCAAAATAGCATAGGTTTTCTTCAACTCATTTGGGTTTTTGTTGTTTTGTTTGTTTGTTTCGTTTACAGACAAAGCAGATCACTCTGCCTTTAAATGGAAACTTTGTCTTGAAAGGAAACTAAAAATGTTCTTCATATAGGAAGTCTATGCATGATGACTCACTTCTGTTCCTTCTGATGTCCCAGAGGAAGTTTCTGAGATGGGAGAAGAGAGAGACTCCTATTGTCCATTAGTTAGTTGACTGATTTACAGAGATCAGCCTCACTTTGTAGACTTTCAATGCTCCTTCCAGAGAAAAAACATAGGTCACAAGAGTAATGGATTGCTGGGTCCTTTGAGGTCTTTCCTTGGCCTCAGTTGGAGAGGGATCCTTCCGGTGCTGCACTGGAGCCTGCCTGCACCAGCTTTGAGAGCGCTTTGTGTGCATTTCTTCCCTATTCCACGTGCAGTGACATCACGTTAGTAGCTTGGAATTGGCCATGGTAGGAGAATTTACACTGCAGAAATTTGTAAGCACTACAAATAAAGCTTTTTTTTTTTTTCATTTCTTCTTTCTTTTTTGGAGAGTTAGTTGCGAAACGTTCACCAGGACACCACTGGGCACATGCCCATGGCTTCATCAGCCTTCATGACTTCTCTGGATACTTGGTAGTTCTTGTCCGATTAGCTTTTCAGTCCAAAACTCTTAAAGGGGGAAATAATTGTCATCAACAGCACTAAACTCTTCATAACTTATAAAGCATTATTCATGTATTGGGTTTTAGCAGTGCTGAAGTTAGGCATTATCTATTAGGGCAAACAGAGGGTGTCACGATATTAATAACAGTGGTTACATCTGACACTGAAATGGTGGTGTATGGTGATAGACTGCTCCAAAATCTTTCCCTAAATACATTCATGTCCTACACAGGAAAGAGAAGATACTAAGAACTTTGATGAAGAAAGAAGATACATATCCTTTGGCAGAGATTCTTGCTGTAGACAGAAATGCTCTTCACCAATGACTATTTCCACTTTGGATCCAGTCTGCACTGAATAGGATCACAATGGCCATATACTGGGCATTAGATTCTCAGGGTTCCACACTTTACCTAAAATTCCTGACGGGGCCCAGCCACATCATTTAACCCATCTGCATTTGACTTGCCTGGCCTACTTGTATATCATCTAGTGTTCTATAGTTGCAGGCAACTGAAACTAACTTGAACAGAAGAGAAATTTACTGGATGATTTTTGGATGGCTTAAAGAACTGATGGGAAGGTGGGAGAACCAGCTCTGAGAAGAACTGGAAACAGGGCATTAGCACAAACCAGTCACTTTCCTTGTAGCACACAACCGCTGGGAAGGAAGCAGCCAGAGCCATTTCCCCCTCCTGCCATTGCACAGTCTGGGTTTGGTTCAGTGTTGCTGGGAATTTGGGAGGGATAGAGACAGAGCACCTTCACTCACAATAGGGGGAAGGCAATTCCTCAAAAGGGAATCAGGATGCATTCCCAAAGTATTAAAACATAGATGCACCATGGTCAACTTTTGCCTCCCCAATGATCATTACAACATTTGATGGAAAAGACTAGAAACTATTGTCTGGTTTACAAATCAATAAATTATAAAAAGTTTTGAACTTCTATGATGAAGTTCTGAAAACCTCTGTCATTCATGATCATATAATCTTGTGCAGGTTTTCGTTTTTACCTTGAAACTAAAAAGTCCAAAACTCAAATTTGTGCTTCATTTATATATGTCTCTGAGCTTGTATTAGATCCATTCTTGGTTCCAGTAAAGTTTTTACCCTAGTGTTTTCTTTTTGCTTTATGTCTACTTCTAACTGACATTATGTAGCTATATTTTATATAAGCTCCTAAGTTGCCTAGAATTCTTTTTGCAACAAGGCAGTGGATAAATAGATACGTGCAATCATTTCTTAGGATTCCTTTCTAATTTTCAATGTCTTATTGTTCTCATTCAAAACAACTGGATATTCAAGTGAACAGAATGTATTCTCTTAAATTCAATTATAATATCAGAGTCACCCCCATCTTGACTGATACTTACTCAAAACGCAGGGTTGCTTTTTAAATCTCTTTACTTAAATTCACATACAGAGGAAAGCAATACCATAGAAGTAAGAGGAATGGTAATTATTTCCCTGGAGAACAATAATTTTGCAATAAATTTCAAAAACAGCACGATTTAGCAAATTAAGCTTAGAGCCAAGGATATTAAATAGAGTTAACTTTGTAGAAATAAATTCTGATACCACAGGCTTCAAACATTACTTTAAATGTGTTCATTTTGAAAAAACCTAGTGAAGGGGCCCTTAAGGCTTTGGTTTGGGATGTTGGGTTTTATTTTTAAACACTGGAGGAGTGAAACCTTTTCACACCAGGCAGATATAATGAGTATATATCTATATGTATACTTTATTTTGACACTACTAGACTGCTGAGTAAGCAATATTGATAGCGACATCCCCTTCAAAGGAAACTTGTACTTTGCAGCCATGCTTCTGTGCTTTGGCAACTCCACCCGGAAAAAGTACTTTTTTGATCCTATATTTAGTAGTGATATTGTTTATGTTTAAATGTTAAAAATAACTCTTTAAAGCCACATGCCCTAAGGTTAATAATAAAGTCACATTCTCACCTTTTAGAAGAGTTTAGAACAAATCTTGAGCCACCTTCTCTAGCCATATACTTTACTACATCTGAGAGAGTTTGAATTGAGTGATAATTCGTTATGAAAACCTTTCCTTTTGACTCTCTCCTCAATGTATGTGCTCTAGCCCGTTGAATTGTTACTTGGACTTTTTTCTTTTCTTGGCCCAGTCTTTGCTGAAGAGAATCAAAGCATCAATCTTAAAAACAAAAAAAGGAGAAAAGAAAAAAGACACACAACAGACAACACAGACACACACACACACACCCTCTCTCTATCCATCCATCTATCTAATAGATACTGTCTTTTTCTCTACTTTAATCCAGGGGAAGAGTTCACAAATGGAAAGACAGAAGTTGGCCCTCTCTTGCCTGAGCTAGAAGCATTCCTCCCAAAGTGCTGATGCTGGTCTATTGTCAGACTACACTGCACGCACTCATTAATATTAACCATTTCCTCTAAAGTGTCTTACTCTGACTCACTCTGTTTTAAGAAGCCGTTATTTTTATAGTGGTTGTTAAGTCACCATCAAAGAATTCTAAGATCTTTGAAGCACGAACATACAGGAAATCAACATTATCAGTTCCTTGGTCTTTGCAGGTAGTGTGAAGTAATTTTTGAAAGACCTGGAGAAATTGAGGTTGGACCCATCTATTTAAGCTGAAATACATTCTACCCCAGAAATGCGTTTCCCTGAAGAATCAACCACACTGTTATCAATATTGCTCTGCTATAGTACAGGTCATTACTATAGGAGACTATCTAAATGACTATGTGACTGTGCACTGTGTTACTCAATATAACATATGTTCTATTTGTAGCGAGGATACTTTTGTAGAAGAAAACTGACACTACGTATATGTGGCCATGTCAATCTAGTCAAGTTGAGAATTTGTTTCTTCTCAGTCTGTTTACTGGTTGGTAGTCAGGTTGGGTGGCTGCTAGGTGGAGATGGGGAAGGCTCTTGCTGTTTAGTTTTTGTTTTGTTTTCTGGTGAAGTCAAAAGGGTGACTCTGTGGCTTAGTAATCAGAGATGAACTATTCATAAAAGTGTCTGGTCGAATGCTTTCTTTGATTGCTGCTGATTAATCAAATCTCTTTAGTCTAACCTTGGCCTTCAAACCCAAACTCACTCCAAACTGGCTTCTATAATACCACGTGCAGCAAATCTGTGATCTTGCCAAACCACCTGAAAATAATTATTTTCCTTGCACACAAAAAATAATTGTCAGTTCTTTAAAGTTCAGACTGTAGAGGTTTTGAATAATTAAAACCTTTTCTACACCTCAGTAGCACTCCCAAAGGTTAAATATGTTTCTGTTCTTGCATCCACAGGATAATTATGGGAAAGCAAATGAGTTTCTTCTCTGAAAAGACATGGAAACCAAGTAGTTATTTGTGCCTGCAAATCCTTTTGGGTCTAAAGAACCAGCAAGATAATAAATTGTTTTGCTAAAAACAGGAAGTTTGGCAAAGATGCAAAAGTACAGCTAAATGTTGGCCAGGCAACCCAAAACATTGTGTTCTTCTTTGAAAGTATTTCCAGCAAGGAAAAAGTGGAGTGCCTTGAATGCATAGTTTAAGAAACAGTGAAGGCATCTGGCAACATGAAGTGCTTGCCAAACTTGTGGTTGTGCTGTGCTTGCTGATGGAAAGATGTGCCAGTTTTCAATGGCTTATGTCATGCACAGCTGGAAACCCACGCATAAATAAGACCTTGAGTGTTGTGAAGTCCAAAAAGATTCGAGCAAACATTCTCTTTTTTCTCTTCCTTCATCCAAACTGTAAAAAATATTAAATTTAAAAAAAAGTAATTGCTTGGAGTTCAGATAGGGAAAAGCCAACTTCAGATTTCTCAGGGAAACTTGTTTCTAGGCAGGAGTGTTCGATCAGTTGAGACACATTCTGGAAGTTGTTAGTTTCTCCCCTCCCCCAGCCATGTCCCCCTAAATTCTTCATACTCACCCTTGCCAGCTTTATTAATGTGATTGTGATTATGTGGCATCTGTTTTGGACAGAGCCAATGGGATTGTAATTTCCATTTTAGTCCATCAGTCTGGAAAGACTTCAAAATGTGGGCCAGCAAAAATAAGAAATTAACCCAAGACGTCTGGAAGGGAGAGTACTGTGCTTCTGTCAATTGGAGCTGCGGGGAACCCTGGGACATCTTGATTGGAGGAGAATGTGCTGGAGAAATGGTGCTCCTGGGGCGGCAGGGCTGCTTCCAGCGGGCAGTGGCAGTGGGGTTCCTTTTGTTCTCATTCTGCGCTGGGTGAGTCACTTTGTGGTTTTGAATTTAGGATTCAAGGAGAGGAACTCCCAATTTTAGTTTTTACCACTAATTTGGGACTAGAAGCAATTGTCTCACTCCCTTAATTTCTTATTTGAGTAGTGGGAAAAGGAGGCAGAGCACCTCGTAAGGGGCAGCAAATGGAGTCGGCACCTCAGGTCAGGAACCTTGGGGACACCTGTTCTGTGGAACCAGGAGCAATCACAGAGGAAAACAGCCTCTCTCTTTTTTCTTATGAGATGGGCTTTCTCTGGTCACTGTTCACTCTCCACCTACTCTTTCCTGATTGGCTTTACCTTTAAGATACCTCTTGATTTAATTAAAATCAAACTGTTTGGTGGCCAACAGCCTAGTGTATCCTTGGGTGGGGATATGAACCTCTGGCCCTGGCTCTGCAGCTGGTGACCCAGACAATTCTGTCTCTCTACACCACGATTTCTTCATCTGTTGATGAGCCATTATAACAGTACCTATCTCAAAGACATGTGGAGAAGACTAAATAGGTGAATGTAAGCAAGGCATGGACCGCAGTCCTAGGCTGCATTGATCCGTATGTGATCAACAAGTGCTGGCTGCTATGGGGATGGAGAGAGGCCCCTAGTGTGATTTCCTCCACCCAGGAGTCAGGCAGAAATGCCTTCAGCACAAATTTGTTCTTTCAGGGACAAATGCTACCAGCTCTGTGATTGTCATATTAAAAAAATATATTAATATATTCAGTCTTTATTTACTGATTATAAAATGATTGATGTTTATTTTAGAGATTTTGAAGAGAGAAAAGAAACAAATAAGAATATCCTTTAATTTACCACCTAGAAATAAACATTATTTGCATGTTGACATAATTCTTTTCAGTCTTTTTTCTATGATTTTGTTTTGAATGATTAAATTGGCACACTTATTATATACCCTAAGCATTTACCATACATTATTTTGTAAACATTTTCTCACTTCATTAAATACTATTTTAAAAATGTCTAAAAATGTTATTTAAAACAGCTTTATAACATTCCATATTTGTATATGCTTATTGGAATTAAGATTTTTCCTTTTTTTAACATCACAATGAATATCTTTGTCTGCAGGGAGGGAAGGGGGAGGCTGGAGCCCCGGCTTCCCCTATAAATATGTGTGTGTGTATATGTGTATATTTATATATATACACACACATATATGTACACACTATATATACATGCTATATCTATAAACATGCATGTATACATATCCTAATGTGTGTATAGATATATAGAGTGTATAGATATGTGTATGTGTGTATGTACCCATGTATATCGAACGAGGAGAGAAGGGAGGAGAACTCTGCTTCTCCCCCCGCGAACCCCGCCCCCCCATTGGTTTTGATCTCCAGCGTGGAGGGAGTGAGGCTAGAAGATGGAGGAGTTCCTTTAGGGCAGACTTAGTGAGTCTGTGGGCACAAGGAACACTGCCTGGGAGACCTGAGCAGCAGAGCGGAGGAGGGAGCCATTCCCTCCACTTCTGCATGGACCCTCGCTCCACGCTTGCCCCTTGAGGACTGACAGCTTCGGCTGCTTCGGCAGCAGCTCACCTGCCTAGACATGACGGTTTCCACGGTTAGCCGGCAGTGGTGGAAACTGCGGGGCTTCCTGGGGCGGCTCTGCAAGCGGAGTTCCCGAAAAGAAGGGAGCCTGCGCAGTGGGAAGCGCACGGAGCAGACGCCCGCGGTGGCGCTCCCGGCAGACGGTGGGTGAGCGCTTGTGCGATGCCTCTGGGGAAGCGGCGATCCCAGAAACACAGTTTCTTAGGGTGGCTGCAGGGAATGGACTTCCTGTTTGAGCATACGGGGCTTTTGCCAGTGAGAGGTGGGTTTAACTATTAATGTGACTTTATTTGCGCCCACAGCCAGGCCGAGCTGGGGGGGGGGGGTTGGCTTTCATATAAGCAGCGCTCTAGTCAATGAGGTGAAGAAAATGGAGCGGGAACTGAGAAAAGAGGGGAAATTGTGATTAAAGGGAAAAAATGAAGCCATGCAAATCTCAAGTTTTAAGAAACTGGAGCCTGGAGCCGAGAAGGTTTACTTAAAGAGTCACAGAATGTGCGCGCTGGAAGGAACGGTAGAGGTCTTCCATTTCCACCCCCTCATTTTACAGAGGAGACATCTGTGGCCAGGCGCGGTCGTCACTTCCTCCAGGTCACACAGTGAGTCAGTCTGAGCCAAAGGAGAGGTCTGCTGGCGCTTCGCTCAGAGGCTCCTTCCACTGCCTCCTGCTGTTTCTTTTCTTCATGCCTTTAAGCACATGGGTGCTATTCATGAGGGGACAATGCTTCCCAGTTGTTCCCTGTCTTAGTCCATTTGGGCGCTGTAACAGAATAGCATAGACTGGGTGGCTTAAACAACAGAAGTTTATTTCTGACAGCTATGGAGGCTGGAGGCCCAAGATCAGGGTGCCAGCACGGTAGAGTTCTGAGAACCCTCTTCTGGGTCGCAGATAGCTGACTTCTCATTGTATCCTCACAGGGCAGAATGAGATGGCAGAATGAGAAGGGAAGAAGCTCTCTCTTGACTCTTCTAAGAGCTCTAATTCCATTCATGGGGGCTCCACCCTCATGACCTCATTTAATCCTAACCACCTCCCAAAGGCCCCACCTCCTAATACCATCACATGGGGGGGGTAGGGTTTCAACATATGAATTTGAGGGGGACACAAACATTCAGTTCCTAGCATTCCCCGTAGAGAGCACTCAGGAATGGGCTTCACTGTTAGGTTCCCCTGCCTGGCCTTAGAATCCCCCGGGGGCTTTCTATGGTCCTGATGCCCAGGCTGCACCCCAGACAGATGAGATCAGGACCTCTGAGGGTGAGACCCTGCCATCAGTGTTGTGTAAAGCTCCCCAGGGGATTCTGATGGCAGCCAGGGCCAGGACCCCGTGTGAGAGGAGTGGCAGATCACCGTGCTCAGCAGCAGGGTCCGGGGCTTGGTTTCACATAGCATCAGCAGCTGTTGTGACCTGCATCACTGGCCTGTTTGTTACATGGTGATTACAGTATGCAAAGTCAGGGGACTGGACCCACTGATTTCTGAAGTCCCTCTCAGTTCTAGAACCTGAGACTCTAAGTAAAAACAAATAGACATTGTATTAGAATAGCTTTAATTCAGCACACCTTTCTTTATCCTCTGATTCTTTTCCCTTCACTCCCTACCTCAAAGATTCCCACTACCTCTTCATCATTCCTCAAAGAAAAAAATGAAAACGTGTTGCGCTGCCTTGAAATCACTGAAAAGCCCAATAGCTATGTGGTGTTTTCGGTGATGACTGAGGCAGGGAGACTTTCTCACTCTGTAGGGCTCAGTCCTCGCTCTCCCGCCCCCCGTCACACCCCACAACCTCACAAGACATAGTTTTGGAAACACCAGCGTAATGCTTATGAAGTCACGCCCCATGAGGTTTGGTCTTGGAGAAGTGTTACGGCTGAAAGAACACAGTCCATGCAATCAGAAGTAATTTCAAAATAAATCAAGTCCTCTACTTGCACTTCTCAGATGCCCTGTGTGAACGGGAAACAGGGGCCCCGACACTTCTCACAGTCTCCGTTGTTCTTCTCCCACCCATCGCTCCTGCAAGCTACGCCTGCTTTCTAAAGCACTCCCCCAGGTCCCTCCAGCCTTTGCCTCACACACTTCTGCGGTCCTTTTCTCCTGCTAATTTTTACCCAAATCTCGATCTGAAGTCCAAGAGTGTCCCCTCAGAAGGCAGGACTGACCTCAGAGGGCTGAAGGTGGTGAACACTCTAAAGCCGGAGTGCTAAGCATCACCTTGAGGAGGCACAGGGAAGAGAAAGGCAGGGAACACTCAGGTGCTGATGACCCTTGTCCCTTTACACTCACGTCATTGGTGAGGCTGTTGGGCCTCCGAACAGGTCATTACTGGGAGTCACTGGGCGCCTGCTGCTGAAGGGGACAAGGAGGGAGCGAGGGAGAGTGGGCCTTGGCTGCAGGGAAGCAGAGAGCTGACTTGGGTGACCTCTTGAGGCTCTTCCCTACTGCAACTCTTCCTCCTCTCACTTTTCACATACGGAAAGCATATTTGGCAGCATCTCACCTTGGGCTCTCTGAGTGGAGTATCACTGTCTTCGCACACAGCTGGCTGTAAAACGCAAGTTCCATTAGGTTCACTGACTACAGTTCTTCGGTGAAGATGTTAGAAACAGGCCGAGTGAACTTGGTTTAATGTTTCCTCAGAGTTTTCCTGAACACGGGGAAGAGAGCTCTCTTTTTTTCTTGGTTTATTTATTGCCCCAAATTTCTTTTTCTTTTACTGTAGCTCTTAGGGTCAAGGCTGAGGGGCTCCAGAGAAAGCTGTATTGCTATGAGGTAATTTTATGGACAGAAAGCTCCATTCTCCTCCTCTGCAAATGTTGAGGATATCCTGTAGCATGACATGGGGCCACGCTCTGAAGATGGCTTAGAGCCCTTTCGGAGAACACAGGATGGAAGGAGCTGTGTGGAGAGTCATCAGACACACTTTATGTAAAGCGGAAGGAGCTGTTGAAGGTGTCTTGAAAACCTACCGAATTGCCAGGCAGGAGAGTAGGTGTTAAAACACACCCTAAGAGTATTAATTATTCTGATATGGAAAAGGGGGGCTGAGCCACTGGCGCCTAGTTCACCCACCATGTGTGTGTTTGCACCAGTTTCATGTTGCCCAGGATTTGTTTTCTCCCTGTCCCTCTGACAGCAGCCTCAGCAGCAGGGTAGGAAAGCCAGAGCTGCTGGGAGCTTGGAAAAGCCACTCAAGGAGGCCCAAAGCCAGTGGCCACAGGGACTTAGAGGAGCAGGAAAATTTTATCTTACAAAAACCTGTTCTCTACTTGGCAAGTTTTTCAGTGAAAAGCGGGGAAAGATGGGTTTTGGAGCCGGAATTACCTGGGCTTTCATGATGCATTAACTTTGTGAGTTCAAGCTTCGAAGTTTTTGCATCTGTACAAAATGCATATTAATTTTCCCTACTTTATCCAACCAGTTGAGGATTTAATGAAATAACATTTGTAGTGTGTCTGGCATAGTGCCTGGCTCGTAGTGGAGGCACAATATATGCCGCGTTTCTCTCCTTCCTCAGATACACATATGCACACACCTGGAATAATACTTTAAGGGATTTTTTTTCAAAGAACCAATTACTTTTGTTCTGAAGCACCAGTTCCTAGCAGGCAGAAATAATGAGCTTACAGAGTTGAGTTCTTTCCAAAATATGGGTGAATGCGTAATCTCTAAGTAAATAAATTGGTGTGGGTGTCTTCATTGTGGGGAGCTAAAGAAGTAGAAAGCTCACTCCTGCCCTCCCTGAAAAATACAGTGAAGCTGGGAAGACAAGGTACGTATTATTGTCAACATTCAGAGATGAGGAATAAAGACATTTGAGTCCTGTCCCTGTCTATTGGGTTATTAAGGCTCCCAAACATGCCATCAGCCACCCTAAGGCAGCTGGTTCCCACACTCCTCTTGTGTGGGGCCGTGTGTAGCCTCTCTTTCTCCTGGTAACTCAGTTGCTGCTGGGAACACCACCGTGATAGCTCCCCCAGACACCCCACACCACCGCTGCTGTGGGCTCTGCTCTGGCTCTCCATCTGCTCTTGGTTTTGCTACAGCCAATCCCTGTGGAGGCTGAGGACTCCACCCTGCCTGGGCTCCGGCTGCTCTACTGAGAGCTGTTATTTCTCCCCTGCCCCAAGTAGAAGATTCTACATGTAGCACCTGTTTCAACCATCCTTAAACAGTAACATTAGTGATTTCCAGCTTAGACTTTGGAGTCAGAATGCATGAGTTCAAATTCTACTTCCACCACCTCCTAACTATGACTTTGTGCAAGTTAATTGTTAAGCCTCAATTTCCATAACTGGAAAATTGGGGCTAATAAATTAGTATCCACCTCATTTTGAAGACTAAATGAGATGACGTGCATTTAGCGTAGCACATAGTAGGCTACCAGGAAGTGTTTGCTATTATTATCTAATATCGCAGTTTTGGGGGTGTCAGGCATATGCTTAATTTACCTTTTCTTTGTCATATGTCGCCCAGAGGCTGGGCCAGTGGTCCTCTCTCACTTGGTCTTCCTCCCCAACTCTCTCTTTGTGAACCAGGATAGAATATACAAACTTCAACTCCACCATACATTTGGGAAAGCTGCTTTTCTCCTACGATCACTTCTTTTCTTACCAAGGTTTTAGCATAGTTTTCAAATCCCTGGGCTAGTTTGAGACTCTTAATCTTAGCATCTAGGAAAGTACTCAGCATCATTTCTTCCAAATAGCCTAGGGTCTTTCACACAGCTAAAGAGCTAGTGAAGCCTGCTGGACACGTCTGAAGTCCAAGAATGGATATGAAGATCAGGCAGCCTTGAGATCCTTATTAAAACTAACAGTGGAAGCCATATTGTCACAAGAATGATGCAAATGGTAAACGCTCTTGGAGTTCACAGAAAGAGCTTTCGACTCTGTGTAAGGTGGACACCAATATAACAATCTAGGGCTTGAGCTTTGTCATCTATGGCCTCAGAAGAGTCACTCTTGGTTGGAATTTTCCAACTATAAAATGGAGGTAGCCGGGAAGGGTAATCCTAACTAGAGAAATCTTCAACATGGGCTGCAGGTCAGCGTTTTGCACTGAACCCCAGGTGGGGAAGAACAGGAAGCGGGGGGTAGGAAGAGTTTGGTAATTCTATGGGCAGCTAGAAATGTCAATCTGAGAGAGGGCGAAGAGTGCCTTGGGCAAACAAAGAGAACAAAAGTGGAGAAGATGAAATGGAAGGCAGAGGAGAAAGAGTACAGAGGGGAAGAGGAAAGAAACGTAACAAGTGAAGGTGGCTATTTAAGATAATAAAGAAAGGTGAATGCAAGACTACAGAAAAAACTTGCTCAGGTCTCTTAGATTAAGCAACTTCAACCAACTGCAAAGCACAATGAGCATCTTGTCTCAAGTGTGTGACACTTAGAAGTAGATTTTAACACTGAACAAGAGCACATAGGCAAGACATTGTTGGACCTGGAAATGACATCAGAGGCGTCCAGTTTAGATCTTTGCTTTCTGGACACTCAGACTTTAATTTGATGAAAATGAGAGTTTGCTTGATTCTCCATTATGATCTCATCCCTACCCCACAATGGCACTTTTTGGAATGACTTCCATAGGTTTCCTTCTGCCATATTATAAGATAAGACTGATTTGCTTAAGGAAAGTGATTTAAAAATATATCATTGATCTTGGGAAATCTTTTAAGGTCTATGACATTTCTTGGCTCAGCAAGGTCAATTTTTGTTCCAAAGTTTCTAAAGAAAAACTTTTATCTCTAAAGGGTTGATTGATTTATTTTAAATAGCAATATTATTCCTTCTTGTGCCCTGTAAGCCATCTTTGTTTTAAATTTAGTTCTCTAAGGTCTCTAAACTCATTGGACCCAGAAGAGCATCAGTCTCTCTTCTATAATTCCTTTTGATGGCCTCAAATCTACCAGGTGCCCCAACGGTCTGCTAGTGAGTAAGGTGGCATTGCCCCAAGCTATGACTGGGCTCTTGCTTGGGGCCCTGTAGAGTGACCTGTACCTTTCGTACTTTTCCAGACAAGAGAGAAGGTAAGAGGCTACACTGAGACTCAGCCTAGTATCTGGCCTCTGGGATGATTTTTAAACCTAATGTAGAAATATCGAATACAAACAACTAAGAAATTGTTAGGCCACTTGCTTAAGTGACAGAAGATGAGTAAATCAAGGACAATGATGTTAAGTGATGGACCTGATATTCAAAGTTTGACTTCCTTTAAGTCATAGGAAGTCCTGGACTGGGGCCTTCCACCTGTACAGCCCTCCATGGTTCCTCTGCATGACCCCTCATTCTTCTCTGCCCACAACCAAGGCATCTCAAAAGCAGGGGACTCCTGCCAGACTTTTGTACTGCACCAGTTACATGAGAGGCCAAAGCTCCATCCCCCACTGTGATGACCTCACTGTGATCTTGATTTACTAATCCATACCCAGAGTTCCTCCTGCCTGGAAGAGGTAAACCAACACTACTTATTGCCTGTGTGATTCTGGATATGTCATCACACTCCCTGGAGACTCGGTTGTTTGTTTGTTTGTTTTCTGTGAATTGGGAGGATTTGATGACATCATGTATGAAAGGGCCTTATAAGTTGTAAAATGCCAAATCAGGGTGATGCCTGCCTCTAAGTTGTGTGGGGTGTGAGGCAAGAGTATTACCGGAGACCCACACACCACATGTCTAAATCTTTATAAGTTAGGAAAACTGTTAAGTTAAAAGTTCAGTCTTTCTGCTTTCATAAAGACCTGAAAGACCTGGTTTAAATTTAGAGTTTTTGAACTCCTTGGACTTCTATGCTGGAGTGTGACCCCTTCCCACACCTCTCCCTTTTTCTTTCCACCTGCCTCTGTCCTATCACAAAGCAACTTGTGTGGGGATCTTCATTCATTGGTTCAAGCTCTCAACCTCCTCTCCAAGCAGCTGCTTCTTGCCTACTAACCCCATGGCCTAGAGATGTGCCAGGACTCAGAAGAGGGAACTAAGAATGGTTCTGCTTACAATGCTCATGATGAACCATGGAGCTTTTTCTTTTCTTTTCTCTTCTTTCCTTTTCTTTGACAGTGAGCTAAATTTGTAATTGTCAAAATGCAAGGGCCATTGGTTTGAGTTCCAAGAAGTCCATTTATTGAGATCATCCTTTTAGCATTTTCCTAGCATAGATGATGATATACCAAAAATATTTAATGGTTGAAGAATAAATTTTGTCTTTGTGATTTTATTGTTTTTATACTTCTGGAATTCCAAAAACAAGTTCACATACTCTGACCCTTTTCTTCTTTTTTCAGTTTTTGTTTCTGTTTTAAACAAGCTGCAGTTGAGTAATACAATTGAGACGTATCATAGTCTCAATGCAAAATACTATCCACTGACTTGTGGGTACTAGTACTATTACTATCAGTTATTACATTTACTTAATAAAGTGCCCTGAGAATACATACAAAGTTCTGGGGATGCATTTTGAAATTTACCTGAAGACTACTTATTCCCTTATCAAATATTTAAGTGCCTTCCTCTCCATAGTGTGATGGTTTAAGATCCAAAAGGTACAGGAAGATATTAACGTAGGAAAGTATTGATCTGATGCAATTGAACCTTTGACTACTACAGAGGGAAATACCAGCACAGTTAGGAAGAGTTTGGTTTTTAACTGTGGATCACAACTTAGAAAATGAAAGACCATTTGAAATTACCACTTTTAGATCTTTTGCCTTAGTAATATCAGTCCCTGGCCTACTGACATGGTATTTGGATGCTTATTATAAAAATAAGACCTAACTTGGAATATCTCAGGCCATGACATGACTCACAAAGCCGTCTATGGAAGCTCTACAGCAAATTCACAACCATGGTTCTGAATGGGTGAGCATGGAGCATTGTTGGGTCTAAGCATGAGCATCAGGGAGACCTGGTCACCCAGGACTAGAGGAAATCCTACGTGGTAGTCACTGCATATTCAGCTGATGATTTTTAAAGGAAGGACTTGTGGTACCTCTCACCAAATATTGGAGTCTAGCCTTATAGGGGTCAGTAAAGGCTGAGATGAAACCAGAGGTGTGGTTTTTTTTTTGTGTGTGTGTGGGGAAGACCAGCCCTGAGCTAACATCTGTTGCCAATCCTCCCCTTTTTGCTGAGGAAGACTGGCCCTGGGCTAACATCCGTGCCCATCTTCCTCCACTTTATATGGGACGCCGCCACGGCATGGCTGACAGGCAGTGCGTCTGCGGGTGCCCGGGATCCGAACTCGTGAACCCTGGGCTGCCAAGCACGGACTAAACCGCTGCGCCACCGGGCGGCCCCTGAAACCAGAGGTGTTTTAAAGGGTTACCCACCCAGGCTCCCCACCAACTGATTGATACTAGAAATTCTGTCAATATGGCTTAAACCATTAAGTCTAAGCCTTTTTCTTTTTTCTGGTCAGAAGTTTGGGAACCAAGATGGACATTTGATGCCACTACTTTGTTGCAGCTAATTTGTCACCAAGGATCTCGCATGACACCAATAATAACAGCTAACATTGACAGAGTAATTATTGTGTTAGGCTTTATGCTAAATCCTCCACAGGCATTTCCTTATTTAATCCTTATAATCACCCTATGAGATACTATTGTTATATCCATTACACAAAAGAGAAAATCAAGGCACAGAGAGGTTAAGTAACTTACCTGAGATCACAGAGCTGCAAGACGGTGAGACCAGGTTTCAAATATAGACATTGGGGTCAGACACAAATCCATCAACTGATTCCTCTTAATATCTGATTTACAGAACTCTTAGTGAGGGCTTTGGACTTTACAGGGTTTGAAATGTAGATCTGAGCTGATCTGTAGACCCTTTGGGATCAGAGAACTAGCTAACATCTGTTTTACACTTGTTAATGAAGAGATAGAAAAGGGTGAAAATTTGATTGATTTCTCAGAGGCAATATAACAGAGTTCTGGGGGCTCTGAGTTTGAGGTCCAAGGGGACAAAAGGATCCCCCAAATCATCTGCAATCCAAAGGCCGTAAGAAAAGGAGATGACTGTCCCATCCGTGTAAGAATTCAGGACCCTGGTCCAGGTCTGGTAACAGGCAGGGACTGATGCACGCTGAGCAGCAGAGACGTTTGTCCTTTACCAAAGCCCATGGCTGTTGGTTGCATCAGGGCCTGGAACAGCTCCAGAGGCAAGCTGGTCTCTGGCACTGATCTGCCAGCTCACCCCCACCTCCCCCACAACCCGGGGCTTTTGGATCGAATGTCTAAGGAACCGCCGTCGTACTGGCCTGAAGTTTCCAGTTCTACAAATCTGATCTCTCCCCAAGGCTTACCTTGATGTTGATTCCAAGTCTAGTGTAGGCGCTGACGATGATGTAAGAGACAAATGCTTGAAAACTGAACTTGGATCCTTTTCGGGCTGTGGCAGAGCTGAGGGTGAGGCTTGGCTTCAGACGTCTGAGGGGCTGAGTGGATGGTGAGGGAAAAAGCCAAACTAAGTATATGCCAGATTCTCTAGGGTGCGTTCCTGTAAACTTGAACGCATGTGCTGCTGCAGTGGAGCAGCGTAGGCATCCTTTCAAGTCGGTGCCTAATGCAAAATGTGGGATAATAATCTTAGGCGCTTTGGTGAACTTTAGAGGCACAGTGGTAACAAACAAGTTTGCTAACTTTTATTATACATGAAATACTGCAACACTGAGTTTCAAAGAATCAATATTTCATTCATTTAAATGATGTAAATAAAAGTCATGGCATTGCACTTAAAATATTGGACTAGTTTTTACACTATCCTTTTAGAATGCATGATTGTTATGATGATAATTATTAAAGCTGACCTTTTTTGTGCACTTTATCATGTTCATTGAATCTTTGCCTTGACTCTAATCTAGCCCAGTGACGTCCAGATTTTGACTTTCACAGACTGGTAAAATTAAATATAAATAACAATAACAACAACAAGTATGATAAAAATAATAATAATAATAAGAGAGGACTGACATAACGTTTGGAACTTTAAAACTTTTAATTTATTTTCAAATTGCATAAGTAGTAGCTAAACACATTCTCCTTATTTAAAAATTTCAAACAATATTGATAAAGCAAAAGTCTCTGGTGACATCCATCTAATTTCAGTGTCTTCCAAAGTAGGAACCACTGTTATCAGTTTGCTATGCCTCCTTCCAGAATTTTCTCTATATGTTTACATACATACACAGGTCCATATAGAAGTACATACTTTGGATGGTTTGTTTATATGGCATCATATTCTACTTTAGGTTCTTTCTTTTCTTAACCTTGGTGTATTTTCTATATCAATGCAGCTTTGTTTAATTCTTTTTTGACTGTTGTACCTAATTCCATAATGTGACTCTACCATGGTTTATCTAACATTCCCTATTTCCCTATCTGTGTTTCTTTTTGCACATGTGTGGGCATGCTAGAGAAATACTCTCACATAGGCACAGGGATGTGTATACAGCTTGCCATTTTTTCCAAGTACGGGTTTTAATAAAAAGCAAATTTCCATTTACTCTCCCCACTACTTCCTAAAATATAAAAGGGCAATCACATACCTTAAAAGGGACATACTTAGAGGAAAAAAAGACAGTCGGTGGAAACCTTACCATGTTTCACTACAGAGCAATGGAAACATCATCAGGGATGAGCCCCGGTGCCGGTGTCTGACCTGGAGGACCACTGCTCCAGTCTAACCTCAAAAACTAATGAGCTCTTCTGCCATCAAGTAACTTCCAAAGAAAACAACAGGAGACCAATAACTGTGGATTCCAGGCCATGGTGGCCGATTTCCCTTGTCTGCTGAGCTGCTTGCTGCCCCCACCCGCCTTAGCTCCCATAGGAGGCACTAAAGGGGAGCAAGTTAGCTGTGGGCCAGACCGTGCACCCTGCTTGGGAAGCCGTGCTCACACCCCTTATTGCCCTCAAGAACTGTTGGTCTTTAGTGCGGAGCTGCTTCCTAAATTGTGGTTGGTGTTCCTGGGACTATGCAAAATGAATTGATGAGGTGGCACATAGATAAACCTTCTTCAGTTTAATAACTACCTATTAGTTTAACATTCGTTACAGAAAAAACGATATTTAATATCTAATGCAAAGACAAGGGTTGATTGAAAGAAGAATGTTTGAAATCGGATCTGAATGTATTAACATAGAAAAATCACCAAGGATTAAGTAAAGTACTCTCTATGTGATCCTGAGCAATTTACTCAGCCTTTTGAATCCCAGTCTCCTCATCTTTCAAACGGGCTCAGTAACATCTACTCACTGGACTGTCGCAAGGGTCTATGATGTCGGGTGTGGAAAGTGCGTGGCACGTAACAGGCTGTGAATAAGTGTAGGTCTGACTCTCCTTTTTCCACTTTCTTCTCTTCCTCCCCTAGGATTCCCTTCTCCAGGTCTTGAAACTTCATTAATCAGAGTCTTACTAAGGTGTTAACTGTCAACAAATTGTATTTGTATTCAAATGGTGCAAGTTCTGAAAACTAGCAAATCTTCTACACACAAATGAATGAATGTCTCAGTGATGGAATTTCAGACCCAGAGAGGACATTCTTGAGGAGATATTTCTAGAGATAGAAAAAGAACACCACGCAGATTATTTGTTAGGCCTGAATGGGTGCAGAAGTATCCGTGTTTGCCATATTCCAATTAACAGTTTTCACTTCCTCTGGGCCCTGGGATATACTTTCTGACATACAATGCCAAGGAAAAAATCTATTAAGATCTGAAAAGAAATTTTGTTTGTTGGAAAAAAATGAAACCAGCTCTAGCTACTCATCTAGGAACAATTTAGGGGAATGAAAGCTCCTGTTTCCGTGTTGAAACTGGGTTTTAATTTCCAGTGGACTGGAATGTAGAAAGAAGCCCGGCTTGCAGGAATCTCCCATGGGCCTCCCGAGATCCTTTTTGAAAATGTAAGTTATACTTATTCGCACTCAGAGTGAGAGCGTCGTGTATTGTCTGGAAACAATTAGAGGTATTTTTCCATCTTGATCTGACAACCTCAGACACATGGGCATTTGTGGGTGGGGGTGGGGGTGGTTCGAAGTCTAAGTTCTCCTGTTAACTATTTAAACAGTTAAAGTATTAAAACTAATTAAGCTGAATGTGCTTGGAGCCCCCAAGGGGTGGGCATTGATGGAATAGGGAAGCTCAGAGAGGTTTAAAAGTCACCAGGAAGAAAAGTCTTGGAGCTCTGGAAAATATTTTGTCACTGCTAATGATTTTCCAAGATCTTTCAGGAAAATAGTGTGACAATGAAAGGCTGTTCAGGACAATGCCTGAACTGACATCAGAGGCTGCCTGGGGACCTGGGTGACTGCAGGTGACCCTGGCATCACCTAGTTTAAGCTGTGGCACCAGTGCTGCAGCCCCTGACCAGGCTGGACATAGGGATTCCAGAGACATAGGCTGCAGAGTGACAGGTCTTTTTGTCAAGATGCACCAGTCTCCTGGAAACTGCATTTGGATTATTAAAAAGAGAAATTATTCTAGCTTATCTATTGGTTTGTTTTGAAAGAAGGCTGGAGTGGAAAGAGAGGTCAGAGAGGGGTCAGGGTGGCCTGAGAACGCACTCAGGGAAAGCAGGCCAGTGTGGACAAGAGATATGCAAAACCTGAGACAAGCTCATTTGGCAAGTTTTGTGAAAAACCTTTTAAACTTTATTTTAAAACTGAAGTCAGAGGCAAATGTTCCCACCTTTCTTCTGTTTGTCAGCAAAGTCCAAATTGCTGAGTGCTGTAAAGGACAATTGTGTCAACAGTGCAAGGCTTTGCATCTGCCAAATGGTAATCAGCAAACACTTGGCAGCATGTTTCCACAGCTATGGTTTAGAGGATCTTTATGGCAAACTTGCGGGGGAAGCAGGAAGGCGTCGCCATTTCAAAGATGGGGAAATGGGGGCTCGGAGAGGTGGCGGATCTTGTACAGTGTCTCAGAGCTAGTGGGTGGTGGAGTGAGGATTCACACTTGGTCCTCCCCCTGCACTCAGTCCCTGTCCCCATACCATGTGTGGCTGCTGGACAGCTCTCCAGCAAAGATCTTGGGCTACTCAGTGAGCTCATGGGGTGGGGAGGTGAGACTGTGACTAACATCCACTGCCCGTTAGGATACAGCTGTCCATTTCTTTTCCTGCCTTCCTTCCCGTTCTTCTCCTGCATGTGTCTGCAGCTTCCAGGTGGAAATGAGCAAGAGGGACATGCTTTCAGCTCTGGGAGCAGAAGCAGAATAAAAAATCTATGGTATAAGATGCTTGAGACCCTAAGGCTCACAGTGGGTAAGGCAGCGTGTTTCAATTGGGCTTCAGAATAAACTTTCTAAAATATAAAAGTCAACAGAAAAATCTCTTCCTGCAGATCCATCAGTAGATTGGGTCAGGAATGAGAAGACATCTCACTTTGCTCCACTGAGCATCATTTAAGACCTTAAGAGTTCTTGAGAATATATCCTCTTCTTTAAAAATACCAGCCTTTTTTTTTCAAGGATAGAATAAATTTTTTCCTTATTCAATAAGAAGCAAAGTAGCATTACAGACTAGAGATATTAATAACATTGATTCTATGCTGAAGAAGGCTGGTCAGTCTTTTCTTAGAAGATGGATTCATATTTAGTCACAGAGTCTCTTAATTTTGATCAGAGATGAACCTTAGCATTGATAATATTTGTACCTGTGATTCTTGGGTCAGGTTGATAATAAACCTCTGCCTTTCGCATCCATGATTCCAGAGCTGGCAATGCTGCCCGTGCCCAGCCGTGCAGAACAACGGGCATGGGTAAACACAGCAGGCTTCCAAGAAGAGAGAAGCAGGAATGCCCAAGACCAGGTACTGAAGCTCAGGTGATTAGCCTTTTGGTCCCTGATTCTGTATCTCTTCATTCTCATTTTATGCAAAACTTGACTTAATGTGTCTAACATGTTTCCTCAACAAATTTGGAGGAGATAAGAGGCTGGCCTACAGAAAAGAAGTGAGAGTTGAGAGCCTGACAACAAAAGCAGCATAAAACCCACAAGACACAGACTTAACAACTACAGATATTCATCATTCTGGGGCCATTTGTCTAGGGGCATATACTACCAGCCACCTCAACAGGCTTTGAAGTCAATACTATTCTACTATCCTGTACAATATTTGAACTTCCAAAGGAGAAGTCAAATTAGATTCAGCAGCTACTACTTGAGAAAACAGGAAATGTATAGTATTAGTAAAAAATTATTTTTATCCAAATGATAATAAATGTGTCAGGCTCTATTTTTTTTTTTTATTGTAGTGAAAAACACATAACATAAAATTTACTGGAGCAGCCCTGTGGCCTAGTGGTTAAGTTCAGCATGCTCCGCTTCAGTGGCCCGGGTTCATTCCCTGGGCACAGACCTAAACCACTTGTCAGTGGCCATGCTGTGGCAGTGACCCACATACAAAACAGAGGAAGACTGGCACAGATGTTAGCTCAGGGACAATCTTCCTCAGAAAAAACATTACCATCTTAACCATTTTAAAGTGTATAGTTCAGTAGTGTTAAGTATATTCACATTATTGTGAAACATATCTCCAGAACTTTTTCATCTTTCAAAACGGAAACTCTACATCCATGAAACAACTCCCCTTTCCCCCTTCCTCCTAGCCCCTAGTAATCACCATCCTACTTTCTGTCTCTATGAATTTGATTACTTTAGATATCTCATATAAGTGGAATCATACAGTATTTGTCTTTTTGTGACTAGCTATTTCACTTAGCAGAATGTCCTCAAGGTTCATCCATGTTGTAGCATGTGACAGGATTTCCTTCCTTTGTAAGGCTGGATAATATTCCATTGTATATATATACCACATTTTGTTCATCCATTCATCTGTCAATGGACATTTGGGTTGCTTCCACCTCTTGGCTATTGTGAATAGTGCTGCTATGAACGTGGGTGTGCAAATATCTCTTCAAGACCCTACTTTTATTAGTTTTTAAAGAGGTAATTCCTCTGCTATTCAGAAAACATGACTATGGAAAATAACTTTTAAATGAGCGCTTTTTTATTTAAATTATTTACAGAGAGCTGTTTTCTTCACAATAAATGCCTTTGTGCAGTACCCTAAATAGTTGGGTTAGCGATAGTCCAGGACTGGCAATCTTTACCTCTGTCTCTGAACAAGGATCTCACTCGCAGCCATGGCTGACCCATTTTCTTCCCGTCAAAATTTTTGAGTGTGAGTGCTTCATTCTTTCCTTTCCACGTGCCTCTGCTTCCACCCTATGACCTTCTTTTCCCTAAACAGAGAGAAGTCCTGACCTGTCCAGGGCCCACCCCCATCCTTACCTGGAGGGGACCACCACCCGCCTCACCTCATTGGTTATCATTATTATGTCATCCAGATCAATCACTGGGCACTCGCGCTGTGGTAACTGTCGCTTTGATCATTCGTTACACTTTGTTAGTCCTCATCAGATCCAGGCCCCACTAATCGGAAACAGCGGCCTTCCAAAAGCAAGGCAACCTGGTGACCAGGGGCAATTACCACATTGTTTGGTTTTTAAATTAGTCCCTTCTTGGTGCTCTGATCACCATCAGGAGGCTATGATTCAGAAACCCAGGGGTTGCCTGCTGCTCGTGCCTCCCGCAGCCAGGCTAGATTCCAGCACACCCTGTCGGTGCTTCCAAGGTGAGGGCAGCCCCAGTGGGCCTGAAAAACAGAGTGCAACCTAGAGGCTTAGCCTCCTCATAAAAGGGAGTCCTTGCTGGGCGTTCTCACCCACGGGCGTTTACACATAAGACGATTCCCGTTGTAGCTTACTGCCTCTGTGAGGACGTGCGGGATCTTAGCCCAGCTTAGGATAGAACCACACAACAGTGGAGCCCCATGGCTCAATGGAAGGCTGTTTTCTTCTGGCCTACACCCAGGATGGTGCTGGACCTGGGAGTGAGGGGGGCCGAGGCAGATATCTTGTGGGTTTCCACATAATTGAGTTAGGAGCTCCAGCTTCCAGCTCAGATACCTGTAGCTGACCCTGGAGAAAGGTGTGAGAGGGTCATCAGGCAGGAAATTCAAGATAAATCTCTGCCATCTTCCAGCGTGTCATTTTCCTTAATGTCAGTGTTGCCCAAACTTCAGGCATTTATGTACTACTTTCATGATTTTTGCCATGCACAATCCTCTTTTTTATTTTAAAGAATTATTTTAAAGGAAACTATTTCATACTTTGAATGGAAAGCAAGTATTTCTTGTCTTCCTTTTAGCAATGATGTCTAAAAATGTTGGTTATTCCCACCCCGACGAGCACCCAGCCCCAGCAGTTAGCCCACAGACGAACACCCCTCATCCCCTTGCGAGTCCAGTTGTAGTTTCTGTCATAACTTGGGGTGGGATAGCTTGGTGGCCCCTGAATAGTATGAATTGGATTTGGCAGGTTACTATTGCTAATGAGCAACTGTAACTTATTCCTGTTAAGGATTTCTATTATATAGGTGTAGTAATGCCTTGTCTTGGAGGAATGACTGATGGTTCAATGACAGGCTGTGTGGAATAGGATGGGAGTTTTTTAGGCAGGGCACTTTGGCTCATATCAGGCAGGGTCTTATCTTCTCATGCTTGATGGTGCCCACTGGAGCCGGTGTTCATTCTTCTCATCCTCTCTCTACATATTCTGCCCACTCTTTCCTGAAACATGCATCAACTCTCATACTTTGGCCAGAAGAGTGGCATTCTTCTGTAACAAAGCTTTTACTCCCAAGGTGTCTACTTGGGGACTTTCAAACTGTGTCCTAGCACATCCCAAGTTTGCTGTCTTAGATTTCCATGGTGCAAATGTAGCCAAATTAGGCTACCTTTGATGACCTCTTGGATAGACGGATTTAAGTGCCTAAGAGCAAATTTCATAGGAAGTACATAAGAAGAAATGCATATGGCTCCTGCTTTCCCTCTTCTATCTCAGAAGCTGCAGTTATCAGGAGGCACATAGCTCAAGCATGCCTTTTGATTTAAGGTAAAAAAGGAGATATTTTGTTTTTCGGTAAGGCAGAATATATCTTAATGTAGTAATTGAATTTAGTTCTATTTAGTCTAGTTTGATGGGGGCAGATCTAGAGTTGGGAGGGAAGAATTGACATCGTTTAATACTTAACAGATGGATAGAAAACAAAAAGTTTAGGAGATAAGAATGTCAGAAGGTTACCAGCTGCTGTGAGTATACAGTAAAATGGAATTTATTGGAAAGGTTAGGCTTACGTTTATTAATACATGTCTCTCTATTATATTTTAGATTTACAAATTATTCAGAGGTAGAGCTGTCTTTTTTGGCTAAATCTTGAGTGGATTGCTGTGTTCCAAAAAGATATCTTTGTGTTTCATGTGAGCTGTACCTTATTATGCAAGAAGATGTTTCTACTCTTGAATGGTGGAGAATTTGGAGTAGTAATTTGTTAGCATGTTAACTCTGTGAAGCAGCAGTCATTGCTTTCCGTTCTCAAATTTGCATGTCTGAAGATCATTAAAGAATTATAGGAGGGTAAGTAAAGTCCTCAAAATGCGCATTAATTTTCATGTCATGAGACATGAAATACTACTTCTAAGAAAGCTCATTAGGCGAGGGCTACCTTTATACTCTGGAAAGGGTAAATTCACCACTGAAAATGGAGGGAATTATTCCGTCAAAAGTGTCCTAACTGAAGCCCCTGGGCACCACCTCCTCTTATATTGTGTCTTCACACAATACAAGCGAAATCAGTCAAAAAGACTGCAAGTATTGAGGAATGATGTGAGCCAGGCAGGAGGAGCTTAGCATGTGGAACCTCACAGAGTCTGAGGCAGTGACTTCCTCAGGGCTGTTGGCCAATGTTTAACTCATGATTCAGTCTCCCTAACTTCCCAGTGGAGATTCAGTTGCTTAACTGTTTAGCACAGGTTCTTTAAAAAGCAGTGAATTAGTTATATCTGAAAAGCGATTTGAAGATATACTAAGTAGTATTATGGTTAAATTGAGGAAGCCTACTTTTATGCACACCTTCTGTAAAAACCATTAGATAATTCTCTGGGTCAAAAGGACATGCATTAGGATAAATAAGTAGGAAATAAAAGAAGTCATCGAATAGAAAGTGGAACACTTGACAGGAACTCCACGTGTGGTAGGATGGATTGGTTCTAGGGTTACATGGGATTGCCAAAGGAAAATAGACTTGTGGGGAGAGCAGTAGGAGAGGGAATGATGGGCAGGCTCTTGATGAGAACCTGGCTACACAACTGAAGCTCCAGGAACTTAAGTATAAAACCAAACATGATATTTCCTTAAAGTACTAGCTCTTTCTATCCTGGAAGCAAGTCATATCCAATCAATAATCATTTGTTGGGTGTCTGCTACACATTTATTACTATGTTAGGATTTGTAAGAAAAAAAATAAAGGGTGAGAAATAAGGAGTCCTAGACCTCAAGGAGTTTAGAAACTTATTGGGGAGCCAAGAGTTAGATGTAGTAAGAGACTCTAAGAGAGCAATACAATCAAGCAATGTAATCAAGGACAAATGATAAGTTTTAAGGGAAAGGGTGCATCAACGAAGGCTAGGGTTCTTATTAATAGAAACTTTGGGGGTAATTGCCAAAGGCTCTGTAGGAAGGTGGAGTTTGCCCTAGGTCTTGAAGGGTTTTATTGCTCACCAATGTTAGATGGAAAATTCTTCCACTTTAAGCCATTTCCATTTCAGATCAAGACTGCTATTTCTCACTCTTTCTTTGCAGAATCTTCTACTTCCCCCTTAAATGTTGGTATCCTTCAAGATTTGTACTTGACTGTCCTCCTTTTCTACTCACAAAACCAAACACTATCAATGTGTTGGATTAAAAACTCAAATGAGAACAGAGAATGGAAAGGTAACATAAAAATATGAGTTCAATACTTAGGATATGATAATGAGTTATGGGGCTTGTGGTAAATGAAGAGTTTTTGCTGCCTAAGGGCATTCAAATTTAAGTTTAAAAAATATATATATATATACTGTTCTTGCTCAACAAATCACCTTTACTAGCTGGGATTTGTGTTGCCAGTGGGTGATCTATGATCTATGTACTGCCTTCTCCTAAACTTTGTTTTCTAAACCTGAGCTCTTCTGAGCTTCAGATTGATTTTTCTGAGTATCTAATAGTCACCTGCATGGAAGTCTCCCAGATATCTTAAACCAGGGGGTGGTAAACTATAGCCTATGAGCCAAATCCAACCCACACTCCTGCCCCATCTACTGGAACACAGCCACATTCCTTTCCATATTATCTACGGCTGCCTTTATCCTACAGAGGCAACTTGAGTAGTTGTGACAGACACCACATGGCCAACAAAGCCTAAAATATTTACTATCTGACCCTTTATAGAAAATGTTTGCCAAACTAACATGTTCCCAAATGAACTCATCCTCTTCTTCCCCAAACCAACCATCCATTTACTTTGGAAACCCTCTGGTTCCTTCCTCCACCTCACCTCCCTCATCTAAGACATGTCCTGAGACCTGACATTGCTCATACCTCTGCCCATGTCTACATTTCTCCCACCACAGTCCTGGCTCAGGCCCTCCCCATTTCTCACCCCTCTTAGGATCTGTTATCTCTACATGGACATCAGATTTACATTTTAATAAAAACGAATCTGATCAAGTCCCTTCCCTAACTAGAATCCTTCAGTGATGCCCCATTTCCTCCTGGATAAATGTCCTCCTGGACATTTCCTCCTGTCACTTCTTTCCAATCATGCGATCCCCTTTTTCATTTATACCCCTACCTCCATGTTTAGCCTCATGTCCTTCCATCCTCTCACTTGCTCTCTAAAGTCTATCTTACTAATGTATTTATCATTGCCTTGAATGAATTATTCTCTCCTTCATGCCTCTGAGAGATGCACATACAGTTCTCCTCTTATCTATTGGTTTTATGTCTAAGGAACTTAATTGTCAAAATTCAACTTCAGCATCATTGCTTTTATAATACTGTTCCACCTCTGATTTATCCTCCCTCTGCCCAGCACCCCCCACCCCCAGAGTCAGGGCCCCCTTCTTCTGATTCTGGACTGTATTATGTGCAACTCTGTTAGAGCACATCTCAAATTACATTCAGTTCTAATTACATTCAGTTCTCTCTCTCTGCTTTAGGTGTGAACTCCCTGAGAGATCCTGTCTTATATATATATATATATTTATATCCCTAGAAGCTATCATAATGTTTGCCAAAGATTAGGTGCTCAATGAATGTTGAGTGAATTCCTGAAGCTGATTATAAGTCTTTAACAAACAAGGACTAATCCCTAAGTGATACACAGAATCTTTGCTGTAGGACCACCAACCTTGGGCATAAATTGTAATACAATCCATGATTGATTAAATGATGGGTTAATTCAGGAGCAGGGAGACACTTTGAAATGCAAATCATATCATGCTACTCCCACTCTTCCATGGTTTCCATTGGACTCAAAATGTTTTGTTTTTTGTGAGGAAGACCAGCCCTGAGCTAACATCCGTTGCTAATCCTCCTCTTTTTGCTGAGGAAGACTGGCCCTGGGCTAACATCCGTGCCCATCTTCCTCTACTTTATATGGGACGCCACCATGGCAGGGCTGACAAGCAGTGCATCGGCAGGCGCCCGGGATCCGAACCCGCGAACCCCGGGCTGCCAAGTGCGAACTTAACCGCTGCGCCACCAGGCTGGCCCCAAAACTCAAAATCTTTGAGGTGACAGACGTCAAGCTTGATTCAGCAGTCCAGCCTCTTACCACCCACCTGCTGACTCACCACACTCTAGACACACTGACTTTTCTCCAGTTTCTCAAAAACACCACTCTTTTCTGCCTTGGGGTCTTTGTACCTGCTTTCCATCTTCCAGGAAGATTCCCCTAATCTTTCTCTGTCCAAATCCTGTTTATTCTGTCTGTCAGAGTGCAAAGGTCATGTCCTCTGAGGGGCGTCTCTGACCTGGAATTCTCTGCTCATAGTGCCTGTTCTTTTCCATTAAAGCACTCACTACTGTTTATAATAGTGTGCTTGTTTGTTGGTCGGTGTGTTTAAGGTCCATCACTCTTCCATGTAGATGGTAAGCTCATAGGGCAGAAGTCATATTGGCTTTGTTCACTACATGCTAGGTGCTCCATGAGGATTTTCTAAATAAACTAATAAATGAAAAAGGGAACATTCTGGATATTTTTGAATAGAGAGGTGGTTAGATCTGTCAGCAATAAGTAGGATAGACTGGAGTGAGGAGGTCAGGAGTAGGGAGAAGCATTAGGAAGCCCTTGTCTCTATGTGAGGCCTAAGTGTTTCAGAAAAACTGTGATCAAGTGGGGATAGGAGGGAAGAGGCTCACTTATCACTCTTTTCAGATTCTGTTATTTTCTACCAGGAAAACTCAAGAGAAAAGCCTCTAAGGATGAACAAAAAAAAGTTAAACAAGTTGGGCGTTTTCAAAAATATGTGTACTAAAATCATAGCTTTCCTACACACTAAAAAGACACAATGGAAAAAATATTCCATTCAAAATAGCAAACAAAAAAATTATGAATAAAGTAAATGAAAAATATATAAAAGACCTTAAAAAATCATAGCAAAGTTATAAAGAAGACCTCAATAAATCTTTGAATTACCATATTCTTTAATGAGAAGGCTCAATCTTATTAAAGGTGAATTATAACTATATTAATCTATAAATGTAAGGCAATTCTTTTCAAAGTCCTCAGTGGATTTTTACAAAATTTGACAAAAATGATTTTAAAGTTCACCTAGATGAATAAATGTTTGAGAATAACAAAAATGCTGTTAAAAAAAAGGAAACAATGAGGAGGAAGCTGTCTTTTTATATGTTAATAATTTTAAGGTATAATAATTAAAACAGTATAATAAGCAATGCAAGAATAGCCAAAGAAACTATTGAACCAAATGGAAAATCCAGAAATGGATCTAGTATTTATAAAAGTTTTTAATATGATAAATAAGGTATTTCAAATCACTGAGGCAAGGATAAATTATTCAATAAACAATTTTGATACACCAGAAAAATACTGGAAAAATTGAAATTAAATCTCTACCTATACCCCAAATCATTTTTTAAAGTATTTAAATATGTATTTATAATATTGTATCACATATACTATATAATTTATAAAATATATAAAAGAAGCCATTAAGATATTATGAGAAAATATTCATATGATCTTGGGTGGGGGGTAGTACTTTTCATAATGACACCAAAGACAGAAATCTCAAAGGAAAGGACTGATATATGCAACTACATAAGCTTTTAATTTTTTTTGTTAGAAAACAACAAGGTTAAAAGTTAAATGGTAATCTCGAAAAATATTTGCAACGTTTATAATAGACAAAATTTAAGAATTTAATTTAATTTGCCTTTAAATAGACAAAATCTATTTAATTTAATAAAGACTTCTTAAAAATCAAATTTTTAAAATGGCTAACTTTTTCAAAAATGGATAATAAGAACAAGCAATTAACACATACACACACATACATATACACGGAAAGAAATACAGATGTCTCACAATATAAGAAAAAGTTTAATTTCACTAGTCATCAAAGAAATGCAAATGACATCAGTAGTAATATAATTTTCATCCACCTACCTGACAAAATCAACATTAAATGATAACATCCATTAATATCGAGACTGCTGGGGCTGCCAAAACTTCCCTAGAGGGCAGTACATGTCAAAAGCCTCAAAAATAAAAAAAGCATAAGCCTGTTGAATCACAAATCCCATTTCTAGAAAACTGTTCTCCCCAAAGGAAAACTATACCGAAAGACTTAATAAATGAGTTATAAAAGTTATCATTTATAACTTTTATGCATTACATCTTTTTTGAGCACCCGCCAGGCCAGGTACAGTCACTAAGGGAGGGTTGAGACGCAGGAATAAAAAAGACAGATATAAAAAAGACAGGAATCACTGCCCTCACAGAGCTTGCATTCTCATAGGAAATACAGACAGTAAATAAGGAACCAAATAAATAGATATAATGATTAGGGATTGTTGAACATGCTATGAAGAAAAAAAAGCATGGAAGCTGTGACAGTCAGGGAAGACTTCTCGTAGGAGATGCCATTTAAGCTAAGAACTGAAGGCAATAAAGGAAATATTTATGCAGAGGCAGGCACAGAAAGCAGCAACATAAAAACCTCTGGCAGGAAAAAGCTTGGTACATTTGAGGACTGGCAGAAGTGCAGGAAGCTGGAGAAGAGTAACCCCTGGGGTGGGGGGCTCAAGGGGGGTGGGAATTCAACACCCAGGGTGAGGTGGGGTGGGAGGTTGTGGGGAGGGGGTGGTGGTGTGCTGATGGTGTGAGGGGTGAGGTGGGCACTGGCCACTCACACAGGACTTTGTGGGGCATGATAAGCAGTTTGGATTCTGTTCCCTCTGCAGTAGGAAGCCCCTGAAGGTTTTTATGGAGGGTTGAGAGGGGATCTCATTTGTGCTTTAAAAGCATTTCTTTGCTTGCTCTGTGGAGAATAGATTTAAGAGGGGCAAGGGAGAAAGCAGGAAGATAGTTTCAGAGGTGATTATGAAGCCAGAGAGAGAGCTGATGGTGGGTTGGACATGCATGATGGTGGAGACATGAAGATGGAACAGAGATGGTTTATAGTGGGAAAAGTTTTGGAAACAATCTCCACGTTCTGTGAGAGAGGATGAACTAAATAAAATTATGAGCTCCTAAGCTACCATGAAGGCTAAGTTGTCAGAAACGACATTGACATCGCAGACACCTTTTGACTCTTAGGTGAGTAAACTGATGGAGGAACAAACTGAAAAAATAAGAGGAAATAATTGGTGGAGCCAAGTCTTAGAGAAGACAAGGGGTACAATCAAAAGTAGAGGAAGAGCAGTACTTCTTGGCAAAGAAAGTCGCTTCTTTCCAGGGTGACTACAGGTTGTGACTTGCCCAGGACAGTTCTAGTATGCTGTGCATCTACAATTCTAGTGTATTGTGTCCTTGTATAAGGATTACTGTGTCCCCTTTCACTCTCAGAAGTATCCTGAGTTTGAATGAGAGATTATGTGGTCACTCCACAGCGCTTCACCCGTAACAGGAGTGAAAGGAGAAAGGATGCTCTACTAAACATGTGGAGAGATGTTCAGTCAGAACAGTCAGTGAACTCAGTCCCTCTTCTCCTTCTCCCAGTCTCAGCCCCTCTCCAACAAGCATACATTAGATTTTTCTCTTTCAATATTTCTCTGCTTTCCCACATCCTCATAGGCTAATACATTAAATGTTTTTTTAAAAAGCTATGCACACAAAGATTTGAAAGCAAATATTTATAGAAGTCTTATTCACAAATTCCAAAAGCGGGAAGCAACCCATATGTCCATTAATGAATAAATGAATAATGGTATACCCATACAATGGAATTGTACTCATCAGGATAAAGGAACTGATATGTGGAACAACATGGATGAGTCCCAAAACATTAAGCTGAGTGAAAGAAGTCAGATTCAAAGGGTTGTATACTGTATGATTCCATCTATACAACATTGTGCAGAAGGCAAAACTAAGGAACTGCAAAACGGATTAGTTGGGGCTGGGGTGGGAAGAGGGGATTGAGTACAAAGCGGCATGAGGAAAATCGGGGGATGATTTAAATACTCTATATCTTACTTATTACATGACTGTATATATTTCTCAAAATGCAATGATCTATATATCTAGAAAGGATGAATTTTATTGTATGTAAATTGTACTTTAATAAACCTGACAGCTGAAAACTTCTGGAAAATTTGTTTTTGTTTTTCTACACACACACACACACACACACACACACACACACACACACTCACAGAAAACAAGAGATAAGAAGAAACAAGAGAAGATTGAGGAGAAGAAAAGAGACTGAAATGATGGAAAGGGGAGGGAGATTTTGTTAAGATTCTTGGTAAAGCATGTAATTCCTAGTTGACTATAATAGAAATATGGTGCTTAACTGCCTAAAATTGCCAGCTACATGTCAAGGACATATTACAGGAATAAAAGATCTACCATAAAACTTGAGAAGGTCTCCAAAATAAGAACAATAAACATATTTAAAATAAAAGTTATGTCGTTATAGAATAAAACAAAAAATTGGTGCCTCTCTCCACTTATGACAGAGCTCTATTATGAAAGCTCTCCAGACCAGAAGGCTTGCGCTTACCTGCATAGGTGTCTTAGAATAAAACAGGTATATTCAGGTCACCCCTCCCTCCCCCCATTCCACCCACCATAACCTGAAAGCCAAGGAGATAGCAGTGGCTAACTCTGTTCCCAGCACCAACCTCTTCAGAGACATAGCCATACAAAGGCATTATCAAGTTCAGGTCATGGTCAGCAAAAAGGAGGAGTGATTTGTGTTTTTGCCATTTAGAGAGTGTGAGTAAAATTAATATACAGGATTACATTTGAAATCCACATATGGCATTAGATTCATTTTTCAATCAGAAAAGGGAGCCACACTTGCAAAACATTTGTGCCAGTTAGTATGCATGAGTGCAAAGACAGCACAGAAAATATTGGTATTGAGGTAAATAATGGCAATTTAGCTCACATAATGGTTGGCTAAATTATGAGAAGAGTGGACTTCTAGAAGGCCAAGTCTTTACTGTGTAAAATCCATTCCCCATCAATCCCATCTCCCACCCCCAACCCCAAACCTCTCTTTTGAACACTCACATTAGTGTTCTGGCGTCTTGCCCGAGAACTTGAAAATGAAAGGATAAAAAGTGAGCTTAATGTTCTTTGCTAGGCATAAGTCCCCTTTCTTCTTCAACACGGGCCCAGGAGCTCCACTGGGGATTATAGAGTAAGAACCCAGTATTTTAAATAGAATGATTTGAGGGCAGCATCATAAGGATTTAGTGGGAGCCATAAGAATGGGGGCCGCTTTTGGTCTCTGGGGTCTGTTCCCCAGACTTTGGCCACGCTGTTTTCACATATGGGAAATTGCAGGTAGGGTTTTCTTTCCAACCTTAACATCCTCTGGTTAAATCATATGCTTGCATTTCTCAGCCACTTCTGTCCAAATATGTTTTCCTAATGAGGCATTATATTCCTATGAAATCAAGCTGCTTTCCCTCAAAAAGAATATTTTGTTTAAAAAACACACACAAACCCTATTAGTTTGTGGACAACAACATTACATTATTTTAAAAATAGTATATGATGATACTTCCAAATGCTGGCAGTCACTAATGACAATTTATTTGTGTTCCAAAAACACATTTTTGGAACACACTGCCCCATAGAATTTATAACGTGTGATAGGTTTCCAGGCTAGCCCGTATTGCCATAGTGCTAGCCCATAGTACCAAATTACCTGAAAAAAAAAAAGCCTATAATAATATTTTGTAATGGTCATAGAAAAATAAAACTGAAAGCTTTAGAAAGTATTGAGCTAAGATGACAATGCAAGAGAAGAAACAAAGCCCGGAAAGATTACAGAAAAAAATATCAGTAATTAAACACATAAACACAAACAAAAATCCAAAGAATCATTTATCTCAAATATGGGTAGTTAAGAAAAAGTGAGTAAATTGGAGAAAAATTTTTTAGATTGAGTTATGTGGAGATTTTGAGGGGAGTTTCCAGGCACTTCTAGGGGTTGAGAAATTAATGGCATGGTTCTTTATTAAATTACATTCCTGTCAAAATGAACAGGTTTTCTTTTCTTGATGCTGCATATTGTTGATATTAGGCTTCATTTGGGGGCTCACAAAGGGGAAGTTGATAGGAAGAGAAAAACTGAAGAGCAATGGTTTTCCTGGGGCAAGAGGAAATAGTGGGTTTCTTGCAATCTCTTTCCCATTATATGAAAAACGAAGTCCCTTCTCGTCCTCTCTACATGTTTTTCCCCAGGTGGCCTCTTTCTCATCCGTGGATTTACTTACTGATTATAAACAGAGGATTCTCAGATTTGTTCCCCAAGCTCATACCATCTCTCTGAACTTCAGACCTACCTCATGCCTCCCATCAAGTTATCCCACAGATGAATCAAGTGATATTTGTCCAACAAGTACACTGACTCCCCCAAGAGTTCTCTCCCAATGCCCCCCACCCCTCAGAAGACAAAAGGGAAAAAGCCCTCCTCTTCTTCCTGTCTTAATTGATAGTACCTCTCCCCTCACCTCCCCAGTACCAGGGCCAGAAGTACTAGGGTCACTAGGACTTTTCTCCCTGGAACCCATATGTAATCAGCCCTCATTTCCTCTCCAATTTCCCTATCCAATGTCTCTCAACTTTGTTCCTTCAGTTCCATTGCCAGCACTACTGCAATAATTCAGTTATTACAGTGACTGGTCTCCCTGCCTGCTGTCTTGCCCCTTACAGTCCATTTTCCAGACTGCCAACAAAGCGATCGTTGCTCTGTTCAAAATCCTTCAGGGGCTCCCCATAGTTTACAACGGGGCTGCTCAGAGGGAGATCCCCTGCCTCAAAGTCTTTGCAGGGGTGGGGGGAGGTGGTGCACAATTGTGTTGGTTACAGTGCGGATTCCTGGGCTCTGCCCTGGGACAATGGAATCTGAATCTTGAGGGGAAGAGGAGTTGGTAAGACCTAGAAATTTGCATTTTTAAGCAAGTTGGGGTGATTTTTAAAATGCACTTATGTTTGAAAACCACTGATTTAGGAGATTACGTCCACTCCCTTGGACCAGGAGAAATGTCATCCACCCTTTTCAGCCTGTCTGCTCTCAAGCCTCATCTCTTTCCACTCTGACACTTCTCTTTCTTCTCCACACACACTGCTGTTTCCTGGATTCCTTTGCATGTGTCTTTGCCCTTCCTGGAACACCTCTCTGGCCCCCCATCTCTCTGGTGAACATGATTCACCTTTCAAATCCCAGCAGAAGCTGGCAAAGTAAAGTAGAAGAAAAGTAATTATTTGTCCCAAGGTCCCTGAGGGTGCTCATGGCAATTCTTAGGGTGCATTTTAATAGCCATTTTCTACATCTCCTTTGGTTACCATTAAAGCAATCACCAGAAATGCTCTGTTCCTCAATCCTTATTTAAGAATAGAACCAGCTATCTCATTAAAAAATAGGACAAAAATAAGCTCACACCTGCCCCCAGTGACATTTACACAGGGGCCACATCTGAGCCACGTGGAAACAGGCTTTTATAATAAATGCCTTTGTAAAAGGAAAGATTTCCCCCCAAAGCAAGAATAATCATTATTATTTGTTCTAAAATCCAAATGTATATTTTTCCATCCTTTTTATTTACAATATAAAGTGCTTTTCTCAGTAAATCAACAAATATGAGTATTCATGTCACCAAGTGCTGATGATTAAAAATAATTACTTTAATGGTAGCTGGCCTGATGCCAAACATGATCAGGTTTTGCATTTCAAGCATGATCGTGGATAATTTACATCTTCTTTCACGCCAATACCCCACCACTCTTAATGGATTCTATTTTAGTTTTTATGAATTAATAGAAATTTAGTGCCTAATTCCTTATATCATAGTCCACCATTTGCTTTCAGAATCCACAGAATTCTCTTTTTTTTTTTTTTAAAGCAGGATGGCGCAACATCACATAATTCTTCAAGTTACTTATTTAAAATGTTTGGCTGTCTGCTTTCCATAAGTTGTGAGCAGAGGCACAGGAATGGGGCAAAATGGGAAGCGAAAACAGGACCAGGTCTCCTGCCTCCCAGGTGGCCTCTTATTTACTCAGCGGGGGCCACTGTGACAAATTCAGCGTGCTGTCTCTTTCACAAACAAAGCGTAGGACCTCTCAAAGACCAGTCACAGCCTGAGGGGCCTGGAGTCTTAACTAGGTGGGGCCTCACAGTATGAGAGAAAATGGGGCCACCCATTTTCCTTTCTTTTTCTTATTTCGTTGAGGTTTCATCTATAGTGAAGATATGTCAAAATAGGGTTACAAAGAATTGTAGCAGGTTTTTTTAATGTTTACATTTAACAAATTAACACTTTTAAGAAAAAATATAATTGTATTATTCAGAAGATAATTATAGGATTTATTAACAAGGTATATATTAATACACGGTACCCTAAAATGTGGCCCAGTAATAGGAATCCGATTTCAGTTTGTATAATTATTTTCAATCCTACCTCTGATGCTAGATGGACAAATAACAGTAAATAGTCATCTGAAGATGATGTCAAAAGTAAAAATTCGATGTCCCAAGTGAATGTGAGGACTGATCCCTTGGTCTCCCTGCTAGACAGATTTGTAAATATATGTCAAGTACATGCACCTCAAAATGTATTAATCATTGATAAGATCGGGGGGAAAGGGAGGCATCCCTAAGGATTTGGTTCAAAAGGTGTGGCTGTAGTAAGCAAAGAAGACCCAGAAGTGTCACCAGGTCAAGAGGGAGCCCTACTGGTGCTAGGGAGAGGGAACAGAAGGGTTAAATGAGCAAAAGTGCTCCAGGCATATAAAAACCTGGGGCAACCTATTATGAACATTCCTTGCATAGCTAGCTCCTGCTAGCCAATGGTAGGCATGAAGAAGACATGGCTTTATTTGCTTATTCTGATTTATGTGTTACTTGCACCAGTCTCTCTGACAGTGGGGAAATGGAACTATAACTTGCATAGTGCCTTCATTTGTAATATCTCCTTTGACCATCCTTATGAAAGCTCAAGATAACTTTGGAGAAAAGAACAATAGCACCATTTTGCAGGAAGACCTGATTGGGATTCAAGATATGGGACTGGGCACACATTTTATATGGTAGGAAGATATGACTGAAGTCATTCCATTTGCTTTGGGAAGGAAATCAATGTATGTCACATTATTAGGTTGTCCACCAAGGAACGAAGCCCTTTCACATAATGACAAAAAGTTACTCTATCCCCTAGGGTCAGTGAGCTCTCCCACTTTGCCTGGCTTAGAATGTATCCCTTGGTCTGAAAATGGCCTTAGACAGTGACACTACTTATTCCCCAGCCTAGCCAAATCGCAGGGTCTCATGACCTCCATCTGGTTGGACAGTAGGTGTGTAGGAAAGAGCCCTTACACATTTGTGATAGTTAAGGTGAGACAGGTATGGAGCACCAAAGCCAGCAACCTGTATCTTCTCCTACCAAGTACTTGTATCTTCTACAGAAACCTCTCAACCTCTGGAAAAGTGACCACACACACACACACACACACACACACACACACACACACAAAGAAATAGAGGAAGGAAGAGAAAGGGGAGATGTGGAGAGAGAGACAGACAGAGAGGGAAATACACAGACTACAACTACAGTACTTTCTGGTTGACTTTCCTGTGGATTCTCAGACTCACTCTGACCAAGACATCAGGATGCACGTGAGCCAGCTGGAAGGATATCCTAAGGAATGTTTCTTATGCAATAATAGCACTTACTTTTCATTTATTTACATTTTCACTCAACAAACATTTATTTACCATCTACAATGCTATGGGTATCAAGCTAGGTGTTGGAGACACAACTGATCCATAAGACAGTCTTTACTCTTAAAAAGATGGCAATTCAGTGGGGAAACAGATGTGAAAACAGACCATTACAATATAGTGTGGAAAGTGTTATATGTCCAGTTATGCGCAGGGCAGGGAAGGAAAGGAAATGGGAGTAGGGGTGGAGCTGTGCAGGGAGGGAGTGGTCCAGCAGAGGCAAAACTGGTAACTTTTATCTAGGAAGACCTTGCGATCCTACTGGGAGAAGGACCTAATTAATTGATGAGCAAAGCAGCATTAGACAAGTACGTCCTGTGCTCACAAAGTGAAATTGTAATTAAAACAGTTCAGGCAGTCAGAAGTGTAGGCTTTGTACGATGCAAGGGACACATTAGGGACGTGCAGTGAGGGTGAAGACAGTTAGGAACCACTGCTATTCTCTCAGCAGAGAGCCCTGTACTTTTTCTTTGTAATAATGACAACAGTTAAAATGAATTGTGTTGTTACTGGCCTAGCATTTTCAACTGATTATTGCATTTAATCCTTACGATAGTAGATTGAGGTGGGCACAATGATTACACCCACTTTATGAAAGGCCTAGTGAGATTTGATGATCAATCTTACAGCTGGAAGTAGTGGAGCCTGGATTTGAACACAGACAGTCAGACACCACAACCCCTGAGTCCCTTTGCTCGAGGCCCGTTCTGCCCCCTTCAGTGATTTAGCCCACACCCCTGTGGCTTTTCTGCTATCCCCGGAAGCTGTGAAATGGTACCAGACTCAATGGCTCAAGAATGACCATATTTCCTACGCATGTGCACAGTTGGGTCAACTGAGGCTGCTGAGCTCGCTGCTGCTGCAGCTTCGTTGGAGGGGAAGAAGTGACTCTGGGCAACCCAATGGTGTATGTACAGTAATTCTATTCTCCAGCCCCCTCCTCTGTCACCCTGAACAAGTGTGGTTTGACAGCTCAAGCAGCGTGTGACGTGTGTGTGTGTGTGTGTGTGTGTGTGTGTGCAAAGAAGGGAAGCAGGAGGTAAGCACACAATGGGACTTGCTCTCAGAGCCAATTCTGCTGTGGCTACACTCCCTCCCTGCTCAGCCCACTGGGTAGGGAGAGCCAGACCTTCTGCGGTCCTTAAACTCTGCTTACTCAAGAGCACCTTTCTCTGACTTCTCATGATTAAACTGCAGTTCCCAAGATCTTTGCTTCCTTCTCTCCTCTCCTTATGGCCTGGCTGCTTCAAACTTGGCGCATTGCTGACCCAAAAGTCAGCTTTCAAGCTACGCAGGGAATGAGAAGAAAGGAAACCACAAACTCCCTTTGTAAGCAAGGCCATTCTGAATACACAGTGGCAGATTAGAGCTGGCTTGTGAAAGCCCTGGAACTTATTATTCAGGTCCATGACTTATGTAGGTCAGTGTAAATAACCCCGGGCATAAAACAGTTAACTTTTATGATGGGAGAGGCATCCAATTTAAGTGGATGGTTCAATATGCTTTATTGTGGTTCAAGCCAATTTTTGATTGAGAATAAGGCACAGGTCGGGGTAGCAACTGAACCTCATTCCCCCTTCAAGTGGAGGAAGTCAGTGGGATCACTCAAACTTCCTAGGAGTGCCAATTTTACCAATTTCTACAGAATTTCAATGTCCCGTTGGGTACTCTGCAACTGGGAGATGCTGCTTTGGTGCCTTGTTTATGGATTTGTGGTCTGAACAGTCAAGTATATCAAATATATGGTTAATTGGAAGAGAATTGATCATGCTTCATTTTTAATAGTTAGTCTTACTAATCTATTAGTAACTACTATTATTAATCTCTTTTAAAGTGTATTCAATTAGAACAAGATTCAAAGATCTAGTAAGTTCTACTGATTAGTAAACTGTTTGCTAGTTGTTGATTAATTTGCTCTTATTAACTGTTGTTTAATATAAATGGTTTTAACCAGTGTAGAACACTTCTTTCAAGCCATCATTCATATCTAAACAGAATCAAAAGCTTTTCCAGAGGTATTGCTCTTAAACTCCCATCGACGGCAATGTTCCTATAGGTTCGGATACTCGTTCTTGATCCTGATGATATAAAAGAAATCCAAAGTGTATGTTGGTGGGCTAGTGGTTAAGAGTCGGCGCTCTCACTGCTGTGGCCCGGGGTTCCTTTCCCAGACAGGGAACCACACCACCCATCTGTTGGTTGTCATACTGTGGTGGCTGCGTGTTGCTGTGATGCTGAAAGCTGTGCCACCAGTATTTCAAATACCGGCAGGGTCACCCATGGTGGACAGACAGGTTTCAGAGGAGCTCCCAGACTAAGACAGATTAGAAGGAAGGACCTGGCCACCCACTTCTAAAAAAAATTGGCCACGAAAACCCTATGAATAGCAGTGGAGCATTGTCTGATATAGCACTGGAAGGTGCGAGGATGGAGCAAAAAGACCGGGCAAGTTTCTGCTCTGCTGTACACAGGGTCAGGAGGATTGGAATGGACTCCGGGGCACTCACAATAACAAAGTGCATATATTCCCTTGCTTAAAATCATACCGCATGTAGTGTTGGCCGTTGCCTTGCTTTTATGAGTTTTCCTGGACAATACACATATGGCTACACACCCTTCACTCCTGTCCCAAGATGTCCCTTGTTTCTCTGACAGTTCCTGACCAGGGTCATCTGCCTACCTTTGGCTCTGGTGGTTGATCTGGTGTCTGAACCCCTAACCCATCCTACTGAGAAGGTAACTGATTATTTGAGGGCCTCTTGCCATGATCATTGGATGCTTACATCCTTGACTGATCGTACTCTTTTACAGTTTCCCTTACCCCATTCTGAGAACTTCAGTTCTCCCGATATCCACACTTGGGTGTGACAGAGATAGAAAATATACCAAGTTGACATGATGTCACTGATTTGCTTGAACTTGTGATGTCTGTGGATGAGAATGGAGTGAGTCCCCACCTGCCCACCTCTCAGCTTTAGTTTTTGCTCTTGGAAAATTTAACTTAATTATACTATGAATTTACATTAAATGTTCCTGTAATAGTCATCTTTACAGCCTTCTTTGCAAAGTCTCTTTAACCTGCTTTAATTTTCTTGATATCATTTACAACTTCCTGACACTAAATTTTATATTTGTTTATTGTCTGTTTCTACCATTAGATGTAAATTCCATGAGAGTAGGGATTATACCTTTGGTACAGAACAGTGCCTGGCACACAGTTAGCAGTCAATATGTATTTGTTAAATAAATGTCGAGTGGATGAATTAGCCATAGGTAAGAAGGGTTTGCAATATCCGGGATAGGATATTGCTGATTATCAGTATAAAGTGCTGATATCCTCTTTACAGGAATCTTTAGGACTAAGACCTCTAGGATGTTTTGCTGTAGTCTCGCCCGATATTGGGAGATGGATGTGGTATTTTGGCACAGTGACTAAGGGCATGGATTCTGGATTCAGACTGCCAGCTGTTCAAAATTTCTTGCAAATTACTTAATTTATTGGTGACTCAATTTTGTCTGTTTAGAGTGGGGATGATAACAATGCCCCTGAAAGGTACTCAAAGGGTTGTTGTGAAGATGAAATAAAATAATATATCTAAAGTTCTTGCAATAGTGATTTGGTCATGAGCACACAAGAAGTGCTATGTATTACTAGTTAGGATATGGTTGCAAATAAAAGAAAATTCAATTCAAGTTGACAGTTGACTTAAATGATATAGGGAAATTATTGGTTCATGTAACTGAAAAGTTCAGAGGCAAGATGTGATTCAGACATGTATTGATAAGGACTCTGTTTATGTTTTTCTGCAATTCACTCCATTCTACCCTCCTCCCTTTGGAGATTTCATTCTTCATGGCAGTAAAATGTTGTAGTAATTTTTGACTTTACAGACACATTGTACACTACCAAAAAGAAGAGAGATTCTCTTTAGATAGCTTCAGCAGAAGGCTGGGGATGCTCTTGCCTAGAAGCAATAACTCCTGACATCTATCTCCCTGGGAAAATCGTATCACATGCCTATCTTGAAACATTCACTGTGGCCTCTGGGATTGGATATACTGATTGGCATAAACTAATCATGTATAATTTATTGGACTGGAGATGAGGTCAGCATTGAAGTACTTGGACTTCATGGTGGAGGAGTAGAAACCCAGACCAAAATTGGGGCACTATTAACAAGAGGAAGGGAAAATGGATGTCAAAAATAGCAAAAGTATTCTATTGATGAATAAACTGTAGAGAACTTCTTCAATCCCACTGACGCTGTAAAATGGACAAAAGGAGGGGAAATTTCATCAACAGCACATCACCTTCACAAAACATTCATTTTGGTGAAATGGTTTACCTGATGCACTGCAACGGACAGTGTTCCTCCAAGCTCATGGCTTGCTGAAAAGAATTTTTTTTCACTCCAATCTCCCCCTCTTCAACAGTCCCTCCAACAACAAATATATTCTTTTATTTTATATTTTCTGCAATCTTTGGATGTCCTTGCATACAATATGAATGAGAACCCTTAATCCCTAATAATCTAGGATTATATTCTTAATTTTATAAAATAAAAGCATCTTTTGCAGTTAATTCTCTCATATAAAATAAAAACTAATAGTGAATGCATTTAAAATGGAAAGATCATACATTTTATGTGATTTTTTTGTCAATTTGCACAGGATATTGAAATATAACCATAACTTTATCACAGTGATGAAGGTTCATGAGACAGTGTCAAGCATCTTGTTATGGAAAATGTTCAGGCCATTTTTTATTCTTGCTTTTTTTGTTTTAATGATATACACAAAAGACACTGCTTTCATTGTAACCTTCTGTATAAAACACTATACTGACATCTGAGGATTAAGTTTTAATTGAAGTAAGATTTCAAATGGTCTATTATCTGTGGTCCCTATATAATGATCACAAAGACATCCTAGAGCAGGCAATGAAACAGATAAATATGTTGAAAAGACAGCTAACAGCTCCATTTAGCTCACCCACGCTTGCCAAACTTGACACACACAATTTATCCCAGACTGATGGAACAGGAGCATAAAATATAGCCAGATTGTGATACTGTATGTTTCTCAGATGGTGTTTCCTTGGACTGAAAATCAGGTATCTCATATGCCCAGATATGGTATTCGCATAGCTGTGGATGGGCTCTTTGCCCAAACTCATCACATTTTTTATGCTTTAGTTTGGAACTTCCTTGAGAGCAAGGTTAATGGTGAGTCTCTCATCTGTATAACATCTTGGATGAAATGAGTGCTCACTTCTCTCCAGCACAAAGAGAGAGTGGAGACACATCCATGATTAAATCCAAACTTACTCCTAGGGGAGAGTGAGAAATGAATCCAACAAATATTTAACAAACAATAATAATTTGCAACAGTGATTGTAAATGATAGGAAGTAAAAGTTTTGCTCTAAAAGTGGCTCCAATGATGTTTTTCGTCTCTAGATTTTTTTAGATCTTCACTCAACAGTTTTATCAGGGAAACATGTCAAAGGGAATTCCACTCTGGACTGATCTGAATTTGAGTCTGTTTTCAAAAGTGATTCAATAACCTGGATTCCAATAGCTTATAGATGAAACCCAAACAAGCCTAAGATGGCAGTTTCGTGTAGGGTGGGGGACTAGACCACAGTTGCAGTGTTGTCCATTTTTATTAGAAACAACGCCCCTCTTCCACGTGTGTTCCTCTTCCCGAGCCCCATTCAGCCAGCCACTTCCTACTTCCCAGCTTAGGACTTGCTTAGTCTGGGCTATATTGAGTCCAAAATGTACAGAAAGGCCCTGTCAGCAAGAAGCCGGTAAAAGAAACCTCTTGTGGACATGGATTGAAATGGAAATAACCCGCCGCTTCCCAACACCCCTGTCTTTTTTTTGTTTAGGACACTGGAGACACACAGAAGTTGAGAGAGTGTGGATGAGGAGATGAGGGGAACGTGGTGTCTCTTGGCTTCACTGCGGGTTTTAGTGGTCACCCTGACAGCCAAGGACGTTCTTGCTGCTGTTACTCATCCCCTTGCTTCCGCTCCTCCTCTGGTCCAAAGGTCTCATTTTTGACACTCACCAAATGAGGCAGCCTGGAGGCAGAATTTGGGATATAAAAAAACAACAATTTCCAAACAGAGCCTCTTCAAGTAAGTAAAGCCAGTGAAAGGTCTTCACTTTTGCTTTCCAAAGGAGGACATGATGAAAAGGGTAGTGGAGACAGAGATGTTATGAATAGGTAATATGCTATACCAAATAGGAAATTATGAAAAGGCAATATACCATACTAAAATGAACCACAGGTGGTTCAGACAAGGAATAGTTGCCATGTGGCATCACTTTCAGAGATCTGAGCATTGGTAGGCAGTCTGGCAGCAGGACCAGGATAAGCCACTTTGCTCATGGGTGGGAGAGTTCAGTGTGCAGACATAAGAGAAAGAAAAATGCTTGTTTGCCTTTTTCCATTTGGTTTCTTGGAGGAAGCTTACACATCCTCTAGTGCAATCAGTCTCACTACTTGGAAAAACACTGCAGCCTCTCCTCCTCCCTGGGCTGCACCACCCTTGCGGGGAATGTGGCTCTGCTGTCTGAGATCTGCAGTGCCCCAGGATGCCCCTAGGAGAGCTCGCAAGGACTATCCAGTTGACTAGAAGAGTCCCTAGCATGAAGCCAAGAGCTAGGGCAGAGCAGAAAGAACAGGTTTCAACTGGACAGAAGGGAGTGAGGCCAACTTAAGGAAGGCAGCATCAGGATTGCTAACCACAGAGAGCTCTTCCTTCAGCCTGAAACCACTTTCTCCCTTTTCTGCCTGGAAAATGGCCTCTTCAGTTGCCAAAACCTGGCTCAAAAATCCTCCTCCCCCAGGAGCCCTCTCCAGACTCTCCCAGTCAGAGTGGGTGGCACTTTCCCCACTACAGCAATTCTCTCCTCCCTTTCACTGTTCACCTGCACGCTTTCTCTAGCCAACCTGTGCACCTTTAGAGGAAGAGGCCCTGTTGTATTTATTTTTATGTTCCCCAAACCTGGAATAACAATGGTATCGATGATGATGCTGCTGCTGATGAAAGCTAACACTATATAGCACTTTCTATGTGCCAGCCGTGGTTCTGAGTGGTTCACATATTTTCCTTCATTAATCTTCACGACAACCCTATGAGACAGCTTCTATTATTTCTCTTGTTTTACAAATGACAAAACTGTAGACCCAGAATGGTTAAACAGCCCTTGAAAGATTAAGAAACAGGGACACACAGCTTCTGAGTGTTGGGCCTACTGGCAAACTCAGCATTTTGTCTCTGTCCTCTCTCTCTATTGCCAGAACACACACTAGGGAGTCTATAAATGACTTTTTCATGAATGAATGGATAGACTGGGAAAGGAAACTGAAACAAATGCCACCTAAGAATGGTTTAGATGATTTTGTTTTGTCTATGAGATATATAGAGACCATCTCTTGTTCTCAAACTCTTAGTCTGACAAAAGATTGATTTCTTGATTGAGTTTCTCTTTTTTGGGGAGGAAGATTCGCCCTGATCTAACATCTGTGTCAGTCTTCCTCTATTTTGTATGTGGGTTGCTGCCACAGCATGGCTGCTGATGAATGGTGTAGGTCCGTGCCTTGGAACCAAACCCAGGCCACTGAAGTGGAGTGCACCGAACTTAACCACTAGGCCTTGGGGTCAGCCCCAATGAATTTCTTAATATGAACAATCTTAGAGAAATGTAAAAAATAAATGCTACCCAGTTATATACAACATGCTGGCGTGTGTGTGTGTGTGTGTGTGTGTGTGTGTGTGTGTGTGTGCATACTTAAAATTTGGAAAATAACACTGCAATGAATATTGATTCAAATAATTTCAAATATAAAAGTCATCTATGTCAACCACCAATTTTGTGTTTGTGTCACCTCTACAGAGTATTCATTAATAATGATTATCCAGCCTTGGATTGAACTCCTCCAGTGACGGGAAACTCACACCTTTCAGTACAACCTATTCAGTGTAATTGTAACTCCGCTCACTTCCTGGAGCATCTGCCCACTGATTCTAGCAGGAGGCAAAGTGCCGGGCCAGAAGACATCTTTGGCTCCCTTTTCCCTATATATTGCCAAGTTATTAAACATTAATCCCTTTGCCAGAAAGGAACCAATCATTTAGATTTTACTCATTGTATCCATATCTTATTGCTTAATGTTGTTTCATATTCTTGGGTTTTGGGAACCTAGGAAAGAGGAGAATGAGACTTCTAAAAAAACCAACCATGACAATAGGATCTGTAAGTCACTTAGAGTGATGCGTCTCAAAATCTAATGTGCACACGAATCTCCTGGGGATCTTGTTATATGTAGATTCTGATTCAGCAGTTCTGATGTAGGGCCTGAGATTCCATATTTCTAATAGGTTCCCAGTTGATACCAATACAGCTGGTTAAGGGACCACACTTAACTTTAAGTAGCAAGGAATTAGAACTTATGAAGGTGTGAGACTGCATTTGCAACAGTTCTTCTGTTCTTGGCATTTTCCTTTAAATTAGGACCTCTGCTTCTTTAAGAACTCTAGTTTGTCCACTCACCTGACAGTAGGATTTCTCAAACTTTAATGATTATAAAGAATCATGTGGGAGAATTCTTTAAAAATTCAGATTTTTGGTCCTTTCCAGATATTCTAATTTGGTAGATCCAGAATGGGGCATGAAATATGAATTTTTTAACAAATTTGTCCCCCACATATGATTTTGATGCAGATGGCCCTTGGCTCAGGCTTCAGGAAATGCTGCCTGGAACAAATAAGTTAAGTGGAAACACTGGTTTTCTACATAGCTCATCATTCTTAATCATCAGAGTGAAGGATGTCAACTAAATGGTGACCATATTTTGTAGTGGTTGGTAATGAAAGCCCAGAGTCACACTGTTTGGTCAAACTACTCTCTCACAGCCACAAGGACATGCCCCAAGAATGCCTCCCTGACTGGAGAATCCAGTCCATATGCTTTTGTTACAGGAAAACTTCAATAAATAATAACATTCAGAGAGCAAACGATGTAGTGGACATATGGATGCCATTTATTATTGAATGAGCTAGGCCAAGGTGCCATTTATCTGGGTTCTGCCTCTTAACAAATGGCATCTTCATAAAATGAAATAGTGCTACAAGGGCTCTGCCAAATTAGTAGCACTCTTGTTTTAATCTGGATCCTTAGAAAATCATCCAGCTCCCACAGGGCCCAGAAGAAAATTAGCCACATTTGAAAATACCCAAGACTACGAACTCACAGCTTTGGTTTTCCAATCTGTTTTCTTCCCAGAGGATGTGCAGGAAACAAGAAAGTGAGGTCAGTGATCTTCACTAAGGCCTGGAAATAAAGTATCCAGGGGATACCAGTAAGAAGTAGGGAGCTCTGGGAAGGAAGAATTGGTGAGATGTGTGATCTCTGCATGATGGAGCCGAGACCAAGGAAACTTCCAAGTTGATTCCTTGAGATGCTGGGAGGTGGGTAGGATTTCTGCCATAAATATTTCTTGGGAAACCAAGAATCCAATTTGCTTCCTGCTCAAACAGGCAAAATGCCACTGAGCTCAAGCATATCCTAAGTAAAGCGAATGAGAGGAATGTGAATATTCTTATTCTTATACCATGTGCATATCGCCAGAATTCTTGGCTCATTCACACATGCTCATATATTTCTAAGCTTGCTAAGGTTATGGTAAGATGATGAAATGAAATCTGTGCTGCCTAGGGGGAAAACACTAAGGAAACACATATTTTAAATGCGGATTGTGTGTATTTGCATTTTTGTGGTGACTATGTGTTGGAACGATGTGACTTTTGCTATCGGGATAACGGGCAATGTGGCAGTAATATTCAAAAATAAAACCGCTAGGAAAATTATTGCAAAACGCGGATGTGAGTGTGGGAATCTTTGGTAAATGATATGCACATCTACACATCAGCAGATGTACTGATGTACTCTTTGCACTGCCAAGTTCCCGCCGACGAGGCAGGCTGATTGGATATGGTGATAGGGGATCAAAGGGGTTTTCGGAATGGCCATCCTCTGACCTTTCCAAAGCAGACAAACAGTCAGAGTTGCACGGAGACATAACAACATACGGTGACGTGGAGACTTTCGTAACAAGACACAGATGTAAACAACCAAAAACGTGCCCAACTTTGCCCCCTTGATTAGTGGTGGCTTCCATCCTCTTTTTTCAAACTAATTAATAATCCTTGGTCTGATGAGAATCGGTAGGCTTCTTAAGAAAGGATTTCCATATTATTGACATTTGAGGACCATATAGTCCAACCTCTACAGTCAAGATTGCTAAAAAGCTGAGGTGAAGTGGCCTGTTCAAAAATCACATACAATTAGTTGATTGCAGAATCAGAAAGTCGAGAATAAGGCTCTAGTCCAACACCTTCTACACTGGCTCTTGCCCTGCCTGTCATCTATGCAGGATTTGTGTCACCCTGATTATTTAACCTTGACGCATTTACGTGGATGATGAGATTTCTTATTGTATCTCCTACATCAGTCCCTGGCCTGGAAGAAAGTAGATAGTCAAAAAACATTTCTAACAATATTTGCTGAATGAATGAACTAATGAATGAATGAATGAGTCTCATATATCAATTATCTTTCCAGATTTTCAGTATATTTTTACACCAGTGTATTCTTTTTGAATATTAACTGTGCTTTAAAAAATATATAAACTTTCATTTAAATTTCGGTTTTCTACACACACTGCAATCAGCAATAGCACCACCAATGGCGCCATCGTGATGACTCATCCTTAACACCAAGAGTCTATGTTCAAAACCATTCACATTCAATTTTACATTCTAATGGCCAGCGTCTCAGGAGGGCAAATTACAAATGGCAAATAATGCCTCATGGGGCAATACTTATACAGAGACCTTAGAATCCATTTTCTCCAAAGGTAGTCTTTCTGATTGGATTACTACTTGTGGCTGTGGTTAAAATCGACAACCACAGATTATGTGAACTTTTCTTTCCCACACTGTACGCACGCACACACACACACGTGTCACACACTGCATAAAACATGCCTGTGTGTTTTCTAATCCTTCTGTTTTCAGTTTCTCTTCTCCTTAAAACCTGTGCGTTATTTTAACAATACATGATTGTTTCCTGCTTCTTCTTCCGTTGCCTTTCTGGTGCTCCTGACTATTATCTGCCACTGCTGGCTACTCCATAATCCAGGACCTGCATTATTTTTCTCTCCAGTGGATGTGCAAAGGCACAGTTTTACAGATAGAAAGCTAATGAATACAGTTTTTCTCCCTTTGAGCTCAGAGAGCACCATCAGGATTGTGGAGCTAGTGTGAAAGGAGACGGCTCCGCTCTCCCTCACTCTTCTCCGGGTTAATTTAGCTAGTTCTGAAATGAACTGGAAAGTCTTTAGCTGCCCCTGGTAACTCTCTTTTGGTCTCCTATTAGCCCGGGGCATAGGATGTGCTGTTTCCAACAGAGCAAAATCAAACTGTGTGGAGAAAACTGCATGGAGAGTGGAACCCGTGGAGAGGAAGGTTTCTGGTCCCCCCTCCTCCTGTTAGCCCATGTCCTTCCCTGTGTTTGCAGAATGTGTGTGTGTATGTGTTTCCGGGCAACACTGAAGCAAAAGAGAGGTACACGTGAGCTTACTCTTTATCCATTGACATTTGATAATACTATTTTGGCCAGATTTTCATGATTGTTGGAAGGTAATTTTGTAGCCTGAAAATCTCTTTACCAAGAGGATGCCTTTTACCCGATCTGAGTTAGACACACTATGTGGGGATGGCCTGTGATCTCTATGATGCTGATTAGCAAATCCAACAGAAAAAAAAAAACCCCAACAAAACCCACAATCCCTATGGATAGCAAGAAAAGTCATCCAAGAGTTAGATTTGAAATGCTAAAAATATTTCAAATTAAATGACTCAGTATCTGCTCCTATACATAATATACTGTATGAATACAAGCGTGTCTGCAACTCTGAAAATATATGCTCCTCTCTGTGATATCACATCAGTTTTTTTGTGTGTGGGTGTGTGTGTGTGAGGAAGACTAGCCCTGAGCTAACATCCATTGCCAATCCTCCTCTTTTTTTTTTTCTGAGGAAGACTGGCCCTGGGCTAACATCATGCCCATCTTCCTAGACTTTATATGGGACGCCGCCACGGCATGGCTGACAGGCAGTGCATCCGTCCCAGCCCAGGATCCGAACCTGCGAAACCCCGGGCCGCTGAAGCTGAGCGCGCGGACTTAACCGCTACGCCACTGGGCAGGCCCCCACATCAGTTTTTACTTATCTGTCGACAACTGAGTGTTCTCAGTACCCCAGCACAGGTTCTGATATAGAAAGCAGAGTGTAGAGAGGGGAAATATGTGGTGAGGGGCCCCGCAGGTCTGATGTGGTGCGGCTCGGTATGCAGGGGAGCTGAGGCCTAATGAAATCTGAGAGCTGTTTCTACTCAGCTTCCTTGAAGTGCTTCCTCTGAATCATCTCACGGGATCATTGGACCAAAAAGAGATGGCCTTGACTCCCACCTACCTCTGCTTTGAAAATGTAAACCTAAGGGGTCCCGGATGGCCCAGCTTGGAGAGCCTGCTCTTTGGTTTTCTGACTCTTTTGATGACAAGCACGATAAAAGAAATGGTAAAAAGAACTCTGGGTTCTTTGATAGGCTGGCACATTCAGGTTGGGACAAGCAGTTTGTGAAATACTCCACCCGCCCCTCTGAGGCACCATCCCCACCCTGCGCAGAGGCCTCGGGACTGCTTCAGCTGCACGACTTTTCGCTCGTTTCATTTCTGGTCTCTACTCCTTTTGCCCTGGAGAGTCTATATGAGGCAATCGTTGCTACCTGTTATGATGAGCCAGTGCCCTAAAGAACATTTCCTAACCCAGCTCCACCCTCCCTGAGAATGAGTTTAACCCTAGAAAGTTCCTTGAAGAGGCCCCATAGGAGCCCTGAAAAACCACCGCAGAGGAAAGGGATTCTAACCTGCTGATGGGAGGCCACACGGAAGGAACGTGATGTAATAGAGACACTCCCTCCTCTATCTTGATGGATGACTTAAATACATTAGATGCCTTTTAAAAATAAGTACATATTCTCAAGGCCTCCTTTCCTACTGCCTGCTCCATGTGCACACCCTTATTTTCTGTTTTATATACACACACCCCACTTCCGGGATCACCACCACCAGCGCCATGCAGCATCATCAAATAGATCCACACAAATTCTGGTGTGCCATTTGAGAGTCGTGTGGCCTTAGACACATTATTTGACTTCACGTGCCTCAGTTTCCTCAGATGATGAGAAGAAATACTAATAGCTCCCTGGTATGGGAGGCTGTGGGGGGTTAAGAGAGGAGATGAAGTTTCTCACCTAGAATCTTGCCCAACACCTGCCACTCTGTAAAGGTAAACATCAGTCCACCTTCCCCACCCCCTCCCTTTGTTTCTCCTGGAGTGAATCCTAAATGCTGTCCTCATAACCTCTCATATTCGGAGGTCTTCACTTCATAAACTGTCTTTCTTTCCTCATATCTGAAGGGTTTTGCCTTCTCATACTGTAATGGTCACCCTACACCTTAGGGTGTAGACTCTTAGGAAGAGTCTGACAGCTAGACTCTTAGGAAGTTTCCCTCCTTTCGCCCATCAGTCTCTCCTGCTTCACTTAAAAAATACCTAGACGATGTGGCATACGGCTGGTAGTGCTTTCCTCAACAAGACAGCTTTCCCTCTGGATCTCTGCACAGTCATCTAAATGCAGTCTTCACAGATTAAAATTGAGTGCCACAGAGGGGCTCTCCCAGCAATCGCTCAGCTGCTTTCCTCTTTGGGGTCCAGGGTCCGTGCTCCCTGAACGAAGATCCCTTTGACTTCAACAAATTGGAATAATACCTATTTCAAATATATTATTTGATGAAAGCAGATGTCAGCAGATACTGCCTATGTAATTGATATTTGATTTATTCAAGATTTATGCATGCTGTGCCTTAGATTTATTAATGATAATCCCCGGCTCTTGTGTTTAATATAGTGGAACCAAAACATAATTTGCTGGGATCAGTCAGAAATGCATCAAAGTGATTAACTCTACATGCAAACCATTATCCAGTGACATCCCTACTGTGCACAGTGCAAAAGGAGGCAATAATACAGTAATTGGCTTCACTTATGCAAGTCAGATATTTGCTGTGATTGCTAGTAAAATTTGGTCCCTTTTATCTCTGATTCTGCATCTCCATATCCCTTGTCATCCTTTGATGCTCCTTTTTCAGGCAGGATTCCGAAATGAGTTGGGGTGTGAACACACACATAGATGACATCCCATCCCAGCAATTAGGCAGTAAGGAAAGTGCAGAATCTTACTAAAACAGATAGGAGGCGAACTGTTCTTCTCAGGAGGCATCCTAGTGGGACACTGCCTCTGGTGGGATGGGGGGGCCACCTCTCTCCCCCAGGGGAATGCCAGCCAATGGAAGTCATATTCCAGCACTGCTCTCTATCCACATCTGTCACCTGTATCAATACCCAGACTGGCTTCAAAATCATTGCCATGTTGGAGTGGACATTTGGGGTTATGCAAACAATCACTAAGATAACTTTTTTTCAGAAAATGCTGCTTCATTTATGTTTGTTTTCTGTTTTGTTTTTTTTTTTTTCCTGCTAATTAAAACTTAATTGGATGGACAACCTTATTATAAAACTATCTTTCTTACTTTTTTGTTTTAAAATATCTTTTCTATTATTAATTGTTGACAACAATAGATGAGAGCAGTTTTATTTTAAAAATTTGAAAGTAAAAATAATATACACATGTGGCAAAATATTCAAAGTCTATGAAAATGTGTGAAATGAAAAACAGAAGTCTCCCTTCTCTGTTTTATCCCCTATCTCTAGTCCTTCTCCCCAAAGGTAATCATTGTAATAGCTTCTAGTATAGCCTTCCAGAAAATGTAAACAGTATACCTACATATGTATGCACCATGTGTTTTTCATTTAATACTGTAACTCAGAGATGTTTCCCTGTTTGCACCTGGAGAGCTACCTGATAGTTTTCCATTGCTATCTATGATCATTTTAAACTGTTTAAAGTGCTGCCTGGCCTGGCAATGCTATACAGTAAGCTTTATACTTGGAAATTATTTCAAAATTCCAGCCTGGGAACCAGGGTGGCAATTTAGAATGAAGTAGCATCTTGTGAGGATTTACGGCAAAATGGAAACACACACTGCATCCCACATTTTACAGCAAAACTGGTAAATAGTCCTTGATTTCTCTGTTGCCTGAAATGTGCCATCAGTCTTCAGGGCATCTGGTAGAATGCGTCAGTACGTCAGCATGGCATCTTGATGGGCAAGGGCATTTCTGACTCTTGCACCTAACACCAGGTTTATATTGGGGTTTTAGCGTGTTAAGTGACACGTTGGTAAACACCGCTCACATCATCCACCTCACGCATCTAACGTGAGTCACAACTAATTTAAAATGAAGTCCTGGGATGCTTTTCTTTGGTATCTTCATGGAACAACACCAGTTCTATATCAGTTTCTCTTTTGCTCCCCAAGCAGTATTAGAGGTATCTGAAGAATATACAGGGACGGCTCACAAGGAGCCTTCTTTTGCATTTTTAATGCCATTAGGGAATTGCCCCAAATCAAATGGGTATCTTCTGACGTTTTCTAGCTCATCTTTTTCAATCATTATGAACAATGCCCTGTGTTCTGAATGGCATTCTGCATGGGCTAGGCCTGTCGATGCACATCCCAGGCCTTGGTCATTAAGAGCACTCTCTACTCAGCAAACCCACTGCCCTCCTGAGCCGTGGATGCAGCATTCACTCTCTGGACTCGTCTCTCTTAGCTGCTACAGAAGCTATTCCCGCTTCAGCAATCCGAGTGATCTATTTTTCCTGTCCTAAAAGTTAATTGATTCCTGCCTCTGAGTGCTGTGGACTATGAAGAGCTATGTCTTTGCTGGGCAGCAGTCCATCAGACGAGGTCCAGCTGGACTCACTTGGAAAGGCTGCCAGGCTGCCACAGCCAGGCACAGCCTGAGGACCCTGGGCCCGAAGTCTAAAGGAAATTAGGACAAGGCTAAAAGAAGCCTGAGGGAGTGATTTCAAAATGTGAGGTATGGCTGCCAGTCTTCACGGTGTAAATCTTCAGACTCCCAGGAGATAAGGGGACCATTGCTGGTAGAGAGGGGAGGGACCGGTGGGCACATTGCAAGCTGATAACCATTATGGTGAGCTGATCCTTGAGCAAGGCTCACTGGGGTGCAAATCCCAATTATATATGCTCTTTTAGCTGAGAGGCCTCAGGAATAACACTGAACCACTCTGGGCCTCAGTTTCTTCTTCTGGGGGAAAATGTCTACCTTGGGTATTATGGAGAGAACTAGGAAAATGTGTATGAGGAAATGTATAGTAGGCAAATGATACATGATGCTAGCAGGTGCTTGGCACCAATACCTGATGGACAATGATATTGAGAATAGTAACATTTATCACTATTCAACAAGGTCCCAAAATTCAGGCCACTAGCAATTTTCTCAGGGAAAGGCTATGAGGACTTCAGATACCTAAACCACACTCTGGAGGGCATCTGAAGTCCACCAGGCCACCTCCTGCTCACCTTCTACTGCCCCAGGATTTAGGCTCACTAGCCCCTAAAACTCTCTTACGCTTCCTGTGAGCCAATGATACTGACAATCCCAAAGGGATTGTTTTGCTGGTGTTTACTGAATGCAGGTCATAACTATATTTCCTATACTCCTAGGCCCGAGGAGTATAATAAGGAGGAAATGCGTGGAAACCCTGAAGCAGCAAATGCTTAATTAACTTCAAAGTATTAGGAGAAAGGCTGGCTGAGGCTACTTAAATTTCAAAAAAACATCAGCTTCCCTCCTGGAAGTGAGTCCTTTCCTTCCAGAGAGCACTGTTCATGTTCAAGTTTTTGAAATGACACGTGATGCTAAGTTTGGGTGCTTTAGGCTTATGAAAGCTCCTTTATTGCTGAGTCACTCTTAAACTTGAGGCAAGCTGGTAATTTTTGGATTATCCACGACATTCAACTGGGCCTGCACAATACCAGGATATCAGGATGAATGTTGTTCTTCTGGGCCACCAAGTCACAGACATTTGTAGAAGGTTAGAGTCTGAAGGGATCTTAGAAATCCTCTAACTTAGTGTCTTGGCTTTCAAACTTATTTGAGATGGGTGCAGAACAGGTTTTATCAAATAAATTCTTGTGCAGGATACCAATAAATGCAACTGATAGAAGTGCAGTTACTCTTATTGGAGGAGGAGAAGAGAATCCCCCTCTGGGCAACTCTGGGATCTGAGACATCTTGGAAAACCACATCTGTCTAATTTAATTTTCACCCAATAGGAGAGGACTATAAGGCAGTGCTATCTTAAAGCATGGTCTCCTGAGCACAGCATCAGTCCCACCTGGGAGCTTGTTAGTAGCTCAAGTTCTCAGGTCCTCCCCGGACCTACTGGTGGCGGAGTCCAGGCATTTGCACTTTAACACAAATCCTTCGAGATGATGCTGATGCCTACTCACTCAAGAACTAGTTCTCTAAGAGCCTTCCAATGAATACTGCAGGTTCACTTAACAAAATTCAGCTTTGGTAGATGGCAAGGCTGCCCTCTACAAATCTCAGGGAGATTCTAGGGTATGCACCCTGTCTTGGGAGTGGTTCTCTTCTATTCCATACACTTTTGTAGCATTGCAGAGTTCTCTAGGTCTACTGTACTTTGGAAACAATTCAAACAGTGGTTCTTTTAGACAAATGGCTTATAATCAAGAGCTTTTGATCCCTATGATAGATTAAGTGTATTTGGCCAGTAGCCCAAACTGGTGCAATAGGATTACACCCAAATATATGCTATTCCACAGAGATTATAATTTGTCAGTTACAAAAATAAAGCACACTTTGAATTTAAAGAGTGATTTTTAGTTTTCAGAACATGTTTCCCATACACTGTCTCATTTGATAATGCCCTCCCCTGACACTCTACAACTTCCCCCTTCCCATTTTTCAGGGATGAAAAAATGAAAACCAGAGAAATTAGTTGAGTTTTCCAGGCCACACACCTAGATAGTGGTGGAATGAGCAATTCGAATCCCATTCTCCTGATACCTAGTCCACCATTTTTTATCATGTTCCAGGAAATGCATTAGACAAATTCCTAAGATGCGAATTTACAACCAGATCAGTTTCCTCCACAGAGCTTCATTCTTTTCTCTCTCTTCTGTTGCTCAGAATTGATAGTAATAAGCTTCATAAAGGCCCTAAAATTGCTGAATCCCCACTTCAGTGATTAGTTGGGGAGCTTCCTGCCCCATCCTGGTGACAGGTGAGGTGTGAGGCGTCACAACTAAGGCAACAATTCCCTTCTGATCCTATCGGTGGGCATCTGTTTCTAGTTGTAACTGGACAAACACTCCCTTTGCAGGAAAACTAATAACATCTTAACATATGGTCTTGAATCTGGGCCACCTAATGACCTTGCATGGAGATTAATTGAAGGTGTTAATGGCAGAGTTCCCAGCCAGGAATGTCAAAATATTGGCTTGGCCTGCTATGTACAAGTTTTAAGAGGATTTGCTATTGATATTGAACTGGATTAACTTTAAATATAAAGAAAAATACTATAACTTCAGCAACCACCTGTGAAGCAAGTTTCTGTAGCTAAGGAGTCTGGATTAGTGCTCCAAGCAGGGTACAGGATAATGAATTTGACATCCCGTCTTGACTCCCTGGGAAAAATTCCCAGGACACAATCTTCTTAACTGGGGGTATTATAGGGAAAAAAATTCTGAGGGTAAAAAATTCATTCTGTGACCTTCTATAAGACTGTGCATGGAAAATACCACTAGAGATTAGAGCTGATTTACGAGTGTTCTGTACTATTGCTGCCCCCTCCCCCATCTCACCCAGGCAGGAGAATGGGCAACAGACCAGTGAAAAGATCTACACTTTTAACTATATTTCCTTAGGTATTTACATAGAAATGTATTCAACTTCCAGGAAGCTTCAAGCTTAGTTATCATAATTATCTCAACCTTGATCCTGGTACAATCTCCCCTTTTCTCTATTGGTTCTATTTTCTTTTTTTATTTCTATTTTAGCTACCCTAGTGCTTGTGTGCTTGTGTATGTGTGTGTTTATTATAATTCACCTTAGAGGCTTCTTGTGGAATATAAATTATAAAGACATTAAAGTAAACAGAGAATAATCTCCTTTCATGCATATATTTACAAACCCATAAACTCTAAGAAACAGTGAATTGGATATTAAAAACATTGAGAACTACTATAACTGGGCTTTTCTTTGCCCAGTTTATTCAGCTATTTTGGCCAAAGGAACCATAAAAAATATGTCAAAACCAGAATAACTGCTGGCTGCATAATTGACTAGAAAGTAAAAATTATTGACTCAAACAGAGCACCACGAATTCAATCATGCCTTAGGGAACAGGCCCTTGAAATCACAATTTCACAAGTCTTTTTTGAGGAATTTTTCAGTGCCTAGTTCTTGGAGTACTCCTTCTCTGCACTCTTGCGACACTCTGTACATACAAGTCTCTGTACGTCATTGTACAGTATTTGTGTGCATTTTCTCTGTTCTCATTTGTCTTGACAAACTGTAGCCTCCTGAGGGCAGACCTGTGTCTTATTTGTCTTTTTAATGCCCAATGTTTCCAGCAATGACTGACATAGAACAGGCCTCAGTATGTATTTTTGTAGATGAACAATTCTGTGAGGTATACAAACAAGGTTTTAGATACCATCCCGAATGCAAGGGAAGTATGATATTATTGTGGTATTAGTTCTCTCTTACCCGGAACAAGCAGAATGGAATTAACCCGTAGTATTACTGACCACATTACACATTTGGTTTCAAAAACTCACTGAAGCCAGTTAGGTAGTTTTATTTAGCCCACCCAATAACACATATTTGTGCTTATTGAGAAACATTTTGTAGCATATGAAAAAAAAAAACCCTCTAAATGCTTAATTAATCATTCTTACAAACTTAGCACATTTTCTGCTCATGTACTTGTGCCAAGATTCCACATGTGCATTTTGATTTTCCCCTAAATAAAATTTTCCAAATTCTTTAAAAAAAAAGCTTAACCCACTATGTTCAGATGAAAGAAGTAGAGAATGGAGTGGACCAGCTTTATCTAATTTTCCAAATTGAATAAAATGAAAAACAAATAAATGGATGATGAAAAGCAATGTATGTCTGATTCACTTGGCTTTCCTGTTGGTCAAACCACTCAGGTAATTCAGTTGGGCAGGCTGAAATTTCTTGCACATTTGGCTTCCAAGATCAGCAGAATGACACGCCATTCACTGGGCAGCCCACAGCAAAGAGAGCCACTCAAACCGTAAAATGAAGGAATGCTGAGCTGAACTATCACTGGTGGGCCAGGCTTAGGTGTCTATGAGCTGTGAAACACAAATAGAGTTACAAAGAGATTATGTGGCCCTGGATATTACAAATGTACTATAGACTGTTTCCCCTCGCTAAAATGAGGTGATGGAGAGATACCTCAGTGGAAAAAAGCCATTAGTGGTAGAGAATGAAGTTCCTCACTTTTCCTTCCCCATTCTCTCCCTCCCCAACCTTTCAAGTCTCCTTTGGGTCCAGTTTGGGAATTCTTGCAAAGGCTAAAGTCCAACAGTTTAACAGCTATTCAACATGGTCATAAAGCGAAGATGCAGCCCTCGATTTGGGGCTCTTGGCAGCATCAGAGGAATATGGCAAATGGCACAACTCTTTTGCCGAAAGGAAATAATGGAAGAGATGAAGGGAGGGGGTGTGGATAAACCAGATTGGAACTTTGAGATGACGACCCATAGAGCATACTAACCCACTCTGGTATTGCTATTTAGTACCTGTGAAGTCTACCATTATGCATTATTAAATTCATGTATTATTGAATCATGAATCCTTGTTCCCTGATAAGAAATGGAGATGATTTCTTAGTTTAAATTAAAGCCCTGCCTCCTTATTTAAATAAAACCGCATTACTGGCTGCCTAGCATGCTAATCAGAAAACTGCATTAAGCAGGTAGGACTATATGAATTAAAAAATAATGAAACAAGACTTTTCAGCCAGACATTGTTCCCTCGCCTGCTTTTCATGACAGCGGATTTCCTACTTGGAGTTGATAAGACAACGGCAAATGAAGATAACAACATGAGAGGGAAATCATTCACTCTAATGGGCTCCACCTGTGCAGACTTCAGCTCATTTACATGGCTGCAGAAAAATTAGAAATCATGCGGCAATTAGTCTGTTCTAGATTATGCAGTGTGTCAACTGATACCACTCAGGAGAGCACTAGTGCTAAAATGGTTTCAGAAGATAAATCTACTCTCCTATACAAACAGTTTTAATTACCTGGAAAACGACATTGCCTATTGAGAAATCTCCATTGTGAACCTGGGCTGCTCTCCTGCTATTGGAATCAGATGTGGGGAAATTCCAGTGTTTATGTAATTGACTCATATAATATTTGATGACTTGTTGAAACTGAAATTGGGCCTTTTGGTCAGGTCCCCAGTTGTTCATCAAAGGCCCCTTTAATGTCTCCTTCAGAGCTGGTCAGGGGAGGGGGGTGGTTAGATTTTGTTTTTTTTAATGCTTCTGTTTACTGGTACCCTTTGCCTCTTGAACTTTAGCTCTCATGGGTCTATACAAATCTGATAATTTATTATAAAATAATTTCAAATATGAAGCTTGAGTCAACAGATCAAGCAAATATGAACAACTCCTTATGAATAAAGTGGTAAGACCGTTAAGGTTTTGAATTCTTACTCAAGACAGTGGGATAACATTTTTCTATTCATTTTGGCCTTGAAGTATATTTATAACTTTCTTGAAAACCATGGGAGTATCTGGAGAAATAATATTCCTGAAAATTCAGCTTTTGCACTTATAAGGAATTGCTTAAAGGTTTTGATTGGTTTGCTTATAGAAATGCTTATGTGTTCACATCCACTTTATTTAGTCATTATTATTTTTGTTTTAAAAATTGTTTTCTGGGATTTGGAGTAATTCAACACAATCAGGGTTAACAGAGGCATCCTGTAAGAGAAAGTTTTGATCCTTGGGTAGGGGTAAGCTCTTGGGATATTGGTAGAATGTTTGTCTTCTGCCTGTACTTTTGGGGAAGAGAGAGTCAAGAACTCTTTTGGAAAATAGCAGGCAAAGCACTTAGCATTGTCCATAGAGTTTGCTCCCAACGCAAACACAAAATTGGCTTCTGGTTGGTGGATGGTAGTAGGAGTGGGGCATGCCTTAAAAGGCAGGCAATGCACACCTTCAGTGACTAAAGCAGGGTCAATCTTACCTACAGGTAGAGAAGGCAATCCCCTAATATAGTGGGATTGCAGCCAGGGTCACCTCTACTGGCCGAGAGAATTTTCCAAACTTACTCTCTGGGGTTGAGTTCAAGATTCCAATTCTGACTAAAAATACAGAGTTTCCAGGGACACTTCGCAGGGAACTTTAGTGTACTGGTTTTCACCTTTTGTCCCAGAAGCATTAGTTAGTCTAGTGAGGGTTGCCTTGACAAAAGACCTCCAAAGATGTATAAGTATGGCAAATGTTGTTAATGCCCCTTCCTGAATAACAAAATGAATATAGTACGCTAAAGGCCCTGAGTGTCCTGCAGTAAAAAAACTTGTTGAACCCTGTATTTTCCAGATTTATCTGAGTACTAAAAATATCGCTCCCCATCCTTTTAGTAACAGAGCACTCATTCACATCCAGTAGCCAAGAGAACAACTTTGGTTCTTACTCCTGTGTGCGAGTGAATTGTCAGAGCAGGCTTTTCCTATGGACAGGACACAAGGACCACAGTTAGGGCCACAGCTTATGGTGCTGGAGAGCACAGAGGCTGACTTCAATTGATTGATGGATTTTCTGAATCGTCCAGCTTATTTCAAGGGCAATTCCCTCCTATTTCAACACCTACATGCATACACATATACACACAGGCACACACATGAACACAGACACAGATGTTTGCACATACAACCACACACCAGGTCCATCAAAGTCTAACACAATTTTGCAACTGAGGTTCCCTATGTGAGCCACTGAACACAGAAAATGTTTTGAGTGACAATTTTCTCATTCTCTCAAAGTTGGTACTTAGTCCCATTCTAGATGCCTAGCAGATAAGTTAATTCATTACTCACAATGAATACCGTAAGGCATTAGGGCGTAATTCTCTCTTAGAACCAGAGCACACTGACACCCTAGCAATATTTTTAGGATAATCCATTTTTTTCTGACAATATCTTTTCTTACTTTACTTCACCTTCCCTGAAAGAGAATGTAAAGTGCCATATGACATTGACTCAAAGAATGACAGACCTTTTTATTCTGGAAGGGATCTTAGATACAGTGCAGTTCCTTGTCCCTGTTTTACAGGTGAGGATGGTAAGACCCAGGGGGATGGCCCAAGTTGCTGTGGGTGACACACTGAATCAGGATTATAGCTCAGGGCTTCAGACCCAAGACTGGAGTTTGTTCTGCCAGATCCCTGTCTCCTATGGGGGCTAGAGCCAAGATTTTGTGCTCTGCCATCACCCAGGACCCTTCAGGGGAGGAGAGGGCAGGCCCCATTTATGAGTCCTCGCCACAGACGTGTGAGTTCCTCACTTCAGAAAAGTAGGTCACTTGGGACTCTGACACTTAGAGGGACACTGATAGCACTGAGAAGAACAAGCAAGCCAGAAAGTCCTCAGGGGAATTGTGAGTGTCCTGGGCGAAAAGAGGAAACCGGGTGAAAGGTGAGTGAGTCAGGATGTTGTGGGGCCACAGTCCCTTCAGAGGGCATGAGTGTACAAACTTGTCCCTGAGGTGAGAAGTCCCCTTCCATGGTGCTAACATGTCAGCAGTCATTCCATTTCTAGAAGGGTGTTGATAAAGACAGGTCCAGTTGGAGGGTGTGAGAGTACTCGGTGTAGGGGAGTCTGAGTTCAGGATGGAGACTCCAACCAGTCCCTCCCACTTGCAAGGACTCTCTGCACAGCCAAAGGGGGAAGCCAACATTACAAAGCAAACGACAACAAAACAACAACCTAACCTCCTGCTTCCTGGTGCATCTATTTGATGGAACATGGAATATTATATGATCACTAAAAATAATGGTGATTCTTAAAAAAACCAGAAGTAAATTGAATTGAGAAATATTTTTAAGCATAAGAACAATGACAGAAATAAAAAAGAAAATATCTATGGATTTTATTACATAAAATGTAAAATATTTGTATGTGAGAAAATGTAACAAAATCAAAGGCAACTGGTAAAGAGATTTGTCATCAATATCATAGGTACACGTTTTAATCCCTTGTTTGGGGTGGGAAGAAAGGTACTCTGTACTTTTAGAATAGGTAGCTCTAGCTGCATCAGCTATACATAATCCCTGTGGAAATTTGATTTTTTTCATCATTGTTCGTTGCTCTTTGAATCTCCTGAGGTCACAAATGTGCCCTCCTACAGTTTCTTTGAGCCACTGTTGATTATAGTTATTGGATGATCCTCACAGGCTGCAATGATATTTATAGCACATTTCATAATATGAGAGGATTTCTACTTTTGCCTGCTTTTATCTTCATTTCATTTCTTCAGTCACTTCAGTAAAGGTGCTTGTGGTGACCTCAAAATTTGCATTTAATACCCAAAATGACACCCTGCGTTTGTTTCCTTGCTGCAGGCCCAGTGCCAATACTCACATCCCTTTTTTTAGTCATTATAAATCAAAGGGTCTGAAGAACACAATAAATGGCAGGGGAGATACAACAGACAAAGCCACACTTTTGCAAATTTCCTTGATTTAGTGAGAACTCTAGAGCAGGAGGTGGCTGAGGGAGTTCCCAATACAGTTCCCAGGGTACACAGTATATTCCACCATACCAGTTTCCATCAACTAAGAGCACAGTGTAGCACTCAGAATATGGGACAAAATTAACATATGGACTGTTAGTTGTAAGCCCAAGGAGGCTCAGTCTTTCATCTTCTTCTCTGTCTCTGCTCACTCCCTTGGTGAGCTCATCCTGAATTATGGCTCTAAATACCAGAAAGTGCTGACTGCTTAGAAATGTATGTCTCCAGCCCAGTCTTCTCCCCTGAACTCCAGACTCACATATCCAGCTGCCGACCTGACATCTCCACTTAGAAGTCTAATAAACATCTCAGACTTTCAGGTTCCAAACGGATCTCATACATGCATCCCTTCCCCATCTCAGAAAATGACAATTCCATTCTTCCAGTTGCTCAGTCTTCTCTTATTATCCCCCCTCTGATTCAGCAGGAAATCCTGTTGACTATTATCTTCAAAACATATCCATAATCTGACACTTCCCACCACTTACATTGCAATTCCCCTGGTCCAAGCCCCCATGACCAATCACCTCAATGATTGCAATGGTCTCTAACTGACCTCCCTAACTTGGCCTTTGACTTCTACAGCCCATGCTCATCATAGCAGCCAGTCTGTCACGTCAGACCTTTAACAAAGGCTTCCTGTCTCTCCGAGGGGAAAGCACAGATCCTCACAGTGGCCAGAAGGCTTACTGGTCTGTCCCACACCTTCCCTCTTTCACGCGGTCTTGTAGTCACCTCTGTCTTACTCCCTCTGCTCAAGCTACACTGGGCTCTTTGAATGTGCTTTCTGAACATGCCAGACATGCCTCTGCCTTGGAGATTTTTTTTTAATTTGTCTTTTCTTTTGCCTGGATCACTGTTCCTCATCTCAAGTCTTTGCCTAAATGACACATTCTCAGTGAGCCCTTCACAGACCACACTGTTTAAAATTGTAACCCTCATCCTGATATCCCTTATTTATTTCCCCACTTTATTTTTGTCCATAGCACTTATTCCATGTGAAATTATAACTTTACTTATTTATTGTCAGTTTCTCTGCACTAAAATACAAGCACAATGAAGGTAGAGATTTTTGTCTCAATTTTCCACTGCTATAATCTCAGTGCCTGAAATAGTGCCTGCAACATAGGAGACACTCACAACATATTTATTGACTGAATGAATAAAGAAAGGAGAAAAACATTCACATAAGTTTTTATTCACATAAGATTAGATACTTGGGAGAGAAAGATACGTATGACAGATCAGTGCTGTGCAAGGCAGTTTACGAGCAATGTTAACTTTTGTGACAAAATTCTGCAAATTTCAATGCCTTCATGTAAAAGTTTATTTCTCATTTGTACAAAGTCCATTGTGGATGTTCCTGGTTGGGCAGGTCTCCTGAATGGCTCTCCTATAAGCAGTAACTCAGAGATCTAGGCTATTTCCATTCGTCATTATCTACATCCTCAGAATTCCTAACTTGCACCAAACAGGAGATAGAGACAGGTAGACAATTATTGCATAAAAGTTTTATTGCATGGATGGGCTTTCAAGTGGCCCACATATTTTTGCTCTCTTTCCTTTGACCAGAACCCAGGTACATGGTTTCACCTAGATGCCAGGATGGTGGGGAGGGGACTAGGAAATACAGCTTAGCTGTGTGCCCAGGAAATAGTAGAACTAGATATTGGTGAACATTAGCAATCTTGACAACATAGATTAGATAATACAAATGGATAAAATAAACACTAAGTTCCTAATAGACCCTGAATAGTCAATTTGTAGAAGAGAAAAATCTAAAAAGCTAATGAACATATAAAAGAATGTACAACCTCAGTATTACAAATGAGTGTGTAAATTTAAATGAGATATTTTAGGAAGTTCTTTTCTAGTTTGCTAAGAGTTTTTATTATGAATGGTTGCTAAATTTTGTCATTTTTCTTTTGCTGCATTTATTGTGATATGTGGTTTTCTTCTCCTTTAGTTTGTTAATATTACTCATTACACTGATTGACTTTAAAATGTTAAAAATAACCTTGCATTCCCAGAATAAAGTACAGTTGGTCACGATAGATTATCCTTTTTGTATATCGCTGGATTCAATTTACTAATGCTTTGTAAGGATCTTGGTGTCCGTGCTCATGAGAGACATTGGTCTGTGATTTTCCTTGATTTTAATGTCTTTATCAGATTTCGGTATTAGGGAAATTGAGAAGTGTTCCCTCCTAGTCTGTTTTCAGAAAGAATTTGTGTATGTTTGGTATCATTTCTTCCTTGAATATGCGCCAGAATTCACCAGTGAAGCCACCCAAACTTTGAGCTTTCTTTGCAGTAGTTTTTAATAAGGAATTCAATTTATTAAATAGATATAGATCTTTTACTTCTTCTTGTATAAGTTTTGGTACATTGTGTTTTTCTTTTCAAGCAATTTGTCTATTTCATCTAAATTATGGATTTATTGGCATAAAGTTGTTTGTAATATTCCCACATTATCCTTTAATGTGAAATAATATCTTAAAACTCCATGTTATTGAATATGCAGTAGGAATTATTATTTTTAATGGAGTTTTTTTTTAGAGCAGTTTTAGGATCACAGCAAAATTGAGTGGAAAGTACAGAGACTGCCCCCGTCATACATAGCTTCCCCCATTACCAACGTCCCCCACCAGAGTGGCACATTTGTTACGACTGGCGAATCTACATCGACACATCATAACCACACAAAGTCCATAGTTTACGTTAGGGTTAACTCTTGGTGTTGCCCATTCTAAGGCTTTAGACAAATGTATAATATGTATCCACCATTATGGTATCATAGACTAGTTTCCCTGCCCTAAAAATCCTCTCTGCTTTGCCTATTTATCACTCCCCCCAACCCCTGGCAACCACTGATCTTTTTATTATCTCCATAGTTTTGCTTTTTCCAGAATGTTGTATAGTTGGAATCATACAGTACGTAGCCTTTTCATATTGGCTTCTCTCACTTATTAATGTGCATTTAAATTTCTTCCATGTCTTTCATGGCTTAATAGTTCATGTTAATAGCTGTTAATTTTTAGCACTGAAAAAATATTCCATTGTCTGAATATACCACAATTTGTTTATCCATTCACCTATTTGAAAGACATCCTGGTTGCTTCCAGATTTGGGCAATTATGAATTAAGCTGCTATAAACATCCATGTGCTGGTTTTTGTGTGGACATAACTTTTCAACTCCTATGAGTAAATACCAAGAAGCATGATTGCTGGATCGTATGGTAAGAGTACATTTAGTTTTGTAAGAAACTGCCAGGCTGTCTTCCAAAGTGGCTGTATCATTTTGCACTCCCACCAGCAATGAACGAAACTTTCTGTTGCTCCACATCCTCACCAGGACGTGGGCTTGTCCGTGTTCTTGGTTTGGGCCATTCTAACAAGTGTGTAGTGGTATCTCATTGTTGTGTGGCTTACTAGTCTTTAGATCTTTTCATAAACTAGTTGTTGGGGACTGAATGTGAACACCTTTCTGGAAAGCAATTTGGCAAAATGTACCAAGTCACTTTTAAGTATTCATACTCTACAGAAAGATGCATACAAATTCTTAAGACCAAAAAAACAAGAGTACTATATGATTAAATTCTTACCAATTTAAATATATTTACACATTTGGTATATACATATTTGATACACATATGATGTGTAGGTATATATGGGATTATTTCATACTCTCTCATCTCTCCTCAAATATCTAATATCTTTTGTCAATCCCTACTCCCAGCTGATGAACTTATTTCTTCATTCTCTAAGAAAAAACTAGAAGTAATCAGAGAAGAACTACCTGACCATCATACCATGAAATCCCTCACATTCTCTGCCTTCTTTTCCAGTGCAATGTAAGAAGGGCCCATGCCCCTGTCTTTGTCAGCCTCTCCACTTGCGCACTAGATCTCACCCCTTCTCACCTTCTCACAGTTGTCTCTCTTGTAACAGTCCCTCTCTATACTGGATTATTACCATTAATTTACAAATATTCTGTGTTATATCCCAACTTAAAATTAATCCCACCACATCTCTCTGTGTCTACCTCCCCAATTATCTGATTCTCTTTAGAGCAAAGCTCCCCCAACAGTTATCTATACTAGACTGGTGTCCTTTACCTCCCACCCAAACGACTCACCAAATAAGTCGACACTTATTCCTCACGTGACTTCACCTCCAGCAGCTTTGGAGAATACCAAGAAATAGGCCACTCCCTTCTTGAAATATTTTTACAATTGACTTCCAATGTAATATATCTGCCTGTTTTCCTTTTACTTCCCTGGTTACACATTCTCAATTTTTTTGCTCTTTCTCATTTTATAAACCTCTAAAATTTGGAGAATCTCAGAGTTTACTCCTTGGCTCCCTTTCATCTCTGTCACTCCCTAAGTGATCTCATGCAGTCACCAGTCAAGGCTTTAAATACCAGAGAGCTCTTTTGAGCTCAACAGCTTCACCTGGACCTCAAACAACTTGTCCAAAGAAAACACTAGATGCTCCACTCCAAGCTTGCCCTTCTCCCAGTCTTTGCCATCTGAGTAAATGCTTTTGTTACACTCTCAGTTGCTGTGGACTGAAACCATGGGGTCATCTTTTCTATACATCTCACATCCATCCAACAGCAAATCCCATTGACTCAATACTGATCAGAGGACAGACAGGCTTAGACTTTCCTATCAGGGGGATGTTCCCATAGGTACTGTGAATGCTAAATAGATTCTGATACTATGGCCAAAGACAAATGAGGAGGCTAATGCAATAATTCATCAAAACATGATGGAATAGATTAGATAACAGACTAAACAGGACTTGGTGCTATATAGGATGGGGGAGTGGGGAGTTAAGTTAGAAGATCTAAAGAGATAGATAAACGTCAGTCAATCTGTTATTAAAGTATGTCTTCTGACCTTATTAAAATGCATCACTTGATAAATCACTTGATTAGAACATGTTTTAAGATTTGCCATCCGAGGCAATGTCTGAACTTTTAAAATAAGATTTTTCTTTTTATTAATTTGGTGATTTTTCTTCTATTTTATGTAATAGGTACTGGAATGATAGTTTTGTGCAGATATTTCTCAGGTTTTATCTCTTATACTTCTTTCCCCTCAAGTTAAGAGACTTACCTTAAACATACTCTGTGGTACATCAGTACCTGTGAGGCCCACTCTTGTTTTATTTATTTTATGTACATCCCAGCACCCAACTCACTTTCAACTACCTTACCCTTCACCTGACTCCTCTAATGAGCTTTGTATGTGTCCTTGGATATAAATGTATAATCGACATTTATATCGCTTTGTGTATGTTTGTATTTTCAATTTACATAAATGATACTATGCAATAGATCTCATTCTGCATCTTACTTGGTTCAATCAATACTATGTTTATAAGATCTGTATACCACATATTGCCACATGTATCCCCAGTTCATTGCCTCTGACAGCTGCATAGTATTTCATAAAACATCCACTACATTTCACTTATCCACCTCCCTAATCATTGACACCAACATTGTGCCTAACTCCCCACTACCACTAACAATACTGCAATTAACATCTCTTTCCCCTCCAGGAATATATGCAAGAGTTTTCCTGAAGGGTGTACCCAGGAGCATGACTTGACAGGTCATGGGGTATGCACATTCTTAATTTCACCAGGCACTTCCAGTTTGCTTCACAGAAAAGCTGCACTGGTTTACATTCCCACCAGCCTGTGGCTTCGACTTTTTGAGTTACATTTAGAAGTCCTTTCCCTCCCCCAAGATATCTATGACATTTCCTTCAATGAACATTATAGTTTACTTTTCACTCTGAAAACTTTAATCTACCTGGAGTCTGCCTTTGCATATGTTATAAGGTAGGGAATCCTGGTTTTATTTATCACCATACAGTGAGAGAGTTCTCCAAATGGTTTCTATAAAACATGCCAAAATGACACTGCTGGGTTTCACGTCACCAGTATGATATAATGGGTTCCCATACATACATGGGTCTATTTTCGTGCCCTATCTTACATTCCATTGGTCTGTTTGCCTATTTTTGCCCTAGAATTACACTTATTTTTGTTTGTGTAATTTTATTACAATGGCTTTGAAGTATGTCTTTGTGCCTGGTAGAGCAAGACTCCATTTGGCTCTTCTTTCATAAAGTCAATTTACCTATCAGTGGGTGTATTTTGTTTTTATTTAAAAAATTAAGCTGTAATTTACATACAGTAATATTCAACCTTTTCAGTATATAGTTCTCTGAGTTTTGACAAATGCATACAATTGTGTATTCAACAACACAATTAAGATATAGAACAGTTTTATCACTTCCAAAATTTCCCCAGAGCTTCTCTGTAGTCAGTGCCACCCCACTGCCACACCCTGACAATCACTGAGCTGCTTTCTGTCCCCAGAGTATTGCCTTTTCCAGAATAACAATAAAAATGGAAGCAGAGAGTATGTAGCCTCTTGAGTTTGGCTTCTTTCACTTATCATAAAAATTCTATTGAATTTTGATAGGCACTGAATTTAATTTATAAACTAATTTGGGTTGTGTTGCCACTTCTACTGTTTTAAGATAGTTCATCCATAAACATGCTATTTATTTAGATTTTATGTTCGCCATATAATAATAGAATATTATTATTCATCCAAAAAGATGTTATGTATATTCCCTAGATCCTTTATAGTTTTAGTTGCTATTGTAAATTGTTTCATACTTCCTTTGTTTTCTATTTCATTATCACTAACTTAGAGCAAGCCAGCCCTGGAGGTCTAGTGGTTAAGATTTATTCGTTTCTGGGTCAGAGAACCATACCACCTGTCTCTTAGTTATCATACTGTGGCGCCTGTGTGTTGCTGTGATGCTGAAAGCTACGCCACCAATATTTCAAATATCAGCAGGGTCACCCAGGGTAGACAGGTTTCAGCAGAGTTTCCAGACTGAAAAAGACTAGGAAGGCTAGGCCACCCACTTGTGAAAAAACTGGCCATGAAAAGCCTACGACTAGGAGCGGCGACTGTCTGATATAGCAGCAGAAGGTGAGAGGATGCTGCCAAAAGACCAGGCAGGGTTCCACTCTGCTGTAAAATCTCTAGGAGTCAGAATTGACTCCATGGCACTAACAACAATAGCAAACTTAGAGTAATAGTATTTTTAAAAGTTGAAATTATATCTATCAACATCTTATAGATTCCACTATTTGTTGCTGCTATTGAGTTTTCCAGGTTGATAATTATATCCTCCACATTTATTAACAGTTGTATTTCCTCCTACCTGCCCATGTTCTTTTTTTTCTTCTCTTACTTGGGATGTTTGGTTCTCTAGTGCCGTGCCAAACAGTAGTGGGGATGGCAGGCATTCTTATCTCATTCTTGTTCTTAAAGAGAATGTGTTTAAAGTTTCTCCTAAAGTATGACACGGACAGGTTGGGGTTTTTCAGTCTTTACCAAATTAAGGAAGTTTCTTCCTTTTTTAAAAAAAATTCTGCTTTATTTAGGTGTAATTTATATATAACAAAGTTCTCTAACTTTATATATAAATAATGACTTTATTGAGATAGAATTCACATATAATAAAATTCACCTATCGAGAGTGTACAACTCAATATTTTTTAGTATATTCATAGAATTGTGTAAACATCACCACAGTCAAATTTAGAATATTTTCATCACTTCCCCCATAATAAAACCCCATACCCAATAGCAGTCCCTCCCCTTTAGATATGACCATTTCCCTCCAAAACTCCCAGGCCCTGGCAACCACTGATTTACTATCTGTCTTTATAGATTTGCCTTTTCTGGACACTTCAAATAAATAGAATCATACAATATGAGGTCTTTTGTGACTGGTTTTTTAAATTAACACTATGTTTTCAAGGTTTATTCCTATTGTAGCATGTATCAGTACTTCATTCCTTTTTACTGCTGAATAACATACCATTGTATGAATATACCACATCTATTTATCCATTCATCAACTGATGGCCATTTGGGTTGTTTCCACTTTGGACTATTATGTCTAATGCTGCTATGAACATTTGTGTACAAGTTTTTGTGTGGACAAGTTTGCAATTCCCCCCAGGAGTGGAATTGCTAGGTCATAGCATAGCTCTATGTTTCACCCTTTGAGGAACCGCCAGACTGTTTTCCAAAGTGACTGCAGCATTTTACATTCTCACCAGCAGTCTGAGGGTTCCAATTTCTCTCGATCCTTGCCAATATTTATCATCTGTCTTTTAGATTATAGTTATCCCAGAGGGTGTGAAATGGCATCTCATTGTGGTTTTGATTTGCATTTCACTAATGACTAATGAGGTAGAGCATCTTTTCATGTGCTTATTAACCATTTGTATATATTCTTTGGAGAAATGTCCATTCAAATCTTCTTCCCATTTTAAAAATTAGATTATTTGTGTTTATATTGTTGAGTTATAAGAATTCTTTAGATAATCCAGATACTAGACCTTATGAGATATATAACTTGCAAGTATTTTTTCCCCATTTTGTGGGTTGTCTTTTCACTTTCTTAATAGTGTCTTTTGAAGCACAAAAGTTTTCCTTTTTGATTAAGTCCAGTTTATCTATCTTTTCTGTTGTTTCTGTGCTTTCCATGTCATATCTAAGAAACCATTGCCTAATCCAAGGTCGTGAGAATTTATACCTGTTTTCTTCGAAAAGTGTCATAGTCTTAGGTGTTACATTTAGGTCTTTGATCTATTTGAGTTAATTTTTGTGTATGGTGTGAGGTAAGGGGTCTATATGCATAATTTGATGAGGTTTTTCAAAAACAGGCAGTAGAGTTAATTCTACCACAATCATAATATGGAACATTTTGCCACTGAAAAGTCTTTCTTTATGCCTATTTGCAGTTAATCACTTCCTTCACCTTTGGTTCCTGGAAATCACTGACCTGCTTTTAGTCACTTTTTTTTTTTGTCTTTTATGGAATTTCATATAAATGGACTTATAGGGTATGTAGTCTTTTGTATCTGACTTCTGAGATTTGTCCATGTCGTTTCATTTATCAGTAATGCGTTCCTTTTTATTGCTTAGTAGTATTCCATTGTATGGATGTACCACATTTGTTTGTCCATTCACCAGTTGACACTTGGTTTGTTTTTAATTTTGGACTTTTATGAGTAAAGCTGACATGAACATTCAGATACAAGTCTTTGTGTAAACATGTTTTCATTCCTCTTGTTTAAAACTCTGAGAAACAGATTATTTTGACCATACAGTAAGTACACTTTACAAGAAACTGCTGAACTATTGTCCAAAGAGCCTTAGACCATCTTCCACTGTAAGCAGCAGTGTATGAGAGTCACCCAATACCCTTGCCAACTCTTAGTGTCAAGTATATCTTTAATTTTAGGACTTCTAGGAAGTGTGTATTGGTATTACATTGTGGTGTTAATTTGTATTTCTCTAAAGACTAATAATATTGAGCATTTTTAATGTGCTTATGAGTCATTCATCTATCTACTTGGTGAAACATCTATACATATCTTTCATCCATTCTTCAGTTGGTCTGTCTTTTTATTATTGAGTTGTAAGAGCTCTTTATATACTCTTGATAAAGTTTTTATGAGATGTGTCGGGATATTTTGCCAAATAGTTTCTTTCAGTATGTGTCTTGCCTTTTCATTTTCCTTTTATTTATTATTTATTTATTCCTTTCATTTCTTTTTAGAAAGGCAAAAGTTTTCAATTTTTATGAAGCTCAGATGATGATTTTTGTCTTTTATGGTCCATGGTTTTAATGCCTTATGTAAGTCTTTGCCTAACCCAAGGTTACAAAAAAAATTCTCCTATATTTTCTTCTAGAAGTTCTATACTTTTAGATGTTACATTTAAGTGTATGATCCATTTTGACTTAATTTTTATATGCAATGTGAAGTAAGGGATGGGGTTCTCCATTAAAGTACTTTAGCACTCCTCTTAAAAATCAGATGATCATTTATGTATGCATCCACTTCTGGAATCTCTGTCTATTTCATTGTTCTATATGTTTATCTTTATGCAATTTCCACACTGTCCTGATTACTGATGCTCTCTCTATAGAGTGTTGAAATACCATCTTTCTTTTTACCTTTTACAATTTTTTTTTTGATCTAGGTTCCTTGCATTTTGGTTTGATGATTTTACAATAAATGTTTCAATTTGTTCAGAAAAGTCTGCCACGATTTTGACTGAGACTGTACTGAATCTATAGATCAATCCAAATTGACATCTTTATGATATTGAGTTTTCCAAACCATGAGCATGGTATATGATTACATTTATTTAGGTGCTCTTTAATATCTCTCAGCAATGTTCTATAGTTTTCAGTGTACAGATTTTGCACATATTTTATTAAATGTATTCTTGTTTCATATTTTTGCTGCTATTGTAAATGGTTCTGTTTTCTAAATTTCAATTTCTGATTGTTCATTGTTAGTATGTAGAAATACAAATTGAGTTTTTTGAATATTGATTTTGCATCCTGTGACCTTTGTACACTTCCTTATTGATTCTAAAGCATTTTTGTGGTTTCTTTAGGATTTTCTACATTGACTATCATATCATTTACAAATAAAGATAATTTCACTTCTTTCTCTTCAATCTGTGTACATTTATTTATTTTTCTTTCCTAGTTGCAGTAGTTAGGACCTCCAGCATACTGATGAATAAATTAGTGATAAGGAAATTTGAGACTTGTTCCTAATCTTAGGGGGGAAGCATTCAGTCTTTTGCCATAAAACATGATGCTAGCTGTAGCTTTTTTATAAGCTGTTCTCTATCAGATTGAAGAAGTAATCTTCTGTTCCTAGTTTGCTGAGAGATTTTATCATGAATGGATGTTGAATTTTGTCAAAGGCTTTTCCTGTATCTATTGTGATGATTGTCTGGTTTTTATTCTTTATTCTGTTGATATGATGAATTACACTGATTGACTTTCAAATGTTGATCCAGTCTTGCACTCCCATAATAAACCCAAAATAGTCATGATGTATTATCTTCCTTTATATGTCATTGTATTCAATTTGCTAATATTTTATTAAGGATTTTGCCTCTGTGTTGATGAGGCATATTGGTCTACATATTTCTTTTCTTTGTCTGATTTTAGGACCAGGTTAATGGTGGCCTCATACCATGAATTAGAAAGTGTTCCTTCCACTTATGTTTCTGGAAAATTGGTAGAATTCACCAGTGAAATCATCTGGGCCTTTTCCTTCTTAAAAGAATTCTAATTATAATTTCAATTGCTTTAATAGATATAGGACTATTAGGATATCTCTTCTTGAGTGAGTTTTGGAAGTTTGTATCTTTCAAAGACTTTTTCCCATTTCATCTACGATGTTAAATTTATGGGTATACAGTTGCTTATAATGTTCTTTTCTTATCCTTTTAATGTTTGTGGCGTCAATACTGTATTGAGGATTCTACGTAATGCCTTGTGTATTACGAGGTCTTTCATCCTGCAGGTTGACGCACAAACTATTCCCAGCTCTGTTTGGGCTCCACCTACATTTCTCTAGTAGTTCTTTCCCTGGCCTCACTTGGCTTCCTCTCATGTATGCACTGATCAACAGCCAGCTAAAGACCTAAGGAGACTTTCTGCAGGTCTCTAGAGCTTTCTCTCTCTCTGTGCAATTCTCTCTTCTCCAGTATTCTGCCCTACAAATTCTAGACACCTTGACCTCCCCAAACTATGATCTCTGTCTCTTCAACTAAATAAGACTACTAGGCTCTGTTTGGGTTCCCCTCCCTGTGCTGAAGCCTGGAAACTGGCTCATGGGAAGGCTGTGCTGTTTCTCTGCTCTCAGAGATCACAATCATGTGCTGCTTATTTCCCAATGGCTGAAAATTATTGTTTCATATATTTGAGCTTATTAAATCATTTTATTTCCATTTTCTATATCTTGACCTATCTTTATATGCTTGGTATATTTATATCTGAGAATAATGAGTTAAAAATCTCTAAGAACTATTAAAGCAATTCTACCAGCAATGAACAAGTGGAATTTGAAATTAAAAACACAATACCATTTACATCAGCACCCCAAAAATGAAATACTTAGGTATAAATCTAACAAAATAAGCACAAGATCTATTTGGGGGAAAATTAAAGAACTCTGATGAAAGAAATCAAAGAACTAAATAAATGAAGAGATATTCCACATTCATGGGTAGGATGACTCAATATTATGAAGATGTCAGTTCTTTCCAACTTGATCTATAGATTCAATGCAATCTCAACCAAACTCCCAGCGAGTTATTTTGTGGATATTGACAAACTGATTCTAAAGTTCATATGGAGAGAAAAAAGACCCAGAATAGGTAACACAACATTGAAGGAGAAGAACAAAGTTGGAGGACTGACACTACCTGACATCAAGACTTATTATAAAGCTACAGTAATCAAGACAGGGTGGTATTAGTGAAAGAATCAACAAATAGATCAATGGGACAAAATAGAGAACCCAGAAATAGACCCACATGAATATTGTCAACTGATCTTTGACAAAGAAGCAAGGGCAATACAACGGAGCAAAGATAGTCTTTTCAACAAATGGTGCTGAAACAACTAGACATCTACATGCAAAAAAACGAATCTAGACACAGACTTTACACCCTTCACAAAAATTAACTCAAGATGCATCACAGATCTAAAGGTAAAATGCAAAACTGTAAAACTCCTAGAAGATAACATAGGAGGAAACCTAGATGACCTTGAGTATGGCAATGACTTTTTAGATACAATACCAAATGCATGATCCCCCCCCCAAAATTGATAAGCTAGACTTAATTAAAATTAAAAATGTATGCTATGCAAAAGACAATGTCAAGAGAATGAGAAGATAAACCATAGACTGATAAACAATATTTACAAAAGATACTTCTGATAAAGGACTGTTATCCCAAATATGCAAAGAACTCTGAAAACTCAACAAGAAAACAAACAACCTGATTAAAAAGTGGGCCAAAGATCTTAACAGACATCTCACCAAAGAAGATAAATAGATGGCAAATAAGCATATCAAAAGATGCTCTACATCATAGGTCATCAGGGAAATGCAAATTAAAACAACGAGATACCACTACACATCTACTAGGATGACCAAAATACAGAACACTGACAACACTATATCCTGGAGATGGTATGGAGCACGGGAACTCTCATTCATTGCTGGTGGAGATGCAAAGTGGTACAGCCACTCTGGAAGAGAGTTTGGCAGTTTCTTATAAAACTGAACCTAATTATACCATAAGATCCAGCAACTGTACTCCTTGATATTTACTCACAGAAGTTGAAAATTTCTGTCCACACAAAAACCTGCACATGGATGCTTATAGCAACTTTATTCATAATTGCTGGAACTTTGAAGCAACCAAGATGTCCTTCAGTAGGTAAATGGATAAATAAACTGTGGTACATCCAGACAGAATATTATTCAGCTCTAAAAAGAAATGAGCTATCATGCCATGGAAAGACATGCGGGAAATTTAAATGCATATTACTAAGTGAAAGAAGCCAATCAGAAAAGACTACATACTGTATGATTCTAACTATATGACAATCTGGAAAAGGCAAAACTATGGAGATAATAAAAGATCAGTGGTTGCCAGGGGCCAGGGGGAGGGATGAATAGGTAGAGCACAGAGGATTTTTAGGGCAGTGAAACTACTCTATACCATAATTATAGATACATGCCCTTATACATTTGTCTAAATTCATAGAATGGACAACACCAAGAATGAACCCTAATGTAAACTATGGACTCTGGGTGATAATGATGTGGCAATGTTGGTTCATCAGTTGTAATAAATCTACCACTGTGGTGGGAGACGTTGATAATGGGGGAAGCTATGCATGTGTGGGGGCAGGGAGTTTATGGGAAATCTCTGTATCTTCCTCTCAATTTTGCTTTGAATCTTAAACTTCTCTGAAGAAATAAAGTCTTAATATATAAATAAAAGAAAATACTCAAAACAAAATCAAAAACTTCAAAAACACAAACCATGCAAAATAATAAATCACACACACACATAAAATTTCCTTTTCAAGTAAAATACTTTCCAGTCTAGTCCAACAATTCTATATCAAAAATGGATCAAATACTTCTGTGGAGAGAGAAGTCTATGTTTTTTTGTTTTGTTTTAATAAAATCTTGATTTAAAATAGCACAGAGAGTATTATGTAGCTACCTTTAACTCATTCCAACTTGACATAAACTGAGTATCTGCCAGTTCACAGAAAAAAAAAAAATCTAATTCTCCTGTGGTTCTCTCCCTTGTCATTTACGTATGCAAAAGTTATATTGTGAGATACAAGTATGCTCACTGTTGATATATCTTCCTGATTTATTGCTCATTTATCAGTATCTCTTTTTTGATATTTCCCTCAGAGCTATTTTATCCTGATATTGTAATTTCTATCATAAGAAATGCCAAAATTTATGCTAATTTTTACCTTCATAAGAATAAATCCATCATCATTTTAAAGAATCATATAAGGGTATATTATACTTTTTAGATTGCTCTTATGTTCTTCATTGTGTAGAGTTTCAGAAAATCTTTCATAATTCTCAGTGATTTTAGTTTTTTTTAAATTTATTTCATTCTTTCACATTTTTCCTTGATTCAAGCTTATGCTTTCTGGTGAAAAATGAATTTAAAAATTATTATACTTTACAAATTTATATAAAGAATGCCACTAAAATTGCTTCCAATGCCCTTTCCCTTAATTTTGGGGTGAATTATTGGAAAAGTCATTTCCATTCAAGTGAGACTAAGAGTAGTTAAATGTTGATAAAATATTTGATGAAATACAAACAGAGAGAGAAGTTGGACAGATTTGTAAAAGCCTATTTTTTCTTCCTCAATAATTCTTTTTAAAATTGCCAATTTCTAACTGAACAAACTAGCTCGCCAGTCTTTACTGTTCATCAAGAAATCCCCATCCACATCCTTGAACAAATAGACAGACATCAGTGTATTTCATTTCTTTAGCCTGTTTACCATCATTCAACTACAGCACTGATCCTACTGAGTTTTTCATGACATAAAAATATGAATCTTTCTAGGGCCGGCCCGGTGGCGCAGCGGTTTAGTCCGCTGCTTGGCAGCCCGGGGTTCGCTGGTTCGGATCCCCGGCGCCCGCCAACGCACTGCCTGTCAGCCACGCCGTGGCGGCGTCCCATATAAAAAGTGGAGGAAGATGGGCACGGATGTTAGCCCAGGGCCAGTCTTCCTCAGCAAAAAGAGGAGGATTAGCAACGGATGTTAGCTCAGGGCTGGTCTTCCTCACCAAAAAAAAAATATATATATATATGAATCTTTCTTAACCACCACATGCAAAGGTGTTTTTCTCTCCCAGCTTTAATGAAAAGACGGTATATGTAACAATAATCTCTGAATGTAAGAATAAAACAAAATCTCTAATATTTCCAGTAAAATTGGTACTTTGGGAAGATGTGCTGTGTTTAGCATAACATCATGTAGACACCTTGCATGTGCGTATCCATGGGCATATGTGAAAAATAGTTTTAAAATTGTAGCAAACACAGGACGAAATATAAACCCCTCAACTTGCCAGTTAAGATCCATCATGATCTGATTGTCACCTACCAGGCCAGCTTTGCTGCCACCACTATCCTACTTGTGTCCTGTACTAGAGACATATTGAACCACTGATTATTCTTTACGTTCCCTGGACCATTTCCTACCTCTGTGCCTTTGCATATACAGTTCCCTCTGCCTTAAATGCACTTACTCATTGTCCATCAGGCAAAATCACACTCATCTTTTAAGTCTCAGCTTCATGAAAATGTCCCTCATTATCCCAAACAGAAATAAGAATTTGCTCTCTATTCCCATTGTTCTTTATACCACATCCACATTATGCCAGTTATTGCACTGTGTTTTAATAACCATTATTTTTAATAAAATGTATTTTTTCATCATTATTCTCCATCACTTGTCACCTAGCATGATACATATTATTAATGTATAAATACTTGCTGAATGAGGTATTTGGGGTCCATTCATTTAAAAGATACAGGAAAATACTCTCTAAGCACTACATTTCTAAGGTTATATTTGGTGTTTTCCTTAGAGGGATAAGGACTGGGCTTATAGAACTTTACACAGAACGGATGTGAAAATTCTCATCCACGTCCTGCCAAGACCCCCTGAAGTCCCACAGCCTCTGACTGTTCGTCCTCACTGACCTCTCTCTTCTCTGAACTGTGAACACATGAACCTCTAAAAGAGGCTTCAAAAGCTCAATTTCCCATTGAGAAAAACCTGGCAGTCACGGGGTGAGAGAATAAATCCCTCAAAAGCTGCATCTTTACTCACTATTAAAATAAAACTCTCTTTTGTAGGTTGGGGAAAATGGGGACGGATAGCTATTTTAAATGCTGCGTAAATCCAATGATAACAGTTTTGCTCATCTGCCACATGGTCTATCTTTTGTACTCTGTTGAAATATCAGAAGATGAAGTCTGCAGAAGGACAGATATTTAAACCTGGGGAAAGGTAATGAGACATATGAAAAGTATATATGTAAAAGTGTGTATGTCTGTGTACGGGCGGGTATAAATTGTTTTTCCAATTTTCATGTCCTTCGGTGGCATTGTTTTTGGAATAAAACAGACATAAGTGTGAATAGTGACTCCACCATATATTTGCCTCTTACACAGGAGCAAGTTAAGGTTAACGTCTTTTAAGTCTCAATTTTCTCAACTCTAAACATGCCTTCCTTTCTCATCTCATCTCTAAATACCTACGAGGGTATGCACGCGTGCGTGTGCACACACACACACAGAATTTCTTCCTTAGTTGTGAACAAACACAGTAGTTTAGAAGCTCATTGTCTTAAAAATGCACACAGTAAGCCTAAGAGAAATAATTTGTCACTCTCCAAAGAAATTTAGCACGTGATTGGTTTACTTGCTATGGACTGCAATGGGGAATGAAGCCAGAACCCATCATTCGGTCTTTCCATCTCTCCACCCCAAGAGGCCTCTGAGGCACACGATCAGAGTACTAAAACACACTTTGGAAAACACTGAGCTTGTCCAATGTCCTGTATTTCAAAGGATAAAATAGACTCAGACAAGTGGAGTATGTGGCCCAAGGTCACATAGAGCCAAAACTAGACCTGACACTTCTGACTTCTATCACAATGCCCATTCCACTGAAGACCACAGGATCTTAAGTTGTTTGCATGAGAATCTCCTGATGGGTTGGACAACTTCCATTTTCCCCCAGACCCACTCTCTACTCTTTTTCACCCTGTGTTATCCTGGGTGGAGAAGAGCTGACCTTAGTGGACCGCATCAAAATGCTCCTTTAGCTTCTGGCTTCTAGCTGGACTCAGTCAATGAGGAGCAACAGCAGGAGATGGGAGAGGGGAAAGGAAATGCAGTTGGGGTATTCCTTCCCTGGCTGCCTTTCTGTGGGATTACCATGGGTTGGCTGCATCCCTTGCCTGAAGGTCACAGCTCCTGTCAGGTGACACTCTCCACTGGGCTCCCCTCTCTGGGTTTTGATGACTGCTCCCATCTTTTTCTCCTTCAGACTAGGGGTGATAACAGCACCCCATTGGTCCTAGCCCTAGGGGACTGCACTATTCCTTCTGGTTTCCCTCCACCCTGCTGGCACCATTGTAAAGAGTTCCCTTTATTAAACTTTCTTCAGGTTACCCAATTTGAGTGTGCCACTGATTTGCTGTTGGAACCAAGCTGATACACTGGGGAGCTTTTAAGAAGTACAGATGCCTGGGGGTTTCCAAAAGCTCCCAAGGTGATGCTAGCTTATAGTTGGGATTGAAATCCTCTGCACTAAAACACGATGATGACTTTTGTTGTTGCTGTTGAATCACTAGTGCACGCACACAAACACACATTCACACTCACAAGAATGGTAGAGCCTTCACCAAAAGTGAGGAAATCTCATGAACAGAGCTGGCTAGATTCTGGTGATCTACAGTTTTTGAAAACTACCAGTGAGGCCGATGTATGGATTCATAAATGTGCAACCACTTAGAATCCAGCAGCCTTGTAAACACATTCAAAATATTTACTTTCATGCTGTTTCTTTCTTTTTCTTCTAACACCCAAATGTCAATTTTAATGGAAGCCACATCTCCGCATATTGATTGGTTCATCTTGATTTTATTAAGGTTCAGTTTGGCTGCCCAGGAAGCTTTTCTAGTGTTTGAAACATTTATAAAAATGCCTATTTGGGAGGGGCAGCAGGGGAGACGAAGTAGGTGGGGGCAAAGGAAAAAAAATCACATTTTGCCTAAAGCACAGTTTGTTGCCAAGGTTTCATTAATTCAATAAATAAAAATACAAGTAAGCTCCAACTTCAACAAGCTCAAGTTTCCCTCCTAGCTGTGAAACCACAGCACCCCAATGGCTTCTAAATGTGTCAACACATGACCTTCCCATCCCAACTCACCAGTGGGGAGAACATGATTTATGAGGTTGTCTGACCATCCCCGAAAAAGGTCTTAAATATTTTACTCTTATAAAAAGTGTGGTTCCTTCATTCAGTGGTAAATGATTGTGGGTTCTTAGAGAAAAGGGTAAGTTGCTGAAAAAAAAAAAGATCTAAACTTGGAAGAGATCTTCAAACAGCTCTGTGGCACCTCACGGTGTATGAGCTAATTACTTGCCCTAAGTTGCCTAGTAAACGGTCTTTGTTTGGGAAGGTTAAGTTTCATCTCTGTTCCAAAAACTCTGAGCCAGACAGGGAAGGGAAAAAATGATGGGGTCTGTGGTGAGGCTGGCAGTGCTGCCTGCCGGCTGGTTATTTGGAAAGGTTTTAGAAGATGTGTTATGAGGTATGGTAATGTGTCATTTTTCATGACTGAAGTCAAAGGATTTAGCAGGTTGAGTCTGAGGACTTGGATTTGGCAGTGGAAAATACCAAATAATGTGTGAGCTTTGCATCCCATTGCTGCGGGGGCTTCTCCTACCACCAGAAACGGTGGAAGAGGACACTGGTTTTTGGACTGCCAAATGCAACAGAGTTAGAGGGAAAATTTGGCTCACTCAACTCTGAAGTCATTTTTATATAGAAGAAAAGTGAGTTTGGGTTGTTGAAGAAGTCCCTCAGTTTAGAAGTTGAAAATGGAGAACATGAATGTTCTCTGAAAAGAATAAAATAAGTCAAAATGGTGGCCTCTCTTATTCTGAGAGAGGTAGTGACACTAAAAGAAATAGACTATGCAGTACATTTCCCTTTCAAGTCTTCTTTTTGTTCTGGTTTCCTGGAAATTTGTGTTCAAGGGGCACTGAGGTTATCCCTGACTCTCCTAGGTGAGGATCCTTAGTTCCAAGCAATGGAAACTCACTTGAACCAGTGTAAGCCAAAAAAGCGACATTTCTTACAAGGATGTGAAGTATCTCATGGAACTTAACAGGCCAAAGGGAAAACAGTCTTAGGAGAGGCCAGAACTAGGAGCCAGAAAGCCATGAAGAACCAAGGCACCTGCCCTGTCTGTCTAGCTGTCTGCCTCTCTGGTCTCCTGCTTTACCTTCTCACTCCACTCTGCTTCTCTCTTCTTGACCTGCAAACTGGCTTTCTCTCATTCAGGTCCAAGGCTGAAGATGACCATTCCACAGTGATGTCTTTCATTCCCAAATCTACAGCTCCTCAGTTCAAGTGACCAGCCAAGATCACTAATTAGCTATCCCTTAGAAAGTGCTTGCCATGTGCCAGACACTAAGTAATTTGCATGTTGTATTAACTCATTTAATCCTTCAGTTTAACTGAAGGAGGCATCGTTCAGGCCAGCTGTGAGGGGTGGTGGGCACAGCACACTAGGATAGGGAATCAGAAGACCTGGCTTTCTGTCTCTGCTCTATTCCTTCTGGAGCTGATCTTTCCAAGGCATTTCCCCTCTCTGTGTCTCAGGTTGCTCATCTGGGGTTGGAGTATCCCAAACTCTTATGTTTTCCTGCAAACTCTTAGACTCTGGGATTCCTTAGACTTTGCTCTTAATCCAGTCTTTATGACTCTAATTTCACCAGAAACTCTTTGTGAGAAACAAGGCCCAGCTGGGAGAGGTGTCAGTGAGAGACATCAAGTCAAATCTAGGGCGCAGGGAGCAGGAATGAACCATACACTGTGTACCACCAGAGCTTACAATTCTCCTTTTTCAGAGGCCTGGTGGGGAACATGTAATATTCAGTGTGTTAGATCTATGGCAACAGGAAATTGTGAAGCTCGCTGTAAACTGGAGATGGCATGCCCCACCTAAAGGCACTCAAATTCATGTCTTGTAAGCACAGTACCCATCCAACAAAAAACCTGTGGGCTGGCTTATACCCAAGAGCAGCAAGTTTGAGACCCCACACCATCTCTAGAACTAGAGAAAAACTTTTTCTGAGGGCAGCCAACTTGTCTGTCACCAGCCAAGAAATTTTTCTTTTCAGAGCTTCAGGTCAGTGGATTCCCTTTCAATCAAATGCTTTCCATGGAATCCAAAAAGCAGAGAGACAAACAGGATGGATCAGGCAGGAAGGAGCTTAAAAACTTACAGCCTATCTGGGCCCCAAGCACCGACTCCAAAGTCGGTTCTGCTGCTGAATTGAAAATCTTTTCTGCAGCCAAAATGATCCCCCACTGCCTTCTGAACTGTGCAGTCCCAGGGAGCTGGGGAGGGTCACACAGGAGTGTGGCTTTTCAGATGAGAGAACAGCAGGCAAGAAACGGAGACTTCTTGCTAAGCCCCATTAACGTTTTAATAGAGCTTAAAGCAACGGTTCTCTTTGAAAATGCTTTATTCATAATTGACCAATTGTCATTAGACATAGTTACACTCCGTGGCATCTTATTAGAAGGAGCTTGTTTGAACCTCCCTCCCCAAGTATTCATAGTAAATGCCTACCAGATGATGTCATAACAGGCCGTTACAATCCATAACATGTAGATACCATTAAAGCAATGTGTGCCTTTTTGACACTGAAACATCTAACTTTTTTATGAAGTTTGCTATAAAACCTGCTATGATGTATTTAATAATATTAAAGCGTTTACACTTTAATATTGAAGTCACACCGCCCCTGTGATGCCTGTTATTCCTGCCACAAATGAGAATTGCCAAAACTATCAGCTCGACTTTTAAACACTTCCTTAAGAGATTTCTTTCTTTTTTCTTTCCTCTTCATTACTTTTTGTGTGTGTGTGCTATGAAAAAGCAGATGTTCTAAAGCTACAAGTAACTGAAAACCAGCAATATGTGCTCAAAGGCTGAAACCTAATATTTACAATAAGCTGATCCAATGAGAAATGTCTCCCCGGTGACCCTGGTCATGAAGTGGGAACCAGCGTGGTCATTGGTCCTGACTGGGGCAGTCGTCATTTGTCAGAACCCCAGGCACCATGATTCTCAATTAGGAACTTTCCTGACATCAGCAGCTCTCCACCTACTTGATACGAAAAGCAAAATAAATATGAAATCCATCCTTGCTGCATCACATTCCATTGGCTTTACAATTGCCATATAAGGCAGTTATTATGGATTCCATAATTTATGTAAGGAGATTTGGGTTTCTGGGTGGTAATAGCCCTACTTTTTGTCTCTATCACTATAACAAACATCAAATTTTCCAATAAATCCTTCAGGTAGGAATCACTGTCATAAATACGTATTTCTAATTCCAAATGAGAGCTATAGATATTTATATGCAGTCCAATGGCAAAAATAAGAGAAAGACTGGTATTCTCTGGAAGAAACTATAAAATTCAGACTGTAGTAGGGACTTGACTAAGTGCGGTACTAAATTACTAACCTTGGACTTCTGGGGAATATATGCATGTTGGGGAGAAATTAGATCATCTCCCAAGAGCTTTTGGTCCAAACATGTTCTGTATATTCCATCAGTTACAGATTAATGGGATATAACAAGGTCCTCTCTTAAAATGCAAACATTCCTTAGAAGGTTAAGCCAGTGGATTATTATTTTTTTGGTATATCTTTCCTTACTGTAGTAATCTTTAGAAGATTCTCTTCAATTCAACATACCAAACATTTTAGTGAGTATCTATTAGGTACAAAATAGAGCACTATGCCCATTATGGGGGTTATAAAAATAAATGTTGTCCAGATCCTCTTAACAGCTCCTCAGAGGACAGACCGCAGGTTCCCAACAAGAAGTTTTTTCAAGTACCTCAAGTAAAAGGCTCCTGCTCCTCCCTGCCCTCCAGAACCCTCTGGATCTTTCTTATTGTTCCTGTGGCCTGTACCCATTGAGACACTGGATGTCTAATTTCTTTCTGAAGCCTGCCTTTCCATCTGGAATTTCTTAATCCCATGGCTGCACATGCCTACTATTGCTCTTCTAGAACCCTACATGGACCAGAGCCCTGGGCTTCCACTTGCCAAGTGGAAATGCTTCCATCTGTTCAGATGAAAAAGACTATATTTCCGTAGGCCCAGCACTACTCAGCCTGCAGGTTATTGTTGGAGGAAGCACCTAGTCCCCACTCTAGTAAATCTGTGAGTGTGATTCCAGATAGACCGACCTCTGTGGTTTTCCTCCCACCCCTCATTTACTGACCCCCGTGACCCCACTCCCAAAGGAGAGGTGAATTAACTGATTGTGAGTTGGGAAGAAAAAATGGGCATACATGGCTCAGGGCTTCCTTCTCTCCTTTCTCCAGTTCAGCTGTCTGTAGAAGGATGATTCTATCTGTTTGGGGCCATGTAAGGGGCCTGCGCCTGGGGGTGAGGGTGGTGATTTAGGGGCGGAGGTCAGATTCAGTTCAGCAGAGTGTTAGCAAGCCCATTTAGACCCACATCTAAGCCACATTCTTGAATCCACCTTTAATCAGTAAAAAGCTGATAGCTGGATCTCTACTTGTCCAACCTCTGTGCCGACCTCTCATCTGTTCTGAATTCGTGCAAGGAAGAGGGCTGTGATTCTTTGGATTCCCTAAAACTCAGCACTTTGACACCTTCCATGCTATAGGTGGTACCAACTCCACCCTGTGTTCCAGGTCTGTTTCCTATATCACTTCCTTGGAGACAATTTCCTTAAAAGCAGACGCAGGATTATTCCACAGGCCGCCCTGGAAATTCTGCCTGGTACACTGCCATCCAATCTCATTCCTCATGGGAGAAATGCTTCTTCTTGGACACAAGTAGGCAGAGTGAGTGATCTGATTAAATCCTTACTAATGAAATGTTGGGGAAGTAATACTACATTCCCCTTCTCGGAAGTGTTTGCAGTGATTTTAATGGAGGATCACATGAGGAACCAGCTAACCCAAAGTAATGAGTAGTAATGGCAGAATTTCAGGGATCTATGAGCCACGTATCTGGGGACAAATCTAATCACCCTGCACTAAGGATGGAAGCTTACATGCTCCTAGAGGCCAGGCAGGTAACATAAATGACTGAAGCTTCTGAGTGTAAGAAAACCACCAGCTCAAGTACGATGATAACTGGCAACTGGTATATGGCTTTGGCATTAAGTAATGCAGAGAAGGGACTCAGGCAAGCCAGACACTGTGGACACCAAATAGCTTCAGTCAGTGTGCAGCAAAAGGATTATTAAAATCCTTTATTTAAAAGAGGCAGCCTCTACTCAGTGCCAAAACATTGTCACCGTGCAGAATAGGGTTAATAGATCTTTTGCATTTTCAAGAGAAATAAGTCAGAAATGTAGATTTTTACGTAAAAATGCACTCCCCTTCAATGTTAGCAAAGAAGTCATTCAGGAAACAAGATCAAACAATAACAACAACAGCAGCCCTGTGCTGGCTATGATTGCGCAGGAGGAACGACATTGTCCTCAGACCCCCACTGGCCCGGCAACGTTCTTCGCCACCTTTGGCCCTCACTGAGTCTGGCCTTCCTCCCTCCTTCCCTTCCCTCCTTTATGTTAGTTAAATCTGGCATTCCTAATTCTGATTTTTCAAATCACCGTGAAGACTCTCAAGGCGATGAGTGTAGACTCATTCTCAACAGAATGACTCCAGCTAGCCTAAAACAGGAGAGCCTCTCAGCCACGCACAGCTGCTAATACCAGCTTTAATGTGTGACGGAATGGGTGCCTTCTGATGCTACTTTTTAAAAAAGTTGAATTATACCAGAGGAAAAGAATGATGGAATTATTATAAAATTCAGGCTTTTTCAAAGCACGCAATTTTCCACCATGGACTCTAACATCTTTAAAGCTTAAAACACCTGAAAACATCTGGGAGTAAGAATATATCTTTTCTATTATAGCCTCGATCAGCATTCCGGGCTCTCTCCCTTCAGCCGCCCTCAGGTTGTCACCGTGAAACTCAGCAACTTTATCCTCCTTACAACAACTTACTCCTCCAAGATGAAATGAGTTCAAAAACTTGGTCCAACTGAAACTTTAGGATGTTTTTCTTAACAAACAAACCTAAAAAAAGGTGGATTCCCCCACACCACTGGGTACCTGGTGGCAAGGCCCTCCAGGTTTCATTTAGAGGACTGCAGGAAATGCGGGCTGTCCAAGGGCTGAAAAGAGTCCATGTGTGTAACCGGTAGAGGCCGTGCTCTTTCAGGGTCTCATTAGGGCCCTGGTGCTGTTGGTATAAGAGGCTGGTCACCTGCAGCATGCAAGGGGTTCCAGCTACAGAGGGTGATGGAGTTTGATAAAAACAAAAGGACAGGGGTGGCTTCACTCCCTGCCACTTTCTCCTCAAAATCCCTACCAGAGAGGAGAGCTTTGTAGAGACTGAGTCCTTAAATACATTAAGTTTATGGGGACAAAACAAGCAGTTTGGGGGTGAGGATCAGATCCATTCAATCAAATGACTGGAATCAGGGCCAAGGAAGGGGGTTGAACACATAGCATTTATTGACTGACTTAGGCTGGGCTCCTCGTTTGGCCCTTCACCAGTTGAATCACTTGGCTCAATGCACCTGCCTGTTGGTGTACGCTGTGTATTTCTGTCCTCAGAACCACTGGTTAGTTGACATAATTCAACTGTTGTGGAGAGCCACACTGCTTTAAAGTGCTCAATTCTTGGGGCTGGCCCTGTGGTTAATTTAATAGTGGTTAATTTCGGTGTACTCGCGTTAGTGGCCTGGGTTCAGTTCCTGAGCACAGACCTACACCACTTGTTGGTGGCCATGCTGTAGTGGCAACCCACATATAAAATAGAGGAAGATTGGCACAGATGTTACTCAGGGTGAATCTTCCTCAGAAAAAAAAAAAAAAAAAAAGCTCAATTCTTCAATGCATTTGTTTGTTTCAGAAATTGCTTTCTGGATACAGAAACCATCAAACCCCTCTTTGCAGCCTTCCTCACAGGCAAAAAGGAAATCTGGGCTTATAACCCAGTTGCCTCTGGGCAGATAAACACCTGGCTACCCACAAACAAAGAACAAGACATGGCGGGGGGAGAGAGGGAGTTAAGCACTTTTCAGTTCAATTTAACAAAAAATTATTCCTGTCTTAAAGGAGTTGATAGCTCAGAAAACAGTGAATCATCATACACTGAATTTGGTGGCTAATTAGTGTGAACACACAGCCTGACTTGCCTGGAATAGCCCTAATGTACACATCTTGCCCCACTGTAGTTGTTACTCAAAGAAGTTTACCAGTTTGGACAACAAATGATGTGGTCACCAGGTGTGAAGAGAAAAGAAAGAAGAAGGATTCCCAATTTTTTCCTTGGCTCTGATTGTCTTCCCAAGCAAGGTGCAACAGCAATATTATTGATGGCTCCGAGAAGGTTCTTCAAAGCCCTTTAAAAATGGTTCCAGTGTTCGTGTCCTCCCCGGCCCCCAAAGGAATAGAGTAGCTGTGTTCTACAAGGGTAAACAATCCTTCCATTTTCCTTGCAGACATCAGAGTAGGAATGTCAGATTTAGTAAATAAAAACACGGGATGCCCAGTTAAATTTGAAGTTCAGAGAAACCACTAATAATTTTTTAGTATAAGAGATTCAATTCACAGACCAGAGTCAACCAGTGCGTCAGTAGCTGTGCTCCACGGACACCCACCCCATCCTGCCCGTGGGCTGCCTGCTCACAGGCATTTCTTTCCGAAGCTGCTGATGGCCTGGACGTCAGAGGGGGCTCTCGGGAGCCCCTGCCTTCTCCACCCTCTTCCTCTCAGAGTCCAAACATTTTCTTTTCCTAGATGGAAGATGAAGGGTTGCACAGGGAGGCCTGCTCCCGGAGGATGATGAAATGAGACAATGATTTTCTGGGAAGAAGAGAAATACAACCCTTTCGAGGAATAAGCAGCTTCTTGGAGGGTTCAGGGCTCTGCCTGGAACTCTCAATCCTTTGCCCTCGCAATTCTTCCCTCCAGCGCCAGAGCAGGGGGGAATGGGGAAGCCCTGGGGGGACCAGACCCATGCGCTCCATCCCTGGTGGGTTTGGAGGGCAGTTTCCCGTCTTCATTCTCACATGCCCTCAGACACTGTGGTCTGTGGAGGTGGCTGTGTGTTAAAGCCTGCCAATGCCAATTTTCAATTGTGCCAGCTTCTACCTGAGGGCACAGGGGCTACCAGGGTGAAGCACACAGGAAAACACATGCACATTTACTCGTGAAATACATTTCACACCTGGGGTGAAATCTGGGAGGAGAACATGCATGAAAGAGAGAGAGAGAGAGAGAGAGAAAGGAGGAGGAGGAGAGTGATGATGGGAGGGGGGAAGAAGGGAGGAGGCAGTAGGGTGAGATCCAATGCAGCTTCAATTTAGCTGTTTTTCCACTCAAGCCTCCTGGGATTTATTAATGTTTTTGATCTACTTAATCTGTCTTCCCTCAGACACTGTGGTTTGAGAGGGCAAACGAAGTGCACTTTATTTTGATGAGTTCTATATTCAAAGTTTATAAAGGTGAAGCCAGGAAGGCGGAGATCGTGACTTGTCTGGGGCTCCTGACACCAGACGGACTGGCTGAACTTCTTTCTCTTCTCAAGTGTGGAGGGTGGGTGCAGAGGAGGGGCTGGGTGTGCGAGTGTGCTGACTCTAAGGTCAGGGCACTGTTTTCAAACTGCAGGAATCCACCCATTCGTGGGCTATGATATAAATGTAGTGGTTACAGTCATTATTAAATCAATGAAACAGAACAGAATAAAAAGAAAGGAATACAATGCACACAGTAAGGATAAATAATGTTTCATAAGGCATCTCTCTCTTTCTCTCTCTCTATAAATATATCTAATACGTATGTACTGTGCCATGATGTAAAATGCATTTATGTATTTCTTACTATGGGTCATGGTCAAAAAAATTTGAAAGCTGCTAGAGTAAGTACCTTTTTAATAGGGGCATGAATAAATGCATGTTGTGTGGGGGATGAAGGATGTACCCTGCTCCCAAAGTCTTTATTCCTTCTTGAGGAATAAAAGTTGTACCAAGGAGCGGCTGGCCTGGTGGCATAGTAGTTAAGTTCACACGCTCCACTTTGGCAGCCCAGGGTTCATGGGTTAGGATCCCAGACGCCGACCTACACACTGCTTGTCAAGCCATGCTGTGGCAGCATCCCACACACACAAAATAGAGGAAGATTGGCACAGATGTTAGCTCAGTGACAATCTTCTTCAACAAAAACAAAAAACCCCAAAACAACAACAACAAAGTTGTACCAAGGAGCCCAAGAGACACAATGCAAATACATATATAATGTAAAAATAACAGCACATATATCCTTCTGTAGAACTCAATTAACCAAAGATTATATGATGACAACTTCAAAGGCAGAGGTCAACAAACTATAGCTCATGGGCCAAATCCATCTCACTGTCTGTTTTTGTAGATAAAGTTTTGTTGGAACATAACCATGCCCATTCATTTACATATTGACTATGGCTGCCTTTGCCCTACAACAGCAGAATTGAGTAGTCACAATAGAGACCATATGGCCCATGAAAGCTAAAACGCTTACTTTCTGGCCCTTTACAGGACTGACGCCTCCTCTAAGACAATGCCCTATACATCAGAGTCATAGAGGCATTTAGACCAAGTGACACTCAGTGCTGCTGAGGTTCGGTGTGACATGTCCAGGGGCTCTGCCATGGGAAGGCCCAGACTGCCTCCTGATTGCGGGATCTCTGCCTGCAGGTACCAGGTTCCCTTGGGATCTACCTCACCGCTCTAATCAGCCCTCTTTTCTTGATAGACATCATTGTGTATTTCCTCACATAGCTACACTGCAGGGCAAAGAGGCAAAACATGACTTCCTGGGGCTCAGAAATGGACTCACTAAGTAAAGCTGGGGGTGTGGATGCAAGTACTTCTGGAAGAGCAGCAGGGCGAGAACCAAAGGGGCTATATTGAATTTGACCCACAGCCACCCAACACTAGAGAGAACCATCTCGCACCCTTCCTCAAGGGAAAGCACTGCCAGCAAAGAGATGGGGAGAGCGGGAAGAGTGAGAGCTGGTGCATCTCGAGGTGATTTGCCTTCAAGTCTGCTGGGAACTGAACAGAGTCTGAAGCCGCATGTATCTGGACACACTTGTTGTGTTCCAAAGTGCAGTGGAATGTCCTAGTCTTTGTAGTTCAGCCCCTATTTCACACATTTTTATTCTTTTCACCAAAGTGATTTGTTAAATATGTCACTTGGTGGGATTGCGTTATTATTGCTTTGCAAGACTTTTCAGACGAGAAAGCTCACAAATCAGAGAAAATCCTGTCAGACCATGTGCTGAAATTGCTGGTTCACAAAGTTTCATCACCAGATCTAGAAACTAGAAATAGGACCTGCCTCCGGCAAAATTATAAAATGAATAAAGTTCACTTTCCAAGTCATCAGCCTGACCTCTCTTCCCATGGCACAGCTTTCCTCACCATTCTGACCCCACGGCTTCCAGCATCATCAAGCTTCCTGGAGTCTGAGGTCAGTCATGGGTTCACTCCTGGTGTTGAACTGGGGGGTGTTGGATGTAAACCTCATTCTACAAATAGAAGGATGTTTTGCTCCATGGAGAAAGTGGTGGAGGGAACTGGGGGGCAGAGAGGTCTACACCACCGTGAGAAATCCTGACATGCAGTCAGTATTCATTCCATCGATGGCTGGGAAGGTCCTGAGAACCCTGGCTGAGGGCAGACTAATTTGAAACTGGAACCTCCAACTAGTGATGCAGGGCAAATTCCTTGCTTAATTCTTGAGTTCAGTCTCAGAGTGGTCCAGAGAACTTTTTTTTTTCAGACTCTCAGTTTCCACCTTTGTGAGGCAGAGCTGGTTACTACTGAGAAGTGAGTAAGGCTGTCAGTGAGAGATGCTCATTCTATTATTTGCAACTCCAGGGCAGTGCCATGTGACAACCAAGATGGGGAATCTGGGTATGTGCCCAGAATAGGGGGTGAGTTTCTCTCCAGCACCTGTGTCTCCTGCTTGCAACTCCACAGTCTAAAGTGGTTTAAGAGAAAGTGACCCAGGGATGGGACTGTCGCTAGAATGATTACATCCATCAGAAAGGACTTGAGGTGGAAACACATCTGGCCCAGCTTCTACTCTTGGGCTTCCTCCGTTGGGCCCTGTGCCGACCAGAGATTTTGGCCAGTGTTCATGGTTGCAGAGAGCCAGCTCACTGCATGTCAACCATAAAACTCCTTGAGCCCCCAGGTCCTCTTTGCATCCACCAGACCCTTTTAATACTTCCAGCCATTTTCAAGGTCTAGCCCCTCCCAATCCAACACTCCAGGCTGGCTCTCCTACAATTCACACTGCAAGCCTAGAATTTTTCTCCTTTTGGCACTGCTAAGGGGAGAGGTGTTGAAAGGAAGCCGGAGCAGATGGGAATGGGATTCCATTACTTTGTAAATATCTGAATGGCATTTCTTTCTAATGTGATATGAGAGTTTTAGCACATTTAAAAATTTCCCTAACCTAATTATAAGGCCCGTTTTTATTAAAGGCGCACACACCTCACTTGTAGTTGCCGAAGTTTTGGCTCTGAGGTTGGTTGCTGTGTGAGAATTTCATCCTGGGTGCTGTTTTAGGTCTGTTAGTAACCGGCTTAGCACTTGCCAGTTTCCCTTCCTGAGTAATGACAGAGATGCTAACACAATAGCAAAGCTGTTAATCCCAAACATGTTACTAATAAGGCAAACTGCTTCGCTCGAGGTTGCAGAGAGGATGCGGAGACGTATGTGGAAATGCTAATATGCGAGCTCTCACTCTCTCTCATACCCACGGATTTGTGGATAATGAGAAATGTTCTGCTTTTTCCCAAATATCACTGCACTTAATCAACTCAGAACTTCCTCACTAATCACATGTTGTCAACTGATGTTTGGTATTGGGGAGGCGGTGAAGGTGAACAGTGAATGTGGATAAGTTCACTCCATGGATGGCACGCAAAAGAATCTCGTGGGACTCAACTTTCTTCATCATTCTTGACATGTTTCTCTATGTGATTTATTGATCCTTTGGACACATGGTAGGCTCTGTAGCTGTTCAGTTGTGAAAAAAATCAATAAATGTGTGAATGAAAGCAAATCCTTCTCACTCTGGTCTATAGTTTCAGAACAGAGCAAAATCAAGGAGGCTGGATATTGTACAACTTGGGTCAAATGTACTTTTGGAAGCACGATGTGGCCAAGTTCAAAAACTCTGAAGAGGTGGAAGAAAGAAGAGAAGTAATGGAAACTGATTCTTTCCTTTCCCTATAAAACAGGTGCAAGCAGCTGTGGAGGAACCACACAGACTTTAACTTTGATTTGGAAATAAAAATTGCACTATGGACAACTGATTTAATCTTTACATAGTCTCAGTCCCAGCTCAGAATCTCCTTGTCCTGGACATGCTTGAAATTTGGTAGAATTCACCCTATGATAGATTTGGTGGTGGCAGGGACGTAACCACTGGCCGATCTGATACATCTTGCTTGACATATAGTTCTGGAAAGCCATAAGTAATTCCTCAACTTAGCCATAAATCAGAATAACTTTGGGAGCTTTAAAATAATATTATGGCCTGAGTTTGCCTCTGTAGACTCGGTTTTAATCAGTTTAGTGCAGGCTCCTGGGAACTATAGTTTCCAAGGCTTTCCAGGTGATTCTGGTGCTCAACTACACTGGAGAAGAATTTCTGTGTTTTCCAGACTTTGGTATTTCACAAATGAGTTAAATTTAAAAAAACAGCAACAGAGATTGACTTAGAGTTGTCAGTATTTTACTTTGCCAAGTAAGGAAAAAGGAACTATAAGTTATCACCATTATTTCATAAAGGAAAGGGCAGATTAACACCAAGGAAAAAACTGGAAGGACAGATCTTTAAACATATTTATCTTTATAAAAATTCACTATGTTGTCACACTCATGTTCATAGCAGCATTATTCACAAAACATGCCAAAAGGTGGAAGTAACTCAAGGATCCATCAACGGATGAATGGATAAACAAGATGTGGTATATCCATACAATGGAATATTATTCAGCCTTAAAAAGGAAGGAAATTCTGACACATAGTACAACATGGATGAACCTTAAGGACATCATGTTGTGAAGTAAACCAGTCACAAAAGGACAAATTAACATTTCATTCCACTTACATTAGAGTAGCCAAATTCCAGGATCTGGGGGTTGGGTGGGAGATGGGGAGTTAATATTTAATGGGTATAGAGTTTCAGTTGGGGAAGATGAAAAAATTCTGGAAATAGATGGTGATGATGGTGGCACAACAATATGAATACACTTAATGCTATTGAACTGTACACTTAAAAATGATTAAAATGGTAAATTTTATACTCCCATAAAAAAATCAAAAGTTGCCTTTATTTTTCTCATTTTATTGTGCAAATCGGCATTTGAAAGCCACTGCCCAGGATGAAGTAATGTCGTATGGCTTAGAGAAAGGAAGCACAGCTTGTGAGTGAAGTCCAAGTGGCCTAATCCAGTTACGCCGGAGCCCCTTGGTCAGAAAGCCTTGCCTCCAGACAGGCTGCAAGAACCCAAGCCACGCCCGATGATGGAGAGGCACTTCCAGATTATAAAACACATCAGCTGTTCCCCTGGAGAAACTAAACAATCCCTTCAAACCTGGAAGTGCCCTAGGTCAGGGGTCAACGTCCTTAAAAGTGCTTGACATATTTTATGGGCAGAGATGCCTAGAAGTTGATGAACCTAAGAAACTTCTCAAGAAACCAGAGAAGTGGCCCTAAGATTTGCTGGAGTAGGCAACAACACTGGGTGATATCTCATTTCTTCTTCTCAAAGCAATAGAGCCAAGTAGAAAAGAACTGCACATTACAAAGCAATTTGATACCCACAGGAAGCCATTTACAGATGAGGTGTTCTCTGGGACAGAGCTAACTGTGGTGAAATTACAGGATTACATGAGGAGTAATATTGTTCTTTATTATAGCTGTTGCTTCTTATTAATGTATATGTATGTAATGTACATATATATGTATATATCTACGTACATACAGATGAGATGGGGGTTTGTGATGGGGGTTAGGAAGTTTTTAAAATTCAAATTAATCTGTTCTTAGCAATACAGACCCTGATAGTCTACAAGGCAGGCCATATAGCTGGAATTTATAATCATGGAATTTTCGTACTGCATTAAGAATCTCTTTGGGTGATAATAGAGCGCTAAAATAGCTAGCATTGCATTGATGTTTCTCACTCTCTACATTTGTTTAATTCCTTTGCCAGAGACACATACTTGTCTTGGTAGATTTTTGTAACTTGTCTTTCAAATGGAAAACTGTATTCAAGCATTCCAATTTTATCAAGTAGCAAAAACATGCAGGCTGTTGGCCAGAATTTGCATGTTTGTTACTGCATTCCATACCCAGATATATCAGGGCTGAAGAATAATAACAATTTTCTAAAATATTATTGGATCTATAATTCTGGCAGCAGGTTAATTCACTTAGCCATTTCCATTAAAACAATAATTATTGGCATATCATCTTAGGAATCATCATGCCTAGTGGGAATCAATTCCGGTTGAAAGAGCCTTTTTAGTTCAATAAATGTTTAAGAACCTACTATGTGTAATGCTCTATAATTTCTTACCTTTGTCTAGCACTTCAGAATTGTCAAAGTCATGTTTATTATCTCATTTGATTCTGACAGAGCCCTGTGAGGAAAATAAGTAGGTTAACAGACAAGGAAACTGAGGCACAGAGCTAGTAAATTATGTAGTCATAAATAAAATCCAGGTTTTCTCAAGGCTATTCCAGTCTTCTCTGTGCTGCCCCACATGACCCCTCCTCGTTGTCATCACTCATTGTTGATGTTCATCTTAAATTATCTTTTATCATTCCTCTGAGTAATTTTAGAGGGCCAATATAAATATTTTTTTCTGGAATACTCTGCAGTCTCACTAAGCATCATGCCATGTGATTCAGGTGGTCTCATCTTCAAAAGCTCACTTGGCTACCAGTCACCGCCATTTAATTCTTCCACTTTCCCTGTCACTAATCATAGCTTTGCTTGCCTTTTTATTCCAGGAGGAGAAATGAAAGGGGAAGCCTGGCCTTTGCCCCAGGGTAGGCCGTGTGACATGATGTGCAGAGAAGTCTGAGGGTCAAGAGACCTGAGTTCTAGTCTTGGTTCTGCCATCAACAAGACATGACATGTTGACAAGGCATTATGCCACCACAGGCCTTAGTTTCCTACCAAATAGGAATTGTAATGCCTTTTCTAACCTTCTCAGAAGAACAAGGTTAACAACAAGTATGTGAAGAATTTGAAAAAAATTTAAATCTATATTAATGTAAATAATGCCAAGTCTTTTTAGAATTCCTCCTAACACTAAATGTGGGGGGATAAAGAAACTTCCTAATGACTGTCCTGCATCAAACAGATTATTATTATATGTCTGTGTATCTGTGGGTGGACAGTATAGATGGGAATGAAGAAGGAGATGGGATATTCCTTTTCATTTCAGGGATCTGATGCCTTTGGAATATATTCCTACTCTCTATTCCCTAAGGACTACTAGTTACCCATTTTATATATTCTGGGCACTAGAATCAGACAAGATTTCTCCATTTCTGGTATGTACAGAAAAATAGAACTATCTGGATAGTTTAACATGGATCTCAGTGAAGATAAAAATAAAATCGTCTGAGAATAATTAAATAATAGTGACAAGAACAATACATAAATGTTTATATGGAATGAACTAAAAAGGATCCTGATTCCAACGTCCACTTCCTGCTCATTAAAGAACTAGTGATCATCTTCAACAATGAATGTGACTCGAGGATTCATCTTTTAGCCTTTCCTCCATGTCCTAGATCTTACTGTTTCAAACCTTCAGCATTGAGATGGCTGTTTTTTACTCCAAGTCTCTCACTAATCACAGAAAAAAAATAATGGTCTTTCTATCCACATTTGCCATTTTTTAAGAACTAAAACTTTATCAACGTACACCTATGAAAAATTCTGCTTCTTTCCAGCATGCTCTGCAAATGATTAGTGACAGCTTGACTACCTGTTAATAAAAATGGCATCATGATACTTTAGCTGTCTCCCAAACCCTAGTTTTTTTTAATCCACCTTCTTTCTACCTTATTCGGTGTCTTCTCTGCTATGCGGTATTGGGAAGAACATTTTACATCTCTTTGCATGGCAAGAGTTATTTGCTGCTTGATGTACCAGATGAAAAAGCTCACCTACTGCATTGCACCATATCACCTCCTGGGTTACACATTAAACTCACCCCTGGCACTCGTCACTCAGAAGTAGTGCAGAAACATAATGATTTAATCACCTCATGTTCAATATTGTGAAGTGTCTGCTATTTCTCTCAGGACAGATCTGCACCACAAGAAGAAAGCCCTTTGATGACCTGGGTTTCCTTGGGTTAAGAATCATGTAAAATGTTGGCAGACACTTTTCCTCTCTAATCTCCTCCCTTCTTTTCCTAGCTTAGTTTGGAAAGAGCATTCCCTCTGCCCCGGGGCTCCAGACCAATGAGATTTGTCTCCAATATTTGGATTATGAACAGGTTAATTATCTGCAACGTACTGCACTTGTCTTTATGAAGATCTGTAGGTATAGGAGCACCACTTTTTCTCTGCCCATCAGACCATGACAGAAGTGTTGTTCAATAACTCATCCTTTCTGGTCACTTCCAAACAAAGGATTCTTTCAGAAAGAAAAATTCCTAAACAATGTCTTCCTCAAAAAAAAATTCAAGATTGTATTATTTGACTGCAGGGTCTAATACCAAGATCCTGTAACTCTAGCAAAGGCAGCCATGAGCAGTCCGTTTGCCACAAATTTGTCTCTTCAAGAATAGAATGACCTACAATGTGATGGGGAAGGCCCTCACTCCGCTGGCTGCGTCCTTCCTCAAGTTTGCTCATAGTTACTCTCTTGGGGAGTAAGAGTCAATATAAAAAAGTCTGACACTTTTCTGAGAGGTCCTACCTCAGGATCCTTGCATCCTGAGGGGCAGGTGCCAGAAGCTCAGGAAAACAGAAAACAACCTAAAATGGGCAACAATAAGATTGTGAATAAGTAAAAGATGATCTAGGCCTTTGGTGAGCTGCTCTGCAGCCATGCAAAAAGTTGATCACAATGACCTGTCATCACCGCTCTGGAGCTGTGGGTCTCTAGGACTGTGAGACCACGAGTAGGGCTGTGCCAGAGAGACTTAAAGGTGGAACCAGCATCTACGACAGATCAGGTCATTTCTTGGAGCTTCAGAACTTTCTACCGTAATCAAAATGATCTGATATATTCAAGAGATTTTAAGAATCCTGTGTTACACTGGGTTTATGAGGCACAGAACATCAATTAACTCTTTTTGCAGAGAAGTGTTCATGGAAAGTTCCTCTGGTGGAAAAAAGAGGTCAGTGCTCCAGATGCACTATAGGTAGAGCAACCAGATGTGCTGTTTTCCCATAGACACTTGAGATTCACACTTACTGCCCTGACTCAATAATGCTTCCTCGTTAACGCTGAAAAGTGTTCCAGGTTCGTAGATGAATTATATGGATACCCTACCTATGTGATATTTGGATATTATTCTCCAGAAGGAATGGGTTCGCTGACCTTGCACATGGTTGGTCAGGCAAATCGTGTGTTTGTGTAAGAAGAGCGATAATTGAAGCCCTGTGTTAGGCAGCAATGGATACAAAATTTAAAAAAGAGACAATTCTTAGCCAGCCAATCGAACCCCAATACACGAAGCTCCAAGGGAATGTACGCCAAATATTTCTGTGACAAAATTTTCTCAATTCACCTTTCCCTTCACATCATAACATGAACATGGGGCTGGGAAATTCTGATCAAAGGGATAGCTGAAGAGCCATTCATTACCTAACTTCTGTGGACGGGGAACAACATACAACTCAAAAAGTAAATGGGAAGGATGGGAACAGCGCAGATGTGTGGGACAATGAATTCCATTGCTTGAATACTCAAATCCATAATTGTTGCAGCCATGCTATTTCTAGCCAAAATAATGAAAGAAATGCCATTTGGTGCCATGTGCAATCCCCTATCCCCCACCCTCAGAACTCCCACTGATGCAGATACATAAAGGTCTTAGAACAGAACTTTTTTCTTCATCCAGTTTTGTTTACGTCTGAAGATAACCGACATCAGCTGAGATTTTCTAATCTCAAAATATACTTTGAGTCGATACATCATAAATTTTTATCATTGGACACAATTCTCTATTTCATTGCACTGATATTAAGTAAAAAACAGGTTAGTATTACTCACACAAAAAGAATCTAGCTTTGATTTCAAAATAAAATATGAATTTTTTATAAGACTGACTCGAAAAAAAATTTGGGGAGGGCAAGGGTGAATGTCCTATAGCAAGAAATTAAAATTAGATACAACGATGTTAAAAAAGAGATTTTATTAACTTTAGATTAAACAGACATGAGGTATTCAATTAAAATGATTTCTGAGGTTTTAAAACCATCATGTTCTGTGATTAATACAGTAAATGTATGTTTGATTGAAATATTAAGCAGAAGGGAAATAAATAACAGAGTTTTAAAAATATATATTCTCATTAGCAATGCAGGGCTGAAGTAAAAAGTCCAGTAAAAATATGGCTTGCTTCTAGGAGATGAATAATATTATTTACGGAACTCTATTGAACAAGTCAGGATGTTCTCATTTGCATATGTAGCCTGATTGGTGAATTACGACCCAGGAGTCCAAACCCTTGCTCTCTACACTTGAGCCCAGAAACATACCTTGTGGGCCAACCTCTTTTCTTCTGCCTGTTGCTCTCACTCTCTTTGCCATGAAGTCTGGATTCGGAGGTGGGGGTGGGACATCTGGATGGAGTAAAGATGGCAACCTCATCATGTTAAAACAATTGGATGAAAAGCAAAAGAATTTGTCAACTGAGTACTTGGTGTCATATAGGGTTAAAAAATTGTTTTAAAGTCTTGTCTGATTGGATTTAATCCATCAATTCATTTCAGGGGTTTTTTTTTTTTAGTGGATAAGCACTAGGAAGAGAAAAATCAATGGTCCAGTTCAAGAGGAGAGCAGAAAGCAGAAGCAGTAATCAAATTTTAGCTGTAAACTTGCCTACGAATAAGCCACAAAATCTCCAAATAATATGCAATGCACGTATAACTTTGAATATCTTTCTCTGACACTAAGCAGCTGTTTGACTCTGAGCAAGTCCATGTGATCTCTTCAGTCTTTGGTGACCTGATCCACAAAACAAGGGCATTCATGCACTTTTTATTCAACCAATGTTCTCTGAGCACTCACTATGGGTCAGGAACTGGGAGAGGCCCTAGGAATTCAATAGTGAGCGAAAAATAGGCCCAGCCTTGTCCTCATGGAGTGAGCACTCTAAAGGGAGATGTGATTGACTATGAAATAATCACACAAACAAATGCAAAAATTACAACCAATACATGTGCTACTGCACAGAGAAACATGTGCTGTGAGAATCTATAATGGAGGAGTGATCTAGTCAGAGAGATCAGGAAGAGGTGTTGAGGTGAGATCTAAAGGTTCTATCAAGTGAAGTGGAGGTGGAGGGAACAATTGCAAAATAGGAAATAGCATGTGCAAAGGCCCAGTGGTAGAAAGAAGCAAGATAAATATGAGAGACTGAAAACAGGCCAGTGTGGCTGGAGCTCAGAGAGCAAAGCTGAGTAGGATGGAGGTGAGGCTGAACAGACCACGCATACCTTTGAAGATCATGTTACACAGTTTTGGCTTTTCCTAAGAGCCATTGGAAAGTCACTGAGGGGTTTTAAACAAAAGGATGATACGATCAGAACTGAAAAGTTCACTGTGCCACACAAGTTCCCCCTCAAAAATGAAGAATCTATTACCCCAGCTGCTGGGGTATCTTCCAGCCAGAAGATAGCCCTCGGCTGTTCAACCCCTTTGGGAATTTCCTGAACTGCAGAGCCACAGTTATGCTCCTTTCCAGGGCTCACATCCTGATCAGAGCAGAAGTATAAAGGCCCAGCCTGCTCCTCCCACCTTGGGTCAGCTCCGAAGGGTCATCCCATCTTCAGAAATCCCCACGGTGTGGGCTGAGGCTTCAGTTGAAACTTCATTGCAGCTCAACTTCTCCCTCTGCCCACGGTTACTTCCCTTCCTTTCCACAAGAAACACTGCCTGATCAACTTCTTGATTTCTAACCTCCATCTCATGTCGGCTTGCTAGGAAACCCAACCTGTGGCAGTCGGGAACTAACACGGAGAATGATCTGGAGACGGGTTGGTGGTGGAAGTGGTTGCCCAAGTATTTAACCAAAGATGGTGGTTGTTGGTCTAGGATGATGGAGAGAGACATAGGGAGAGTGGGCAGATTTAGAAGACATTTAGGAAGTAAAAAATAGCAAGATTCGGTGGTGAAGTGGATATGGGGCAGAGTGATGATGGAGAGTGAGAAATCAAGGATAACTCCTTGGTCTCTGGTATGCACAGCAGGGAACACCGTAGAGTCAGTTGTGAAGGAAAGATCAAGTTTCCTCTTGGCACTTCGAGTTAAAACACTCAAGCTGAGTTTTTAAGAAGGGCATTGGCTGTAGAATCTAGATCATTGGACTATGTGTCTAGATCATAAAGGAAGCCGTGGATGTGGATGGAATCATTTAGGGAACGAGAATAGACTGTGAAGAGAAAAGGGCCCAGGTCTGGACCCAGGGGCATTAATCTCAATGTTCTTCCCATATTCTATATTTCTACACCTTCATGAGCTCTAGAAGCAGATTGCATAACCTTTCAGAAGTAATCACCTCTTTGACAATGAGAGAAAAATTAGGGCCTGCTCCCCAGAAAAAAAAATACATTTTGTTCATATGTGCAGTTTGTGCACAATTTCAGGGGTTCCCACACCTCTAAGTTACCCCTAGACCCCTGAGTGATCCAGCCTCCAGGTCATCAACTCATACTCTAGAGGAAGTCTCTGCTTTTGTAATCCTATCATTTCTGCAGCATTTTACACAAACCGTGTTTTAACGTTTTAAGGCTCTAGCTGATAGCCATCTTGAAGGTCCAACAAGGATTTTTAAGAAGCACCAAGTTCTTGGATACCTGAGCTTCCATGTCATTAGGAAGAGGTGATACTTCTACTTATCAATAGTCATATTCAGGGGTACCCTGGCTCAAGCGAAGAGTAGTGGGTTTACGCCACTGAACAAAGATTGGCAAACTTTTTCTGCAAAAGGCCAGATAGTAATTATTTTAGGCATTGTGGGGCACACATGCACGCTCTCTGTTATGTACACTTCTTTCTTTAAAAAACCCTTTCGAAATGTGGAAACCACTCTTAGCTCACAAGGCACAAACAGGCAGACTGTTGGCCACCACTGTAGTTTGCTGACTCCTGCCATGAAAACAATCAATTCTTCAGTCAGACCAATTAAAATTGCATTTCTCCTGCCCCTGAGAATCCCAGCATTTGACCTTGGGGATAGACAGTCTGTCTTTTGAAGCATCTGTTTTCTCATTTATAAAATATATAATAATATCTACCTCTTTTGGTTGTTGTGAAGCCTAGAAATAAACATATTCAATAGCCATCCACATATCTGGCACATGGAGTTGCCTCATTAATGGGGAGAGCAGAAAGATTACCTTGTTTCTAAAATTTTCTTTTGCATTAGAATCCGTTGATAATAACAGAATGTTTTCCTTCGGGTTACACCCGGGGATATGTTTTTCGGTAACACATCAGTTATCTGCTCACTTTGTTTGTCAGTGGCAAGAAGATCCAGCTCCTGCCAGCTCCTAGCCACTGCTGATATGAGAGTGGAGGGGAGACCCTGAAAAACGTCTCCCATGCCGTCATTTTTGCTTTTATGCCTTCCCCTGGATGCTTCAGCCGTTTCTAACTTACCTCGTCTACCATGTTGCTGCTCTTGCCAAAAAAAGTCACATGTCCCATACTATTAGCCCCACACTGGCTCTAGTGATTGTTGTTCAGAAATTCCACCAATCAAGGGACCATCCCAGTGGTGTAGTGGTTGGGTTCACACGCTCCACTTCCATGGCCCAGGGTTCGCGGGTTTGGATCACTGGCCTGGACCTGTGCGCCGCTTATCAAGCCATGCTGTGGCAGGGATCCCACATATAAAGTGGAGGAAGATGGCACGGATGTTAGCCCAGGGCCAATGTTCCTCAGCAAAAAGAGGAGGAATGGCAACAGATGTTACCTCAGGGCTAATTTTCCTCACCAAAAAAAAAAAAAATTCCACCCATCAAGATGGAATGCTCCTGTCCAGTCTCTGCTGCATAAAGTCAGTTATGTGCACAGATCCAGGCACAATGAAGGGGGACTGTGCAATGTCATAACACATGGAATCTTTCCAGCTTCCTCGTAAGGTTGCAGGAATCGAAAATCTCTTCCTTCTTTCCTGTCCCAAGGCGGATGGTCTTAACAAGCCATACAGGCTTGTTTCACCCTCTGGGGAAGCTTCTGTTCCCTTCCTCCTGTCTCCATCAGCAAATTCTACTGCATGTCCTTTCACTTCACTGGGTTGCAAGTATTACTCAGATATTAGCTGCTCTGCCTATTCCTTTATATGTAGATAATATTCAATAAAACCCACAACTGCACACTCTTTGGGAGGGCAAATCCTCCCAAAGACTTCTGTGAATTCCTAGGAGTAGGGAAAGCAGATTTTTATTCTCGGGGTCACTTCAGTCTGTGGGCTCTTGCTTCTGTACTCACTTCATTGATGGAATTATGAAAGTTTTTTTTGCACACATGCACACACACACACACAAATACACTCACAAAAAGTACTTGTGTGTCTAATAGATGTAAATGAAGGTTTGGAGGAATTGTGAAAGAGAGTTTGAATTGTAACAATGAACACAATTTTCAATGAAATATTAGACACTCTCATTCTTTTTTTGTGTGTGTGAGGAGGGTTAGCCCTGAGCTAACCTCTGTTGCCAATCCTCCTCTTTTCGCTGAGGAAGACTGGCCCTGGGCTAACATTCAGGCCCATCTTCCCTACTTTACATGGGACGCTGGCACAGCATGGCTGACAAGTGGTGCATAGGTCCATGCCCAGGATCTGAATCTGCGAACCCCGGGCCGTCGAAGCGTTGCATGCAAACTTAACCGCTATGCCACCGGGCCAGCCCCTAGACATTCTTATTCTTAAAATCTGCTCTGCCCCTTTCCCATGTAGCAATTTCATGAGCTCTTCATCTCACAAAGAACTTAGGTTCTTACCGTACCCTCTTCTCTCCACCTCACTTCTCTGCTCACCTGTTCTCTTCTCTCCCCTTCCCCTCAGGAATAAAACGCAAGTTTCTTTTGGTCTCTCACACAGAGCACTTTAAGGATCTTTTTGAAAACCTTCACTCCCTTCGTAACTGTTGCCCTCAGAGTCTCATTTTCTACCCTAAATGGCTTAATAAGTCATTTTCCCCAAACAATGAGAATTCCTTCTTTAAGAAGAGAGATTATGCTAGAAGCTAAAATAATAAAAAATTTCACTCTCTTACACATATATGATCTGGCTGAATGACTACTTCAAGTTTCATTTTCAGTCATTAATACTTTAGCTTAAATCAGTTAATCAGATGAGTTGAAAGGAGCAAGAACTAAGAAAAAGTCTGTTTTGTTTAAAGGGAGAGGGCCAGGGGGAAAGCACAGGGGGCAAATTTTTGGAAGTGTAGGGGTACAGATCAGACAAAATCCAACAAGAAGATGCTGCTGGGAGCTGGTGAGGAAAGAGAGGCTGAACTATAGGTAAGAGGATAGGAGCGCATGAAAAAACAACTATCTATTCTGCCTGGGGCAGGACCTCATTTTTGGCATTGCCTAAGTATAGTTAAGTCCTCTCGTAGAGCACACATTCATGAGGACAGGGGAGATCCTCCTTTGATGTGGAAATAACTGCTGAGAAAATCCATGACTCTCCCTGCACGAATCTCCTGATGTCACAGCTGCTCTGAGAGCCTGCTTTGGCTCTGCCCTGCATGTGTGTGAGGACCCAGATGATGAAGTTTGGAATGCAATTGATTACTGAGGCTGTGAATTGTACAACTCTAATGACGCACCATCAGGGTGCAGGGGCTGGGGGACCAGGGCGGAGGCCATTTTTTGTTGTTATTTTTTGGAGCCTGCTTTGGAATTTTCCCATATTTCTCTCTATATAGCAACAGACATTAGCATTTTCATATGTCTTGAAAGTTAAAGCAAGATGTGGGAAATTCACTTGTTGAAGAGCAGAGCTCTCTAATTGCACTCTTCAGAGATTCCCCATACTTTTGGAAAATGTGCATTGACGAAGAGTATAGTTTAATCATTGGTGGTGTTTCATTTCCAGGGATGGCCAGATTTCCAATCCACTCTCCCACCTCATCGTATCTGCGTGGCTAGGCAAGCTCCCACTGGATTCAAAGGGGACAGAGTAAAGCAAAGATGCTGAGGGATGGAGTCAAATGATGATTTTTTTTATCATCTTCCCTAGGCCTGTGTCATCACTGCAGAAAATGAGTTGCTTTTGGGAAATTGATGTATTAAGAACTGTTCAAAAGAGCTACGAGCTGGAGTTGGATTTTTGACTGGAAGGGGTGTTTCATATCCATACATGGTGTCTGGTCAACAGTTTTGACTTCAATTAACATATGTACTATTACAGCTTTCCAAGTCCCTCCCCAACACTAAACCACACAAACTAGTTAGCAGCTTGGCTCTAAATGAAAATCAAATTTACCTTTACCATAACCTTGTGTAAAAACTTATATCTTCTCTATTATTCCCAAGCAAGGTTTGGGAAAACCTTTATTTTCCAAGCATTAAATGCCTTTGCTTGGACTCTAAAGATTTTTACAGTCAGCAATGCCATTCACTGTGGCCCAACAAACCATGCTCCATCAAGGTCTTGGTGACTTATGGATCTCACACCCAAGCATGGTAGACAGAATGTAGGAAATGCCTACAGGGGCAGCCAGGCTCTTGCTAATGAAACGACGGCAATGCCTGAATGACTAGAAGACCAAAAGTTCATTTATTTTCATGAAGCTTTTCTCAGACATTTAGCAGGGGAGCTGCGGAGAGGGTAGGCAATGAATTGAAGAAGTAGGGAACATGATGCCCAGCCAAGATCCTTAGCTGGGGTCCAGGAGAGCTCATGGGTCTGATGCATTCAAATTGACCATTGACTAAGATGTCAGGAGGGTTTCAATTTTATGGAGCAGTTGGCATGATGCTAGATGGAAATCAATACCTGCAATCTAAATTTTGTATTTTGTGTATTGTCAGTTGAAGTTTGATGTCTGTTTCTCTTTCTTGGACTGATTTTCTTTCTGCAATCAGCATGATGAAAAAGAAAATAATGCTTATAAATGAAGTCAGCATATAGTACCGGCTGAGCTGAAGGAAGTTGGCAGCTGCAAAAATTCTGTTTTCACTTTACATTAAGAGGCATTAATTACACTGCTGTGTAACTAAGTATAACCACACAGTTGTGGATCAGGATTTTGCTCTTGTTTCAGGGGGCACTGAGGTACAAGGGTGTGGCTATTGGGTGGGGAGGGCAGGCCTTCTGGGTCATCTCTCAGTAAGGACTGTATCATTTCGCCCCAGGATCTCATTCTAGGCCAGAAGTTGTCAAGTGCCTCCCCTCGACCAAGAAGTAAACCAAGCCCAGAACAGCCCAGAGACACCTGGTCTACCAGGTGAGCAAAAGCCATCTCCTCTCTAGCCCAAAGAGCAAGGTGTGTGAAATGTGTCTTAGCCAGAAATCTTTCTCTGCAGGCCTTAGGGCTGGCTTTGAAAATGAGGTCACTACCAAGTTCAGATTTTTAGATTTCCCATTAAATCTAGTAGCGTTACACACCAATGCACCGTCTAACAAGAATGGCCGGTTTATGGCTCCACTTGTGAATGAGGTGACAGCTCTAGTAACTCCTGCCCGGGAAATGGGAATTTCTCAGCACCAATTCCTACCACCAAGACGTCTTGACAAGGAAGAAAGAGCAGCACTCTAGCCTCTTTGCTACCACTAACCAGTTATGAGGCCTTGGACAAGGTAAACTGTGAACTCTCTGACCCTCCCATGGGTCATTTGTAAACTGGAGATAGTTTAGCTGCTGAAAAGTAAGAGACTAACTTAGAACTCGAAGTGCTTCTTGGCTCAAAGATCTGGGATTCATGAGGTATTATTTTTTGTGTGTTTCTGAGGGCAGAGATCTTGATTTTATTTCAGCATCTTCAGTACTTGTTACATGACAGGAACTCATTCATGCTGGATTAAATATATAATAATTATAATGTTGAAGAAAAAACACATTCTTGCAAATAACCCACAGTGCAGCTACCCAATTAACATTTTTTTCTTTTTTCGGCAAAGAATGAAATTCAGCCAGACAGTTCTGCATACCAAGGGGCCCAGCCAAGGGCAGACTTTTCAGAAGCAATGAGGAAAAGGACAGGTGGAGACACTCCCACCTTCCAAAGAGCCTGGGAGCCTGAGAACACAGGTGAGTACGCAATCACTCCCGGAAAAACCAGGCTGTCTTGTTTGGCCAGATTAGTGAAGACTTAAGGCTATCTGAAGTGATCATTTTGTAGCTGTGAACTTGGCTCCCCGCTCTTCAAATCTCTTAAACCAATGGCGCTGTAATATCAGAAGAAAGATGCATTTATTCACTCCCAGACCGTGGGGAATTCTGTGTGATGTGAGTACAAAACCAGCAAGTGTAGATGGAGGCTCCTCCTTGACGTTTAGATGCAGTGGAGGTCCCTGGAGCTACAATTTGATCTGTGGTGAAATAGGGGATCTGGTTCCAGGCAGCACACAGGAGGTTTGACCATCACCTGAAGAGCTACACACAGTCCAGAGAAGTCCAAGGCAGTAGGGTCTTGTCTGGGGGAAATAAGCTTCAGTAGATGGAGGCAAGATGTCAGATGTATTTCACTCTCTTAGTGATAGAAGCTCAGCTATTTTGGGGATTCGGACCTGTTTCATCAACTTCTTACCATGACTATGTTTGGGGTTATGTGCTTCCTAGGCTAATAGTCAGATATGCAAGTCAAGATTGGTGTCGACAGGGCTGCTACATACCATTGTACAGCTTGCCCTGACACCAAGGCACCTAGCCTAGGAGGTGAGTGGGGATTGAAATCCAGCCTGGTCTCCACTCACTAAGTCACGGGCCCCTGTGCTGGGTATGTGATTCCCCAGCAAGGCACTTGGCTAAGTTACTCATCCTTGTAGCTGCTTTTGTCCAGAGGAAATTTATTTTGCCCTAATATTTTAAGTCAAGAGGTCATGTGTCGATTATTCTCCATTTCCTCCTCCCCAGATCCATTTAATGTTTTTCTCTGCCCTGCTCTGTGCCCCAGATGGTAGTCGCTACACAATGCATCTGAGACTGTCTTACATTCTGGCCTCCAGTTGGGTTTGACCAATTGGAATCACTAGTAGAAGAATCACTAGTAGGAGATGGGAAAGGTGGGAGAAAAGGGAGGCCAAGTTATTTATTTTCCCCATCACCAGCCTCCCCCGTGCCCACTCCCTTGCCTCATGCTCACTCCCTGCCCCACCGTGGCTCTGACAGTGGCTGTGGTCCTGCTGGGCAACCCCTCCTCCACAGCTCTACCTCTCATTGGGCTCCAGTAGTGCTGTTCCCTCCCTTGTTCCTTCAGGCTGAGGGGTAATAATGGCTTTCACTGGTGCTAGTTACTGGGTGCCTCATCAACCTTTGTGGGTTTCCTTTTCCCTGACCACACCTCTGTAAATGGTCCTTTTATTCAATTCTATTTAATGAAACCCTTTTGACTCTATTATCTCTTTCTGGCTGGGATGCTGACTGATATAGGGAACCATTTTCTAACCTGCAAAGATGGACCAAATAGGCCAGCAGAGACCATGGGTGCAGAAGGCACTTTGAAACTGAAAACAAATATTGGCCATGTCACCTAGGGATCTCTTGAGATTTTCAGGACTGGCCTACTAATAAAATCACAAGTGTTTACTAGATTTTGCATTGCAGTTACTGCTTTGGGGGCTCTTTACACTCTGGTCACTACTATGCTTTCATTACTCTCCTTGCTCCAGGTAGAATGTCTCCTCGCTCTCCTTCTAACATACCTTTGTGTGTGCTGTTCCTCCACCTGAAAGCCCTTTCCTCTCTTTGGAGAAGATATATGATAGAGAATAAGATTTTGTGCTGTTAAATTAGACAGATATGGATTAGATTCTGGCTCTGCCAGTTATTACCTGTGGAATTGAATTATTGGTCCCAATTCTTCACTCTCTTGCAACAGAGAGATACATCCACACCCTTGCTATGACCTCATGGTGGGTAGCATGGACTTCCTTGCTACCCCTTGACTTTGGGGTTAGTCATGTGATTTGTTTTGGCCAATGGGATATTAGCACGTGAGACTTGAAATGTACTTGCACAGTTTGGCTTGCCCTTTGGTGCTCCCATGATATGCCATGAGAAGAACATGTCCTAGGTAGTTGTGGTTCCTTCAGCCTCAGCCCCAGAACGAGTCATATGAAGCAGACCACATGCTCCATGTAGCCATGGTCCAAGGAAGATATGGTAGGTGTAGCAGCAAGAGGCCAGGGCCCAGTGACCAGAACCTGGAGACCAACCTAGCCCAGCTGAGTTATAGCCAACCTGCAGCTCCATGAGCATGAGAGAAAATGATTATCATTTCAAGCTACTGAGTTTTGGTGTGGTTTATTATACAGCATTATTGTAGCAATAGCTGACTAATACATTACCTATATACTTGAAAAATAATTCAACTTCTCAAAGCTTCAATTCCTCCTCTGTGAAATGGTAGTAATTATAACAATACTTATTTTATAGGGTTATTGTGAAGATTAAACGAGACATATAGAATGGTTTGCATAGTGCTTGGCACAAAATAAATGCTCAATAAGTGGTTGTTATTTTTCTCAGCTTGTGATCATTGGAAATCTCCTGTAGACTTCAATGCTTACCCAGCTCTCCCTTCATGCACAAAATATTTGCTAAGCACTACAGCTCCCACAATAACTGCCTTTCTCTGAACTTCCATCCTATTAATTGTCTATATAATTAATTGGCTTCATATCTTTTCACCCACTGCATTTAAATATCTACTATGTGCAAAGTACATAATTCAAGACATTTTTCCTTCCATCAATGAGAGCATGGGCATAGACAATAACATTTATTGAATATACATGGTGTGTCAAACATTGTTAGACACTTTCCATGTCATTTAAATTTCATAACAACTGTATGAAGTAAATATTGTTATTCCAATAATGCCCAAGTCCCTTGGCCAAGAAGTGGTAGGGAAGGGTTCAAATGTGTCTTTTGCTGCAAAGTACCACTAACCCTTCAGTCTACTAGAAAAGATGACACATAACTAAACATCTATAAATCAAGGTAGTTATACGCACCGTATCATTAGGAAAATTGTGTGCTATAGGTGGACAGAGAAGATGGGCATGACTCCCTGCCCAGGTGTTTATCTAATACCATTAAAAGATAGGTGCAAAGCCCTGGGATATGAAAAGGAACACAACCAATCCTTGTTTGGGGGAAACCAGATTCTAATAACTGAGCTAGACCTATGGAAAGATAATTTTAACATAATCCGGAAAATAGTGAAGCTTTGAGCATTAGGTTTGGAGAAAGCTTCATGGAAAGAAGAGGATTTGAGATACATATTAAAGGATGATTCAAGTTAGTTGGTTGAAGAAATAGGGGCAAGGCCTTTCGGGAAAAGGGAACAGCACGAGCAGAAACTCTACCCAAACAGTTACATACGATCAGTCACCTGTGCACCTGTATTTGACATGTTGTGATGTCAGTGAGCTGAGGACAGGAGCTATGCCTCCTTTCCCTCCCTGCCTCCACACCATTCAACACAAGCCTCAAGGCATGGGAGGGGCTCAGCAAAATCTTTTGGTTGATTGAATGAATGCCTCCTACTCTCCCCTGGGAGATACAGAAGGAATAAGTGGTACCACGTCTCCCTCATTTCAAGACCAATGCCAAGTTGCTGCCCAGACAGCAGAGTTGACGCATACGGCTAAGGACAGGCAATATTTTTAAGTGGCAGAGCTCATCAGTGGTGTGATTGGAAATAGAGTCCAGGTTGGCCGGTGCTATGTTGATATTAACACACTATTTCTCAAGATCCAGCAGCCCTGGTGTCTGAAGTTCCCCCAAAACTAACTTCAACACATTCAGGAAACAATTGCAACAGAACATATGAAGGACATGAAAGCACGCTCCTAATTTCAACAGGAGCAAACCAGAAACACATGGAAAAACATCTTGTTCAGATGACTTATTTATAAATATTCTCTTTCCTCCCATGAATATATCCAGTCATCATAGCCTTTGTTCACTTGGAGTACTAAATATCCTCAGTCTACATAGGAAAAATTAAATTGTACTTGAAAATGTCTTTTACTTGAGGGGAACTTTAATTTTATAATTGTGCCTTGTTCTTCTTTCTGATGCTGTAACAGATGAAAACTGTCCATTGGTGATAATTCAGCAAGTTAGTTATCCCATTGCAAAGCAAAACTAAAGTCCCTATCAGCTATGAGGAGATCATTCAATTTGCCTTTAAATTACATTTTCAAAATAGCTTATATCATATATCAAAATTATTTTAAAATCTGAACTAGGGCACTGTGAGAACCCTTGCAGATGATGGGCAGCTGATCTGCATTTCTGTGAACTATAGCTATTCTCTAATGTTGTTTATTTTTTAATTAAAGTACTAAGTGTCTCATTTAAGTAGCAATAGGTGGCTAACCCTCTATAAAAGTTCTTGGATGTCGTCCTTGTAAATGCTAATTATTAAGAAGAAAATGTTATACGGTTTCTTAGGAAATCAATACTTTATTATGCAATAATTGCATCTGCAAGTTTCATGTTCTCCATAAGCCCCAGCAGAATGAACGAGGTCACTGGGTGAGATGGTGCAAACGGTCCTTGCTTGACCTGAAAAATCCTCTCGAATTTGAGGCCTAGTAAAGTGCTGAGATGTCATTAAAATATTTTCACAAGTACAACATTTATTATGGAAACCAAATTGCAAGAACATCTGTCTGGATGACACTTTGGCCCAAAGTTGGATCTAAACCTCGTAACAGTTATAATTGAAACTGTGGCTTCATTTTTCTCCCGAGATCTTTGATTTTTCCTTTGCCTCACAGAGCAATTTATTTCTCAAAGCTACAGCAGTTAACTTTTGTTTTCCTAAACCTTCCTGGGCAAAAATCCCAGCTCTTCCAGTTTTCTACCAAGAAGTCATGGAAGGCAGGAAGGAGGGGAAGGAGCCCTCAAGGAAATACAAGGGAGCTCAAAAATCACTCTTCCAAGAATTTCTGGGTCACTGTCTAATTGATACGCCTATTGGCAGGCCTCAGATTTAAGCCTCTTCTGACTTCACAGGCAGTTCTTATTCTGCACTCAGCCATGTGTGAAGACTCTAGGCACTGAACATGGAACCCAAAAAAATCCAACCAGCTCCACTTAAAGCACTCAGGCTGGGGAACTGTACCATAGCAAAATACCCCAAACAGTTGTTTTTCCATTATGATCCTCAGTCTGGCATTTATTATCATTTTTTATTGCACACTTTTAAAGGCAATGGTCCATTTTACTTAGATCATTAATTTGCAAAAATCATGAGATATGAGCAGAGATGGTGTTTTTTATGGGCCATGCTACACCTCTATAGGACCCCAAAGGAAATGAGGTGTGGGTCTCAGCACATTATGGGAAGAGGCCCTGGGACCACAAGCTCCATATTCTTCCACAAATAGAAAAGAGTAATTTCATAGGAATAATACATCTGGACAAATGGAGAGATGCATGAATAATTGACAATTTGAATACATGAATGAACAAATAAGCAATAGAGTGAAACTCTGACCAGCAGTGGGGTGTAGGTGAAAGACCCTTGGATGTAGAGTCTGGAGATCTTGGGTCCATTTATAGCTAGTCACTTACCAGCTCTGTAATTGTCATCAGGGAACCTCTCAAAAGGTACCTCACCTTTGCATCTGTAAAATGATAATAATAATACCTATTTCATAAGATCAGCAGGCAGTAGAGCCCTGAGGAGTTGAGTCATGGGCTACAGAGCCAGACTGCTTTGGTTTAAATATGAACTTGTCTCCCTTGCTTGCTCTGTGACCTTAGGCATCTTATCCCCTCTACATTTGTGTTTCCTCATCTGTAAAATGGGGATGATGTACTAAACTCTTAGAGATAGAGGTGAGAATTAAACAAATAAATACATGTATTAATTGTGCCTAGAAGAGGATCTGATACGTAATAGGCTAAATATGTTACAATAATGTTACTATTTTTGTATATATAATAGTGTTACATAGATACACTTTACATTATATTATTATTATTATAGTTAAGATTATATAAATTGTGATTGTCATTTGCAATCAAGAAAGTCAAGTCTAGCTGGTTTAAGCAGGAAGGGATATTAGAGGATATTAAGAAGATCACAGAATCTCCAGAATAATCAGGGACCCAGGCTTGTTCATTATATAGCGAGAACCAAAGCAGCCAGGAATAAGACCCAACTACACTCTAGCACTGTTATAGTGCCCATCTTGAGGCATTGGCCACCACTGAGATTGGAATCCAAGAGCTTTGCCACTGCTATGTGAGAAGAAATCTTCACACCCAGAAGATCCAGTTTCTCTTTGCATAGCTGCTGCTTCTTATTTCCCCAAGTCACAAAAGAGATGGCTCTAACTGGTAGAACCAAGGCTATTTGTCTGTACTCTAGCTGCAAGGGAGTCTGGCAAATGTGGTCTTTAGCTTTCCAGCTTGCAGAATAGAGAAAAACTAATAAAACCAAGAAAAACTAAGAAAAGCTAAAAGAAAATTGGGGTGAGTCAACCTACAATGTCTGCTATAAGGATTTTTAAATAAAATATAGGTCTGGCAGCCACATTTTGATCTAATTAAGGTAGAGGTAGAAGATCTTTGGTTTGTTTTTCAGAGATTAGTTAAGAGTTTCCAAAGTTAACTAATAATTATACTTGTAGCACTAGTGTGTTTCCACTAAGCATAGGCAAATGGAACTAAACTAATGGCTGCCCCCCCCAGCTGTGACTTGGGGAGGAAGGGTGGTTCCTCTTCTACCATTATTCTGTGTAGACCAATGAGACAGTCCTTTCTCTATCTTCACTCTCCAGAGGAGTAGATGTAGATTGACATGATCTGGAAGGGCCTGGACTGAGGTTTACTCCTGAAGAAGTGACCTTGGAAATTTTTAAAGTCAATTCAAAGCACAATGATCTATGAAGGACCACCTGCTTGAGGTTATGAGGATTCAGCAAGCCTGGGGACCATTAATGATCATTAATGCAATTAACCATATTTCAAATCAACAAAATGGTAATTACCTACAAGGCATGTTTTAGAAACTGTCTGAATATGGATGAATACATAGAGTCACGAAGTCTGGCTTCTAGTTCTCTTCTACCACTGCTGCATGAGAACTTCTGCAAGTTATTTCAGCTCTCTGGGCCTCTGTTTCCTCATTTAAACCCTGATCTCTTTAAATTTTTTAAGTTCTTCTTTCTATACTTTGATGTAAATACTTACATATTTAAATATTTCTTATCAACAGAAATAATTATTGTTTTTAAGGTTGACAATCATAAGTCCCGTCCCAAAGACTACAGAAAACAAAGTGCTGTATAATCATGCTCTTTTTAAACTTATGGAAAGCATACCAGTTATTGCCAATGCAAAAAAAAAAAAAATAGGTAAGCCTGATCCTTCACTGTCAGTGAATTTATTTTCAGTCAGTGAATTTTATTTCAATGCTCCAGAAATAAGTTTTTCTTGCTTTCCTGCAAGCAAGACAGAGAGTGATTGGCTACTTAAATGTGGGAATTGCATCCTCTTTGTTTCCTATTTAATGTTGAATAAGCTTATATAATACACACAACCATATATTATGAAAACTATCAGAACCAGAAAACCTTTCAAAAGTTATTGTTTTAGAGATTGTTTCAAGACATGAAACCTAACTTCATTCATTAACTTACTCTTCAGAGCATATTTAGTCCTGCCAATAAAAAGTAAACCTAAGCTGACTTCCTCATTGCCTCAAATTCTGCAAAAAGTATCCAAGATAAAGCAATAAGAAAAAAAAATAACAGATTAAATTGTTAAAAAGGGTAAAAAAATTATCATTATTTGAAAATAGTATAATTTTTTTCTGCCTACATGCCTAAAAGAATCTACTGAAAAGCTGATTACTTCTAACAGAGCTTAGCTAAGTAACTGCTTATAAAAGAGTAATCAAAACCAATAGATTTACAAAATAAATAGATTTCCTAAACATCAGCTGGAAAATAAGATGGGAAAAATAAGCCCATCCAAATAAGCACAAACTTATAGACTATCTAAAAGAAAACTTAAGAAGAAATTTGTATTCCACGTATAAAGAAAACTGCAGAGCTTGACCAAAGGATAGAGAAGACAGGTAACTCGTGAAGCAAACTAAGTTTTTGGGTAGAAAGTTTCAATATTGCAAAAATTAACTGATAAACTTATTGGAATTCAACTTAAAATCCCAACAGTATTTTTTGTGAGGGGAGAAATGACCAAAAGGCATCTGAAGAGAAATACAGGCAACAGATACAATATTTCTCCCTGTAGTCCAGCACAGGCTGGAGTCTAGATGGGCCTGAGTCCTGTCTCTGACACGTAGAGTTTGGGAATCTAATGCAAATCACTTCTCTTTGTTTGTCCCACTTGCAAGAAGGAATCATCATCATCATCATCACCACCACCACCATCATCATTGGATTCCACAGCATCCAGTGTATATTCCAGCATTCTGTATCTTAAAGTGTTCTGTAAAACTGAATAGAGACACAAATATTAGTTATTGTTCTTTTCCAAAAGTAGATAAATGAAACAAGGAATAAGACCCTGAGGTCACAATATAATATATGGACCTTAGAGATGTTCAAAAGAGGACTGGCTGGCATATAATGAAGTAAATAAAGAGCTGGACTAGTTCAAGGAATAGACGGGCTGTTAGGAAGTGAGGAAGAGGTATATCAAGCTGTATTAATCAGACAAGTTTTACCAACACAGCTATCAGCAAGAAAGGACAGTAAAAAATAATGCATTGTTTTTAAACTACATAAAGCTATACTTTACTGAGCACATACGATGCACTAAACGCAACAGAAGCATTATTTCCAAGGAGCCTATGAAAACAGTATCTATTATTCCCATCTTAGAGGTGAGGATATACAGGTGAAAATGGAGAGCTAGAATGAAAATCAGCTGGTCCAACTACAAAATCCTCATCAACCTCCTTAACAACCACAATAAACTGCTTCTAATTAGAACTTTTATCTTTGCAAAGTGCTTTCACATTGCTTTCCTCGTTTGATTTGAGCTGGTCAACAGCCCTGTGTAGGTGGACTAATTCTTATGCTAATTTTCTAGATGGACAACTAAGTCCCCAGGAGATTAACCTGATTGCACGTCAGAATCTCCAGTGGAACTTTGTAAAGCTACAGATTTCTAGTCCCTCCTCTGAAACCTATTCCATCAAAATATCTAGGAATGGGGCCCTGGAGTTTTCATTTTTCAAAAACTCACCCAGTTACTTCTCAAGCAGCTGCACTGGGAGTCCCTAGACCAGTGGTTCTCAGAGTGTGGGCTCCCACCCAGCAGCATCAGCATCATTACTTGTCAGAAATGCAAATTCTCAGGTCCCCTCCCCAAATCTACTGAATCAGAAGCTGAGAGGAATCTGGGTCTTAACACACCCTCCAGAGACCCTGATGCACTCTATGGTTTGGGAATCACTCTTCTAGATTAAAAGAGGTGACACAGTGTAGTGATTAAGATAACAGACTCTCAAACCTGCCAACTTAAATTGAATCCCACCTCTGCCACTTCCTGCCTGTGGGAGCTTAGGCAGCTGCTTAATGTTCCCGGCTTGGTTTACACTTGTAAATGGAGATGATAGTAGCTTTTCCTTCATAGGGTTATTATGGGAATAAATGCATTAGAATTAGTAAAGAACTGATAATAGTGTCTTACACAGAGTAAGAGCTTAAATAAAAATTAAGGTTCTTGCCCAGGATTAAAGCTGTGAATGAAATGAAAAAGACTGAAGAAGTTAGAGGCTCAGGAAACAAAATCCTTGGGGAGAAGCAGCACTGGGGGGTCTCAATCTAGAACTCGAGGCCAATAACCCTGCTCACACGGGGGAGAATGACTATGGGGGAGAACATGAAGAACAGTTTGAACAAGCAACCCACCAGGAGGTCTGGAACATGCGCTCACTTGGAGGAGCCGTCACGGTGTGCTGAGAAGAGCACTGAACTGTGTTGGCCCACCTGAGTCCTAGCTGTGTGGCCTCAGGCAAGTCACTCAACCCCTCCGTGCTTCAGTTTCCTCAAAGAACTGAGATAATAATAATGATCTGACTTCCTCCACGGAATGGTTGAGAATCAAGCACAGCTATTAGACGTCGTTATACATTTGAAAAGTCCAAGTTCTTAGCCGAGTGTTCAGGGTTATTATTATAATAACCTCTCCCAGTCCAAGCATCTTTTGACATTGCATTAACTCTTTCCAGTCCGGAGAACTGAGATAGTCCAGCACGAGATGAAGAACGGTGACCCTGCATTCCAGAATTTCACGCTGAAAAGTCTGTTACCTCGCAATCCCAGAGCTGTAGTACCCACTCTGATGCACAGAGTGAGCCAAGCCAGGGTGTTGACCTGCTGTAGCTGTTCGGTCTAGGATGTGGATAAATATATGGAATGCTTAAGATACATTTTTTAGAATATTTATAAACCAGATAAGCCCCAAAGGGAAGCCTCACTTGTAAATATTTATTTAGCGACCTTAAATAATATCGACCCGAGTCCTGAGAGCGTGTAATAGCTGAGATCCTCTTTTGACCCAAGGCTGGCTGTGTAACTTTTCTAGGACAGAGCAGGCAGGGCAAGGCCCGGGGAGAGCAGTTGCTGCCACAAATACTTGCTCTCTCGGTAAAGATGACGACAAGCGCTCTTGCTGTCGATGGCCTCTGAAGCTGCAGAGCTTCCTCCAGCACCACTGGCGTCTCTCTCTTCTCCTGGGAACCTGCAGATGCCCATTGTCCTTCCTTCATGTCCTTCATCCAGCCCTTCAAGCTATTGCTGGGCACCCAGCATTTCTGCTTTACCTGCACTCAACCATAGACTGATCTTTCTGCTTGGATGACTCCATGCTCTGGAGAGCTTGAGAACAGTCACTTGTCACCAGAGACACAGCTGGCTTCTTCACATGCTGACTCCAGGAGCTCAGGCCAGAGAAGCGCCTGCTGGCACTTTGCTTCATTGCTGCTTGAGGGCCTCATCTGCTTGGCCCACAGGCCTGGGGCTGGAACGTCTCCCCTCTTCTCCTCTGCAGGCCCTGCGCTACAGTGGGTTTCTCAGCCAGCCCTTGACTGTGCAAAGACCAATGCATCATAAGGAGAGCAGGTCCCACTACAGGTAGGTAAACACCTATCTGTATTGTAACTCAACCTGCATCAGGCTTCAACAGCCTCCTCTACGGTCATTTCCTAATTTTCTTCCTTTACTGGGGGACCAAGCTAACCTCCAGTCTACAGAGGAAGCCAGAGCCTCTGTAAACAGGAACTATCTGCCTGCTTTTCCACTCTGAATGAAGTTTTAAATTTGCTGCCTTGTAGATTTTCCAGGAATCCAGACTGATTGTACTAATTCGCCGAATGGAAATCATTTTCAATGCCTGAAACACCCATTAAATTTCTGCGACCGTGGAAACTCGTAAGGGGTTGATAGTAAAGGCAGGCCCTGCCCAGCTCCCTCCTATCCCACCGGGCCCCTTAAGCCACTTAGCCCACACCTGCAGCCTCAGTTTCATGGAATCCAAAGGAAAAGTCGAATTTAAGCAGTTCTAACTCAAGACTCTGATTACCCCAAATCACTTGCTTCTCCTATGGCTCCCAACTTGTGTCCCTGTGTTGCCAAGAGCATTTTTCTTATTTCTGAGACCCAGGCCCCTCTATGCCCTATATCGGGTAACTGGGTTTCTGCCTGAAGTTGTTCCCTAGGCCGTTTAGGCTCTGCCCACCCCTGTTGGCTTCTCTTTTCCTTTCAGTGGATGTCTTCCTCCTGAACCTGAGACTGTGACTGGGGCCCCAGTTGCTAAAAGACTTTGCTGGGTTATGGAGCCTTCTCCAGTTGACACCTTGCCATATCGGTCACAACCCGCTATTGCCTTGCTCTTCTGCTGCCTTATTTTACCCACTAACCTGGAGTTCCTAGCACATGGTCCATTCCAGTAGGCAGGTCAAAGTTCAGTCCTGGCCTCTTCCAAGCTGCCCTATCTGATTGCAGAAAAATGGGTCACACCCCGTCATACCCTAAGGCAGGACAGTAGATTATAGGCTTGAATGGAATACCTCCTGAGCAATCATGGGTATGGACAGAGCTTCATTTTGAAGACATTTGTTATGGCACAAAGTAGACACTGAAGAGACGTTGGAGGAATAAATTAATGAATGGAGCTGTCTGCCCATGAGAGACTCTTGATCATTGAAGGAAGAAAGTTCAGATATTACCCTGTGTCCCAAAGGAATCCTTTAACTTGCACTGCAGATGAGGGTAACCTGGGATATGGATGGGGACTGTACTGCTCAGGCGGCTCAATCAGCCTCCAGACTGCAGGTGTCCTTGGGGACAGCCCACCTAACAGGCAAAGCCAAATTCATCCAGCCAATAGACTAAAGGACCTAAGTACACAGGGAGATGGAGAAATAAAGAGAAAAACTCACCCCAACCCAAAGACCTGATGTGCCAGGGACTCTTCTTCTTAAAGAAAAGAAGACAATTAACTAGAAAAAACTAGCTTAGCCAGTCCCCACCACTGGTGTCAGAAAGTTCCTCCTCCAGCTGCTCTTTCCTGCAGAATGACAGGAATAAGAGTGAGGCAAGAGAGAGCAAGCAGAGAGATTTTCTTATGAGTCCAGGAGCCTCCAAGGCCATAGGGAAGGGAGATCGAGAGAAATCTAATGCTGCCAGTGATACATTAATCCTGGTGATAAGCAGGCTCACGAGAGAATAGGATTCCAAGGGCTGCTGTGCTTTCACTCTTGCCTGAGGAGATGGTGGGCAGCAGAAGGAAAGGAAGCTGTGTTCTTTCTGCTCTCTGGCAGAAGGGAGAACTTTATTTAGGCATTCTGAGTAAGCCATTGGTCAAGGAGTTAGGAACAGCTAAAGTGTTAATAACAGCTGAGGCTGCTATCCCCTCACGGGTCACGGGCATGCTCAGATTCTGAGAAAGTCCCCATAGCACAGAGTTGCCAGAGAAAATACAAGCTACTCAGTTAAAGTTTGAATTTCAGATGAACAATGGTAATTTTTAAGTATAAGTATGTCCCATGCAATATTTGGGTCATACTTATACATTTAAAAAAATGTATTGTTGATCTGAAATTCAAATCTCACTGGGCACCCTATATTTTTACTTGCTAAACCTGGCAATACTACCCACGAGCAGATAGCTCACCCAGCCCCAGAGGTGTTGACGTGACCAGCACAGACGAGAGGACTCTGGACTAGGAGGGATGTGAAGTCATGAAAGTCCATGCTTCTGAGGTTACACTCTTGCTGAATTTGCTCCCCTTTCCTTTCCACTAATCCAACCCTCTCCTTTCCTCACTCCCTACTTCATATCCCATCATCTTTGACCACCTCTCCCGCAGGAAAATGTACTACCTGACTTCCCTTGAGGTCATAGAATCTTCTCTGTGGTGTCATGTGTGCACATTTTGATTTTTCACTTGTCAAAGACAGGGACTCTTCCTTTTATTTCTACTTCCTTCTATATCCACCATGTTTCCCCTAAACACATACATCCCACAGTTCAAGGGTTAGGCACGTTGTGAGGGTTAAATTACAAATTCAGGAGTGTTTCAAAGTAAAGGAACCTTGGAGATCACCTAGGCTCACTCCCTAAATTTGCCAATAGGGAGATTGAGACCCAGAGATCTGAAAGGCCTTACCCAGAACATGACACTTATAAGTGGAGAGGGAAGCACACAAATTCTGATTTACTGGCTTCACTCTAGAACTTTCTACTGTATCAGCGCCTTGTACAACACTCAGCAAATACATTCATGCTCAGTAAATATTTAAGTGAACTAATGAATTCATAAATAAATAAATAAACTAATGAAATCAATGCCTTATGATCGACTTGCTAATTGTATGGTGGCTCTATCCTAGGGGAGCCTCTTGGCCCCTAAAATGGTAAATGTAAGCAATGAAATCCAGCCATCTTTCCAGAAGAGATATTCTGTGATCACAGGAAATGTGTAGCATGGATGCTATTTCCTTCCACAGGACAAGGCTGGGTAAGTCTGGGCTGATTGGGGTAGGAGCTAAAAGCAGCCTCCTTACTGGACCAAAGGCTACTCCAAATTGCTGCATGTATAACTACAGGAACTCAAAGGAAAAAACTATTTTAAAATATTAATCTAGCTATGTCACCTTTAACAAGGTAATAACTGCCCCAACCTTTGGATTTCTCATCTGTAAAAAACATAAATAAAAAAAAGTTACCAAGATAAAATATTATTTTACTGTGCCAAGCACATTCTCCTAGTAGATACTCAGTAAATATCTATTTGATTTTTTTTTTCTCAAAGAGTAACTACCATCCGAGCCAACAGTTTTTTAAAAAGGTACTCTTTCTGTGTTTTAGTAGCCCATTAATTCTCAAAGTGTGGTTTCCAGCAGCAGCAGCAGCAGCATCACCTGAGAATTTGTTAGAAATGCAAATTCTTGGGCTCCAAGGCAAACTTACTGAATTAGAAACTCTGGGGCTTAAACCTCATAATCAGTGATTTAACAAACCCATTGGGTGCTTGTGATGCACATTCAAATTTCAGAACCACTGGAGTGCTAGGCTGATGTTTCCAAAAGTATTGTCCACTTAACACACACAGCCATGCGTTACTTAACTAGGGGATACATCTGAGAAATGAGTCCTTAGGCGATTTCATCATTGTGTGAACATAATAGAGTGTACTTACATAAACCTGGAAGGTATAGCCTACTACACACCTAGGCTATACGGTACTAATCTTATGGGACCACCGCCATACATGCAGTCCATCGCTGACTGAAATGTTGTTATGTGGCACATGATTGTATATCAAAACCACTTCAGGTTCTTATTAAAATTGCAAATTTCTAGGCCCTACCCTAGATGTGCTAAATCAAAACCTCTTGTGGGGGAGCATGAGAATCTCCTTTTTTAACACATCACCCAGGTGATTCTGATGCACTTGTAGGTCAAGAACAACTTGATGAATTGGTGTCGAAATAGTAAGTGATGGCACTTCAGCACTTGTGGAGGTTAGATCAGAATTCCTGTTTCCTCTTCTTTGTGACTCTGGAGACTTGGCAGGAGGTATAGCTGTATAACCAAGGCCAGCTGACTCTAGAGGAGTGGTCTAATGGCTGCATGGTTACCCCATCACCTTGGGAGGAACATGTTTGTCAGTGACTGATGGGAACATGCCTCACCATCCAACCTGCTCTCCTAACCTGGAATGGATCAGACCCAGTCACCTTGTTCCTAGTGGTAGGGCCCAACTTGGTCTGACAGATTAGTGATTTTTAAAAAATGCACACACACACAAAGTCAAAACAGTATCCTAAAAATGTTTTTCCTGATTATGTAAGTCCTCGTCTTATCTGGTAAGAGATGGTCAAGGGAAGTCTTAAAATATGTCCTCAGTGTTCATTCAACACAACTCATTCCTTTTGTGGAAGCTGAAGGTACATGTTTGGTGATAAGAAACTAGACAAAAATTTTGGTCAGCTTCTCTCTACTTCAGGACTTAATTGTTGGAACACCTTTTCTTTTTTCCCTTCAAACTAGCTATCTTCTCAAGGTTGATGAGTATGGTGGTGACAACTCAGGTAAGGTTCCTATCTACAAAGTCCCTCAATCCAATGACAAAAATGCAAATGTATTGTGAGCAAAAGTCTATTCTAGTTTCAATGTGACAGAACTAGGAGTTCTTTAAGCCATTTTATGATGGAACTCTACCACAGTAAAAAAGGTTTTCCCCAGTATACCTTGAAAAGTTTATATGAATATTGAAGTAGATGTTTTAGTCATTTCTTTTAAGTATATAGGATCAATCACTGTGTCAATTACAATTAAGGACAGATGTAACTAAGGTAAAGTTTACGATCAAGAGACCCCCAACCATCCAGTACATGGTGATAATAACTAAAAAGGCAATCTTTCTCTTAAGGCAAAAACACCAAAACAATGAAACAAAACAAAATAAATAACTGAAAACAAAAACTTACCATAGAGGTTCAACTCTTAAAAACATCATCAGAGAGACATTTGTGAAACACTGATTCCTGCAAGAACAGAAAGAGCTTCTTTATTGCTTTTTACGTAGCTCTCTTTTGTAAATGACATTGAGTGGTAAGCAACCAGGCTCTAATGCTGTCTTCCACTTCAGGCCTATGTTCAACTCTCACCCTGTAAAATAAAGTAATAAGAACGAGTGATTCAGGCTCGCCATAATGCGCTAGCACAGACTCAGAAGTTACTACTCACTTGACATTCCAGGATGTGCTCTCCCACTGGAAAGGAGAGCATTTGAAAACAAACTTGCATTTGGTTTTTAGCAGTCTGTGGAGCAGCTGCATTTTGTAGATGAAAACACAAGATGGAAACTATCACTCTAGGAAAGCCTTGAAGCTCTTGAAGTTCTTTGAAGTCAGTCTATCACAGTTAGTACTGAGCTTCCTTTGAGAATGAGAAAACACAGAAGCACTGGTAACAGTAAAAGTAACAGAAGTAATACTAGTCAACTAGATTGAGCATTTGTTGACCAGTCTTAATGTCAAGTGTGGAACATTGGTCATCTCACTTCACCTTCATGACAATCCTTAAGGTAGGTATTGCCACTTTATAGATGAACATAAAAGTCTCAAGAAAGTTAGGTAACCTGTTTATAGACATGGGAGTTGAGCTCCAATGCTCTATTGACACTATGATTCATTACACCCTGTTTAGGACTTAATAATGTTTGTGTCCACCCAAAATTCATTATGAAGGCCTAGCCCCCAATATGATAGTATTTGGAGGTGGGCCTTTGGGAGGTAATTAGGTTTAGATTATGTCATGAGGGTGGGACCCTCACGATGGGATCAGTGCCTTTATAAGAAGAGGAAGAGACAGAGAGAGAGATCTCTCCCCACAAAGCACACAATGAGGAAAGGCCATGTGAGCACACAGTGAGAAGGCGCCTGTCTACAAGCTAGGAATTGGGCTCCCACCAGACACCAAATCTGCCAGCACCTTGACCTTAGACTTCTCAACCTCCAGAACTGTGAGAAATAAATTTCTGTCATTTAAGCCACCCAGTCTGTGATACTTTGTTATAGCAGCTTGAGCAGACTAAGACACATCCTCTTCCCATTTTTGGACTATGGGACATGATGAAGGATTTGCTAATACTGGTTTCCAACTCTACTCTCTATTGAATCCAAAGTCAGGACAGTCATTCATTCGTTCATTCATTGGATCCGTTCACGTTGGCTTAGTACCTTGGCTCAGGGTAAGCCTGAAGTCACTGAGAGGCTCCCATCATAATTTGATGTCCAAACCTGTACCATTGTTGCTCCCAGTTGCTGGTTTGGGGGTTTTCAATTACATATTGTGTAACTGAGTAACTACATCAAAGATCTCTTATTTAAATATAAAACTTCAGTATATAAATACCACCAAGCAGCCACTAGGTACCCAATTCCTTGTTCCTGAGGCCAAAAAACAAGAGCTCTTCTTGCTTAGAGAAGAAAAAGTGTAAACGCCTATGAACTAAAAGTTCACCTAAGCACTATTTCTCCAGTCGTTCTTTCCTGCATCTAACCCAATGAACTGTGATAGGTTCTAGAAGTTTTCTTCCCTCTCTTTTCACTAACCTCCTAAGTGGTAAAGCTATTTAACACAGGCTTATTTTAGTAGCAGTAACAAGGTTATGTCTTGTGCGTGTAGAAGCCATTTCATATCTTTAAATGGAAAACTAACTGCTAAATTCATGCTGGCCAAGACTTTTATAATGGGCCCCAGAATAATGTGGGCAAATGTGCATGTGGTTCCTGGCTTTCCTGCTTCCCAAAAGCTATCCACTGAGTAACATTACATAGGCTTTTATCTGGCTTCGTATGGAGGGTCCCTAAAACTTGGCTCCTGCCAACCCTATTGAATAGGAAAAGGAGATGGATAACTTAAAAAAACTGGAAAGAGCACAGGCAAATAAGCACAATACTAAGATAATTCTGAGACATCCTTTCCTTTCTTTCTAGGAAGTTGAAAAACTGGAGTCAAGAAACAGTTTGCCTTGAGCCAGCCCTGACGGTCCAGCGGTTAAAGTTCAGCACTCTCACTGCTTTGGCAGCCCGGGTTCACTTCCCGGTCACAGAACCACACCACCTGTCTGTCAGTTGCCATGATGTGGCAGCAGCTCACATAGAAGAACTAGAAGGACTAGGATATACAACCATGCACTGGGACTTTGGGGGAGGAAAAAATAAACAAAGAGGAAGATTGGCAACAGATGTTAGCTCAGGGCGAATCCTTCCCTGCAAATGAAAAAAAAAAAAAAAGAAATAGTTTGTCTTGAAGGACACCAAAGCCAGAGAAGAGAGGAAAAGACTCATTCCTTCCCTTGTGGTCAGTGTCTTGATGCAAGACACTGCAACAGAAGGTGGGACTCAAGTTGGCTTTTCCTACCCCTCCTCATTTCACAGCAGCATTTTTCTCCCCCCAGTGATCTTTCTGATGGCTGGTGCTGAGGGTTGTCTGGATGACCTGGTTGCTTAACAGAAATAGAAGTGAGTAAGAGTATCCTCCTCTGAAGTTTGTGGTCTCCCAGTCCCCACGGCCATGTCCCCACCTGCTGCTGCCACCCCTCTCCACTCTCTGCACACTCCCAATGAGTCACAAAGGGCTTGACTTGGGTGAACATTTACAGTTCTTATCTTATTAATTTGAAAAAGCTCCCTAGGTGACTGACATGCTTCTGTCCTCCTGTTCCCATAAAAGAGCCATTGACCTAGTTTCTGCTCCCCGTCCCCACCTCCAGAAAGATGGAGCAAGTTGCCCAAGATCACACAGCTAAGTATGAGGTGGGGAAACCCAGGACCCCAGGTTCCCAGTTTTGTGTTCTTTCTACCAAGGCACTCCTTCCGTTGAAAGAGAAGGGCTTTTAGGTGATACCAAATAGAGGGTAAAGAGTATAGAAAGAGAGCATTCTGCTGGGTTCCAAGAGAGGAAAACAAAGAAACAAAATATATTAGAGACTGGATTTGCTTTCCCCCACCTCCAGGGCAATGGCAGTTGCTTATAAAGACCATGGAATAAAAGGAATTGCAGCTGCTTATAAAGACTTGCAAAACTTCAGCAGTGGAACTATGGGAAGAATGTGGTCTAAGCATCCTCCTTTGGATGAAGAAGTGGGCAGAGCAGAGAGCGCCCCGGGGGCTCCAGCCTTAAGAAGTCTCAGCTGGTCGACCAGAAAGCAGGGCCTCAGGGTCCTGAGCCTGTCCTCTGAAAGTTTTGACCCACTTCCTGCTCCCTCCCTGCTGCAGTTGTGTACTGAGGTCTTTCCAGCTAGAAAGAAATGCATCAAAATGTCAGGGAGTAGAGCTAGAGATGATTTTAATGTTTTAAAATATTTCTTGTATTTTCCAAATATTTTTCCATGAACTTATATTGTTTTTATAGTTAAAAAAAAAAACTTAAATTACTCTTCCAAAAACAGAAGGCAATGGCTCTTACCATGGTTCTTTATGAAATGAAACACTCTCCAGTCCTCAACATTTTCATGAGCTCTTCCTGTGCTCCACAATGGCTGAGTGACTGATGCCTCATCGAATGTAAAGGAAGGAGCCACAGGGCTGTGTGTGGATCTAAAGTGATGTGGAAAGTCTTCTTCGTTGCTAGCCTAGTTTCTTTCTAGAAGATTCTTTTGAGACTTTCATTATCTATCATCTCTATCATCTATCTATCGTCTATCATCTATCTGTTCTCTTCTCTGCATTAAAACCAACTGACCCACTCTACACTGCCAGATTGATGTCCCAGAAGGATCAATTGACTTCCGGATTAAAAAAAACTTATACAATTATTTTAAGAAGGCAAACCTCTGAGTATTCAAATCGCATGGAATGTGAAACAGATGCCACAGCTAAAAACTGGCCCTTCCTTGCAATTTAGCCCTCGAAACAATTTTTTTTTTAAAGTTCTATTGTTGCATTTGTTTTATTTATTTATTTATTTTGTGTGGGGAAGACCAGCCCTGAGCTAACATCTGTTGCCAATCCTCCCCTTTTTGCTGAGGAAGACTGGCCCTGGGCTAACATCCGTGCCCATCTTCCTCCACTTTATATGGGATGCCACCATGGCATGGCTGACAGGCGGTGCGTCGGCAGGTGCTCGGGATCCGAACTCGCGAACCCCGGGCTGCCAAGCGCGGACGAAACCGCTACGCCACTGGGCGGCTCCGCTCTCAAAACAATTTTAATCTTCCCTTTTTCACAGCTAAAAGCTGAAGCTCAGGGACATAAACACCCAAGGTGAAACCTTAGCAGCTATTTCAATCTGAGTTAATTGTTTCTTGAGTTTCTGCAAGTGACATGTCATTTATGAGCCCCTTCACCTGCCACTTGGCCCCACAGGGGCAGAGATGGACCCAGTCACAGGGGGTGGTCTTTGTTGTGAGTTCCCTCCCGGTGCCCGTGTGGTGCTCTTCTTGGAATTCCCTACTCACCCATGGCACAGCCACCGTTATAGCAGAAGAGGACTGAGCCATCCATGGAGACACACGTGAAAACCTTGAGGACCCCACACTCCCCACCCAGACCTGCAGAAGAGCCTCCTAAGGGACCCTACAGAGTCCTTTGCGTATGAGGAGGACATCTGACCTGAAACCAGAGGGAGCGACGTGGATTCAAGTCTGCAGCCACTTAGTCCTGACTCTGTCTGCATTTAAGTGATGAAGGGCCCAGCTCTGTCTATACCTTGCCCAATTCAGAAGAAGGGATAATGACTTGGCAGCTTTTAAATCAATATTGCTTTGCAGGCGGGTTGGGAAGGGGTGACGGGTCTGGGATTTATGAACATAAATCAATCTTCAGATGAATGGCCCATAAGAATAAGAAAAGAAAACCGCCATAAAGGCAGGAGGCTTGGAATATGAATTCTTTTGTTTTGTCCCGGACACAGCCTACACGTAGCAGGATATGTTCTCTTTTGGAGGCTGCCCTAATTTAAATTTCTGAATTGTCTGTTGATGAAATCCCAAAGGGCAGAGTTTTTAAAATATCCCTTGGAAAGAGCCTCATAACTAATAGAACCAGTTTTCTCTACCTGGTATGCACAGTGTGCCAGGAATTATTGTAAGTGCTTAGGAACATTATCTTATTTATTTATTCCTTTGACATAGGTATTAGTCCTGCTTTATAGATGGAAAAACAGAAGCTTCCACAGGCAAAGAGACTTCACACAGCGAACAAGCTACAGAGCTCTGGCTCCTTTCATTGCCCCAGCTTGACTAATTCCAACAGCCTAGTCAGGAAAATTAACTGGTTGTTTCCATCAGCTCTTTCGGAAGGCACTGTTCTGCCTGATGATCACGAGTCCCAGTCTCCTGTGTGGGGCACCCATCATTTATCTCCAGTGAACCTGTTTTCTCACTTGACTGTGATTCCTGCTCTCCATAATGCATCCAGTCATTCTCATCTGAACAAGCACACTGGAGTGGCAAGTTGGAGCCTAACCAGGAACCAATAGAGAATGTGTAGAAGCAAATTGCCACTAATTTTAATGCGTGGTTACTGCAAGTGGAGTATGTGCTCAGAATAGACTCTATTGCTTTTCTGGGAAATACCCTTCCACAGCAATTGTTTTTAAGTGTTATTTCTGATTACTTATGTGCTATTTTCTCTCTCTCCTTCTGTTCCTTCCACCCTTCCTCCCTCCCATTCTTTCTTTCTCTCCCCCATTCCTTCCTCCCTCTTCATTAAAAGCACCATAGATAACCTTCCATCTCTCTCTCCCTCTGTCTTAATTTTTCAGCGTGTCTACTGTTGAAAACAATTAGGCAAAGTGAACAAGTAGGTGGTTAATATGGCCTAAAACTCTCCCTCAGCTGGGAAGATGCATCAGCACCTGTGCTCCAGCTTTGGCACGTGCTTGGCAGCAAATTGCAAGACCAGGAGGTCATAATCAGGAAAACAGAAACACATTACATTTTAATAATCACCTACCTTTTCAATAGCTCTGAGCTTTCAAATGTCACCTCCAGTTACAGGGAACGAAAATCAACCTGCAAGCCCTTTCCCTTTCCACCCAGCAGAAAGAACAGCAGACGGCCAGTGACAATTGTCAAAGGAAAAAGACCAATAAATATGAGTTGCATGCTAGAAGCAATTCAGCAAAATCAACTCATCAACTTCCCAGCATGGATTTTATTTTATTCTAAATCAGATACTCATTAATGGGGAACATTCTTTGAACCATCATTTTATTTACACTAGAGAAATGCAAGACACATTGTCTGGCGAGGGAAAGAAGTGGCTCTCTCACTGCTGGGTTGTAGGTATTTCCTTCTGTAGCCTCCTGAATTTTCATGCTAATGGAAAACACCCAGGCCAGATGCTTGCTAGTAACAAGTTAAAATGGCACTGGAAAGTAAACAGTTTTCTTCGATTAAAAAAAAGAGCATAAAGAACAAATGGGATGATAGGAAAACAGTGAAAAATTTTACCTGCCTTAGATGTCAGAATCAAGCCATACAGATTACGCTCCTTAAGGAGAAGCACAGAAAAACAGAGCAGCTCCCTTTGGGGTTTGTGGGAGAGGCAAATCGTGCCCCAGTTTGAGACCATGCCTCCTTCTTGTCATCCTCTGAGGAAATGAGGTCCACGAGGCTCTTGATCTCCTTCACAGCTGGGTCTTCCCAATTTCTACCATAGAGATCAAACTATCTGTGGAGTGAATAAACACCTGAATTCTGGGAGATACCCTATCGTGTTGTCGCTGTCGCCCCCACCCCCCACCCCCCGGCTCTGATCTGATGTGAGATTTCCCTATCCATTCCCGCCACCACTCAGCTGCTGCTTCTCTAGTTTTCCCCTTGGCTTGGCAGAAACCTCAGTGCTGTGGGTGCTGGCAACCTTCTAGCCATTTGCATTTACAGGGAGCCCTTCCCATCTTCAAGGGGCCTACGGAGATGCTCCTCTGAGGATGGCGGAAGGCTGGGCGCTATGCAACGAGTGGTAGATACATCATTTACTCCTAATAAGTTTATTTGTTTAGATAACAGAGCCACTCAGAGCTGGCACCTACCCTCAGAGGGAACTGTATTCATGCTTTGTACTTTCTATGGAGTAATAAAGAGGAAAGCAGACCAAGAGACCTCTGATAAATCAGTTCATAGAATACCCTACAACATGCTACCATCTATTACCCACTCTTTCAGGAAGCTGTGGTGTTTTCAGGGTTTTGAACAACGTCTCTTAATCCTCTGTTATATTTTTATAGCATTTTCCAGTTCATGAAGTGTTAGCCAAAATTACCTCATGTTACCCTGACATCAACCCTGTGAGGGAGGTGATATTAGTATCCTTCCAGAAGAGGAAACATTTAAAATCATTGCCTTTCTCAATAATAAGTGACTTTCTTTCCACAGCAGAGTAGCTTTCTCAGGGATACATTTGACCTAACTAACTTCTCTCTCTTCTCACACCCTCCAGAGCTTCCCTCCCTTGTCCATCCTATCTTTGGCCAAGATGCTTTCTTGTTAGGCAGACTCCTTTTTCGCTTTTTTATGTGACACCTTGACCTAATCAGAGAAAGCCCTCTGAATCTCTAAAAATAAATGAATGTCTGACAAGAAAGAAAAAATGGAAGGGGAGGAGAAATGTTTCAGAACTTGAGGATTCTGGAGAACAACCCACGTACAGATGTTATTTAATGTTCTCCAAACACCAAATGCTAGTCTCCATGCCTGGCTTCTTGTTGTTATTTCCTGGTCACTTTGAACTGACTTATCAAATTGAACAGATTCTTTGATACATATGTTGGTATTTTAAGTCCTGGTGGCAACAAGGCCTCCCATTTGTTTCAAGTTTTACTCCTAAGAAATGTTTTTAAAAACCCTGCTTAGAAAAGGAATCTCAGTCAAAACCCACTATGACTTCGGTCTTCACCCATTTCAACAAATGATGCCAACCACTGGGCTTCTTATTAAGAATGATTCCAGCTGGCTCCATTCTCCACAGGAAGTTAGTTTAGATTCATGGAGGTGCCAGCCGGCAGACTGCTGGTAATATAAGTTCTAGAAAGTAGGATGCTGAAACTTTAGGTGTGAGGACACCCAATAAATAATACCCCTCTTCCTCACCCAAGTTCTGAATTAAATGAAATAAGAAAAATGAGTTAACATATTGAGGCTGAACCACCATCTTTATTGTGGATAAGACCCAGAGGAAGGACACAGATTGGGGTGAGAAGTAAACAGACATGAAGACTTCCTGCATGCCCTTTCTCTTTCCCATCTAGAACTTGGAACTAGGCAGCCCAGGGAGGGGTTTAGTCTGTAGAGCAAACACCTTTACCCACGTCACTACCTTGAACTGGTCCCAGTGGAAATAGAAGAAGGAAAATAGACAAATCAAGTTTCATCCAGCCAAGAACAAAGAATCAATGCTTGTTGCCCCGAGTCCTGAACTCCCTCCTCCTCTATGTGGGAAAACCACTTGACCTTTCTGGGCCTCAATGTGCTCAGCTTTAAAAGGAGTGGGTTGGGCTGTGGAACGGCTGCGATCCAGTCTCTCTGAAATTCTGTGGTTAGCCCCAGCAGTGACTCTGATGAGGCCAAGTCGTGCTTTCTCCCTCAAGGAGTCAGTTGCCTTTGCTGAGGTTCATGGTCAAAGATCACACCCGCGAGACTCACCAATCATCTCTCAGATAATGGCGATTGTGAGAGTGACTCAGTGCACACCTGTCCCCACCAGCAGAAAAATCACTCCAAGTGCACAGGTCAATGGGAACATCTCAGACCACGAACAGCACTTTATCATCAACATTAGTCTCTGGGAATATATAGGCCTATCTATTTCCTAGTGATCCCAGTAAAATACTCGAGTACATTATTATGAAGATTATGATGCAGCACAGTGATGGAGAAAGATGAACAAAAACAGGGATTGAGGGTCTTGTACTCTAACTTGGGTTTAGCACTAGCAAGCCATGTGATCTTAACATCTCCGGGCCTCCTTCCTCATGTACGTGGTGATGGGATCAGAAGTTTTCAAACTTATTTTCCCCTCTTTTAAAATATAAAATCTTACATGGAATCTGAATATATAGCATGGATAAAAATAAATCTGCTCTGATAGACATGTGGGGAGACAGTCTCAGACCCATCCCACCGATTTCTCCCTCCCCTCTGAATATTATCCCACCCCCAACTATGGTAGGCCCTGAGTCTCATGAATCATTTGCCTGAGAAGAATTTTCTCTGCATTTGGGGACAACATTGTGTTCTGATGTCACATCCATTTGACAGCCCACCCAGTTTTCCTGATGCTACATCCTTGATATTTCTTAGCAACTGTTAAGAAAAACTGAACAGTATGTCTCACAGTGATATGGGCCAGTTATCATCAGAGTTAGAGCATAAAAACCACAGACAAAATATACTTGAGTTTTCATTGCAAGACTAAATTTTAGCTCAACAGGAGAGAAAGAGATAGGGTAGAGCATAAAGGCACAGTACTATTATAAAATAATTTACTTTAAAAGATATTCTTCTCACTACTCTATTGCACAAGCCAGACTCACGGCATGAGATTTTTACCATAAAATAGTGAGAAGCATCAGGTTCTTCTCCGGAGGGCAAGTGCCTCTCTCTCACAGGAAACCTGAAGCAGTTTTGGCCTTCAGAAGAGCTAGCCCCATCCTCCAGTCACCAGCCCCCTCATATATCTCCTCTGCATGTGTTAATTCTTTTGAAGGTGATGGGGGTTCTTTGCATGGAAGATATATGCAGCTCTATGGCGGGAAGTGAGATCCTAATTATCTGCCGCTGACAACCTTTCAGGGCCCATTATAAAAGAAACGTTTGCACCAGGCACTCAGAGCCTTATAGCCCAGCTCCAGGGAGTTTGAGGGAGCAACAAGGAGTGATTCCGAGAGCCTGATTTATCAGGGAAGATTAGAAGAGTTACATCTATGGTCTGGTGAAACAATGACAGAGGGGGAGCAGGCTAATGGTTGACAAAGGGGCAGAAGAAAGAGAAGAGATTTATGTAGCCTAGTATGAGGGTGAGCAATTGGAGGAATGGAACGAAATGAAGACGGGAAAGAAAGTCCCGAGTAAATATCAGGCAAACTTTCCTCGCTGATTTATTAGACAGATGAGCAAACCTTGCAAATGAAGCTTCATCATCACCCTGAGAAAGAGTGAGTGAGCCTACATAAATGTGTCACAGCCATTTGTCTCTGTCACTGTGGGACCCATAGTGATATCTAGCATGGCTTTCCATCTTTCTCTTGATGAGTGTCCTTAAAAGTCAGAATCAACCCTTTTCTCTATAAGACACTGGGAGGCTCTTAAGGAGCATGCGACCCATGTCTGCAGTTCTAGGTATAGCTACTTGCTAACCATCACCAAAACATATTGTCTACTTCACAATTTGTAGAAAAGCAGAGTGTCCTTGTCTGTGGTACCCAGCTCAGAATCTCCCTAGGGATAGAGAGGAGCTTATGTTAGGGACTGAAGCCAGGAAGACACTTCAAAGTTTAACTGAGGTCCTCTCAGCAGGGGCATATGGAAACATCATGGTGAATCTGACTACCGGCAGAGCGCCTCTATCTGATTCTTTTCTGGATAGGGGCCTTCTCATGTGCCACTTCAGATCCTCTCAAACTCTCCTTGTTCCAGATGCCACTGTAGCAACCAACTCTGCAATGAGCTTCCACAGACATTACACAGGCTCCCCCTGACCTGCCTCATCTCCTGCCCTGGGGATTCCTGGTTGTTACAGAGGTGCAGGATGCCTCAAGAACCCCCCAACCCACATGGGGAAAACATGTGACTCATGAGAGATGGGAGCAGGGAGACAGTCTTTCTCCTCCCAGATGGACTATCCAGTTATGCAGTTTAGATGGTTTCCTGGGGGACAGACTTACAAGATCAAGCAATTGGTAGGACTTAGTGGCAGCCAATGGGATAAGACATCCTCTTACTGGCTCTCCCTGCTTTGATTTCCTTTCCCTTCACTCCTGCTCCCTGGTGTTGTACCCCATGATAGGATAAAAACCTTTGCCTCAAGTTCTGCTTTCTGAAGAAATCAGACTAAGATATAACCAAATAATCAGGGCACAAGAGTTACTAAATTATCTGAATAATGACATAAACTTCTTTAGTCATTTAGCCTGGGCATCTGGTCCAGTCATCTGTCCTAGACATTGCATAGAATTGTCTCCTTCCAACCTCAGCTCCCTTACAGTGCCTCCATTAAAGTCCAGACATAGCAAGGATCCTTGTATGGACCCCATCTTATATTTCAGTGTCTCTACTGGCTTACTCTACTGGAGAGAGCTGGCAAACTGCAGGACTTGAGTTCAGCCAAGTTGGTGTTTCCTACTTTGCCCCCCATAGGAACTGAGACATAATATACTAGGTAAGCCAGGCACTGGGGGAGTTGGTGATCAGCCCCTCGGAGGTAACCTGAGAGGTCATTGACTAGCCTGTGGCCTTTCCATCCAGCTCTGCCACAACTACTTTTGATCCTATTTGTGCTACTGGCATTACAATTCCAGTCAAACATTAGCGAATCCAGAATCCTAAAATGATCACTCCATATTGCCCAAGATCCAGTCTTTGGTGCTCCAAGGAGAGACTCTGCAACTCTATGTTGTCTGTCAATGCTGTGAGTTTTTGTGGCTGTTTCTGTTTTGTTCTTTTTAGTGAGTGTTTTAAGTTCAACTATTTTTATGTCCCCACCAAAAAAAAAAAAAAAAATCCTTAGTAACCCATTATGGGTTAGTGAATTCCCAAACCGTTCAAAAATACTTTAAAGTTCTTTTGGGACATAGCCAGATACTTAATATTGTATTACATTTTATAGTTGTCACTTAATCAAGCTATTTAATATTATAGTACATTTTAAAACTGTCACTTAATCACATTTTCTTGACCCTTTTATGGGAATTAAAGATCACTGTAGATAAAAAATGGCATGCTTTAGTTTAAATAGATTCAGTATGTCCAGCTTGACAGTTACTTCTGAGACACTAAAAGAATTTTCTGTGATTAATGTGACCCACACACGTTAAATGGTGTAATGTTCCATTTCTTCAGCCATTAGCGGAAACAGCATCAGACAGAAGGAGCCAAAATGTAGCCAACTGTATGTAAAGCTGGGCGGTGGGAGGTGGGGTGGGGGGAGTTTAAAGATAATATAGAACCAGGCAGGCTGAGATAAGAGAGAGATTTCTAACTGATTTAATATTTGCTTTCTCTGGGCATCTTGAGAGCAAAGTCTGAGAAACACAAAGGTCAGGCCCTGGTAATGGAGTGAATGCCAGTCCAGCAAGGCAAGCACTCCAAGGGGAGCGCTCTGCGCAAGGGGGGCGCACCTCGGCAGGCAGCTGAGTGGAGTTACTCGGTGCTTATTATAAATGATTGATGAACATTGCTTCCAAATTTAGAAAAGCTCTCTAAATGGACATTTACTCACAAGGAAAAAAAAATTCTTCTGAAAGGTCCATCCCTGGAACGGTTTTGTTTATGGCGCTGCGATAGTTCCGGGCAATTAATCCAGAATTGCGTCACTGAAAGATTTTATATTCTTAAGTGTTCACTCATGTAGTTAAAGTAAATTATGTCCTTTTCCAAACATGTTTCAAAGAATTGTACTGGGTTTTAAAAATCCTGGTCCCTAAATCCTGGTCCCTAAATCCTACTTGTTTGTTTAATTAATCTGAAAATAAGTGCTCCTGCTTTGTTTCTTAATCACAGATCACATACACTGTATTTGTTAGCAGCTGTGAATGAAAGCATGTCCCAGTGTGTTTTTCTTGATTGTTTAATAAGAGTTGAATAATACCCTATTTAATCCATCAAGTAGGACAATAGAATAACATTGATCTTTTGTTTGACAGCAAATTTGTTTGATAACAGAATAGAATATAATGTAACCAAATCAGTGTTAGAAATGCATTTCAGAGAATCCAATTAAAAACACCCGCGCACACTCCAGACACTGAGCAGTAGGGCACAGCAAGACTCACTAGGCACGAGAGTATGAAGGGACAATCCAGCCTCGCAAAATGCCCAGAACTGACCCAGAAGATGGAGGCCAAGCACTTCACACGCTAGGAATTTGGTCATTTTGGCTGAGGAGGGTCAACCTACTCCAAGGTCAGAATGGACAGACCAATGACTCCCATTGTGTTCCTCCTTTGTTGGCTCAAAGCTGTAATTCTTGGGGTCAAAAATGCCAGATCCTACCATCACTTAGCACTCCTTTCCCCTTCTGCTACTGCATAGTAAGAGCTCTTGAAGAATGCTATTGCTCACATCCCAGCATCCTTGTCCTGTTTCCAAACCTATATACAAGAGACTCTTTCTTTTCAGCATCCTTTATGTCTAGGGTGGAATGGGTTCAAAGGATTGTGCAAGACCCAATCTTTATGGACTTCATTTAGGAGGACAAGTATCAGCCCTGGTGTTTATTCACACACATGTTTATTAGATGTTTTACAACTGGGCCCTTCCTTTCCCTTCAAAACTTAGCACAGAGCTGTAACAAAGCCTTTCTCTAGATCCCAAAATCAGATAACGCTGCAAAGAGAAGAGTATGTGTAGCAACAAACAAAAATTCTCAAAGTGCTCAGTTTTGAGAGTTATATATTTTGTCCTGAAAGTTGAGTCAGCTGTGTTTCATACAAAGCTGTTCATCACACACACACCACACACACACACACACACACACACACACACACCTTGGAAAAAGAATTACTGAGGTCAACTAGTTGTGTATAAAATAGTCAGTTGTTGAATAAATCAATCCTTTTCTTTCTCCAAAATGATTTATGTGCAGATGCTGACCAGACACAATGTGTTGTCCCTCTGAGGGAGAATGTGCAAGTGCAAAGACCCCATATGCAGTGGAGGAAAGGCAGAGGAGTCACTTATGTCATTGGGGAGAGGGAGAAAGTTTGCATTTGAAAAAGCCCTAAGAAAACAAATAGCCATTGGAAGGAAACACCTGCATTCTCATTAGGAGCTTTTAATCAATTTTTTGTAGATAATGTAAACCTCACCTTCTAATGAAGGCAGAATGAGAGTTCACAAAGGTAGGTTCAAACCTTTACCAGTGAATATAACTTACAAAGCAAAAGAGTAAATACTATCAAATTTCCCAGATCAACGCTACTGCTATGCTCATGGCTCTCTGCTAACCTGGACCTCAGGAGAAGTTTAATAGTTACATTTTAAAAACATTTACATCTAAAACCAGAAATTCCCTGTCATTCACACTTTGTCTCCATCTCATCACAGAAGGGAAATATCCACGATGATCTCATGGATCTAAGAAGTTGAGGGGTCTTTGTTTTAACGCCTCCTTAGTTTTACTCTCCAGTCTCCCTGTCTCACGTTATTATAATTCCTTCCCTCTCTCCATTCTCTGCCTCCTTCCTTATTCTTTTGTTCTCTGACTAATCTTCCTTTTGTATTAATGAAGTCCTTTGTAGTTTCTCTTCAAATCTTCAAGTGGATTCCTCTGTGACTTCTGATTTTTTACCTGATAGGGCCTTTTTTAAAAACCCATGAAAATTATTAATACTTCCATCCTTTCTGGCACTGTACCACGGGCCTTAAAACATTCTATTACATTTCTGATCTGAAACGGCTTTCTCTTGACCCAGAAGTATTGGCAAATTACAGACCCCAAGCCAATCTTTTATGGAGAAGGTCTGAGAGCAAGTGGTAGCCTTTCAAGTGCTTAACCATGGAGTCATAATCTTTATGACAAATAGCCTCTTGCTTTGCAGTTACGGCTAGTTTACTATGCAGATGGCTGAGAGAGGGCCCCTTAAAGTGGTCAGGAACTTTTTCTCAAGCCCCCTCCCAGGTGTCACATCACTCTTTTTTACTAGTCTGGTTAGAGGGACAGCATTAGCCCCACAGATCACCCGAGCTTCCTGACCAGCTGCCAGGCTGTGAAGCACGTGGAACTGGGGTGGTCGATCCAAAGACATCAACTTGTCACTCTTGATGATCATTCATCTGCAACAGAAATAGCCCATGGTGCCTCAGAGATCGATGTGGAGACCACCGCTCTTCAACGTTATTGCCACTAATTATTAAGATGAATGCTGTGATTAATGGGAGCGATGCTTTTTCACTTTATGCAAATGGCGAGCTCATGCATATACATGGCAGAGGGGGCTCACCAACCTGGTGCCCGTATGTTGCCGCTCAGCCCCCTTATTCAGCTGTCACTGTGACCCAGGTGCAACGACTTAGAGCGATTTAAAAAGAAATGCTAAAAATGAATTGTTGATCAGCAGCCTCAGGCAGCTTTTTGGAAATTCCCTTCTCCGAGGGCTGTGCTTTGATTAAGGAAAGCTCAATCAAGGCAATAACGAGGGTTATTAAGGATGCTGCATTAGCCTGTGGTCCTTTGAGTTTATGTTGTCTGAGGAAAGAGCTGGTGAGGAAGGAGAAAATGCAGCTTCTGCTGTGATGATGTGGTAAAGTGAGGCAAGCCAGCCTCTCTGGGTCTCAGTTTCCTCCTTGGTAAAAATGTGGGTGTCCAATTAAAGGACATACAGCCCTTTCTAACCATAAAATTATAGGATCCTTGAAGGCACAGGATAAGTGGGATATGAGTATGCAACATTTTGTCTTCTACCCCAAATGAATACTTTCTGCCACAATAATCCTTCATATAGGCTATCTTTCATTACTTGTTATATTCTATAAGCATATATTTCACTCATTCAACAAATATTTCATTGAGCATCTATTCTAGCAATAATACAAAACTCCTCTTTCCCCCATTAAAACGCTATATATGCAATGCTAATCCCAGTGTATCCCACTTATTTGCTATGTGTCTTAGATGTAAGCTCTCTAATGACTGGACCTGAACCTTATTCTGCTTTATAAACCCAGTGCCTGACACATAGTGGCACTCAACAAATATTTGTTCAATGAATGAATGTTAGGAATGGGGAAAAATTATTATAAAAGGATTTAAGAAATGGCCCCTGCCTTCCAGTACCTTACAATCTATGTGAAGCCAAAAATACACTCAGGCAAGTAGTCAACAAAATGTCACAATGAATGAGGTAGTTATGTGCAGACACTGATGGCTCTTAAACAATGAGTGTCATGCTGAAGAGGTGTTTAGGAAGAGTAAAACTTGACTAAGGGATTTCACAAATGGGAGGCTTTTTATAAGACATTCTAGAAGTGGAAGAGAACATGCCTTCAGTCTCATGCCAAACAGATGGTGTCCTACCCCTTCTTCAAGACCTTAAGGTAGGGATTCCATATTCTTTCTTGGCTACCCAGACCAACTCTCTACCCAAGAATTCCTTCTTACCATCTGCTCTTGGCCTCTACTTCCATGTGGACTGAATCTAGAAGGGTGATGGCCACATGCTTTTCTGATGCTTGTTACATCACTGAAGGTCCAGCAGGGACAGTTGATCTGACTGGCAACTTTAGAGATTGTGCTACTCAGGGTGGCTGATGACCTGGTCGGCATCCTCCTCGAAAACAGACTTCCTGGAGAACTGAATCACAACCACAAGTGACCAGTGAGCCATTTTATTGCATTCTCAGATGTCCTAGAGGTGGAATTTCAGGTGGGCCCTCAACCACAACCCTAGGCTCTGGTGATCTAATCCTCTGTTCTCATTCTCCATCTTTTTTTCTCTAAAGGAATTCCAGAATTCAAGGTTGGGGTAGTAGTATATGATGGTTGGAGCAAGTGTTCTATAGTCAGGCCAAAATTTGAGTCCTGGTTCTGCCCCTTACTAGCTGTGTGAGAAACCTTCAGTATTCTCACCTGCCAGATGGAGAGAATAACCGTATATACCTTATAGAGTTATTTTGGGGAATAAAGGGGATAAAGCGGGTCAAAGCCCTGCCACAAGGTAAGCTCTAGATAAATGAAACATGCAAATATCATTCTTCCTTCAGTCTGTACTGGCTGGCCTAAGGAATAGGACTGAATGCTTAAATCATCATCCTTAAAGGGAATATAGACTATCTTCTGGTTCAACTACTTTCCAGCAGGTAAGACACTCTCCTCAGTGTGATCACAGGGATACAAAGACTACAGCAGTCATTCCTGCTCAGGTGTCAGTCCTTTCATTTTATCAACATTTTGTTCTGACTTTCAGATTTCTGGACGGGCAACCAAATCTAGGAGAACATGAATATAAACTCTACTGAAATATGCTGCACAAAGGTTTGCATTTCAGATGATACCAACCCAGCCACTGCTACACCCCATGCCTGAACCTGCTCACCTCCCACGGCCTGGATCCCAGGGCACGTCGGCTAACTTACATCGATGGTGAGGAGGACTTATTAGAATGTTAAACCAGGGGCCGGCACAGTGGCACAGCAGTTTAGTCCGCGCTTGGCAGCCCAGGGTTCACGGGTTTGGATCCCGGGCGCCTGCCGACGCACTGCTTGTCAGCCATGCTGTGGCGGCGTCCCATATAAAGTAGAGGAGGATGAGCAGGGATGTTAGCCCAGGGCCAGTCTTCCTCAGCAAAAAGAGGAGGATTAGCAACGGGTGTTAGCTCAGGGCTGGTCTTCCTCACAAAAAAAAAAGAATGTTAAACCACTATTGGGTGAATGTACAAAGGGTGTAGAATTGGAAAACCCTGAAGGGGGAATGGGAAATTATTCACTGTCAGAACTGCTGTGATGGACAAAGTGAGAAGCAGGCTCGGATTTTACAGTCACTTTCGATGTCCAGACATCTGGCTTGTCCATGGACGCTGAGGCTCAGGTATTACTCCACATACTGTACAACAAGAGGCCTATCCCGGGCTTCCATTGTCTACACACATCAACACGCAGTTTCCATTATTTAAAGGTAGCTTTTAAGGAAGTATTTGTGGGTATGATGGATGCCTCTCCAAGGACCTCCTTCTGTATTTTTCCTGTAGGCAAACCCCCTGCTGGTCACATCTGCATTTGTCATGAGAAATCCTGCTTTCACCGGCCTCTCCAGCTCATTTCAATTCCTAATATAGCCAATGCTTCTCAAAAAACCTTGTGTCTCAGGCCTCTGCTGGAGAATTTAGTTAAGTCTTCCATCCCGTGCTTGGCTTCACTCCTGGTAGCCTGACAGCCATGTTACTAAGCCTCGCTGCTCCAAGTGATGTTTGACAAATGCTTTCTCTCTAAGCATCTCCAGGACAAGGAAGGGAAAAGTTATAGGGTCCTTTTTTCCTTCTCCATGAAAATCTGGAGTGTGAAGCTCTCACTTTAAACACATTGCTTCTTCAAAGGGTCCATCAGCATCATGGAAAGTTGCCGCCTCTGGAGGAGATCATACAGACCTCCAGCCTGTCACCTCAGTCCAGACCTGAGCATGGCAAGGCTCAGAAAGGGACATTTCCAGGTCCCAGGCCTGTCGGTGGTGGAACTGGGAGGACCGCTGAGTCAGCCGACACTTCTCTGTTCCTGTTACTTCACAGTCAGGGCCTCTCAGGGTGGAGAGAGGGCCAGTCTATGCCCACTTCTTCCTTCCTGTCAAATCTCTCTCCTTCCTTCCTTCCTTCCTCCTTCTCCTTTTTCTGGGGGGGGGGGGGGGGGGGGGAGGCTTGGAATACATTAAATAAAGAAAAACCAAGTAAGTCTACAAAGATTTTCATGTATGTTATACATTTACATTTAACAAATTAAATTGTACTCTTTGCAAGATAATTAGGGATTTTTTAAAATTAAGGCACAGCACACTCCAGGCATGATTGGGCAGTCGTGCCTTCTTTCAGTCCTTGGGTGTCTCTCTGAGGCTGCGTAGGACTTCATTTGGAGATAACTTCTGAGTTTGAGCCCTATGGGGATGCGTGGTCAGCGAAATGACCTTCCCAGGCTGGTGCCCTGCATCCCTCTCGGCCCTCCTGGGATGGGCTTCAACTGCAGAACAGAGCCTTCTGCTTTGAACAGAGGGGGATGTTGAGACATAAGAGAAGGTGAAGACAAAGGGAGTAGAAAACAAGAGAGTGAAGTGGAAAGAAGAAAAGGAAAAAGAAACACCCACTTGCCTCGCTGCTATTCTCATTCATTTTTAAATTATTCCCAGACCAAACACTAACAGGAGGTCACAGAGAAAAAGGGAATCGGGACTGGAGAGGAGCTCTGTGGAAATGTGTACCCCTCAAATGGGCGTGAACTAGGATTCCAGCAAGCACGGGAGGCAGAGGGCACACTCCTCCAGCCTCCGGTGCAGCCTGGAGTCGGTGAGTGGTGAGCTGAGGCTGTGCAGCCACAGAGCCCGAGGCCCGCAGCTCCTTATGTGCTCCCCAAGCTGCACACACACTTCTTCATGAATACGCAGTATCGGCTCACTCTATTCTTATAGATAATTGTTGGATCAAAAGTGAAATGAACTGGTAAATGCATGAAATGTTTCTGTATATTTTCCTTTTTAAGGAAAGTTTTTTCCAAAAGAAATGAGAGCTCTAGCTACACCTAAGAAATCACAGAAAAACTCAGAGAGTGAGAAAAGCCCTCTGCGTGAATAGAGTGACAGCCTTGCTGATGCTTCATCCCACATTCAGAGAGGTGGTTAGCTGGTCGGATGGTGGGATGGTCAGGGAGATGGGGAGCCAGGAGGGACCATGGAAGGAGTCCTCATTCCCAGAAAAGGCTATGGGATGACAGCAGCTGAGGCTGAGGGATCAGGCTTTGCTATAACGGAAACTCTAGTCAAGGGAAAGGATTTTTTGTGATCTGCAGGAAGGATGTGGAGCAGAGCCTCTGAGCAGGAGATAAGAACAGATGAATGTGCACAAGTAATTGAACGTGGAAACACAATCAACACATCTTGAAGGGAGGGGGAGAAACGTGATAAGAATTCAAAATTGCTGCAGTATTTGAAAACTTTGCAAAAAGCAGCAATAACGAGAACAACGTGGGAAAAATCTAGGAGGGACGTTCCATCTGGAAGGAGGTTCTTTTCTTCTGCAGAACATCCCTACGATAACCTGGCAGCGTATTTGGATCTGAATATCTAAGCCCAGCATTCGACACAGAATTCTGTAGTTTCCAACAGAGAATTTTTCCTTCAACATGGTTTGTGACCTTCCTACTGACATTTCCTGGAAAATAAAAGTATTTTCAGCTGAAGCTAGAAAAGAGATCTTTTTTCTCCCAAGGAATAGGAGTTGCTACTGGTATCCCTTCTGACTGTAAATTTGATGATCTTTGAAATTCTAGTGCTTGTCCCGATCCACCATTATAAGCAGAGGCTGGGACAGGAGGAGTTTGTTAACAACATAAATATTAAAATGGCATCGGTCTTCTGCATACCAACAGCATAAACAGCACAACCTAAGAATTAGGCAAAGCGCATTCTGCAAGTCTACACAGATGTGCAGGAGTATGTAAACTACTTTCTCTATTTCTGGAAGCTAAAGAAATCTCATTTGTAAAACAGTTTTTCTTTCCTGCCCTTTCCTTAGCACACCCCCTCCCAAACTTCAACTGCTGTTACTCGTAGGGCAAATGTAGTATTTTTGTTGTTTCTTTCCTGCTGCAAAATGCCAAATTTATACCCACCTCCTTTTGTCGTGACACAGTTCGCACTTAATGAAATGAAAAAGTTATTCTTTTTTTAACTGAAGTTCCAGTAAAATTATAAGAAATATATTTCTATTTCCCTTTGATATGGCTGTTAAATAATTCCCCCATGTTGGCCAAATTTTTGGAAAAACTATCATTGGAATCCGAAAAGTGCTTTGGGAAGACCCCAAGCAAGGTGTTGGGACTTCATATCTAGACAAGATACGCACAGTACAACAGCAAGCCTACTGTGTCCCTGGGTTCCATCAAAAGACTGAGTGACTTTGTGGACATTGAGTACTAAATCTGATTATCCAGGTGGTGAATTATTAAGAGCATCTGCCTTCTTTCATTTCCTCTTGACTGACCTTCCCCCCCCCAGTTATACCCCAGGTTCAACAAACATTTTTAAGCAACTACTGTATATTACAGATATTTGCTAGGAACAACTCTTTTGTCTTCTCCAAAAGTCCTCAGACTCTAAAAGTCAGGCTCTTTCCATTGCATCCCAGCAACCCCCACCTCAGGTGATCAGGAGAAAGGAAGAAAGACGACAACCCTCAAATGAATTTATACGCAGTACTAGTAAAGGACTTGAAGAAGCAGAAGGCTAAACTAAACCTCATGGCTAAACTGAAGTTTCTGGATTAACTGTGCTTATGTTCACCCATAATGGAGAAATAGAGAATATAGTTGTTCACTTAATAGATGGGGGATTCTCTGCAGAGATAATTCTCCATGACTGGTCATTTTTAAAAGGTTTTTGAAAGTAGACAGGCTTCTGAAAAAGAGATATAAACAGCTAAGTTTTCTAAAATTCATGAGCACACAATGATGAAACCAATCCTAACGTATGGGAAAGGACTAAGAAGGCATTGTTTGAAAAAGTTTAAGAATAGCTTACAAATAAACTATAGTTTATTAGTTTCCATAGTTTAAGAACAAATATAAAAACCTTGGAACTAGATGATTTCCAAGGTCTCCAGAAGCTCACAACAGCCACAATTTCATAAGATCAAGGCTGATATTTGGCCAATACATACTGGTTGTTAAAATACTGAAATACATCCATATCAGTTTTTGAACAGCTGCTGCTTTGAACCCACTGATGCCTCTCCATCACTCTGACATGACACAGCAGACTTCTGCCAGCATCCACACCGTGATGGTTGTTAAATATTTTTAATATCACCTCTGTATAACATATCAGCCACACATCTATCCTGACTCAGAATTCTTGTGTCTTAAATACTCTTGATCATCAATATCATTGGTGTCATATTACACCTACAAAAATATCTAGCACTTTCAGTGAAATGATAACCATTTACTCATTCATAGTCAAAAATCAAATTTGTAAATTTTAAAGAAACTTCCATAAGTGAGTTAATCACTTACCTGCAACTAGAAAGACCCTTTCCAGTGTTTTGAGCATTAGGAGAAATTTGGAGTCATAGCTGCAGAGCTTAAAAACTAACTAATGGCAATGAACTATGAATTAAGGAAGAGATCATTCTACCACATCCCTGTGGCGCAAAGGCAGAAATTAAATTATAGTTTTTGTGTTTTAATGATTCCAGGGGTTGTGGATGTGGGTTGTGCAGGTAAATGCATTTTCTACACTTACATTTCTACACAGACACACACACACAGGCTGAGTATCTACTGGCTGGAATACACAGGATGGCACTTCTGTGGTGACACTGCTGTAGTAGACTGGCTATTGTGACTATGAAAATGGCCCTGGTTTCCAGCATAAAAGAGATAATAGGGAGGTATCTCAGCAGAAGATAAAGAACAGGGATATTAGCCACCCAGTCAACAAATATTTACTTTTAGAGTGTCTATGTGTGCCAAGTACTTTTCCAGAACAGGATTCCCTGACCTTTACCAGTTTACATTCTAGAGGATAAAACATAAATCAATTGTAGGTTCTGGAAAGTTGTATGTAGAAGACGTATTAAGCTAAAGAGAGAGAAAGTAACAGAGAGATCAGGGAAGGATCTGAGGATGGGACATTTGAGCTGAGACCTGAATGGCGATAAAGTGCAACCATGTGAAGACTTGGAGGAAAGAGCCTTTTAAGGAAAACAAATAACAGGTGAAAAGGTTCTGAGACAGCTGTGAGCTTTATCTGTTTGAGTTAGAGAAAGAAGGCCAACATGGCCAGAGCAGAGAGAGGAAGGTAAGACTCAAGGGAGATGAGGTCATGGAATTAGGTAGGGAATTTTGCTGCCAGCAGGGTGGCAGATCGGCTACTCTGAAAATCTTCCTGCCACAGAACCCCTAGTGCTGAATCAATTACAACATACTTTTTAATGAGTAGCTGAAATTTCATGAAAGTAAGGTAGATCCACATGGGTGAAAAGCTGCCTAGTGAACTGCAACCAGAGTGGCGAGCTAACGGGGAAGCTGGGTCTGCCCTGGGGCAAATGTTAGGAGTCTGGGGCTTTGGGGATTAGCGGTCACACCGGAGAACAGGAGACTGGATTGGGCACATACAAGATGGGGAGATGGGGAGGCTCCTACTCATTAGGGAAAGAAAAGGCTAAGGGAACAAGGGTTAGAAAAAGCAACCATAGTGGACACTTGTATCTCTCAACTGCGACTCCACTTGGAAAAAAGAATAGTCTGAGGTTCAAATTTATTCTATCTTGGATAGTGTGGAAACCTCAAACTGAGTAATTAAACTAAAATGGCCCTATATCTGTCCCCTTGGATCCCTGTAAAAGGAAATACAAATTTTCTTAGAGGAACGTGCCTTCTATTTAGGTCCCTCAGGACCCTACTGCAGTGAATTAGGAGCTCTTGATTAAAAATTGCTAAATTCCTAAGGAACCAAGCTACTGTAAGAGCCACTAGAAACAATAAACAAACATCTAGACTTCCAAGAACTTCAGATGATGGAATTCCTAGATACAGACTATAAATAACTGTATATAAAATATTTAAACAAGTTAAAAATGTATCAGAAAAAATATGAGCAAAGGACAAGCATTTAAAATGATCCATTTGAAAAAAAAGAAATAAATAGGATTTCTGGAAATGAAAAATAAATAGTTAACATTAAAAGATCAATGGATGATTTTTCATTAACAAGTGGTCTGGATTATTCAAAAAAGGTCAGTAACAAAAAACAATAAAAGGAGAGGGGACTGGTTTAGATTAAAAGATTCTAAAAAGACATAATAACCAAATGCAATTTGTTAACCTTGACTGGACTTGGTTTTTAACAAATACTGTAAAAATATTTTACTGATAATTGAGGACATATAAAGATGGACTATGAATTAGATTAGGATATTAAATTACTATTAATGTTCCTTTTAGAAAGATGTAACCAGTAGGATGTTGTAACCAATTCCTTATATGTCTATTTGTAGTCCCAGAAGAAGAGACTAGAGAGAAAGAGAGAGAATTATTTTCTGCAACAGCTTTATTGAAATATAACTCTCATTCCATACAATTCACCCATTTAAAGTGTATAACCAATGTTTTTTAGTATATTCACAGATATATGCAACTATCATAGTCAACTTTAGAACATTTTCATCACTTGAGAAAGAAACCTCATACCCTTTAGCTATTACCTCCCTATTTGCCAACCCCACCTCCAGCCTTAAGCAATCACTAATCTACTTTCTGTTTCTATAGATTAGCATGTTTTCAAGGTTCATCCATATTATATCATATATCAGTACTTAATTCCTTTTTATGGCTAAATAATATTTCATTGTTTGGATATACCACATTTTTTTAACCTATTCATCAGTGAATGAAATTTTCAGTTATTTTTATTTTTGGCTATTTGGAATAATGCTGCTATAAACATCCATGTACAAGTTTTTCATTTCTCTTGGGCCTATAACTAGGAGTGGAATTGCTGAGTCATGAGGTAACTCTGTGCTTAACTATTTGAGTAATTGCCCGATTGTTTTCCAAAGTGGCTACAGCATTTTACATTCCCACCAGCAGTGTATGAAGGTTCCAGTTTCTCCACACTCTTGCAACACTTATTATTTTTTAATTTATTTTTTATTGCAGTAACATTGGTTTATAACATTGTATAAATTTCAGATGTACATCATTATACTTCTATTTCTGCATAGATTACATCATGTTCACCACCCTAATACTAATTACAATCCATCACCACACACATTTGCCTAATCATCCCTTTCACCCTCCTCCCTCCCCCCTTCCTCTCTGGTAACCACCAATCCAATCTCTACCTCTATGTGTGTGTTTGTTGATATTTTTATCTTCTACTTATGAGTGACATCATATAGTTTTTGACCTCCCTCTGGCTTATTTTGCTCAGCCAACACTTATTATTAACAGACTTTTTGATTATAGCCATCCTAGTGAATGTGAGACAATCAATTTTTTTTTTGGTGAGGAAGGTTAGCCCTGAGCTAACATCTGTGCCCATCTTCCTCTATTTTCTAGGTGGGACGCCACCACAGGATGGCTTGATGAGCAGTGTATAGGTCCGCCCCTGGGATCCAAACCCATGAACCCTGGGCCACTGAAGCAGAGCATGCGAACCTAACCACTATGCCATCGGGCTGGCCCCAAGAATTAATTTTTGAAGAGATTTTTCTAGGATTGATGGCAGAAATTAATCCTCAAGTTTAAGAAAAAGAATAAATATTCAAGTGAACATGGAACATTCACCCAGATAGATCATACTTTGGATGTTAAAACAAACTCAACAAATTTAATTGTACAATTGAAACTGTATAATGTATGTTCTCTGATCACAATGAAATTAAACTAGAAACCAACAGAAAAAAAGATATTTAGAAAATTCCTAAATATTTGGACATTAAACAATAAACTTCTAAATAACACATGCTTCATAGTGGAAGTCACAAGGGAAATTAGAAAATATTCAGAATTGAATTAAATGAAAATATATCAAAATTTGTGAGATGCACTTTACCAGAAAAGATATAAGGATGGCAATTTAGCACATAAAAAGATGCTCGATATCAGTAGTCATCAGAGATATGCAAATTAAAGCCATAATGAAGTATACTACTCACCTATTAGAATGACCAAAAAATAAAACCCTGAAAATACTAAGTGCTGACAAGGATGCAGAGCACGGGAACATCTCACTTGTTGGGAGTGGAAGGCAAAATAGGACAGCCTCTTTGGAAAACAGTTTGGGAGTTTCTTACCATCTTAAACATATACAACCCAGCAATCTTACTCCTTGGTATTTACCCAAGAGAAATAGATTTGTATGTATATATACATACAAATCTGTATGCAAATGTTTATATCAGCTTTATTCATAATCATCAAAGACTAGAAATAACCTGAATGTCCATCACCTGGTAAGTGGATAAGCAACAATAGTCTATCCACACAACGGCACAGTACTCAGCAGTGAAAGGGAACTACTGACACAGGCAACAGCATGCACGAATCACAGATGTAGATGCTGAGTGAAGGAAGCAGACTCACAAGGTAACATTCTCTATGATTCCATTTAAGTGACATTTTGGAATATGCAAAACTGTAGGCACAGGAAACAGATCAGTTGCAGCTATAGAGCAGATATGAAGAAGAGAATTGACCACAAAAGGTCATGAGGTAACTTTTGGGGATGATGGAAATATTCTACATCTTGATGTGCTGGTGGTTACATGACTGATTACATTTATCAAAATTAATAGAAATTTATACCTAAAAAGGGTGAATTTTATCTTAATTAACCTTACTTTTAAAACATCTTAATGTGACCAGACACAGAATAGATAGCTTCCAAACAAGAAAAGGGGGAAAATGAAAAAAAATAATTCAATCAAGAGCCAGCCCTGATGGTCTAGTGGTTAAAGTTCCAGTCTCCACCTCAGCAGACCAGGTTTGTTTCCCAGATGCGGAACCACACGTCTGTCGGTTGCCATGCTGTGGTGGCAGCTCACATAGAAGGACTTACAACTAGGATATACAACCAGGCACCGAGGCTTTGGGGAGAAGAAAAAAAATAAGAGGAAGATTGGCAAAATATGTTAACGTTAGCTCAGGGCAAAACCTTCCCTCCACAAAAAAAAGCCTATCCTTCTAAAAAAAAAAAAAAAAAACAATTCAATCAATCTAAAAAGAAGAATAGGCATAGAAAAACTTGGACAGATAGAAAGCAAAACATATGATTGTAGAAATAAACCCAAATATATATATAATGGCAAGAAATATAATAAATTAATCAGTTTTACTAGAGTTTAGCAAGTTGAATTAAAAAAAAAGGATAAAATCCAGTCATATGCCATTTTCAAGACATGCAATAATGGCAAAATCATTGCAAGTAGAAGAACATAAAAGTTTTTCCAGACAAATACTCTCCAAATGCCAAGACAGAACAAAAACCAAGAGGTAAGGCAAAACCAGGTTATGTAAAGTCTTATAAATCATGGCAAGGAGTTTAGATTATACAGAGCTTTAGGTTGTGGGAAAGCATCGAGGGTTTTAGGGAAGGGAGTGATGTGGTCTGATTCATGTTTTAGAAGGTCCCTCTGGCTGCCCTGAGAGAGGAGGAAAGGGAGGCAGAGGGCAAAGGCAGAGGCAGGGAGACCAATTAGGGAGCCATGGCAACTATTTAGGCAGAAGGTGCCTTGGACCTGGATTGTGACAGTGGAGATGATAAGACATGTTCTGATTTGGGAGATGTCTTGAGCTAGAGCTGATGTGACTTACTGATGGAAGGTGTGAGAGAAGAAAGGAATTAATGGCGATTTTAGGCCTGGGCAACTGGGAGTATAGTAGCCCAATAAGCAAAGATGGAAAAGACTAGGGGTGGGGATGGTGGAGTACCTTTAGAATTGAGAGGAAACTAGAGTTCTTTCCTGGCTATCTTAATTTTGAGATGCCTCCTAGTTATTCAAGTGGAGGTACTGAGGAGGCCATTGGATGAAGGAGTCTGAAGCTCAGGCATTTTGGTTTGAAATGGTTTGCATTTATTGTCCAAGGACTTGAGGAGATCACCAAAGAGACAGTGAAAAGAGAAAAGGGCTAAGAACAACAGTTAGATGTTTGGAATTTGGAAGGAATGAAGAGAATAGGACCCCAATGAAGCAGAAGGAAAATCAGGTGAATGTGGGATTAGGGTAATCTAGAAGAGAGAGGATTTCAAGAAAGAGGGTGTGGCCCACTGTGTCAACAAAATGTGAAAAGTAAACTAAGGAGAGACAATTGATTATCAACAAAAAGTAAGTCATTGTTGACCCCAATAACAGCCATTTCAGGGTTGTGGTGGCATGTTTGGGTAATTTGAAGAAAGAATGGGAGGTGAGAAAGTAATTTTAGGAAGTACTTTTGGGAAGTTTTGATGTGAAACGGAGTTTTATTGTTGTTTTTTAAGAAATGATATCAAGGTTTTTTATGTGCTAATGGATATAATCTGATAGGGAGAAATGGATGAGTGGGGGGAGAACGGTAATAATTATGGAATTGAAGTCTAAGAAGGTGGATGATAAGCAGAGCACAAAAGGAGAAGCTGGCTTGAGATGAGGTTGGGCACTTGAGCTGGAAGTTGTCAGTGTTTATGTGAACTGTCCAACATGGCTACAGGTGAGCCCCGACGTGACCCTTGGCCTATGGGGCAGTTTTTGCTGAGGCTGGGAACCCCACGTCTATGGCTCAGCCTTGCTAGTCTCTCTAGGCACGAGTTCCCCTTCGAGGTCCAGCTCAGCTCTGGGTCATACTCAGGGTGGAAGTGCAGACGGTGGGTCTCAATTAGACCAAAATGGCAAAACCAAGTACATTCCTCTTCTTTGAGGAATCTTCCCAATACCTCCTCCTCCTCCTCAAACTGCTTGCATTCCTCTCAGGGCCTAGCCTGCAAACAAGTTCATTCCACCCCTTCTCCCTCTAGAGCTATCCCCTCTTCCACGGGTGTGTGTGTGTGTAGAATGAGATGCTGAAACCAGTTTGTTTCCTTCTAGTATACACAATAGCCTAATGGCTGGTAAGGCACCTGTATCACAGGCCCAGACTACCACCAAATCAGTGGCCAGGAGGCACTGAAATGTCTGCCTTCCCTATTCTGTAAGAACTGAAAACCTGACCCACCCTAAGAAACCAGTTGTGATTGTGAGGTCAGAGCCTCCAGTTTTGAATGTTACCTCATGGGAGCACCAGCCTCGATCCCCTTTCTTTGGCTGTTCTCTGAAGGATGGAGGCCAGACTGTCAAAGACGGGGCAGGGCTCAGGGGCACTCAGCCAGTCTATTAAGTGGCAGGTGAAACCTTGCCTTCATCTGACTCACAAAGCATTCCTCTTGCAACATGGGACCTTTCTTATTTAGTATCACAATCTAAGTCCAAATTTTCTTTACATAAGGGGTGAAAGAACTATTTGGATCCATTCTTGGCCATATGCAGCCATGCTTAGTATCAAAATGACATGCCACTTTTCATAACCTGTGCTCGGGACTTTGACATCTGTCTCCTTAAGGAAGGCATGATTTTGAGGCATACCAAATGAAACCAGGATTTCATCTACATTTTCCACTTGGGTAAACTTACAGTTTTGATGTATCAATGGATATGTTACGACATGTCAGGAACACAGCCAGGAAGCTTCCACTGAGAGTCAGTTGTCACCTGGCTGAGAGTACTTTGAGAAATCTACGATCTCTTCTAAGAGATGTGGCGATTTCTTCTGCTTTACGTGGCCTGACACGTATACAATCACACATTGCTTCAGTGTTCCGTGACTGCATGATCACCGTGAAGACATTTCAACACAGTGATGCTCAAAGTTTGCTGCACGTTAGAATCATCTGGGGAGAACGATTGCCTCAGAATCTCTGGGTCTGGAACCTAGGCAGTGAAATTTTTTAAAGTTTTCCAGATGAATTCAGTGTGGAACCAAGTGTTTTATGAAAGTATTAGTGAACAAATATAAGTTAAAAAATTTGACCCCCATTTGGTGCCACAAATGCAGATAACTGAGGTGACAAATGATGAACAAGTTCTACTAACCACAAATTTTACACATATTCAGACAACAACCCATATGTCACAACTTACCCATCTGCTCAGTAGCTGTAAAAATTTTTGATACGATTGCCACGCATCAATTTCAGAAAAGTTAAAATGTGAAGAAAGATGTGGCTTAGAATTTGGGAAACACAGTAATATTACTGGTAACCAAAGGGTAAGTGTTCCTGGAAGCTTTTCAGCCATAAGATCCTTATTTTGACTTACAGTCGGATTCTAACTTTAAAGGCCTCGTCACTCAATGTGGTCTGAGGACCAGGAGCATCAGTGTCACCTGGGAGCTTGTTAGAACTTCAGAATCCTGCCCCATCCCAGACCACCTGACTCAGAAGCTGTATATTAACAACACCCCCAGGTGACTCACGTGTACAATTAAGTTTGAGAGGCACTGATGTAGGGTACTACAGGAAGAAGAAAAGGTTGGCAAACAAAACCAAGTGTTAAAATTTAACAATTCAAGAGGCTTAGATATTTTACAAACTCACTAATCAGCCCTTTTAAGCAGAGTGTTTGGATCCTGCTGCTCAAAAAAAGAGAGATTTTGTTGTGGTTTCCTCTTCTACCTCTTACTGTCTGTATTAACAAGACAAAAATCCTTCATGGAAAGCTTGGAGAAGGATCGTGTTGAGCAACATAGTGGAGGCTGATGTGCCAGAGTCTTCATATGTCTCTCCTTCTGTGGTTTTGGTTACTAAGAACATCTACATGATGATAGGGTCTTTGTTGCTTAGAAGTCCATCTGCTCCTTCAGTTGATTACCCACCTGAAGGTATTGTGTTCAGGTTGTGATACCATGCTCATCTCCATGGAAATTCATTGATTCCACAAACACAGAATTAAGAGCACAGGTGAACATGAGCTGATGTGTTGATAAGAGCACGCGCGCGCGCGCACACACACACACACACACACACACACACACACACACACACACACCGAGTGGGAAGGGTGAGACAGAGTTTGAGATCATCATGATTCAACAGGGTGGTTTTCTGAAGTTGCAAATTGTCTTTAACACTTCAAGGCTCATAACGTTCCTAAAACAATGAGAGGAAATGTCATCCTACCTTTGCACATGCTAATACCAAATTCTATTTTTTGCTTTCTCCGGCTTTAGGGGACGATAGCATTTAGGCCCAAAGCCTACAGTTGTATGGTCTTCAGAAAGGAAGACAGGCTAAACTGCCAGAAGAATTGGTTTCTTTCAATATTCTGGAATAGATGGAGCATATTAACCTCTCCAGTGACCAAAACACACATGCATGACTGTGCGCTTGTGCCTTCATATACAACGTCTCCCTAAATATTGACATGTTTTATTCAACAAATATTCCTCAGACACCTATTACCTAAAAGGCACTCTGCCACATTGGTACCTGCCACATTCAATAAAATCTTTTGAGCTTCAAAAAAAAAAAAAAAAGCACTGTGAAGGAGAAAGGGAATAATAATAATAATAGCAGGTAATATATACATATATATTGAGGGTATGCCTTCCATGTGTTCTGAATTTGATTTTGCACTAAGACTAATTCTGTAGGTTCTGTTTCCATCTCCTAATTTTGTAGGTTCTATTTTAGGGTGAGGAAACCGAAGCACAAGAGATTAAATGACTTGCCCAAGGACTCACAAAGAGAAATCGCCAGAGCTGGCACCCAGACTCAATCCTCATGCCCTTCCCATGGTCCCTCGAAGTTATAAACCAGAGAGTGACCATAAAGTCTGAAAACATAGATAATATGATGTCATATATCTTAATGTAATATCAATAAAACTTTTTTTTTATTTACATCACCCTACAGCATGTGTGGGTGGGTGTGGGTGTGTGGGTGTATGGGAGGGAGGTATCAGAGTAAGGTAAATGCAGTAAGAAAAATAGCAAGGCTTTCCACACTGGGATGGCTTTATGGAGGAGGTGGCATTTGAGCTGGACCTTTACAATAGCTGAGATTTTAATACCCAACATAGAGGAAATAATCCAGATGAGGAGAGAATATAGCCAGGAAACAGGGAAACCACTGGGTAAATATGGTGGATTGAATACACACCTGATTTCACTCTGTCCAGAAACCCCTAAAACCATAGTAAAAGGATTTCTCTTGCAAAAGACATCAAGGGAGAGGAGACAATGACAACTAACTTTTGAAAGCTGGACACCAGGTAAGTGGTTGAGCAGACCTAACGCTGGCAGTGGGGAAAGCTGAGAACTGACCCTATTTATACTGCAGAATCCTCAAAAGATTCAGCAAATGTCAGCACCTAATGTCAGCATTAGGAAAAGATGTTTGATGAATATTTTTGTTTTTATTTTTTGAGATGTATTATAATCCCTAATTTCTTTCCCATACTTGCATACTGTGACACTTCCCCTCCCCCAATAGAGTGAGAAGCCTGGAGGAATTTTCTCTGGAGAAGACATAACAGAGGGCCTCTGGATTGGGGGATGCCATCACAGCTGAGGACATGGGTGCTGTGCCAAAAGAACCATATGTAAACTGATGCTGAGACCCCCAGCCCTCACTTTCCACTGGATCCCAGAACATTGGCAGCCAAACTCTTATCTTCCATGGAGGAGGTTAGAAAATCTTCTCCAGGGAATTGGATCCAATCAAGAAGAAAGGTGTATAGATACTGACTTCAGGCCTTTCCCCCCAAACAGGCAAAATTACTCTACGGTGAAGCTCAAAGTGGGCAAGTTGCACCCATATGCCCAGAATTTCTATCATCTGTTTAGTTCCCCAGTCCTAGGCATGAGCAGACAGGCAAGAATGACCAGATATCTAAGAAAAGTTTCTAATATGAAAGGTGGACACCAACACACACACACACGCGCGTGCACGCATGGGAGAAACTTCAAAAGAAATCAATAATATCCTCAGAAAGATAAGACAATATATTATATCTATGAAGCAAAACTAGAAAGCTGTTTTAAAAAGAAATATTTCGAAAATAAATAATATATAAGAAGAAATTTTTAAAATTCAAAATAAAGGCTGGAATATAAAGTTGAAAAAAATCTCTCAGAAAATAGAGCAAGAAAAAGAGTTGGAAAACAGAATGACAATCACAGGCCAAACCAGGGAACTGAACATGTAAATAATGAGAGTTTCAGAAAGAGAGAACAAATAAAATAGAAAGAAAATAATCAAGACAAAAGGTCCATTACTACAGGATGGAAGTTGTTAGGCTACAAGGTTCACTAAGTACCTACACACAGAGTGAAAACAGACCCACATCACTGGAAAATTCCAGACCACCAGGGACAGAAAGTGGATCCCCAAAACTTGCAACAAGAAAGTTCAGGAGGATTTTGAAGGGGGATCCCAGGATAACAGCTGAGCACTAGATGTAGAGGCAACCAGTCCAGATAGGAGCAGCTTGACTCAAGAAAAATGATCTATTAAGGGTTTTTGCCACTAAGGTCTCCAACACCACTGCACTGTCCTTTTAACCCGAGGACCAAGTGCCTAGGTGTACCTGGCCCAGATTCTTATCTGTATGCGGCTTGTCTTCATTTTTTGAAACCCAATATTCTGTTTTCCATGCTCTGCTGCCTAGATCAGATGAGGGAGCCCATTTCACCCATGGAAGACCTGCTCTGGAGAGCTGGAGGTAAGCTAGAACAGAGAGCATCCACTCCTGCATTAGTCTGCTCAGGCTGCCATAACAAAATACCACAGGCTTAAACAGCAGAAATTTATTTTCTCACAGTTCTGGAGTCTAGAAGTCCAAGATCAAGGTGTTGGCAGGTCTGGTTTCTCCTGGGGCCTCTCTCCTTGGCTTGCAGATGGCAGTCTGCTTGCTGTGTCCTCACATGGTCTTTCCTCTGTGCACGCACATCCCTGGCATCTGTGTGTCCAAATCTCTTCTTCTTATAAGGACACCAGTCAGACTGGATTAGGGCCTGCTCCAAAGGCCTCATTTTATCTTAATAACCTTTTAAAAGGCCCTATCTCCACATTCTGAGGTACTGGGGGTTGGGGCTTCAATATATGAATTTGGGGGGACACAACTCAGCCTATAACAACTTCCTCTGACCATATCTCTGGCACACAACTGCCCTGCCAGATGCCCTGCTCACTGACTTCCTCTCAGAAGGCCTCAAACCAGACCTGACCCAGAAACTCTATTCAGCTTATCTTCTCCTGTGACTCCCATCAGAGAGTGTTAATACTACTCCATCCTTTCCTTACGCAGCAAGGGTTGTGCAAGTGTGTGTGTGTTTACAGAAACACAGATGTAGGTGAAATAACCACCAAAAAGGGAAAGAAAAAAAAAAGAAGCAAGGGAATGGGGAAAACAAAAGTTAGGATAGTAGTGTCATCTGAGAGACCAGCAGATAAGATAAAACTGGAGAAGGGCACTCAGTGGGTTTCTATTTCTTGACCTTCATGGTCAATGGTAAATACACAGTTATTAATTTTAGTCATCTTTAAGCTGTACATATAGCTTTTCTACACCTAAATTAAAAAATTGAAAGAGAGGAAATAGTAGGGTTTGAAGGCTAAGGGGTGTGGAGTACACTGAAAGAACAATGAGCAATTCTGTTTACCTGGAATACATTTGAAGAACATTTGTAAAGAAAGCTGAAAAGCTAAGGCAAAGTTATAGTGTGCAGGTTTTTGAATCTTAACAGGAGGAACAAAGTCGGCAGGCAGTCTGCAAAGCCACTGATTGCTTCAGAACAGAAGGGAGATATAATTGGTTCTAGTAAGAGGTATCCGGTAGCAGTGTATAGGCTGGAGAGAGTTGGCCACTGGCTTCACTTGGCTATTTAAAGCCATTGTCCTGACTGAAGTGGGTCAAACTTCATGAAGCCAGCTAAGCCAAGTCTTCAGCATGCCAATGGAGCCAGGCCCTTTTCTTGCCTCTCCTCCCCTTCTATTCCATTGTAAAATAGCCCTGCATGTTACATAGAAGGATCTCACTGCCTACACGTTCTGGCCCCAGGACCAATGGAAGGGAGGTCTTGGTGGCAATATTTGTGGAAGGCATTGGTAGGTCTTTGCAAATGTGGCATAGCAGGCAGACTTGGGAAGAACATAAGGGAGCCTTTTTTGGTGGTTTTAGAGGTCACAGCTTTCCCCAACTGCCTAAAGGACCAGTCTAGCAGTGACCTGGCTATGGTCTTTGCTGTGTCCATGCCCAATAAATCTCATGATAGAACATTAAGAGCGATCACCTAGTGAACTCCTTGATGTACCGCATGCTTGACATGTGCTAGCTAACTATGTCTGCTTTTCACAATGAGCTCATTAAGCAGGCATTATCACACCTTATCTTACATATGAGGAAACTGAGGATGGGGAAGTTAAGTAATTTACCTGGATTCACACAGCTTTTCACGGTGGATTTAAGAGTTAAACCCCTTATGTCTGACTCAAAAGCCCATGCTTTTCCTACTATGCCATGGGACACAAGAGGTTTTCTCCTTCCACTTACCATTTTCAGCCATAGCCTCCTCACATCCTGGAGTCATGAGGAAACTCAGAAGTCAGCTGATCTTTTACACCTTGCAGCAAACCCATTTATGCCATCCCTGAACAATGGCCATCACTCACTGCTTGCAACCATCAGTGATGGTGGCTCCCTCCATCATGCCGGGTAGCTCTGACAACAAGTTCATTGTTGAGCTGTGATCTACCCTCCTGTAAGTTCACTTACTATCTTTGTTCTGTGCTCAAGAACAAGTCAGAGCAGGTTCATCTAACTTCCTTGTGATATCCTTCAGATATTTCAAGGCAGGCATCTTCATTTTGCTTGGGCTTCCCTCTTCCATACTCAACACCTGTATTTTCTCAGAGAGCACATCCTCTGGATGTCCTCTTACTTATTGGATGTCCTCATTACTTCTAAATATGTCACAGGAAGAGTGGACCACAGTACTGCTGTGTGAGCTGGCCACCGACTGAATACCATGAATTGCTAATTAACTCCTCATGTATGCATTCTGTCCTGCACTGGATTCTGAAAGAACAGGGAGTGTGACTCACTGCTTGTTTTTATCTGCAACGCCTTACAAATAGGAGGTGCTTCTTGGTGTTTCTTGATCCCCTGACTCATCTGACTCATTTGCTCAGTGGTATTTTTCTCATCACCCCTTGGGGCTCTCCGTTTTCCAAAGAACTGGCTTCAGGAGTTGAGATCAGCACAGTACGGCTGCTCCCTACAAGCCACGTGCATCTTGGGACCTCTTTGGGGCAGTGATACATGTGACAAGGTCTATGAAATACTTGTCAATAATGGACATAAACCTATTTTATGTCAGTGTTCGTTGTACTTCAGTGATAATCTATCTGGAACACAGTATCTGAAATGCCAGTCAGAATCAAGTTCCTTTTGTCTTAGTTATCTGTTGCTGCATAACAAATTATCCCAAAATTTAGTGACTTCAAACACCAATAATTATTTTTCTGGGTATCCCCCTCCCCAGTTTCTGTGTGTCAGGAATTCAGGTGTGGCTTGGCTGAGCAGTTCTGGCTCAGGGCCCCTCTTGAGGCTGCATCAGATGTCAGCCTCGGCTGCCATCATCTGAAAGCTTAACTGGGGCTGGAGGATTTTATTCCACGTAACTCATCCTCAGGGCTGGCAAGTGGTGCTGGCTATTGGCAGAAGGCCTCATTTCCTCTTCCCGCAGGCTTCTCCACAGAGTTGAACAGATATCTTCACAGCAGGGTGGATGGCTTCCCCCAGAGCAAGCGATCCAAGAGACCAAGACAGAAGCTGCAACATATTTTTTTTGGCTGAGCCTTGCAAGTCAGACACTGTCATTTCTGCTGTATTCTATTGGTCACACAGACCAGCCCTGATTCAAAGTGGGAGGAGTTTCAAAAGGGGTTATAAGGATCAATGGAGATCTTCTTGGAGGCTTTCCTGGGTATTTTATATGTAGACCGTGGCTCCAATTCCTGTTGGGAGGCAGGGTTCTGTTTTCACCCAGAGACTGCTTGCCCAAGCCTAGGGATTAGTTAGAGGAAGACAAGCCCCTTAAATTCATGAGGTTTTGTGATCCTAATGAGATGCATCCAGAAGTCTACAGTTCTTTCATTGATTTCACTAAATACTTGTTGAGCATTTACTATGTGCTAGGCACATTTCTAGGTGCTTGGCATTTATCAGTGAGCAAAACTAAACAACAGGCAAGTATATTCATTCATCATCTGTCTTCTTTCTAGACTTTGAAAAGGAGAGCTAGACATCTCATTTCTGGGCTTCTTGAAAGTCATTCTGTTAATTCTAGAACCTGGTCTTCATACATGTGAAACCAAAACAACAATCACAGCAACTATTATTGTTGTATAAATAACATTTGTATGATATTTACTATGTGCCAGATGTATGCTAAGCAGTTTACATTTATTATATCATTTGATAGTCTTAACAGCTCTCCGAAGTAAGTACTCTTACCATCAGCATTTCTACGCAAATGAGGAACCTAAGGCTTAGGTAAATAACTTGTCCAAAGTCATACAGTTGGTGAATGGAAGATCTAGAACTCTAAATCTAAAACCATCTTCTACCAAAATCTGTGTTCTTAAAGTTGATGAATCATCCCCTAGCTGACACTGAAACTCAGATGCTTCCAGAGCCAGGTAAGTGATGCGAGGGGAGAGAGCTAATGAGACAACAGGGAGTAGTGAGAACATGAGCGAGCCATCAACTCAAGTCTGTCTCAAGGAATGAAATTTCACATTTTTCTAAAACACTGCATTGGCCAAATAAAATACATCTCAGGGCCAGACTGAGCAAGGAAGACTCAGGTTCAAAGTTTAGGTATCGTATGTTAAATTTAACTAATTTCTCGACCACATGAATCTTGAACAATCTTGTACAGCTTGGTTTTCATCCAAAGTTTATATTTAAAATATTGGTTTCTCATGATGAATGAGACAGTGGAGGATAGAAAATGACTAAGATTTCATTCTTCATTTATTCATTCAACAAATATTTATTGAGAGGCTTCTATATGCTAAGCTCTGGGGTTAAAGCCGATAATATAACACATGTCATTCCTGTCTTCTTGGAACTTAGATCTAGATATCAAGATTTGCAGTGAAACTCAAGAGAGGACACACAATGTTTCTCAAATTTTTTAATATTTTGCAAGACCTAAGTGTTCCAAGGAAAAGACTTTGGGAAGTACTTTGCCTTAAACCAGGAGATGCAAGATGAAAGCACATTAGCTGAGCAGACATGCTTGGTTTGGCCAGCATAGTGATTTATGAAGCTTTTGGAAATGTCTTTAGGAAGGGCCTGCACTCTGCTGTTGGACACAGACCCCACCCCATCTATTGGATGTCACCTGTCCTGCTTCTGACATTTCTATGGCCTAATGAGTCCTGAATGCATCTACATTTATAGCCCCTTTTCACAGCACAGACTCCCTGCTGCTCTGAAATCTTCTTGGCATCTCAGGAAAAACTAAGAAAGAATGAAAATTGGTAATTTAAATATTCCAGGTGGAGATAAAGCCTGGGCAATGAGTGGCAAGCAAGGAAGCACATGCCAACATAGGAAAACAGCAGACTCTCCAGGCATCTTGTGTAGGAAGCACGAGTGTCATGGGAAAATGACTTGGGAGACAAACTCACAGGCAATAAAATGAGATACATGTTACCCTGGAATGCAGTCAAAACAGAACTCCACAAGGATGACTGCCAAATGAAATATAGAATTTCCAGTTAAATTTTAATTTCAGATGAATAATGAATACTTTTTCGCCATAAATGTGTCCCAAGCATTGCATAGGACCCTTATATTAATAAATTATTTGGTATTTATCTGAAATTCAAATTTAGGCCCCTGGACTTGTATCTTGCCCCTAGACAAAGAAGAAATATCCAGAGGCTGGCTCTATAGAATACTAGTCCAAATCCTGGCCAAAAGTCAGAGGAAGAAAAGAAAACTGTCAAGTAGCTTTTTTTCAACATCACCAAACGTTTGCTATACTTTCTTCTAGATCCTTGGAAAAAAGAGACAGCTTTTTATTCATTATTAAGTTTTACTATAAAAGTATATCTAATTCCACCAAAATGTATGCATCTTCAAAAACACAATCTTGGTCATTTCTCAGATCAAGGTTTTCTCCCCACTGGAATGAGGATCTCGTTGCACTTTAAAATTAAGTTGGGATTCTTTGAAGAGAATCTCATTACAGTGACCCATCATCCTCAAGGACTTTCATAAACAAAAGGGAGTATCACTGTGCAAAGGTTTCTTCCCCGAACAGAGTGATATTTGAGCTGCAACAGTTTTAAAAAATCTGTCTTTCACTTGAGGAAATTCCAACAGAAAAGATCGAAGGTTGTGGAGAGTTTCCAGGACCAATTTTCCCATTGCTTATCCAGATGGGGGAAACGTATGAGACACAGGGGGCTGTGTACATTTGATTTCTTTTTTAACTAATTGCTTTTGTCCTGAAGCTCATTTGTGCTTTTACATGGATGTACTTGGGGCCCACAGGAGTATGTCTGTATTCATGTCTGTGTGTGTGTGTGCATATATGGATGTGTGATGAATACATTTGGTTCAAACATCTCGTATGATATGCAGACTTCTTCTTTCATACTCTGGTTCTTTTGGTATTGAGGGAAAAACAAACAAATATAAATATTCTCACAAGACTTAGGTCTTGTGATGGTTACTTTATGTGTCAAGTTGGCTAGGCCATGGTACACAGATATTTGGCCAAATACCATTTGGAGGTCACTGTGAAGGCATTTTTTAGACGAAATACCTTTTAACATTTAAATAAGTAGACTTTGAGTAAAGCAGATTATTCTACATGATGTGGGTGGGCCTTATCCAATCAGTTGACGGCCTTAAAAGAAACAGACTGAGGTCGCCTAAGGAAAAGGGCATTTTGCCAGCAGACTGCCTTCAGACTCAAGCTACAACATCATCTCTTCCCTAGGTCTCCAGCCTACTGGCCTACCATACAGATTTCGGACTTGCCAGCCTCCATAATCACATGAGCCAATCTCTTTAAATAAATCTTCAGTTAAGTACACACACACACACACACACACACACACACACACACTAATATAGGTCTCTTACCCCAAATTTTATCAAATAAGATGGCCAAATTCTATTTTATTTTACGTAATCAGTTCCTGAAATCCTCTAGAATCTTCTCTGAGTTCTATATGGCTTTCTGGGCTCTCTGTCTTGACTTAAAGGCTGCATGCAGAAGACCATCTTCACATTCAGCCATAGCCAGAGGTCTCATGGAGCTGAACGGACCCCCTCCTTCCTTCCCTTTGCCACTTCACTCATCTACAAACACGCCTTCTCCCCCACAGCCTGGAGGGGGGTTTTAGTATCTGAGACAAGACAGGGAGTTTATTTGAAAGCCAGCCAAGAGGCAAATGCTGCTACTTGCACTGTACGTGTGAAATTTTTGCACAGCTGCAGGCTTCGAGGGAGCCTCCATGTGAGGGAGAAGAGCAGCAGGCTGGATCCCAAGCTCTCCAGAAACTTCAGGGACATGAATCAGAATTCAGCTCTCAGCGCTGAATCAAGGAACCTCCATGAGGACCATGGAGCCAGGCGAAGGGATGAATGGGAGTCTGTGACCATGCCTCCTTGGATGATGTTGCTGTTACCCAGATGGCATTAAACAGCTACGCTTGGCTTCAAGGGAATGCTGAATCACGTGAGCCCGGGGTGTGTTAAAAATCCACCAGTGAGGTTAGCCCAAACGCTCACATTCTGCTTTCCTATTCATGGGTATCAAAGTTAGTGCAGGCCTCTCGACACCACAATCCATTATCAAAAACTGAAAGCAGCTGGTTGGATTTCTAAACTTTCTACACAGAGAAATGCATCTGGTCCCAGTTTGCTGCAAAGAAATCAGTTTCGTTCTTTCTCACAGCCCAGCTACAGAAAGCACTGGGAGCAGCCTGGTTCCCCAAATAAAGGGCCATCATGCTGCTCTTAAGTTTTCATTCATGCTGAGGAATTTGCAGCCCATCCCCACCTCCAGTGCCATTCTACTTCAAGCTCGAGGGCCCCAGCCAAGCAGGGGCTCTGAAACCCCACCAGGTCAGAATGAGGAGGCTGAGATTACCAAAGCAGCTCCAGCCCCTCAGAGAAATCTCTGCACAGATCATGTGTATGAAGGAAAAAAATCATTTGTAATGGATTGTCTCAGAACCAATTTTTTAGGATTGTACAAAGTTGAAGTATCGACTAACTTTCCGTTAATTTCAAAGGCAGGGCACGGCCATAATTTATCCCTTTGATTCCACTGACCATCAGCAGTTGTAGCCATTTTCTGCCCGGCTGTGGGGAACAGTTAAATGATGATATCCGTCCCCCACTTTGACTTCTGCAGTCTCACCCAGGCACTTCCTGTCTCCCCAGCTCCACTGTCTGGCACTTATTTCAGACAAGTCAATATGTTTAAATTATATCTGAACTCAAGGTAATTAATCATAAAGCTTTATGCTTTGTAATGCATTGTTTTTTTTTTTTAACTTCTAGTTCGCATTCCACTGAATCATTAAAAAGGAAAAGGTATCCGAGATGCATTGCAAATATCATGTAAACACTAAGGCTAGGAATCCTTTCTGGACAAGGCTGTACACGGAGTACATTGAAAACCTCTGCTCTTTTAGGGATCCAAATAAGAGGGTCAAGATGGCATTTGGGGAAATGTTAAGCAGATCAAAGGAAAGACCCATATGAGCTGGCTGGATCCCAGTGTACAGAAACAATCTAATTTGAAAACATAAAAGTCAGGTGATGAGTTGTCTCCTTAATGCATTTTGCAAACATAGCAAAGGCTTTGAAGCTCATGGCATGATTATACCACAGGACTGTATTGGACACATGTTACTGAAGATTGATAGGTGCTTGCTTCAAATGAATTGTGGTCTCCTCCAGTTTTAATGGCGGCCTTACAGCACATGACCTTAGTATTCAGTTTCATCATTCATATCTAATCCAAGACTTGTATGCATTGCATGTAATGGTTCCCGACTCTCTCAAGGGTCGACCGACATTCAGGCTCCCATCCCTCAGTGAAGAATTTCCCATCTAGGAAGTGGGTGAGGAGTACCATCCAAGACACTTCAAAAAGGGTGGTGAAAAGGTAAACCTTGGATTCAGAAAACTGATCCAAGTTTGAGCTGGAGACTCATTTAGAGATACAACCTTCCCAAAATGATTAATTTAGACACATTTCAGAATTTATGAATATGATATGCACTGGTGTATCAGTCAGTATTCAGTGTAGGACACAGATACTTTAGGCATTTTAAGCAGGAATAGATAAGACAGGGAATCAGGTGCTTTCAAAAATCCCTGCTTGGGCTAAAGAAGCAAGTTCTAGGCTGGGCCTTCTGGAAGGACTCCCAGAACCATCTAATGCTGACACACAAAGGGAATGATGAAAAACACAAAAGTGGCTATTGCAGGAGAGTAGCTCATCTCTTTCAAAAGCATCTCAAAGTAGGATTAGTTTTACTAGTCTAAGTACCATCTTCATGTCACGTAGGCCTCGATATAACAATAAAAATAAAAACAAAAACCAACCAAACAAAATCTCAGCCTAATACCCATGCACATTCTTCAAGATGCATTTTTTTTCTAAGATTCTTGCTATCCCAAAGTTGGCACTCCAAGACACATACAGAACTAAAAATAAAACAATTTATCTAATGTCAAAGACAGATATTGTAGGGAGGCTAATGGTATGTATTTCTCTGGGCAGATCCCAAAGGAAGCAAGTTCAAAATGGGCGGCTGTCCACATTTTAATCACATCACTTTGGTGAGAATTAGTGAGCAAGCAAGCAAGCATTGGTCAGTCTCAGCCAATATATTAATTACATTCTTGGTCAAATTCTGAGACATGAGGGAGTATAAAAAGTATTCTAGGATAGGTATGGGCAAACTATCACCCATTTTTGTCAATAAAGTTTTATTGGAACATAGCTACATTTATTTGCTTATACGTGTTGTTAAGGCTGCTTTTACACACTAATGGCAGAGCTGAGTAATTCCAACAGAGATAGTACAGCCCACAAAACCTAAAACATTTACCTTCTTCCCCCTTTAGAGAAAAGTTCCCTAACCTCCGGGACCACAATTCATAGATGCCAGTTCTCAACATCCATACAGATTGCCACAAACTAGCTGCAGCGGTACCATTCAAACTGAGTCACAGTGGAGAATCATGTTTTCCACAAGAAAAAGCTATTTGGTATTTTCCTGTCAGACAATACAGACCTGCGTTTCTGTTATCTTTTGGACTGAGCAGGAAGCTCGTAAAAATGCTGGCTAGCAAAGGAAGACAGGTTTTCAAAAGTTCTAGATTCAAAAGAGCAAGAAGCTTTCTAGATAAGAGCTGTCCAGTAGAATTTTCTTCAGTGATAGAAGTTTCTATATCTGTGCTGTCCAGTACACTTGAACTGAATTTTTAATTTTATTTAATTTGAATTAATTTCAATTTAAATAGTCACATGTTTATAGTGGCTACTGTATTAGCCAGTGTAGTTGTGAATTGTCACCTGTGTTCTCCAGGTTGCTTTATCAGTCACTAACACCTCGCTTAAAGATAAAAGATTTCAATGTAACCGATACGGATATAAACAGACTAACAATCAATAAAGATCTCAAAAATATTTTATAAAAAGGCATCTGAATAAATCTTTATAAATAATCAATACATGGAAAATACCCTCTTATTAGCAGCACACAAAATCTAAATTGTGAAGGCAGTGAAATCTGGTAGAGTGAAAGGGAGCTATTAGGCCTCAGTGTTGAAGACATTTTCACTTTTCTGGAGACTCGCATTTCTAGGGCTGTGAATCTCCTTTTGCATGAACTAGAGTTCAAGCCTTTAACTTCATAAGGAAATCTTTTAAATCATTGGTCAGTTCTAAATATTCATATTTACTACCCATATTTTCATTTCTGGCTCACATCATATTTATTAGTTAGGTTTTGGTTTTCCTATTAATTTAAAAACTGTTCTTTCTCATTTGGGCAGTCAATAATTTTGGAAAAGTTACCTCAAATCTGTTCTTCGCCATTGACCATTATCCCAACAGAAAAATTATTTCTGGGTTTGAACAAACAATTCATTTCTATTTTTCTCTATTGTATCTTTCTGAATGTGAAAGAAACATACTGGAAACTCCCAGCATATCCCCTCATGACCAACTCAGCCGCCAGCTTCCCTTAGCCCAGACTCACACGTCTGTCAGAGGAACAGGATACAGGCCGCATTTCTCCAGCTGGACATCTGGGCTTTGCAGCTGCCACAAGGACCTCATGTGGGTAGGAATGTCAGCTTAAATCTGAGACTGAGTCAAGGAAAGGAGAAATGGCAGAAGTCTGCGTGGTACCTGAGACACCCCGTGTGACCACCTCTACCTCGTCCCTTTGTCAAATCTCAAAGGACATAATATACACCAGAGCCATAACCATGTCACAAAATGCCAAATCGCCACATTTTGGAAGTAAACAACAAAAAGTTGCCCCTATGGCACTGAATAAGTTATGTGGCTCTATCCAATTTTAAGGCCATTTATCCCCACTGAAACTTAAAATCTAAGAAAGGAAAAAATGACTTGGGGTCTGTTTGACTATGTCTGAAACCCTTTCTTTTTCTGTGCAGGGACATTGACAAGGTAGGCTGCATTGACCATGGCAGAGCTAGATGATGCGGTTTCTCCAACTTCACTTGACAATGATTGTAGCATTCTCCTTCCAAGACAAGGACTTCTCAAGGGACTCTCATACATTTATGTCTAAAAACAATGGAGATATCCAGAAAGCTCTAGAAAGTAACAACAGAGAAGTCAGCGGCAACACTGTCCACAGATGTTAGAACAAGGGAGGTCCCTTTCTCCACCACCTCAATGAGAAATCTAAAGGGCACCTACCAAGCCTGTCACTGTAACCTTATTCAGAGAGTGAGCCATGATGGTTTGAGTCCACAGCAGGCTGGAACTCTTCTCTTTGTAATGGTAACTGGAAAGTCAAAACCACCAATCTATTCAGGTTCCAGTAATAAACAAAATATATGTGTGATGGATGCAATTTCTGACTGTGACTATTTCTACATTTGCCATGGCGGTGCAAGTTTCCAGAACTATAGTGACTGGAATTTTGGTCTAAACTGATCAGTCATGGTCCCCAAAGTCACTGTAATCAGAGTAACCAATACTCCTGTGTTTCTGCCAATTGCGCTACTGTGTAGACAAACCATGGATGATAAGATTGGCTTAGTTGCAACCGGAATAGTCTCCTGTGGACTATATTGCCACATACAAAAGGCCTTGTAATTTTTGTCAAGGCAGGATGCTTGCTAAATTCTAGTGCTACTGTATCTGACCATGTTTTCTCTGGACTCTCACCCAGAGAAAGCCCCTCAATGAGACTAACTATGTACAAGAAAGAGCACTTGAAGTCAGAGAACCCACAACCCACAAGTCTCTTAACCTGTCTGTGCCTCAGTTTCCTTATTTGTAAAAAGCTACCTTACAAGTTGCTTTAGGAATCAAACAAAATAACATAAATGTTCCTGTTATATGGTGAGCAATTAAAAAGTGTCAACTATAAAATGCCATGATTTTATCATTGAATTGGTGGGAAGAGGCTATATGATGTCAACCAAAAATTTATATCAAAACCAATTATTATTTATTTTTTACTGAGGTAACCTTGCTTTATAACATTATATAAATTTTGGGTGTACATCATTATATTCCAATTACTATGTAGATTACATCATGTTTACCACCCAAAGACTAATTACCACCCATCACCATACACATGTGCGAATCACCCCTTTCTCCCTCTTCCCTCCTCCTTTCCCCTCTGGTAACCACCAATCCAATCTCTGTCTCTATGTGTTTGTTTGTTGCTGTTTTTATCTTCTATTTACAATTGAGATCAGATGGTATTTGTCTTTCTCTGTCTGACTTATTTTGCTTAGCATAATATCCTCAAGGTCCATCCAGCTTGTAGCAAATGGCAAGATTTCATCTTTTTATGGCTGAGTAGTATTCCATTGTGTATATATACCACATCTTCTTTATCCATTCGCCCCTTGATGGGCACTTAGGTTGCTTCCAAGTCTTGGCTATTGTGAATGATGCCACAATGAACATATGAGTGCATGTATCTTTATGCATTTGTGTTTACATGTTCTATGGATGAATACCCAGCAGTAGAATAGTTGCATTGTATGGTAGTTCTATTCTCAATTCTTTGAGGAATCTCCATACTGTTTTCCATAGTGGCTGCAGCAGTTTGCATGCCCACCAGCAGTGTATGATGGTTTCCATTTCTCCATATCCTCTCCAACACTTGTTACTTCCTATCTTGTTAAATTAGCCATTCTGATGGGCATGAGGTGATATCTCATTGTAGTTTTGATTTGCACTTCCCTAATAATTAGTGATGTTGAACAATTTTCATGTCTCTGTTCGCCATCTGTATATCTTCTTTGGAAAAATGTCTGTTCAGGTCTTTTGCCAATTTTTAAATTGGGTTGTTAGTTTTTTTGTTGTTGAGATGTATGAGTTCTTTATATATTTTGGAGATTAGCCCCTTATCAGATACATGGTTTGCAAATATCTCCTCCCAACTGTTAGGTTGTCTTTTCATTTTGTTGATAGTTTCCTTTACTGGGCAGAAGTTTTGAGCTTGATGTAGTCCCATTTATTTATTTTTTCTATTGCTTCCCTTGCCTGGTCAGACATATTACTTGAAAATTTGCTGCTAAGACCCATGTCGAAGAGTGTACTGCCTATGTTTTCTTCTAGAATTTTTATGGTTTCAGGTCTTACATTCAAGTCTTTAATCTATTTTGAGTTAATTTTTGTGTATGGTGTAAGATAATGGTCTACTTTCATTCTTTTGCAGGTGGCTGTCCAGCTTTCCCAAAACCATTTATTGAAGAGACTTTCCTTTTTCCATTGTATGTTTTTGGCTCCCTTGTCGAAAATTAACTGTGCACAGATGTGTGGGTTTATTTCTGGGGTCTCAATTCTGTTCCATTGATCTGTGTGTCTGTTTTTGTGCTAGTACCATGCTGTTTTGATTACTATAGTTTTGTAGTATATTTTGAAATCAGGGAGTGTGATACCTCCGGCTTTGTTCTTTTTTCTCAGGATTCCTTTGGCTATTCGGGATCTTTCGTTGTTCCATATAAATTTTAGGATTCTTTGTTCTATTTTTGTGAAAAATGTTGTTGGGACTTGGATAGGGATTGCACTGAATCTGTAGATTGCTTTAGGAAGAATGGACATTTTAACTATGTTAATTCTTCCAATCCAAGAGCACAGAATATCTTTCCATTTCTTTGCATCTTTTTCAATTTCTTTCAACAATGTTTTACAGTTTTCAGTGTACAGGTCTTTCACCTCTTTGGTTAAATTTATTCCAAGGTATTTTATTCTTTCAAAACCAATTATTTTAACTTCTCTGCTATCTGGAGGTATAACTTCCTACCTTCAACCATTTCTGAAGGCCTACAAGCAATATTCACTCTATCTGCCCAATCTTAAAGTGTGTGTGTAAAGTAAGTCTTAATACTCATAGGGATGAGGCTCACTAGAAACTTATTTCCTGCTGTTGTTGCAGTAACTCCATTTTTTCCAAAGGGGCCATGATATAAAGGAAGTTACTACATAGCTAAATCAGCCTGCAGCTAACAGAGACAAAATCCCTAGATGAATATTCCAGTTCCAATCCATTATACTGTTACTTCTCCAACCAGTGTCATACCCACTTGCCCTGTCTTATGGGTTGAATTGCCTCACCTCCAAATTCAAATGTTGAGGTTCTAACTCCCAGTACCTCAGAATGTTACCTTATTAGGAGATAGGGTCTTTAGAGAGGTTATCAAGTTAAAATGAGGTCATTTGGGTGGGCCCTAATTCAATATGACTGGTGCCCTTACAAAAAGGGGAAATTTGGAGACAAACACACAGAACACCATGTGAAGATGAAGGCAGAATTTGGGGTGATGCTTCTTCAAGCCAAGGAACGCCAAAGATTGCCAAGACACTGCCAGAAGCTAGGAGAGAGGCATGGAACTTCCTCACAGCCCTGGAAGAAACCAACCCTATCAACACCTCAGTCTCGGACTTTTAGCCTTCAGAACTGTGAGACAATAAATTTCTGTTGTTTAATCCAGTCAGTTTGTGGTACTTTGCTATAGCAGCCTTAGCAAACTAATACGTTCTGGAAGGGTTATCCTCTAACAGAGAGAGACAGGTTTTCCTATAGGAGCCTATAGGAGAGAGGAAAGGGAACAAGGAGAAAGAACTAATGTTTCTTGAGTACACAGTGTATTTCAGGAGTTTTACATTGTTATGTTCTGTCATTTAATCCTCACCATGACCCTACAGAGTAGGTATCACTTCCATTTTGCAGATGAAGAAACAAGCTTACAGAATTTAACTAACTTCTCTAATATACTGCAGGGGGCAAATAGCAAAACTAAGCTATGGACCCATGTCTGGCAATGAATACCATCCTTTCCTCACTTTGCCATCTGACCTTTGGAATGGGTCTCACATCATCTCTAGGCATTTCAGAATTCCTGTTCTCTTGTACTCTCCTGATAGAAGTTCAGTTTCTTGATCACACTGCTCCTTACATGTACACTACCTGGAAGCTAAATCAACTACAAAAGAGAAAGTGATGGTTTCAATTTGACATTACCTTCTGGTTTCAGGATCATTTTCCAGTCAGTTCAACCGTAATCAGAGGTTTCTTTCTCAAAGAAAGCAAGACTGGGCGCTTTCTAATTTTCCTCAGAGTTTGAGATGCAGAAGATAAGGTTGTCACTGTGATGGTAAAGTGGCTAAACCATGAGAAGAGAGTGGAAATTCAGTTTCTGATTGGCTGGAGCAGTACAATGAAATGTGGAGATCTTTTACGTTAAACCCAGTGTGAGAATTCACCCAGTCTCCATTTGGAATTTAAGTATGTTTTGCACCGACCATTCAGAGAAACAAGTTTGCTGTGTTCCTGCTCTCACTCTTGTGTTAACTCTCTGGGGGCAAGGGGTAAGTGGTGGAGAGGAGAAATGTATTAGTTTTGTTTCTCATATACACAATAAGAGCTTCTATGGAGACCTGTTGGAAGCCAACCCAGAGAGAGTGTAGGACGTGACAACTCCTTTCTACCATTTGCAGTTAGTTCAACTTTAGCTGCATGGCCCAATGTCAGTTTTTTCAAGGAGGAGGACATGGAAGAATAAAACAGCTACAAAGACATCTGTCTTCAACTATTATATTAGCTTTCAAAGTGGTGGTGCGCCAGTGGGGAGCCACATGGAAAATGAGATGGGATGGTAAAGTGGTTCAGAACATGGGCTTTGGAGTCAACACTGGGTTCAGTGCCCAGCTCTTCTTTATTTTCTGCAGAGAAAATATTTTACCTCACGAAGGTTTAATTGCCTTAAGAGAAAAAAAGTGCACAGGAGAAAAAGGTTCTCAATTCGAACTCCATAGGGATCGCAAAAAGATTCATTTAAACGACACAATCTATGTAAAGGGCACGGCATACAGTAGGTGCTCAAAAACAGCAGCTCTTATGATGATGAGGGTAGAGAACACGTTCCTTGGCCTCCTCTCAGGCCTGAGCCAGAGTGGACAAGCCACTTTTCTCTCTGTGTCACGTGTCCCAACTGTTAAGGTGGGGCCAACACCTTCCTTGCTTGCTTAAACCCTGCTCACTGTTGCGTGCTATACTTGGGGAGGAATCCCTGTGCGAATTTCTGCCTTTGTAATCTGTTCTGTGGAAGTTGTACAGCAGTGCACGGTTAGGCAAGCCGGAGCCCTGCTGGCATGCAAAAGGAGGTGTACACGCTGGAGCTGACCCCAGCCTTTACACATTCAGGCAGCAGCTGCCACTGGCCCCTCACTCCGGGTGCTCAGTTTATTTGGAGCGAACCGTTGCAAAGTATGTCAAAGCATTCAGAAACACCTCTAACCTCCACATCCGATAGCTCTCCCTCCCCAACTAACCTATAAAGGCCAAAGCACAACAACCCCTCTGAGAAGGCAAATTGAGAAATACTAGAGGGGGTGGAGAGTTGGCCTGGAGCTACAAAGTAAGCTGTTGAGAGAGTTCTGGAATGGAGCTCACATCTCAGGACAGGGAAGGCTGGGGCAGGGCCTTCCCTTTAGGGAGTGGCCGAAACCTGCAAACACACCACTCCCAAGCAGGCCTCCCCAGCCCTGAGGAAACTTCCTGAAGCCCCAGTGACAGTTGCCCCTGCCAGGGTTTCCTATGGCTGTCAGGGTCTTCAGGGATTTGGGCCTGGAGGCCACCTCCCTGAGCACTGGCTAGGATGACTGTGTGTCTCTACAGCACAGAAGGAAGGGGACATTCACCAGATACTTTGTGAAAAGGTGCCATTCAGACAGCCAACAAAACAAAGAAAATAATCATGATGACCCAACCTGAATGGAATGATGTGATTTCTAGACTGAGATGATTAAAAAAATTTACCAACTCTCCAATATCCAAGCATTCATGCATTTGTTCAACAAATATTTTTTATGTATTTAAAATACATCAGGCTCGGGGCCGGCTCGGTGGCGCAGCGGTTTTGTCCGCGCTTGGCAGCCCGGGGTTCGCGGGTTCGGATCCCGGGCGCCCGCGGACGCACTGCCTGTCAGCCATGCCGTGGCGGTGTCCCATATAAAGTAGAGGAAGATAGGCACGATGTAAGCCCAGGGCCAGTCTTCCTCAGCAAAAAGAGGAGGATTAGCAACAGATGTTAGCTCAGGGCTGGTCTTCCTCACCAAAAAAAAAAAAAAAAAAAGTATAAAATACATCAGGCTCTGTGCTAGGCACTGGAGATACAAAGGGGAGTGATACAGGTGTGTCCCTGACCCCATCAAGACTACAATCTAGTAGCTAAGAGACAGAAGGGGAATGTTAGGGAAGTAGAACGTGACAGGTACTATTTATTTTGGTTTCTCCTTTAGAGACTTCTCGATGATGGGCACAGAGCAAGAACTCAATAAATGATGAATGAAAATGATTAACATCTATTGAATGGGTACTATGCACCAAGCACTATTCTAATCATATAAATGTATTAACTCATTTTATGCATGTGTTATACTGAATGAATTGATACACATAATTAAATATATGTAACTTAATTCCTTTAGTGAATGGAAGTAGTAAATGAACAAATGGTGTACACTCAGCCCCTAAAGCTTCTATCCTGAATATGTCTTGAATCTGTAGAACGGACAAGAATAAACAATAATGAGTTTTGGGCTAGGCATCAAGAAATCTATATAAACATGGAAGGAAAATGGTTTTTGCAATAGCCATAAGAGTAAGCTAAGTTCAAATCCTAACTTCACCTCATAGCTGAGTGATCTTATGCAAAGTGTTTAAGCTCTCAGGTCTCAAAATCCAAATCTGTAAAACAGATTGAATACGTCCACCTCTTGGGGCTCTTGTGAGGGTTACATCCATCAGATTCTATGAGAAAGTACCCTTGAGCTGGGAGGCACCCTCAAAATAGTAGTTGCTATAGATTTAGGGCTTATTAAGAGGCAGTAGAGCATAGAGGGAAGTTAAACTTAGAATCTAAGTCCTTAGTTCTAAATCTGGGCTCCATTAACCAATTGAAATATGTAAACAGAGGGATTAATTGAGATGATGTAGGTTAAGACGCTTTAGTATAGAGCTACTGTTGTAGAATGGGAGGGGGAAAATAACAAGCCTTTCCAAGGAATGAGTCACCAAAGGTTTTCTAAGAGTCTCCGGATAATCTTTTGAGCAAGTTTAAATGGATGGAATGAACTGAGTGAACTCCCAGGTCCCTCCTCTCCTGGGATCCTGTGATCATCCCACATGGCTGTGAGAATCCTAAGATTGACTCTGATTGCCTTGGATCAACAAGACCCACTGGGGCATGGATTCCTGGGGTCACTTGTGGCTAACCGGGGACTTACTGCTAGGCAAGGAAGAGAGTGACAGAGCAAGAGAGAAGGCAGGCAGGAGTGGTCCTTCTTCATCTCAGATCTAGGGCATCTGAGGGTTTGGCAGGTACGGGGGGCAGTCCTCAGAGAGAAACAGCTAGAAGTTGCACAACAATGTTGGACCATTTATGGAAAAATTTACAAAGTGTTCCAGCTTTCATCAGGAAGTATCTTCCTTGAATAAATCTGCTACGGTACATCTGTGGTTGATTGGTTTAAAATTAATTCATTAAGATGCTGGTTCAGAAAGAGTTAATTGATGTCAAGAGCCATCTCTTCAGACTGCTTTTGCAAATAGTCATGACACCACAAGAATTTCAAGTTTTTGGTTCAAAACTCTAAACCTGTGAGGTTATAAACTTGGCAAAACCTGTTCTGCCTTTGCAGTGAACAGAACACATGCTATTTTGAAACATAAATCCACACAGCTCAATTTACAGCTCCTTAGGTTAAATGTTAGAGAAGTTATAACAACCTGGAAAATATGTGTAGCAAGTAATTATTTGATTTACAGGGGAAAATTATAAAGAAGCCATTTGTCTTATGTCTTAGAAAGCTTTTTTTTTGGTCTGTGAGCTCCCATCCTACTGTCCTGGTCAGGTGAGCAGGGGAGAAGAATCCTGGGAACCGTTCATATGGGATCAATGTAATGAATGCCTGAGGCCGGCTTTGAGACTGTGCATGCTAAAATTAAAACCAAAACAAAACTGCAGAAGTTCCAAGACACCTCTGCATGCCACACGGCCCTTCATCACTTACACTGATGCACCCTGCTGCAAATTTTATCTAATCAACTGACATTTTAAGGAGTGGAGAATTCAACAAGAATAACAATGTGGTGACAATTTAGTCCTTTCCTCCCTTCATAAAAACACCGTCTTCTATTTGGTCTCCACTCAGGTCAAGACATTTCACTAATTTGCTAGTCATTAAAAAGATATTTTTATACCCAGCCTGTAATATTATACTCTTCAGTGATTATGATAGCTCCCAACAGAATTCCAGGCTCAAAAACAAAGGCTGGGAAGCTGAACTGCAATTACGGTACTTTAAATAATTCCACAAAAGTAGAACCACTGTTAAATAATTTATGGTCTTTGATCTTGTCACAGATCTACTGAAATCTTCACATCACTCAAGCTAAATATTTTCAAACAGAAAAGGGATTGTTACTTTCCCTTCTACCACCCACTCACCCAGGCTGAAGAGGCAGAAATAAAGGTTTCAGATGTTTATCTAGTTGAGAGGTTGGACCCTAGGAGGGGCGTTTCTGCCAGAATTCTTGGGGGAACCTGCCAGAATCAAATACTTTGCCTGGCATTTGACTCTGCTTGTCTGATTCATATAGCTCTAAAAGTAGAACTGGGAGGAGGTGAGAGAATAAGTCATTTTTGATCAGATTTATCTGGATTTTTGCGAGAACTAGACCAATGACTCTCAAACCTCAGCATGTATCAGAATCACCTGCAGAGCCTGTGAAAGCAGATTGTCTGGCTCCAGCCCTAGAATTTCTGATTTAGGAGATCTGGGGTGGGGCCTAGGAATTTGCCTTTCTAACAAGTTCCCAGGTGACACTAATGTTGCTGGTCTGGGCACTGCATTTAGAGAACCCATGAGCTAAACCTTTCCTTAGACACAGTTAAATTGTGACCTGAAAGATATTGAGTTCTTAGACTCCATCAGAGCTGTCTGGGGAAATAAGTGTGAGGAAGAAAGGGGCGGGCCTAGGTCTCTCCAAGGCCAAATCTAGGGCTCATTTTAAGAAAGGAAGTTAGAAGAAAGAAGGGCCTTCTTCCTTCACAGTGAGCTCTCAATCCATGTCTAGGGGAAGGATTTCTTAACTGAGAAAGGAAGGAGGCTGGGAACTCAGAAGTTTTAGTATCTGAGAGAAAAAGCACCAAATTGTTAGTCACCATATTCACAGGGAAAAAATCTCCTTTCACTGGAAGAGCAAAGATGAAAAAACAAAACAGAAATAACAGCTCGTGATGGCTCTTCCTTCTTCTATGACCGTGTCTTCCATCCTTAAACAACTCTTTAACTGCCACATATTTCAGGTATTTAACATTTACAGGATGTTTCCAAATTCAGTTTGGGTTGTCTTCATTTGCAAACTTAGGCCAGACGTTGTTTAGCAATTCATACGACAGCAATGGTTTCACGGAATTTGTTTGCTGGATTTGCTTTCTTTAAAAAATTGGGGGGAGAGGGTAAGAAGTCAAAGAGATTATCAGGACATTATTTAGCTTTAGAAACAAAGAGACCCTAAAGCAGATGAAATTTCACAGGCTCTCTGCTGATTTGTTTGCAAAGCCTGCACTAAGGAATCCTGGAGAAGGGTTAGGTGACGATATCTCTGCTCCCTGATAATCTCCCTCAGTAATTATCCCCAGTTTTGCCTCAGGGATCTAGAGAACTCCTGCTAAAGCAGATGAGTCGTTTTGCAATAATTTTCAAGATAACAGCAGCTGAATGTATCTGGACAAAGAAAAAGAAATACCTGTTAGAACAGAAAATGTTGAAAGCTGTTTGAAGGAATATTACCATTATTCATTTATAAGCAATCTTTAAAGGTAGGCTTTTGCCTAGGGTTGAGAAGAAAAGGTGCCTGAATTGTTTCTGGCTTGTTTTTATCATGAAGGAAATGTAATACGTTAGCATTTCCAAATAAAAGTAAACTCCAGGGAGACATCTGAAGGCTACGAAGCTGAAATGGTAAGAGTAAAAATATCAAACATTCAGTGAGCACATACTCTGACCTTCACGACAATCCCATGAGGAAGCGCAGGCCTGGAGAGGCTGAGTAACGAGACCAGGGTCACATGGTAAACAGCAGAGCTGGCCTCTCACCTGTGACCTGCCCTCTGCCCTACTTCATGACCCCTGCTAGGCCAGAGAGAAGTACTGAATTTGCAAAAGAAAACAATTTGTTTTCTATAAACAGTATTGTTGCTATTTGAGGGGAAGGTGAGAAGATGCCAATAGAATATTCATTGTCCTCTAGTTATGTACACAGGGGGAAACTATAAAATAAGAGCCACAGTCACTGTGGAGAGCAAATATCAGTGCCAGGGGCAGGGGAGCTATACCCGCAGACCCCAGAACGCAGGACTGACCCATTTCCACCTTCTGTCACTTGAGCAATCATTGTCTGTACTTCTTCCTGTGTCACTCAAGCTGCGGAAGGAGCCAGGTGCTCTGCAAACCCTCTGCTAAACATTTTGCCTTCCTTGTGATCTTACCAAACCTCTTTCCCAGACCTTGATAACTCACAATGAGAAATCACTCAAGTTATTAAAATGCTAAATTCTCTACTCAGTAATTCTGATCAATTTTCAAAAAGGGAAAAATATATTTAGCGCATCACAAGTATGCTACAGCTGAAATTCCTAAACGTCCCTCTACACCTGCTCCCCCCGTTCCCCATCTCAGTACATGGCACCTCTCAGCTTCTCAAGACATGAACATCTAAGTCACCCTTGTTTCTTCCTTTGTCCCTCTTCCTCTGCATCTGACCCAACATCCACTCCGAAAAACTATCTCCAGATTCTATCTCAGTTCCTCCCACTCTTCCCATTTCCATCACCACCCAAGTCCAGGATGCTGTCACCTCACACCTCTCACCTGGATGAGTGCAATCACCTCCTACCTAATCTTCATAGCAGCCAGGGGCACTATTTTCCACTCATCCTTCAAAATATTAGTTTTCTTTTTCATTATACAGCAAGTACATAAATGCACTATGGGAGGCTGAAAATGGCCCCCAAAAAGATATCCCCATCTTAACCCTGGGCCTGTAAATGTGACCTTATTTGGTTGGAAAAAGGGTCCTTGTAGATGTGATTCAGTTAAGGATCTTGAGACGAGGAAATGATCTTGAATCACCTGAGTGGGCCTTAAATACCATTACGAGTGTCCTTAGAAGAGAAAAGCAGAGGGAGGCTAGACATACACAGAAATGGAGATGGCAGTGTGACCACAGGGGCAGAGACTGGAGTGATGCACACAAGCCAAGGATGCTGGCAGCCACAAAACGCTGGAAGAGACAAGGAACAGATTCTCCTTAGAGACACAGCCCTGCCAACACCTCGATTTCGGCCCAGTGAAACTGATTTCAGACTTCTGGCCTCCAGAGCTGTGAGAGAATAAATGTGTGTTGTTTTAAGCCACCAAATTTGTTACAGCAGTCACAGAAAACTAATACATACACTATCGATGTAAAATTCAAACATTATAGATAAGGTTTAAACACCTCTTGAGCATCTCCTTTCTTCCCACCTCATTCCATTTCCCTCATCTGGGGTGCCCACTGTCTTAAGTTTTGGCTTTTATCAGTCCTTCTCCTATGCACTTATATACATGGATGTACTAAATAAAGATGCCATTTATTTTTGTTTTAGTGAACCCAATGTGCTCTCCCAAAATTTATGGTTTAGTTTTGTCTGCTTTTGAACTTTACATAAATGGAATAATGTTCTTCTGTGACTTACTTCTTTCATTCAACATTATGTTTTTGAGATTCATCCGTGTTGTTAACAAGTATGGATCTATAGTTCATTTGTTTTCTCTACTGTAGCATATTGCATTACATGAATGCACCACAATTTCTTTTCCATTTACATCTAGACTGATCTTAGGAAAGAGTAGTTCCATCATAATATTCCCTCACTGGCTTCCTGCTGCAGTTTTAGTACATATGACTCTTCCCATGGCCCACCTTTGCCTACCCTATCTCATTTTATCCTACTCTCCCTGATTCGAGGGCTTTCTTTGGGTTCCTTGAATACACCAAACTCACTCCTACCTTACGACACTTGCTGTGGCCCCTCTGGACCACAGCTTCCCCAGATATTTGCATCCCTGGCTCCTTCTCTTTATCCAAATCTTCTCAGATCTTACCTCTGCAGCCTTCCTTGACCATTGAATCTGAATTAGCCCCCTCCCCACTCATGTCCTCCCGTAGCCCTTGTTTTATTTTCCTCAGTGCACCTCTCCCTGTCTTCATTTGCCTTACTTATTTGTTTCCTGGTCTACTGTCTGTCTCCCTAAACTGCAGCTTCGTGAGGGCACGAGCCTGTCTTCTCCACCACTCTACCCTCAGCAGCTAGAACGGTGCCCAGCACGGACTGGACGTTCAGCGTATATTTGTTGGATGGACGAATGAGCGAGTAAATGAAGCTGTAAAGAAATGAGTATCTTGAAAGTAGATTAGAGCTAAGCAAAATTCACCTGCTCATTCATTCCTTCCACACTTACTATCAAGTGCTTATTTTTTAAAAGCCCTGAGTTGGTACAGGTGATGAGAAGACAGTTCGCTCACTACAATGTCCCATTCGGCAGACTTGGTCAGTGAGGGCTGTCACACGGAACATGAGGAGCTGCAAGGGCATTTATTAAAGTGGGGTTTTAACTTTATGTTAACTGCATGCTTTTCTCCTCTCCTGTATCTTCGAGCAGGGTGGAGCTGCGCTCCCAGCGGTGACTCAGCCCCTAGACTATTATTAGTGAAGCAGGGGTGCTGGTTCCCGCACCAACCAGGCCCCTCCTTAGCTGGGAGGAGACATCTGTCTGAGGATCTGGGCAGGATTCCAACAGGTGGAGATGTGGCCCCCAACGGGAGAACCAAACATCACGGAGACAGCAGAGACTAGTTTGGGGTTTCAAAAATAAAACAAAATAAAAAAATAATCTGCCTTACCATTCACTTCGCAAACTTTCAGAGCCTCTTATTACACTCCATGAATTTGATTTCAAAATTTATCTAGCTGCATTGCTGATGTGTAGCATTCATAATTCCTTCTAGACAGTCCATTTTTTAAGACTTTAATTATTTCTTCATTATCTATAGCCAGAAAATACAATAACTGAAACCTGTGCAGGAAAAAATTATGGCAAATGATTTTAGAGGTATCTCATGTTCCCCTTGCTTAAAAAAAATTTTTCAACTATTAGGCTTCGTCTCTTTTAACATTAACTTCCAAACCCAAACACCAAATTAACCAGACAAAGAAAAGGAAAGGGGAACAGGTGGTTATAAAATGTACTAAGCATGGGGGTCCTAGGAGAGGGGGCGACTCAGGAGCCTGGGCATGGAGAGCAAAACCGCTCATATCTAAACAGCAAGATGAGGCCAAGTCTCAGTGGGCAGTAGCCACTTGGATGCAGGCATTAGGTAGTCGGTGCATCGGAAGGTGGGGGAGCCTGGTGGTGGATCATTTACACTGCAGATGAAAGAAGCTGGATTCCAGTCTTTTCAGCACAACTTACACCATGCAGAAAAAGAGGAGTGACCAGCACCACGGCCACTTTTACCAAACAAGTCACCCTGTGTCTATGAGTCACAAAGGTAATTGCCCACAGAGACCAGGCAGAAGTTTCAATGAGTTAAGTTGGCCAGGTTAGGACCATGCTGACTTGCAGAGTTGACGTCCCTCCAAAGGGGGTGGGGCCACCAGGACCATTTGTGTCCTCGTATAGCTAGATCGTCAGACCTTCTAAAAAGAAGTCAGAAATGCAAAAGTTTTCTGAAAAATCTAGTTCTAAATGTTGGCAACACATTTGAACATCTTTTGAAATACTCTGAGGACCACACCCAAACACGTCTGTGGGCTGAACTGGGCTTTGTGAGCTGTCAGTTTGTAACCTGTCACCCGGGATCACTGGCCTCAGGGGCACCTTGCGTTTGATCTCTGACATCCACAGAGCCCCCTTTCTTTTGCGTGTGTGAGGAAGACCAGCCCTGAGCTAACATCCGTCGCCAATCCTCCTCTTTTTTGCGGAGGAAGACTGGCCCTGGGCTAACATCCGTGCCCATCTTCTTCTACTTTATATGGGACGCCGCCACAGCATGGCTGACGAGCAGTGCATCGCTGGGCGCCCGAGATCCAAACCCGTGAACCCCGGGCTGCCAAGCGTGACCTAAACCGCTGCGCCACTGGGCCAGCTCCGAGCCCCCTTTCTTAAACATTTTGAAACATCTTTCTCCCTTCTTAAAATAAAATTTATAGATAACATAACCTACCTGTATACCTAATTCAAAATTTAAATATAACGTCCTAGCTATCACATAAAGGAGAAGTAAAAGATGGGTAATGTATACAAAAAAATGTATGTATTTCATGTGTCACTGCTGGGTCACAACTACCCTGGAAGACACAAGGAAATCGTCAGATGCTTGTCTCTTTAGAGCAAACCACTGAGAACGCAACAGCTACACACGCAGAGTGACACTGTATGTTGATTAATCGTGTTCAAGTGTTTTCCCTATGTGAATGTCCGGTGGGATCTTCATAAGCCATACAGGATGGACAGTTCTCTGTAGCACAGGACTGTCCTTGCACTGCTGCTCCTGCCCACTGATCACTGTGACAACCAAAAAGCGATCCCACAAAATTCCAAATGTCCCTTGGAGGTGGTGCCACCCCTGTTAAGAAACAATGACACAGGCTGACCAAGCAAAGGGCTCACCAATAAATTTTCAATGTCAACTGGCTGTATGATCTTGAACAGTTTGCTTAACCTCATTGAGCTTCATAGGTATTTTTGTGGAAATTAAATACATTAATAATTGCAAAATGATTAGATAATCAAGCTCCAAGCAAACGTTAACTTTCTGTGCGATTATTGGGTTGGTGTCAAGTGGTAGCTGCTTCATTCCTCAGGATGAAGCCATCGCTAATTCCCCGTGTTCTTTTCTGGAGTCTGTTAAGGATGCATGGGGAAGGAGGCAGGTCCTATAGAGAAGTAAAGCTTCATTCATGACCCTGAACAAAGTTTTCCATTATTTTGCTGACTCTAATTCTACTTAGAAGAAAGCCACAAAGGGGCCACGCTCTCAATTTTTTTCCAAGCTGATTCCATTTCGACATTTTCTGTTTTTACTACATTGGAAAATATGAAGTGATGTTGCTGTCATATTGCACGTGATAAACTGATTTTCCCAACTTGGCTCATGGTCTCTTTGGGGAAGGGCCCAAGTGTTATTATTTTTCTATCATTACATGATGCCTAACATGGGACAAAGGACAGTGAGGGCTCTCAATGAACACATGGCAGTCACGTATTGGTGGAAATAATCTCTCTACCTACCTACCTACCTATCTAAACTCGAGGCTCAGGGCTTCTATTTCTTGTCCTCCACAAGGTGTCTGCACATTCCCTGGGGTTTATGTGGGCACTTCTGGTCGAAGTGCCAGCTCCAATGGGCTGATCATCCTCGATCTCACACCAGCCCCACATACACAGCTGTCCCCTTTCTCCATGCTTTGTATCAACCCTGGTAGAGAACTCAGCACTGTTCTTGACTGCTGCAAAACTAAAACAGGAAACAAGAACCACTCTCCTAACGAATGTGTATGTGTTGGGGATGTTACATAGTGACATGGGATGTTTGCAGCACAGTGCTGTCAATAATGTACATTTTAATGGTAGAGCCCTATTTGTCTTGAAGGTTTTTTGACCACTCTGTCAACCCATCTCAGGTCACATTGCATGACTCTCCTCTCCTCCCAGTCTCCCTGGCCTCTAGTCACTAAAGAAAAAAAAAAATCCTTCCATTTTATTTTGCAGAATAATTCCACTCTCTACAGTCCCTGCTGCCCACCCCTGCCTGAAAGCCCAGGCTGAACTCTGGCCACACCCCAGCCTTCTCCACATCCTGCAACACCCCACTTTCCAGCCCCCATGAGGACTGGCTGCGGAAGGACCCAGCTACTCCTGGCCCTCCTGATACAAGTTACGCCACCCTTCTCAAAGGCAGCAGAGGCTAAAGCCAGAATTGGCTTTAAATATTAACTTTTCCCCTCCATTTTAGAGGATATTTGCCACTGAGGCACAATGGCATGACCTCCGAAGGTGACCGGACACACTTTCCAGGTTTTCACGCCATCGTGGGATCGTTAGAAGCTCCTCAAAGCCAGCACGTGGTAGGTTCTTACAACATACCAAGTCATTACCCGACTATCGGCTCTAGATAATAGCTCCGTGCTTGATTTGTGGACAGAATTTGTCAACCCGACCCTGTTGCCGCCTGAAGAAGGTGGCGGCTAGTGAGCCAGGCATTACATTCTGTGCCTTGGGTTCTCATCTAGGGGAGAGAGAACGAACTAGATGAGCCCAGTAAATCTAGGATTATAAATCATCACGTGGCCAAGTGCAGAGAAGGCTGAGAGGCACTAAGTATGTTCCAATTAATGCCAGCAAAAATAAAATAATTTATTTCAGGATATCATAAATTAAAGATGTTTTATACCTCTCTATTTATATTTTCAACATTTCTTGTTATTTCCTATGAGGAACTTAAATCTACCAAACTAAGAACACAACATTAGGGTAAAATGCAGCAAACCCAAATATTAACATATTTAGTGAAGTCATCAACTGAAATATTTTCTTTCCCCAAAATTTAGACCCAGTGCCACACCTTGGTTCAGTTAGTATTGAGCTTATATATTTTTCTCATGTGATTGAACTAGACAAATCTGAAACAGCGAAATACTCTTCGAGCTAAGCCTGAAGCAAGCCAGCAGTTCATTTAGTTCAACTCACGGATTTTCATGTTAAGAACAAACAAAAACAAGCTACCAAAGGAAAAACATCTCTCCGACATTGAAATATTTTTCCTCTCTAGAGTAAATATCATATTTTTCCCTCACTTAAATTCTGTGATCCAGTGATTAAAGAGCCAAAAGAGAGAATAATTTCCCTGCTCTACAAAAGGTTGATTAATCATAACTCAAGTTTTTTTTTTTCTCCCCACCCCCACAAGGGAAGGAAAGTGACAACTTTAAAAATAACTCAAATATAGGGGCTATAGATATACAAAATAAAAAATTTGAGGCAGAAACCCAACATAAATAGATACAATTTAAAGAACTAGACAGAACATAGCAGGAAAAAAAACCCTCTTCCAGCCCTGTGTTCATTGTTCATAGCACAAGAAATACTTTATATTTTCTTGGCCATGTTTAAGCCATTCAAACATTACTGCTATAACTTTTTTTGTCACTTCATAACCTTTATTTCACAGTTTTAAGTTTTAAAAGAACTTTATTCATCACCCCAACTCAAAAACTAGTAGGCACATTCTAAGTATGCTGCCACCAAGTGGCAGTCCTGCTACAGTCACCTGATTCAAACAAAAACTTTGGCTTTGCCTACCATTTAGAAGTAGATCCCTACTAACACCTTTCTCTTTATAGAATTATCAGGTCTCTTTACCAACTTATTTTCCCACCACTGACCTATCAAAAACAGCTACATTTGCAGTCACTTAATAATTTACTTCCTTATCCTCTAGCGTAAATTCCTTCAGAATGAAAATCCTAAGTAGAAACAGTATTGTCTTCCATACATGAGCTATCAACAGCCATGTTTAAATGGATAATCTCAAAGATTATATTTTAGGGCAACTTTTAAAGAAACAAACATCTAAGGTGCAACTAAGTACGTTTTTCACTAATTCTTAGCTTTTTCTTTAAATTACCTTACCTGAATTGCTAAACTTGGCATCAAAATCCCCTCTCAGCAATTTGTCCAAAACTTCCAAGTTCCCTCAGATCCAAAGAGCCCTCCAGGCTTTGCTAACACCCATATACTCTCTTTCTGTCTCACCAGCAGGTATTCGAGGTACCTCATCCAGGCTGCTGGAATGAATTCCAAGCCTCTTCTTCCTCTTCATGCGACGGCAGAGAGCACACAAGCCTTATTTTAGATTTCTCTACAACTATAAGTAAAGTCTCCCCTTTATTCATTTCTGTCCCAACTTTCCTAACCCCCAAGCAGCTATCTGCAATGAGAGCATCTGGCAGAACTGGTTAAAACTAATTTCTATAGAGGACTTAATTAGTTATCTCAAGCTCTCAACTACCTCAGCAACATACTCAGATCTTTCAGCCTTTTAAACTGTCTCAACGACACTTTAAAAAAAAAGCCACTGATACACACCACAACATAGACAAATTGTAAATACACTATGCTAAGTGAAAGAAGCCAGATTCAAAAGGCTACATACTATAGGATTCCACGAACATGACATTCTGGAAAAGGCAAAATTCTAGGGTCAGAGAACAGATCAGTGGTTGCCAGGGGTGGAGGATGGGGTGGGGTCCATTATGAGAGAATTTTTTTGGATGATGAGACTATTCTGTAGCTTGATTGTGGTAGTGGTTACACAATTCCATACGCCTGTCAAAACTCAGAACTCATTCAAAAAGAGTGAATTTTCTATATGTAAATTACACATCAATTTTTTTGTGTGTGTGAGGAAGACCAGCCCTGAGCTAACATCCACTACCAATCCTCCTCTGTTTGCTGAGGAAGACTGGCCCTGGGCTAATATCCGTGCCCATCTTCCTCTACTTTATATGGGATGCCGCCACGGTGTGGCTGACAGGCAGTGTGTTGGCAGGTGCCTGGGATCCAAACCTGTGAACCCTGGGCTGCCAAAGCACACTTCAATTTTTAAAAAGCAAAACAAAAATTCCCATCATTTGGCTCGATTTCTTATTTTAAGTTGAATATAGAGTCCTTTTAGTTTAAATTAACAGTACACACACCCATGCACATTTGGGTGTTCATGCAGACACATGTTCCACATACATGTGCATGTGCAGGTTTGTACACACATACACACCTGTCCACACACGTGCAGACCAGACCCACGCACACGGCCACCGCCCCCCCACTTACCTGGTCAGGACGCAAAAGAAAAAAAAAAAAAAAAGCCTCAGAAACTGTTTTCTGAAGGCACCTATATCCCTTATACAGAGTGGATATCTTTTACAAAGAAAAGCCACGTAATTTTTTTGACAGAGACTGAAATTGGTTTCACACAGGGGAGTATTCCATATTGCTCTGGGGGCATATTTTACAATCCATTCAAACTCAAAACAACTATTTACACAGCCTCCAGAAGAAAGTAAAAATGGAATGATTTTTAAAGTAATATTAATAAATTGGCCACAGAGGTTTTCTTCTTCTAATACAGAAATCTAAACCTCTCTTTTCCTCTTCTTTCACATTCTCTGCCCTGTCCTCTGCTTCCTCCTTCCTCCTCCACCTCCCTGTCCTCAGTCCCTCATAAACCCCTCTTTCCTGTCAACCCTTTTCTCCTGCCTGGCTCTGCCTGCACTTCTGCTGACTGGGCTCACCACCCTGCCTGCTTCCAGCCGTCCTCCCAGGAGATGAGAGCGGCTCCCACACTCAGCATCTCCTAAAACCCCTGCCTGTTCCTGGCAATCCCAGCCAGCCCACTGACAGTACTACTCCATAAGAAAAAGTCCGTTGAGAGGCAGATGTGTCTTTTTATTGCAGAAGAATAAAGGTTTGATTTACCCACCAATGTTTAAAATCCTTATATGTTTCCCTCTCTCCTTCACTGCCATTTCCGTGGATCTAGAAGCCAGGAAGACTGCCTCTGATAAAAACTCCACCTCTCTGGAGCTTTTGCCTGTAAAGTTAGGGGACTGCACTAGTTGAAATAGAAGGCACTTTCTAGTTTAAAATTAACAGATGCCATCCTTAACAAAATAAATTCAAACAATTTCTGATTAAGAATAATAACACTTAAAAGAACATCATTTATGGGCTGCCTGCTATGAACCAGACACTGATACACTATACAATCACAATAATAGTTAACACTGTGTGCCAGCCAAGTGCAGAGCACTTGATATGCATTGGCTCATCTGTCCCCTTGACAACATCGGAGACGTGCCTATTAGTATCCCCTTTCTGCAAATGAGGAAACCAAGGCACAGAGAAAATGAAAAACTCGTTCAAGGTCACACAGCTAATAAGCAGTAGAGACAGGATCTGAACACAGTTAGTCTGGCTCCAGTAGGCAAAATCTTCACCAGTATACCCTCCTCAGAACAATCACTACCTCGTGGTGAAGAAACATTCGCACGCTGAATTACCTCCCAGAGTGCCATCAAGTCATTAAACCCAAACACACGTCAGTTCTCAGTGAGGTCGGTTCTTAAAACTGAGAGCATCATGATCATGTATAAATTGATATCCAAATAGAAATGTTAGGGAAAGAGAAAGAAAAGTCTGAAGCAAATATCATATCCACAGAATGTTTTACACAGATTAAGACTTTATGACAGAAATGGTATAAACACATGTTAATGTTATAACATTAAATGTAAAAATTGACATTAGAATATTACCATATTTTTTATTTCTAGAAATTCCTTTTACCAATCTGCTTGCTCATTACTCATATTTTACTTCACTTTTAAAAACATATTATTCTATATTCTGTGGCTGATCTCTCCAAAACCTGAAGGTTGGTTAGGGTCTTATTCTGCTATCTATTGTTTCTGCTGGCTCTGGCTAGCGGTGTCTTATTTCTTTGTGTGTTTAATGATTTTTGACTAAAAAGAGCAAATTACCCTTACAATTTTAGCTGTGAAAAATCTGTGAGGTCTGGGATGAAGGTGGATTCCTCAAAAAGAGATTAGTGTTTGCTTCTGTCAGTGAATGGAGACATTACCAATACTGGAAAACTTTAGAAAAATTTATCAGCTTGAGATTTTTTTAGGCTACCCAGGTGACGTGAATTTGGTTTGCAAAGCTCCATGAGAGATGGTTTATGGTTATCAATTTTCAAGGAAGTCTTTTTCCCCCATTACTTCAGTGCCAAGGTTTGGGATAGTTTTCCTTCAGGTCCCTGAGTGGACAGGGGGTCATTAGTTTTATTTTTAACTCACCCTTGCATGGCAGGTGTAGCCCAATGGAGCCCCAGCTTTCTGGAGGGTCTCCTACTAGATTCCCTCCCTTGAGTGGGACCTGAGTTTAGTCTTCCAACCCCCAAGTCCCACAAGGCCTTGAAAAATGTGCTCACTTTACCCAGAAAACGTCCTCATGGCAGTAACTGGGCTCTCCCTTCATCCAGCTCTATGCCTGAGTATTCCTCAATGTATTGCAAGCTCATGGACAAACTATAAAAAGATTTCTTAAAATTTTAGTAGCACATTTATTTGTTTTCAGTGGAAGGTCAGTTCAGGCACTTGCCCACCATTCTGTCACACGGGCAAGTTATTTTACGTCTTGGAAACACAATTTCCATACACATAGATGGATTCAATAGTAATAATAATATTAAATCCATAGCTTGTTATTAAGCCTGCATGAGATTAGCTACATGAAAAGCACTTTGAAAACTGTCAGGTCCTACATAAATATCAGCCATAATTGCTATCCCAGCCTTTACTTACTCACAAATATTTATTAAGTGCCTACTGTATGGCAGACATCCTTCTCGGTGCAAAGGGCATAGCAGTGAGAGAGAAAGAGGGGAAAAGATAAAGAAGAGGGCAGATAGAAAGTTACAGTATGTTTCAGCATGTAAAAGTTTCTCAGGCCCCACCTACGTGAGGGAGGCCAGAACGACACCTTCTGACTCAACCCCACTGGTCTCCCTTAACCACACAGGACTTGGGTAGACAGCCGAGTGCGTATTCAAGGCACAGGATGTCTTGTGAATTACCAAGTGTAAAACCAGAGTCAAAGGAACCTCTTAGGGCTGGGGATCGAGTGGCAGAGTGGGAGAGTATTGCTTTTCATCATAAGCTTTCTGAACTGATTTCTTACTGCTTATATATTACTTTGATGAAAAAGAATAATAAGAAAAAGAATTCCTACTACCATACCTTTGGTGTGTGACTAATGAATTCTAATGAGTAATATGCACATATATCAGCAGGAAAGGCCTGCACTCTATATTGGTCAATGTTTCCTAGAGATTCCCTAGAACTGAAGGCCCTCTATAGATATCTGTGAATGAGTGAGTAGGTGAGTGACTGGATGAATGAATGAAACAAAATCATGTTAAAAAAGGCAATGGGGGGGCCGCCCGGTGGCGCAGCGGTTTAGTCCGCACTTGGCAGCCTGGGGTTCGCAGGTTCGGATCCCAGGCGCCTGCCGACACACTGCTCGTCAGCCACGCCGTGGCGGCATCCCATATAAAGTGGAGGAAGATGGGCACGGATGTTAGCCCAGGGCCAGTCTTCCTCAGCAAAAAGAGGAGGATTGGCGACGGATGTTAGCTCAGGGCTGGTCTTCCTCACAAAAAAAAAAAAAAACAAACAAACAAAAAAAGGCAATGGGTAGTGGTTAAGACTGGAACACACAGTCTACAGGTTACCTGCACAGGAATTACAGAATCACTGTCCCTCTGGGACCATACAACTCTGTGCCAGTGTGGAGGCCTGGTGATCTGAGCTTGGGCTATATTTCAGCTCCCACCAGCCCTCTTGGCTGGGCCCCTTCATGCAGTGAAAAGCCTGCTCAACTGTACAAGGCAGCTCTGAGTTAAGAGCACAGGTTTGGAACCAGATGCAAGGGTTCTAATCCTATCTCCTCTTCTTACTTACACTATCACCTTAGACAAGTAATTAAACCTCCAGTTTCCTTGTAAGTAATGTGCAAATAATAGTACCTCTCAAATAGGCTTGTTGTAAAGAACTAGTGAGTGAATGCAAGCAATACAGCACTAAGAATAACGCTTTTCTAAGGTAATCTGTCAGTCAATGTTTGCCGTATGCCTGCGTCACTCACTTTGGGCACACTTGCAAAATGTATTTCAGTTTGCACAATGACTCAGCTGTAGTTTATATGTGGGTTTTATCTTCCAGTGGACAGAGCACTGATGTTAGAGACTGAACATCCCTTTCCAGGTGACGCCTCTGCCACATGTCAACCCAACGCTAAGTCACCTGGAGCAGCTCACTTCACCTTCTTGAGTATCAAGTTTCTTTGGCTCTTAAACTGAAATAACAATGTCTCACAGCCTTCCTCTGAAGTTTCAATGCGATAGTGTATATAAAAGTGGCTTTTTTTCTGTTGTGAAGCACTATATGATCAGAAGGTGTTGGAAGTAACTGAAGAGTATAAATCCATTCCTACTTCTCTCCCGTACTCATCAACACGGGAGGCATCCAGTAGATACTTTTGAATTAATAAATAAGTAAACGTGTCAATGAATGAGTTGAACAGTGTTTTTCGAAAGGATTTATGGGTCATCTGCATCAATATTACCTGGGGAAGTTGTTAAAAAAAAATCCTAAGGAGTGGGCTACATCAGTAGTTCTCAACCTTGACTGCACACTGACCTGATCTGAGGAGCTTTAAAAAACACTGAATCCTGCGCCCCACCCCCAGAGATCTGAATGAAATTGGTCTGGGGTGTGGTCCGCGCTTCTGGATTTTTAAAACTCCCTTGGCTGATTCTAACATGTGGCCAAGTTTGAGAATCACTGCTCTAATGAGCCCGAGTAGTAAGGCAGACACTGATATCTGGCAACCCAAAAGTCATTTCCAATGCCCTTCTCCCTTGCCACTCCCTCCCACGAAGGCTGGAAGGAGAAATATCTCACTTCTTCCACTTTTGTTAAGGTTAAGGTATCTGTGTGCCCAGGTCTGGGACAAGTGTCAGAGGTCTGCTGGATCAGAGGAAGAGGCTTCTATGATGCTTTTATTGTTCTGATAAAGAGAGACAAATGCACCTAATGTGCTTATTCTTGCTTCACTCTCTTCCTGCCTTGAACACCCATGTGTGGCTGGACCTGCCACAGACCATAAGAGAAAGACCAACCAACAGGACCCCAGAGGCGTCAGCCTTGACATTGTTGAGCCTCTGAATCAAATTCAGCAAATAAATACTTTCATGTAAAAGTGACTAAAAGTTTATTTACGGAGTTTGCCTGGGAAGGAACCTGAAGAGTGGCTTACCTGAAGGTGCAGCCTCCTCTAATTACAAACTCTCAGAGATTGCGCTACCTGTTGAAACACCCATGATGTAAGAGGGAGAAGGGGCTTTCATTGAATTATTTCCTGGAAAGTTTTCTTCTGTCATTGTTCCTTTACAGAATTGCACAACATTTAGATGAAGGACAGGCATTAGAGAAAATGTACACCCTCCACTCCCAACCCACCCGCCTCTCCCAGCCTTGGGTGACTACTCAAAGAGGAATAACTAGGTTTAGCCCCAGCTGACTCTGGCAGTTCTTTCTGGATTGCCTGGCAAAGAGGTAGCTAGTCCAATGCCCTCTCTTGCCCTGAATAGTCTCATCTTCCCACTAAGTTTCCAGGTGCGATCAGCACAGGTATGCCACCATTCTAGAGCAGCTGACATTGGCTGCAAGATGTCCATCCTCCCTAGCAGGACATGCTCATGACAGCAAAAGCCCTCATTCTCATACTCTTGGTCAGGGGCCCCTCACTCCCAAAATACCTATAAAAAGAGAGGGAAACAGGAGAGCAGAGTTCCTCTCCTAGAGCATGACCTGTAGCGTGTCCGGCTGTGCCCAGCCCCCTGTGGGCCTCTCCATGGGATAGCAAGTGAAAGCAATCATGTTTATGCGACTGTTGACTCTCTATCTATAAGTTCCAACCTGTATCTTAAAACATTTGTAGTTCTTTCTTGGGCTTTTATGTCCATACTAAAACAGAAGTTTCCCTGCACGGATTCAGGCTATCTAAGCTTATTTCACCTCCTCCCCACCTCTTCCCTTGGGACCTCTAGCAGGCTGGATAGAGGTCAACTTCTATTGCACTCAACCTCTATTGAAAAATAAAGGTAATATATTATCTTGGATTTCTTCTACTCAAGAAGTTTAAAGGCACTCTCATACTTATAAAATTCAAAATTTATGAATTGGTATGGAAGGGTCGCCATATTGTGAACACTAACAACCTCCCATCATCATTCCCCACCACTCTCAAGTGAAGCATTAGTATCATTTTCTTTTACTTCCTGCTTCACAAACACAATTTGAAAACTCCAACAAGATTCATGAAGTCAAGATAAAGTGCAGTATTTGACAAAACTGTTTAACTATTGGGATTACCTGGGGCGGTTGTTTAAAATACAGTTTCCCAAGATCTGCTCCAAGAAAACTTGATCCGTTAGCTCTAGGATAAGGTTTGAGGATTTGCCTTCTCACAAGTTATAAAATGTGGTTTTAATGACTCATCAAATTTGGGTAAGAATGATGAAGAGTGTAAAGAGGAAGAAAACACCCTTCTCCCATCTTCTTCTGTTCAAAACCTACCTGTCCTTCAAAGCCTAACTCAGACTTCTCGTCTCTGAGGCCCTCAGACCACTCCAACGCACGGTGCTCTCACCTGGTCCTCCACTCACCTTCACTCGGCACTAGGAAGTCTTTCCTATGGCCCATGTTGCTTTTTAACCTTTGATATGATAGTGTGCCTTATCTCATTAACCCCAGGGTCCTTAAATAGAGCTGTGCATCAGAATTACCTGGAGAAGTGCTTTCAAAGTGTAGACGTCAGGATGGCTTTGCTCCTGGTGACTTGATCCAGAAGATATAGGGTGATGCCAAGGCAACTCAATTTTGAGAAAGCTCTCCAGATGATTCCAGTGAGTGCCCACCCCTCTTTTACTCCATCTCACATCACACTTCTTTAGGAAATCCTGCACTGATCATACTATGAGATGCTTGAGGGCAAGGACAGTGTCTGACACATTTCTAGTTTTCACATGGCTTACCACATCACCTTGATTTGGTGAAATGAGTGTTCAGTCAAGATGTACGGACTGTTTGAATGATTGATTGATGACTAATGAAAAGGTTTAAAAAATGACTTCTGAAACGGCCAATAATTAATTTTCACTTAGCTTCTATTCCTAGTCCATTCACTCTCACTATGCCTACTTGCTACAAATTCTGAAATATCCAATGAATCTACTTGTTCCATGTGTGGGAATGTAACCATTGACACTCAACATCAGCAAGAGGCACCATATACATTAGAAAGATGGATGACCTCTCACTTTTCCCAGAGAACCAAATCAAGGACTCCCCAACCCATTATAAATGTCACATACATTGGAAAATTGGGCACCATATTCAGAGGCATTGTCAATATGAACAGCCAACCTCCATGGAGGTTTTCAGCTATGTCGAAGACTGCTCTGACATCCTTCAAAAGTCTTCCTAACAAAGCAAACTTGAAATTGCTTTGACTCTTACATTAAAACAGGTGCAATCAGCAAGTAACAAAACCAGCAAAGAACAGTGCATCACAGGGGTCTGTCCTAGCAATTAGATAGAATAATATGGCAGCCCAGACGATGCACTCTATAATTCTGACATTGTAGGAAGGCCTTTGCACGCTGACAATCTCCTCTCCCCTGGATTGTCAGGGAATCCGTTGTAGCACTTCCCTGAAATATAGTGTGTTGTTAACACATGGCAACCAGGCATTAACAGCTCACAGTGATTGATGTGTCATGTTGGTTTTAGTTACCCATCAGGGCTTTGAGGGAAAGGAATGTAAGACAGGTAAGTTTTGATTGACTAGGAGTCACAGGTAAGGGCACTAGGGCTAATTATAGCATGCCAGTGAAGGTTCTTACTGGCAAGAACATGAAGAAACTGAGAACCAGAAAGAACTAGAGGAAGGGAGGGGAAGCTGCTAAAAGAAAGTGATTTAAGAGTTGGAGGGACATTAGGCTGACTTTGGGTGTCATCATTCCCAAATGTATCGGGAACATGCATGTGTCACATTTGGGATGATGAAAGTGGTGTTCTAGGAAGCCGTGTGAATCTAATTCCCAGGATCTAAAAGAGGCTAGCCAGTATAAACCTCCAGGTAGGAACAAAGTCCAATTCCTTTTCAGAAACTATTGGTATAACTCACATATGTAGACCATCCACCACAGATGGGGGTCACCCAGTAGACCCCCTTGCCTCACTCCAAACTTCTGCATTCACCCCTCTGGACTACATGTGGTTGGTGTCTTTTAAGGGCTCTTAAATCCTGGAGACTTCTTGGAGTCATTTTGGTAACCTGAAAGAATTAGTGTCAGTTTAGTTCTTCCAGGTGCTAGCACCTGAAGGACCTGTAAAAACACAGATTTCTGGATGCTAACCCCAGGGCTTCTGACTTGGTAGATCTGGAGTGGGGCCTGAGAATTTGCAGTTCTAACTTTCCCAGATAATGCTGATGCAGCAGATCTGGGAATGGCCTAGATCATTTCTTGGGGTCTATTTCTGTGACTGGTAGGCTGCCTCAGTTCAACTTACTGTATCCAGGGAAGAGAGGGGGCAACTTCCCACACAGGTTGAGGAATGTGGCACGAATTCTGTGGCCAGTAGAATGAGGTCCATAGCATGATGGTATAAGCAGAGTCAAGGAAGCAATTCAAAGCACACCAGCCACAGATCTGGGGAAATGATGCAGGTGTTTATCTGCTTTCAGAACTCCAAAAATCTACAAACAGGCTTTGCTTCAACCCTATGGGCTCTGGAGCAGGTATTCTTCATATCCTAGAAATAGTCCATGGTTTCTATAAATATCTATCTTCCTTCTTTCCTTCCTCTTTTCCTTCCTTCTTTCCTTTCTCTTTCCTTCTGGAATTACTAAGTTAAAAATAAAAAACAAACTCAATTAAATTGACAAAATACAAGTTGGAACTCATCTCAAGGCTATTATCCTCAAGGCCACCATTCTGTTTTTCCTAATGGGAAGGAATGGAGGTCCATCTCGGAATTTTCCCAGCACCCTTTAGAGTGATAAACTTCTGTGGCTCAGACTCCCACTCCACCCTGTCATTAAGTAGGACTTTAGGGTCTGGCCAGCACAAAGACAAGGACAGCCATGAGAGTCAGGGTGGGAGAATCATTCATCTCACTGTCAATGGCATGCATCACTCTGATGCTTCAACCCTATACACACACATCATTTTGCGTGATTTATGGCCCTAATTAGATCCCAGTGGCAGTATTCCATCAGCTAACAATACATATCCTAATCACCTTTTCTTCATACAAATGATTTCTTTAACTTTGCATGCATAACTTAACAGCTTTTATTTTAAAAACTCATGTTAACAGCTTTCCTGTGGTAACCAGTAGGGGTGCTATGATAAGAATCTAATTTGCTGTAAAAATGACTCATTTGTCAAATAAGCATTAAAATAATTGTTCCCCTTTTGACTGTTACCCTGCTGTTTCCAGTCATTTTCCAAAACTAAATTATTTACTCATTTGAAAGTTCAGCTGTGCATATTTTAATTGATATTCCCTCATAGGACTCATATTGTTAATGACAATAATTAACCCGAAAAGGCTGCTAAATAATTATGCTGAAAAGATATGAAGTATTTGCACAGAAAGTAAAATCAGCATTTGAAAAACTATCAAAATGTAAAAGTTTCATATTTTATGGCAAAGCACGGTAATAGTTCATAATCAAATTAAAGAGAGAAAGGGAAAATGTAGCTTATATGATTTGATGCAGAATACTTTATGTTTTCAATATAGAAAAGTAGTCTAGCTAACAAGATCACTCTGTCATCTCAGTAAGCTACCAATATTACTATTCTAGCTGGCAATATAAATTGTTCTCCAGCACTTAGCATGGCTTGGAATGGGAGCAAACTAGCTCTTAATAAAAATACCTAACACATACTCAGTGCCTCTCTGTTAGATAAATCTCCCTGTGATGGGCTCAACAAGCTCCACGTACTTCCAACAGAGATAGGAGGACTAGACAGATTGTCCCCCTTCCCCAAGAATGCAGCTGCCTCTCAGCTTGCCAGGAAGGTCTCAGCAGAAGTGGCAAGTCCTTGTTCTCTGGGACCCAAAGAGAGCAGAATTCAGAAGAAGGAGCTGTTGTCTCTGGAACCTTGTCAAATTAGACAAACAAGGGACCACAGACAGTCTTTGACTTATTAATGTGTGGTCTTCCCTGGCCAGCCTACCAGGCTTCTAGTCCTTAGAATCCCACAAGTCTGCCATTCCCATGGAGATGGCTGGAGACCATTTACCCAAGCAGACAGTTAGAACTTCTACACTCCCAGAAGACTTGAAGTAGGGGTCAGGACCTGGCTATGCACAATTCACAGATGCTTTTGAACTCAAGTAGAAAGCAGCCTTAGAAAGCCACAGAAGTGCTAGAACTTCAGTGAAGGTCTCCATTGGTATATTAGTATATGCCTCCCATGTGGTAAGAACAGTCAAATTGGACATCAAGAAATGCCTCTGTCATTGCTTTAACTCCCTTTATTTTTACCTTACAGTTGATACCACTTGTAGCATAATAATGTTGTAATAAAAGTGATGATAACACTTGTATTTACATAGTTCTATTTATTTTTGCTCACAGGTGCAAAGACTAATGCTAATGGGAGGCAGAAGAAGAACTTATGAATACATGGCCATGCCTGACTTCCACAAATATCTCCTACAAGCATTGAATACATGGAGTAAATGGATGGGTGAGTGTGGTGCTAATTATGCTTGTCATCAAATAACATTGCAACTTGCATAAAGAACAAGATTTGATTTTAATATACATCTAGATTGTTTGCTTGTCATTATCTATATCACTTCTTCAATGGTTATTCTTTCCATAAACATTAATTTAACAGCTACTCTATGCTTAGCACTGGCAATATAGTGGCCAACAGGATAGACAGAAGCCCTACTCTCAAGTTGCTTACATTCTGGCAGTTAAACCAAAGAATATATAAGTAAATTTATTCCAGTCAAGATGGTGAAGAGTGACAGTATTTTGATGCAATCCTTTTTTCCATATCTGCAGAAATAATACAAAGTCATAACTGAGCTCGATAGCTAAACATTCCTGAACCAGAAATGCAAAGAGGTGAGCTTGGTTGGAGCAACTGGCTGACTGGGCTCCAGGTTTGGAAGCAAACACTGGAGCAAGGAATTCAGCTCCATGTAAAACAAGAGGTTGAAATTAGGGACTGAGCTGAGCTCCCCTACTGATGAAATGAAACTGAGAGTGGGAGTGGGAGACTAATGTCCTATATTACCTACCTCCATGGCTGAGGATCTAAGGAGTAGGGCAGAGGCATATCCAACTTCATAAACAAGAACTGAGCTAAGCCATCCATTGACTCAGTGCCTGGATCTGCCATATTCCTAATATCATCTTAAGTGGAAGTACAAAATGCTATTTATTTATTTATTTTGCTGAGGAAGATTCACTCTGAGCTAACATCTGTTGCCAATCTTCCTCTATTTTATATATGAGTCACCACCACAACATGGCTGATGAGTGGTGTAGGTCCATGCCCAGGATCTGAACCTGCAAACCTGGGCCACCAAAGCAGAGTGCATCAAACTTTAACCACTACCCCAAAGGGCTGGCCCCCAAAATGCTATTATTATAAGATCTGATCTTGCACTTGGGGCAGAGGGAACAAAAGGTAAGGCAGAGGCAACCACTAACCTACTAGACATGGAGAGGTGATCACCGAGGGAGATAAATATAGTTGGGGGACCCCCTCAAAATGAGCTCATATAGGGGCCGGCCTGGTGGCGCAGCAGTTTAGTTCACACTTGGCAGCCCGGGGTTCATGGGTTCGGATCCCGGGCGCCCGCCAACGCACTGCTTATCAGCCATGCTATGGTGGCATCCCATATAAAGTAGAGGAAGATGGGCACGAATGTTAGCCCAGGGCCAGTCTTCCTCAGCAAAAAGAGGAGGATTGGCAACGGATGTTAGCTCAGGGCTGGTCTTCCTCACAAAAAAAATGAGCTCATATAACTAAATTGCAAAATATATGAGATAATCGAGGGCTAAGAAAGACATCTGAAAAATGAGCACTAGGAATGTGAATTCATGCCAGATAAAATTGATTTTATAGAACAGCATGATGAAGACTTTAAAGTCTTTAAGTATATTTAAGGTACTCAATTAAAAATAAAATAATAGTCCTTGTTTAAAAGAGAGCAAAAAAATGTGAAACAAGAACAGAGTATAAGAACATGTGAGTCTGAAAAAGAACCAATCAGAAATATTGGAAATAAAAAATATAGTCATTACATAGAGAAGTTAAAATCTAGACTGGATACAATCTAAAGCAGAATTCTGGAATTGGAAGATGTTGAGGAATTTGTCCAGAACAAAGTACAGAGAGACCAACGTAACAACACGGAAGAACAGCTAAGAGATATGGATTATAGACTGAGATGCTCTAACACAGGGGTCAGGAAACTATGACCCACAGGCCAAATCCAGTCTTCTGCCTGCGTTTGTATAGCCTGTGAGCCAAGAATGGGTTTTACAGTTTTTACTAATTGGAAAAAGTCACAAGAATGATACTATTTTGTGACACATGAAAATCATATGAACATTTTCAGAATCCACAAATAAAGCTTATTTGGAACACAGCCACACTTGTCTGTTTATGGATTGTTTTTGACTGCTTTCGGACTTGAGTACAGTAGTCCCCCTTTATCCATGGGGGATACGTTCCAAGATGCCCAGTGGATGCCTAAAACCGTGGATAGTACCAAACCCTAGATATACTATGTTTTTTCCTATACATACATACCTATGACAAAGTTTAATTTATAAATTAGGCACAGTGAGAGATTAACAGTAATAATAAAATAGAGCAATTATAACAATATACTGTAATAAAAGTTACTATAGATCTTAGCAACCTTAGCATACAATTTTTTTCCTGTCCTTATTAAGTTGAGAACTTTCACCTTTTCATGTAAAGGAAGCTTCTCTTTGGCATACCCGAATTGCCAGCATCACTACTCTCATGCTTTGAGGCCATTTTTAAGTAAAATAAGGGTTACTTGAACACAAGCACTGTGAAACCATGACAGTTGATCTGATAACTAAGATGGCTACCAAGTGACTAATGGGCAGGTAGTGCATACCACGTGGATACACCGCCCAAAGGGAGGATCCGGGTCCCAGGAGGGACAGAGCAGGATGGCATGGGATCTCATCACACTGGTCAGAACGGCATGCAATTTAAAACTTATAAATTGTTTATTTCTGGAATTTTCCATTTAATATTTTCAGACCACGTTGACTGCAAGTAACTAAAACCTCGGAAAGGAAAACCACAGATAAGGGGGGACTACTGTAGTTGCAATAAGAATAGAACAGCCAGCACAGCCTATTTATATTTCCTATCGGGTCCTTCACAGAAAAGTTTGCAGATCCCTGCTCTAACATCCCAGTTTAAGAAGAAAAGGAGGAAACGGCATAGAAGCATATTTGAAGAGACAATAAGAATTTTCTGGATTAAAGAAAGACTTGGTTGTGAGAAAGATTTAATACTCTGCTTCTTAACTCTTTCTTATTTTAAGAATATTGATGGGGCATTTGTTAGGCCATCACTGAGTTTTACAGTCTAAGGTTCATAGCCAATGTACTATTTCATTGAACTGACCAATTAATTAGACAACTCATCAATCCAATCAATCATCTGTTGTTGGTTCACTGAAGTGATTGTTAAATTCTGCTCAATTGCATCTAGAAGCACTGATCCTTTAAATCTCAAAAATTCTCTACGTTTCTACCTATCCATCTCACCAAATTTCTGCCCTCTCCTGAGACACTATCCCATGAGTTACTTTGCTCACTCAATTCCTTCTGCCAGGCATGCCCTTCCTGTAGTTCTTCATGAGGCTATCTTTCAAGTTGCAGTCTTCCAAGATTCAGCTGAGACATTATCTTGTTCGTTCAGTAATAATTCTCCAAATATTTATTGAGTGTCTTCCATGTAGTGAGTACTCTTCTAGGTGCTAGGGACACAAAGGTAAACAAGTAACCACCCTGCCTTCAAGGATCTTACTGTATTTTACAGTCAAGCAGGTAATTAAAACGGACAATAATAAGCACTAAAATTAGAAGCAGAAGAACAGATGAAGTGCACATAACACTCGGGGGCTTGGTGCAGTCAGGGAAGTTTTCTCGAGGAAGAAGTATCTTACCTGGGACATTAAAGATGAGTGGGAGTTAGCAGGACAAGGGTGGTGAGGGATAGAAGAGAGAATTCTAAGCAGCGGGCATATCATGTGCAAAGGCCAGGAAGTAAGAGACTGCAAAGAATTTCAAAAAGTGTGTGCAGTTGGAAAGTAGAGGTGGGGATAGTGGGTTAGTAATAAATGAAGCTAGAAAGGCAAACCAGAGCTAAATCATTAAGAACCATTTTAAGTCTTACCAAGAAACCTGGAGATTTCCTACAGGCAGAAGGGGAGATTTTGAAAAGCATTAGGCAGAGAATAGTGTGATCATATTTGAACCTTAGAAACATGTCCCTGGCAGCACTGAGGAGGAAGGGTTGGTGGGGGCAAGAGAGGCATGGTTGCAGGCAGATAAGCTTGGGTGCAGGAAGCTGAGGGAGTTACTATCTTATGCCTTCCATTTTCTCTGTGAAGTCAGACACAAGGTCATCTACGAAGATAAATGAGAAGATGGTTGGCTAGGACATGTAAAGATGATAAAGAAGCTTTGTCACAGCTGTCATGAAAAACAAGATAAAGAGATAAAGAGCTGGCTGGGAAATAGGAAAAGGACTGCCAAGCTCATTGAGACTGGAGACCTCGAGTTTTTAGCAGCCCCATTTACTCAGCAGCCTGGCATGGAGAAGACAGTGGGTCAAGAACTCACGGTTGGAGGTTTTACTTGGCGTATGTGATAAAAGGATAAGGAGCCCAAGGAGTTGAAGAGGCTTTCAAAAAAACCGTTGAAAGTGGACCATGGGACCAGGATGAGTAAGGAAGAAAGTAAAGAAAAACAGAGAGCTGGAGGGCTGGAAAACGTGAAGGGACCTGAATAGGAGGGGCTTTGAGAGGCCCCAGAAGGTCAGGAAGACAAGCTTAGATTCTAGAATGCAGGTGGTTTCATCAGCAAAGCAGTAGTGACACCAAAGTTTAGAGAGTAGCCATGGGAGTAGATGGATGAAGCCAAGTGGAAGCTAAAATTAGGAACTGAAGTGTTCAAGGAACTGAGTGGCCAGGGTGTTACTGGGTCATCATGTGGATCATGTTTTTACTCTGGATGATGGAAGATTTTGACTTGGGGATAGAAAAGAAGATTGAGCCAGGTGCCAGTATCTTCAAGAACAAAGAAGGAATGAGGCAGAGAGGAAAAATTACAATTAGGAGAGGCAGAGGGTAGTATAATTGGATGGCATGAGCCTCAAGGGAGGAAAAGTGATTATATATATAATAATAGTGGCAAGGTCACAGTCTAAAACAGACCCTGAAGGAGTCAAGAAGATGCTGACTGTATCTCCCAGATCGGAATTGTGTCATGTGGGGTGGTGGAAACTAGCTGCAGAAGAAGCCATGTGCTCAGGGAAAGCCAGGTTTTTAGCTGAAGTGGATGCCAGTTTAGGGAAGAGATTGAGAATGTATAAGAAAGAATTTATCCCCAAAGGGGGATTCTAGGAGGCAAAGTAGAAAGGTTTGGAAGGGAAGGAACTTCAGAGAGCTAAGGTCAGTTCAGTTTATATCATTCATTCATTCAAGAAATGATTATTCCAAGTGCCACGCCATGTGCTCAGTGCTGAGGATGTATAAATGGAGAATTCATGGACCCTCTCCCCAAAGCAGTCTTCATCCATTCATCATAAATTACGTTGGAGATCCTTCCGAGCAGTCTCCCCACGACATTACAGTGGATGCTAAGACTACTGGGAGACTTCGAAGCGGAGACTGCAGTTCATTGCCACTTTCCTGAGTAAACACACGAGATGGTGAAGGCACCGACTTCATGAGTCTCCTCTAATGGTCTGATGCAATCGGAGAAATTAGGTGGTACAACCTGCTGCCAACTCTCTGTGCAAATGCAAGAGGAGGAGAAAACCCTGCACCGCGCGTCCCAGCTTCTATCTCCACAAAATTCTTTCTTTAAGGTGCCAACATGGAACAACGAGCAAAATGAAGCATGAACTTCACCATCATCGGGCTCTGTTCATGTGACCATCACCGCCATCAACTTAAAAGCTCCTCAGAAGCAGGAGTTATGTCTTTTTTCTGTACCTACTTGTACGTAGCACAGTGCCTGACACACAGTAGATATTCAATAAGCATGTGTTGAGCTGAAATGAAATTCTCATAGCTCTACTTTCTTGAATGCTCCCTACCAGTTAAAATCAGCATAATTATTTCCTTCACTTTACGGATAAGGAAAGTGAGATTTAAAAGTTGTGACTTACTTTGGGTTATACAACTAGCTACTGGTGGAGACAGGACTAGAACCCATCAAATCCTGTGCAGTTTCTGTCACAAAATGTTGTAGTTCACAGGGAATTAATTCCTTGGGGTCAGTGAGTGTGAGAAAGAAGTAATGACAATAGTATTGTGTAGTATAATAGTACTGATAGCATAGTCATGATCATCATCATCATCACTTACGTCCCCTCTATCCTGTGCCAGGCTTTACTTTTACAATGTCTAATACGAAAATCTGTAGGATACCAATCATTATTCCCATTTTATACATGAAGAAACTGAGAATCAGAGAGGCTAATTAATTTATCCCAGGTCACAGGGCAAGAAAGAGACATACTCCAGCTCCAAAGTCAAGTCTGTCTGTGGCCAAAGTCTGAATTCTTTCTCCCATTCTATTCTGCCTCACAAATCATCCCAAGTCAGCCCTTGAATGCTATCTTGCCTAAATCTTCACTCTAAGTGTTCTGAAATTCATGGCCAGAAAGAATTTTGGCAGTATTGTGATGAGTGTTGAGAGTCAACCATACTTACTACTTACCACTATTCGCTATCATTTGGGGAATAAATAAGAAGGTGAACAGAAGAAAGAAAGAAAAGCAATTCATTCATTCTTTCTATCTTTCAGTAAATATTTAGTGAGCGCTCCCCATGTACTGGTCCCTGTTCTAGGCATTGGGGATGAAGAAGGGAATAAAACAGACAAAATCCCAATCCTCACGGAACGTCTATTCTAGCAAGTCCCTGTCCTCTGTGGTCCATGATCTGGTCAGGGCAACCCCCCTCACTCCTCCAGAGACATTCCCACCTCTGCACTCAGGCCCCCATATCCTGAGGAGAGGCAGACCGCCCTATAATCAGAGCCTGCACAAGGATGTCCCAGGGACTGGATTTTTACAGGGCCTAGAAAACTGTCCCCGCACGGCCACTTGAGACAATTTGCAGCCATCATTTCCATGAGTCAGGGGATGTTCATATAAGAGAAGAAAGCAGATGGTGAGCAAGCCTCAAAACGCTCAGGCTGAACCACCCGTGCTGAAAAGATCCGCTGCTCTATCGACCTCAGTTTCAAGTTTACTGTGTGCTGAACTAAGGGTTATGTTAAGATTGTGCCTCTCAACCTCAGTCATCAGAAATGGCTGTTTCCTTTTAAAAGGCTTTTGAAATGCTGCCCCACCCCTCCTCCCACAAGGGCAGTCCTCTTCATTGCCAAGCCTATTTCTATGGTTCGGTCTCCAAAACGCAAAGTGCGAAAGAGTGTTGGCCTCAGATGAGCCCTCCCTCTCGCTGGCCACTGGAACACCATCTGCAAGTTGAGTGGGAACAGTAAACACCACAGGTTAAGTAACTCATTACTAATATTTTCCTTGAGCTCTGAAACTTTTTAAACAAACAACAACAACAATTGTATCATAATAACCTTCCAGAGGTTAACAGCCGGCAGGTGGTCCAGCTCAGTGGAAATGCAAACCAGACAGCTGTTTGATTATAAACTGTTGATTCTTATGGAGATCTGGGGAAAACTTCTTGCTGAAAAAGGGTCTTCTCTTAAAAATCCCTAATGAAACAACACATAAATGTCAAAATGACAAAAATAAGGAAGTGTGTCATAGACTAAGCATTTTAATGTCCTTTCTGGCTTCCTCCAGTGTTCTCTGGATCCAGCCACATTTAATGGCACAGATTCTTAAAGAGGTGGTGCACAGCATGAATTTTTATGACCCAAATAAAACTTGGAGAGGGTCACTTTCTCTGCCATAGTCAGTGTCCTCAGCAGATGTGTGGGAGGCTCACGTTTCAAACCAGCCACCCGAGCCAGCCTTTTACCTGGACCCAGAGGCTATGCTGCAGCTCACATGTGAAGATGTAAGGAAACCCTGAGGTATGTAGCATTATCCTGTCTGTCTCCAAGCCATTAAGACGTTGCAGAGATTCCCCTGGGAAGCCTTGGCAAAGCTAGAGAAAATTCCAAGGGCTGATAAAATGGTTCGAGAATGGCGGATGAAAAGTTTCTAATCAAAACCTTACATTAGCACCAGACGGCCTCACAGATTGATGGCTGTAACTGTTTCCCTCCTCTGATGATGAAATGGGACAAAAGAAAATCACTCTCTAAATCAGTATTTAATTACTGGTCTATTATACTACAATCAGGAACATTTCAGAAAGCTCAGAAAAGAAAACAAAGTTGAACTTTTTATACTGAAATCTGCAGCAAGTGGTGAAATGCAAAAATTTAGGACTCCAAAGAAAAAGAAGTTGTACAATGGCAATCACCTATTTTTTTTTTCAAATAAAAGAGGAGTAAAGAGCAAAAATGAAAAGCATAAAAGAGAGAATTTCACAGCTCCTAGTTTAGTTGCAAAAAATCAGCAGAAAGGTGAAATCACAGAATGAAGGGGAAAAATGCTTTTTGGTTTGACCCATATTTGACAGGGTTTTCTGACATGACCCTATTAAGCATGAGGTGGCAATGAGCCAAATCCCCAGGGACAGGATGGGTAGCAAAATAAAGAAAGCACCCAAGATGATTAGCAGGCTCTTGACACTTTCTGCTAGTTTGTAAAAAGAGGAATATGAGGGTGGTAGTGCTTCATTCTGATAAAACAGAGTCTAAAGCCTTTTGAGGGATTTTTAATATCGTACTAGAACCACACTATGGCTGCTTCTCAATTCCTGAAGGCTCTGAAAGTGAGACAAATGTGATTTAACAAATATTTATTGAGGGTCCACATTCAATACAGACTCTGCGAGGCAATGTAGAGCTACAAACATCCAGACAGTTTTGACTTCAAAGAGCTTTCAATCCCCAATTAAGAAAAATACATGAATAACTAACTAGAAGATAAAACATAAAGGCATGAAGACCTTCTCTGTACTTCATTATTATGTTTATTATATTTATTATTTAGTTCGGGAGCTTCCAGGAATGCTACATGGGGGAAACAGACTTTGAGCTTGACTTGAAAGTTTGACCAGTATTTCAGTCCTGAAGGTTAATTCCAGGGTAAGCCAAGAAGCATAAGGTAAGTGCGGACAGTGAAAACTGATACCAATGTACCTAGTCACTACACATTTCTTCATATGTCACTCCTATTCTTTCTGAATATAATTAGTGTCTATATAATGTAATTTCTATTTTAGAGTTTTTACTTTTTAAACATATTCATGTGACTTTCTCTCTGAAATAATTATCTACCCTAAAAGTAAGCCACTACAGGTGTGTGTATTAGCTACCTGCAATGACTGATAATGTAGGCATAATGCCACCTCGAGAGGTTATGCCCAGTAATTCCCATCCTACACGTGCAATATAAATGTACAGTTCATGCTTCAAGTCTGCTGCTCAGGAATTTAACTCCCCTACTTGCTGCAAGATGGCTGGAACTTCACCCTTAGAATACAAGTTCTGTAGGCTAATGCTTTGTTTAGTTTTATTAGTTTTGATTATGGAAATTGTCAAACAAATACAATAGTAGAGAGATTACATAGTGAACCACAATGTATCCATCATCCAGCTTCAACAGTTAACCATACTGAGTCAACCTTATTTCATCTCTACCCCACCAACTGCTTCCTCATGGATAATTTTGAGGCAACTCCCAGATATCATATGTGTAAATATTCCAACATGCGTATCTTTTTAAAAATGTAATCACCACACCGTTGTCACACCTTAAAAATTAATAATTTTTTATAAATTAAATATGATGCTTTTAAAAGTTTATCCTCAGGGGCTGGCCTGATGGTGTAGCAGTCAAGTTCGCAGGCTCCGGCTTCGGCGGCCCAGGGTCTCACAGGTTCGGATCCCGGGCAGACGCACCGCTTGTCAAGCCATGCTATGGTGGCATCCCATATAAAGTAGAGGAAGATGGGCATGGATGTCAGCCCAGGGCCAGTCTTCCTCAGCAAAAAAGAGGAGGATTGGCAACGGATGTTAGCTCAGAGCTAGTCTTCCTCACACACACAAAAGTTTATCCTCAGATTTCTAACAAAATTCATAAAAACATCAAATATCCATTCAGTGTTCACATTTCTCCTATTATTTCATAAATTTTTTGACAATCTGTTTGAATTGTTTCCAAGTAAGCACTAATGTATCAGTTATCTATTGCTGCATAACAAACCATTCCAAATCTTGGTGACTTAAAACAATAGTTTATTATTTTGCATGATTCCGTGGGTTGGTTGGGTGATTCTTCTCCTTGTTCATGCAGCTATATTCAGCTGGCATCTTGACTGGGCTGGAATAACCAAGGCTTTACTCTCATGCTGGAGGTCCTAATGAGGATGGCTAAAGGGCTGGGACCTCTCTCTCCTTCCATGTGTTCTCCCAGCAGGGTAGCTGTACCTCTTTACATGGTGGCTCAGAGCTCCAAGACAGCAAAGCAGATGATGCCAGTCTTCTTAAGACCCAGGTCCAGGCCAGCATCATTTCCACCACATTCTATTGGTCAAAGTAAGATAGGGTCAACCGGATTCCAGAGGAGGGAAACTAGACCCTATTTCTTGATGGGAAGAAGACATGATTGTATAGAGATGGGAGAAATTGCTGGTGACCATCTTTGCAGGGAAACAACTACATTCAGCCATTGAAATTGTTTGATATGTTTCTTAAGCCAATTTTAACCTATAGGGTACTCTACCATATTATTTTTCTTCTTGCAATTTTTTTTAAGAAATCGATTGTTTATTCTCTAGAGTTTCCCAGAGTCTAGATTTTCCGATTGCCTCTCCCTGGATTTTCTAATATATTCCTCTGTTCCTTTTATCCTCTGAAAATTGGTGATTAGATCTAGAGGCTTGATCAGGTTCTGGTTTGATTTTCTTTTTTTCCCCAAGATGGAGTCATATACCTCCATGAGGAGACACATAACCTGGTTGTCTCCTTTATTGTAATGTTATCAGACACTGATGACCATTATCTAGATCAGGGGTCTGCAAACTAGTTTATGGCAAGATCCAGCCAGTGCACCCCGTTTTTATATATAAAGTTTTATTGGAACACAATCATGTCCACTTATTTACATATTGCCCACAGGTGCTTTCACATTCCAACTGCAGACTTGAGTAGCTGCAACAGAGTCTATATGGCCCACAAAGCCTAAAATATTTGCTATGTGATCCTTTACAGAAAAAGTTTGCTGACCTCTGATCTAGATTCATCCAGATTGCAAAATCATAATTTTCTAATTCTATCATTTCTTCTTTTTTATTAACTGAAATATTCCTATAAAAAGAAACTTCTCATCAACTATCTGGTTATCTAAGATACAGATCATATAGGAAAAGCAGGATACATGCTAGATTCTTTCCCTCTACTTACCAGTTTTTAATATGAGATAGTTTCTTCGTATTCTCCAAAAGTAACCAAAGAGGTGTTAAAGTTTTGTTTTTTTTTTGATGTTTCTGTTTTGTTTTAAAGTATCATTATGAACCCACAAATTTAAACATAGGGTCAAATCCATTGCATTCAATTAATATTAACACTCAAATTGTCCTATCTTTTCTAAGTAGTTTATTTAAATTGTCTCCTGAGTCCTTTTAAAATAATCCCCGTATTACTGAGAACTTTACTACTACCTGCTCTAACAGGATGTTCTCAGCTAATCTTATACATTTCTTTCCCCACACATGGAATTACCCAGTTCTCCAAGGAGATGTGGTCCTTCGGTGAGAGATGGTATTTAGTGAACAGAATTCGGATGCATGGGGTACACATTGATACTGAGGTGATTATTATTTCTAAGTCTTTTTGAAAATAGAACCTGAAAATACATCTTTTTTTAAAGAAAGAATACTATGAATTTACACTAATTATTCTGAATCAAATTCAGGACTACAGGATTTTTACTTTATCTCATTGATCTTACATCTGTATTTCCTTAAACCATTCTGAAAATCTCAGTTCTAAACAAACCAAAATAAATATTCATTTGAATTATCCCATATACACACACAACAAGCAGGACAGCAATATCTGTATTATCACCAATAATATGATTACTAAAAATAGTTAAGGTTTTTTCTTTTGCAGTTCTTTTCTCTATTAAAGTATTTCCCACTGGGGTTACCCAGTCAAATCACTCTTAAAAAGTTAAACTAATGTTTGTGATGAAACAGAACATTTTGACATGACTGTTTCAAAACAACTCAAATTGTTGAAGCATTGCTTTTATTACCAAGTAATATTTGCAACAGAAACCATGGATCCCCACCCAATCTCTGAATCACACTCCAGACAGGATTAGGGATGGGGTGAGGCTCAGAAATGAGGTGTGTCCAGCATACACATTACAAAAAAACCCTATTTCTTAGGAAGAAATATCATGTTCTTTCATTTTACTTTCTTTTCAAAGTACAAATTCCCCTAGGAGGAGTAATAATCCAAGCCATTACTAGTAATTTACCCTCTTGTATTAATTGGCTCTGATAGGAATAGGGGAAGAAGTTTAAAGTCACTACCTAATCAAAGGAAGGGGAGTCAAAGAAGAATGTGAAGGAAAAGGGGCAGAACATGAAAAACTTCAGACTGCAACTCAAAAATGTTTCCTTCATCCTACTTTTCCCGAAGGTCATATCCTAGAAGGCAACCAGATAGAGAAGTGGGCGAGATTTCGCGGTAGTCAGCATCCTTAAACCTCCTTTAAATCACCGAACTGCTCTTAAGAGGCATGACTTCTCTCCTCATAGGTACATTTCTGTTTCCTTCTCTTTTTTTCCTCCTTCTTTTTCCTCTCTCCTCCCCCTATGCCTTCAGCCAGGAGTTGGCAAACTGCAACCAATGACCAAACCCAACCGCCACCGTTTTTTGTCAATAAACTTTTATTGGAACCCAGCCAGGGCCATTCGTTTATGTATTGTCTATGGTGGCTTTCATGCTCTAATGGCAGAGTTGAATTGTTGAGAAAGAGATTGTATGAACCGCAAAGACTAAATTATTTATTATTCGGCTTCTTACAGAAAAAGTTTGCCGACATCTCCTCTAACCTAACTCAACCTGCCAGGATATGGCTCAGCCTTTCTGAGCTTGAAAGATCACTAAGCTTTAATTTAAACTTGCCAATGAGAATAGCCCACTACCTAAACAGGGTAGAAAATGGGTTCTGGAAATTGAGCTAAACTCAGGTTCAAGAGCAGTGCCTCCTAGGAATGATCTGAAGTCACAGGTCCAGCTTGCAATTTTTTGAGAATTCTGAAATGAACTAAAAAAAATTTTTAGGCAAAATACAACCAGAAATACCCCAATATTTCAATTAAGGATAATAATGACTAATATTGCACACTTTTCATGCGCTAGGCACCATGTACTTCATAGGTAATGCATTATCTTCTTTAATTCTTATATCAATCCTGGGAGGTAGGTACTATGATTATCCACATTGTGTAGTTGAGAAAACTGACTTAGAAAGAATAAGAAACTTGCCTAAGGTCGCATAGCTGGGAAGCAATGGAACTGAAATGCAAACTCTAGCCTTTTCAAACAAAGCCCATGCTTTAAAACCACTGGCTATGTATTCCTAGGCCAAGACACTGGAGTTTGCTGCAGTCCCCAGTCTAGACTCTGAAGGGCTCCTGAGAAAGGACTGACCTTTCTTGTTTAGAGCTCAGACTACCTAAAGATAGAACTGTTACGAGCAACATGAGGAGAGAAACCTGTCACCAAACTATGAGATAACTTCTTTTATTAAAGACACTTCCAGTTAAATATGGCAGCCTGACCACAGACATTTAACCTTTCTTTCTCCTGAGCCCCCACTATAATAATGATAAAGGAATGAAAAGAATATAAGTCCTCAAAGATAAGGAAGCAGGAGAGAAGACATCAGCAAATGAGAAAGTCAATACATTTTTAGAATGAAGAAAATATCAAGGAGGAGTGGTGACCAAGCTAGCTGAGCAAGGAAAGTTAGAACCAGAAGTCCCTGCAGAGGAAGATACAACAATGGAAAGAGAGTGATGACCCCCTACAGAATCCCTAAGAGGCTCTGAAATTAAAGTGCTGGATATTGCACAAGGCTGGGGACAGGCTCAAGTCTAAATACAGATTTGGGGTATGGCGGTAAACATCTGCATATAAAGTAGTCATCTCCCTAAATCCTTTTCCTCACACCACATAATCCCAGGCAGAAGTCTGTGAATGTATTCTTCTAAAAGGAATAAACTAGAGAGGCTCCAGCCATAACAAAGGGATGGGGTAGGATCAGGAAATAAAAACTGGAGGTTTAGGGAAGCTTTGTGGGCCTATTTATTAGCCTATTTTACTTGTCCTGTCCCCAAAACTACAGCAAAGTGTATGCCCCACCCTCAGAGCCCCCACGGTCAGATTCTTTGCTGGAGACACTGAACAGCCCCATACTTCCATATGCTGACATGTGGGCCATTCTCCAATGAAAATGCTACTCTCTGTGCAGTGACATTACAGTGAAGCCCACTGGTTAACAGGCCCACAAAGCTTTCAGTCGATCCCATTCTTAAATAAAAGCAGATATTCAAAGATGATCAGATTTGAGGATAAGTCTCTAGATTAAAAGAGATAAGAACAAATCAACACAGAAAAAGGGACCCAGATGAAATATAGATAATGTAGGAACAAAACAAAGCTTCACAAACTATAATTAATATCTGCAGAGAGATAAAAGGATACTACAACCATAAACAAAAATTGAATGCTATAGAGGAGGAACAATCAGAGGAAAAGACAAGTTCTTGGAAACTAAAATTATGATAGATACACCTTTTTAAAAAAATCAGTAGAAGATTTGAAAGTAAAATCATGCAAACCTCCTAAAACAAAAATAAAAGAAGATAGAACAATGGCAAATAGGAGAGAAACAGAGAGACAGAGAAGATAAATCTGACTAATCTAACATCTAATTTACAAAACTTCAATAAAAAGAAAAAAAAAGGTGAGATGGAAGTTATCAAATATATAATACAAGAAAATTTCTCTAAACTAAAATTATGAATCTTCTGATGGCCCCACACTCTTAAAACCCCAGGTAAACATGGAATATCCAGAAAAAAAAATTTTTGAAGACTATACCAAGGCACATCATTGTGAAATTTTAGAATAAGAGTAAAGTGAAAATCCTAAAAAGATTCCAATCAGAAAATCCATGCAAAGGTATAAGAATCAGAATGACATAGGACTTCTCAACAGCAATAAAATGCTGGATGACAATGGAATAATGCCTTCAAAATTCTTAATGAGAAGTAATTTCCAACCCAGAATTGCTTACCCAGACAAACTAAAAATTAGATGGAGTTGTGGGGGGAAGACTGCTATGAAAGACCCAGCTATAACTTCCCTGCATCTCACAGCTCCCGTCTACCCTTTCTTAGAAAGCTACTGGATTAGTACCCCACTGATAAAAAGGAATAAACTAAGAACGAGAAATATTTGAGGAGATCTAGAAGCAGGGGATCCAATCCAAAAGAATGGCAAAGGGAAGTCTCCATTATGGTAGCTGTGCAAAAGTTGTGCAGGAGGCCTCCAATTTTTTTTAATGGAATTGATTAAAGGATAAATTTAAACATTTGGGGAAAACAAATAATCAAGAGATGTATAAAAAATCTGACAGATCAATTGGGAAAAATTAAGAAAAGATTTGGTGGTAATCTTAAATGCTTTTTACCAAATATTTTTAGCTCTCTGCCTTTCAGACACGTGGTAGAATTGCTCTTCAAAGGCACCTTGTGGTTGGTGGAGCCATGTGACTAGTTCTGGCTAATTAACTGTAAGCAAAAGTGATGTGCATCACATCTGGGTCAGAGCGTTTGATGCTGGTTTGTTGCCCTCCAGAGCACTTTTCTTTCTGGCATGGAGACTGACTAGGTTCAAGACAGTGGTTGCTCCAAGAGCCTAGGATCCTTAATGACTGTGAGTAGAGTCCCATTGTTCCCTTTGTCAGCCCATAGTGGACACAGAACATGAGCAAGAAGGAAGCTTCCGTTGTTTTGAGCCACTAAGATGTTAGGGCTGTTACTCAACAAAACCTAGCCCATCCTGACAAGTATATGAAAATCCATACATGTGTAAAAATAAGACAATTCTGAGAATCACAGTACACTACTAATTCTACAGTGATAATATTTATATCATTGTGATAATGGAAATTCTATTAATTTAAAATTTTTGATATGACTATATTGAGGTTGAAGGAAGAGGAAGTAAGGCTGGTGGTGGTTTAAAAGAGCTAAATCATTACCCATCATAAAAAAAGAGCCAACAGACAATGTCTAAAATTGATAAATCAAAAAATAATAGTTAAAGAATATTATTTTAGCAATATGGATACAAACACCAAGAAACAGTTGAGTATTGAAAGAGATTTCTCTGGGGAATGGAAGTAAGTGAGAAGGGGGGCAAGGGACTGCTCTTTCTCTTACATGATATCTAGTACCATCTGATTTCAACTATGTGCATGTATCGCTTAGATCAAAATGAATTTTAATAGTGACTATAAGCACTTACTTTTATTTGATATTTCTATCTTAAAAGAGTTGAGCATTAAGTTGGTTTCCCCCCGATTTCACTGAATGCGTGCATAAAAGACAAAGTTGTGTAAACCTTTTCCTTGAGCCTTCTCCTGGACCGCCCTGGTGTTCCCCAGACCCCAGGCGGCTGTACGTCAAGCCTGAGCAAAGGTGTCTGGGCTCCCTGGGAGGGCAACAGTGTCACCGAGTCTGAATAAACCTCTTGCTGAGCCAAGTCTGGGATAGCTGCTGGGGAGAAGCTGGAAGAAGACACACACTTTTCTGGATCGATTATAATGCCTGGCAACACAGCAAGCACTGGTCTTCTGGTCTGAGAGTTCCATCTTTGTTCATAAGTTTACCCATAAGTAAATACAGGTCAGTCAAGGTAGAGTTTCAAAAAGAACCACCCTTTCAGTGGGTAAATTAATTTTACCAGTGAGGTAAAATCCCAGAGGTCCGAACACCTCAGAGTAATGTGCAAGGTTGCAAGACCTTCCAACCCTCCCCAGCTGCCCCCTGGGCTGGGTTGGGTCTCCAGAAGAGAGGAGTGCTTACCCATGTGGGTGCAAATGACAAGGCTCAACAAGCCATCCAAATAAATGGCTGGAAACACTCCAAGAATTATAGATTGTCAGGATGGATGTTACTATTTCTTCAATAGCGATTTTAAAAGAACTAATGGCCTTATTATGTGCTAGGAACTGGTCTAAGTGTTTTATGTATTATCTCATGAGGTTGGTATTATTATGATCATCATTTCACAAATAAGGAAACTGAGGCACAGAAGGTTAAAAATATCTTGCTCAAGGTTGCAAAACTAGTAAGTTGCAAAGGGGTCATTAGAATCCAGCTATCTCACTGGAACCGAGGTCTAAAGTAAATCACTGGTAATACATGGAGGAAGAATCATTTTCCAAAATTTCACATCAAAGTTCTGCACCAAATAGAGTGGAGGCTGCTTTTCAAAGATGCTGTTGCTACTCACAATTCCACAAAGCATGAATGTATGTGAAACAATCATTCCCCCGACTGCATAGGTCTACTATTTATATGAAGCTATTTAACTTAATTACAAATAATTTAGGCTACAGATGGGAGCAAAGCAACATTAAGGATCTTGATTTTGAAACCGTTCTAAAATAGCTTTTAAAATCTAGGAGGCAAATTGTCTTTCCAAATGGAAATGAATGTGTGATGCAGTGAAGTCTTAAAGTTATTAGCATCTTTTGCTGAGCCCCCATCTATTTCCTTTGTCATTTACACGATGTACAGTCTTTAATTTCAGGTCCATGATCAAAGAGCTGAAACCTGAGAAGCTCACTATTAAAATCAATGGCTCTACTTGGCAAGGGGAACAGCGGCAACACAATGGCTGCTTGTCACCTACGATGTGGGGAGACCAGACTCTCTTAATGGTTTCAGGCAGAGTCCTCAGTCCAAGCTCTAACGGAGGAGTGTGAAGTCATGTGCACACGCACACACACAGGGTTCAAGAGAGCCTCAGCCTTGCGCATCCCATTCCACTGTACCTGTGAGGGCTCCATTGCTGAATGCAGTGCCAGGAAACATGTTTTTAGGAATTCAGAGTATCACGTTTCATAATTTGATTTAAATCAATTATCCCATCCCTCCCTGGAACAGACACAAGCTCCAAAAATACAAAATGTAAATGGAACCAGCTGCAGCAAAAGCTTTTTGCCAGGATGGATTTCAGTCAACGTAATCAGCCTCCTTTTCAAAGTACGCTATTGTTGAGACCCAGAGACTGTGTGAAACACTTCCAGTGTCCTGAGAGGGACCAGGAAGGTAACCAATTATGGGAGGGGAGAAAAAAAGAGCTGATCTTCTCTGTCCTGGCTTGCCTTTGCCCCGAACTCTTAGGAAGAATTAATTCACTCCTCTGGGGGATGCTGGGAAACTGAGGTCGTTATTGGCAGCCTTCAAACACAATCCTTAATTTATGGATATTTACTAAACCACATAATCACCCTGAGTTATCCCATTACAGGGCTGAGCAGAGCTGAGGTCTGCAGCCCTGGGTGTGAGATCAATTGTGAGAGGTTTTGGGAGTGTGTGTGAGAGCGTTTATTAAAGAGAGCGTGAGTGTACCCCAAAATTACTGAGGCTGCCAACATGCTGCCCAATAAATGGATCCCATGAGTAGGGATTGGCATCCTTCCATTGAAATCCTTCCCCTTAATTGATTTAAAATGATAATTCAATTAAAGTAATTATTCTAATCAAACTTCATATCTTTTTGGCAGGTTCTATGGGGGCCTCTGCCCTCAATGTTATTTTAGTATTTTCTTTATTTGTTTTCTCACCCAGCTGACTTTGGCTCTCTGAATCTTTGGAAAATTTTACGTCACTGGGTAATCACTGCACCTTTCTGGAGCTTTCCACTCAGGACATAGGGAACAAAGGAAACAAAATATCCTAGGGAGATGTTGTACTTTGAATTTTGAACAAGTAGGGGACCAAGATATGACTGAAAATGATGTATAGACATCTCACCCACCCATTCACCTAAAATGCAGACCTCAGAGGGGCCAGCCAGCCTGTTAAAGCTGTAAGGGGAGGATGAATGGTAGTACTATCCCTCTTACTTTTGTCTTTTTTTTCATTGCCTCATTTTTCTTTCAGTGGCTGTTACATTCTTGAAATGTATCACAGTTGTATCAGATCTCAGGAATTCTCATATAACTCTAATTTTTGCAATATTATCATAACAGTTATCTCATTTCCTCTATACAACTATGTTGGAATCTAGGTACAGCAGATCCTCTCAGGCCCATTTTAAAGACGAAAAAAAAAAAGCAATACAGAAAGAGTAGGTAGCTGTACCAATACCATACAGCTAATATTGGAAGGGGTCACTGTCACTTTCCAACAGGAGAACCATACAGCAATGTTAGTAAGTGAAAAACAAACTATTTCTATGTTTTAATTTTTTAGCACTAATAAAATTTGCAAGGACATTGGGCCAGTATGATTTGTATAATGGCCAATTTTTGCTTTAAAGAATGTTTATCCTGGGGCTGGCCCAGTGGCGTAGCAGTTAAGTTTGTGCACTCCGCCTCAGTGGCCTGGGATTTCGCAGGTTCGGATCTCGGGTGCAGACAGATGCACAGCTTGTCAAGCCATGCTGTGGCAGCATCCCATATAAAGTAGAGGAAGACAGGCATGGATGTTAGCCCAGGGCCAGTCTTCCTCAGCAAAAAAAAAGGAGGATTAGCAACGGATGTTAGCTCAGGGCTAGTCTTCCTCACACACACACACAAAGAATGTCCTGAAAAAAACCAAAGACTCCAGGTGCATTTTTGCCTGAGGGATGCCATCTTCTCGACCTGAATCATTGATGCCTGGGAATCCAGCTGTGGCCTCTTCCACTTTTCAGCCATGGTGATGAGCATACAAGAAAGATCTGCAGTAGAAGAAACAGGATCCTTTCTGGTGCGACTCTTCATTTGAATGTTGCACCAGGAGCCCGGAGAGCGGACTCAACAGCTCTGCCACTGAGCAGCTATGTGACTTCGGAAAATCCTTTTTGTCTCTCTGTGCTTCAGAGTACCCACTAGACCGCCATTCTAGTATCTACTTTAGCCAAAAGAGCCTTGATTTTTGAGATTCCAATATTAATCCCATCTGAAAATTGTTTCTAAGAGAAAAACTGGACTTCAACAAGGCAACAGGCCAGTTTTGATTAGTACCTTCCCAGCAGAAATTTAAACCTCTTGACCCAAGGGAACTCCTGTTTATCAGCACATTATGAGTATACTTTAAAAAAAATAACTGCAGTACCTTTCATGATGCTTTGATAGAGTGTAAACTGAGCTATTTTACAGACGGCAAAATACAGGCCTGGAGAGATGTCTTGAGCATCTCATCATGCTCCTAGAGGCAAAGCAGAGCCTGAGAATGAGGAGGAGGAAGGAGTCGTGGCCCCCGGAGCCTGAGTGGGAAAGACAAGAAGAAACCTGCACAAGAGCTTGGACTCTGGGTCCCAGGCCCCTGGCCACTTGGTTCTGGTGCTTCTCTGTAAATCCTGCTCTGGGTAGAGCTCATCTCAGGATTTATATTAAAAGTCATATGGAAAAATCAGAGGGAGAAAAGAGGGCTGTGAGAAATGGCATTAAGACATCATTCCAAAGGATACTAGGTCAGACAAAAAGTTTCTTCCAAACCTTGTTCTTTTCCAAATTACTTCTATGAAGGATTACCCATTTTACGTAAGCCAGCTTCCAGAGGTAACCCCTTTGTACATACACACTTTGTCCATCACAACTGTGTAAGGCTAACAAATTATATCTATATGACACAATTTTTATGTACATATATTATATATGACCCAGCCCTAATCACAAGTTCAAGGAAACCAGTGTTTATAAAGTGTACTACTCTTTTCTTTTACTCCTTTTAAGTATAATTTTAAATGTCCAGAAAGTTGAAAAGTAAGGAACAAAAGAAAATCCCCTTAAGAAAGTAACTGAATGGAACTAAATCATCTCCTAAAACCATTTTTATGCAAAATGCCTAGTCAGTAAGTGGCTTCTACTCTAGGAAAACATTCGACATTAAATTCGGGGGTGTGAGTATTACCTGGAGAATGTGTGGAACATGCAGAGTCCTGGGCTGGCCCACAGGTATTCTGATCCAGTAGTTCTGAGGAGAAGCCCAGGAATATGCATTTTAAATAAGAGCCCAAGCTGATTCCGATGGCACGTGACCCACAGACCAGACTTTCAGAACCACTGCCCTGGACAGTTTCCCCTGAAGACTCTAACTTAATAGCAATCAGTAAGTTTACTTGTGACTGCTGTCATTTACCAGGACTCCTTAGACTAGTCTCTAACAGAATATTGGTTCAGAGGAACAAGCACTGGACTAAGGGCCAGGAGTCCGGATTAAAGTCTCAGCTCTATCACCAAAGCATTAGATGGCCTCATCTCTCCTGCAATGAGTTAATAAATGCAGTTACTATTATATGGAGTGATCAACATCACAGCAGCAAAATCAGACTTCTCTTTCTAAACAATGAAAATCAGCAGCAGGTATTACAACAATCCTGGTGAGGTGCTTTAGTCTTCTTTCTGGGACTGGCGTTGGTTCACTTGCTAGATATTGGGAAGAAATATCGAAATCCATTTAATGCAAGTGGTATTTCTCAAACACCCATTCTAAGCCAAACCAAAATACTGAGCAAGGAATGAAAAACGTGCACCCTTACCTCTCCTGGAGAGTTAATATGTAACCTCACAGGATTCATTCTATACTAGAATTCATTAGAATTAGGAGACATTCCCTATTAGAGATATGCAAAGTGTATGCAAAAGGACTGAGCAAAGTAACAGGTATTTGGCATGGAAGGAGTAAGTCTGGGAGTTCTTTGTGGAGAAAGCAAGTGATGGGTAAGGTCCAAACTAGACATGATCTTTGAGTTCACTGGAAGTCTTGAATTCTAGCTATTGCTAAATTTAGGCAGACTGCCTGGGACCATGGGACATAACAATTTGTCCCTCCTTAACGGGAGAGGTTCCTTTCTCTCTCCTAGTTTATCTTCCAAAACTAGGCTGATGCCAGGTGTAAACATCCACCCATAAACTGATTATTCATTCACTCAGGCTTTAATTCTTCCTATCAAGGACTGCATTTTTCACTGGGGATGCAAATAGGGTGAAGCCACAGTGATGCTCTCAAAGTTTACAAGAGAATCACACAGTTCATCAGAGAGAATTTCTCAGTGGCCACAGGTACATCCCAGTGAGCTCAGATTAAGTAACCCAGGAAGGTTCCCTCTCTTTTATACTTCTCTTTTTCCAGATTAACTCATTCTACCCAATGGGAGAGTGACTGGAAAGAGTACAGTATTATGATTCAGGTGTGAAGTTCACCTGCCAGGATTCAGGCACGAACCCTGGCTCTAAGTAATGCATAAATCACTGCAAGTTGTGTGATCCTGGGCAATCTACAGAGTTTCTCCAGGTCTCAGTTCCTCATCTGTAAAATGGGGACAATAAGTTAATATATGTAAAGCACGGAGAACAATGCCTCCAAGCTCTGTATGGGCACCATGTAAGTGTTCACTCTTAAGAGGGGGCTTCCTCCCGCACCAGTTGTCAGCTGCTTAAGAGCAAATAATGTGTAGCCCTCCGACTCCATCACAGATGGGCACCCCCACAAGAGCATCGACCAAATGTCAAACACTCAATATGTGCAGTCGTATGTGGGCTTGCCTGGGAGCTCTTCCTTTAAGCAAACCTGCATTTCCTTCTGGCCCGAGGTCCATCTTCTTCAGTGAGGTGAAAGCAGCTGGTGAATACCTTCCTACAGTAATGCTCCTAGCACCTCATGACCACTCTCAGGCTGCCCATCGGGCTCTTCCATCCCAGGCTAATCGATTCTTCAACACTGTCACACACAGGTGCCCTCCCAGCCCTTTAGCCATCTCCTTTCCTTGGCCCAGAGCCTGTCTGAATTCTCTGAGTCTGCATTGCGCAGGAGAGATCCAAATAGGACCAGCACACACTGTTTTCCAAAAATGCATTCTCCAATACTTTTGATAAATGTCCTGGTGCATTTAGACTGAAATACTTTTGAAAACAAGATTCCATATACTTTCTGACTATTTGCTTCACCTTAACCTGATGGATTAAGAGGTCCATATGAAAAGGAGCTGACTGTGCTCATAAGTAAGAAAAGATATGTGAATTGATAAATATCCTAGCCCACTAGGACTTACATCAGAGCTGGAAAGTAGGCTTCATTTCATGTGTCAACTCCAATCACTTGGTGTAAGAGTTCTGTTAAGGGGGATTCTGAGGTTATGTCTGAGCTCAATAAGTGGGCTGTGATCAAATAATAGTGTGTGCCATGGGCTCGGGGTAGGGAACAGTTTTTGATATTTGCTAGAACTGCCCTAGATCCTTCTGTCAATCTGTGAACTAACACGGTAAATTTAGGCCTTTAACATGCTGCTATGTATATACTCTGATTTGAAGACTACAATAAGCGCTTCAGGTCAAATATTTTCTCAATTATTTTGATCTCTCAATCAACATTTTTAGGATTAAACATTTTCAACAAGGTCACAATTAATCTTAAAATGTGTTTCTTGGGGGTCTGGCCTGGTGGTGGCCACTAAGTTTGCACACTCTCCTTCGGTGGTCTGGGGTTCGTGGGTTTGGAACCTGGGCGCCGACCTACGCACCGCTTATCAAGCCATGCTGTGGCAGCATCCCACATATAAAGTAGAGGAAGATGGGCACGGATGTTAGCCAAGGGCCAGTCTTCCTCAGCAAAAAGAGGGAGATTGGCAACAGATGTTAGCTCAGGGCTAATCTTCTTCACCAAAAAAAAATGTGTTTCTTGGGAGGAATGACCTAAACTATTATCAGCTTATCACTATTCAACCTCAGGATAACCAGCTAGTCACCCAGCAAGGGCCTAAGGGAATGGTAACCAGGACAAGTACGTTTTGACAAGGGAAATGAAAAAGAAAGGAATTTGGAGTACTTTCCTAAAACGCACACTGACAGGGTTCCACAGTGCAGCCTGGGCAGTCATTATAGGATGTGAGGACACACAGTATTGGGGAGAATAATAAATGGCACGTCCCCCAAATGAATTGGATTCAGCAAGACGAAGGTGTCTGAAAAGCATACACCATCTGTTTCACAACTTTGCTCATCCCTGGCTTAGGGGTAATTCTACCTTTCCAAAGTGCATAAAAATATGCAGGAGGCAAAAGTCCTCCTCCTCACGAACTAGAGGAGGTGAGCCACTTCAGGTCTATTCAGCCTGCTAAAGAGAATCCCAAGGAAGTGAAGGCATTCAGCGCCATGTCTCAGGAAAGGGAACTGGATGAAGGTAGGTAGTCTCTCTTCCCTTCTGGGATCTGCAGATCTTTTATTACTGTATTTCAACCATCCCAGGGCTGTTCACATATTAACATCTCTAAAATCAGGATGCCTCTTACAATCAATGGCATACCATAGCTTAACTGGTAACTTTTTTCTTTCTTAGTGGAATATAAAATAATGGCATCCACTACCTTTGATAGCTCCTTAGATGCAGTGAAATATGGTATATTGGAAGGGGGATTATAATACACAGGAATATGTAAGAATCCTTTGCCATCTCTTCTCTGGGGTTCAGCCACAGTCAACAAAGCGTTTCGAGCTTCTGTCTTCAATCCATCAGGTGTTTGTGGAGTCCCCAAGACCCCCAGGCACAGTGATTATGCTTGTGTGGCTACATGAAAAATCTTGTCAGAAAGGGAAAAGGCAAGGCGGCCGTAATTATTTTAATATGTCTTCAGCTATTTTAAAGGGTTTTTTCTTACTTCCATGTTGGAGGTCTTTCTACCAGTTTGGAAGAGTGATCCCTTCCCTCAAGTCCCCAAACACACCCGTTAAATTTTAAAGCTTAGGCCTTTTCTATGTGGCCGTCTGATTCTGTTAGATCAGGGAACAGCCACTGAGGAAGGGAAGAATGCTTTCAGAGTGTCACTTACACCCCAGAGGCTCTGTACCACCCACGGTCTTCCCTCCATGCCTCTCAAATGGATCAGAGTAAAATTAAATATCAGAACTCACTCAGACACTCCCAGTTCTCCAGGCCTTCAGTCCAGCCTTTGCCACCTGCTGAGGAGTATAGCTTAGCAGGGCTCTGGGAATACAAAATAAAGTTGCTATTGGTGCCTCATCAATCAACATCCAGTCCCACGCAAAAGCAGAATGTGCAGCCATGTGCCTGCCACATGTAGAATGTTACTCAGTCACCTTGGAGGGAGGGAACAACCCCTCCAGGGAAATTCTTACAGCCCAGACATCTGATTCAGGGATCCAAGTGGGGGAAGAGAGAAGAGAAGGGTCAAGAATGAATTCATGGGAGGTATTAATGTAACTCTGACCTCTCCAGTCTTGACCATCCAACTATGCTTGGGAAGAAAAAGAAGGAAAGAGGGAGACAATAAAGACTGGAAAGGAGAGAAGAGGACATGGATGTTCTCTTCCAGAAGCATAGCCAGAGGTACAGGGGAACCACATTCTCTACAAGTGGCATTTCTCAAAAAAAGTTCTTAAGGTACTATGTTGACATCACTATTGTTAAAAGATATAGGTGAAAAAGACTTCAAGGACAACAACATGAAAACAAGGAGAAGCTAAGAGAAACCTATGTGGGAAAACCTGGAAAGAGACACTAGGCTTTTCTCTTTCCCATAAATAATGCCACATGGCAGCCATGACTCTGTTTGGGAAATTGGCTTAATCAGGAGCCAAGAGATGGTCATAAGGAAGAACTTGTTGACTGTCATCCAGGCGGACTTCAAGGAGTTTATGCTCAGCCAAGGAGAAAAAGCAACAATCTATTAGCTGCGTTAACTGGCTAACAGAAAAAATACATATATAAATATATGCTTGCCTTCCAGTGAATATAATGGGTCTCTATCTCTGTCTCTCTCTAAATTGATTGGCCTGAATCAATGACAGCTGGAAAAGCCCTAAAGGAGGATGATACCTTCCCCAAATCCTACCTCCCAGTGTTATTTCCCTTCAAATTACATTTGGTCATGTCTGCAGAGTATTAAGACATTCGATTAATCAAAAGAACTCACAGGAATGAAACAGTCTTCAAACTGAGACTTTAACAGAATTGACAGATGCAGCAGTTCCCTGTAGTATAGCTAAGACACACAAAGGAACCTGAATATCATTGTCCTAAATTATCTGGAATAAATTGCCCAAATTCCCCCACTTAAGGCATATGAACATGTCTCTCTCTCCTGGGATTGTTTGAGAAGAAAACACACCTTTACTTGTCTGATCTAATCCTTTGTGGTGTTAAGTGGGGAAGAACAAGTAATGTATCCTCATCAAAAAGAATATTTTTTGCCTCTAACTGAAAAAACTTAAGAATTCCTTACACGTGCATAGAACTTTATACTGTTCCAAGTATTTTCAACTGTTATTACATTTGATGCTCAGGGACATTAGAGCCCACAAATGAGATGTGTATTTATAGTTATCTTAATAGCACCAAGCAACCCAGGAATATTTCTGTAAACATTACATACCAGTTGCCCATAGTCTCCGATGATCTTTCTCTCCACCACTATCCTACCCTTTCCTCTTCCTGAAAGCTTTTTTCCCCTTCTGGTCAGTTCTGCCTCTTACACAACCTTTATTACTCTTCTTATACATACAAGTGTTTGCACGTCTACTACCTCTGAGAATCTTTGTTCATAAGATGATGTCTCCTCCATTTTCCCTTTTTCTTTCTTTCCTTTAACTCCCTCTATTGTACTCCCATAATGCTGAGCAAATGATGCCCACACAATTCACCACAGATATGATTTTGTTTTCCCTTCACTACCCCCTTCTCTTGGCCATACTCTGTAGTGCTTACACTTGCTTTTCTCGCGACCTATGTAGAGAGTATTTACTTGCCCTCCCTCATCCTGGTTCTATTTCTGCTGCCACAAAGATAAGCTGATGTTAGTCTCAAGCCATCAACTTCAAAAATGGAAACTACTTTTTCGTACAGAGAATCCTTCCAAAATTTTTCTTCTTACAAACTTAGCCTTTACTCTTCACCCCTGCCACAGAATTTTAAAGTTGAAAGAGACCTATGAAATCTAATCCAACTGTCTCATTTAAGGATGAGTAAACAGGGATCCAAACCCAAGTCTCTAGTTCGGATCTTTGCAACATATATTGCTATCTGGCCCAGTCACATCTGCCATCTGAGTTTTATAGGCATAAATTATTTGACATTGTCACCTCGGGGCCCAAATATATTTTAAACTCATTCAAACTCCAACACTGAGCTCCTCACCCTTCCCAACCCCTCCTCTCATCCCAAAACCTGCTGCTCCTCCTTGGTGAATATACCACCATCCAGCAGATGTCATCCTTGATTTGGGTGTCATCCTGATTCCTCTCCTCCTTAATCCCATCCCCAGCTCATCTCTTGATCTGTCCCCTTCTCTAGAGCCTTTCTATCTCTGGTCAAGTTCAGGCTACCAATAGCTCTTATTTGAATTACCACAAAGCCTCCTCACTGGTGTCCCTGATCCCCCTCTTGTCCATGTCCAATTGCAACCACATCTCCTTGCAGCAGGCAGAGGGAGTTCTCTAAAATAAAGATTGATCATGTCACTATACTGATTAAAACCATCAACAAGTCTCCACTGCCATTAAGAGAAAATCCAGACACTAAGCAGGGTTGCAAGACTGTCTGTGTTTTGACCCCTCCTTATGTCCAAGCTCATCTTTGGCTGCTCCCTCATCACATTTCAAACCAAACTTCTTTCAGTCGTTTGGATGAGTCATGCTCTTTCCCACCTTCAAGACTTTGCACAAGCAATTTCCTCTGGCTCCAAGACTTTTTCCTCTTCCATTTTATTTGGATAACTGGCAAATTCCTATTCATCATTCAGGTACCAAACTTAGAATATCTTCCCCCCAGCTCTTTGCATAGCTCAGGCTCACTTCTGGCCGTTGTTTGCTCAGATGTCACCTAGAGAGCCCTCCCCTCGCCAGCATACCTCACCCAGTACCACTCTCCATCTTCCCACTCTGATTCATTTTTCTTCATAGCACATGCCACAACCTCACAGATTATACACCCATTTTCTTATCATTGTCTCTGCCCCTCCCCAACCCCCCTCCCCCTCCCCACCACATTAGACTTTTATTGTGTGTGTGTGTGTGTGTGTGAGGAAGATTAGCCCTGAGCTAACATCTGTTGCCAATCTTTTTTTTGCTGAGGAAGATGGACCCTGGGCTAATATGCGTGCCCATCTTCCTCTACTTTATACGTGGGATGCCTGCCACAGCATGGCTTGACAAGCAGTGCATAGGTCCGTGCCTGAGATCCGAACCCACAAACCCTGGGCCACCACAGTGGACCGTGCAAACCAGCCACTATGCCACCAGGCCAGCCCCCACATTAGATTTTTTAAGCATCACGAGAACAGGGACTCTGCCTGTCTTGGTCACTGCTGAATCCACAGTGCCTAGTAAGCACTTAGTAAGTATTTGTTAGATGAATGAATATTCTTGGTGTTTAGTATAACACCTTGTTTACAGCAGTAGCTTAATAAATATGTGAGGAAGAAAAAGGAAGAAAGGAAGGATGGAAGAAAGGAAAGAAGGAAGGAAGGAAGGTTGGTTCAAAGCTTGGAAGTTTATAATAGCTTTCATCTTTCTATAAAAGGAAACATCGCCTCCTTTTATTATTTGTTATTTCATCACTTTCCTCCTATTAGCCATTGGAAACAGTTGCCCCCCAAAATGGACCAGACAATCATCAAACTTAACTCAGAATCCAGCAGAGCAGTGAGGCCCTCGGTCATGAGTGTACTTCCAGACTTCTCCAACTCATTTCTTAAGCTTAGGTGTCTGCATTGAATCAACAGTTTCTGCATCTTTGATTGAAATGCCAGAATTAGTCCACAGCCTTGCCCCTTCTCCTGCACTTTTCCTGAAAACAATCACATAAAGAATTCCCAGTCTATTCTGTTTCTCTCATACACCATCATCCTAGCACCCCCCAGACTGTGCGTGGGTGGCATCGTTATTATTCCTTGACCTTCTCGTCTCTAATCACCCGCATGGTGTCAACATAGATGTCTCTCATTTGTTCTCTGATTTGTACTATTTTTTTCCCCACTTAGTTCACCTTTATTTTATAGAGAATATTTGCTTCCTATTCTGGGTCTCCTCAGAACCTTTCCCTCACTATTTATTTGAGAATCTTGCCCATTAGACTGAAGTTTAAGTGCCTGACCTTTCTTTCCTTTATCAAACAAGGAACTGTGCTTGCCCACGTCCCATCTGCTGACCCTTCTCTCATCCGCCCCGGGGTTGGTCCACGAACACTGGCAGTGACCTGCTTTCTCCTGTGCAGGAACATAGAAAGGCGTCTGCTCCAGCCAGGAATTAGAATTCACCCAGAGCAGGGGGGTCCCCGTATCTGTTCATTCATGTTGGGCCTCAGTTCCTTCCTACTGATGTTTGTTCTTCCTTTTACAGCCCCAGCATCATTCCTTTTGGCAGAAAAGATGAATGTAAAATAGGGCTGATGGAGTTTGCACTGTACTGATCATTCATCAACAGTACCTTGGTGCTGCCAAGCAGCCGGCCAGAAGGGTTTCTTTTCTTCTTATTCCATGCTTAGTTTTAAATCCTTTTCCCTATGCTACGCATTTTTGAAAGGCTTGGTTCACTTTGAGCCTCAGCTTTCTAAAATTTTTCATTTTCTTTTCTTTAAACGTTAGACATTTTATGTTATGCATCCCTGGTCTGGGGTTTATACTTTTAAATTTTTATATATCTTTAAAAGTCTGAGCTCATCAAAGAGAACTTATGCAGCTAAACTGGATTTTATGGGTTTCTTTTATTTTTCTTTCTCACTTAGATCCATTCCTCTAACATCATCAGAATAGTATCAGGGTGGAATCAGGACTAACCTAGCACAGAACTTTTTTTCATTTACTTTTAAGGTACTTATTGTAAACTTGATTCATAGAACATTGCAGAAAATACAGAAAATCAAAAAGAAAAAGATTGAATTTATCAAAAACCTGGCCAACTAGAAATAATCATCATTGACATTCTGGAGTATATACTTGCAGGATTTTTTCCCCTATGCTTTAACAAAAAACAGGGATCATTCATGCATCTCATTTTACTGCTTGCTAAGCTCACTTAACACGCTACCGTGCACATCTCTCTGTGTCACTAAAAATTTTCTACAACATCATTTTTAAAGACTGTGTAGCATTTCATGATATAGAGAAGCTATTATTAATTCAACAAATGCCTGTTATGAGACATAGGCTGTTTCCAACATTTGGTATTAGAAATAACTGTATAATGAACATCATTGTAGGGGAATCTTTGTGCATAACAATGACTGTTTGTTTAGGATTCATTCCTAGAAATGGAACTGCTAGGTCAAAGGATATGAATTAAATTTTGGGATATAGATCAACATCACCTTCCATAAGGGCTTTACATTCTCTGGAGATGTGCATGTTTACTTCCCAAATCCAGGACAACAGTAGGTATTACAATTTTTAAAAAACCTTAATAGGGGCCAGCCCCGTGATGTAGTGGTTAAGTTTGGTGCACTCTGCTTCTGCAGCCCGAGTTCCTGGGTTCAGATCCTGGGTGCAGACCTATACCACTTGTCAGCCATGCTGTGGTGGCAACCCACATACAAAACAGAGGAAGACTTACACAGATGTTAGCTCAGGGCTACTCTTTCTCAAGCAAAAAAAAAAAGAAAAACCTTAACCAATTTTATAGGTAAAAAGTGATATTATTTGTTGCTTTCAGTTGCATGTATTTAATTACTAGTAGGTAATAATATTTTTCACGTTTATTTTTCTGCTTTTGTGAACTATCTGCTCATAATCCTTTGTACATTTTCTTACTACAGTGCTTGCCTTTTTCTTAAAACATAAGAGTTATTTACGTCTTAAGAATATTTTTAGACCTATCTTCATAAACATTTTATTCCTGGTTTTCACTTCCTTTTAAATTTTCACTATTTTTCATGAAGAAATAGTCTTTATTTAGTAAATGAAATGTATTATTATTTTCTTATATATGATCTGTCTTTGTAAGTATCTTCACCACCAAAAGATTATTTTTTTAAAGCAGCTATATTTTTTCTAGTATTTATGGATTATTTTTTCTATTTAAATATTGAATTCATATGGAACTTAATTTGGTATATGGCATGAGGTAGGAAATCTTAATTTTTGCCCCAAATGGCTAGCCATTGTTTCAAAACCATTTATTAAATAATCCTTCCTTCCTCGGTTATTTTAAGTACCATACTTACCATATACAAATTCATATATATACTTAGGTCTATTTTTGGATATTCTATTCTGTTAATTTGAAAAGAAGTGATACTTTTACTATAAGTCCTTTTATCAGAAATGAGGTAAATAGTTTCATCTACCAAGAATTATTTCTCAATAAAAATTTGTTGTTTCTTTCAAATAAGTCTTTACCATTTCTCATTCAGTTTTTATGAACACATTTTATATTTCTGGTTGCTATTATTAATGGGATTGCCTTTCTCATTGTATTTTGTACTGGGTTATCGCTAGTATATAGGAATTGTAATGGCTGTTGCGATGTGCTGCTTAGATCCTCCTTTGTGGCTTGTGCACTTATCTCCCTAGCTGCTCAGTGTTGATGGATGGCAGATTTAAGCTGACTCCCTCTCCGGAACTGCCCTTGGCAGGACAGAGCTGCCTGCCCAAAGTCACACACAGCCCATGTCCAGTGACTGGTAGGTTAGGGGTATCAAAGTCCAGACCCCTTGATTCAAAGCAGGGAAATTCTGAAGAACCGTCCCAGCTTCAGGGCTCCCCATGGAAGTGGGTGTGTTTCTTGGGGCAACTGCATCACAGTCTAACACCTCCCTCCACTCCTCCTAAGGCATTTATCCTGAGAGGACTCACCAGTGAACTTCCTACATGGAAGCCTCCATCTCAGAGTCTATTTCCCAGGGAACCACCCCTAAGACAGCTGTTGTCAGGAATGATTTGTGGAAGATCTTCCTTCTGAGGAAGAAGAGTGAACTAAAATGCAGTTTTAAAACTGGATCACCTGCTAACCAGCTGGCAATGAGGACCCCATCCTTAACGGCAGGTGGAGCACCGAGAACTACAGGCTTGCTCTAGCATTGCAATTGCTAAAACTTTTCACCAGTGACAACCTGGGATGGAATACCCTTGGAAGAACACGCCTAGCAGGTGCAGCAGCTTAAGCTTTGAGAGGTTCTGAGGAAGTATTAATTATAAGGACAATGGAATCTAATGGCTTACTGAGTGGCATTTGATGTACTGGAGAAAGACAAGAAAAGGCTGAGGGTAACTAATCACTAAATGAAGGCTAAGTGTGAAAATCAGAGGACCTCCCTGGCAGCATGTAAAGAGACTCTGATTCCTGATCTCTTGGGGGAGGAGGGGGTTAAGGATCAAGCCCAAGACTTAATTATAAGAGTAACAAAGCTCCAGAGAAAGTTGAATTCTCAGCCCTGATAAGTCTGCTACTCCAAGGTCATGGCCCTGATTGAGAAAGAGTGGGACCCTGAGATTTGAGATGGATCATTTGGGTCAATACACTTGAAAATCTTTACATTCCAGATTCCCCGATCTCTCCGGGCCTACAGAAGTGGCCCACCACTCCCTATTAGTCTAGAGCACCCCTTGCTTAAAGATGACACAAAGGCTTGTGTCCTACAAGGCAACATGTATTCTCCCTCAAGTTCTCCCCTCACCTCCCCTGCTGGGCAAGAGAACAATATATAGGGTCAAGTCACAAAATAACCTGGATGATGAGGTGCTGAGCCTGCAGAGATATTGTAAGATCCAGCCAAGTTATACTGATAGCTAGGAGCATATGTACGGGACTGTATCCAGAGGGTGCTAGAACAAGAGCAAGCACAGAATATGAGTTGGGCAAGGCAGAGTTTATCAATATGAGGACACTTTCCTATAATATAGGATGTAATCTAATATCCTGCTCAGGAAATGGTACTAACACACTCCTAGGATTGTTGTTGGAAGATGAGAGAAAGGAAGAGCCCATACTAAGTGAAGTAGAAATGCCAAAACTGTTTTAACAGATAGTAGAATGAGGGGTTTAAAAGGCCAGGGAAGCAGTCAGGCCAGAGTGGATATACTATATAGGGCCAGAAAGCTCACCTGGTGAATATGTTCTGCAGTAAGGTCCAGAGGACTCCCCATCCACCAAAGCAATAAAGCAATAAGGAATGGGCTGGTGAGAGGGGCTGTCCACTGTAGGCCAGAGCAGAGGAAAGGAGATGCTGTTATAAAACTGGGCTCGCTGGCAGCAATGAAGACGATAGAACCAAACAATAGAGGCCTGGTAGTGATACTTAACTGTCAGAAGCAAGAAGGCACATGATCACAATGAGTTGCAAGAGCCAAGTGGCAACCAGGAGGGCCTGACTCATGTAGAGCTACGTAGATGGCATCCTTATGGGCAAAGCAGATGAGCAGCCAATAAGGGCACTGCTCAATTTAAACAACCAAAGAAATCATGGATGGATGATCTGGAGGCTAAGGACAGACACCTCCAACAAAAAAAAGCACTATCCCTTGCCCAGTTTCTGAGTTTGAACTAGTTTTCTACTTCAAGGAGAGGCTAGATACTGAGAAGTAAGGACCCCGAAACACCAAGGCAAGTGTGCGTAAAAATAATTTCCCCAATCCTTCTCTAAAGAGACCCATGGCCACTTACTCTGGTCATCATCTACTGGGGAAAAGTGGAATAAACTAACATTTCAAGGACTGTTGAACAAAGGGTCTGAGTCGATATGTGGGCATAAAAAGCATCCTCATGGCCCCCTGTTAGAGTAGGAGCTCACAGGACCCAAGTAATAAATAGAGTGCTGGGCCTAATCTTGCATGAAACAGCCCACTGGGTCCGCAGATCCACTCTGTGAAAATGTTCTTGGATGCCAAAGGTATAAATGGGATGGACATACTTGGTAGTTGGCATAATACTTACATGTATTCCTTGGCCTTTAGGGTAAGAGCTATTGTAGTGGGGAAGGTCAAGTGGAAGCCTCTGAAATGGCCCCTTCCCAGCCAAAAATTATAAATAAAACACGCTATCATGTCCAGGGAAAATGGCAGAGATTAGTGTCACCCTAAAGACCTCATCATGACCTAGGACACAGGGGTGGTAGTCCCCATTATATTCCCATTTAATTTACTAGTCTAGCTACTACAAAAACCAGACAGACCCTGGATGACGACATTAAGCTCAACCTAGTAGTAGCTCCAAGTACAGCTGCTGTGCCAGTTGTGGTGCCTTTTCTAGAGCAGATCAACATGGCCTCAAATACATGGTATAGAGTCATTGACATGGTGAATGTGGTGTTTTCCATTCCTATCAGGAAGAATGATTCTCTTTTACTTTGGAACAGGCAATAGAATACATTAACCATCTTACCCTGGGACTATGTTAACTCTCCTGACCTCTGTCAGATGGTAACCTTAAGAGATTGAAATCTATTGGACATTTTTCAGAATATCACACTGACCCACTATTGGGCAGGATGAGTAAGAAGTAACAAGTATGTTGGACCTTAGTAAAACATGTCTCTAATGGGTGGAAGAAAAAGTCTATGAAGATTCAGGGACCTGCCATATCAGGAAATTTTTTAGAGATCCAAGGATGCTGATTCATCTCTTCCAAAGTAAAGGACAAAGTTTTGAATCTTACACCTCCCATCAATAAAGAGGAAGTACAATGCCTCACAGTCCAGATTCTGGAGGCAGCATTTTCTATATTTGAAAATAGGACTCTGACCCCCTATTGGGTGATATAATAGGCTACCAGTTTGGAGTACATCCCAGAGCAGGAAGGGCCTCTGCAAGGCAGGACGAAGCTCTAATGAAAGCAGGCTTGCCACTTGGTCAATATTACCTGGCAGACCCCATGGAATTAGAGGTACTTGTGTGGAGAAAAATGCTCTGTAGAGTTTATGGTAGGCTCCAGTGGAAGAATGACAGTGCAACCCCCTAGGGTGCTGGAGCAAGGTCATGCCACCCATAGTGGTGAAATGATGTCTTTTGAAAAATGGTTACTGTGTGTACTGGCTCCTGGCAGAGATGCAATACCTGATCATAGGACATCAAATGACCACATGGCCAGATGTGCTCATCATGAACCAGGTTCTGTCAAATCTTTCAAGTAATAAGGTCAGGCAGGCCCAGCAGCAATTCCTCTTAAGATGAATATTATCCCAATAAGTAGGGCCAAAGAGCACAAGCAGGTTGCCTAGACCCCCGTTTCATTCACTGCTTTTATACCAATGCCTCACCCTCAGCTCAAATCTATGGCCACATGGGCGGGGTTCTTTAAGACTCTCCCATGGAACCAAATCACAAGAGAAAAAAATGCTGAGCTTGGGTCACAGATGTGTCTGTTCAATATGTGGGTGCAGAGTGAAAATGAACAGCTACTACACAACATCCGCACTCACAGGGGGCCTAGAAAGGCAATGATATGGAAAACCCTCCCCAAGGACAGAGCTTCCGAAGACACATCTGGTAAATGCACTTTGCGTGGAATGAGAAGCGACTCAACGTAAGAATATATATGGACTTATGGCCAATGGTGAATGGCTTATCTGGTGTGTCAGGAGCCTGAAGGAGAGAGACTAGAAGATCACAGACAAGGAGAGTTGGGGAAGAAGAATGAAGATTAATCTATAGAAGTAGGCACAAAATGTAATCTTAACCTCTCATGTTAACTAACCCACCGGAGAGTGTCTACCACAGAAAAAGGACTAAACAACCAGACAGGCAGGATGACTTGTCCAAATGATGTTAGCCAGCCTCTGCATCAGCCACCCTAGTGCTGGCAAAATGTGTGCAGGAACAAAGTAGCCACAGAAACAGGGATGGAGGCTGAACAGCATGGGTTCCCAGTCACGAGGATTGATTCTAGCTACTACTGCAACCAAATGTCTAACCTATCAGCAACAGAAATCAATGCTGAGTTTCTGAAATGGCACCATCCCTCAAAGAGACAATCAATTGCACCCCTTCCATCTTAGAAGGGGCAGTGATTCATCTTAAATGGAATTGAAACACATTCTGGGTAGGGGATTGCCTTTCCTGTCTGTAGGCCTCAGCCAGCACCACTATTTTAGGGTACAATATTTAATCTGCTGACCCAGGTATCACACGGGACCAATGTGCCCACTTTATAGCAAAGGAAGCACAACAACGGGTACATACCTAGATCCACTAGTCCTATCACATATCACATCACTCAGAAGTTGTCGGCCTGACAGAGCAACGGGGTGGCCTTTTGAAGAGTAACTGAGATGTCAGCTTGGAGATGATGATCTGTGAAAACGGGGCACCCTTTCCAGAATGTAATATACATCCTAAATCAATGCACATTATACTGTGCTGAATCTTCATAGACAGAATATATAAGTTCAGGATAAAATGGCTGGAAACAGGAGTGACACCACTTACCATCACTCACAGTGACCCACTTGTGGGATCTTGTGATTCCTGTTCCTGAGCTCTATAGGTTTAGAGATCTTGGGCCACAGAGGAGGAAAGCTTCCACCAGGTAACACAGCAAGAATACCATTAAACTCCAAGTCATGACTTCCATCTGGTCATTTCATTATCCTTGTGCCAAGAGACCAGCAGACAATGAATTGCTAGGGTAACTGGCCTAATCGTGAGGAGGAAGTAGGGCTGCTTACACACACTGGGCCAGGGAAGGATGTTTTTAGAAACCAAGTGATCCACTGGGGCATCTCTTGGTAGAACCTTGTCCAATTTTGACAGTAAATGGACAAGTGCACAGCCATGGCCTGAGAAGAGCATGACAACCAGGGGCTCTGGTCACTCAAGCATGGGTCTCAGTCATCCCACCAAATAAATACCTAGCCCAGCAAAGGTGCAAGACTAGGACAGTTGGTAGGGGACAAAGACAGTAAATCCCAGTTGCAATCTGGAGACCAGCTACAGAAGCAAGGGCTATAATTCATTTCACTTGCCTTCCTCTTCTAAGGCTCTCTTTTCTTTGGCATTAAAATCGTTTTTTATATTTATTAATTTCTCTTTTATACTTTTTAAGGTTACATTTTATTTTTATTTCTTCAGCTGAATGCTTAGCTTGTTTATTTTAGCCTTTATTTATTAATTAAAACATTTGAGGTTATAAATTTTTCTTTGACTGTAGCTTTAGCTACACTCCATCAGTTTTTGTGTGTGGTATTCTCAATTCATGTCTATACAGTCTAGAATTATAATTTTTATTTTTCTTTGAATTACGATTTGAGTGCTTAATTTCATTTTTTAAAATTATACTAAAAATTTCTCTTTAACAAATTTTATATAGAGTTTTTCTCAAATGTTTATATACATTTAGTAATCTGATATCCTTGATTTCCACAACAAATACACTTGACTTAATGGCACTTTGCTATGCACAAATGATTTCTAAGGTCACATTTTTGCCTTTTGGATCATCCTTGTTTAGCTAAGATCCTCTTCTCCATTCTTTTTTTTTTTTTTTTTTTTTTTTGTGGGGAAGACCAGCCCTGAGCTAACATCCGTCGCCAATCCTCCCCTTTTTGCCGAGGAAGACCGGCCGTGGGCTAACATCGCGCCCATCTTCCTCCACTTTATATGGGACGCCGCCGCAGCATGGCTGACAGGCAGTGCGTCGGCGGGCGCCCGGGATCCGAACTCGTGAACCCCGGGCTGCCAAGCGCGGACGAAACCGCTGCGCCACCGGGCGGCCCCCTCTCCATTCTTAAGAAAAATAAATAAAACTTCCTAGCAGGTAGTAGAGACCATCCCCCAACTTGCTACAGCCCAGCTTCCCATTCATATTGCCAAGTTCAAACCTCAAACCAAGCTGCTTTACTGGAACTGTTACCACAAGCAAAATCCCTCCTACACAAAGTCCCAGTGTTTTCTATACTTGCCCTTTCATTCATGAATAGAATGAATAGAGCCTCTGACCCTGACCTGCTTGATTAAAGCCCGCCACGTTCTCTGGCAGGCCTTTTCTCCTGGTAGAACTTCCATGCCAAATCCAGTTCCTCTGTGGGAACTTCACACTGACCTCCTTGCCTGCAGAAGTATGGTATACTATAAATAGCATCCTTTCCCTGAATTCATAGTCAGGGTTCCCACACTATATTGTCTCTCTCTGAGTAGTTGCTTTTTGCCTCAGAAGGGAGACCTAAGACTCAGGTCCAGCATGTGCCCCAAAGGCTTATTCCTGTTGTTACTTCCTCTCCCAGGAGCTGCACACATTCTCTTTTCTTTTCCTGAAAATTCAGAAAAATAAGTGATGCCCCCATATTTTGCTTCCTCCCTCTGCTCATGCTCCCTATATACTTCCCATTTTGCACCATGCCACAATTCTAGAACATTTTACCTTCAAAGTCCCAGTATGAATGAACACTAGCAATCTCATATCACCACAATAAAATACAGATGAGAAAATCTCAGGGACCCTCAGCTAAATTCCTGGAGTTCTGCTCTTTAATCCCCCTCTTAGGAGAACAAGTGAAGCCCAGCCCATGCCCCAGCCAACAACCAGCAGCAGTACTTTAGTACACGGCAGCCCACGATGGGAAGCCCAAGTCAGATTCCTGCAAGGGGCATGCAGAGCCAAGCCGAGAGCCACATTCAAATGTCAAGGCCAGAGCACAGAAGCAGAGCCAATGTTCGCATGAACTGGATTGGAATGGGAGCAAATCAGGCAAGACTGGCACCAACTGCACTGAGTATCTCCTGCTCCCTTTGCTAATGAGTGAGAATATGGTGTGTGTGGATGGTGGGTTGACTTGAAGAAATATTGTTGAACCAAATATCTACATCTCCTGCTAACAGACATGCAATTTCTTGTTTGTGTTAGATTCTGCATGCCTTATACCCACACTGCTTTCCCCAGTGGCCTCCATTTCTGGATGTCTTCCATTTGTATCACTGAGGTATCTCACAGGTTTCTGTTCACATACTTGGAGATTCTCTTGGCTAGCTTCATCTCAATATGTACTTCTCATTCACAGGCAAAGCTCATTTAATCCTTACAAGAATGGGGTGAAGTATGTAGAGAAGGTATTGTGCCCATCTTACAGATGTGGAAACAGAGGCATTAAGAGATTAAGTGATTTGTCCAAACAGATTAGTGGCAGTGCAGCATCTGGGCTAGAATTTGTATCTCCTACCTTGGTTCCAATCAGTTATCTTAGAATTATGCTGAAGTGTGTAGAATTGTGTTCGTCTCCAATGGACAAGTCCAGATGGAAAGCAGTAGATATCTAGCTTTCCTTACCTACATACTACTAAAATGGCACCGGTATAAACTCACCACCCTCTCAAATCAAATATGCATATTCTGTAGTCACATGTCTTCAGGCCACCAATATACTCCCTTGTCAATCTCAGATGACTGTTCTCAGTTTTATCCTATTTTACCTTCAACCAGCAGTATACCCCGGTCCTGTAACCTGGAGCTTCTTTGGATCCTCAGTAGATTTTGCACTGTAAATATTAAACTTGTAAAGTTCTATAAATCTTAGAGATGAGAAACAGTTACCAGAGCCCCTAGGAAGAGCAGTCTTGCTCCCTTCTCTATGGAACTACACAGGTCCCTTATTCTCCCCAATATCAACCAGATGAGTTCTGGAGTGCTGTGCATTTGACAGCAATTTCATTTAGAAAGGGGAGAAATTGTTTCTAAAGTTAAGGGTATGGGAGGAGGGAAATCAAGGTTTGGTGTTGATTTCTCTTGTGTTTCAGCAACATTCTATGACTATGCCCATACATAGCCCAATGCTTGGCAAGGCTACTCTGTAAATGAAATGTGCCGTACCTCTGTGCATACAGGAAGAATGTGTAAAAGCGCACACTTCCTGACATGTCAGGCCATTTGGACTCATTCTGCCACAGCACAACTTCTGGCCTCAGGGATGCACTGGTAACCTCTGATAACAGAGTCATGATTTTTGTTTACACCTGCCAACAAACCCCCACTTTCTACCACTTCTTCTGGGGGATACAAGCAGCAAGCAAGGGCTTTTCCAGCTCTGGAAGCTTCTTAGGAGAATCCATTCTAGGGCAGTCCCCTTGGGCCACTGATCCTAAAGTCACCTACTGAGGTTCTATGAGGAGGGAACAACACAAGAAAACTTTTATTCAAACAAGTTCAGAAATAAGATGCCCACCCTCCAGGAACTTGGAACAATAGAGCTAATCAGGATACAGACATGAAAATTATGTTACAGGAATCAAGATGAAGATCATCTTCCCGTTTGTACCCAGAAACACATACACACCTACTCACACAGGGGCTCCAGGCTTTTTCCAACACAACCCATCCCCTACAGCACTGTTAACCCGTGACACCTCTCAGCGTCATGTTCTTCATACTATTCTAAGTTGGAAAAAATCTTATTGTCTAAAGGGTAAAAGTGGCAAATTTCTGGCAAGAAGACCAGAATGTTCTCCTCCCATGTCTTCCTATTTAAACACTGAAGCTACTGAACCCTACCTTAGTCTGATATTCCTGAAACACAGTGCTCCAGACAATCACTACCATTAGATCTTACCTAGTTAAAATTTAACTGCTCATATTTTTCTCGTATTTACCACTAAGGCTTTGTTCTCTACTTACCATTGATATATTGATTTATTCATTCATTCGACATCTTGAACTGCTATCATACACTGCACAGCAGGAATAAGGGAGACAAAGCTGAAGCCAAGGAGCCTGGGGAGGAGGCCGTATCAGGTGACGATGGGCAGGGAAAAATGGGCACAATCTGAGAGTGAGGACACAGGTGGATGATCAGGTTTGGAAAGGAAGGTTGATGAGTATGGGTTTGGGTATTTTTTTGTTGGAAATTTCTTTATGATAATCAAGTATAGACATCCATTAGGCATTTGGATAGAAAAGGAGAAAGGTATGGGCCCAATCTATAGATTACAGAGTCATCAGAGAAATTGTGTGGGCTGAGAAGGCTGCCAAGACCAGACCTGGAAGCACACCAGACTACAAGCACTGAGGACAAGGTGAGAAAGACACTGAGGAAGGTCAAAGAAGTGGCTGAGGAACTGAAAGAGCATGGAGCCAGGGCACCTAAAGGAGTGGCGGTTTCTCTTTTTAGAAGACACAACACATAACACATTTTTCTTTCCATTCACAAATTCTGTCAATAAAACAATCCAAAATATTTATTGACGGTGCACCTTTAAGGAACAACAAATTTTACAAGACACTGTCCTCACCTTCAAGGACTTTGAATCTGGGGGAGGTGTGTACATTAATAGATATGACATGCAAGCATCCTATTTCTCCCCAACAGTGAGTAATGACTGTGGGTTGATTATAAATTATTCAAGTTAATGGCAGAAGTGAACAAAACACCAGTAATGAATTTGCATTAGGATTTTCATCTTTTAGCCTTTAAATATGTGTGGTTCTATCCCTTAGCATGATGTGAAGTCACAGGGAACATTACCTCCTTGAAAGCAAACACTAAGGTTTAAGTTTCCGGAGCACAGCCAGGACCAAATGGAGTGTTGACCAAAGGCAGCTGAAAGCAATATAACTGGAAGGACAGTCTGAACTGTGGTCACAGAGGGGGGAAAAGGGTCCAAACTAGAACAGCGGTGCCAGACACTTAGGTCAACAGGATAAAGCAAGGCCTTAACAGAAAACCCAGTCAAGGGATTAGAAGTCAGGAAAAGGGCAAACAGGTTGGGAAGTAGAACGAATACAGAATGCAAAGGGGGCCAGAGCAAGTGTCAGAGATGGGCTGAATGTGGAGGCAGATTCATGGCTCAGGAATATGACTGACGACCTAAAAGAGTGGCAGGATTGGATCAGACGCCTAAAAACAGATCAGCTTCTGCAGTTTCAGGTACAAGAAAGTCTCAGTGAAAGGAGATACCTCTACATTTGACTGGCAACCAAACTCAACCCACTGGTGGCAGCATCCCATTTCCCCCTTTGGAGTCTTATATTGGCCTGTGGTTGTGACTGATTGTGGCCAGGGGTAGCCTATTTCCCTTTGTCTCCCAGGCTGTAATCACTGTTGAAGACTAGATGTGGATGATATATTTGTAAATGTGTAATAGAATGGTAAGTGACAGGCATTTCCCAATATAATTAGATAAGTAAATGAATGAAATAAACCAACACTTATCAGGACAGCTGAAAACCGGAGTCATTTGGAAATGTTTCTTATTAAAAGGGAGGGTATGGAAGACTCTCCATGGTTTTCCCTTCTACTCCTTTCATTTACCTTTAATTTTTTTTTTCCGTGCAGGTTAAAGCTGACTCCACATCCTAAGGGACCAACACAAGCCATCAAGTTAAATGATGTCCCTGATAGCTCCGTGGATCAATAGTTATATAGGCCTATTCCTCATCTGAGCTCTGTCAGGGCCCAAATTATACACTGCACATGAAAACCACCCCCTGGATTTACTGCTTCTGCATCCCCCAGCCACGGCAGGTGGCTTATCACCCTGCATTTCTTTCTTTTAAGCTTTAACTAAGCCTTTGCCACTGATTTTTCAACATTTCCAAAGTGGCAGAGCAGCAATTGGCCAAGTTCTCCTCCCTTCTACAAAACAGCAATGATTTCCTTGACTTTTAAAGAAACTCTTTAATGTCCTATTTCTCTCACAGAGGTATGAAAAATCTTCATGTTGAAGGACATACATTTGGCAGAGATTACAATAGTATGAGGAAGCAGACGAGAACTTGGGCCATCTACAGTATTTTTGATGCTTGTAGGATAATCCACTAGACTCTGGACCATCAGCAATTGTGGGGGAGTGGCTGATAAACTGAAACCTCTAGTTCTACTTCTGATACTCAGGTGCTGGGTAAGTCGCCTCACCTCTCCATGCCTTGGTTCTTCTCTTTCTTAAATGGGAATGATTCCACTTCCCAGTACTACCTCATGGAGGTAACCTAAATTAAATTGATTAACCTAAATCAAATAGAGTATAAATGAAAACATTTCATGCTCGTGGGAGGGAAGATGTCCTATCAATTCTAGGTTCTATTATTATTTAATATTTCTATATCTCAGATTGATCTGGTCTTATGAATCACTTTATAACAAAGTGGACTTGAACTATATTGAACTGTTTTCGAGCTTCCTAATCTCCCACTTGTGTCAGATGTCTAGAATTATAGCCCTCTGAAACAATGTGTGAAGTATGACTTTAAGATATGGAGACCAACTCTTGCCTGTGGTTAAGAGACAACATCGCAAGGCTTTCTCATCAGTGTCCAGGGCAAAGAGGCTCATGGGGGTCAGCCTGGTAGCCAGATTAATGAGTTGTCTTACTTGTGTGAACTGTGATCTTCAAATTTGTCTCGGTTTGACCCATCTTTCTTATCTTCTTGTATGTGTTCTTGGGACGTGGGGTAGTGGCACTCTGCTTCAGCAGCCCTGGATTCATGGTTTCAGACCCCAGGCATGGACCTACACATCATTCATCAAGCCAAGCTGTGGCAGGCATCCCACATATACAGGAGAGGAAGATGGGCATGGATGCTAGCCCAGAGCCAATCTTCCTCAGCAAAAAGAGGAGGATTGGCAACAGATGTTAGCTCAGGGCTAATCTTCCTCACCAAATAAATAAATAAATAAACAAGAGAAACTGTGTTCTGTTGGTCCAAATATGTGGATACAGTTTCAACATACAGTCTCCCCTGCTTTGTGCTGTTGTAAATGTTGTTTTATACTCTAGTGTCCAGTTACCCCCTTACTGACCCAGTTATAATCTGTCTTACATAGCTTTAGCTGTTTATTTTAATAATAAGAAAAAGTGATGCACTCCTCTAATTTCAAGCATATCTCTCACTAGCTACTATACTCCTGCGCCCAATTATATCAACCCAATGTTTTCCACACCATCCTATTCTGAGTTCCTATAACCAACACTTCATTATGACCTATCATTTTTAGCTCATCTTAACCAACATTTAGTTAGCTCATTGAAAACATTTGAGTACCTTCTATTTCTAAATCTGACTCAGCTATAAAATTGTGGGGAAGTGATCAGTGCTGCTTTTGTATTTCCAGGCCTAGACCACAGTTTTGTGGTCAGGCGTACAGGTCAATTTCTAAATGTTTGAATTTAATCAGCATTCAATTGCACAAGCTGTGCAGAAAATGAATTGCAGACTTAAATTGACTTCCCTGCCTGTAGGAGAGAAGGACCATTACCATCGCTACTCACAGAGAGTCAATTCAGATCATTCTCCCAAGACTCTCTGGCATTGCCTGGGGACCTTGAGACCTGGATTGGGTCACTGGGTCTCTACCGTACTCCCCAGTGTCAGCACACAGCAGTGACACACATCCTGTTCCTTGCATATGTTGAACATATTCCCCTTTTTTCTCTACCTCCCTGGATTGTTGTAAAACTCAAATGATGCTGTAGAATAATAACTAGTATATAGAGCTTTATAGAGTTGAAGGTGTCTTTTCATATAAATGGGGGGGAAGCATTGAAAATTTAAGTCTGCTGTTAATAATAATAATAGTAAACAAATGTTTTACTCAGTTTTCAGTTTTTCTTTTATTTCTGGGTGGTCAGCTCTTCTGAAATACTGGCACATTGCAGATGTTGATGAGTTCCCCATTAGTCCTTTAAGCTCAAAAGATTTCAGTTTCCTGACCATGACCCAGCCATCTAAATAGAATCTCTTTTCATCATTTGAATTGACTTGCATTCATTGATACCCCACTCCAACTATAGATCATCTCCAAGTTTCTTATTCTGCTTAATAGCTGCATTGCTATTCTTTTGAGTTGGCAGAGAGCTCAAGTTACCCGTGTACAGCAAATGGCTTATGAAGTAATATTGGTCCTGATGCCTGATCTTAAACTCAAAGTCAGTGCTATTTAGTTTTATCCTTTATGGATTCAGTCCACAAGGAGAATTACAATAGACCGAGCAAGTCTCCCTGAAACAGTCACTGCTTTAGGAGCAGAGCCTTTAATTTGAAGGTACTTTCCCCAGTTGAAAGCTGTAATAATGCTTCATTCCGTTTGGCAACAAAACAAAGAACTGGAGGATTTATAAACTGACAGATCCTCTAATAATTGTGAGTGAGAGATCAAATTTGCATTCTTTTATGTGACTGGGTGACACATTTCATCACCTATTCTGACTTTGGGGCCTTATTAATAGCCAATTTGCACACAAGCAATTGGCATGATGACCCAAATCAATCATAACCATGATGGAAAATGCTCCACAGGACAATGACAAAATCCACTGGCATCCCGGTTGTACAGATCGGCAAGCTGTGAAGGCAACCTACCTGAACATGCCACCTCCTAACTTCTGAAGGTTGATTCAGCTCATCTGACACACTAGAGGTTGTGCCCTTCCTCACTGCTCTACAAACATCCCTCAATGGTCAATGAAGGGAATGACATTCCCAAATGGAGACTGACAGGAGACAAAAGCCAGGGTGTTTCTGGATTGTTTAAAAGTATTCATGGAAAGGCCATGGTGGTAAAACAAGTTTCAGAAGGAATGTGTTTTGTGCCCATTAGAACATGTGTGGTTTATAGACATGGACTGTTTGTGGTTTGTAGACATGGACTATTTGTGGTCCGTAGACATGGACTTCAATCCTTGTGTTGACACGTAGAGAGACACCCACTAGAGTAATTCTTCTGGTCTTATGGGCCACTCCTTACTCACAAACAGTCCACAGATGGAAGGTGAAAACTAATGGTCCACACTTCTAAGTTATGAGAAAACTATGAAACCTAAGAATTTACTCTTCTCTTTCTTAAACCAGAGTAATGCTGCAATCCTAGAAGAGTACATCTGCTTTAAAAATGCCAATTTTGCTTTAAGTGGGCAATCCTAGGGTCTAGACTGGAAGTGGGGGCTGGGGAGAGCAGAGCATATTAGGAAGCCCATTTGGTTGCATATCTAGGTAATGGTTAAAGTTAAGCATTTTGTTTCCATCTGACTGGGTCCTGTGTTGATCTTTCACTTGGCTCTGGATTCAGGCAAAGAAGAGAGGGGTGTTATTTATGGGGTCCCTAAAATTTCAACATCTTCATTAGGTAGCCATAGGACTTAAGGTATTATTAGCTGATATAATAAACTAACTCCAACATTTCACTGTCTTGGAACAGTAAACTCAGGTAACAGTTCAATTTAGCATTCCCAGTTGAGTGGAGATCCTCCAAGGAGTGAATCAAGGGCCTGGCTGCTTTCATGCTCCGGTTCTGCTATCTTTAACATGTGGCTTCCAAAGCTACCATAAAAGTCAGTGTCATTCTAGCAAGCCAGAGAAGAAGGGAGTTTGGAAGATGCATGCAGGAGGATTTTATGGGCCAGGCCTGGAAGTGGTGCATACCACTTCTCCCCACATTCCTCTGGCTAGAACACAGTTACAGGGCCACAAAAGGGAGGCTGGGTAACGTATTTGAGCTGTATGCTTGGGAAGAAGAGGAAATGGGTTTGGTGAGCATCTAGCAGTCTCTAGTGCTACAGTGGCAGTCTAGAAAAAAACAAAAAGCCAATCAATTAGGTTTCAGATCATTATCAGCACAGTTATATTAGGATAGAGATGCCTCAAAAATGAAGGGTGTGAGAATTTTCCAATCTCCTCTACATAGCAAACACTATTATTAGACAACCCGTCAAGTGGTATAAAGATTTGTTAAAGGCAAACCTTGGGATTTGCATTGTTTACTGCCATCATGCACTTTGAACCTGCTAACCACCTCTGTGCCATGCCACCAGCACTGAGTATGCACAAGTTCCAGGCACCCCTGCCTTCTTCTTGGACTCTCAAGTATTTTCTCACCTTGTATTTCACTTCCCATCCCAATCTTGACTGTCCAGCTCTCGACCTCTTGTTTCATCCCTGTCCCTGGAATGGGCACCTCTCAGTTACTGCTCAGTCTCCCCTTGGCCTTGACCCTGATATTGCCTTTCTGTCCATTATCTTACCCTGACGATTGGCACTCACTCCTCTGGCCACTGAAGCTGACAACTCAGTCAACTTCCGGTCTGAATCACAGGACCTAGCCTCAGCACCAGCCCTCAGACCTACAGAGGTTTTCCCATTCTCTGGTAACAAGGAATAGGACATGCATGCTTTAGGAAAATATATTATACCTGACCTACAAAATTCCCCGCCCAGCTAGATTTTTGATTTTAGTTAACAAAAAGCATTCTACATACATTATCTGATGTTAATCTGATCAAAATCATCCAAAGATGTTGGCAACACTGTCAACCCCATTTTAAAGAGGAGGGAAATGAGACTTAGTGAAGCACAGTATCTTAGGAACATCGCACTCAAGGGCTTCTGTTTGAACCCAGTTATTCCTGACTCCTAAGCCGAAGCTCTGGAAAAAAGAACCATGTATAATTAGCAGTGTTCAGGTTTAGATGAGACAGGAGTACACTAGGTTAATAGCAGGTTCCTGGATGTTGATCTGGTTCCGGACTGTACAGGTCTCTCCCCAGAACGACAACTATTAAGGAGCAGTATTACAGGCCAGTTCATTCAGTGGAATCCCAGACCTCATCACTTCTGAGTAACCACAATCACAGTTCCAGATGGTTCTGATTGGCTTCACTGTCCTTGACCCTTTTGGGGATATGGTTGTTACCTCCTTGTGCAAATTATATACTTTCTGTTTATTAGTCATGACCTGATTTTTCTGACAATGTGAGGAAATCTTCTCAGCCCCAAATGTCTGCCAATGATTTGTGGATGGCAGGTAAGCATATTAGCAGGCTATATTTAACGCAATTTGAAATTTCATTGTCTTTCAGTAAAAGGCAGCTGTTTCCAGATGTCATGAATCAACCTTTATGTCTGACTGACGTGGTGTTTGCAGGAAACATCTTGCAATACTGTCGTGTGTTACTGGGAGCTTCTTGGATGAGATTATTTGCAAGTCAGAACCTGCTGCTTTCTAGTGAATTGTTATTTGGATTGCTTCAGTAACCTCCTGTTCAAAAATGACAATAGGTTGACAACTCCATGGTTCTTCTGCCCCATTTGGTTTTCTCACAACCACGATGTTACAGCCATTCGGTATTAGGATCTTCACAGACATTTGCCAACAATTCAATCACACATCATACTCGAGGAACACACTCAGTCACAGCAATTGGTGCCATTGTCAAGCCCCAGAACATTTTATTTGGTTTTCCTGGAATTACTTATCTTAATTTTTCAAATCCTGAATTTCCTTCTATTTCTGTAATGTTTTGAGTACTGAGTTAATTTTTGTGTGCATTTGTCAATTATTCCCATCAACTTATCTTCACTTAAGTCACTCAATGTAAGATACTAATTAGCTGAGCAATTTTATTGTTTAGTCTGTCAGGTCCATGGTTATTTTTATACCATGTAAGTCTTCCCAGGCTTTTGGTGACTCTGCCAAATTTCTGTCCCTTTGTTTTATTACATTTCATCCCATTCACCCCTTTACTGCTATAATATGGATTAATTTAAGTCATTTTTCCTACTGCTGTAACAATGCAATAGTAAATGCTTTATGCATATTATTTTAGACCAGATATATCATTTGGCTATTGAGGTAATGCATAATAGCCTAATTATTGCAGGGTAGGAAATTTGGGAAGTGTGATGTCTTTTATTAGGTCAGAGTACAAAAGAAATTCAAAGCCACAATGAATGTAATTCTTGCAAACAATCGTTGAGTGCTATGGTTTTCAAAAACTAGCAGAGTTCAATTCCATATTTATACCTTTACTTCCCTTTTCCAAGCAGTACAATGCTCTCTACCCTTATTCAAATTCCCATTCATTGTTCCCAGACCTGAGCTCTCACATCTGATGATGCGAGATCTCATTTCTGATTCAATAACTAGGCTTCTCTTTACCATGACTAGGTTCAGATTTTCCACATTTTACTTACTTAGCCTGGCTGTCAGTTTAAGATATTTGGTAATAAAATGTGGCTACCTTGCAGGTCTGCACATCATCACCTCAATTCCCAATAGAGAGGTCTCCAACAACTGTGCATTTACTGGGTCTTCCTTTAACACCCTCTTAGCAATCCGGCTCGAGTGGATGACTGACTGTCAGCCAGAACACTTCGGACAGTCACACCTCGCTGGGCTTGGGTGTGCCTTAAATCTCTGGTTCCAGACCATCAGGCCCCACCAGCTACTCACAACTATTTCCAGTGTATAAGGCCATTCCTGAGTGAAAAGACCATCAGTCTCCCCATGGACTCACCTCTAATTCTCCTTTCCCTGACAGAGTGACTACTCTGGCCCCACAATGAGCTACTAAAACCTTTATGGAGCATCAGAGCCCTGTGAAGCAACTGTGGCACGGCTTGCCTCTCATGCACAAGGACACTGAGCTGGGTTTTGAGAGGCTTGTAATTAGTATAATTACTTTATTTTGATTGCTGAGGTTAACAACATGGGCAATGCCCAAGTATATTAACATCATCAATTGATGAGTTGGAGTTTTAAAAATCTGATTATATGACATGTGTTCAGCCATATCACCCTCTGCGTTGCTGCTGGGGAATAACTAATGCCTTGTTCTTTAAGATGCTTAAATAATTTTGCCTGTGATACTGTGCCAGGTGTGAGTAAAACCTAAAGTAATGAGCTCCCCATATACTTTACTGCGTGTGTGTGTTTGTGCTTGCATGAGTGCCATTTTAAAATGGCATCCAAGAGAGCAAGAAGCTCATCATTCAGTTGATCAGGAGCATGCCAGCAGAGTTCAAAATATCTTTGTGAGACAGACAGCTCTTTCCTATGTTAATCTCCAGAGGGAACTGATAAACAAATGTTTCTCAACTGGGGTCATATGGCAATGTCAAAATTTGGCAAAATTTTGATAAACATTTTCATTGTCACAGTTTAGGGTGGGAGGAAGTATGCTATTAGCATCTAGTGAATAGAGGCCAGGGATGCTGCTAAACTTCCTACAACACACAGCATAGCCACCCATAATGCAGAATTCTTTGGCTCAAAATGGCAATAGTAGAAAGGTTGAGAAACCTTGGGTTAAACCATAGAAGAAGACATTAAAAGGGTTAAGAGAAGTATACAGGATTTTCCAAAAATAACAAATTCCAACAGTTCACCCGTTCAAAATTATTCAACAAAGACTACAAAAATTCTGAAACAGTAAGCTTCATCTACTGGAGTATCCTAAAAATTGGAAGACCTCAGGTTGCCTTTTCAAAGTTAAACCTTTTAGGCATGTTGAAAACTCCCTGAAATTATGACTTGAGATTCAAATGAACAATCTGCTTTTATTCTAGTACCAAAGGCTATTTCCCTTATAAGGAAAGCTAGGATGATGAATCCCCCTGCCCCTCACCCCAGTCATCCCACAGTTATACCAGGACTCCCTCATGAAATCATGCTGTGCGTGACAGAGCCAACAGGCAGAATTTTACTTAAAGATGATCATTACCCAAGGTTATAAAACACAGTCCCTACTCTGGGTGATCAAAAATGAAGTGCTAGCTTTGTACTGCAAATAGACATATGGTTTAATTTATGTTAAAATAGGTTATTGTGGCCTAAATTCTGAGTCTTCCCAAAATTATTGCCTTGCTTGTGCATTGTGACTCAAATAAATGAAATAAAAATTAAGGTAAATTCTTGACTGATTAAAATGTAAATACTACTTGCAAGAGTGGACTTTCAATCCTTCAGATCTTGGCACAAAGTAGTTATAAAAGTTTGCTGAATTTCTTATATCTATTCCCAATGACAGTGGGGAAGGTAAAGAGATGGAGCTACAGATGGACAGGTCCCACAAATATCTGATCTTCAACAATCAAGGCATTTGTCCAGGGAGGCCCAGGAACTCCAGAATCCTGATTTCAGCCATCCATACCACCTCGGCAGTGGTCCAGAAACTTACATGCACAGAAGACAATGGTGAGAACATTTGTCTTTTACTAGCAGCTGAGGCTTTGGCCCCAAATCCCAGGTGGATGTTGAGCCCTGGGGTGCTTTGCTGCCTGCCAGAACTCCTCTTGGCCAGACTAGGGAGGCTGAAGTAGCTTTATTTCCCCTGAATCTTACACTAGTTTCCACTTAACTTTTTGAAAGGAGTGAGAAGGGGGACATCTCTTCCACAGTGAAAGTGGGTATCTCTTACCTCTGGCCTCCTAAAGGGCAGAGCATCTAAAGAAAGAATGGGCAATACAAGGAGAAAGAAACAGACAGATGGACCTTACCAGGCCTTCCTCCAAGCACAGCAAGTCTCGACATAGCCCTGCCTTACCTCTGTAGGCCCTCAGAAGGAGCTGCACCCAGAAAGACTAACAGAGTGGTTGCCATGAAATGAGCTTATTTATTCTATTCTAGATAAGGCTCTACCTCTTAGAAAATGAGACCCAGTGAATGCCCTCAAGTCTGACCAATCCATGCACAGCCCACCTCCTCCTCCTTGGAGGTGGGATCCAAGTGAAGGTGGGGACTGTGACCTCCCTTAGGCCTAATCAACTGAAATGATTAACAGGGGCTTTGATGGAAGTGCGGAGGAATGAAGAATCAAGTGATTCCGAGTTTGTGGGCTTTAAGAGAAAACAAGCCAAATGGAGAAGTAGCATAACCAGGAAGCAACAAGAAAGCTCAGGGCATCAGGAAAATGGGATCAAGGGGTCAGAAAAGAGTACAGAAAGTGGCTGTGAGAGAGCCAAAGGCAAACGAGCCTTTGCAAAATCTTGCTTAGACCAGCTGAATGTCTGAAGGTCTTTTCCCATCGATGGCTCTGTCCCCAAGGTAGAGCTGCGTTCCAGGGATGACCCCTCACCCAACCAGATTTCTTACAGAGATGTCCACCCACACCCAGAACTTCTTAACCAAGTACCAATGGTTCAAGTTGCTGCTCAGACAAATTTAAATTGTGGCATTGTATATCATAGCTCCAATCTAAGTTGCCTTACGGAAGATTCTGGGCTGCAAATCAGAGATTTCTGAGATATTAAGATAACCGAAAAGACAACCACCATTGTAGATTTACGGCCAAAGCTTCAAGTAGTAAGACTGGCTGCAGTGAAAGGTAGGTAGTTTGAAGAGGTTGACAGTTTCTGGGAACATTCAGAACCATTATTTGAAATTAACTGCACTATCATGTAGACTCCACTTCAACATGCTGTGCAGGTTAATGGCAGAGAGGGCACCCATATTTGCTTAATATTTCCCACAGCACCTGCTAGGTTGGATGGTGGAAGAGGACCCCAGTGCAGCAAGCTCAGCATTCTTATCTACCAAAAAATTTATTCTCGTCTACTCAAAGTTGTGAATAAGCCCGTTGTTGGACTGATTTGAGATTCATGAGTACTCTGCTAAAGAGGAAAGGGACTAAGAAAAGGCCCCAGAGGAATTGGCAGGAATGTGGAAAATGAGGGGCTGAGAAATACCACCATGAATATGTACAGCAAACACCCCATCCCATTCTTATTGTTGGGGATTTTTGCCTTGCACTAGCTTAAAATTGAGCAAATGTACCATTTCGGAATGTCCTTGGGAGAAGATAGTCACATAAGGAAAGTCAGCCAAGATTCAACCAGGACATGCAGAATTACTGCACTCAGGCTGAAAAGAGTTAATTTTTTAAATGCTTTATATAAAAAAGTTTGATAAGGACAGAAGCTACGGAAGAAGTTTCCAAAGTAAATTTGCCTTGGAATGAGGACACAAATGCAAGGCTGCCTGCTACTCAACAGGGAGGTAACTTCAGCTCTCATCATCATCCCTTCAAATTGGGGTCAGCCCTGGGGATGTAGCCACAGCTCTAAAGATACACATTTCTGGCACCAACTGAACGGGGCAGCTGGCTGGCAAGCCATGAAAGTAACTGCCCACTCAGCAGAGCTTGTCTCTGGATTTCAGAACCTGCCTTTATCTTTCTGGCCCTCCTCCCCACCACTATTTTTTGTCTCATTCCTAGTTCCCTTTACTTCTCCTCTTTTCTCCTTTGTGTGTCCTAGGCCCTTCCATGTGGAGCTGATTTGACGATAGCAGCCAAGCTTTAGCTTCTTAATTTGTTTCACTTGGAGTTTTCCAATTTAAAGCTTTCAGGAGTTTCGTCTCACATTATAATTCTGATTAAGTGGCTCCTGCTTTGCCTCCCTCCTAGGCTTGTTATAAGAACAGAGGAGTGTTGGGTTCTTCGTGTCTATAATGGGCCCAGAACTCCCTAGAGGGAGATTTTATATTTAAAACAACAAAAATAACTTTCATTACAATTAATATAAGAAAAATGAGGCTCCCCATGTAGAATCTCAATAAGCCTCCAGTATATTAAACATTCAGGAAAGAGATTTGCTAAGACTCAGCCGATTATGACCCAGGTGGGGCACCATAGTTAATGGGGCTGGGAAGCAGATGACACTAGGTCATGTTCAGGGCTGCCAGTTGCCACAGCAACTTGAACTATCTTCAGCAGTATTCTCACTCCTATGTTAAAGAACCACATTCTCAAAGCAGAGAGGTGAGAGAGATCTGATCAGCTTCCCTCTGACAACCATCCTCTAACTCACTGACCCTCCTCTCCATTAGGTGTAAGGCTTGCTCCAATATAGGGCATTTTTTTCCAAACAATAATGTAAGTTTTAAATGAGGTGGACCATGGTTTGAATCCAGCCCCTCTCTACTGTGCTATTTCCATGATTCTGGGCAAGCTGCTTAACTTCTTTGAACCTCAGTGTCCACTTTTGGAAATTAGGATTGTGTGAGTCAGTTTTGCTGCATAACAAACAATCTCAAAAATCTCAGTGTCTTAAAACACAGATTCTCTTGCTCATTGGTCTGCCGGTAGTTGTAGGTCTACTGGGATTGGCTGGGATCAGCAGGGATGGGCTCTAGGCTGTGGGTTGGGTTCACATATTTCCTTATTCTCCTTGGACCAGTGGCAACCCAGGGAATGTTCTTCTCATGGCAAGCCACAAAAGCACAAAGTGGCAAGCCAAACTGTGCAAGCACATCTAACATCCCTGGTCAAGTCATGTCTGCTAAGATCTCACTGTAAAGCAGTCACACAACCTAATCTAAAGTCAAGTGGTAGGAAGTGCACTCTATCACCCCTCCTCCAATGAAGTCTTTGTAAAGCCCCAGAGGGAGTGAAGAATTGAGATCCAATCTCCCACAATTGAAATAACTATCACATAACGGTGTTGTAAAGATTAAATGAGATCAAAATACGTAAGGCTCAGGACAGTAGGTGCTGAATAAGTGATAGCTATTATTAAGGGTTAACAAATAGTATTTCTGATATCTATGACTATCTACACAAAAGTTCCAAAATGAGACAGTTAGACATCACTTTATTGCCCTTTAATGAATTTTATTAACTGTAATTACTAAAACATAGCCACAGGCTTGTGCTCCCTGTCTCTGTGTAACTCTGATGAGGCAGATAAGACAAGGCAAGCTACCAAGAGGCTTACACAAACTCAAAAGCTGGAAAAGCCTGTCCTTGGACCCCCAGGCTCCCTGTTCTGAGCAGCTTTCTCCAACTGCTCTGACCTTATTTAACACAGCACAGAAGGTCTCCAAACACTCAGTCCTACGTCCCTGCCTTAATTAGAAACCATTAGTACCTCTGGAAAAGGATGCCCCCTTCTCTCCATATCCACATAAGGCTAATGGGAGAGCAGGAATGGTGATATGGTGGCTGATTTCTAGTCTCTTCTCATACAAATCTCTCTCCTTTTCTCCACTTCCTCTAGGGAAGGGCCTTTCCATGTGGGGGCGGGGGGGGGTTGTTTTAATCTCTCATGATGATACTAGGGCCCCTTCTCCTGGATCCACAGCCCGTCCCTCCTGTCCCATTTCACATACACACTCTGCTACCTCCCACCCAAGGTGAATTTCCAAGCAAATTACCTAAAATATAGGGACCATTCAAGCTAGTAGGGACCTGAGAGGCTTCAGAACATCTCAGCACTCTACGAGAGCTGAGCCTTTAGACAGGAAACGACATTCCTGGGTTGAAATGTCCACTCGGTCACCTCTTAGGTGGACCCAGGGCATGTTATTTGGACTCTTTAGAACTCCTTTTTAGCAATTATAAAATGGGATTAAAAACACCTGCCTTGAAATATCACTGATGGGATCAGATAAGATCATTTACTACTAAGAAATTATTTACTGAGTGCTTGTTTGCCAGGTCCAAAGGATGAAAGACATGGCCACTTCCCTCCAAAGTCTACAGGCTAGTCCCAGGCACACTATGGGAGCTCAGTAAGCTGTCACTATTATCATCATTTACATTCATCTGGTGGCAATGTGTAAGATATTTAATTTCATGGTACTGGAACCCTTCTACAGGAATGAACAGCAGTCTGAGAGCTGTAGCAGTTGCTGGAAGCTGCCTACTATGCCAGCATCATGGTGAGTAATGGCTGGGTAGCTGGGGGTAATGAATGACCAAGGAAGCTATGGCAGCATGGCCACACAGGAAACTCACGGCAGCAGCTGGTTACTACCCAATACAGAAATGTTTCAACATTTTAACAACTTGTTAAACATTGGTAACATTCTAATTACCAGTGATATTGTTATATTTTAAACGATAAATATGCATTTATCATTAAAGTCATATCATACACTTTTGATATCTCTTTTTTCTACCTATATGTTACAATAAAGGAATAATGCTCTCTTATGTATGTTGCTTTTACTGACCAGTGATGTTGGGTGAAGGTGATATTCCAGCTCCAGCTTTGAAACGTACACGTGATATGGCCAAGGAGGAACCATCCTGCCACAGGGACCAAAGATCCCTCCCCAACCACCACACATAGGGCCAAAGCAGAATCAAATGACTCCAAAGTCAAGGTTGAAGGAAGCACCACTGTGTCAGGTGTCAGGGATTCCCAGCCACTGTGTTTGGATGCTCCACCCTCCTGAGGGCCTCCTGTCCCATGAGGGCTCACTTCCTCGGGGATGTGTGAAGTTTCTCTGAAATCCTCAAGTCAATAAGTGACAAAGAGGGGGCAAGGGGGGCCAGCTGCAGGAGAGAGGGAACAAGTACAAAAGGTCTATTAAAGAAGAGAGGAAGTAACCTCCATGATGTTCACTCCAATCTCAATAAAACAATGGCTCGGATAGTGCCAGCCTTCTGCCAGTATCATGTGCTTACTTGGCAGCCTTCACCCCTTCCCAAAAATACTGATGACTGAGGTAAATGAAATAACATATTTCAGCAAATGAAAAATATTCCAGTCAATGAAAGAGTGAAGAATTGGAAAATTCCCATGCATAATGGAGAAGATTCTTGTAAGAATCACAGCAAGTAATGGCACATTCTTATCTAATTCGGGCTTAAGGTCATGGCAGTTCAGAGCTTATAGAAATCATCTGGTCCGTTTAATCTGGAAAACTGAAGGCCAGGGAGATAAAATGCCCTGTACTAACTGAGGACTCTTGATCCTCAACCCAGGGACAGGTTACATCATGCTAACATTTCTTTCTCCCAACTGCAGAAAACAAGCACACACACAAAAGGAAGACACTGCAGAGTAATCAACGCATCATGAGACAGGCATTCTTGGAAAAGATTTGTGATAAAATATTCTCCAAAGAATATACAAACACGGACATTTAAGATTATTATTCTAGTTGCCAAGACAACAAGAGAACAAAATCAGAGAAAGAAATAACCAAGAAATCTTCCCCCAAGTTCTACACACAAACCACTTTGAGACTGAGGGTGAGGTACCTCTGACCTTGGGATTGTTGGCCTAAAGACAGTACCCAGGACCGAGACATATGCCTCTGATCACAGAAACCTGGGCTGCCCACAACCATGGAAGTACTACAGAGCAAAAGTATTCAATATCAGTGTGCTGCAAGCCAGAGTGATTTGACGACTAATTCCATTCACATGTGCCTAGGAGATTTATTTAGGGGAAGCAATCCAAAGGCCAACTGCAGAGTTCACTTTAATAGCACTGAGGTTTGTGTGCATGTCTAATCATGGGATCAACAAATTACATGCCTGGTGCACGGACCATATGACCTTTGTGGGATTGTGGAACAATTGAGTGCATTTCGGAGAAACACTAAGAACAGAAAATTCACCGAGCAGAAGGCCAAGTTGTGAAGCTGTTGCATGGGGCAGATGAGCAGCAGTGATGAACAACGTGCTTTTGAGCATCTCCTAAGCCTGGGGCACTGAACTAGGCACTGGAGGAGAGTTAATTCTCCCCCCCCCCCAATGTCACTATGGAGGAAACTGCATTAACTCCTTTAATGAACAGGCAGCCCTCAAAGGAAGCTCTCAATGTTCGTCACCAAAGGCAGCCCAGAGATTGTAGAGGGGAGGCAAGTCAGGAAAGAATCTCCCTACACCTCTGTCTGCCTCACTCTGCCCCTTCCAAGCTCTCAGAACTCATGGAATCAAAAGACCTCAAGGCTCTTGAACATTTAAAGGCCCTAGAAATAGACTAATACAAATTAGTTAAACAGGCAAAGCATTAACGGGGTCACTGATGGTGAGTTAGGAAAGGAAGAGCTAACAGTTACACACCATCCGGCTCTCTCTTTTGCCTGGCCCTGGTTTCCATACCTCTCCACATTAGATCATCATCTCCACACATGTGCACGTACACACACACACACACACACACACACACACACACACACACACACACACACACACACACACACACACACACACACACACAGCAATTACCAATTTGTGGTAGTAAAAAGGCTTGGACAAGATTAAGTCCTAGAACTTTGGTAATTGGCTACCTTGAGAGATATTGGAAATGAGGAGACTACTGCCTGAGAAGGCTCTGACCTGAATTACAGAAATGTTAAGAAATCCTTTCTTCAAGAGAATCTTCTGGAACTTAGAACAGACCCCAACATACAGATGGTATCAGCAATAGAGAAATCTTTCCTCCTTATGTAAAGCTTCCCAAGGATACACTCTGTGCTCAAGACTAATTTCAGAGAATCTAAGAGACCAGGTTTTATGAGCTCGCTAGACTCTTAGCTCCTCAATGGCACAGGCTGTATTTCTGTCATCTTTGACATCAGTACCCAGCATCTCAGAAGTTTTCCTAGATGCCTGCTGTTGAAATGACCTGCCCACTCCATATGCCCATGCTGCAAAGAGGTTTTCAATTCCCCGGTGCACACTTCTGCCTTACCTGAGATTAGGCAGAGCTTAGTAAACCATCACTATTATCATTACATTGATCTGGTGGCAATGGGTGAGATATTTAACAAGTGGCATAGTACAAGGTCCCACTCACAAGAATGAATAACAGCCTGAGAGCTGCAGGAGGGTGCTGTACATTGCCTACTGTATCAGTACCATCCACCCGTCAATGCAACAGATATGTATACACCAGGCACAGTTACTGGCACTAGGAATATATCCCACGTCCTTCCTGGAATAGTCATCTGGCCAGTTCTAATTTTGAACCAATTAGCAAATAAATATTGATCCAAAAAGCACCTGCTATGTGCTAGGGTATGTCCTAAGCAGTTTTAGGGAAATGATGTAATAGATGCTGACTATGCCCTCAAGAACCTAACTGTTTAGCCTTGGAGTAGCTGAGACAACAGCATAGGAAGACTGGGCAAACTCAGCAGAATTGAGCAGTCCCCAGTGAGAGGAAAAGTCACTGAATATTTCCGTGTACAGAGGAGGGATTCTGCTGTTCAGCCTACTCAGGCCTGTTAGATCTGGGTCTTGGTTGGAGCTGGTTCCCTGAAGACAGAGAGACGTACAGCCCTGAGCAGAAATGTGAAGAAGGGAAAGAGAAACTAACACTGACTGAGCATGATGATGGGCCTTTACAGCCCTTACTTCGTGCAGTTCTCTCAGCAGCTCTTTTGTCATGATCTTTTGTCATTATATTATGCTGCTCAACATCCAAGCCCTCTTCCCTTCTGAGAAAACCTTTACTGTCTTGCCCAATAGGATGTCTAGCCCCAAGCAGGCTTTAAATGTGCAGCGAATGCCACCAAGAGGAACGGACCTGAGAGCCATGCAGTATCCAACAGTTGGGGTGTCAGGCAGTGGTGTATCCAGGGGTGGCAGCATCCTAACTGCACCTTAGCTGAAGTTCTGGCTGCTCAGCTTCCCTTGTTCTCTGCCCATTTTCCAATCCTGGTTCCTCAGCTTTCTCCTCAATTCTATGAACTCATCCTTCCAATGAATTACTTTTCTGCTTAAGTTAACTAGAGTCATCTTCGGCTGCTTACCATGAAGAATGCTGACTAATACACCTGTGATACAGGCATCATTTACTGCATTTTACAGATAAAGAGACCGAGGCTCTGGGAAGCTAAGTACACAGCCAGTTAATGACAGATGTAGGGTTTAAGCTCAGGTCTTCTGACCTCAAACCCAGAGACATTTCCTCTAATTCTCTGTTAATCAGGACACCTCTGGTTGCAAGTGACAGAAAATATGACAACTGAAACTGGGTTAAGCAAAAAGGATACGTATTGGCTGAATAGTTGAGATGCCCAAAATATGACTGGCTCTATTCCCCAAAGGATGTCGAGTCTACCATCACTGGTATCTGCTCTCACCTATGGGGACTTCACTCCCAGGGAGCTCTTCCAACATGGTGGCCTTCTCCAGGCTTATATTCTCATAACCACAAACCCAGTGGAAAAGGGCGAACTATTTCTCCCAAAAGACGGAATGAAAATCTTGGGTTTGACTCTCACTGAACCATCCCAGTGGCCAGGAATGGGATATACTGCTGGCCAAGTCTGACTCACATGTGCCAGCCCCCACCCCACCCCCAAACTCTACTGTGGAGTCAACACCACTCAAACTTTACAGGCTGAGTTTGGTGAAGCTATAGTTCCCAAGAGGAGAATCACAGTACTTTACCAAAAGAAAGGGGAATGGATATTGAGTGGCAAAAACAACAGATGTCCGGTGGTGTCTACTGCATCCTACAGTGTGGGTAGCACTCATCTTTCCAGCCCTTCTCCACACTGCAATAGAGCCTTTCTCCAAAACTGAATCCTGCCACCTACCCACCAGCCACAGCTCTCTCTTCTCCCTCCCAACCAGAAGTTTCTTTCAAATTCTTCTGTACACATTAAACATGCTAGAAACTTAAATTACCCCTTCCATGGCTTTTATATTTTAAATCAAAGCAGCCAATATATCTGGGGGCCATCGTGAAAGCTGTTTGTTAACAGAAGAAATTCAGAGACTGTGGAGGACTGGTTGGCTAATCATGGCTCTTCCAGTCCCCTGAAATCATATCACAGGGGGGGCCAGTCACTCTGGGTCCAAGTCAGTAGGACTAGTTCCTAGGATCCCAGAGCAGAGCTTAAGTGCCAAAGTATGTCCAAGGGAGAGTGCTAGGGGTCAAACTGCTAAGGAAAATCATGTCCAAGCAGTTTACAGAGAAAGAAAGCCCTGAGGTGGGCATGTGGAGCTGGAGCTTGGAGCCTGGGGGTTAGAGAGCCACAGAAGACAAGAGCAAGGAAGTGAGAGGGGCTGAGTGCCGGTTGATGTTGGAGACGGCGGGCAGATTGAGAGGAAATGTTCGTGTTTCCTTTGGTGTACAATAGGGTGGCCTGGCCCTATATAAGGGACCAGATTGAACAGAACCTTGGTTTCCATGGAAGGCCACCCTCAGGGCCTTCCTTGTTTGTTCCTTGGGTCTAGATTTTTCCTCCCTGCCCCAACTCTAAAGTTTTTTCTAGAACTGAGCCTGCACCTAGTGGTTGATCTTTACTTGAAATTGCAAAACTTCAATATTCACCAAACACCAAGTGTTGGCTAAGCCTTGGACAAGGGGTCGGTGATACCCAGATGAAGAAGATGTCATCTTCAACGGTGGAAAAGTTTGCTGAGGGTGGGAGAAGAAGCCGAGCTTTAAAAAAAAATGATAAAATGTTAGTTCTATAATAGAGGTTTACATAAGGTTACCATAGGAACTCAGAAAAGGAGCAATTAACCTGAGTGCCCTTAAGGGTGTGGGAGGGAACAGCGGGTAATAAAGGTGGAGGGAAAGTTGGGCCTGAGCCTCCATGGAATGGCACCAGCTGAGAAAGGAGAAGCAAAAGGAATTAAGGGTTGAATCAAAAAATAGTCCACACCATGATCTGAAGTTCCTCCCTAGAGCACAAGCTCTTGGCTTTGTATGCCCACTGCTTGGCATGGGGCCTCTACCTAGAGGGGGCTCAGGAAGGGTTTGTGAATCAAACAATGAACCCTGCTGTGCCTTTGGAACAGAATGGAGACCTGCAAGACCAATGGACATTGCTTCCTAAAATATTATCACAGCCTTTAATTTCTCATTATTATTGAGCAGTTTAATTAATAATTGCTATGGGACGAAGAGAGCAAAGTGATAATTAATAGCTACTGGCCAGAGCTATTGCTGAATTAAGAGTCCAACTATGAAACAGACAAGGCACACCCCAAAAGAAGCACGAATTCTAGGAGCAAGGAAAGGCCATAGGTATCAGGGACTCTGAGGGATCTTCTTAATATGAGCAGCTATTGGCAGAGGTGGGCTTCAAATAGGAAGAATGGAGAAATGACAAACATAAGCATTTGTCAGAAAATGACTCCTTCACCATGGTCTGCACTTCCTAGAAGGGCAAACATTACCACTGGGCTGGCTCCTTTCTTCCCGTCCAACAGCACAGAGTAAAATAAAAACAGAAGAAGAAGAGCGAAGATTAGAGCCATCTTATCCAGGGTGCCAAATGCCCAGGATGCCTCCAGCAGCCCCAGGGCCCTCCAGTACTTCTGAGGTCAACAGTTCCCTGTGACCTGATGGCTCTTTGATTCCTCCTTCAAAAAGCAACATGATCATGTTTTCAGAATGACAATAACTACAGGACTGTTTGTACACAAAGAACCTCAAAAAATACCTGTTGCTTAAGTAGTTTAGTGATTGATCATTCCACTGATCCCTGGGGTTATCCTGTATTTTTGCCCCCTTTGTCTCCACGAGGGATCCTCCCGTGCTGTCTTTTGCATGCACACCTCCCCTCCCGCATCAGTTGGCTTCTCTCCACAAACCATCTCTTCCTGACAAGGTAGGTCTTCAATTTTCAGTCTTTGAAAATTCATTACATCCAAACCATTAATATAGCTAATGTTTATACTTTCCTTTATGAAGAGCCTTTTAGGAATATAGGATCTTTGGTGTTAGGTAGTTAAAAACTTCCAAACTTGAATCATTTAGGCTGCAGGTTAAATAAAATCCAAATTACAAAGGTTCAGCTTTTTTAAAGGAAAGTGTGTAATTTATATAACTGTATGCTAAAGAAGAAGTTAAGAAAAGCAGGCACACAATTCCTGTAAACACTGCAAATAATCATCATAATCTGAAAAAACAGAACAGAAGAAAGGAGATTTTTAAAAATACCAATGATTTCTACGACTTGGAAACTGCTTTCCTCAAGCACTGATTGGGATTCTGTGCTTTTAAAGTAGCTCCTTTAAGAAAATCCCTCTTTTTCTACCCCCTAGAAAATGATGTTAACCTGAGAGGTACATGATGTAAAGGCGACATTCTGTGGCTGAGCCAAGGAAATGCAATGATGTGATACAAATGCTGCGGGCTTCCTCCCCCTTCAGAGCTTCATGAACTTGAAGACTGGAGGGTAGAAGTTAACCTAACAAACTATTCTTTACATTTACAGTCTGAACCCTCAACTAAAACTCAGGTGTGAGCCCATCTCCTTTTCTTTGCAGGTTAAGATCTCAGAGTCTACACAAATTGCTGTCAATTTCTCCTTCAGTTTATATAGCAGAAAAAGAGGGAGGAGGGTTAGAATCAGAAAACTAAGTTCAAGTCCCAGCTCTGCTCTCCCTAGCTGTTCTCTTGCCCTCTCTGGGTGTCTCTTTTCTCATCTATAAACTATGGGTGGTCATGCCTGACATCTCCAGACCACAGAAGTTATACATATCTGGGGGGAGGCAGTGGGCACGACGAGCAGCAGAAATGCTGTACCAAGACAGAATGTTTTCCACTTCTCAGTGGAAAAGCACCTTCTTAGACAAAGAACTCAATCCATTTGCAGTGTCCATACCTGCCAGGTTGACTCCAAAGCACCTGCTCCTTGTGCCTTTCACAGGTTTCTCCAATATTGCTGCCTCCATTACACACCTGAGTTACTGGAAATGTCTCAGGCACATCAAGAAAATACTCTCTTCCTCTACAGGAAGCATTTTGCAAAATCAGTGTCCAGTTCATCTCCCAGGGCATAGGTTTTCAGAATCAGTGTATTAACAGGCCAGTGGATGTCAGAAAACAGTGCACTGAACTTGAATCCAAATTTCTGAATTCAGCAGATTGGTCCCCCCCAACTTTATATTCCACGTTGCAGGGCAATGTTTACATCATCCAATCCTTTTCTTTTCAGAGGCCAGGAACTACCAAAGGCTTACTCAGCTAAGTATTGTGTTTGGAGGCTTGCTCAGTCCTCCAGCTAGTTTTCTTTTGACAGGCAGAAGTTCCATTTTCCAGATGGTCTGTGGGAGCTTGGGATTTTTCTTTTGCCCCTCTGAAGCAAAAACCAAAACCACTAACAGACTGAAACTCTAAGTGGATTCACTCCCAACATACCCGGCTCAACTTCATCTTTGCATTGCCATGTGGGTCCCTGCTCCTATTCTCCTTTCCTACTTTTATTGGATTCCTGCCTTCATAAGAGAAGAGGTGGGAAAGAGCAAAATAAGGTGGAGACCTAATACGAAACCTTACTTCTGCTTTGTTCGTTTCTTTTGTCAGAAGAAGAGCACAAAGGTATATTTGGGAAAGCGGAGAGAAAGGGAGCAAGGCATCAGTTATTACCTACACTGAAATAAAAGTAAAGTGAGAATGAGTATTTCTTGAACACGAGAGACAGACGAAGATCTAAGCCCTGGGGTCGGGAGAGATGATAGAATGAGGAAAACTGGTAAAAATTGTGCTTTGTTCTTACCTGTTTTCATAAATAAATAATTTTGGAGTTTTCAGTTGTATCAAGACATTTTCTCTCTTTCTTCTGGAAGATGCCAAAAAACTTTGCACTCAAGGGTAAGCAAACACCTGACAACGTGGGAATTCTGATAATGCACTAACAGAGGCAGCCTTGCAGCACTGTGCATGACGGAAGGGTTTCTGGACTGCTGCCCCAGCACTGGGATAAGTTTTTCCAAATGAGCAGAGCTGGCATCAGACACAAGTGGCCAGTTAGAATTCATTTTACAGGAATTGGATAGGAGAGAGCAGGCCGGCTGAGGACAGGCCCTGAGGGTGTGCATCCTCTGCACACCCAAGCTGTCTAGAGAGGCTGCATTCTTGTGTCTGGTGAAAACCAAAAGACTAATATTTATGCACACCCTGCTGGACATTCCTCACTGCAATAGTCACGCCTTAAAAGGTGAAGGCATAGAGCTCTGCTGCTTTATAAAAGGCCAGAGGGAACAACTTGGCTTATCATCAAGTTCAAATGTATTTGGACAGTTCATCCAGGTTTTGCAGGTCAGTCTCCGTCACAATTTTTGTTGTATCTATTCAGTTCTGCTGTTGTAGCGCAAAAGCAGTCATGGATCATATGTAGACAAGTGAGCATGGCTATGTTCCAATAAAACTTTATTTATAAGAAAAGGCAGAGGGCCAACCTTGTTCCACTTGCCAAGTTTACCAAGCCCTGCACTAGAGAACACAGGACGGCTCTAGAGGAGAAAAGAGTTTCTACTCAAGTAGGGGTTTCTATAGAGGCCTCTGGTTTGTGCTTCAGACATTCTTCACAGTCACAGAGCCCCTTTTATCAGTTAGGAATGCCTACAGCTGCAGGTAACAGAAAACCCAACTCAGGTGACTTATGCAAATAGCAACTTCTCATTCTCACGTGACAAGGAGTACACGATTAGGTGGCTGCTGCCACTGTTCTGTTTGCCCTCCCTCACTGCTTTCTTGGATACAGGCTCTTTCCTCCACCATCCTCAGTCTGTTGGCTGATCGTCTCACATTTGAATCTGAGGAGGAAGAAAGGAGAGAAGGGCAAAACGATGGGCCAACCATAATTTTTCCCTTTTTATCAGAGAAGCAAAAGTGTTCCCAGGAATACCTGTAACCCAGCGGATAAAAGATTTCTACTTAACATCGCAACGGTTAGAATTATGGCATATGGGTAGCCACCCCTTGTTGAACAAAAAGATGGGGAATTTAGTGTTTGCTTTTCTAGCCTCTAGAGTAGAAAAGGTTATTGGGGATGATAATTGAGACAGCCAAACTACACTCCTCTCTGAGTGTAGGACACAGTGTTGGTGATAAGAAACGCATCCTAAGGCAGTTGTTCAAGCACATGCTAACCACGGAGGGAGCTATAATAGTGATCCCTGGTGAGAAGGTATTGTAGGTTGCCTCTGTTGGGGGAAACCTTGACAACAATTGTACTAGTGCTTTTAAGGGGCTTTTTTGGTGTTGGTGTTTTAGTCATATCAGTAATGACCAGGTATCTCCTAATTAATGTTCTTATGGCCAAAATTTGTGACTTTCCCCCATCCTTAGCCCAAGAAAAGTATAAAAGAGGGATTTTGCTGTGACTGTATATAAAGACAGCTACCATAGGTAATCCTTTCAGCCACCATAAAATGCATTTTACCATAGAAAGGCAAAGGTTAGACATAAAATATTATACTGCATACAGCCGAGATTCTAGGGGGGCTTTGATGACTGGAAAGCAGTTATCCCACTATTGGCATAACATCAGGGTTAACCTACTGGTTACACATTTGACAAAAGGCAGTTCTGACATTTTAATGGCTGCAAGTGGTTAGCTTTGGTTTTCAGAGTTGCCTTGAAAATGGTATGACACACGGCTTCAAACCACGATCTCACAGTTTAACTCATTTTAATTTCCAGGCATTGTTTTTCTGTGAACATTCTAATAGTTCAGTTTCAGAGGCAACCTTCAAAACAGTGGATTTATTCTTTTTTCCGGGAGAGAGGGGTTGCTCTGTGGGGAAAAAAAAAGACCAGTTAAATTAAGAGTAAGGTATTTTCTAGAAGACCGACAGGAAAAGAGATATCCAGCCGTACAACCATGGCACATGCCCGTGAAATGCCACCATATCTGAGCTGCGTTCTTACTTTCAATGCAATGAAAATACACCCGTGGTCATGAGATTTTTCAATTTGACTATAAAATGTAGATAATCACAATCATCTAAAGCCTGTTTTGAATAGGGCCTTTTACTTTCAAAGCAAGTTCATTACTATTGTCTTATTTGATCTTCATGACAAGTGTTTGAAGTAGGTAGGGCCCACCTGTTTATGTCAAAGCAGAATCCTACAAAGAGAAGGAAAATGATTTGCCTGAGCTCACAGATTTATTCTGTGCCCTTGAGTCCTACGCCAATGGAGTCTCTATTATTTACTTGCAAAATATAGAAAATTGGTTCATCTCCTTTTCAAAATCATGCTGCATCTCCAAGCCAATTTCTTATAGTCTTTTGACATATTTATTAAGTTCTGAACTTGCAATCTGCCACCTAAGCACCTGTTTTCCTTTCCATTCTGTACATGAATATAAGTCTGAACTGGTTCTACCAGCTCTGAAATACCTCAGCTGGGTCACCATGACAATAATGTGCTGTCACTTATAAAAAGAAGTAAGTTGAGTCACTTCCTAGAGTTTTTCACTCTTCAGGTCCCAAACCCATCAGATTAGATGAACTTTCTCCTATCTGGGGGGAAGGGGAAGCAGGAGGTTAAGTTTCGTGTCTCAGTGCAACACCTCGGGGGAGAAATACAAAAGAGAAGGAGAAATCCCAAGAAGGTAAGAATAAGGCAAGACCAGGTTTCAGGGTCCAGGCCATACCTCAGAGACAAGCTGAGCTGAACCCATCCATTACTCCTTCCTGAAAGACACAAATCGCTCAGGAGGAGCCGCCCCTCCCAAGGGCAGCCTTGTTCTTCGTCTCAGGCTCCCACACCTGCCTTCCCAGCTGGGTGCCTTCTCTGTGAATCCCATCTCCTTTCTTTTGTTTTCATCTTCATCCATTCAGCCCAATAAAGCCAGCTTTCTGCATATTAAAACAATTTATTTAAGGACAAATAGTTGCAGGCCTGCTTCTCAGGGGTCAGAGTGACAGATCGCAGGAGGGGCGCTTTGGCCATGGGGGCTGCCAATTTGGCAGGTCCTGGACTCTGAGGAGGGACCAGCCAGAGAGCTGCTCACTGTGTGGACGCCAAAAGGCATTACCCTGAGCTCGAAGGTGGAGTTGTTTACCAATACTGTGATCTCTCCCCAGATGCAATCACTACAGCAGCTAATTAAGAGAACAGTTAAGACTGAGGCAATCAGTCAAGTACACAGACCTCAGTCATCTTCCCCCGCTCTCGGACGTGCGCCGCTCCCAGAGGGCTGAACCGTATTCAGTCACTCAGAAAACGACAGGAAGCAGCTATTAAATATCTGAAAACCATAAAAACGCAATCATACTGTGCTTTACTGAGCCATTCACCAGAGACCAATGCCCAGCAACTTTAGAAACTTAGCAGTCCTCTCGAATTCACACACTCACAAATAAGAAGATTAATCAAAAGCAGCTCAAATCAAAATTTAATTATAAGGTGGGGATGGGAGAGGCTGTGCTGGCCATTCTCCTGCTTTTTTTGGTTTATGACTGATCAATACCCCTCGTATCAGCCAAATGCATGACAAAGTCCATGGGGTGTCTTTAGAAAGGAAGTAACAGATTAAATATTGAGCTAAACCATTTAATCTTCTCCTGGAAGAATTTTCAGATATTTGTAAAGGTAAATCCTATCAGAGGGGAACAGTCTCCATGTGCTAGATTATAGACCCTCATTGGGAGAAGTTCATAAACACAGATACACAAGCCACTAAAACAAAACTTCTCTTAAAAGCATAGCAAATGGAGACCAGAAAAAAACATTGCCCTTAGAAAGAAAAACATATATCTGTATTTTTTTTAATTCAGTAAATTTACTGCAGAACACTCTAAAATTTTGCCTACTGAAGACTGGCTTTACCTCTGAGCAGGCGGTTATTCTCTTTGAATCCCATCACAGGAGAAATGGAATTTTCTGGTGACCTAAGCTAAGAAATCTTAGAAAGAAGCACCATAAACAATGTTATCAAAACACTTTTTATTAAACACCTACTGTATGCCTTGTAGAGATACTGAAGGAATAAATAGAAAGTGTTGAGATACATGAGCATGGACTTTGGAGTCAGACCTGGGTTCACATTCCAACTTCCCACATACTAGCTGTATGACTTCAGACAAGTGATTAAACCACTCTTGTTTCCTCATCTGTTAAACAGACCTAATACTCTTCCTGTCTCAAGGGGTTGTCTGAAGTGTAGAAGAGATAATATACGCAAAGTTCTTAGAACAGGTTCTGACACACAGTAAGTACTCAATAAAGCGATGATAATGATTATGATCATTTCTAATAGCTACCATTTGCAGACAGCTTGAATAGTCATTGTTATTTCTATACGTGATCTTACTGAATATGCATTACAACTTTATACGTTAAATAGTATTATTATTGTTTAGTCATTTTAGAGATGAAGAATCAGATATTATGAGACAAGGCCTCTCATGGAGGAAGTGACTAGAAGGACCAAGTGACCCAGCCTTGCATTCACAAAACGCTTCAATTTCATACTTTTATTTTTTATCTCCAAATTAGGTAATACCATCACAGACAGAACCCAAGACTGTCAAAAGTGAGCAACTTAACCTTTTTCTCTGCTCAAAGTGCAGGAGGATACATTTTTTAGTGTACTATGAATTAATATTTTTTCTAAAATTTAAAATTATCAATAGCAGAACTATAATATATTCTATTATATATTAAAAATGTACATTTGTTCCACATAAATATTTACAACATACCATGATTTTTTAACCTATTTTGGCCTTTCATTTTTTTTTTAATATATCAAAAGCCTTGAAAAAAAAGGTGGGGTAGGAACGTCCTGGATATCTGTTTACCTGATTTGAACTTACCAAATGGATGCCACTGGATGCAGAGTTGGGAAGAGATGCAGGATAGACAACATTATATAGTGCTTTCACCATGTAGACACAATAGTCCCAAGTATCCTCAAGAGCATAGAAAATAACAAAATGTTGTAAATTAATTAGAAAGGGATAAGCTTGGAGTATTATTATTATTTTTGTTTATAAATATAATTTAAAGTTAATATAATTTAATTTTTACTAATGTCTGTGTTTAACAACCGCTTGCAAAATTTCTGAATATCTAACAATGGGCTCCCATGTGCCTGTAGGAACCAGCTCTAGCACATCACTGACTCCTCAGAGGATTCTTGATGTATACAACATGCATCTTTCAGCAAGTGCATATATCAATATGGTGACACTTATAGCAAGACACTTCTGAATAGTCACACGTGTTCAGAAACATACGCCCAGGTGGCTTTCTTTCTATATATAAGAATATGTGCCTCACACCCAATTCAGGTGAGTTCTCCACAGACATTGCTCTCCCAATCTCCCCAACAATATGTTAGTCCATGTGCACCAACCCTGGTACTGTCTGCTACAGACCTTTGTTGGGATTGGCCGGGAACGAAAAATACCCACATCCATATAGAGCTGATAGAATAAGCTGGGCTTCACTTTGTTAGCTCTTGCCAGACCCAATCTAATGTCACAAACGAGCTGGTGACCTCTGGGTGGCCACTGGAGGGTTACTTTTCCTCCTCATTTGGTGTTACAGATCAGAACACTCCCCTAACTTTGTTACAAAATTTATCCAGTGCTCAGAGATTGAATGACCACATCCACTCAGATCAGGGATTTTTTTTCTCTTTTTGCATTACTGTGTACTCACAAGCACACAAACACTCTAAAGAAAGCTCATGTTTTAAGATAAATATGGTACTACTCTTCTAAAATGTGTAATACTTGTAGAATGATATGCTATGGTCATTTCCTGATATACAATGAGAGCCAAAAAATACATTCTTTTAAGAACTAAATTCTGCATACAACTATATTTCTACTATGATATTTTAGTATTTACCATTACGATTTTTTAAACCACCACCTCAAATATCCTTACAACCAAACTACTACTATTAAAAAGGAATTTGTCCAATTCTTATTGCTTCTCCTTTCCTTGAAGATGGGAAATCAACTGATCAAAAATCAGTTGCTCAGATATCCACTGGGGCAAGAAGAAGCAAGTTCAAAGCCTTTCATTAATACTCCACATTTGAGAAATGTCCACAGTGGACAAAAATTGTAGGAATTGGGGAGGAAAAACAGAAGGCAATGGTCAGCAGGCCCTGCATTTTCCCTGAGTAATTCAAAATGATTTTATAATGAATTTTTCCAGGCCATTAGTCTAAAATGTTGTCTGATACTTATGACTATTTTGAAAAGGAAAAAGAAATTAAGCAGGTGCCAGCCACTGAATTTAGAAAGATAGTTGTGCTTTTTTATAGCAGCCTTTTAATCTCTACCTGCATTGTAAATAGATTTTTTTTTTTATCAGAAGAACCACTGGTCTCTACTTGTGAGGTGTAAGCTTCCTAGACAGGACTTTCATGCAAAAAAATCGATCTCTTGACTCAGATAGGATCAACTGATCACCAAAGTTCTTAGTTAAGAATCTTCACTACCTACCATACAGAGAAATGTCAAATAAAAAGGGAGAAAGAAAAGAATGTTCTCTCCAACAAAAGGAAGCATTTAGCAATAGACAACAATGCACTTTCCTCTCCAGAGTGGCAAGGACTTGTTTACTGACACTTTTAAACAAGTTGTTTAGAAACTGGACAGAGAAATGTCAAGCCAACCTCAAGTGGTGCACCTCCACAAAGAGCAAAATGTTTCTACAATTCTTGAATAGCAGAGAGAAGGAAAGAAATCTCCCTACACATTTTTACTTACCCCCTTCCTGCCAAAAATGCTCACACAGAAGCTCTCTGGGCAGCCATTCCTCTGAAAATTGAATTCTTAGTCTTCACATCACATACAAACCAATTTGGAGGTGGAAAATGTAAATCCAGACAATATTTAGGCAAACTATTTACTATTTCTTACTAACCAATCACAACCTCAGTTCATCCAGTTGTTTTGAATCTAACTAGTTGTTTAATTGAATGCAATTTTTCATACTTCTTTCAAGATTTAGAAACCCACAGGATTTAGAAGAATTACCTGAATAATTTTTGCAAAATGACAATTCACTTTGAGGATTGTTACTTGGATATTCCTGGGAAAAAACTGTCTTGATATGTAGCTTGCTTTGACTATCTCAAAGATAAATCCAAGGAAGTTTCTAGTAAAAAAGAAAGAAATTTCTAAGAGGAGCACTTTTATCATTACAGGCTTCTGGTTTAGAGCTTAATGAGATTTGGGCAAAAACTGGGTATCAACATAGTCAATGTGCACTCTCTGCTAGTATTTAGTAGGCTAATCCATTCTGCATATTTTCTAAAAATAACAAAATGAAGTGTAATGGGGCATGCTATGAGAATCTCACTCTACCTCACATTTCAAAACCCTCCCAAGTCTCAGGCTTCTGTGGCAGCTGTAAGTGTGTTTATGCAGGAAAAATCAAAGAGAAATGGGAAGAGTTCAGAATCACTCCAGGGATTCAAGGATGGACCAAGCACCAACTTGATTTTTGTTCCACACCTAAATTATGATTAAGAGAAACTGCAAGAAAAATGCCTATCAAAATCATTGTCTTTCCCAAGAATTTGTTTTCTCTCCCAACTTTCCTGTTTGGGTCAGTGTAACCGTCTCTCTTCCAATCTCACCAACTAGAACCTTGAAATCATCCCTGAAACTCCCCTCTCCTCTGCACTTTGATCTATTCTCAAGTCTTCTCAATACCGATTCAAGTTATTCCTCAGGTTCAGCCCTTTCTCACTATTTCCACGGCCATCTGCCTACTCATACCTGAGCAACCAAGACAACCTCACACGTGGTTTCCAACCTTACTCCAGCCTCTGCCACACTAATCCGGAGGCCATACCACTGTTAAACCACCTCCTAAAACCTTGTTGTCCTCAATAGAATCAATAAAGGTCCCTGATCTAAATCCCCCTCTCCTACTTGCATGTTACTCCAGCATTCCCAGTTGCAGGAGACAAGACTAGATGGCTGTCAATATCCATTGTCTTCTTCTTCCTTCAGTAATACAACACCCAGTTATAGCTGAGCACATCACCATCTAAATAAAGGCTAATTCCTCTACACTTCTTTGCAACCAGGTGTGTCCCTGCAATCAAGTTCTGGCCAATATGATATGAACAGAAGTATTACATGAAATCACAGGGTCATGACCTCAAAATGCAGTGTGCACTGGTGTTCCTCTTTCGTCCTTCATTGACTAGGATGCAGATGTGATAGCAGGATCAGGAGCAGCCACTTTAGACACAGAAATGGAAGCCATATATAGGGGATAGTAGAGACACTCTACCAGCCCTACCAGTTTTGTTTTCAGATGGTTAAGTAAAAACAAACAAATTCACATTTTGTCTAATCAATTGTTAAGTTGTGCTTTTGTGACAACAACCTAACACATACCCTAATTTATTCCCACTATATACTATATCCTCAATTGTTTGATAAAATTCAACAGTACTAATTTTCTAAGTTTATTTTTAGGTATATAAACTCTTAGAAAGTGAAAGAATGACCTGGATTTTTCACTCAAAATAAAATTTACTTTTGGCACACAGCCCAACACACACCAGCAATATGCCAATATCCTCATTATTTCAATCATTTTTTAAAGTCTCTGGTTGAAATGAAAATATTTCTTTATACATAAACTTTTCTGGTTGCAGCTATCAGAAAGTTAACTCAAAGAAACTTAAAAAAACAGGAAAAATTTTAAACTATGTATACAGTGGCTCCAATGGCTCTTGGGAACATCAGAACCTTCCCTCTCTCCACTTCCCAAGTTCTCTCTGTGTGTGTGTTTCATTCTCCTCTTACTACAAACCAACTTCCTATGCTTCTCTGTTTGAAGGTGGGATACAGCTGCCTACTGCTTCCAGGTTTTACATATTATAATCCAGGCACCCAAAGAGAGAAACCCTTATTGTCCCTTATTGAATTTTATCATGTGTTAACCCAGGCAGACCCTGGAAGCAGAGCTACATAAAATAAAATTGGCTAACCATTGTTTATATATTTGCTTTAAAAAAAAAAAAAACCTGCTGAGCCTTGGATACGTGTGAAAAGAGTCCCTAATAACAATTACATTTTGTCTTGGTCAGTGGCTGAGGGATGTGCACCTGGACCTGGGGTGGAGCTGGGATGCTCATCAGAGTTCTATGAGCACAGATTCATTCAGAGGGCAAGTTATAGTGAGATTCACTCCCTTTTCCACTATCCTCAAGAACCATAAACTCAGTGTGGAAATTTAAGGATGCAGCCAGCTAGCAGACTTCAAAACAAGCCATAATAACGTTCTTAATGTCCCAACATCCCATTTGCTAACATATGTACACTATGTTCTCAACAAGCTTCAGGAACAAAGCGTTTCTTTGTCACTGGAAGCCACACAAAAACTACTGTGGGCCAAAGTGGTCCATTTCATTCAAATTCTGATGCCCTCACTACTGAATAACATGTTTCACAAAAATGGCCAGCTGTAGTAAGCTAGTTATTTGTTCATAGGTTTGGGTTTTTCTGAAGTTCTCCACTGGAATCTAGATACAGCTGCAAAGTCTTCTTTTTCTGCCCCTGATTTTATTCTTTAGGTTTTACCTAATTCCTCGTAAGCCCCAAATCCCTGGGTTCTGATGAGTGTGCACGGATGCTACATACTTTTGTTTTAAACCATACTAACGGTTACCTACTTTTTCTCATATAATCCTTTCAGCAGATTTGAGATAAAAGTTATCCTCATGTTTTTAATCAACTCTATTAAGATAGAGTTTATGCACAATAAAATGCATCCATTTTAATTTCACAGTTCTGTGAGTTTTGACAAACATATACATCTGTATAAATACAATCAAAATCAAGATACAAAACATGCTCCCCACCCCCAGAGTTCCCTTGTATTCTATTCAGGCCACTTCCTGGCCCTATCTCAGACAACCTTGGCCTCAACCACTGACAGCTTTTTCCTCATTAGAGATTAGATTTGTCTCTTCTAGTGTTTCATAAAAAATGGTACTCTTTTGTGTCTGACTTTTGTACTCTTTTGTACACTTTTTTCACTCAGCATCATGTTTTTGCAATTCATCAATGTTGTTGCCTACATCAGGAGTTCATTCCTCTTTGTTGCTGAGTACTATTCTGTTGTATGGATATATCACGATTTGTTCATCCATTTCATCAGTTAATGGACATTTGAGTTGTTACCAGTTTTAGGCTATTATGAATAAAGTGACTGAAGATTTGTGTACAAGTGCTTGTGTGGACATATGTTTTCATCTCTCTTTGGTAAATGCCTATAAGTGGAATTTCCGGGTCATAACATAAGTGTATGCTTAGTTTTATAAGACACGGACACACTTTTTTTCCAAAATGGTTGTACTACTTGCTCTACATCCTCAGCAGGACTTAGTATTGTCAGTCTTTTTAATTTTAGCCATGCTTATGTATTGGTACTGGTATGTCATTGTAGGTTTGCATTTCCCTGGTGAATAATGATGCTGAGTATCTTTTCATGTTATTAGCCATTCATATATCTTCTTTTGGAAATGTCTTTTCAAATGTTTTGCCCATTTAAAAAAAATCATTAATGCTCTTATTATTGAGTTGTAAGGGTTTTTTATATATTCCTTATACTTTATCAAACATATGTAATTTTACTGTTTCCTTCCAGCTGTGGCTTACCTTTTATTTTTTTTAATGGTGTCATTCAAAAGGCAGAAATTTTTAATTTTGATGAAATCCACATTTATGATTTTCTCTTTTATTGTTCATACTTTTTTCTCGTCTATATAAGAAATCTTTGCCTAATCCAAGATGAAAAAGATTTTTCCCTACTTTCTTCTAGAAGTTTTATGATTTAGCTGTTTAAAATTTCCATGATCCGTGTGGGGTTAATTTTTATGTATGATGTTAGGGCAATGATCAATAGTCACCTTCCATATGAAAATATATTTATACCATCATAATTTTTTGAAAATATTCTCCTTTCCCCCATTAAATTTTCTTGGCACCTTTACCAAAAATCGATTGACCACATATGTAGTGATATATTTTTAGAATTGCTGTTGTGTTTCGTTATCTATGTCTGTCCTATGCCAATATAACACTGTCTTGGTTACTATATCCTTATGGGTCAGTCTTGAAATCAGGTAGTTGTTCATATGTTTCAAAATTACTTTGGATTTATTAGGTATTTTCTATTTCCATGTAAATTTTTTGAATCAGTTTGCGATTTTCTATTTTAAAAAAAAGTATACTGAGATTTGACTGAGATTGCACTGAATCTATAGGTTAACATAGGGAAAATTGACATCTTAACAATAACGAGTTCTTCTGATACGTGAACAAGGTGGATCTCTCTATTTATATAGGTCTTTAATTTTTCTCAGCATTTCTTCAAATATTTTGTAGTTTTTAGTATATAGGTTTTATATATATTTTGTTAAAATTTTTACTACTTATTTCATGGATTTTGATGCTATTCCAAATGATATCTTTAAAATTTTAATCTCCAATTGTTTGTTACTAATATTTAGAAATACAATTGATTTTTCTACATTGAGCCTGTATCATGCAACCTTGCTAAATTCAATTATTAGTTCTAGTAACTTTCTTGTAGATTCCTTTGGATTTTCTACAGATATGATCATTACAGTATTGCTTTTTCCTTTCCATTTTATATGTGTTTTAGTTTTTCTTCTTGCCTTATTACACCGGTTAGGATATCCAGCACAATGATGAATAGAAGCAGGGAAAGCAGATATCCTACCTTGTTTCTAATCTTAGGGAAAAAGTCTTCAGTCTCTCACCATTAAATATAATACTAGTTGTAGGTTTTTCACAGATGCTCTTTACCAGGTTTAGGAAGTTTCCTTTTATTACTAGTGTTCTGCAGAATATTACTGATTTTCAAATGTTAAACCATTTGTGCATTCCTTTAATAAATCCTGCACAGTCATGGTGTATTACCATTTTTCTATACTGCTCAATTCAATTTACTAAGATTTTGTTAAGGAAGTTTTGTGTCTATGTTCGTGAGGGATATTATTGGTCTATAGCTTCCTGTTCTCATAATGGATTTTTCTGATCTTAGTATCAAGATAATGCTGGCCTCATAAAATGAGCCAGGAAGTATTCCCACCTCCTCTATTTTTTGAAAGACTTTGTGTTAGAATAGTGTTATTTCTTCCTAAAATGTTTGATGAATTCTTCAGTGAAGCCATCCGGGCCTGGAGTCTCCTTTGTAACAAAGTTTTCACTGGATTTCAATTTAACTACTAGATGTGGAGCTATTCAGATAATCTATTTTATCCTGAATCAGTTTTGGTCAATTGTGCCTTTCAAGAAATTTGTCCATCTCATCTAAGTTGTCAAATTTATTGACATTTAGTTATTCATAATATTTCCTTATTATCCCTAATGTATGTAAGATCTGTAGTTGTATGTTTCCTTTCATTCCTGATATTGGTAATTTATATCTTTTTCCAATCAGTCTAGTTAGAGGTTTATGAGTCTTATTGATCTTCTCATAGAAGCAGCTTTTGGCTTAGTTGATATTTTCTATTATTTTTCTGTTACCTATTTCAATTATTTCTGTTCTTTATTATTTCCTAACTTCTACTTATTTGGGGTTTAATTTGCTCTTCTTTCTCTACTTCTTAAAGTAGAAACTTAAATCACTTATTTTGAACCTTCTTTTCTAACATAAACACTTAATGGTATAAATTTTCCTCTAAACACTGTAGTAGCTACACTCTATAAATACTGATATGTTGTGTTCTCATTACCAACTTAAAATATCTTCTAATTTTGTGATTTTTCTTTTCAACTCACTGATTTCTAGAAGAGTGTTATTTAATTTCCAAATATTTAGGAATATTCCAGATATCTTTCTGTTAATGACTTCCAGCTTAATTCTATTGTGGTCAGAGATAACACTCCATACAATTTTAATCCTTTCACATTACTGAGACTTGTTTTATAGTCCAACATATCTTGGTTAATCCTCCTATATACTTGAAAAGAATGTGTATTCTATCGTTACGTCAGTTTTTTTGATGGTGTTATTTGAGCTTTCCATATACTTACTGATTTTTCTGTCTACTTTTTCTATCAATTACTATGCATACAGTGTTAAAACCTCCAACTGCAATTGAGGAAATGACCATTTCTCCTCGCAGTTCTGTCATGTTTTCCTTCATGTTGTTTGAAGCTTTGTGACTGGGTACATGAATATTTATGGTTTTTATATGTTCATAATGGATTGATCTTTTATCATTATAAAATGCTCTTCTTTATCTCTGATAATATTTCTTTTCTGATGTCTACTTTGCCTAATATTAATTCAATTACTCTTAACTTTCTTGTGATTAGAGTTTCCACAGTATATATTGCCCATTATCCTTTTAATTACAACATATTTCTATCTTTATATTTAGAGTGTTTCTTTTACAAAGCATATAAAATTGAGTCTTAATTTTATATCTGATCTTATAATCTCTGTATGCTAATGGAACATTTAGAACATTTACATTTAATGCAAGTATCAATATGGTTGGGTTCAAATCTACCATCTTGCTACTTGCTTTTCACTTCTGATTTTTACCCCCTTTTCTCTTTTCTTGCCTCTTTTTGGATTAATTCAGTAGTTTTTATTCTGTTTTAGCTCTACTACTAGCTTATTAGCTATACTCTTTGTTTTTTGGCCCTTGGGTGTTTTTTTAAAGGTTGTTCTAGGTTTTTCAATAGGCATCTAGAAGCTACACAGTCTACCACCAAATAATATTATGCCACTTCACATATAATGTAAGAACTTTATAATGAATACTTCCATATCCTCCCTCACATTCTTTGCATTATTTTTGTCATATATTTCACTTCTACATATTTTATAAGCCTCATAATTCAATATTGTTATTTTTCCTTTTAAAAAGTCAAATATTTTGAAGAAATTTAAACATGAGAAAAACGTGTTTCATATTCCCCACATATTTACCATTTTGAGTGCTTTTCATTACTTTGTGTACATATAATTTTCCATCTTGCATCATTTTCCTTCCACTTGAAGGAATTCCTCTTACATTTCTTACCATGCAAGTCTGCTGGCAACATGTTTCCTCAGCTTTTACTCATCTGAAAACATCTTTATTTTGCTTTCAGTTTTGAAGGATATTTTCACTAGGCAGAGAATTCTAGGTTGATGGGTTTTGCTTTTTGTTTTTTCTTTTAGAACTTTAAAGATATTGTTACAATGTTTTTTGTATTGCATAGTTTCTGACAAGAGATATATGATCTTTTTCTTTCCTCTGTGATCTACTTCTCTGGCTGCTTGTAAGATTTACACTTATTCAGTGTTTTTCTTCAATTTAATTATAATATGCTTGGTGTGGTTTTCTTTATGTTAATTAGGCTTGGTGTTTAATGAACATCTTGGAAGTGTGGCTTTATAGTTTTTCTCAAATTTGAAAATTTGTGACCATTGTTTCTTCAAATAATTACTTCTGTACACCCCCTTTCTGGGAATCCAATTATACATATGACAGAATACTTGATATTGTACCATAGGTCACTGAAGTTCTGTTCATTTCTTTTTCATTCTATTTCTCTCTGTGTTTCCTTTTGACCATTTCTATTACCATGCCTTTAAATTCACTAATTTTTTGTTTTTTGTAAGTATATAATCTGCTATTAATACGACTCAGAGAAACTGTCATTTCTGATACTGTATTTCTATTTCTAGAAGTTTCATTTGCTCTTTTTAAGTATCTTCCATTTCTCTCCTCATCATGTTCATGTTTTCCCTTAAATACTTGAACAAAGCAATAATATTTTAGTATTCTTGTTGGTGAATTCATAATTTCTGTTTCATTGCCTGATATTTATTCTGGTTTTAAGTCACAAGTTCCCTTCTTCATGTATCAAATAATTTTTTTTGGATGCTAGGCCTTGTACATTTTACATTTTTGAGCATCTGAATATGGTTGTCTTGCTTTAAAGAACTTTGAGATTTATTCAAGAAGGCACCTACGTTACTTGCTAAGTTTGAAGCTTGTTTTTCAGACTTCATAAAGTGTGCCTAGAGAAACATTTCTTGCAGAGATATTTTAACTCCACTACTAAGGTGTGACCCTCTGTAGTCTCCACTATGAGACAATGGGAGGAAGTGGTGAAACAGAGCCCAGAAGTTGGGGCCATCCAGCAAGAGCTAGAGCCATGAAGGAAAGGATGAACCAAGGATGCCATAGAAAGCCAAGAGGAGGAGAAATGTGCTGGATTCTCTCCACTAATGCTCTCTAACATTTTGCTGCTGCCTCTCATTGTTCAAATCAATCTGGAAGCCAAAGAGCAGAGACATCTGGGAAAGAAATGTAACTTCCTGTATTATAGAACAGAACAAACGAAGGCAGAGAAAGGACCTGAGGACAATCAGGCAGTTGATTCCACATTTTATCTCATTCTGCGGAAGAGATAATGGAGACTTGGAGAATTCCACTGACTTATTCAAGGTCACACAGCCAGCAAATGGTGGAGCTAGAATTTCTTTAACTACAAACCAGTTCCATGCATTTTTTTCTATAGACTATGATTTCCTTTTACAATATAACAGGAGAGGAGGTGGAAAACTGTATCTACTTGCCTGGACTATTTTAACTGCCTCATAACTGATTTCCCCACTTTCTATCTCATTGTCTTGGCTTCTCTATTCTCACTAAACATGACTGAAGTTCCCCAGAATTTTATTTAAAGTGGTATTTACTTTGGAAGTTCGAAGCTCTAAAGAGGATTGTCCTTGAGACCAAGACCTCTGATGTCCCCTATTCCTCCAGTCACTCTCCATCCTCCTGTGCTCCCAGGAGGATGCTTCCTTCCCTCACAGCATATGCCACACTGAGCAGCAATTATTTGTTGCCTATCTCCTCTATTAGACTGATGGGAACCAATTCTCAGTCATTTTGATATCCTAAGAAACTGACATGTCTAACACACTGTCAGTGCTTTATACGTGCTTGAATAAATGAATGAATATAACTTAAGACATCCTCCCACCAGACAGTTGAAGTATTCAAACTTGAGATTGCTAATCTGTCCTAAGTCTCTGAAGATTGTAAGATCCACCAGTTCAGGGAGGGCTAGAGTTGTTGGAGGAGGAATATTTATTCCTTTAGTCTCAGTGTCTTAGCTGTTGATGCTCTAGCTTTACGATCATCCAATATAAGGTTGTTAGAGTCATACCTTTTCATTTAGTCACGTGTCTGAGAAGGATGGGCACAAGCAAGTGGCTGTTAGATTGAGAATCCATTCAGATGCTGACATAAAAATAATTGGACAACAAAGCCCCATTTTAGCACTTTCTCTACAGTGATACACAAGAGGCACTTGCGGGCCCACAACAATTTCAAAAGCATAGTTCTAGGGAATAGTGCTATGCAATCATAAAATTACACTTGAGATAAGATTTAATTATCATTTTCACCTTTCCAACACCTTTCATAAAGTAATGCTTAAAAGCTTTGCAAGAAAGAATATTACCCTTAAAGTGATAACATGCAACAATGAAAGCACAAGAAAGACCAAACAGCAGTCCAGGCTTTTATGGGAGCTTAGGTTCAGGGCATTATTCAAAATTATTACAAGTGACTGCCATCTAAGGGAGTTTATAGATTGGCTTCAAAGGGGAAGCCGCTGGGAAAAATAAATGGATTCTGTTTCCTAAAAGAGATATTTTCACTTCTCTAGAGAGCTAATGAAAGCCGCTAGCTACCACAACAAGCAGTCACTGATCACAAGGTAAGAAGCACGTCCTCAAAATCATTCTATTTTCACTGTAAATCACAACACACTCAACATTATCACTGATAGAGATGTGCAAGGTAGAGTGTGGAAGCAGGCAGAGGCTCTAACCTGTCTTCTAAGGGGGAACCCATAGGATGACAACAGCTACTTGAAAATAATTCTGACCTGTCCTGGATAGAAATATAATATACTTGGTGTCCTAATTGCATTCGTGAATTTCCAGCTAATTTTAAAAGTGATGAGCAAACTGTCAAGGTCACGAAAAATAAGGAAAATCTGAGAAACTATCACAGATTGGAGGAGACTAAGGAGATATAATGACTGCATGCAACATGGTATCCTGGATTGGATCCTGCACCAGAGAAAGGATATTCGTGGGAAAACTGATGCAATCCAAAGTCTAGAGTTTAGTTAATAGGAATATGCCAATGTTAATTCCATAGTTTCAAGAAATTGCCATGGTTATGCAAGATGTTAACATTAGGGGAAGCTGGGTGAAGGGTATGTGGGAACTTTCTGTACTCTATTTGCAACTTTTCTGTAAATCTAAAATTATTCCAAAATAAAAAGTTTATTTTTTAAATAAATGATAAAGTCCACTGACTGTTCTGGTGGTTTCATCACATGGATAATGACAAATTGAATACTTCTTTCTAGTTTCCAACTTCCCGAAGAGGAAGAAGTGGATCCATCAGACAATACAGAATAAGAAAGGAGCAGGGCAGGCACAAGCTCATGAAGTAGCCCTACAAATAGAAAGGAGAATCTGCCACCATTAAATTTTGAGTGATGGCCTCAGCTGCTGAGGCTCCCAGAGGGATTTAACTGGACTTTCTACTTTTGCTGATCAATTTAAATCATAGTCATTAGGGCCTCACTTAGAAATGAGACCAAAATACTTCTTAATTCATTTGCATATGTACATACAGTTTTTCAATGTAAATCCTTTGCACTACAAGTTTGCACACTTTTTCTCAGAGTCCTGAAGAGCATACTGCTAAGAGGCATGTTCCCAAGTTTTGATAGAGTATTTTACCATTAGGCTTAAAGGGGGAGATTGAGATTGAATGAAAGAGGCATACGGGTCCTGGTAGGAAACAGATGGCATCATCAATTTGAGGAGAATTTAATAAAGGGACTATTTCCCAAGGTATGGACAAAATTTAGAGAAACTAGCAAGGAACAGTGCAGTACCTCAGGGCCAGTGGTTATGAAGAGCTGTTATGACAGCTCTTGTGAAGATATCCCTACACTGAAGGGACAAGGGGAGGGAGAAGTTACTGGAAACTGAGAGATGGATATATCTAGGGGGTCACCTGTAGAGCGCCCACTGGACACAAGCCAGAGGAGTTAATACCCTGACCTCACTCTCTTCCTGCCCTCTGATTCCCTGCTGATGCCTCCCATAGGCCAAGTCTAAGTAGAAACCAGAGCACACAGGAGCCCACTGCTACACCCCACACAGGGCAGCCATCTGAAGGCTCAGAGCAGGATGGAGAAAGGGGTGGAGAGGAGATCTGGAGGGGCAATCATATCCAGCCTACTCCTTCTGTTGCCTGCCTCATCCTGAATTGTCATTGCTATTGCACCTATTTAATAACAATGCTAATCTACTCATTGCTCAGTTGCAGAATTTTTCTGAATCCAATATGGCCAAATAATTGTTCATTTTTTAAACTCTTTCACAGAGGTCAAGCAACACTCTGACAAGATGCAATTGGCTCTAAAGGAAACGGCATTACTTGCCAAATAGTTCAGGCTAGCAAAGCACAGAGGCTGCTGTACACTTTCAGCAATGGAGTGGACTTGGAAAGGACTGCACCCAGATTCCCTCAGGGGCCTCCTCTGGCTTCAAATAATAGTAGTCTTCCCTCCTTTAAGTCTGTCCTTTATATTTCCTTCATTTGTGAGACACTTTTAAAAAGCCAGCAGCAAAGACTCCTCCCTAGAGACAAAAAAGAGAGATGGTGCAGAGGAACAATGAAAATACCGTTGGAATAAATGCCAATAACTGCAGGCTCTGACACTTAGAGATTCACCAGGGTTTGGATTATTTGTCTTTTCTTCATCACCTTTGAATTTCTAATTATGTGTAAGAAAAACTCCAAAATGGACAAATATATAAGGCAGTTAGAAGACAGTAGAGTGGGGCTCAGGAGCTGAACTTGGCAACTGAGCCAAAGGGAAAGGTGGCCAAGGAAGAAAAACTGGGTAGGATCAACGGAGAGAAGACAGAGTGGTGAGGTGAAGCCTCACGTTGGATGTGGGGTAAGCAAATTCTCACCTTTGGGGGCAGTGAGGCATGGGAAGATGTGTGCCGATGAGCTGGCCAAGTGGTAGGACTGGCATTCCCAATACATCTACAGAAAACAGGTGCAACAGGTATGCCATGCTTCAATAACTTAGATACCAAGAAAGCCACATTTCTTTGATATTCAAGTTGTAATGACTCCGAGGCTGACCTGCCCAGGTTAGCAGTGCTTCTCCTTCCCACACATTCCCAAGAACACACAGGCTGCTCAGTCTATAATGTTAGTCTTCGTTTTTTCATTTCACAGAATCTGTGTTCATTCCATCACTCACTCATTCATTCATCCATCCAATAAATATTTACTGAGCAGCTGCTATGCATCAGGCACTGCTCTAAATGCTGAGGATGCAGCAGAGAAAAAGGAAAACAAGATCCCTTACATGCGTGGTCCAAACATTCTAGCAGGGTGAGGTAGACCAAACGAACAGAAAATGAATTAGATAAGTTCCAAGATTAATACAGCCTTGAAGGAAATAAAGTAGGATGGACTATTAAAGAGGGCCTGCTAGTGAGAAGGAGATTACTCTAGATTGAATGGTCTGAGAAAGTCTCACCATAGAGGTGGCATTTAGGCTGAGATCCTAGATGACAAAAAGGAATCAGCCAAACTCAAAGTGGGGCATGAACACTGGAGGCTCATGCCTGGAACAGCAAGTGCAAAGGTCCTGAGGAGGAATGGACTTGGCTGATCCTACAAGGGTGTCATGGTCAGGAGGGGTTCAAGCCTTGGCCATAGGTTGTGTCCAGTGCCAGCCCTTCCTAAGGGTAACCTGGGCCCTGGTGCGCTAAGTCTGCATCAGGGGTCCAGATGCCTACAGACACCTCCTCCCTCCAAGAGTCTGACCTATTCACATTAGGACACAAATTTTAATGGACTCATGTAGCCTTGACAAAGGCCACCTCAGAGGAAACGATCATGGAGTTGTTGAAAAGGAGGTCCAACCTCCTCCGAGCACAGTGCAGAAGGGGGGATTTGCTTTACCTTTGGGTCACTAATTTATTTTGAAGATTTTTTTCTAAAACAAAGAAAGCTGACCACAAATTTAGTTGACAATCTCCATCACTAGAAACTAGACTGCCCACAAAGCCTCAAACAGCTGTCTTTCTTAAAATGAAGAACTTAGGTTGAAGTTTAGCCCACATGGATTTCCTGTGAAGTGTGCCTGGTGTTCTTCTACTCGGGCAAGGAAGGAGAGGGTTATCAACTAGCTGCAGCTCCAGGGCAGAGGCATCATGGTACGTCATCCACCAGCCGAGCGTAATGAGATCTTACCGTACAAACAAGAAATAAACATTTCAACGTAGAGCAGGTCACAATCAGCAATGGGATGGCTTTAAAATATGTTGACAAATTCTTTGATATTCCTGCCTTCACAAGATGGAGCCTAATTCCTGTTCCCTTGAGTGTAAACTCTACTTAGTGTCCTAATGAATAGAATGTGGTAGAAGTAAAGTAATGTGACTCTTAGGATGACAGTATGAAAGGCAACGTGGCATCCCCCTTGCTCTCCCTTGGATCACTTGCTCTGTGGAAATCCAGCTGCCATATCAGAAGGGCACTCCAGCAGCATCTGGAGAGGCCCATGTGACAAGAAACTGAGGCCTCCTGTCAAAAGCCAGGCAAGTGAGTCACTTTGGAAGCTGACATCTAGCCCCAGTCAAGTGCTCAGATGACTGTGACCCCAACTGATATTTGATTATAATCTCAGGAGATCCCCCAAGCCAGCCAGGTAAGTCACTCCCAAATTCCTAACCCACAGAAATTGCATTTTCTGAGGTAATAAATGTTTGTTGTTTTTAGCCACTAAGCTCTTGGGTAATTTACTATGTGGCAGCACAAGCACGGAGTTCTGGAAGCATTTATATAGGGCTCTACGGGAAGACATCAAGCCTTGGAATAAATGCTATGCTAGTGTTTTGCACCCAGATTCTATCTCCAGGCTGGCATGGCCCTGGGGCATATCTACTATGTATGAAAGCAAGCGGAAACTTATCTGGAGTTATCAAATGTGTCTCGAACATAGGAAACACCATTTGTTCCTATTTGGAATTGTTAATAGTCATACTGTTCTTATATTATTATCGTGTTTTATATTTTCATACAATACTAAGAGGACTTAATAGTCTGCTGACAGGCATGACAAAATACTCTGACATCAAATTTGACTCAAGACTGAATGGAGTCAATGTAAAAAATTCAACCCAGAGTAAAAGATGTCAACCTCTGTGGCAGAGAATTTCAGTACCTTTAGTTCAAGCTTATTAGTCTGGTGGCAAATTGAATCCTGCCATCTTGAATCATCTGATTTAGTAAGCCCTAGACCGACAACATCCCTCCACGTGCCAGTGTCTCTCTGTAGGTTAAAAAGTTAAGAGAATGCAAACAAGCAATATTATTTTGGAACCACGAGATGTTATTCTCAAGCTTAAACTTCTTTACCCTCATCACATCTGCTTCCCAAAATATCAAAAATATTGAAAATCAGGAACTGTCAAAGGCAAATCATCTCAGATGTACCTATGCCGAGACTAGCATGTCAATAGTGTTTATATCCCTTCTAAAACCACATAGTCTAATTACCTCTGATTATATATTTAAGGAAACTTCCATGCACTGTAAACACTGCAAAAATATATCCCTTCAGGTTTATATTTCCTCCATCTGGCAGAGATTGGGAGTCCCCCAGTCAGCTAAAGTCCTTGACTAGGTTACTTCACCTATGGCTTAAGGGATAGAGAATAAATAACAACAATCACTCATGAGTAATGTCATATTTCTCTTTTATTGCCCATTGCACCGTCCTCTAAAAACCTCCAGCCTAGGAGAGAGTATTCTCATGGCAAATTGAAAATCCAGATGGCGTCTGCACTACCAAACACGGCCTCTGCACAAACCTCTTTGGGGACCAACGGTGCCACTATTCTCTGCCAGATTCAGGGACAACTGCTAAGGGTGGAAAAACTACAGCCAAAGAAATAAGTGAGTGGGGCACTGATCCCAATATGGCCCTTTGTAGAGAATTGTTTGATTGTTTTTTTTCTCCTTCCTTAGGTAGCTTTCCAGTGAGTCCTGGGGAATTCTTGCAATTCAGATTCTCATCTATTTTCTCCTGTGTTCCTGTCACCATAGTCTTAGAGTCAAGTGGTTTAAATTCCCAACTGGCAAACTCCACCATTTCAGTTTGGGTTTTTATTCCCAAAATAGACTAGGCTTCAAAATCACCCAGTAAACAAAGACAACATTCCTAGAGGGCTTCTCTCATGGGAGAGTTTGTGATTGAAGATTGGAGCCCCTGGGGAGAGCTGGGGATCTCAGAGACTGCAAAAGAAAGGCAAAGTATCTTCAGAGGGATGTTATATTTTTATACAGAGAGAGACTTTCTTTAGAGTTCTCTCAAACAGAACAGTCAGAGGAAAATGATTGTCATTTTTCTAATATTTAAATGATGCCTATGATAAGCCCAGCAGCGAATTCAGTGTTCAAAGAACACTATAAAATTCAGACAACTGACACTGGTTCCCAGGATGTTTTTAACTTCCACTGAGTAAGAATAATTATCAAATCATATACCCATGTGTTCGTACATTTATTCATTCATTAAGCATCTTTTACGCACCAGGATACCAGGTGTTGAGTGAGCAAAGAAAAAGGCACGATTCCTGTATTCATGTACTTTATAGTCTAGAAGGGGAGACAGAAATTAAATGGATATGTGGGGGGGAGAAAGAAAGAAAAAAGTAGAAGTAAATAATTGATAGCTAGAAATATTTATATTAAAATGGTGCAGTTGACCCAGTCAGGAAGGCCAAAGAAAGTTTCCATGAAGGAAGGTTGACTGAACCGAATTCTGAAGAAAGAATGTATGGGTTACCTAGGGGTTGGGGAGTGGGAATAACACACCAGATAAAGGGAAATCATATACAAAGGACCTGCGGCAGAAAAGGAGAACAGCACATCCAAGAAACTGAAAAAAGACCATTATAGCTGCATTGCAAAGATCAAGAAGAAGCCTAGTATAAGAAAAAGCTATAAAGATGAACAAGGGGCAGATCACACAGGGCCTTCTAAACCATGTACGCAGAGGAGCGGGTTCATACCCTAATGTAAACGGGAATCTATTGGAAGGTGTTAAGCAAAGGAGCGTCACAAGTAGGCTTTTGTTTTACAGGGCCCCCTCCAGCTATAGCATGGAGAGCAGATGGGAGGAAGGCCAGAAAGGATTTAAGGAGACCAGTTGCAGTTATTACGGTTGTTCATTGGAGCTATTACAGTTATACCAGCATGGTCTGTGGGCCCAGCTGCCAATTACTGACCTGTTGTCTCTCAGCCCCACACCTGCCTTCATAGATTCTGCTCTACTCCGCTGGGCTGGGAGTGTGAACCACATGTCCCAGGTCCCCTTGTCCAACACCTTCCTGTTAGGTTCTGCCAACAGGAGGCACTGGCAGGAGGCCACAGGGTGGAAGAAAGAAAAAAGATCCCCACTTCGGGCTCTGACGGCGTGGCCATCGCCATTGGTTGCAGGCGGCTACTGCTGCAGCAGCAAGGACAGGTGATTCCGAACCGCAGCAGCCTGGGGAAAGGCAGCACTCTCAGGAGTTGCAGGCCTGGTCAGTGCAGCTCCTCTTCAACCCGTCCAGACTGAACTGCAAAATGTCTCCCGCGGAGCAGCAGAAGATGCGGTTTTATGGGCTTCACCCCAGGACGTGGGCAACTTCGTATATCTGGGTCTCACCCCTCTTCTTTTGTCTCTTCCAGCCTTCTCTACAAACTTATAACCAATTCCCTGCATCCAATTCCTGTTTGAAATATCTAGAATGCTTTCCTTTTCCCTGACTAAACTTAGACAAAAACAGCTCAGAAATTAAAAGTTGGAACAAATTCACTAAATTCAACCTCTTGTCATGAAATCATCCTTCCTAACAGAATTCTACCTATTTGACCCTGTTTGGAGAATTCAGTGACAGAGAGCACACTACTTAGCGGGGGAGTCCAGCCCACTGATGGTAATCTCTATTATTAAAGGCTACCTGAGAATGACCCCAGATCTGCCCATCCGTTACTGCGGGTCAATCGCTGGCAGCCATTCAGCGTGAGTCCTCAGTGTACCCGACACTCCGTCAGTTGACTGAAGATAGGTATCATGTCTTCTCATGTGTAATGTCTTTTCAGACACGCCTGAATGCCCCCAGCACCTCCAACCTTTCCTTACAATTTCTGAATTCCTCACTTTCTTTGCCACGCTCCTTTCAATTTTGTTTTACCCACTGAACTTGACTCAAACACAGCTGTATATAGCAACCCTCTGACAAGGTAGAATTGCTCTTGAAGAGTTGGGAATCTGGGTTCCATCCTCTCCTCACTTGCCGTTCTCCTCTCCACTACTATGGAGGCCCTGGAGGCACCTCCTCCAAACCCTTATTACTTAGTACATTAATTTCCTCATAATACGTCATCCTTTCAGAATAGTGCACGTCACAATGTGGTTTGAATGGTACAGAGTTCAGTGGAATCGCTCTGGATCCAAACACACTAGAAACATAATGCAGCCTGAGATTAGATTTTGTGTTTGTTTTCGTTTTGGGAGTTGTTGTTTTGTTCTTGGCTCATAATGATCAACAGAGAGCTTTTGAATATACACTATATGTCTAGGTCCTAAGGAGAATTAAAGAATGAGAAGGAAAAGGAAGAGGAGCAAAGGGCATGGTCTTGTCCTCAAGACCTTAAGAACTAGTTGGAGAAATTATATATAAGCCCATGGGGAGATGACAAACCATTGCAATTGGTAAATATTGAGGGCTATGTAAGTAGCACAAGCAACGCATTATATTGGCACTGAAAGTAGGAATGGATTGCTCGATCTGGGGATAAATGGGGAAAGCTTCAACAAGCAGTGACACTTGAACTCAGTCTTTTAGGATGAACAGAACTTGAATATGTGGAAAAGTGTAAGAAAGGTACGCCCACCTAGGAGAATGATGTCATTCATTTATTCACAGATTTATTTTTCAAATATTTATTAAACTTCTCTATATTCCTAGCAGTGTGTTAAGTCCTGAGAAAATATGGTTGATAGGACTATTCAAGGATCTTACAATCTAATAGGCAAAGATGTGCAGGAAGGAAAATATGACTTTTGTTGTGATGACAAAAAATAAGCTAGCTGGATTTTCCACAGCGAGTTCATAAAGGAATAGTGGAAGAAGAGAACAGAAGAGTAGTTTGGGACCACAATGGAGAAGGGACCTTTAATGCCAAATTAATAATCTGGAGTTTTACCCTTTTGTTCCAATTACTATGGCTATGTTACAAATTACTTCAAAATGTATTGCTGTCAATTACAGCAACCATTTATTATGCTCACAGTTTCTGTGTCCGAGAATTCAGACAAAGCACAGCAGGGACAGCTTGTCTCTGCTCCACGATGTCTGGGGCTCACCTGGAAGACTCGAAAGCTGAGATCTGGAATCATCTGAAGTCTCATTCACTCACATTCTGGAAGTTGATGCTGATTGTTGGCTGGGGGTTCTCAGTTCTTCTCCACAAGGGCCTCTCCAGGTGGACAGAATAGTGGCTGAGTTCCAAGGTTAAAGTGTTGAAAGAGAGTGAGAGAGAAGCAGAAGTTGCATCCTTTTCATGACCTAGCATTGGAAGTCACAAGTATCACTTTCGTCATATTCTTTTGGTTGAAGGAGTTACAAGCCCCCTCCTGTTTTCAAGGGGAAACCTTACTCCTTGGTTGGAAGAGTGTTGCCACATTGTAAAGAGAGCGTATAGCAGGAGTTATCAGTCATTGTAACTCCTTGTAAGAAAGAGGATAGACAGATGATAAATGATAGATAGATTAGATAGATAGATAGAAAAATAATCTTTGGAAAATACCATGTACCACACCTTTAGATAACACAAAGTCATCTGAATAGAAGAGCAATCTGACAAAAGTTATATTTTTGGAAGATTAATATGATAGTAAGAATAGCACGTAGATGGAGCATAGAAACAAAACAATGACCAAAGGAGAATCTGGCATATTGGCTTCTTATGTATGAAGTCCATTATTCTGAGTTTCACTCCTCTTCTGCCCCCACTATTCTCTACTGGAAATCTTAATGCTGTATGTTCCAAAGTGTATTCTGTGGAATATCAGCGCCAGAAAATTCTCCAACAAAAGAGGACCCTGTGTTCAAAAGGAGGTAGACATACCACGCATTTTATCTCCCTCTTAGAAATTCTCAATGCTTCTTAGCATACAAAAACCTCTCAGAAAGTCAAAAGTAAAAAAAAATCTGTTTAACATCGTTTTTTCCAGAGTGTCTCCAACCTTTTGACCACTGAACCCGTTTTTTTTTTTTTGTTTTTTTTTTTTTTGCTTTTCACTAATCAACATCCTACAGAATTAGCCGAAAGGCCACTGTCCCAGCTGCCCCTGGGCTGAATAGAGACAGGCCAGGCAACTAATCAATCAACAAGTATTTATCAAATGCCTAGTTAGAAAAAGACCCTGAAAACAAAGGGAACATGTACTACACTGATAATAATTTTCAGTCCCATAAAGTAAAATAATAATAAAAGCAATGGAAATGTTGTTTCAAGAGAGTCTAAAAATGATCTCAAGGAAAGACACAAGATTTCCTTGAGAATTTAGATTTAGCCAAATAGGGCTGGTTCTTGAATGTTTTCTCTCCACTGAAACCTCAGGCAAGGCTAAATTACTGGGGAATTCTTTTATTTTTTAATGAAAGATGAAAATGTGTTTATCTTCCAAAGGTTGCCTTGTATTAAGATGTGACCATTGCTTGCACACAGAGAATTTTAAAAGAAAGTGTGCCATCAGCAAAGAACCCCGCACGCAGTGGAGTAAACTGCCAAGGGGAGCAGGAGACCTTCCTATAAATCAGCGGCAGCATCTCCTGACGGGGGCTCAGCTGGCAGAATGGCCATGTTCTGGGAGGGCAGGACTATGTCCCGTGCCTCTTTGTTGGGGTGATTGATCACAGACACCTCAGCAGCTTTCCTTTGTGAAAGCCTCCTTCCTTCTGGCCTGTCTCCTTTCACCTTTTCCTTACTTCTCTCTTCTCTCCAAGATCCTTCCTTCTGGCCTGCCCAACAAATACTCCTGTCTGAAGAAGGTAAACACACTAAACAAACCTCCTTAGTATCTCCTGGCCTGCCAGGCGCCAAGCCAGCATCTAGACTTCAGGTTGCTGTTGCAGGATGAAAAAATAAATAAAAAATTAAAACTATTGAAAATTAATTTCACAACTGCTTTTCAATCTCACAGAGGATTCCTGATCTCTCCATTTTGCCTCAGGCTTTCAAACCCCTCTCAGCCTCTCCTCTGACAGCCTGAATTCTATGCTTGATCTTCAGACTACTTACCCACCTGCAGTCTCATTTCTCTTGTATTTTTATCCTTTCTTCCAAATCCATTCTGGAAAACACCATCCTCAGATCAATGCAAGTACTGACCTCTTCTGTTTCCACATACAGCACAGCTGGAATGGTTGAAGCCACTACAAACTCTGCTCCCCACTGCGGAGGGCCAAAGCTCCACTCTCTAATCCTTACCCTTGTCCTTGGTTCCCCCACAAATGGGGGACCAAGTGACTCAGTGACTGTTCCCCACTGCTACCATTATTGGGTGGAGGAAGAAAGAAAGACAAGAGACAATCATGTTCTAGCTTGAGAGTGGAACATCTACAGACCAAGAGCTTTTCACCTGGCCACAGCTGGCCACCTCTTGGCACACCTCCTGTGCGTTTTTATGCCCAAAGCATCTTTGTCCCTTGATTTGCTTTGGGTTCCCTCATCAAAGGCTCCTTCTGTTTGTCTAACTTTGGAACATACAAGGCCCCACCTAGAAGAAGAGGTGATAGGAAAAAAAGAAAATGGCATCCTATTAGGTATCCATTAAGATGTCACCTTCTCAAGGAAGCTTCCCCCGACACCTCTCTCTACTCCCTAATCAGGATTAGAGAATTTTGCTTATGCGTCGGAAAGTTTAGGACATTTCTCTATCATTTCTCCCTGCAGCACTGCTTCAAAACGTCTGTGTGGGTCCATTTTCCCCACCAGACTTTGAGTCATATGAGGGCAGGACAATATTTTACTCATCTTTGTTTCCCAGCACAAAGCTTAGGGCTCAGCATATAGTAGGCAGTGATTCACTTGAATGGATAAACAAGTACACAAATTATTCCAGGGAACAGCAGACTGGCATGAATGCCAAAGTAACACATGCCAGGCAGACTCCTAGGGCATTTAGTCTCCTACGAGGACCAGGAGTCATCATGCTTTCTACTCACCCCTGTCCCATAGCACCCACCCTGCTCACCATGGAGTGTTAGACAGAGATGAAAGGCCCCTCTGAGATGGTCTGGACAAACAGGGACACAGAGGCCACCTCTAAAATACTTTGAGTCCTTTGGCATAGACCATCCCTAAACACAGGTATTACTGAGGAACTGATATTTGCTTAGTTCCCAAACGTCTTTGGGGAAAATAAACTCTAGGAAAGTTCAAAGTAAGAGTTAGCTCAATGGGAGGCAGCCCTATTTGTTTCTCTAGAAATAGGTCTCCTGCTCCTACTTGAAGTTTGACTTATAATTGCCAAATCATTACTTCCAGTTATGAGCATTTATTGTTAAAACTAATGAGGTGCCTCCACAAAAATATTTTCACAGCGTGCTTTTGAACATTCTAAGAAGTTCTTTCTCGGAAACTACAAATGGGGTCTTTGTGAGAGAAGTCGCCTCCTGTCCTGACCAGGTGTGCCCGTCCAGCTCCGTGCTGACAGGAGCACCAGCCCTCCCACCAAGGGAAACTATCTTCTTCCCAGGCCTGAAATGAGTCCTCAGAAGAGCAAAGCCAGCAGGCAATCCCTTCGCTTGCATGGGGGGAGACTCGCCTCACTGTTGGGAAATGCAGCCACTGCTACAGTTCCCTGGGATGAAGTCATGTCAAGTCGGGTTGGCCCTCTTAGCCTCTTGGCCTTCTTGTCAACTGAAGATGTTTGCCACATGTCTCTTCCCCAGGTTTACCCAGTGGTGCCCACTGCATTTTGAGGGCAGGAGAAAGCCTGGGCCAGAAACTAGAAATGTGTGTTCTAATGTTTCTCAACCTGGAGGTGGAAATGTTAACAAAATCTAGGGAATTTTTTAAAATGTACATGTCTAGACTCCCTAAATGTCTAGATTCTCTCCCAAACATTCCAGTATACCCTCTTCTCACACTGAAAACCACAGATATTCTGTTATATTTTTCATGCTAATACTAAGAGTAAATTAAAAGAAATTAGGTTATTTTAAAGTTTACGGTGGACACAGGAAAGGCAGCCACCAGCAGGAAATTATTCTGATTAGTCGGAGATGGCAAGGAAGCTGTATCCATGGGTCAACTCTGGCTGCCATGAATTGAAAAGGGGCCTGGGGCTGTGTCTATACGTAACAAGAAAAAATGCCAGGTCCGATTATTGATGTCTGCCATGCGTTACGGAAGGGACAGTGATGCCACATGTGCCACATAATTGCTTCCATAGCCTAGATCCTCTATAAAGCCAGAAACAAGGCTCAGGTCTCCGGTCTCTTTGCATGCCAAGTAAAATCCCTTCTATGAAGCTAGAAACAAGTTTGGGTGACGCATCTGCTGAACAGTGCTTACTTAAAGATGCAATGCATAGGACTGAAATGAAATTTTAAAAGGAAGTCAAACCATGTGCTTCCTGGAAACAGACTCCAAAGCAGACAAAGCAGAAAACATCTCTACAGCAAGGGAAAGGGAGGTTTCCTTGGAGAAGCACAGCTAGGATGTACAAGAGAGTGTTAGCAAAATGATGTCTGCCAGTTCTTTGCATTGCTCAAGGGTAAAGTGAAAGATAACAACAGCATTTTGAACATGTTTAGATGTTTTGTTACCAGAGGGAGCTGCAGAAAGCCTGAATTCTCTGAAATGGAAAGAACAAAAAGGCACATTGTGCATTTTGCTTACTGTCAGTTACTTCACAGCATTTCTTAAACACCTGAGGCGTGACTTGGTGGGGAAAGTTCGCAGATATCATTTAAAATTAAGGCAGTTTTCAGATTTTTAAAAAATGCCTTCAAATGAAGGTTATTGGGAACACCCCAAGGTCAGTATCAGACATCGGCCCCCTGAGGTCTTAGCTCATTCTGAGTTTGCTGGATCAGAGGGGGCAATGACCGCCCAACTGCAAGCACCTTTTCCCCAGGTGGACACCTTCAAGGACCCATCCTTTCCAGCATTCCCCCTCCAAATTTAGCTGCTTTACTGTGTGAATTTACACCCACGCTGGCATCTCTCTGGTGTGCGCTGGTGTGTGTTTGCTGGCAGCTCTGATCTGCGGTGTGGGAGCGAGACCCTGCACTTGGACTGAGACAGCCTCAGTCAAGACCCAGCTCTGCACACTCTACCTAGTCATTTAACCGCCTCTGCTCAGTTTCTTCATCTGCAAGTGGGGATAGCAACATCTTCACAGGGCTGATGTGTGAGAACTGAATGATATGTTAAAGCACTTTGTGCATTAAAAAGGAAATGCAAAGCATCCAATGCCAAATTTCCCCAGCCTTCTATCAGTTGCAGTCTCTGCTCAAATGTCATCTCCCCAGAGAGGTCTTCCCTGACCACACCACAAAAACAATCGCTCCTCTCCCTCCCTACCACCTTTTGCTGATTTCCTTTATACTGTATACTACTCCCTGACATTATAGCATCATTTATATAGTTAGTTGGTTATTTATTGTCTATCTTCCCCATCAGAAATCCATGGGCAAGGACTTCTGTCTGTCTTGTTGCCTACTATGATTCCAGGCCCCAGAACTGTACCTGATCTATAGCAGGCACTCAATAAGTATTTTGTGTGTGTGTGAGGAAGACTGGCTCTGAGCTAACATCTGTTGCCAATCCTTCTCTTTTTGCTGAGGAAGATTAGCTCTGAGCTAACATCTGTGCCCATGTTCCTCTATTTTGTATTTGGGACCCCGCCACAGCATGGCTTGATAAGCAGTGCATAGGTCCACGCCTGGAATCCAAACCTGTGAACCCCGGGCTGCCAAAGCGGAGCACGCAAACTTAACCACTATGCCACTGGGCCGGCCCCACAATAAATATTTTTTGAATAGATGAATGGCTCTTTGTACCCCATACCACCTAGCTGATGAGCACAGGGGCAAATAACTCTTCTTGGCGGACCATCTCCCAGCTAACCAACCAAAAAAAGTAGACACCTACTCAAAGACAGGAACAATGTTTCTATTTAACTGTCATGTATCCGGGACATTTTCATGTAACAAGAAAACATGATCAAAAATTCACCGGAATAAGTCCTCAAATGAATGGATTTTAGTGTGCCAAGAAGTTCTAAGTTCAACAACTACAAAAAAATCAAAGGAATTTCTCCCTAGGAGGAAAAAGGGAAAAATTTTTAAGCAGAAGTTTGTTACATAAGCGAAAATTCACTAAGAACAAAAGAGGCCTAATACAGATCCAGCCCCATTTTAATAATAGCTGAACTCTTTTTTATAATATTTGGCTGAAGCTGTCCTCAACTAGTCCCTATAGATGTCAGCCTCATAGAAACAGTCCTCCAGAAACTGGAAAACATGACATCAAGGAGCCTGCTAATCACTCACCGATGTCAACTAGCTCTTATGCATGCCCAGGAAATACAGTAGTCCCCTGCTTATCCATGGTTTCACTTTCTGTAGTTTCAGTTACCTGCAGTCAACCACGGTCCAAAAATATTAAATAGAAAATTCCAGAAACAAACAATTCATAACTTTTAAATTGTATGTCATTCTGAGTAATGTGATGAAATCTTCCTCTCCCACTCTGTCCCACCGATGACATGAATCATCCCCTTGTGCAGTGTATCCACACTGTATATGCTACCCACCTGTTAGTCTCTTAGTAGCTGTCTCAGTTATCAGATCGACTGTCACAGTATGGCAGTGGTTGTGTTCAAGTAACCCTTATTTTACTTTATAATGGCCCCAAAGTGCAAGAGTAGTGATGCTGGCGATTCAGATATGCTGAAGAGAAGCCATAAAGTGTTTCCTTAACACGAAAAGGTGAAAGTCCTCAACTTAATAAGGAAAGAAAATATCATATGCTGAGGTTGCTAAGATCTACGGTAACTTTTATTACAGTATATTGTTGTAATTGTTCTATTTTATTATTAGTTATTGTTGTTAATCTTTTACTGTGCCTAATTTATAAATTAAACCTTATCACAGATATGTTATGTATAGTAAAAACATAGTATATATAGGATTTGGTACTATCCATGGTTTCAGGCATATCCCTCGTGGATAAGGAGGGACTACTATAACTCGATTCATAGTGCCAAGGCCCATTAAAAGTCTTCGTAATGTCCCATCAGCCATTTTAAGAGTTCATAATTAAATATACTCAGCTTAGAAAGCAAATTGATTTTAGTCAAAGAACCTGGAAAGCAAAATAGTACAAATAATAATGAAGGACACTTATCTTCAGAAACCACTGTGCCAACCATTACTTTCTAATTGGCCTAACACAAGTGAAAAAGAGGATGAAGAATTAGTCAATTTTCTACAAAACTCAAAACCCATTCCCTCTGTTGAGAGGAGCAATATCTATCTCTTCACATTTCTTATTTTAAATAAATGTTTTAAAATTCAAAAGAATCCGTTTGAATTGCTCCTGAAATATTTACCAAGCTCCATTACAATTCTTAGAGAAGTGCCCATCCTTAAGTATTGACCCTGGCAGACACAAGAACAGAAATGGAAAGGATGAGAATAAATGTCATGTTTGTACTTGCTCGAAGGCAATGAGGAGGCAACGCTCCTCTCAAGATAAGCCTGAGCCATTCCAACATAGCCATTGTCCTTTAATTGGATCTTCATTTCCCCTGAGAATCCTTCAGAGCCCACTCCTTCTCACACCCCCAATATCACTATGTGAGACGTCAATACACGACTGGCTCTGCATTTCCATTTCCAGACCTCTCTCCCAAAGCACCCAGTAAATAATATATTTTCTCTTGAAGTCCACACTTCCTATTTACATCTAACTATCATTGTCTACTGACCCCGGGAGACCCTGCTTTGATGACATCAACTTTTGGTTTATGGTTCTTGTCATAAAGGAGCACAGGCTTTGGGATAAGACTTGCATTCACAGCCTGTCTCCAGTACGTCCTACCTGGGAGAGCTTGGGCCACCATGAGAGGCTTCAGCTTCTCATCTGCAAAATGGGTGCAATATTACCTCCTATTACAGGGCTGTTGTGGGGATCAACGCTATAACAGATGTGAAAAACTTCAGCATACCGCCTGGTACTTAGTAGGCCCTCAATAAATAGTAGTTTCTTTCCTTCCTTTTCTGCCCCTGCCTTTAACTCTGGTGAGTTCAGAATCCATGTTGATGCTCCTTTCAGCACTGACTTAATACCTCCCAGATCTGTGGAACTCCAAAAACCTCATCCCCATTCTACTTCAGCACCTTCTCAGCCATACCCTGGGATATGGCAATGCTGGAAACTATCCCAGCTAAAATGTACATAACCCTGAAATTCCCTTCTCCAAATAGTCCTTGCTTCCCCACATGTTTACTCCTACTAAATATATTCTGTGCCCTTATCACGACAGCCAGCCATTCACCCTCTCCCTGCTCTCCTGGACCAAGGTCTCATGTCCTTTCCAGCTCCATTCATCCTACCACCCAGGCCAGGCCTCATGCCAGGCATTTCAGCCTCCTCCCTGGCAGGCACCCCTAGAGTCCCTCAACTCCTTGATCTCCTACTGAAACTGCCTTGCCACTCTCCAACCCCTGGGAATACTATCTGCTTTCATCTAACAAAACTCTCAAGCCATGCTGATTGGACTCACTTTCAACACTGTTTCACTTTAGCTGGCCCCTCACTACTGATGAATCTCCCCCCTTGGCTCTTCTGAACTTCCACTTACAGCCCCATTATCAACTGCAACCCTCAAACTCCCAGCAGTGGCATTGCCTCCTGCATTGAGGAGACATTCAAGTTAATATGACAGGAGCTATCATAGTATCTCTCTAAATGGACCTGCGCACTTAAGAGTCTCTGGTGACCTCTAATAGCCACATCCTCAACCGCTTCCCAGCGCTTGATCCTATTGCTCACCACTTCCTTATTGAAGCTAACTCTTTCCTTGTCATCCTTATGCTGTACTTAAATCGCCTGTCTCTCTCCTCACTGGTTCAACTTCCTCCTCAAACCTTAAAAGCATAAATTCCCACAATTCTGAACCACAGGCCTTGACCCTCTGCCCTCAATACTCTCATTGGAAATCTCATCCATCCCCATTACTTTCGTCATTACCTCTAAGAAATTACTTCCAAATTCTGTGCCAAACACTTAGCAGATTCCATCAGGATATTCTATGGGTACCTCAAACCCAATATCTTTAAAATTTATCTTGTTCCCTTCTCTCACTGTTTTTCTCCTAACTATTTCTATTATAATACTACCAATCTTCCATTCCTTCAATCATTCTTCACTCCTTCCCTTCTCTCATCCTTGACAATCCAACCGTGCCAAATAACACCTATTCTAACTCTTGAACCCATCATTGCCTCCTATTCTATGTGCACCTACCTGCTTTGGGCCCTCAGAACTGCTACCTGAAATATGACAGGAGCTTTACAAGTGCTTTTCCTTCCTCCTAAGTCCCAGGGTCCCTACCACCAGATTAAGTGGCTAACAAATTAAATCTAAATCACAGTTCTGCTTGGAATTCCAGAACCTCCTTGATCTGGCCACAACCTAGCCTTCCAGCTTAATCATTCTCCACTCTTCTCAATGAACCTTAAACCAATTTAACCAAATTTCTGGCTGGAAGAAAAATCTTATGCATTCTTCTATGCTCAGCTCAAATGTCATACACCCTGAAGCCTTCCCTGATTCACCATCAAACATCATCTCATCTCTTCCTAAGCAAGCAGAGTACTTTGTCCTTCCATTGTTTATGGAACTGAAAGTGTTCTGTATGACTTTCTAATGTCTCCTGCTTATAGAAGTGTCCCCCTCAGTGGGAGGTTCACCTTCCCCTTCCTGCCAACCTCTCACACCCTCTATGACTGTCTCCTCTAAGCTACTGCTGCTGTCTTGGACCTCTCCTTCCTCACTTCCTCTGGCCTTGCTCTGCCTCCCTGCAGCCAAAGGCTTCAGCCATCACTTGTCACTACCCACCCCTTTCAATTAAAGAGTTAATTCCCTTCTACTCTGTATAGTCCTAATGTCCCCTAATTCCATCTATACTGACCCTAAAATATGTCTGAAAGTCAAAGGTATGAAAGCTAAACCATAAACCTGTGTGGAAGTTCTGTTCTCAGAGATTAAAAATAATCTTACAGGGGCCGGCCCAGTGGTGTAGTGGTTAAGTTCGCATGCTCCGCTTTGGTGGCCTGGGGTTCCCAGGTTCAGATCGCCATGCTGTGGCGGTGTCACATATAAAGTAGAGGAAGATGGCCATGGATGTTAGCTCAGGGCTAATCTTCCTCACCAAAAAAAAAAAATCTTACAGAATTCCTAACTATACTTTGTCTTTCATACACAATCTTTAATAATCTATTTCTATCATATTGTGTTTTATCATTTTCTTCTTTCCTTCATAATTGAACAGTCATTTGCCTGATTTAATATGCTGAAAGAGGCTCATTTATATTCATTCATATTTATATTATATTATATTATATTATATCATATTATATTATATTCACTTGATGAAACCTACACTTTGAGTCACCACATTGACATTTTCATTCTCCTGTTTTGAACTCATTTTGGTTGGTTTTTTAAAATATTTAAATAATTGCATAGATAAACATATTTTACAACTAAAGATTGAAACACCGCACAAATTATTAGAAGCTGGTAGGCAACATCAAAATTTAGAAATATCCTATTGGCTGTTGCCCACAAAAGACAGTTTAGGGGTATCAACTACAACATGCAAAAGTAAGGGGTGTACAAATGTTGGGACCCACTGGTGGTCCTTACCCAACACTCGGGATCATGTCCTGACACCTTGGTAATCCCATTTCAGAGTGAAGTGGGCAAAGGAAAAGCCCAGGATTCCAATGGTGGGAGTTTGGGGCCTTAATAGAACTGAGAGAGAATGCTTAAAATGGTTTCCGATTGCATTGTTTCAACTACATAAGGAGTTAAAGAGGCTTTTGTTGTCTTGCCTAGGATTATGATAGTATTTTGTAAACAATAAAGTGTTATATAATTGCAGTGTATTAGAACCTTGTTTATAAGGAAAATTCATTCCAAATTCCAAATGACTTCAAAATGCATTTTAAAATGTGTCTCACTGTAAGCTCCTAGAAGGCAGGACCCATTTCTTACTTATCTTTGTATCCTATCTCTCATAATATTTTTAATATAAATGCTCAAAAGTTCTTATCATAAGCATGACTAGATGAATTGATATAAAAGAAGAAAAGCCAGAATTAACCAAAGAGAAGTCTTTAACAATGTAACCACTTGGCACTGGGTAAGCCAAGTTTATATATAAGTTATATATGTTACTTCAAATGGGCATATTTAAATCAGACTCTTTCCAAATAAGAAACAGAAAGCTTACAGATAAGAAAACAATTGTGTACATTTACATCTTCATTAGATTACACCTCCTCTCATGCAAATCAGCTGAATCAACTTGCATGGAATTTGACAGCAAGTCTTTCAGCAAAGGCAAAGGAAAATTATTCAGCTTCCTTGGCTCAAAAGCAAACTGGAGCTGTGGCTAGAATGGAGAGGAGATAAAAGCAAGAGAAAGCATCCATAGAATGTGGATCCCTTTCATTTGGGGTTTTCATTCACTCCCTCACATTGGCCAATATGAGAGCAGGAAAATGTTTAACTTATGTCTTAAATGGTGTTGCCTGCACTTGCTATTCAGGGAATCACCTAGCTTGAGACCTCTGTATCCTCAGTGCATGGTGATTGTTAACACACACACACACACACACACACCATTTAAACTGCAACTGCTTCCTCTGAATCCAGAGTTGGCTCTTCTAGTGAGAATCTCTTCCCTGGGAGAGACATCAATGGAGCAAGGAAATTGTCTCCACCTCTGGGTGTGTTACCAGGGTTCCCTCTTTTCAAGGCTCGCCACAGCCATGCTCTGAAAAACATTGATCTGTGCTCCCCTCATCGTCTCACTGCACCAGAAACAACAAACAGCAAAAGAACAGTCATTATTTGTATTTGGCAAGAAAGCTGGCAGTAAAAACCGAGAGGCAGTGGGCATAGAAATGTCAAAGTGAGGATCCGAATGAGGCAGGGACAGCAAGCACCAAGAAGCAGTCTCAGTAGAGGGAAGCCTCCATTATAGATAGATAGATAGTAAATAGACAGATAGATAGTAGATAGGTAGATAGATAGATAGATAGATAGATAGATAGATAGATAGATAGATAGATAGATAGATAATTGATAGAGAAGGAAAGAAGGAGAGAGAGGGAGGGAAGGAGGGTAAGTCCACTAAACGTAAGATCAAACAAACTCAAGTTCAAATGCTGCTTCCGCCTCCTGAGGTGTATAGCATAATGATCCAGGAACATCCAGACTCAGGAGCTAAATGTCCACAGTTCAAATCCCTACTCTGCCACTTGCCATTTATATGATTTGTATAGGTAAATTTCTTAACTTATTTGTATCTCAGTTTCCTCATGTGCAAAACAGTGATGATGAAAATAACTACCTAATAGAACTGTCATGAGGCTCAAATGAGCTAATGTTTAGAATACTTAATGTTAGAATAGTGTCTGGCACACAATATGTGTGTGTTGCTATCATGATAACGATCTGGTAAAAGTCACTTCAAAACTCCTGACTTCCTTTCCTTATTTACAAAAAGAAAAGAAGCTAAACCAGTTACTTTCATTTCTAATATTCTATCATTCTACCCATCAAATACATAGTATTTGCCACATGCCTTACGAAAACAACTGCCTAACTCTGTGTAGGTAACCCTGCAGGCGAGCATCCTGTAAATCAGGACTCCCAGGGGTACTGAACACAGAATCAGCCTCCTCCTGTAGTCAGCACTGTCCTGACACAGCAGGCTTCACTTCAGGGGTCTCCACTGAACCAGATTCCTGCCTGTGGGCTGAACTCCAGTCTCTAGCAGAGAAGGTTCTAGGAGGAGGCATCACTCCCAAAATAGCACTCACCTTCAATAAGTGAAAATGCTACTGCACAAGACTATCAGCTGAGATAAAGTAAGTACTGGGTCTTCTATTTTTCCTTCGAATTTGGCTTCAGGATGGGTCTTTAGCTAAATCAAATTGGTGAAATCTGTCTTTGATGAGCCTTCTTTGGTACCCTACCCTAAGCCCATTCCAAGCAGAGCTGGGTTAAAAAGCAGGATGGGTGAGTGGGAAGTTCTGCAGGGACCAATTTGTAGGGGGCATTAAAACACCACCAGGATTCAGAATGTTGCTAAAAATGAACATGAAATGGCAAAAGATGCACTTTTCAAAATTCTTCTTGGAGAGTATTGAAATTGGAAGAATACAGTCATTCAGTGGTTCTTATCTGGGGTTGCACTGTTCTCCAGGGGTGTCTGGAAATGGGTGGAGAGGGGAATTTTGGTAGTCAGAACTATTGGGAGAGCACTATTGGCATTTAGCATTTAGTGGGTGGAGCTAGGAACAATAATCCACAAAATAGTACTTTTCTGTCTAAAATGCCACTGGCTACCTTGTTGAGAAACAGCGTTAAGTGCTCCCAGACAGCATGCATCTTTCTAAGGACAGTAGTCCAGCTGACCCCTGGCTCCCTGTTCCCGCCCCCACAGCACAGTAAAGTGAGCATGCTCATGTGGGGCCGGAGCTGGATTTTCAGGTAATAGAGAAGATGAAGCTACCATCAGCAAGCCTCCTCCACCTCCAACCACTCGTGGCTTGCTGCCCAACCCCTGCACCCGGAATTCAAGGCCAAGGCCCTGTTTGTGGAATGGAGGAGTGAATTTTGACCAGCGTGCTCGGTCTCCCATATGGTTTCACGTTTAAATCTCACAGCAACTCTCTGATGATGAGATATTAATTTTCACAGAGCCTCTCGGAGAACTAGAGAAGGCAACTGGGAGACTCTGTGTTGAGAACAGCATCCACCATCTCACTGCAGTCCTGGCCTCACAGAGCGCCCTGGGCTCTGGATGCCCCCGCAGGACTTCCACCCCTGCAGGACCTGGAAAATGCAGGCAGCTCAGTGGAGACCCTGCTTCTTGGCATCACTAGCCCCTCAAGCCAAAGTCCTTTGTGGGTGTGTCTGGTGGGCAAGTCAGGGTCACATGTCTGTGCCTTAGTGCAAAGGGCTCTGAGAAAAGACCAAGAGTGAGTGACAGTCTCTGACTCTAACAAGACAGAGGAGCCGAACTCCTCAACACGAAAGGGAGGCTCACATGCCCTGTGGCAGAAAGGAAAGGCAAACACAGGACTCTGAGAGGACACTTCACCTTTGGGGACTTGACTGCAATCCTCCCATAAGACTATAAGGTGACTACACGTCCTGCTTGCCAGGGACAGTCTCATGTACGCCCGTTGTCCTGGCTTCGTTATTAATAACATCCTTTTCACTCTCAGAAATGGTGCAGTTTGGACAATAATTTATATTGTCACCCTCCCTAAGACTCATGTCCTACACTGAGCCTCAAAGTGTTCAGGGATTTGCATGTGTGTATGTGTGTGCCTCTGCATACACGTGCACGTGTGGGCATGTTCCCAAACTGCCATGAATGGTGCTGCAGGGACCAGCCTCTGATAAAATTGACACTACCTCCACTTCCAGGAACTGCTCAGTATAATGTGAGACTCCAACTTAAGAATGCTTCACAGGAACCACTTCCCTATTAATAGAATTGCCTTGACTTGGTATATGATTTGTTGCTGTGCAGTTGGAAAACCGGGAAGTGATAATTCCTGGCAAAGATTCTTTCCACTGTGCCTGTTCTGTGAAGTGCATTTCTCAGACTCCGTTATTTTATCTCACTTCCCTCAGGACTCTGCCCTTAGCTGCCTTCCAAGTAGCAATAAAATTCACCTTTTTGCTTCAACTTTAAAATGCCAGCATATTTTCAGTATTTTAGCCCTTTGGGCATGAGTGACTGGGGGAGGAATAAGAAAAGAAAAAGAAACCCAAAAAGGACGGTTGAAGAATCAAGTAAAGAAAGGATGGGGAATAGAGAGGTGAGGCAGAAAATCAGAAGAGAAAGGAAGTAAAAAGGAAGAAGAAAATTCAATGAGAGGAAAGAGAAGAAAGAAAAGAGAATCATCTTACACAATACATTATTCAAACGTTTATTTCTCTTGCACTGGAACATGTGTTGGTAAAAGCTAGCAATTCAGCAAGGTTGGTGGTCTCAGCCTGATTCCAACGGGTTTCTCCAGCTAAACTCACGTTCCCAGTGTCTGAGCCAGCAAGCACTTCTGCCACATGTCACAGGACCACAGAGTCCTCCAGAAGAGCAAGAATCCATCCAGTAGGCAGTGCTGGTACAGTGGGAGGGAAGGATGTCTGGGTCTTTCCCAGCTAACGTTCAAAATAAACCATGAACACAGTCACTTATGACGAGATTCCCAAGAGGAAACACGCCCAAATATTACCCAGCCTTGGTTTTTAGTCCCATTAAAGCAAAATTGAGACAGCCCACTTCCCCCTACAGATTAGCTTTACCCAGAAATATTAGCTTCTTGAGAAAATCCTTCCTCACCTTGAAAAATCCTTAAGTCAATTCCATTTAAGTTTTCTGTTATTCCCAGCAACGTTTTAAAACAATGGTACCCAAATACATATTCCTAAACTGATAGAAGGGAAAATCACACTTCACAAATTCAGACAATGCCACTTCTCAAAATAAAACACACCCTATAACCCTGCTATGTTACCGGGTGGCAAAGCCAGCATTTTTCCTCCCTGTTTACAGGTAATTTAGACCCTCCAGGCATGTTATGATCACTAAATATTGAAAAATTTTTAAAGCTCTGTTTTAACCCACAACCTCATTCTGATTTGTACATATCTACAAGGATAGAAATGGGGAAAATAACACTTCTGAATGATCCAACCTCACAATTAATAATTGAGAATCTCTTTTTCTCCCTCTCCCTTGCCTTTTTTCTCTCCGAACTAGAGTGCACTCTTCAGCTTGTTAAGCTCAGCTCACTCCCACTGATAATTCACTAGAGATCATAATTTATGGACAATTGAAGCTGCAGAAACATCTCTTAGAAGGAATAGAGCAGATCCATAGCAACAATTCTTCAGGGGAATATTAATCCCCGGCTTTATGTAGTGCTAAGTGTACAATAGTAATCAGAACTTGAGTAGAAGCTGCTAATCATTGAGGGAAAAGGCTGTATAAAGAATTCATAATGGAATTAGCCTGCGGCAAACAAAGAAAGACAAAATTAAATCAGCCATCAAATTGCACCAAGGAATTTTAATTTACAGGTTAATGTAGGATTATGTAACTAATCACAGCTAACATTTTCAATGAACAACCAATAAAATTCTGCTCTTTTTTTCCTCTCTAATCTTACTAATGGTATTCCAATAACATGCTTTTATTGCCCTATAATACGTTAGAAATGATTTTCAAAAATTCTAAAAGTCTTTCTGATTCTCAGAATCGGTGTAAAATGGTAGCTTTGAAATAATCAGTCAAAAGTATGGATCTAGGGAGATCCACTCCTCAGTTCAGTCCAAACCCAATAATATCTGGGTGAGTTTGCATAAAATAGATTTACATAACCATATAGCTTTAAAGTATATGCATGTTTTTCATGCAGTGCAGGGAGCTAAAATGGGACAAAAGAGACTAAATTAAATATGTGAAACTAATTTGGAGCACAAAGTGTATCAGCTAATTCTAAATAAAACCACTGCCATAGATTTATATGTCAATATTGCAGACATATCCGATGACACACACACCAAGGACTGCTCTAACAGAGTTTTCATGGTTTATAAATGTGAACATCATAAAAAGAAATAAGATTTCTAGGATAAAAAGTTGATTAGCATTTCCCATGGGAGGGGGTGGAATCTTGTATCCTCCCCAGTTATATTTTGATAGCAACCAATGCACGACAAAGACAGAGAAAGAAAAACCCCCCTACACAATTTGAAAAATTATATGAAACCCACTGCTTCATAAATATAAATATATAAAAAAAGCATAACTCTTTGCACATTGGCAGGGGTAAACTTCAAAATTATACTGTATGCTTAAAAAGACATCAGTTTAATCAAAAAGATCTTTTTCCAACATATGGCAGAAGGAAAATTATTATAAATGGAGTAAAAAGTATGTTCATAAGCTTTACTTCATGAGGGAAGAATGCTGGGAAGAAAGGCGACAGCATTCTTCTTGCATATGTTTTTCTTGTCGAGAACAATGTGGGAAAGTCTCATTTTCCTTTAATCTAAATGTTCATTTTATGGAAGCAGCAACATTCGGCCCAGTTATTAGCAAAGGAGTTTTGTTGCTTTATAAAGTCTAATTTTAAGATGCTCACTTCCAAAAAAACATTATGGTGTCAATTGCACTACCCTTCAGCAATCCTGTAATAACTTTATTCAACCATTTCTAATTATAATTATATTTTCAATTCCTTTTAGCTATAGAAACTCTTTATCAATCAGAGCACAAGACAGAAAATTACTTTATTACAGCTACAGCTCGTTAGGCTGAGTGCTCTTAATGAAGCAGCCTCATAATCAGATGAAAATCATGCTGGAGAAAACTTGCATCATTAGTCTGGGCCTTAATTACCAAGAAATATAGTCACTAACAATGATATTCCATTTCATGATATGGTGCATGCACCTTCTACACTAGTTGCAATTAATAATTCCACCGACTGCTACAGAATCTTTTCTATTTATTCATAACAATGGAGGGGGGAAATTCTAAATTTAATTGAGCGCTTCAGATTGCGCTCTCTTTCTCCCTCTCTCTCGCGTTCAGATTAAAATGTCACAAGGCTAATATTCTATCTTACAATAATTCATCATTTTAATTACATATTTTATGTATGTGAAATGTCTTTTTCAGCTTTATAGTTGAGGTTGACATTTTTGGGGACGCATCTAGGAAAATGTGCGGCCTCTTGTGAAGGTGGTTTCTACCACCCGGGACCACATCAAGGAAATTTGAAAAAAGAAAATCGCTGTCACCAGTTTGTCAACCCCATCCATGTTGGGAAAAGCTGCCAACAAGAACAGGGACATTCATTTAAATTAATGTCGGCGTCTTCTGATAGGCTTTGGATGGCAGAATGGCGATGTTCTGGGAGGAACAAGGCCCTGTGTCACGGGCCTCTTTGTTAAGCGTGATTGATCACAGACAGAATCAGCAACTTTCCTTTGTGAAAGCCTCCTTTCTTCTGCCCCGATTCCTTTCACCCTTTCCTTGCCTCCCTCTCTCACCAACATCCTTGCTTCTGACCTCCCGAGAAATACCTTCAGCCAGGGAAGGAGATGTGGTCCCTGGCCCTCCTGCTGTGTTCTGCTCACTTCTGGATCCCTGCAGAAGCCCACCTGACTTCTCCATCCTCTCTCCAGGCTGGCTTAACTCTGGAACTCAAGGTGCTGTTGCAACTGCTGCTCTTTTTCAAACGCAGATTAGGTCACTGGCTGAGGGCAAAGAGCACTTGGGGGAGGGCAGAGGGCAATGGGGTTGGCATAGATAAATGAGATCCCCATTTGACCTCAAAACCCAAGTGTGCCTATAGCTGAACTTCCTGCCTGACATCGCCTTTCACGGGAATCGTTGCCAAACAGCTGATTTGATTAATCTGGGCTGCACTTTCCCCAATCATCTGCCTTATGAGCACCAAGCAGTTTGATAAATGAACTTGATAGAAGAAGAGAATGACTTGGAAAATCCACAAGCCACAAGATGAAGAGTTGGCTACAATAAAAAAGAATGCTAATTTTTTTAAGACCTTAGCATCCAATTTCTATACCATGAATGTAAAGATTCCCAACTTAAAGATCATTGGCTTCACACTAATTAGTGGTGAGCAAGCAGTGGCACAATTCCTGAGGCAGTGTAGGAGGCAGACATTCTCCCCACCCAAGCTCAGACCCCCAATAAACAAATGACTGAATAAATTAATAAATGAAAAACCACCACAAAAAAAGACACCAGATGACAATTAGCTTGAAGGTGGTAAAGAACTGACAGTGTCATTAGTGAGTCTTTGTTCCTTCTGGCATTGCTAAGGTTTGGAGGGAAGTGGTAGCAAATACTAACGTATTTCACATAGACTTTACAGGAAAAGTGGGCTCAGAGGAGGGATTTGGAAGATGCGAGCCAGTAGGACAGGGAGAGTCATGAGGCAGATCAGGAAGAGCTGCCTGGAGAAGGGTGCAAGGTAGACAAGAGGAGGTGCACCTGGACCAAGGAAAAAAACTACGGGAAGGCCTAGACTGCTACCCTTAGAAGTGGCCTCAGGAGAGCCAAGTAAGAGTTAAAGGGAGCCAGTGCATTTCCACGTTCTCCTGTTAATGCAATGTCAGGAAAAGACCTCAGCATTATTGTCCTCGCCTTCCAACACTCCTAATGTTTCCTCCTAACAGCACTTCATTTAAGTACAGAAGTCACTGCAGATACCTCCATCTGCCAGTGGCTACCCACACAGACATGGGAGAGGCCCTGGTGGAGCTTTAGGCCTTTGTCAGGGGCCACATCCTACATTCCAATGTCCCTACTCTCTGTGGCTGGCAATGTCCATATCCAGTTCTACAAGGAGACAACAGCACTACAGCCATATCTGAGGAGACTCCTCAAACCTAAATAAATCTGCCAGGCACTCAAAAGACAATCCTCTATTTATTTGCTTTTAATACTTAAGACACTTCCACCACTTCCACCAAGGAAGAGTCTTCAGAGGGAGGCACCCAGCCTAACAGCCCAATCACCCTTCATCAGCACAGTGACTACAGCATGAGATCTTCCTGGGCTCTGCCGCATACTAGCCGGGTGATCTTAGGAGGGTGACAACTCCTCCGTGCCTCAGCTTCCACATCCCCAAATAAGGGCAATAACAGCATCTGCTTCATGGGGCTGCTGCAAAGGTCATCTGAGATGAGGCCTGTAAAAGTGCTCATAACACAATCGGGCAAATAGTATGTTTCAATAAATGTTAGCTCTGATCAACATCATCATTGTCATCATTATAATCATCACCACAGACAAGAGGCAGGCATGGCTCACTCTGAAAATAGGTTCAAGGATTTCAAACAGTGGTTTTCAAACTTGGCTATACATGAGAATCACCTGCCCTGAATCCACCCCAGGCCAATTAGATCAGAATCTCCCAGGTGGTACTCGTCAAAGCTCTTTGCATGATTCCAGAGTGCAACCAGGATTGAAACCCACTGAAATTGAGTCTCTAGGCCTATGCATGATATTTAAAATATGATGTTGCCCACTAAAAGGCCTGCACCTTGCCAAGTGGCAAAGCATTCATCTGGGTCTCCCAGAGAGCAATGGAAATCTTGTAGCTCCACTTTGAGACGTGATGGTTTGCAGCATTTATGGCCCATGAAGGAGCAACCACAGCCTTGGCTGAAGGAATGTGCCTGTTGGCTTTTCCAGCTGGCAAAGTGGTCCATTTCCAGTATACAGAGCATAACGCATGCAGCCAAATGTTCCCACAGGATGACCACCTGTGACTTGCAAACTCTTCTGTCTGGGGCCAGGGCATGCACATCCCACAAGGCAAAAGGTTGCCGGTGAGCACCAGGGAAAGGACTGTCTTCCCGTGGGGTTTAGTAAGAGCAGACCATGCAAAACCTGCCCAGAGAGATCATATTAAGGCCACAAAGGGCGGAAATGACTACCATTCAGGTCTCTGAGAGTGAAGATTAACCTGTCAGAATGCGCAAAGTTAGATTCCGGCTAACCCTGAATGAATGTGACAAATCAAACCAGTTAAATCCTTAGGTATCTTGATGACTTTGGCAGCTGTTTGACACTTGCATTTACAAGATCTAGAAAAACTAAAAATTTCCACTACTTAGACTCCTCAAACCTAAATAAATCTGCCAGGCGCTCAAAAGACAATCCTCTATTTATTTATTTGCTTTTAATACTTAAGACACCTCCGCCACAGAAAGACCCCAAGACCATATATGAAATGATATAAAAACCACAATTTTAAAAAAAGAAATTAAGAACAGTAAGCAGCACCTAACTCATCATTCATTTCAATTCCTATTTTCCTTCCAGCAGGAAGGGATTTACTTAAACTGCGGTGGTTACTGGAAACCGGAAAGGGGATCAGTTCATCTGAGGAGGGCAGGTTAGCACAGCCCTCCCACCCCTGCTGGGAGCAGGAAAGTTAGGAGGGTTCCATTCCCCTCACGATCAGAGACATGAAACTCCCCTTCTTTGCTGACCTCTGGTTGCTTTATCACCCTACAAAAGGTTCACAGGAGAGAGACAAGCATAGCAAAGAGAAAATAATCAACAATGGGTGAGAAATACCAGAAGACTCATTTACAACCATGAGGTTTAGAATGACACCTTAAAACAGAACTAGCACATCAAAGAACTTAAAATCAAACACAAAAAAGGACAAATGGTGTATGATTCCACTTTTGGGGGGTACCTAGAATAGCCAAAATCAGAGACAGAAAGTAGGGCAGTAGTCATTAGGGATTGGAGGGAGGGGAAATGGGGAATGGAGAGTTGTTTAATGGGTACAGAGTTTCAAGATGGGATGATGCAACAGTTCTGGAGATGGATAGTGGTAATGGCTGCACAACACTGTGAATGCACCTAATGCCACTGAGCCGTACATGTGAAAATGGTTAAAATGGCAAATTTTATATTATGTATATTTTACCACAATAAAAAAAATCAAACACAAAAGAACATCTATCTTGAGGTTGTAAGTAAATTATTTAATATTTCATGGGTTTTTGCTTCAGTGATTAAAAAAAAGAAAAAAAAAATCAAGAGCCTAAGCCCTTCCTTGAAATACTTGAAGCAGATCAGAAAAGAAAGATTTGAGGCATGTGAGAGACTGACTGAATCAAGAGTCCTGGGTTGAAGACCTCTCTGACCCTAATGAGCTACGTGACCTTGGGCAAGTAATTCCACTTCTCGGGGCCTTGGTTTCCCGTCATTGAAACCAGGGAGTTAAAGAGGATCACCACGTCCATGCCAACCCTGAAGTCCACAATTCTACACTTTCTTTCCTTTGCCTCACTTTTCAATTCTACCTTGGTATACATGGAAATACTTTTACAGCAGTCACTACAGGAAAATATCAGTCTTCTCCTCCTTACTGGTTTTACAAAGGAAAGAGGAAAGAGTTGAGGACAATTAAATAAAAATAACTTCATTATCAAACCTGCAGGTAGAGAACACACAACAATATACAAAGCCCAAGAGTGAATAGTATTTTTCAGTGTTTCAAGCCTTTATCAGGAGATATTTTTATCTGATGAAAGTAGTCTTTTTTTCATGATTATAGATTATCCAGTTAGAAGTCGGGTCTATGTCCGCCCTTGAACGAGTGGCTGAGCCTGTCCTTAAGACTCGGGAGACCAGCGGTGTTCAGAGTTCATGAACAGCCAGGTCGTCACCACAGCAGACCCTGAAGTGTCTCTCCCATCCCTGGGCTGTTTCTAAACTCTGACTCCTCCCTCTACCCAGCAATCTTGGCAATCGATGCATGGTTTCAAGGGACCAATATCCCAACCATAATTTGCATTGTTAAGTATCTTCCCATCTGACTTTATCCCTTCTTTCCACTTTGACTCTAAAATGTCTGGAAAGCAGGAACTCGGCTATGCATCTCCTTGCTAAGCTCCACGGCATCTAGGGGAAGGTAAGAGTTGGCATCAACCAGTCTCTTTCTAAGTGCCACAAACCATGCAATCTATATTCCATTCTTTAGGCCAGTGATCCCCAACAAGAGACAATTGTCCCCTTCCCTACTCCAGAGACATGTGGCAATATGTGGAAACATTTTTGATTGTCACAATTGAGGACAGGGGAGCTACTGGCATCTACTGGATAGAGGCCATGGATGCTGCTAAACTTGCTACAATGCACAGGACAACAAAGAATTATTCCACCCAAAATGTCAATAGTGCTGAGAAATCCTGCTTTATACCATTGAAAATTTCACAGAAATTGTGAAATAGGTTTTCTCATCCTCATTTTACACATAAAGCTCAAAGCAGTTGAGTAACTTCTCCAAAGTCACCTAGCAAGGAAGTGGAAAGAACAGAAATGGATCTCAAGCCTCTGAGTCCAAAGCCCCACTGCCTCTCCCTGAATGAATGAATGAATGAATGAGCAGAGAATGAATAAAGTCAAGACTGTTGCTCTGTGCCGAGGAAGCCAAAGAAGGGCAGACTACACTAGAAGTAGATGCAGACTGACCTGAGACCACCCCTGGAATCACTACTGATGCCCCAAGCCAGATGCTCAAGCAAGACATGTTCACGGCCTCTCTATCACTGCTCACCAGAGCAGCCCATCCCAATGGAGTGGAAACAGTGAGGTCACACCTCCATGACACTGCTTAGCTCCAGGGTTGCTTCTGGGGAGGGCACAGCTACTACTCCCCAGAGTGGCTCATGAGAGAGCTGAGAATTGGGGCTACAGAGCTGCGCATGCAGAAACTGTAGGCCAAGGCTGCCTGCCTGGGGAGGTGGCCTCTACCAGCTGAATGGCCCTCTTAGGTCCTTTCTTTCAGGAAATGGAGATGGATGGGAGGACAGTGATTGGGAATGGTGTCTGAGTTTCCCCTGTGGGAAGGCCAATCTCTCTGTCAGCCAATTGCTTTTGGTTCCTTTGAAAAGTAAGCCATTCAGTCAGCAGAACCACACACAGCACGGTGGTGGTTTTAAAAGATAACAACTCCCCTCTTCCCCACTCCCAGAAAAAGCCTGCTTCACACTATTGACTGAGGTTTCCGAAGATCAACGACAAGTGCCAGCCTTCATGATGAAGTGGGGTGGGAAAGGTCTGCTTCTAAAACCTGGTCACTGGGGCCCAAGCTTGAGAGGCCCCTCTCCTCCCAGTGCCTTCTGCCCCCTCACATCTCCAAGAAACATGGGCCCACTGTCTGAGGCACTGCAGACTAGACAGCTGGATGGAGTAATTAGGGGCTGCTTCTGTCAACCATTTCTGCTAAAAAGTCTTAAGGATATTTAACTCCCTCAGGCCCCATGCATTAATTAAATCCTTTTTACCTGCTCTCTCAGATTTTTCTGGAAGCAGAAGACTGCTGGGGGGAGAAGAAAAGTCCTATGATATTATACACTACAGACCTTAAAACCCATCCATCAGGGGTTTGGAAAGCACCTCTGAAGTGCCTAGCACTTTATCCCCTCATAAGGGCCACTCTCCCAAGGATCAGGCCACAGTGACAGAGATGCATATGAGCATGTAGTAGCCCCCAAAGACCCTACAAGGTTACTGCGGTTCTAGGGTCATCCCCAAAGCACCCATGGATGAGGAAGCTTTTTCTTCCCAACTACTGAATGGAAGAAAAAAAATTATTAATTAAGACATGATTAGGTTTTTGTTGTTGTTGTTTTACTATTAACTAAACCAGACTTTATTTGGATTTCCATTAATTAGTTTTTCCATTATTGTTCTTTTTCGGTTCCAAACCTAATCCTGGCTAATGCACTGCATTTAATCATCTTAGTTTCCTCTCATCTATGTCGGTATCTCAGTCTTTCCCGGCTTTTCATGACCTTGACACTTTTGAGTACTGGTCAGGTATTTTATAGAATGTCCCTGAACTTAGGTTTCTCTGATGTTTTCCTCATGATTAGACTGAGATTATAGATTTGGGGGAAGAATACCACAGAGGTGAAGTACCCTTGTCATCACATTGCATCAGGGGATATTTACTGTACATATATCCACACGACAGCACTGGAGATGTTCAGCTTGATCACTTGGTTAAGGTGGTATCCATCAGGTTCCTCTACTGCAAACTTACTATTTCCTTTTTCTATACTCTATTCTTTTGAAGCAAGACACAAAGTCCAGCCCACATTCACAGAGCAGTGGAGCTTTTTTTATCACGTTCCGCCTTAAGACAGGCTCCTCAGCAAGAAATAGAAATCCATTTTTTTAAAAAGCATGAGTTGAAAGTCAGGACTTGGGGCTCTGGTCTCAGCTGTGTGACCTGGGATGTATCACTGTTGCTAAGAGTGACTTGCTGCAGTCTCCCCTTTGTAAGACAGGCAGGATGGCCCTGCCTTCTCCAGTGGGTAGCTTAGAGACCAGAGGGGCAAGACAAGGGAAAGGAATTTCAGCCTCTGTGATCCACCCCACGGCCACACATGATAAATTCTGGCCATCTTCCTTACTTTTCCCCTGCACCTGCGCACACCCAGCACTTGCCCACTTCCGGTCGCAGCTCCCTCTGCTGGAAATGGCCTTTGCTCAGTGTCCACAGAATTTCCTCCCTCACTTCGCCTCATCTCTGCTCAAACGTCACCTCCCAGGAAGGTCTTCCTTAACTCTGCTACTCAAGATAACGTTCCTGTACTCTCTATTCCTTCACCCTGCCATGGTGTTTTTTGTGGCTGTCAGCACTACCTGCCATTATATTCTGTATTTTTATTTTTTGCCCCCTACACTAGGTCGTTTGCTCCTTGAAGAGCAGGGACTTGGTATGTTCCATTACCCTACTGAATCCCCAAAGCCTAGGACACAGCATGGCCCATAAGCAGCTGAGCCTCAAGAGATATTTATCGAAAGAAGGAACACAAGGGAAGCATGTTTGTTTTCTTGTATCTTTACAATGCTTGGTGTCTTTTTAGATTCATGAGCCCTTGTAATAACTCTACAACATCACACAACCTCCCACAAGGCTTAGAACCACTATCTAACCTATCTGTGACTAAGATTATAACTTTGGATGGAGCTACCTTAGACAGAAGAAAGACTATAATACAGACATGAAAAATCGTTTTATCTGCCATGATATCTGTGGTCCACAGGCAATGGCGGTCTGAAAACTGTTTTAAGAAAGATTCTGAGACCAGATCTGGGTTCAGTAGGAGAATACGCTGTGACTGATTTGTAACTTTGTCATGTCTGCCATGAATAAAAGAATGGGAGCAGTGACCAATATGAGATATATACATATATATATATATATGAATAAATGGTATTCCTAATCCTCAAATCATTCCACCACGAGTAGGCCTGGTTTTCTAATAAATACAAAATGATTGCCATTTAATCAAACTCCTGTAATATCATTACCTATACCAAGGGTTGGCAAATTTTATATGTAAAGGATCAGATAATAAATATTTTAGGCATCATGGACATATAGTAGTCTCTGTGGAAACCACTCAGTTCTGCCATTGTTGTGCAAAAGGGGCCACAGACAATGCATAAACAGTGGGTGTAGCTGTGTTCCAACAAAACTTTATTTACAAAAACAGGCTTCAGGCTAGATTTGGTGGGCCATAGGTTGCCAACCCCCAACCTCCATGAATTTCTCTTCCAAGAACATCTTTCACTACCCTGCTCTCCCCATTCCCTCCCAAAAAAGCAACAAGATCTTCAGAAAAACCAAAAATTATTATTCAGTCCTTGCTAGATCTTCTGACTTCTTGCTCTAGAGGCCATGGAGATTATTTACATATCAACATCTTCTGGCACTTTAAGAGTTATCAAAAATGTCACCAGTCACTAAATGTTTCATTAATTATTGCAAACATCTTTAGAAAAATGCCACAATGGGTTTCTTTCACCGAGTGATTTATTTCAGATATAATTTCAGTTTAATTAATAGGGGATTTCGTTGTGACCCGGAGGGTGTAAGAACCAGCAGAGAGTCTGTGGTTTGGTTAGGAGAGAACTAGAAACCTGTCTGTGCCGGTAGAAGGACAATTTTACCAAAAAAAGAAAGAAAAAAAACTGACATTTTTTCAGCTGTGAACATCCAGCTGATACCCTCATTAAAGGCACCAGTGGAACATCTTGAAAAAGCAAATTAAAAGGAGGTGGAGGAGGAGCTAAGAGCTACAAATTAAGGGGAAAAAATGGGATTTGGCTTATTTATTCCCTGAAGATAATTCTGTTTCTTAGCTGTATTGCAGTCTGTATCTCTGCCATACATCGTTACAAAATCCTAAACCAACAAAAGCAACAAATCAACAGCACGATTTATTAGGCCCTGCCTGGCACCGTACAGCAAAAATCAAGAGACACAGTCCCTGCACTTGAGGAGCCAAGTCTTCCTTAAAGTGGTTTCATTTGAACTTCCTGGCATTCTGAAAATGTATAATCGCTTATCTAAGCAATAAAGCTTATTTTTTTGAGGGGTGCTTTTGGAGGGAAGATGGTTGTTGTTTTCAATTACCAATAAGCAAAATGCCTCGTCCACATTTCCCAAAACACCAGGTTACATTAGTTTCAGTTTTAATATCCTGCCAAAGAGAAAGAAAAAATAGTTCCCAAATATGAAACAAATACAGCTGTCTAATATTGCTGTTCAAATGCCACTGCGTTAAATAAAATTCCATGCTGTAAAATTTTGCAAGGTGATAAAACAAAAATGATATAATAAATATAAAACATCTGCGTTTTTTTTTAACAAGACATTTGGAAACCAATTTCATTTCTATTTAAACTTGTTTTGAAGTGTTCTTAGTTTTGAAAAACATCCTAGTTACAGTATATTAGACTTTTTTCCCAGGCGAAAGATTAAAGAGCTGATGTCCAAGTGAAGGAGGATGAGGGAAGAAGAAACCACCATTGTGTTTTCCAAAATGAACCTTGTATTTGAAACTTCAGCTGGCTTCGGTCATGAAAAGGGGTGGTGAGTATCTTCCATCAGCAGTGCTGGAAAATGGATTCTCACACACGCACAAAAATGCGTTAAAACAACATTAAGTTTCTGGCAACAGTTCAGGCACATACACCCCAGGAAGCGGAGAGTTTAACAGCATTTGCCTCTCTCCATGTGCCTAGGCAGGGTAGTTCCTAGAACACTGGGAGAAAACTAAGACCACCCACCACTTTCAACTCAGGCCGGCTTTGGTGTGGAGGGGTAGGGCTCACATACTGGGAACTCTGCCTCTACTATCAGGCTGGGAAACCCAGGGTCTGAGCATCTGGGCACTGAACCGACAACAGCTCACAAAGGTCTCAGGTTTCCTTTGGAAAACCAAAGGAACAAAGGCAAATGACATCTGGGAAAGGGGAAAAGGGGACAAAACATGTTCCTCTGTTTGCTACAATTTTGAGCACCCTCATTCTCCACTGCTGGAGAGAAGAATGCATCGGACCCCTGAAATATACAGATGGGAACTCCACCACCTTCCAGCTACACAAACACCATTTTATCTACAACACCCATCTTTTGACCCAAAATCCAGCTTTACAGCTACAAAATTAGAAGGGAGTTCTTTGTTCATTTCACAGCTCAGTAGAATGGATAAATTGTGCTTGGAACAATCAGGGGAAGAGAATCTGGCCTGAAGACTGCTCATAAATGAGTTCTCAATGTTAATGTTAGGAACTTTCACTGAGCACCTTTTCGTGCCAGGCATTTTACAAACATTGCCACATTTCATCCTTATGATCGCTGCTATTGTAGGTAATCATTACAGTCACCTTCCAAATGAACTTCAGTAGAGCCAAATAAATCGCCCTGGGTCACACAGTTGGCCAGTGGCAGAGCAGGAAACTGAACCAAAGTCTAGATGACTACAAAACCACTACAGTTCGTTCCTCAGCATCTTGTAAACAGGGAGTGGGTTGCAGCCCAAGTTTTACATAGAAAGTTTACTGATTTCAGCAGTAAGGAGAGGACCTTTGAATAGACAAAAATTCTGCTTAACAGAGTATTTGAAGAGAAATACAGTTAATATTTTTTTGAGTAAGTCTGCATTTGGAACTAGGTTAACCACATGTCAAGTACAACCAAAAGACTATGCCTTCATGCACAGTTAGTGGTGGTTTGTGTACAACACATGTCACTTACACATAAATGCATCTTTTAAGGCCCTTTGCAAAGAATTCGCTTTCATAAACTCTACCTTTTCTACAATCTCATTTATTAATTTGTTTGGGAAACTTTTTCTTCACAACTAGTTTAAAAGCAACCTTCATCCCAACCCCTACTCAAGTCACACGAAAATGCTTAATGAACATGTTCCCTCAACCCATCCCACATACATAACTGTCCACCAAACTTTTAACTTTCTCTCCTTACATAACATGTGCCATGACATTTTCCCCAATTACCTAAATAATTCACGGTTTTGGTTTTTCGTTGTTTGGTGTTTTTTTTATATGACTGTGGTAGACCCAGTGATTATCCCTATAACATGTGTTCTATGCTTCCAATGAGGTTTGAGTGGACTGCCCAGACCCCCAGCTCCAGGAGTCCGTTTCAGCCTGTCATGGTAATCCCATCTCTCTTGACGCTGTCAGCCCGGGCCTAAATCAGACAGTCCAGGGCTCAGGGATGATCCAATCAGGGTGAAGCTCAGGATTCTTGTTTGATGCTCCCAGGAGGGGACTTTCCCTCTTCCTGGGATGTGAATTAGGAAACAGGTAGCTCCAATCATGGCTGTCTGCTCTCTCGCAGTCAATCAGTCAAGGCTTGAGAATCAAGTCAACCCACACACAAAGGTGAGAGATGAGAAAACTTTAGAGAGAGTCAGAGCCCTGATGGAACCACATATTGAAGCTCGACCTCATGCTAGACTTCTCAGTTACATGCAGCAATTAATCCCCTTCATTATTTAGGCCATTTTGAGCCGAGTTTTATTTTGCTTACAAGTAAAAAAACTCTAAAAGGTATACTGAGTTTTCTAGGGCACTTTGAGAATGTACTAGGCAACCTCCAGCACTAAATCATATAGCATCCACTCAATTCAATGAGGTTGCATCTTAAGAGAATTTAGAATCTAGTATGATGATGTGAGAAAATCACACATAGCAAAATTTTCTATGGAAAAATGCTATCCAGTTATTCTTGCATACATTAAAGTTTGAAACTCAACTACAGGAAGAAACGCTTAATCATGTTCTGTCTGACCTATTGGTACCTATGGATTAATGTGCCACAGATTCAATATTCCCACCTTGAAACCCAGCCCATAAGGAGGCTTCAAGGTCCCTCCCAGTCTGACCCCACCTACCCCACTTTCCTCACCACATTTCATGCCTTCATGCTTTAGCACATGTTGCCATTGAAGCTCCTCTTACATTTTTCTTCACCTTTCCTATTTATACTTCAAGGCCCAACTCAGATACCACCACCTGCCTTCACTCTCCTGATCTTCCTAGGAGACTTAACCACTCTTTGCTCTGGACTCACATTGCCTTTGTTCACATCTCTATTAAAGCACTTACCTTGTGGTTTGGGATTTACCTGTTTACACATCTCTCTAACCCATAGACCGTGAGCAGTTCTAGAGTGGAAGTGTGTCTTATTCACCACTGTATCTCTTGCTTTAGCAGACAGGACTGGCTCAGAGTAGGGACTCGTTCTGTTTGCTGAATAAATGCTCTTAATTCAATTGACATATCCTAAATCCATCCACTTCTCTTCATCTCCACTATCCATAGTCTAATCCTGTCTTACCTGAGTGACAGCAAAATCTTCCTAAATGATCAGACTGCTTTTATTCTTACCCTTTTCAGTCTCTTCAGGGCCAGAGATGCCTTCACAAGAATTAGAAAAAGGCACCCCTCTGAGTGGACAAGATAGAAAAAATGCCCCCTCTGGACTCAAGCAACTTACAGGGAAACTATTGAAAAAGAGGCCTTTTCTTCTCACTGGAGTTACTAAATTGATAGAAGGAAGGCCTGGAGTGGCTGGTGTTCATGAAACCACTGCATTAGGGGATGCATTCTTGAGACTGAAGTCAACCAGGAGGAAGAAAGATGGGAAAGGACAGATTCCTGCTTGTTGTTGAGCACCTGGGTCCAGCCATACCTAAAGAGTTACCTCTGAACTTTTCAGTTTCCTGAGCCAATTAAGTTACCTGTGTGCTCAAACTAGTTTGAGTTGTATTACAGACATTTACCACCAATGCAGTTTGGATTATATACCATTGCTATATGCTAAGAGCATAACATTAAAATGTGACTTAGGGAGCGCGTTTCTGCAAAGACTGAAAGTACAGAAGACTAGAGACCAGACCCATGGTACCAGTATAGGCCTAGAATTTCCAAAGTCTGTAATTTAAACCCATTTCCAGAATCTGCTGAAATTAGGACTCTACACTGTAACTCTGTGCTTTGAATTCAATATGAATGAGCTCCAAATTGCCATACACTAATTCACCTTTTATTTTCAAAATGCTTTTGTCATACACATCAAAACTAAAAGGAGGCTCTCATGAGAGGTCATCATAGGTATCCCTCTGTCTCCACATAGTTCTGCTCTTAAATCACCCCCAAAACAGAGCTGCCTAATACTTTCTTCAAAAATGAAACTGCCTGACCTTCTAAAAAGTGTTTGAGTGTTCAGATGGTTTCATATCATTTTTTTTTAAAAATGCTCAAAGATACCAATGCAATCCTATGAAATATTGAACAGAAAGCCTTGAGGGCAAGTCAAAACGCATCCAGCATCATTAGATAGCTTGCCCTATTCTAACTAAGGTTATAACTGTGGCTAAAAAAGAGAGAGATTCTGCCAATGGTTTATTTATTTATTTACTGCTACAGGCACATTTATTGTCCCCTTCCCACTTACCCACCCTGTATCACACACAAAGCTGGATGATTTAAGAGGCCTTGTGGCACGGTGGATGGGCTTTGGGTTCTTTTCCCGGTTCTGCCACTTATTTGCCAGGTGACTTAGGACAGTCAATTACCTTCTCTTGGACTCAATTTCCTCCTCTGAACAAATGGGGGCAGTAATAACACACAGGCTCTCGTGAGAAGTGAATGAGATCCCTAATTTAGAGCACCTAGCACAGCATCAGGAACGGTGCAGACGCTCTAGACACATTTGTGTGCTTGCTTTTCACTGAATTAACTATCTTTGACAAAAACCAGCCAGTTATTTTGTTTCAAATAGGGTAATTTCACTACTTCTTGCTCAAAGTATTCCCCAGCTAGTAAATTCCACCAACATCCAACTACTTACTCAGGCTAAAAGTGAAGCACTATATTGACTCTTGTTTTCCTCAAACCCCACATCCAATCTACCAGCAAGACCTGCTCATTATACCGCAATACATATCTAAATCCGACAATATCTCCCCTCCTCCTCCTTTCCTGTCCATTTTTGACCACCATCTCTCAGCTGGATATTGCAGGACCCTCCTAACTGGTCCCCTGCCTCCCTCTTGTCTCCGCAGCCTCCACACAGCAACCAGGTGGAATTTTCTGAAGTGCAAATCAGATCATATCACGATCCTCTGCTAAAATCCTCCATACATGCCAATAATATTAATAAAAATAACAATAATATCTATAATTTATTGAGCACTTAACTATACATAAGGTGCACAGGTCTAGGCACTTTGCACATATTAAATTATTTCATCTAAAACAACTGTCCAGTGTCTATTGACAGATGAACGGATAAAGAAAATGTGGTATATATATATATATATATGTATGTATGTATATGTGTGTGTGTGTATATAAATACATATACACACACATATATATAATGCAATAGTATTCACCATGAGAAGGAAGGAAATTCTGCCATTTGCTACATACAACATGGATAAAACTGGAGTGCATTACGCTAAGTGAAATAAGCCAAACACAGAAAGACAAATACTGTATGGTCGCACTTATATGTGGAAAAAAAGTCAAATTCATAGAACCAGAATGTAGAATGTTAGTTGCCAAGGGTTAGGGGGTGGGGGAAATGGGAAGAAGTTGGTCAAAGGGTACAAACTTCTAGTAAGAAGATGAATAAGTTCTGGGGATCTAACATACAGCATGGTGATTATAGTTAATACTACTATGTTGTATACTTGAAATCTCCTGAGAGATCTCCTCTCAGAGGAGATCTCCTCTCAGAGTAGATCTTAAGTGTTCTCACCACACCAAAAAAAAAAAAGGTAACTATGTGAGGTGATGGATGTGTTAATTAGCTTGATTCGGTAATATTTCACAATGTGTATGTATATTAAATCATCATGTTGTATACCTTAAAAAACAATTATGTTGTACAACCTAAATATACACAATTTTTATTTGTCAATCATACCTCAGTAAAAGTGGAGAAGAAAATAAAATAAAACTGTACAAGGTAGGTACTGTTATATTCCCCCTTTTCCACATATAAAGGTCGTACAGCTAGTGGTGTAGGAGCCAGGACAAGGCACAATCCCTTTCTCTCCCTAAGAGGCTCTATATGACCAAACCCCGCCCTGCCCACTTCCTCACTTCCTCGTAACACTCCCCCGCCCTCCTTGTTCCCTAAGCTCTAGCCACTCTGACCTTTTTTGTCCCTCAAACATACCACAGGTCATTTCTTTCTCAGGTTCAAAGACTCTTCGTCCAAGCTCTACTCAAAGGTCACCATCTTGGAGAAGCCACCCTTGGCCACACTGATGGGTGAGATGGATGTGAGCACTCTTATCACTACCATTATAACCACCATCATCTCCTGAGTCCCAAAGGGCATTCCTTGAGGACCTCTTATTGTTTTTGCTGGGGGGTTAAAAACAGGGGAGGAAACTGACTCAGAGTGCTATGATTTATCATTTATTTCAGGTAGTTCATAAACCCCCTTGGCTCTGAGTTTGATTCTGAACAGAAAAATGCCTAGGAAAAGAGTGGAAAGTCTATGGAGTGTTTTTGGAAATTGCTTCTTAGAACTCTGAAAGATTTTTTGCCCCCTCAGTGAATGAACTACGCTGAAAAACTCTGAAGGCTGAAAACTGCTGGTACTGAAAACATTCTCTCACAAAAAGGGCTTATTTTAACTTTTCAAAAATATTTGTGTTTCTTCAAATATTCCTACAGTTCTTTTTTTTAAAGGCAATTCAATTTTGGGAGAACATTATGACAATATGCTTCTTCATGCCAAAAAAAGCTTTTCATTGGCCTCTCTCATGTTTCTGGCTTTCTTTTTCCAGCTGTTATATCAGATATAATCATCCCACACTACGATTTGTCATTTCCAACAAATTTGGTTTATAATTCTCAATGTTACAGTTTATATGAAAACATTTATGGATTAAAACTCAGAGTAAAATGAAGATTTCACAAATTAGAGACAAGGTTAATATTCCTCAAAAGGTTGGATTACAAACAGACCTGAAAAAACACTGGATTTTATCCCAGATGTCAGACATGTAGTACTGCCTGTTCTACTGAAATGTGTAGAGCAGAGACCATCCATGCTGCCAAGCCAGCCTGGGGATTTGGTTCCCTCCTATAAGTAACTGGACGATCTGAGGGAGGGTGGTGGATAAAAATCAGTTCTTAGATCACTTGACCAGTCAATCCAAACAAAAGGAGCACATTTAGGCCCTTGATTAAAGTTGACTGAATGGTTATTACATGCTTCCAACCTACAGTCACTGCCCATGGCAGCAACATATTGATCCAAATAGCTACCATTTATTGAGTGATTACTATGTACCAGGCAGCGTGCTAGGCAATTTGTATGCCTTATTTTATTGAATAAATGTTTGTTGAATAAGTGGAGATTCTTTACATTAGGATTAATTATATGAAATTGACATTTTTGTAGGTAAAAATGGTCCAATAGCAGCAATTTCATGCAGTGCATTCTAATACTTGTTCTGTGTCTCCCACCTGACCCAGCACAATGCTTATCACACACAGCAGAGCTCAGTCAGCTCTTATTTCACTTACTAATGGTTTACATAGAAACAGCCTCTGACAGGGGGGAAAATACCAGTATATCTAGCAAGATTCAATCCAGCCATCTCCGCTGTGCTGATCTCAGTCACACAGGTTTCATCTGAAATGTCTCAGGCCACCCACCTGCCTCCACAGCCCAAAGCTTACTTAAGAAGATTTGTGCCCCTGCCCAGTGTAATCGCAGGGAGCTATGGGATGTTGCTGGTATGCACTGTTATCACTCTTCCCTCCTGTCTCCAGGAAACCTGCCTTTCCTCTCCTGGAAGTCACCATAAAAGGCACTTTATGGTTAAGCAGCTGCAGAGGAGCACCCCAGGAGTGCTGGGGTTAACCTTAAAAATTGAATTCTAGAATCAATGTGTATATCAATTAGTAATATTTATCACCTTTAGGAGGTGAAATGAGATCACTAGAAATGAGTGACAAGAAAGATTCCAATCCTAAAAAGTTAGAGACGGAGGGGCTGGCCCGGTGGCACAGCGGTATAGTTTGTGCTTTGGCAGCCCGGGGTTCGTGGGTTCGGATCTCGAGTGCCCAAAGACACTCTGCTTGTCAGCCATGCCGTGGCGGCGTCCCATATAAAGCAGAGGAAGATGGGCACGGATGTTAGCCCAGGGTCAGTCCTTGGCAACGGATGTTAGCTGAGGGCTGGTCTTCCTCACAAAAAAAAAAAAGAATAAAAAAAAAGTTAGAGAGGGAAAAATGTTCAAAAGCCCCAACCAAAACGCTAGAAATCTAAACTAAATGTGAACAGAAAAGCCGGTGAAGCCATTCAGACGAGGGGATATGAAGTTGCTGCATTTTAAAACACTGCCTGAGGGAGTGTCTTTGCCCAGCCCCTTCTTGCCAAGGTCTCCACACCCTCACCCCCAAGCAAGAAACAAAACTAAACAAAACCAAAACATGCTAGAATCAAGACGTTCCATTTCATCCAGAAGTTAAATTTAAACCAAAGACCAATGGCTGAACAATGGAGCACATTTCCATGCCTCTCACCATCCACTTTAATAATTATAGCTCAGAATCATAGAAGATGAAGGTGATAGTCTAGATATGGTGTGTCTTGAATGAGGAATAATTTGCCATTTGGGGTAGGGGATGTCAAGAACGTCCCTAAGCCAATCTTTCTAGCTGGCTTGTTATGGAACTAATAGAGAAACATCTGCTTGCCAGCTGTGAACATGAACAGCTGATTTATCTATAGATATCAGACACCCAACTGCCCCAACTTAGTGGGCAGGGCTACTGGAGCAGGGAGGAGAGGAGAAGAGGGCTGGGGCAGGGGGTGGGGGTGGTAAGATGAGGGGAGAAGAGCACTTTTCAGAACCTGGAGCCAAGAAAGTTCATGTAAGGGCTCACTGTGGCCCAAATATGTTTCTACCTCTTTTCTCCCCCTGCCCCACTCCATCCCCTTATCCTCATAGGTTAAACAGAGAAATTAATATCTTCCAGGTTTTTAGCCACTGGAATACCAAATAAGAGATGCATCTTCAGCCCCAATAACAGCAATATGCATGAACAAATAGTATTATCTTAATTTTGTGAAAGAAAAAAAAATGAAGCAGTTGTGGCATAAATCCATGTGGAAACGCAATGTCGGTTGGAAGCTGCCTTGTGTGCACCATGGTACCCCAAGTGCCCATGCTTCTGTAAGGAGAGTGGCTCTCCCAGCCCAGACAGAGTTCAATCAGGATATATTCTCCACCAATCTGGATACAGAGCTGATACCACACGGGCAGTTATCAGGCTGGGAGAGGCTATGTCCTCTTTGGCAAAGCATTCCGCCCTGTGAGCCAGGAGGTGCCACAGCAAGAATCGGGATGCAGCATTCCTGCACAGGGGTTTATACTGTAGCAGCTGTCTAGTGTTAAAACTTGTTCATACCTCCTCTGCTTCACAGCTTCTGAAATTCCTGAGCCATCACCTCTGAGCACTATAAGAAAGTCAGGTGAGGACAGCATTAGAAGAAATCTTATAAAAGACCCTTGGGTCTTGCCCTTTTCTGCCTGTTCAACTTTATCCCGTACTCCATCTCATCCTTCAAATGGACAAGAAGTGCACGCTCCATCTTCGTCTCCTCCATGTTCAAGGAAGAAGTCCATGGCCTATTCTAATAACCATCTAACAGACTGACATCGCTGTTAAGAGCATGGGCTTCAGAGTTCGATAACATGGTTTTGAATGCTGGTCTACCCCTTACCTTAGCAAGTTGCTTAACTTCTCTGTGCTCAATATCCTGTGTAAGATAGGGATAATAACTGAATCTAACTGCTACGGTTGTTGTAAGGATTAAATGGGTTAATCTATTTAAGGGACTTAGAAGAGTCCCTGGTTCATAGTGAGCAATGATAAATGTTAGCTACAATCATCATCATCATATCATCATCATCTTCCCAGCTCCCGTTTTCAAAGAGTGAAAAACTCTGTCTTTGGTCTCCTCTAGTATACAATCTGGTATGCAGATAAAGTTGACACTCAGAACAGGAAAATACAACCAACCTCGAATTAAGTCAAACACGGATTAGGTGACACAGACCATACACTTTGTAGGGGCCCAAATGAGGAGAGAGCAGCAGAGCAGGAAGAGCTGAGAAACATTCATGGAGGAGGGAGGTTGCCATGGGGCTTTGCACAATGGCAGCATTTTGACAGATGGAAAGAAAAGACAGACAAGAGGAAGACTGTAGAATTCATTTCCTTTTAAAGATTCTTTGCGGGGTGAGGCTTCTGTTATTTATAAGGGATGAGAACTGTTTGAAAACCTCTTCTCTCAATTACCCCTCTGGAAAATTTTTATTATGGTAAAACCACACATTTAACACAGGCCCAACTGCAAACAACCAGGGTAAATTCTCACAAAAGCAGTCTCTCCCCACCAACCCCCCATCTAGTCAACACTGTAAACAGAACTGCCGTGTTATTACCAAGAAGGGTGGCAGCTCCCATGCAAACTACATATTTGATTAGGATCCGAACTCTTGGCTGAACCATGAATTTGAAATAATTTAGGTGATACATATAAATTTAATTTCTTTGTTCAAAAACTCCACATCTGAAATGATGCCCTGCAAATGTGGAGCTCTCACTGAGGTCTACAAAATGAGTCTCCTTCTAACTTGTCGATACTATGTGGAAATAATCTTCAAGGAAAGGAATAAACCTATTTTAAAAACAGCTGAGTCCTTTAGATCATATACCCTAACCAATTTATGGAGATAAATGGAATTCAGTATTAAAGAAATATACTTTTTTCCACTCCTCCAGAAAATGTAAATGCCAGCTACAAAACAGAAAGAAAAAGACAAAGAAATCAAGAATAAAGCGGTACAGAAAGCAAGCCAGAAAAACCAATTCAGGGACAATTGAAGATCCCTTGACAATTGTCCCTTCCTGCCATACCCCCTCACCCCCATTTCCCCCACTGACCCAAAGGAATTGTATATAGAAACATCACAGAGGAGAGGAACCCAGGGAAAAAGAACTGCTAAAGAAAACTGAATTCATCTCCACCTTCTGGAATCAGAGAAGGCATAGTTCTCTACAGAAACAAATCCCCCTCTTTCTACAGTGGGCAGTGTCCACTGCTGGCTATCTTTCCTGCATTGCATATCATCAGTAACTCTCACGTTAACCCTGAGCTAATTAACAGGACAGATGAAAAAAGTCACAAAGGAGAAAGAGCAAGAAAGGGAAAACAAAGTAACCCTGTGAGTGATTGCTTGTGTCCTATTAATATAAATGAATACAAAATACTTAAAAAAAAAGCATTAGGCAGATATTGGCTTATGATGGGGTCAATATCACGATTTATTTAACTCTGGGGACAATAAATCTTGATATTGACTAAAAACATAAGTCAATATGTGTACTGTTGTGTGCATTCTATTACAAAAATGAGGTTTTTAACTTTAATGGCCCCTTTTGCAAAGAAGAAAAATAAAAAGAACTCCCTCAAAGGTTCTCAAATCACAGCCACACCAACATCTGCTGGGAAGGGACCCACTGTCTGGCCCAGCTTCTCGGCATCATGTACAGCTGGGTCAGTTGGTCAGTTAATGTGGTAGATTGAATGTTTGATCCTGATCCTTCACCCCTCCTGTACCCACCACCTTTGATGTTCATCCTACATGAAGCGGAGGCCACTCCTTGACTTGGAGCTCAACTTGTGATACTTTAGCTAAGGGAATGTGGGCAAAATGGAGAGTCTGCCAGTTCCCCGTCTAATCTTTAACAAACATCTTGTGGTCTGCTTATTTTCTTGTGACTCTGCCATCACAATTAAAAGAGCTTCCCTTCAAGTAGATGCTATCCCTTCAGCCTAAACCTCAAAATATGTCCACATGGAGTAGACCAGAGCCCATGCCACAGTGAGAAGCCAAGCCCAGCTGGACCTACAACTGGAAGCAGAGTCACCCATTCAAGTTCAGCCTAGATCAGAGCCTCTCAAGTCAATGTGCAGACATGTGAGAGATAAATGCTTACTGTGAATGCCACTGAGATTTGGTGGTTGTTTGTTATGCAGCAGTAGCTGACTGATAGTTAGCATTCACTAAGTGATCATTATTCACAGACCACTATACTGTACTCCCTTGTAGGATCTTCAAAGAAAGTTGGAGATACATGTCCTGACTCTAAGGAACTCATTGTATAATAGGAGAAGCAGAAAATCCATATGATGGACTGTCTTCCTTTAGGGAATGATCCATGTAACCCAAAGGTCAGACATCTCCCCACTCCCTTAGCCAGGGGTACTAACTTCCTCAGATCCCCACATATCCAAAAGTTGGATTCAGCCCCCTTACCAGTTTCCAATAAAAATAAAGTAATTCCATCCATTGGGGATGTTTGCAGTTTAGTTTTGTTTTGTTATTCTAAAGATCAGGGAGACTTCATGGGGGCACTATATAGGATTGCACATAGCATTCTATAAAAATCTGTATGAGGTGTTTTGTTTTCCCCAAATCCCTCCTCAGTTATATCATAACAGAGCTTCTCTCTTTCTCCTCTTCTGTGATCCAGTGGCCAGCCTCCCCAGTTAGCCCTTTCTTCTTCCAGATTACTCTCAAGAGCTTCAAGTTCCTCTCCCACTTTACTATGCAGCAAGATTCAACTACGCCCCAGCTCATATCCCTGAATGTGAATTATCCAAATCATTCTGTTATCAGCAAATACTGAGCCCCTCAGCAAACAGAACTACCCTCTTTAGAAGGCAGTTCAACTATTTTAGAAGACTCTTTGGTGTCTCAAGCCCCACCCCAAGTGGCTGATAAAAGTATTTTTTTTATTTGAAATACTCATATGAAACCCTCCAAAGTAATTTTGATGAGTGAAATTGTCCTTATATCATTATAATCATTCATTAATTTTTTTCAATAAGTATTTATTGAACCAGTCAGTGTTCTAAAGGCTGAGAATACAGCCGTGAACAAAAGAAACTCCTGGACCTCATGAAGTATTGTCTCAAGAGCTGAAGATGGACGTTAACAATTAAACTCATAGAGGAAAGTCATGGAGGGCAACGGTAGGTTCTATGAAGAAAATTAGCCCAGGGTAAGGGTATCCACATACTACTCTAGACAGGGTGGTCAGGGAAGGCCACTCTGAGGAGGTAATGTTTGAAGAGCAATCTGAATTGAGCCTAAATCTCTGAGTGTTTACTTCGTCCATCCAATAAGTATTTGTCGTGTACCTGCTGTACTGAAGGAATAGTGTTTGGTTGCTGAGGGGTACAGAGAAGAATCATAAGTGGATACTTTCTTCAAGGAGATTTAGTCAAATAAAAGAGATAAGACATACATTTAAAGAAAAAAGATAAACTATACTTCAAGACAGAATATAACACGTGCTATGTAGAGAGGATACCAGGGAGACTTGGAGGAATGAGAAACTATACCATGAGAAATCGACAAGTCCTTTTAAAATTGTAAATTATAAATAAAGAATATTTTTCTGAAGAATCTAGGTAATTTTATCAAAAGTGGAAAGATTGTTCCACCCCAAATGTCCAGATACTTTTAGATCCTTTATATCCAATATATGCCATACATGACAATTTTATGTTTAAACCAACAATCTGTATTTTATACCCAAATCTTATGATATATAAAAAAGAGTAAACAATTTCTGTTTTCTCTCCTCTTGTTTATTGAGCATGATGAGAGAGGAAGATAATTCACTAAGTAGGATTTTTCTACCCTTATTTTCAAAATTATTCTTACAATGTAAATCCCCATACTTGGAAGCACCGAATAAACCTTAGATTAGGGATTCGAGCAGAGGTGGGGTGATAACTTCTAAGAAATCAGAGAATGTTCATGTATCAGCTGATGATAGCCCTGGACGCTCACCCAGGTCCATGACTGGTTGACCCATACACAATGAAGGTAGAGAGACCACTCATGACAAATCCAGCCACATTCTGAACTGTCTTTTGTTTCTACAGATTTCTAGTGATTAGCCATATCTCTAGCTCAGTTCCGCTGTGCCTTTCTAAGAAAGGGTTTACATTTCCCTGCCAAATGGATTTGGAGTATATAGGTTATGGAGGAGGAGTGGGTTGGAGGAATGTGACAGACATTGCTAATTATCTATCAATATCCATTTTTATTTAATAACAAAACTCTGGAGTTTTAGCTGGGTCCACAGGTGTCCAGCAAAACAGTACATTTCCCAGACATTCTAGTAACTGAGTGTGGCCATGTGACTAGATTCTGCTAGTGACAGGTGAACAGAAGTGATCCTAACTCCAGGGTGTGCCCTTAAGAAAAATGGGCATGCACTCTTCTTGCCTTTCCTCCCTCCCCACACCCACTTCTCATTGGCTGGAAATGGCACAAGATTTGGACACAGAGATGGAAACCACACTGAGGACGGCAAAGGCATCTATCAATCCTAGATCTCCAACTGTGCATTCAAGAGAAATAAGTTTCTATCATGGTCAATCCACTATACTTAGGAGTCTCTCTGATACAGCAGCTTAGTTGGTACCCTAAGCAATATAGGAGAGATAGTAATATGGGAGCTATTGCACCCAGCAAAATTAACTAGCCCAAATGATCACACTCTTTGCCAGCTTTGTAGAAGTAATGCTATCAACAGAAGAAAGATTTTGCCCAAATCTGGACTTTCCGCTAATCACCTGGCTGTTTTCTCCCTTGGACATGGCCACATACTCACAGTTTCCACACATGACTTGATGTTGCTCGTGCTACGTGGTCACTGACACAGAACTTTCTGGACCAGAGAAACCAAGTCATTCAGCAGCATTGAATGAGAAGAGCTATCATTCCAGGAGCCAGGGTGTGAGTTTTTAGAGACTCCAATAAAGTGGAAACTTCTCTGTCACTTTTCAGCCTTAAATTTAATGCTTCTTGAGTTTCTTAGCTGATATGCTCCTCCCATCTTGTTTCCTAACACAGAAGAGAAGTTATTTTCTAAGCTGTTGCTTCAAAAAACCATTCCCCTTAGATAAGGCAGAAAGTAGCACAGAGCAACTCAGCAGAACATGGATTTCTTTTCCTTGAACATAGCCCCTCTATGGGGGAACTTAAGAAATAGAGGGTTTTTAGATTTGATTATTGAGATTGCCCAGAAGCTTTATTTAGAAATCTAAATAAAGTGTTATTGCAAGAAATACTTAAATTAGCTCAATTAAAGGTATCAGGCTGGGGGGCAAAGGGGAAAATACTAGAAAAATAGAGATCTGAACTCTGAGGGCAGGAAACAGAGTAGAAGTGGGAGGAGGAGAAGTGAGAGCTTGATACAATGAGTGGTTCTAGGTTCAGGGTGGTTCTTGGGACCCCATTTGTAAATACCGTTGGGCCTTCATTCTACTCTTCACTATTAACCTGATTCAGCTACTCCCTCAGAATTGCCATTGTGTTTCGTTCTGCCATCAGCCAACTTGGACTCTCAATATCCCAATTCCTAGTTCTTTTTGACAAAAAGAAAATTGCTTTTGAGAAACCAGACTAAGGGTGAACAAGGAAACCCAAAATAATCCCACCACCCCAGTGGGTGGGGGACAACACAGATGCCTGGAATTTTCAGGATATGTTGGGGGCAGAGAGCTAAATTCTCGATCTCTTTTTCAGCTCTGTGATAACTATCTTTGGCCAAGGTCATCTAAGCTAAGAGATCTTAATTCATCTATTTATTTATTCATTTAAACATTCATTCAATAAACATTTATGAGCACTTGCTCTATGCTATGGACTAGGAAAACAAAGTTGAATAAAAAAGGATCTCTTTCCTTCAGAAGCTCACAGGCAAATACATAAACAGTTACTTTCCAGAGAGCTGCAGTATTTGAGAAAATCGAGGAAGGAAGGTCAAATATATCTCAAAAGGTGAATTTAAATATAACTGGTTGAAATATGGTTTAAAATGGTTTTAATGTAAACTGATGTTTAAACTAAATGTGAACTCATTTACATAAGCAAACGTATTTGCAAAAAAACCATCCACATTTCTTAAAGAGGTCAGCCAACAGCAGATCAGATGCACTGGTGTGATCTTGCTTTTGCTAGCTAACCCCTCCTTATTGCAGCCAGTATCTGCCATCCACCCACTATGTCACTGTTGCTAAGGGTCCCAAATGCCAGTTTTTAAATCCTCTATCCCTGTTTAATATTGTTTAACCAGTAAAAGATGAAACATGGATACCTTCTGTTCCAAGGGTATCAAAGAAACATTTTCCTTGTCTGTCACAGATCAATCCAGACACAATCTTTTTGCCCATTGCCAACAGATGTAAACCAGCACTGCCTTATCAAGGTTGTTATAATAGGATCTTTCCCTTGGTTTAGCCATTTTTTTTCAGTGTTTCATGGATTCACTAAGGATGCAAAAAAAATTAATTCATCTTTTTTTTAACCTGAAACCATTTACATTTCCTTGATATGTATAATTTAATTTGTTTAGTTTTGGTTTTATATTCTATCCTTTTACACATTGTTCCATATTTTAAAGTTTTTGTGGTATGTTAAGTATTACATAGGTTATTTTCCATTCTAATGCCTTAGTTATTGGTTAATTTCATTATATTTAAACACACAACTGTTCACTAACACTGCACTATCAAAATTTGCACAAGTGGCTGCCACTGACGTACATTACACACTTAATTGGAGAGACAGAAGAATATTGCTATGTTATAGTAGACAACTTAGCACCTTTATAGTTCCAAACAAGAGAAATCTATAGACACTTGGTAATGTAATATTTTTACAAGTGTATTAAAAACACAATCTACAAATGGGTCAATGCAAACTTGGATAACCAAAAATAGACAACATGTATATGATAAAACATGTACTTAGTACATCTTCAGAACAAAGGAGGGAATGGCCAGTGTCATAGGGAAGGTGAGATTAAGTGGGACACTGCTGGGTTAAGGGGGGATAGGTGTTGAGGAAAAGCTTCACAGAATAAGTAACTATCATATAACTATTAACAGAAATGAAAAAGAAACCATGCTTTCTTACAGCTGAGGTAGGGAGGATACAGGATTGCCTAATTGCCCTAAAAGTTGAGGACCTCCTACAGAGAAGAGATGGTATCCACACAATCAATGTAAGATCAGACTATCTCTGTGCCAAACACCCGATAAGCAATGGGATGCATCCTGCTGTAAGGAGTATTCAAAACAAGATAATTATTTCCATAAACTACCCCTCCAATCTGTCCTCTCTCAAAGATATCTGAAGGCATTATAATAACAAATGAACCTTCAATAAAACAAATCCAAAGGTCCATCTCGTCAACTAACCTTTATCGTCTTTCTATATAACAGGATAGTGTGACCTATAAAAGCAGCACCTCTCAGCCTCCAATTCAACTTAACCACACACCTTTCAAGAAAAAATTATAAGTCAAATATTGTTGGTTCCCTTTAAAGAAAAAAAGTTACAGAAAACATCCCATTTAGGAATTTTTGTTCCAAATAATTGAGGAGAAAATGACAAAGCAAAAGAAATTAACCATGAAAAGCCCACCATCCTTTGTAATACTTTTTCTCATTTTTAGGCCACCATCACTGACTTTAAGTTGTCACTAACTTAAATTGCCTTGCAGAGCATTTCACTTCACGTACCTGTGAACCGATGCAATGCAAAAAGAAACACAACATAACAGCTTACTTATCCCCTTCATCTTTCCCAAGACACAGTAATGACTTGGGCACAAGAGGTAGTGAAGAAAAGCCCCCTTTTATTATCTTCTCTTTTTTTTTCTCCTCTTTTCCTCCCAGATACCTTTAAAGACTTCGCTTTCGAACTAATATGGGACTCATCATTTGATGATGAATTTGCATGTCGATCGGCAGCCAGTGTAGCAGCCCTCAGATTAGGGACATTCCGCTGCACACTAAAAGGCACAAAGAACAAGAAGTGCATTTCCATCTGCCCTTCCTTTCCAGTCAGTGCATTCCCAGCCATGCCTATTGATGAGCACTTGGAACAATACCAAAATGCAGTGTAAGATCAATCCTGTTGTTTACTTCGCTGAGCTAAAGGAACAAAGAACAGAAGAAAGGCCTTAAACCCAGCCATCGTAAAGGAGCAGGATGAAGGATGAAAAATGGGTCTGATGGGCAGTTGCACAGAGTAAACGTATTTGGAGAAGCAGCAGCTCCAGCTGAGATAAAACCAATGATGATTTGTATTTTGTACTGTATCTTCAGGGGATAAAAGCACTTCTATCAGATAGCATTGGAGGCAAACTTGAAACACTGCGGTAAAGGGCTATGTTCCCTGCCAGGGAGAGAATAAAAACTCCCATAATTGCTGAGGAGTGTTAAATATCTGATTGTGCATGCCTCTATCCTCCCACGGTGAGGCAACTCAACCAGGTCCTCTTTTTAACTCTACCAGCCCCTGCTAACCCAACAGTTGGCTGGGCCCTGCTGTCAACAAAGTAACAGGATACTGGGTTTTACTTGAGTAAATACCAGTAATTGTAATTTGTGGGATTATTTGTCTTTAAGCCTTTTTAAAGTTATTTCAAATGGGAAGCCCAGCAACTTCACTGCTGCCAAAGTAAGAGTTGCAGGGGAAGGGGGACAGGATGAGAGTGGAGAGCAGTTAGTATTCAAATGCAAATATTGTGAGAAAGAGAAGGCAGGGTTACAAGGCCATTATTGCAAAGGTGGGAATTTTCTCCTTCTAAATAAAGAGCAGATGTTACATATTGCTTCATTTTTTTGGTAAAACCACGTGAAACTGGCCAACCACAATGAAGGGGCACCCCAGGTAAAGGACACGAGGAAAGCAAAGGCCAGAAATACATAGACAAAACGGCACATCCTCCCTGTTGTGCCCTCCTCAATTCTCCTCTGAGAGCCAAATTCAGCTCATCTCTTAGCCTCACAACTCATGTGTGACCTGAAGACCAGGAGCATCAGCATCACCTGGGAGCTTGTTAAAAATGCAGAATCTCAAGTCCCACCCCAGACCTGCTGAATCCAATTGTCAGGAGGTAGGGCCCAGTAAGAGTTCAGAACCACAGCCTTAGATTATCCCAAAGAACACTCCCCTGACTCCTTCAGCCCTCAGCAAACCCTCTCCTCCCTGAATCTCGTATCTCTTATTGCTCTGCTGATCACAAGGCATTAACATATTTGCTTTGGCCTTGTTGCTGTGTTCATGTGTATTTATTTGTTCTTACTCACCCATTAGATGTCAAGTTCTTTGAGGACAGGGATCTTCTCTTAGTCTTCTTTGAACCCTCTGAATGCCTGGCACACATTGGTGCTCATTAATTGTTGAAGGTTTGATCTGGGCATTGGGCCTCCTGTTTCTATTAGCGGATATTATAGTGAACAGTGTTGAGTGGATTCTTCACTGGCAAGGAAAGGTCAGCATTTTCATACTTCAGTTACTCTAACGAAAGGACATGGCAGCCTAAACAGAGAGCAACTGGGCTCTCTGACTATATTCAAATAACTCAGTTTCCCCCATTTGCAAAGCAGGCATGGAAAAATCATAAATACATAAGTAAATATTTTGTAGATATTAAAAATGAACTGCAAGGGGAAGGAGTAGGGAGGACAGCAAATGGGATGATTAGGCACATGTGTGTGGTGATGGATTGTAATTAGTATTTGGGTGGTGAACATGATGTAATCTATGCAGAACTAGAAGTATAATGGTGTACAACTGAAATATATACAATGTTATAAACCAATGTTACTGCAATAAATAATAAATACTGAAAAGCAAAAATAAAAATAAAATTTACTTTTCAAAAAAAAATTAACTGCAAAATATTTATCCTTGGGGGGGGAATCCTGAATAGATGCAATGAAGCATAATCTGTGAATTTGCAAGAAGTCAAATGCGTACTTTTAACTTAGCTTTTTATAAGAAAGCCTATCACTAAGTTCTAAGCATTATATGGAGACAATCTAATTAAACCTCAAACAACTAAGCGAGCTGGATATAATTTACCCTAAAGTAAGGTAAGGAAACCGAGGCCCAAAGAGATGAAATAATTTGCCCAAGGCTGCCAAGTTACACAGCAGAGCACAGATTCTAATACTGGTAGACTCCAGAGCTGATGCCTGTTCTTTCACATCCCACTGGAGGAAAGAAAAAAGGGGAATTAAATAATGCATCAAAATGCAACCTGAAGGTCTTTCTGTACACTCACAGGGAACGGAAATGCATGCAACTGTAGGGACCTGAGTTTTATCTATCAGAAGACAGATAAGCTCAATGTAGCAAATTTGTAATTATATAGGTAGGTGAAAGAATTATCTAAGCATAAAGCCATGTCTCCATAATGTCAAGTAGCTGGATTTTTTCAATGCCTTCAATCATCCAGATATTTATAAATAGCAGGTCCCTGAATTTTCCACTTTTTCCTAAAATGTCTGGGAGATATATAGACATAACTTAAAAGTCCAAAACTTCTTAAGGAGATTTTTCCTCCAAAGAAGAACTTTGACATTAACAAAAAACACATCAAGAATCTAAGATGTTTCTTACTGTTCATATTATCTGAGCACGGAAAACACACTAGACACCATAGAGAACATTAAGGGAGACTCAATTTCAATCGAGAGGGCTCATAATATAAATTAGAAAGACACAATCTAAATTAAATAGACACAGTCTAAATTAGATAAACATCATCAGAGTTCTGATTCCTTCCCAGCAGGGATTGTGGGAGAGGAAGTTTCCCAGAGTTTCTAATATACAGAAAGGTCTGTGTTTCCCAGGTCAACAGGTCATTCCATTAAATTTTATTGTACATGCACTGTGTCCAAATACTGACCTTGGTGTTTTTCTGAATGAGTCTAGAGTGGTTGAAAATAACATTGACTTCATAAGGCGGGGCGGAGGTGTTAAGGATGAGAATGTTACAGTTTGTCAGTCTGTTTCATTAGAATTGTAGTTTTTTAGGGAATTTCAGCTTAACTAGAAAGTCCTAATTATCATCCAGTTAGCCACAAAAGGCAGAACTTCCTGCCTGGCTTGTTGAACTCCATGTTCTTCTATCAGAGAGTGAGCCTGGTGCGAATGGAAAGTGCCCTCAGTGTATTCTTCCCAGAATCAGAAGGGTGTGGCTGCCTGCACCCCAGACATCCCCCCAACATAGCCTTAGTAACGAAAATAAGACAATTAGCATCTCATAATTGTATAGTTCTCTAACACTGTTTTTTTCATCCCTAGCTATCAAATCCTTCAAACAGCCTTTTCCAGAAAGATCTAGGTGCAGAATAGTTAGATGGCTTGTTCAAGGTCACATATTGAATTAGTGCAGAAGCAAGGCTGAGACCAGCTGTCTGGAAACCGGGTCCACTGTTCTTTCCTCTGCTCTACCCTAAAAGTGTTTCTCCTTCTAGCAGCACTGGCCAATGGAAATACGGTGCAGGCACAAATGGGGGACACATATGTTATTTTAAATTTTCTAGTGGCCACATTTTAAAAAGTAAGAATGGGCCGGCCTGGTGGTGCAGCAGTTAAGTTCGCACGTTCTGCTTCGGTGGCCCGGGGTTTGCCGGTTTGGATCCTAGGCGTGGACCTACTCACCACTCATCAAGCCATGCTGAGGTGGTGTCCCACATAGAGCAACTAGAAGCATGTACAACTGTGACATACAACTATCTACTGGGGCTTTGGGGAGAGGAAAAAAAAGAAAAAAGGAGGATTGGCAACACATGTTAGCGCAGGGCCAATCTTACTAAAAAAAACAGTGAGAAGAAAAGGTAAAACTAGTTTTTATAATAGATATTATTTAGCCTAATATAACCATCATTTCAACAAGTAATTGATATTAAAATTTGTTAATGAAATATTTTACATTCTTTTTTTCATACAAAGTCTTCAAAATCTGGGGTGTATTTCACACTTTCAGCACAACCCAATTTGGACAAGCCCCATTCCAAGTGGTCAATGGCCACATGTGGCCACCTTATTAGACAACACAGCATTATATGTCTGCCTGGAACACTTGAACAGTAGACCCCTGCACAGTCCAACCCTGGGTCGGACAGTTCCTTCGCAGTCAGGACTTTTGAAGTGAGACCCACACAACAGCCCCATTGGCAAGTGGGAGAAAGGTTTCCAGGCAGCCTCCAACCCAAAACCTATACCCTAATCCCTGATGTAGAGCCCCAGAAGCCTATTAACCCTTCCCCTCCTTACAGTGTCAAGTAGACAGCATTTGCACACAGCTTCCTGGCAAGCCTCTGGGGGGCACTATAGAGGAGAACTGTATCATATGTCTCTTTGCACATTATTTTATTAAGAAAAATAAAGAAAGCACATTTAGTGTTTCAACAAACATCTACTGAGTGACAACTACGTGTCAGGCATGGAGCTATGTTCTGAAGATACAGCAGTGAACACAATCAATAAGCTGCTTGTAGAGCTTATCTTCTAGTGGGGATAACCCAAGAAATAAACAAACACACATACAAAAAATAACTACAATCTGTGATAGGTCCTACAAAGAAAATAAAGAGGATAAAAAGAAAGTGGCATTTAGTGAATGTCCACTATATGCCAGGCACTATGCTAGTCTCCTTTACCTGTGTTAGCACTAATAATGGCCACCATTGTTTAGTGCTTAAAACATATAAGAAAATATGCTAGGCTATTTATTTATATTACTTCTTATCCTCACAATAATCTTGCAAATTAAATCTTATCTCCGTTTTACACATAAAAGCCCAACACCCAAAGAGATAATTGCCGAAGGTTACACCCCTAGTAAGTGGAATAGCTCGGATCCAAGCTTAGAATAAACAACACCATTTTCTCTCTACTCTACCATAATGATGTTCATTTTTATATCATGTGGATTTGTTGAATAGCAATAAGGAATAGAAATTTCACCAACCCTGTGTGGACTAGCCAGAGCCTTTACTTTAAGAATTGAACTTCGAGCATTGAAAATAGGATTTCTAAGAAGTCCTGAGGACATCAAGCATCAGGACATGGTGGGTCATGGATTACCAATGCATCTCCCAGGCCAACTCTTGAGGCTGCCTGGTAACGCTGTGACAGCATCTAAGCTCAAGGCCAAGTAGACCATGATCAATTAGCTATGTCTGCCATGGCTGGGGGCAAGTAGAAGAGACACACTTGCCATGTATTTGTCATCTTTGGGTCTGACTCAAGACCATCACAGACCCAGGAACAAACCCCCGGATCCTGGACTGCCTAAGAAATGGATCCAACCAGAGACCACACTTGGTTAAATGCCAGTCAAAATCAAAGAGCTCTGTCTGCCCTGGCTGAGGGTCTATTTGGCATCCCTGCGCCTGATCATCAGACCTGAGACCCTCACAGAACCCACGAGCAAACGCACAGACACTGGGCTTCCTACAAGGTAGATCTAGCCCGAGACCAATCCTGGCTATCATCTTACCAAAACTCCAGTGAGGTGGGTTTAGTAGTTGACAACCAAACTACACTGTAGTTATAACTTACTTGTAATTTGCCAACGATTTATTTATTATTAAATTAGCTACAAATAAACTGTATTTAATCTACATCAAAGTGTACATTTAGTCATTTTTCACTAATCATTTTGTTGTATTTTAAAAGCCTCCAGTTAAAAGCACTTCTTTTAGGTTATATAAGCACAAATACCTAAGCAAGCAAAACCAATAGGTATTTCCATCCTAATTCTGATGCCTCTAATGGGTAGGCCTAAAAAACATCACTTTAGATCAGCACTGTCCATATGGGACGCTGAACTGGGAACAAACTAGGTTACCAGCACCAATTTTCTCCCCATAGACTGGTTTGCTTGGATCACATGTCCCACTAAACCAGAAGGAGGATTTCCAAAAACCAGAGGAATCACACATAAACGACAGCATCCCCTATGCAGCTCTTCTTCCTCCCCATCCTCTCTAATCCCGGAAAATGACTATATCACCTTTCAATGGCAAAGAGACCACCTCCAAATCTTCTGTGACTCCTATCTCACCAACCTAAACCCTGATATTACAATGTTTTCCACAACAGTCAGTCACAGGGAACGTGAAAATCTCTCTCCCTTCCGATCATGGCACAGTCACAGGAGAACATAATCTTTGGATGAGCAAACTTCCTCTTCAAACAAAGGAATATTTCTCCCTGTGCGGTGGGAGACATTTAGCCCTTCTAATATCCCCTGTTGTGGAAGGTGAGCCTTCCAGGCTTTGGTGAAGGGGGTAATTACAAGGGGATTTGCAGTCAGGGCCTGCAGGTGGGAAGGAGGGAGGGAGGAGAAAAAGCAAGAATCCCAACAGCTTTTTCATGTCTCACTGATATCTTCATGCTCAAAATGAGCATCGCTTCCTTATTACTGACCTCTCGCCCAAGTAAAAAGTCTTAGTTGTGAAAAGATGCTTGTAAATATGGTTCCCACCATTTGAAATGTCTGAGAGATTTTAGCACTTCTTGGCCCAGCACCCAAAAGTGCAATTGCCAGGCAGACATTCTCACAGCCTCTGCCATCTTTATTTCACATTGTCATGCAAACAACCAGGGTACATGTTGACAGTCATTTTACAGACAAAAAAAGCAGAAAGCCTACTGCTTGGAGAGTCCAGGCAACTACCAGTCCATCTGCTTCAACTACCAGGCAACTCAGATGCCTCATTTCAAGGGCAAAACATCAGAAAAGAGGAGAGATGTAAAGGCAAAAAGACAGCTGACTCCCATCTAAGGTGAGCGTCTCTGTGGACAGGCATGTTTCCAGTTCAGTGATCTGAGCTGGAAACCAGGGCATGGGCTGTCCTAAAGAGCTTGTACAAAGCCATCTGCTCCAGTGAGCAAAGGGACACTCTGCCCTTGTCTAAGTGCAGGGGGAGATCTTGTCAACCTCTCCACCACCTGGAACTTCTGCAGTGCCTGGGTAGATGGTCGGGCATATCTCCCAACCATGAAGGGAGTGAGAATGTAGTAGCGGAACACTTCACAATTCACGCAACAGTAGATGTATTGCAAAATGCACTCAAAATCTCCATATTGCTTTATTTTGGTTGGTTGGTTGCTCAGTTTGTTAATTTAACCCAGCCTCCTTTACATCCCTTGTAACCAGATATCAAGACCCTCCATGGGAAAAAGCAAGAAGGAGAGACGATTCTGCAAAGAGTAGTATATTGGGGTTTATTATTTCTGAAGTACAGCAATGTTGAGTGATAACATGTAATGTGTATGTTATTCTGAATAAATACATTTGGCCTCTTTTCTCAAAAAAAAAAATAATAATAATAATCCTCCCTGAGCCCTACATCTCAGAAAAGAGATTAGACCTCACATCTTTCCCTGCATGTCCAGACTGTTCCACTTCCAAGACATTAGTTGAACAACCTCATGAAGAGTAGGAAGGAAGAAGAACTATCATTGAACTTTTGCTATTTTATTACACATTTTAAAATATACTTAATTTCTTATAGTTTTGTTTTTCAAAGAGTATTCACACAAATACACAGTTTAACACATAAATAATCTGCACACTCAGTTACCTTGCACTGGTGTGCACATTCTGAAGGACAGAGTATTTCACACGCATGAGTGGTTCGTTTCCACCATGCTGATGAAGACTCTCTGAATCAGGGGCTTTAAGAGACTTGCTCAAAGCTAGACAGGCAGTTCCAACACTCAGGCAAAACTTCACCAAAATATTTGAACTCAGAGTAAAGGAAGGAAGAGAAGACAAAGGAAGCAAAAAAGGAGAAGAAGGGAGGAGAAAGGAGAGAATGAAGAGAAGCGGGGAGAATGGTCCTCAGTGTCTTTTCCATTCCTGTCCCCCTTTATCCTAAAGCCACTAGGAAAGTAAGCAAGGCAGGGAGAGGGGGAGACCATGGGCAAATTCACAGCCACACTCCTTTCCTTCCACCACATAACCCTCCTTCCACTAATGTTCTTCCTACCAAACCTTTCTTTCTTCCTCTCTCTCTCTCTCAAAAATTTCTTCTTGTGTCTACTATCCTCTTTCTTCTCTCCATATTTATATGCTTATCCACTTTCCCTTCATATTCAATTTCCAAAACTAGTTGCTTTTTTTCAAAACTGAACACTAAACCTGGACCTAGAATAATCTTAAGAATTAGACTGTTCATCCCTCACACCCAAAGTTCCCCACTCAGTCTCCCATCCCCCATGACAAGGGATCCAAAGTCTCTGAAGACTGAAAGTCTGCATGCTTCCCTCCCAAGATTTCCCCATGTGCTTAAGCAGGGCCCCGCCACCAATCAGAACAGATGCCCCCCAGACAGGTATGGTAAACACACGCTGGGATCAAAGATGCTATTAATAATAATACCATTAAACAGGCCCTGGCAGGCTGGGGTTAATCTGGAAACACGCATGCTCATCACAAATGAAGCCCATAATACACGGATAAGGGAGAATCTTAAGTCTCCAACTCAGTAGCATTCATTTATATTCCAAAGTCTTCACCTCTCTCCCGACAGAATCATTCAGCACAATAGGATTTTCTCTGCTCAAACCCACCTTCACTTTAAAAGAACAGAAAAGGATGGGCTTAGCTCCTGTCACTGGCATCAAGGCTTTTTCTCTTTGACAACTGGCCCAGGGATCTGCAGCTTCATCTCTTCATCTTTTTTTTTCCTGTACACACATGTGCAAAACTCACAACATCCTACTGTAAGCAGTATGAAATTATATCAGGTTCACATTGACCTAGCACTGGATGGTCTTGCAAGCCAGAATGATGGGATATTAATTTTTGACCAGTCTGGGTTAAAATGAGTTGGCACCCCCTGAGAAAGAATCCAGAGGCTAGTCTATCTCACCTCTGGTTTGACTTGAGTAGAAGCTGCTTCCACATGGAAATAAGGGTAGAGACAAGAGCTTGGCTTGCCACCCCCAAAAGCAGCTGCCCTTAACTCTCCTTCTAGCCAGAAGCAGCAGGAAAGGAGCATGTGAGGTCTGTGTGTGTGGTGTCAACAGGAGGCAAAAGCACATGCCAGCCAGCCAAGCAACCTAGAGCTGAAGGTGCTAAGCCTGCTCTGTTACCTGCAGTTACCCAACCCCACTGGGAACCTTCCTGAACCCAGGCAGGAATGTCATCTTCAAAGGGGCCCATCTGTTTTCTCCAAAAAGCATCACCTACAGAAAAGTTTACATGGAAGTGCCCTGCACCACCCCTAGACCACCCAGAAACATTCCCTGCCTTACTCTGTTGTTTCCCAATCCTGATTTTGCAAAACTGCAGGTGGCTCCCCTCATCTCAAAGTACATTGACAAATTCTTAGATACAATTCTCAAGACAAAACTCATCCCCTTTCATTTGTTGAAAGTGTCTTGCACCACATTTAAAAGGAAATGGAGAGTAAATTGTGTTAAAATTAACCAAAGGACTACTAATACTGTTGTGTCCCTCAAATAATGAAATTATTAATGTATTAAATGCAAGACAAAGATATTCAGGTCCCCTGATTCACTGGGGACCTCCTTAACTTTAAAGAAGTAGTGGACTCCAGGGTTTTTAAGCATCCAATTATGTTCAAGGAGAAGAAAGAACATGTACAAAAGCCCTGAGGTTGGAAAGAACTGGGTAGGTTCAAAGATTAAAAGAACCTTAATTCGCCTGGTGCATAGTAACGGAGGGAGAGAACAGTGCAGAACGAGAGCATGTCCGCCATCCTGTTATGGGTGTGCCCAGTTCCGTGCCTGCTCCCCCTGCTGAAAGCAATGTCATAATGCAAGTCAGGAAGAAGAATGACATAGAGATGGCCACGAATCTACTCTAAGTTATAAAAAGAAGCAATCACAAACTTTGAGACTTTACCTAACGTGGGTAATCAACTGTTTGAGGCATACCTCAGGCCTGAACACACCACACACCATCTTGGAACACCATGTGTGAAAACCTGAGATATGGAGTGCAGGCTCTGGAGTCCCACCACCCTGATGCCTAATTCTGGTCCACATTCCTTAACCTCTCTGAAATCCAGTCTCCAGCTGACACATGGTGAGATCTGCTAACAGGCCTGACTTAAGAAGGGACATCTTCATTAAATGCTGCTCTTAGTAGTAATTCTTTGGATATTTACTTAAAAGTCATTAACTGATTGATACTTTATCAAATAACTAACTGCTGCTTAATCCAGTCTTAGAGCCCACTTGCCCAGCAAACACAAAAATAGATGCTCTATAGTGGTGCTGTCCAAAAGAAATATAATGCAAATCACAAATGTGAGCCACGTGTATAATTTTAAATTTTCTAGTAGTCACATTAGAAAAAGTTTTTAAAACATAGAGAAATTAACTTTAATAATATATTTAACTCAACATATCTAAAACATTATCATTTCAACATGTAATCAATGTTTTAAACATTATTAATGAGATATTTTACATTCCCTTTTTTGTACTGTCTTTGAAACTGAATTCGTAATCCACATTTATAGCACATCTCAATTCAAACTAGCCACATTTCAAGGGCTTAATAGCCACAGGTGGCTACTAGCCATTATATTGGATAGTGAAGCTTTACAGAGACAATGAGATTTTTAGACATTGTGCTCCATGAGCTGTCTTTAATATAATTTCAAGATTGATTAGAAAAAATAAACAAGGCAATAAAGCCAAACCTGTGGTTCAGAAATCCATTCTGGTTTCTGAGTGTTGATGAAGCTTTCAACTTTCCCACCTCTCTGAACTATTTGTGAAGCATTCATTTAATCACCTATTCATTCGTTCACTCAACAAACATTCACTACGCATCTTCTACTGTCCAGGCACCAGGTGCTAGACATGAACAAGCATAATTCCTGCCCACAAGATGCTCAATATTTGGGTGGGACTCTTCCAAACCAATCAGCAGTCAGCATATCCTCGAGATTTCTCCCTCAGCTAGAATTTGGGAGAAATGTGTTCTGGTTTTGACTCCTCTACTAACAAGCTGAGAATCCCTAAAAAGTATTTTCCCCACCAGAGTCTTTGCTTCCTTGTCTGTAAAATGTGTGAGTTGATCTGAATAACTATGAAGTGCCATTTTAGTCTGAGATTGCAGCTTCACCTGAACCCCATTACCCTGTATCTTGTCCTAATGATGAGTGGGAACATGGGAGAGCAAGTTGAAGAGAGCCCTCTCCCCTACCTCTACCCCCAAAAGAAGATGCAGCTTTGTTCACTTCTGAATCCTTTCCCTCCTGGGCCTTTTGTGCTTGCAGGAGTGGTCTAGCTTCGTTTTACTTTGTTTTAATTACACTCAAAATTAGCAAAACAATCCCCACAATCCACCTAGAAGAATAATTGGTCCATTTGGTATATCTGTGTGGCGAGACCCCCTTGTCACCACACCAGAGCCCCACACATAGTTTGCTCCCAGGTAGATGATGTCTAAGAAACTCAGAATACTCATCTAGCCCATCATTAACCTCATTTTGAGACAGCCCCAGAGGCAGTCCTTTAGCCACCGGCACAGCCAGCTGTCAATTGTGTCAAGCCGGTAACATTAGTTAGCAGGGGAGCAATCCAAAGAGGTAGCCATAGACCCAAATGCCTAAAAGATATTCTGGAATGTGGTAATTATGTCCTGCAGCTGCCAAGGGTGTCCTCTGTGAGTTCACAGATAGCAGATGCACCATGAAAAGAAGAGGATGGATAATAGCAGCCAGGCTGTTAATAACAAACCACAGGTCTTGGTTCTAACTCACCAAGACAGTCCTCAACACTTAAGTCATGATTCATCTTCAGGTTCATACCACCAGTCCCAGAAGACTCTGGTCCCTTTAATATGGGTGCTGTGTATTCATGTCCCTGAACAGAGGAGATAAGGGGCAAGGGAAAGAGGGGTAAAGATAACAGTAAATGATAGGAGGATTAAGAAGAGAATATTCTTGGTGTTACTAAGCATTTTGTGGCTCTGTTTTACAAGGGAAATTTCTTAATTTCTATTTTTTTAAAAAGTGGTCCATTTCCCATACTTTATCCCAAAATCTTTTGCTTAGTTTGCTTTTCCATTGATAATAAAATGGAAGAACAGAGCATCAAATGACCTCAAGTTACAAGTTAGTGGGCTCACTAGACATGAGTGGAACCCATGGCTCTAGAATACTGAAAAATTTGAGGAAATCCGATAACTTTCCCCCTGCAAGAAATTTCAGCTGCATTGTTCACCAAAATTCGAATACTTTAGCCATCCCCATTTGAGTTGGTGTCCAATGTGAAGCTCATCTCTCAGAGCTGCACGTACTATTTGGTTGTCAGGCTCTGCAGGCTACATGGCCACTCAACACAAAAAGATTTAGGTCTGAGGCACAGACGTGCATCTGAAACCCCCGGGAGTCACTGCTATGATCGTGATAATATTTTTCACTGAGCCCATCCAGACTCAGTCTCAGAACCACTCTCAACCCAGAACCCTACGCAAAACCTACTAATTGATCAGAGTCGACATGTCATCCTAGCCTAGAGTCTCCCCTGAATTATAAATGAACCACATGTATTAGTTTCCCATGGCTGCTACAACAAACTACTCCAAATTTAGTGGCTTAAAACAATACAAATTTAGCTTACAGTTCTAGAGGTCAGAGACCTAAAATGTGTCCACAGGCCTGCACTTCTCCTTCAAGCATTAGGGAAGGATCTGTTTCCTTGCCTTGTCTAGCTTCTAGAGCCCACCTACATTCCTTGGCCTGTGGCCCCTTCCTCCTCTTCAAAGCCAACAGCATATAGCATAGCATCTTCTCTCCTCCTTGACCTCTGCTTCCATCTATACATCGTCTCTCTCCTACTGCCTCTGTCTCATAAGGACCTTTGTGATTACATTGGCCCATCCTGAAAATCCAGCATAATCTTCCCATTTCAATGTCCTTCATTTAATCACACTAGCAAAGTCCTGTTTGCCACGAAAGGCAACATATTCAAAGATTTGGGGGATTAGGATGTGGACATCTTTGGGGAGCTATTATTCAGCCTACCACACTATGACTTGTAGAAAATTCCCTCATAGAACTACAGAAGAGGGCTGTGGGTAACATTTATCTGTGGGGTCTCAGTACATAGCAACATGAACTGAGAAGCTGATTCATCCAAATCTCTAATTATTAATGAACCAAATTCATTAATGATCCTTTGACCAAATTCAGAGACAAAATATGTATTTGGCTTAATCATCTCCTGCAGGCCACTAAGATATACCATTAAGAAGCCAAAATATGCTTTTACCTACACGGTATTAAGTTTGATTTGCTCTTTTTTTGGTCTTCTGGTCTTACACCCATATTAGTTACAATTGTTCCTTTAATGTACAGCATCTGAAAAGTAAATTATAACTGAGCCACAACTGAATGTCTTGTCTTCTGAGACTTCAGTAACCACATAACAATTTGCCAGGACCTAAGGCAAGAAGGATGCAGCCCTTACTGCGCCCCTCTCTTGTTTAGTTTTTTATTAAGATTCCTATTTTTATTACATGTAATGGAGGTCGGTTTCATTATTGCCAATCTGCAAGCTGCTACAGTCACTCTGGGAGACATTAGCCTGTCACCACTGAACCACTGAGCCTATGACTGGGTCACAGAACTCTGCAATAGGTCTCACCTTTTAGCTGTAAGAACAAAAAAATTAACCACAGAGAGCACAGTGTTACCTGGCTTTCAACACCACCCCCAGGACAATGGCAGTGACAAATTGACATCATCCAGTGCCTGAAGAGGTGCGATACCATGACCAGAGGCTGCAACCACTTGGCAGACCCAAAGAAACTTTCCAAAGAAACACCCACCACAAACCTGGAGCTGGGCTAAGTGCCCTCTGAGAAGACGCTTGTTGAACAAGACCAATATGACATGGAAAGATGTGTCCGATATTCCACTGTGGGAAAATGATGCCACTTTTGCTTAATATGTGTATAAATAATTAGAAAGAAAGAAATACACCAAAATATCAATGATGATTAGTTCAGGGATGCTGTATTACAGTTACTTTTTAATTACTTATTTTTTGCTTGTTTGTATTTTCTAAGTTTTCTACAATGAAAATATTATGTTTGTAAAATTAAAACATTTTTAAAATAATAATAATAATAACCAATAGTATTCATATTGGCAACAAGCTAATCAAGTCATGTACAAGCCTTGAATAAATCAAAGAGCCAAGGCTGTGTTTGAACTTGTGTTAGCTTAGGTAAATTAATTACCTAAAAATTCTTAATTTTTTTGACCTACACATTAGACATGTACTAAATGGCAGATATTGTTCCTAGTGATGGGAACACAGTGTTGAACAAAGTAAGAAAAGTCCCTTGTGGGGGCAGAGGGAAGACAATAAAACACACTATCTAAATGTCAACTAGTTCTAAATGCGATAATAAAGAGAAAACAAGGAGCTGTCATAGGGAGTGACTAGGGGCTTCTTTATGTTGGATGACCAGGTAAGGCCTGAGGAGGGAACATTTAAGCTGAGACCTGAATGAGAAGAAGGAGCTGGCCATGAGAAAAGCAGGGAATAGCATTTCAGGCAGAGGGAACAGCCAGAGAAAAAGCCCTACAGTGGAAACAAGCCTCATGTGTTCATGGACAGGAAGAAGCCCAGTGTGGCCAGAGCTTTACGAGCAAGGAAGCCAGTGGAACAACATGCCAGAGAGCAGCAGCCAGGTCAAAGAGGGCCCTGTAGACCAGAGTTAGCATTGGAATTTTATTCTACGTGTAATGGGAAACCACTGTGGGGCTTTAACAAGGAGAACACGATCTGATTTACATTTTCAACAGATCATTCTAGCTGCTATGAGAGGACCGAGTTGGAGGGTGAAAGAACACAGCAGAGAGTCTAGTTAGGAGGCTACTGCAACAGTGCCAATGACAGATGACAGAAGTTTGAACTAAGACGGTTATAGTAGAGATAGAGAGAAGTACGTGGATACTGTGAAATAGAGCTTATCAGGCTTATTGATGGGTTAGATGGCAGAGACAGAAATGAATCAAGGATAACATTCATTTATTTAACTATTATCTATGAGCACCTAATACGTGCTAGGCACTCTTCTAGTGCTGAGCAGCTGATGGATGGTGGTCCCATTTACTGAGATAGGGGCAGGTTTGGGATAAAGGGAACCAAAAGTTCTGCTTAGGGCACATTAAGGTTAAGATGCTACGTTCATTAAGGTAATTCTAGGTGCTCTTACAGACAAACACCAAAATCCAATGGCTTAATACAATAAGTTTTTATTTCTTGCTCAGTTAAAATCCAAATCAGTTATTCTTGACCGGTAGGCGGCTCTTCTCCAAGTGGTGATTCAGAGACCCATGTTCCTTTCACATTATGGCCCATCAGTCTTCAATATTTGACTTTAAAACTCACTGTGCTCATCTGTATCTATCTGAAAGACAAGGAGTATAGACAATCACATATGGAAGGTGGTTTTGTTGTTTGTTTGTTTGTTTTTTGGGGGAATTTTTTTGGTGAGGAAGATCAGCCCTGAGCTAACATCTGTTGTCAATCTTCCCCTTTTTGCTGAGGAAGATTAGCCCTGAGCTAACACCCATGCCCATCTTCCTCTACTTTATAAGTGGGACACCTGCCATAGCATGACTTGATAAGCGGTGCATAGGTCTGTGCCTAGGATCCGGACCTGTGAACCCCGGGCCACCGAAGTGGAGTGTGCAAACTTAACCACTACACCACCAGGCTGGCCCCATGTGGGAGGTTTTAATGGGCCAAACCTAGAAGTGATACACGTAACTTCTGTTCACATGCCGTGGGCTAGAAATATGTCACACAGCCACATCTATCAGTAAGGAAGGCTGGAACGCACAGTTCAGGTGTGCACTCAGGAAGAGGAAATGAATTGGGAGATCTCCCAGTAGTGTCTCCTACAGATGCCTATTAGTCATCCAATAGAGAGGTTAAATAACAGTTTAAAATACAAGTTCAGGGGAGTGATCTGAGCTAGAGACAAAATTTCAGCATAATCACTGTATAGATGATGAGATTACCTAGCTACAGTGTACACCGAGAGAAGTAAAAAGACTTAGTCATTCCATCCTTTGGAGGTCAAGTAGAGGAGAAGGAGCCAGCAAAGAAGGCTGACTGACCTGCCAGTAAGGTAGAAGCAAAAGCAGAAAGCAGCTGTCATGGAAAAGATGAAAAAAATGGTTTCAAGGAGAGTGGCCAGTTGTATCAAAAGCTGCCAAGAAGGCCAGTAAACTGAAGACAAAATGTTGACCATCAAATTGAGAAACATAATGGTCACTGGTGACCTTGACAAGAGCAGTTTCAGTGGAAAGCAGAATTGGGAGTAGATCAGTGGAGAATGTGAGATGAGGAAGTAGACAGAGAAACTATAGACAACAATATTACGATGTTTTGCTGTGAAGAAGAGCAGAGAAATGAATGTGGTACAAGAAGCTTACGGAGGTGTTTTAAGATAGAAAATATTAGAGCACATTTAACTGCTCATGGAACTGATCTGGTTTAGAGGAATAGTGATACAGAAAACAAGGGAGAAAACTGCAGCACAAAGTCCATAAGACAGGATACGGATAGAATCCAGAACACAAGTAAATGGGTTGGATTTAAATAAGGACAGAACACTTCACTGTAACAAATGGGAAAATGGAAGGTGTGAGTACAGGTACAGATAGGGTGGTAGTGGTAGATGTGGGTGGTGGGAAAGAGGGGGTTCTTAGCTGACTGATTTTGTTTTCTTAGTAAAGTACAAGGAAAGTTCTTCAATGGGGAGTGAACCAGGAGGAGAGAGTGTAGGAGATCTGAGGAAGGAAGGTACGGAGTAACTTGGAAAGAAAGCAAGCATTTCCCTACTAGGAAAATGCAGTAGGAATGCCAGGTGGATGAGAGCTCATTTTAGATTTGTGGTCCTGATTATAATATGAGATCTGTTGGCCCAACCGTATATTTTCTCCAAGTAGGTTTGGCTACTCAAGAGCAGACATAGAGGAAACAGTTGGATGGTGTTAACCAGAGATGGGTCTTACCAGGACCACAGTCAGAAAGGGGCAAAGGAGTCAGGGGTGATCCTAACAATGAACCAAGGAATCCTAGCTGGGAAAGGTAGGAATTGTGGACATGAAGACAAGAAGTGATAGTGAACCAGGAAAAGTACCCCTGGTCTGGAGGTCTCAATAAAGGCAAGATAGTGGTGATGATAAGGTCATGAGTATGACCATGGGAATGGGCAAAGGAACTGGGAAGAGGAAAAGATTTTGGAGGTGAGGAAGAAAAACAACTGAGAGGCCACAATGTTCACAGATCAAATACCTGAATACTGAAGTCACCATCACCAATAATGGAGAGAGGACTAGAGGAGGAAAGGACAGCAGGGAGCTAAATGCTAAATTCATCAAGGAGTTTGGTAGATGTACTAGAAATTTTCCATTTGCACCCACCCCATTACCCTTCTTTACCCTGCACTGTATGGAAACGTGAACAAGCTCCCTTGCCCTCTGGCTTTCAAATGAAAGACTGGAGACAGAGAGACATGTGACCTTGGATTATTTATCTGCCTTGCTCCACTGCTGCAGGATTGCTGTGGACCACCCTCATCCCTTAACAGACTCAACTCCTGTTGACAGCATCCTCAAACAGTCTTCCCCATCCCCCACATCCACTCCTTCCCCTCTCCCTTCAGTCTCAGACTTGTAACAAAGGGGCTCTACTGTTACTAGCCCCAGGCACACTGTGCTTGGGATTTCCCTCACCCTAACTACACTTTTGTAAATAGTCCCTTTATTAAACTCTTTGCAAATTATCCTAATTCAAATGGGCCATCTGTTTCCTGCTGAGCACCTACTGATACAGTAGATGACAGCAATATGAATATCTACCTTGCAGAGTCGTCATAAAGATTAGAGAAAATAGATACAAGGAATCCAGCACAGCGTCTGGCACATTATAGACACTCAACTAATAGTGGGGTGGGGAGGAATAGCGGTTGTTTTAGTTGTTGTTAGCATAAAACTGTATATTCAGGTCCAAGCAGGTCCTCTAATTCATAACCAGTCATTACTCAATTAACAGTTAAGCACCTGGCTTCTCGTAGTACCAAGGAACTCATGGGTCTAGCAGCAGCCAGCCAAGGCATTCAAAGCAATTACATGAACAAACACACGCAAAAAAAGAAAGGAGGATTTCAAGGAAAAGACTTCAATAAAGCACTTGGCTTCTAGAGCGATTTCTGCAGATAGGCTGGTTGGCATGATGGTAAATATGAATCCATCCTGTGCAAGTGGGAGAAGTCTCTGGAGAATCCGAGAAAGGAGACGCCCCCATACCTTGCATCTCGCACACACCTCCCTGCTATTGCGCTCTGTAGCTGCAATCTCCAGGGCCCAACAGTAGAACGGCCATCCTGCCATCGTTTAGTAATGGATTTTATTTTTTAATCACAATGCATTGTAAATGAAATTATCTATTTACAAACCAACAAAATATACCTAAATTTTGTTAGAACCAGGGACTCAAGCTCCAGAACAGAGGTGGTGCTTCAACAAAGTTGACAGCCTGGATTAGGTGGTGTTACAGATATTGTCCAGAGGCTGAGTTTACAGAGGGACAGCTGCCCCCTTCAAAGCTGGTTCACCATCTCTGGAATGGGGAGGGTGGAAACCATCAGCTCAGGTCTTCCAAGTGCAAAATCCAGATTAGAGCATCCTTGTATTGGTGACAAATTTGGTTGAGTTTGAGGAAAAACACCAAGAAAGCAAGAATAAACTCAGAACAGATTCAACTCATTTGTCTATTTTAGAACACAAAAGGAATCACATGTGTTGCCACCAATGTTCAGTATAAATCAAAACATATAAGATTGCTCCCTTTTTGTGGCCCATCAGATCAGGTTCATACTCTGCTTAAAACTCTCAGTGGCTTCTCATTGCCCTTCTGGTAAAAACCAGAATCCATCCTTCATGTTGCCTCAAGTGTATCACTCGTTATAACCCACCCCTACTTGACTTCATCTGGCTTTTCAGTTCTTTATCTGTAGTAAGCTCTCTCTGGCACCAGAGCACAGCACTTTGCTGTGCTATTCCCTCTTACTGCCCCCTTCTCTACCATGCCACTTACCACTAGGCAACTCTTATTCATACTTTAGGACTCACCATATTTTATTTCCTACAGAAAGTCTTTCATGACCCCCCAGAATAGTTGTGTCAGCCTTTAATAGCTTCCTCCAATTACTTTTTGATATCTATCTCCTCCACTAGACTATCTACTCCATGAGAGCAAAGAATGTGTTTGCCTTTCTTTAAACTATATCACAAATATCTGGTACATAGTAGTCCCTGAATAGACATTTGTTGAATAAATATATGAGTGAATAATGTCTATGGAAAAATACTATGCAGAGCTATTAAAAACATGCAAATCATACAGTCATGTTCTAAAAAAAAGAAAGTACACTGTAATCTAGAGTATGAAACATTGGAAATTACTTTTTTGTTTCCAATTTAGGTAAATTTTTTGATCTGTAAATAGATCATTTCATTTACAACACATTGTGATTTAAAAATAAAATCCATTACTAAAAGATGATAAGAAAGAAAGTGGTGAACACTGGGCATCCAAAGGATTCACCACCAACAAATCATTCCATATCAATCCTCTATTTTTTTAATGAGGTCAATAAATGGTATTTCAGAAAAATGTTACAGGATTCAGAAGGCATTTTATTTATTCAATGCATATTTATTGAGCCTTCACAGTGAATTAGAAGCTGGGAACATGGCAGTGGGCAAGATTCCTGCCTTTATATAGCCCACAAATGCTCTTCTATATATAGCACCAAACAGAGAAATGAGGGTACAATGACATTACACTGAGTTGAATCTGTAATGGTTGATTCAATAACCAATAACTAGTCTTGGCTCTGCCATCACTAATGAAGTTGAAGACCTAGATGATCTGTCACATTTCTGGTAAAAGTAGCAGTGGGTTTTAGAAAGCATTGCATTTCAACAACCATAAAAATGCTGCTTATCTTTGAACTAGTAATTTGACTCCTATAACTGATACTAGGAATTTATCCTGGGAAGAAAAATACAGGAGAAGAAATGAAAATATCATTGTTTCAGCATTTTTATCATAATTAAATATAGAAAACAATTTGATTGTTCAACAATAGAATAATGTATAGTATATTATGGCACAACAATGGGATGGAATATTATGCAACTGTTTTACATTTTCATTTTGAAGATTGTTGCGATCTGAAAAATACTTAAGATGTGTGATTTTAAAACTTGACTACAAAATTTTGTGTTTTATGTTACAAAGGCATACAGTTTTTTTTTCCTGCATATGAACTAAGACAAAATAACAGGAAATTAAGATAGTATGTTAGCAAGATAGTATCTTAATTAAGATAGTATGTGGGTTTTTTTTTTTTTACTTTTGACATATTTACTTCCAGTCTTGTTAAAATAAAAATATTTTAATCATAAACCCTTTTAAATGCTATATGGTTTATCATATCTGTGGTGGACACAATCAGAATTCAAAAAGAAAAAAGTGATTAAGACTTATTAATGAGTACGCTCTTACTGGGGTTCAAAATGTCAGTTGTATAGAAAGATAGAGAAGTGGCTTCCTGTCATCAACATGAAAAAGACCTGGAAGTTTTCATTCCTGCAGGTTTAAGAACAGCAAACAGTGCAACGTGGCTATTAACATGAGAGTGATCCAGAGCATGCTAGTAAAGCAACTTGGGACAGATTTGTCCCCTGCAGTCCCTACAATCAGATCATACTTTGGGAATGCTCTAGCTTTCTGTGTCATGTCTTGAGCAGAACTCTGATAAACCAGACTAGTTCCACAGGGGACAGACCAAGACAATGAGAGGTCTAACACTCCTCTATTTCAAAATGAAGAACTGCTAAGGGAAGCGGGGATATTAACCTGGAGGAGACATCACAATTTTATGATTCTCATCTTGTGGATGGAAGTTTTATTAAAAGATACTTTTTCTCATCTAGTGAAAAATGATGAGGGATAGATGCCTTTTCTTTTAGTCAGAAAGCTTAATTTCCCCAACCTAAGTAACTGCAGCACATTTCCACCTCTATCAAAATTCAAAATGTTCAGAACTGGACGCTGCCCTCCTTTGCTGCAGGCCTTACCCACTCTCTGGACTCCACCTCTCGTCGATGTGCACACACAGCCCAGTCTATCCAAGCCACTCTCAGATCCTCAAATGCACACTCCTCTTCCAAGCTTTCCTGCTCTTCCCATTCTCCAGAATTTCCCCCACTATCCTGGCGATTCCTTCTTCAAGACTCTCTCCCCTGACCGCCCAGGAGACGTAAGCCCTTCCCCCTCTGAGCTCCCATGGCACCTGGTATGTGCCTCCACTGGGAAATATCACCTTATAATGAAGTGATCTGGCTACTTACCCACCTTTACCATTGACTTCACCAGGAGCCTGCCGTTTCATTGTTTCATCCCCAGTGTGTGGCACATCGTCTTACACTGAATAGAGGCTCTGTTATGACTAGTCAATGAATTAACCTCCTCTTCCTTTGCAAAACCCATTCTATTTTCCCAGTGAACAGATATCTCTAATTGCAGAATACCTTGGGTGAATATTGGAAAAGCACTGCCTTTGTTAAACAGGTACATGACGACCTCTTTCTCCTTCCCCGTACTCTTTGAGCAAGAGTCCCTCCAATGGTACTGAAACCACTACAAACGTGTGTAAATCCCATCACAAAACACAGGCAGGCGCTTGAACTCACACTATGAACTCTGCCATTGTTGGGTTGTTGGTTTAAAAAAAAAAAAAGCCATTCCATCTGCCATAAATCTACATTCCCCCCAAATGAAATATAATACCCCTGCTTTCCTCTAGCAGTCAGATAATCATCTCCTTGTTTCTTGGGAAATGATTTAGAAGAGAAAAGAATTGGTCTGACAGTCTCATAAGTTTCAGGAAGTGCTTACCCTGACAGTCCCTTTCTTGTTTGTCCTATTTCTTCTCATCCCTATATATATACACGCATGCACACACACACACACACGTACATACTCTTGCATGCATGCTTGCACATGCTTACACATACAATGAAATCTGGGTCTCTATCACATTAAGACTGGAATTCCAAGACTGGAATTATGCTATTAATAGCCTGCGTTAGACCTAAGCATATTCTTGTATCTCTAAATTGCTTCCTGCCTATTCTTTGTCTGCTGTTTTTCCAGCTCTCCATAGCTGACTCAAGTCCAGGAAAATAAAGAGGACCCTCAATATTATGCAGCCCTTCAACCCTGACAATAGAAAACACTCACCTGGTACTTTTAGTATGTTTGAGAGGTGGGGAAACCCACCATCTTACTCTGTTTTGACCCTGCTTTCAATGTTTCCCTCTGAGGCCACAGACACAGTTGTCCATCTGCCTCCCAGCCAGCACAACACATCTCTTTCTAATAAGAGGAAGTCATTTCCTTAAACACTCCCCCAAAAATTCTCCTTCAGCTGATGCTTAGCAGTGTTCATCTTGAGAAGGCAGGAGATGACACCATGTAGGTGAAGGGAATATGACAGAGGCCACTACTACTCATCACTTCCTGAGATGGAAAAGCCCTTGGGGTACGCAAGAGAATGAGAAACTTTTTTTCTTTACCACTGATGTTTATTGATTTGTCCAGTTCATAGGGAGCATCCCTTAATGTTCTGCTTTCATGTTTCTGCTTTGTTGCATGAGTGCAGAAAAGAATATTGCAAATTGATCTGCCTTTCCAGCCTTTGTTGGGAATGGACTCCTATTACTTTAGTTTCTCAGGCCTGTCATTGCATGCTCACATTCCAGGGCATATATAATCAGCCTGGCTAAACACTGAGAGATGAGCTGATTAATTTCTAACATTCTCGCCCGAGTCCATTGATGGCACTCCTGTTTGATGATCTCTGCAATAGACGGCCACTTCTGATTATTTGACCTTTGCCCTTCACCCTGGAGCTGTCTATTCTAGTACCTGTTTAAGTTGACAGCATGTACATTGCGTCTACATCACGCTTAAAGAAAACCGTAATGTTTCGGTGCTGTGAGAGCCTAGAAGGGCTTTTAAGAGAAACCCATTTCCATTACCAGTTGAACAGCATTTCAGAACCAATCATATATCCATTAAACAAAAAGAAAAGACATTATCCATAACCTACAATATTATGCCTGTACTTTAGAATCTACCCATTCATTCTGATTTAACTTATGTGCTAATTATGATCAATGGATTTCCACAAGAACGTAAAACTATATCACAGCTTTTAATTTCTCATTCCACCATTTCCCAGAATTCTGTTATTTTAATTACTTTATATTTCACTTACTTCTAATAGCTCAGAACAAAAGGGTCATCATTACCATCACCAATATCTCTCTATCTATATATATACATATAAATTTAGGAGTGTCAGCCCATTTCTAATGTAAAACTAGTATTAGGTTAGAAGGGTTTTATTTTTAGTTTTTATTAAGGAGGGGGAGCCTCTTTAACAATTTCAGAGATGTATTTCATTTATCCTAAAATACCTTTGGTTGTAAGATAGGTTGGAGTCTATTTATAGAGCTAAGTTCTCAAAAATGCACATAATTTACATCCTCGCTCACTAAGAACCAAGTAGTTAGCAAGCTAATGCAGGTGCACTTGGCAGCCATTTTTTTTAAGGTCACACCAACTCTTATCCACCTCACAGAAAAATGGAAGGCTATGAGAGCACCAAGGTCACCCAAGGACAAGTCACATATGCATTTAGTTTAATGAATCAAAATATGTGTCCTGCATTGAGTGTGCATTGAATAGCAAACTAAAATGAGAAAAGTTTTGAGCAGAAGGTAATTACACTGAACACCCAACCTACTACTAGAGGTCAGCATATAGAGGTACCAAATTAAGTCTCCTTTTGAAAATGGCACAAGAAAGAGCACACCTTGTGTTGGTGGAGTCATGGAATTTAAGAGCTTCCAGGGACTGTTGAGATCACAGCTCATTCTCCCATTTATAAATGGGAAATGGGGACTCAGTGGGAAGGGCCAAGATGGGACCACACTTAGCACCTCCTGATGCCAGCACAATGCTCTTGTCATTGACCAGGCCATTACCCTTTCCCATGTTCCCTGAGCCCCTTCTCTATTACCTCAGCTCTCTTCATTACTCTTTTCCCATATTTCAACATGGAAATATTAAATAGTGTAAGTTTATAATCCTTTGATCAAGTTAATCTCCTTGAGAGACAACATAATGGGCTCATGGGTCAGTTCCTGAGGTCTGGGCATCACTGAAACATAAATACATTATCTTTTATTTTGTAATCAACCTGATTAATGAGATTCACTAATTATGTCTAAAGGAATAATGATTCAAAAGTTTTAAGGAAAAATGCTTAAACAGCTTAGTCATTAGCTTCATTCTGTGTCATGTGAAGTTACATCTGAGCTTAACATAATGTTAATATAAAGGACCAAACTCTAATATATCTGTTTATGTCATTTAGACTTTAATTAGTATGCTATAAATTTTAAAAAAGAAGAATCTTTAAAAATAAATGTGCATGTATACATATATATTTCTGTGAATTTCAAATATTATTTTTCTTTCTTTTTTAATTTTATGAACTATTTCAAACACATGGGAAAACAGAGAACAATGGCACAGCTCTCACCCCCCAACTTGAATAAATATATTTGTTTTGGCTTTTTTCATTTTATTTCAAAGAAATAAAAAGTTATAGATACACTTCAAATTGTCTGTGCACCCATTTCCAAATGCATTCCTTTCTTGTCCTTCTCAGAGAATACTATTATCTTGAATTTGGTGTTTATAATTCTCATTAGTTTTTCTTTCTTTTACTACTTATGAATCTATCTATATATAATATTGTTTTGCATGTTTTAAATTTTTATATAAATGCTATCTAAATTGTATATGTCATCTTTAACTTGTTTTTTTTAACCCATCTTTAAGTTTTGAGATTTACCCATGAGATAACAATACTTCATTTTAGCGAAGTATTCTGTATTTTATTTTTTTATATGAATATACAATTTATTTATCCATTCCCATTACTGGATATTTAGGTTGTTTTGGTTCTTTTTTTTTTTTTTTTTATGGGGAAGACCAGCCCTGAGCTAACATCCGTCGCCAATCCTCCCCTTTTTGCTGCGGAAGGCTGGCCCTGGGCTAACATCCGTGCCCATCTTCCTCCACTTTATATGGGACGCCGCCACAGCGTGGCTGACAGGCAGTGCGACAGCGGGCGCCCGGGATCCGAACTCGCGAACCCCGGGCTGCCAAGCGCGAACTAAACCGCTGCGCCACCGGGCGGCCCCGGTTGTTTTGGTTCTTCACTGTTACGTAGAAGACTTCAATAAGTATTCTCACACACAGGTCCTTATACACATTTGTAAGAGCTTCACTCTAGTGCATTCTCAGCAATGGAAGCTCCGAGTTATAAGGTATGTGTGTTTTCAGACTTAGTAGATAGTACCAAGTTATTCTCTCAATTGGTGACACCAATTTTGAAAATTTACACTCAAACCAGCAGTGTATGAGTGTTCACATGGTTCCTCCCCTTGCAATGTCAGTCTTCTGGATTTTTGTCAACCTAATGGGTGTAAACTTACACCTCACTATTGTTTTTGTTTGCGTGTTCCTAATTACTAATTGTGATTTCTCATTTAATTTCATTGAAATCAGAGAACATGATCTGCATGATATTAATTCCTTGATTGTTGAGAGTCCCTTAGAAATCTAGAACATAGTCAATTTTTGTAAATGTTTGATGTGTACTTGAAAATAATGCATATTCTCTATTTGTTGGGCATAAATTTGTTGTTCAGACTTTCTATATTCGTGATAATTCTGTGTACTCAATAGATAAATGTATGACAAGAGGTGTAGAAATCTCCTACAATAATTGTGGATTTATCAAATTTCTCTCATATTTCTGTTAGTTTTTGCTTCATACATTCTAAGACTACATTTTAGATAATACAAATTCATGATTATTATGACTTCTTGGTGGATTGTTCCTTTTATTATAGTGCAGTGTTCATGATTATACCTACTAGTGCTTTTTTCTTAAATTCCACTTTGTCTGTTATTAATATTACTATACAAGATTTCTTTTGGTTAGTATTTGCCTGGTATATACTTTTTTCCCATCTCTCTATTTTCAGCATTTCTGTATGGCTTTACTTTAGGTTTCTTGCCTGTGGATATTGGTTTTATTTCATTTGATTTTTATTTCAAGCTCATGTATAATTATAAAATTTTCTAAGAAATTTCTATCCTCTTCCCAAACACACAGACCTTAGCTTGCTGAACTACCTATTGAAACAACTCCCATATTTAATTGTCGTCTAACGTTCTACTTTTAAACACACACACATACAACGAAAATTTTGTTTTAGTCAATGAGGAAATTTGCCAATATATTTTATCAATTTCCATATTAACCAATGTTTCTTTCATCTTATGTCTTTTCTCTAGTGCATTTTTTGTCTTGCTAATGCACCATAAAAAGTACCGTTTCAAGTTTTCTTAGCCTTGGTATGACTAAACATGTCCTTGTTTTATTCTCACTTTGAATGATATTTTAGCTTATGTAAAATTATAAATGGACAGAAATTTTCCGTGATCACTTTGAATATAGTAAGTGTCCTCTGGCACCTGATTTTCCTCATAAGAAATGTTCCTTTAGTCTAGTTATCCTTCCTTTAATATTTCCTCTCTTCCTTGAAGTTTCTAAAATTTTCTTTAAATCCTTGATGTTCTGCAGATTGAACAGGATGTGCCTAGATGTGGGTTTATATTTATTTACGTAGCTCACTTCTTGGAGTATATTTTGATCTGAATATTCCTGTCTTTATTCGCTACTGAAAATTATCAGCTATTATCTCTTCAAATACTGCTTCTCCACCATTCCTTCCATTCTCTTCTTCTGGAAATCTGATTAAGATGTATGTTAAGCTTCTCCATCCTTCCTTCGTGTCTGTTCTCTGCTTTGTTTTAATATTCTTAACTCTTTATTTCTCTTTGTTACATGCTGGGTGACCACCTGTGTACTGACTTCCAATACACTAATTCTCTCATCATCCGTCCTATCTAGAGTCTATCTCACCTATTGAGTGTCTTATTCTGATGACGAGAGTTTCACTTCTAAGTATGTAATTGATTCTTTTTCACATTCAACCTTTCTTGTTTTGTTTCTGCCTATTCTTCTTATGTAATATCTTATTCTTTCTATGGCTATTATTTCTTTCCTAATTAATATAAGCTCTCTAAAATTATTTATGTAAAGAGTTATTCTGACTATAACATAGTTAATTTTATTTGAATGAGTTAATTTTCTGATTGCTGGTTTTGTTGGCTATCTTTCTCAGCCTTCAGTTTCTTGGTGTGATTTGAAATTTAGCTTTTGAGGTCTTTAAGTGAGAGGATTTTCATAACTGCTTTGTCCTCACTCCCGTCCTCTGACTTCACCCCTCTATGTCTACCAGTGTCTGGCCTCCTACAGCTATAGTTCAGAACATGGTTTAACAAAAGCAGTTTGAGGTCCCTGCCCCTCAGTGATTTAGGGGCATCACAGATACAAATATCAGCAAAAATGCAGTTTGATTTAGTTCAGGATCTCAAGACTCTAAGGCCACTGTCTTTCCTAGCTGTGTAGACTCTTTTAAGTTGCAGTCCCGGCAGCAGCTAGCAGCATTTTTTTTAGCCTTCTTCCACAACCGGGTGTTTGAGTTGAGGGAACCACACCCTTGCCTTTGGCTTCAAGCAGTGAGCTGGGATCCAACCCCCATCCTTCCACTGAGCACTTTTAGTCCTCCTTGGAGCCAAACTCCCAGTCACTACTATGTGCCTCTCGGCCTGAAGCCCAGCAGCCGCGGGTTTCATTCAGCCCTGCACACCACCTTAGGTCGCTGTCCTATCTCTGATCCACAGATTGTTTGTCTTGTTTGGAGGTTAGCTATGTCTTTTGGTTTTGTCTTCTACAGTTTACATATAATGGTTATGTACGTACATATAATTGTTACAAGGATGCCTCAAAGCATGAACTTACTCTGCTGTCTTGGCCTGTGGTACCAGATTCATGTTTATAAGCCACTACAAAGTATACAACATGAGGGCAGGGCCCCTAGCTGGTTGATTCACTATTGTATCCCTCATAGTAGGTGTCAATGAAGACAAGCTGGATAAATCAATGAATACAAATCATTTTCCCAGAGAGACAGCAAGGCCTTCAGACACCATGTTTCAGTTTTCTCAGTAGACTACAAGTTCTTGAGGGCAGAACCCATGTCTGATCTATCATATTAGCCAGTTTAGTACCCGGCATATGGTAAATGGTCCATAAATATTTCCAAGGGTTGACACATTTCTTCTGTTGACTTTCCATATGGCAAAAAGTACTGATGTCCAGGTGCATGCAGTGTGGCTTTAAAGGATTAAAATCATCATCTTCTGAACTGTTTTATAAGATGTTGGTTCTTCCTTGTAAACTATACTTAAAAAAAAAAAGAATGCTTCCTAAAAACATTCCATCCAACAGCAGAGAGGGTCAGGTGGAAGTGAAATATTTTCACATTCTAGAATAATATAAAAGAGGAACATGTCTGACTTTAATTAATCAAGAAATCAAATGAAAAACCTTTTCCTCCTATCTTATAACAATATCAGGGACCAAATGCAGAGAGAATGCTAAGTGAACACAATTTCTCTGGCTGAAAAAACATTTTTCATACCATAGACCAAAGGACAAGGGGACAAAGAAAATGTCTTTGTTGATTAATTACCTTTGGAACCAGGCCCAGCAGGAGGAAAAAGTATAGTCCAGTGATAAAGCTAGGGTCTACTCTTTGTCCCCTCTGTCCTCCCAAGAAACAATTCTCTGGTTTTCTGAGACACAAATGCACTATAGGTGCTTTAAACCATGATATCCATAAAGAAGAGATGTTTCCATATATTTTCAAAATGAAGTCACATCCTCCCAATTGACCACCTCTTCATTTCTATATATATTGAGCACCTACTGTATGCCAGGCACTCTGGTATTTCCAGAAGAATTAGAAAACAATCTATTGAGGGGAACAAGCTATACTCAGATAAACCCTTTCACATAGGTGGTACCTTAATAAGTGCTGCAGATAAGGGAGGAGCAAGTCTGCGGGGGCAGAATGGAAGTCCAGGACTTCACGAGGAGGCTGGAAATTCAAAGGCTTTGAAGGTTGGGTAGGTTTCATGTGGGAGACACTAAACATCCCTGGGCCTTGGTTTCCTTATCTGTTAAGTGAGGGATCTGGGTTACATAATTTTATTAATGTTTTTTCCACTTGAAACATTAACTAGTTCTCTTCTTTATTCTCCATAACAACTGATACCCTTCAATGGGGTATTGGGAACCTAGTAAACAACCTCTACTGTCTAGAAACTCCTTTAGAGCAGAGTGAGAAACTTCGCAGACACTTGCCTCCAGGCAAAGAGAAACTTCTCTCCTCCTTCAAAAGGTCTCCCTCCTAGTAGCAAAGGCTTAGAGAAAAACAGGAATACCCAGAGCTCCCTGAAGGACTAGAAATGGGATCCTAGGGAGCTGATGAGGGAAGGTCAGTCAGCACAGAGCAGAGCAGAAGTGCACTTTAAAAAAATGTAGGTTGATCACTTGCTTCAAATCTCTGGCCCTAATATGGCTGCGTGGAAGGTGCCATCTGAAGAAAAATGGCATTCAAGATTGACAACTGATTAATACACAAGCTTGATTATATGCAAATCATCACTTTCTGTTGACTTAATTGTGATCTGATGTAACATGTATAATTAACATGCATATTTAAAATAAATGTATATTTAATTGATATGCATATTTATAAAATGAATATTTACATTTATATGTTGTCTTTTTTTTTAATTGGGGGTGAATTTCTTCCCCACAGAGGTGAGGGGTTAGGGGGCCCCATCATAAGCTAAGACAGAAAACAGAAACAAAGGAATAAGAACTTGCCTTCGAAGTGTGTAGTAGAGAAAGCAATGAGAAAGCCTGATTCTAGACCTGGCCCTGCCCCATGCTGTCTGACTTTCATTTCTGGGCTTTAGTTTCTATATCTGTTGGACAGACAATTTCTAAGTCACCTTCCAGCTCTACAATTCTATTAGAAGCTAACAGAATCACTCCAACCTTCAATTTATTCTGTCAAAATGACTGGACCCCAACCACTGATAGCCCAGAGTCTCTCTGATGGCAATTAGTGTGCCTAAAAACTGTACTCAGAAGGTTCCAGAAGAGTTCTGGAGACTGAGGTGCTCCATCCAAGCCCACAATACTCAGAGAGCAGCAGTCCTGAGAATGGACTATATAAACAAACATCTGTGGAACAAGAAGGTTATAGAGAGAGTTCATCAGCATAGGGCAGGACCCTCAGGGAGTAGGACCCAGGCCTGGTCCATTTTGAAGGGAAGAGAAAAGAAGGAAGGGGATAAGGCATAGACATTGTCCTAGAGACACTAAGTAGATGGGGTCTTTGATGAGTGGCTCCATGAAGAACAGCGTAAAAAAAAATACAGTGGGCAAATGCAGAATCTCCATGCCCTTTGGCAGACAAAACTAGACACCAAAAAATGAACTCCACTTTTATCATTAATTTAAGTAGTCTTTCTCAGTCTTTCACAAGTAAAGTGACTTGTCATAAAATATTGTATGGGCCAACTGATTAGGAATATAGCACTCCAAACAAAGCCCTCAGTATGCTATGGTTCTGGATATTTCTTGGCAGCATGGTGGAACGAAAACAGCCAAAAGACCTGGGTGTGTCTCTCTGCACCACTCCCACCTAAGCAGCCATCTTGAATAAGTTGCCTTTTTCCTTCCTGATCTGTCTTCCCTCCTTCAATTACTTTCCTTTTTGGAAATCATAACAATCCTCATCAAACAAATGAACCAAAAGACTGTCCCAGATTCAATGCTAGAATTTCAAAAATGAATAAGACACAGCATCCAAGGAGATTATAATCCAATGAAGGAGACAATGGTATATCCAACTAACAACACAAAGAGAAAACAGCTACCTTAGCGGTGTGGCTGGTGTTTAGGGGGAGAAAGGAAGAAACAAATTAATTTACCTGGGGAGGGGCTACTTAGAAATTTGGGTCTTGAAGAATAAGTAACTTTTCAACGAAGGTAGGGAGGAAATATGTCAATATGGTACAAGTAGTAGTTATTTTAGTTTGTCACTGTTTAGCCTAGGATGCTTCAACTGACTGAGCAGCAGACAACCTCCCTCTGCTCCTGGGCGTATGTAGAAAACTAACTGTGCTGGGGCCTCTACACCAGCACCTCTGTGCACACTACACTATTGTCTAAAGGTATTCAATCTTTGGCCCAGCCTTTTCCTTGCTTGCTGAAATGCATCAGACTCATTAGGTACAGAGAGACTTGTTTCATGACAAATGCCTACACAGAATGAAAGTTGCATTTTAGCACAAAAGCCAGGCAACACTTAGGCCACTGTCCATGTTATGGAAACTAGGCTTATAAATCAAAAGAACCTTAGAAACAAATTCTGTAGAGCAGCTGAAACCTACATGTAACTAATTGGCATGACCTCCAGAAAAGAACTGCACACAAGCTCATACACACGCACGTGCACACACAGCATTTTTCTGTATGTTTCAAGACATGCATTTCATCTGGCTAACAGTGCCTTTTGCCAGCAGACGGGGGAAAAAGAGACTTTAAAAGATGGACTCCTATTGTTCCACCAAACAACTTAAAACTGATCGAAGCCTCAGAGGAGAGAAATACAAAGCCAGCTCTCCGAGGCTTTCTGTCTACCCCTTCAGAAAATCATTGGCGTCCCAGGCAATACTTAGAAGAGTATTAAAATTTGAGCAACACTGGTTTACTTGTTTATATGCATCCCCATAGAATCCCCCACCACGTCTACAGAAGCTTCAAAGGCTCCACAACGTGACCTGTCAGGATGTGGGGAGAGGAAGAGAAAAAGACACTCACAAGCATTTGGAGACCCAGCCTGGGCACGCAGGCTCTCTGGCGTCTGGTTATCCCGGCCTGACCCCGCGCCTGCGATTTCAGACTGTTTAATTAATTCTGATAATACCACATCGCAGGTGCTGCAGGAAGTATGTTAATTTAAGATCACATCTTACCAATTCCCGCAGGTTTCATTCAAACCTAACAAATGAAATAATCTCCACTGTGAGCGTCTTGCTTACCTAATTAGGCATAGGGTGACAAAGCGGTCACACTTGGGGTACATCAGTGCCACTGGTCACCTTCAAAAGCATAACCATGTCCTGCCTACAGGCTCCTTCCCCAGGCTTCTATCACACACAGATCAAAGCCAAGCAGTTAAGGGACCACATTACCCTTTCTCTACCACAACTCTGTTTCTTCTCTCAATTTCTTTTCTTGCCTTTTTAAACGCATCTATAGTGCTGGATCCTATGAAATCTCACCATGTTTAAACTAAACAAAACTTTTGTTCTGATTTCATATTAAAGAGTCAAGTAAGAGTCAGATTGTTTTTAACCAATGAGTTCTTTCTAACCAATGGTTCTTTTGGCATCGATGAGGCATTAAAGGGAACTGGCAATTCTATCTGAACCAGTAGCAACATAAATGCCGTTATGCCTCCCCCGCATCTCCTCACTCCCCCACACACTCACCCACTTTCAGAACCAGCCTTCTGTTGTGGGATGGGTACAAAGCTGCCTGGAATGCTCTCACTCCAACACCTCCCCCACCAGGGCTCGCCCTCACTTCCTTCATGTCCATGCTCAAGTGTTATCCCATCAGCGAGGCCTTTCCTAACCACCCAAGTAAAAGAGCAACCCCAACCCTACACCTGCACCCTGGCCTCCCTGCCTCCCTGCACAAAATGAAGATGTGGCTACTGCAATACCTGGCTGATATGAATAACGCAGACTAGTGGTTATTATCCCCGGCTGGTTATTAGATTCACCTGGGGACCTCTGCCATCAATGTTCAGCCCCCGCTCTCAGACCCTAATTCACTCAGTCTGGTGTGAGCTCCAGATATCAGTATGTGTTATATCTCCCCCAGATAAGAGTTGAGAACCTCTGTGTACACAGTCAAATGGACTCAGGCCTGAGGAGTCATTTAACAGAGATGGTCTATTTTGAGCATCTACATGATCAAATAGATCAATTATTCCCCTAATCCTCAGTGGATTGAGGAAAAGTTATTTTTGTTTCACTTTGTTCTACATAGGCCCCAGTGTCAGAGACCCCAGGTGGAAAGAATTTATCTTAATGTCTGGTTCCTACCCTGGCTTCCTAGTAGCCAGTGAACAGTAGTGACTTCTGGCCAATGGGTATTGTTCTTTGCTCCAATGTCAAAACTCACTAGATTGATAAACTGAGACAAGATACAAGTATATGACCTCCAGCCCTCAGAGGCTTTGTGGCAGAGGTGAAACAAAGAGAAGGAAAAGCTGCACTAAAGACTTTCTGAGTAACTTCAGGTTTTTCAAGTACCACTTTCTCTCAACAGCTAAGACCTGGCTCTCCCCATTGGCTAAAACTATGATTCTCCCTACTCCCTCCCCCAGCACACCTGAAATGAGATTTGACAGAGCAAATCAGCCTTTGCTAGAGAGAGAGCCCCAAACACTGGATTTTCCACTGGCGAGATTTTCAGAGCGGCCGCCTTCAACAGCACCCTGGTCTAGATGGCTGCCTCCTCCTGGAGGGTGTTGAACTGGGCCTCAGCGTGGCCCCCTTTCCACACCGTTTACAGGAGCATTGCCTAGGACTGGTCCAGCTCTCAAGTTTCTAGATTGAGTTGGCTTCTCCCATTTTCCATTTTCTGAGCTTGGCTTTGAACAAAAGTTGAACAAATCTCCAAACCTCAGAGGGGAAACCCAGAAAACACTGCCAGGTTTTACTAACCCCTGCTTGCAATCATCAAACCCCCAGCGTATGCCCAAACTCAGCCAATGCTGGCTCAGCCGTCAGCCCCAGCCTTGCTGAAAAATTCATAAACCACAGAACAGCTGGGCCACAGTCTGCTTTCAGAGCAAAGCACCCACTATCAGGTTTTCATCTAGGCACTACTGAAGAACTGAGTATTTATTCCTGACAGAGACTTGAAAGAGGAAATCTTACTGGCCGTCTGCTCAGAGTCATATGAGGACAGATTTGATGGGAATCCCATGCATATTCCAACTAGATAAAAGATATTATTCATTCCTAAATGTCTTCAGAGACTCCATTAATGGAGAAATTCCAAGTGACAGAAATAACCCCCAAAAATCCCCTAATATCTACATACAACAGCATTAACATGGATCGGGGGAAGGAATGCTTAATATTTTGGCCTTCCCTAAAAATAAGGTTTCTTTCCTTTTCATCACAAAGGATAAGAATTGGCTGGGGAAAGTGACAGAGGAAAGAGATGCCCCCCTGGAAAACATATGGGACCAGTTAAACACTCCTTTTCTCTAACAGGAGAGATTTTATTAGGAAGTTGCTATATTTTGACAGTCTCTATGGAGACCTGTCCTCCCATGAATTTCCCCGATAGTGACAGGCTGTAGTAAATGCAAAGATATCTTGTTATTATGCCATCAAGATTCTATGTATGGGTAATCTGCAGTTTAAATAGACATTCAAAAAAATTTTTTTAACGTTATCCTTTCTCCAGAAACTGTCTGAGGAAGAAGGTAGAGAAGCTAAACCCCTGAAATCTTGTGTCCAATCTAATGGGGAGCCCAAATGAAGATTCTCAGATTCACGAAACCATTTTTCTGATACAATGGTCTTTTTTTTTTTGGCAATGAAAGCAAGTTTTCTTATAGTGCACCAATCACAACTCTCTATTAATTAGCAGATCTATACATTTGTAGTGCAATAATAATTACTGCCCATAATGGTGCTCTTGAAGTCTTACAAGACTCTTCACAGTTGCAAAATAAGATAATGTTCTATGCTTTTGGTTGTGTTCTCAGTCTTTGAAAACAAATTATTTAGCAATAATATACACACAATCCTAAATTATCTGCCTTTTTCCTTACATGCTTAATAATGTGTCCAACTCAATAAATATCTAATGGATTCATGGATGGATGGATAGATGGATGGATGGACAAATGGAGAGATGGGTGAATGAAAGGAAAGAATGAAAGAAAAGAGGGAGGGAAAGAAGGAGAGATGAAGGAGTTTACTGCAGACAGTAGTAAATACACTGCCTGCCTTAGATAAGCTGGCTCAGAGGAAAGCTGGTTAATTCATGGATTAGAGGTTCCATTCCCCATTTTCATATTTCTAGTAATCCACATAAATTCATTGTTTATTTTCACAATCTACAGAACAGCCCTAATAGAAATAAAAAGTAAAGCAAGTAGGGCACAAGATTTAAATGAGGCCAGCACCAGTCTGAATGCCATAGATAAGCTTTGCATTTGCATCAGACTTTCATGTTTCAAAACACCTTCACAAACACTTCTTTGGATCCTCACAACAACCCTGTGAGATTCATGCAGCAGGTAAATCATTGTCCTTTTCAGATGAGGAGGCAGAGGTCAAGAAAAGTCAAAAGGTTCACTCAAGTCACATGCCTAGTTTGAGATGGGATAAAATTAGACCCAAGAATCTTTTCATCCCAGTAGTTGTCTCCATCCTGAGGAAGTTCTCATGTTAATTGGAGAATATGCTCTTTGGCCAGAAATAAAAAATAGTGGTTGGGCACCTGCTGAGATTTCTCCACAACCCTAGGCAAACATAAAGCTGGCCATTTTATTAGAATTAGGATAATATCACTACCTTGCTTATCCCTCCTCAAGCCATTGTTCTTGCTCTTTCCCTTCTGCTACCCTCTCCTCTTATCCTTCATTATCTTCCCAAGTTCTTCCATAAAGTGTTCCCAGTTACTCTAGTCCAGTCACTTCTTCCTTCTTCGAGCCCTTACAGTTTATACCTCTCATGGCACTTGTCACATGTAACTTTGTTGCTTCTCTCAGCTAGCTGTCTTGAATTTTACTTTACACCTTGAATTGCCATTTTACATAAATGAGGGTATGCCCACAAATAGACTGCACTTCCTCCAGCACAGGGAGGACATGGAGTGGATCTGTTGTTTGCAGCACATAACTGATTACTTCCATCTTGACCAGCATCCAAGCCCCCCTGTCCCGGTAATTGCAACCCCGTTGAGAATCATCCCTCTCCACTCTCAGTCCCTATGGCTTATTCCTGACCCAGGGATGGACACATGATCCAACCAACCTATAAGATTCAATTCTGAGATTTTTGATGGCCGTGAAAAGCAGCAGCTAGCTTTCTGCAGAGACTGCCAACAGGGAAGATGATGTAAGTCTGGAGGTGCTGGAAGCCCCATGTGGAACCCGAGTCTGAAACCAGCATGAAGAAAGTAGAACCAAGGGATGAGCAATTCCAGGTCCTGATGAGAACATCAGAGTCACCAGGATCCAGAGTCCTGGACTTGTTTATGTACATGAACTATATGTTTCCTGTGTTTTGTTTAAGTCAGTTGGAATTGGGTTCAGTTAGGGTCCCTCATTTTTTATAGGAAAGTCTTTGAAGGACAATTTGATTAGGAAAGATATCATGGAACATTCTGGGAACTGAGTATGCATAGCAATCATTTATTACAGATCAATAAAAACAGGAAGATTTTGAAGATGCTTTTATTCACCCTTTACAAAAGGTTAAGAGACATTCCTCTGTTCACAGCAAAGGCAAAGAATAACAATTACATAAACTTATATTAATGTAGTTATGAAAATCATTATTATTATTACTGTTCTTCATCAACTCTTAGACACATTATTCTCACATTTTAACGTCCATGAAATCAGAATGTGTCATATAATCAATGGGATCATAAATCTCTGGGCTTGAACTGAAGTTGAATTCTTCCAGAGAGGATTGGCATTTGTTTCTGCCAGCCAGAGTTATCTGAGCCCACTTGAAATTAATTTCTCTGCTTGAGGATTATTGGATCACACCACTGATGTGAATTCAGATCTTAGACCTGTGTGAGTACCAGCCTGTGCCTCAAATTCTCAGAGAGATTTGGGTTTTCTTTCCTCCAAAGAGGCCCAAGGCTAGACATGTAGGTTTCCTTGCGAGCCCTTCTGGAGAACTTTCCTTTACTCTTTCACTGAGTGAGTAGCTCTTTGATATCCTGCCTTTATGTAGGGGTCTCCTATTAGACTTCCTATCTTAGATACTTTTTCTTTATGCAAATGTACACAAAATAATAGTGCTTTTTATAATAGATGGTAACTTGGCTTTGATGAATTATAGTATTATTATTAATATTAAAATTGGCTTAGGAAAGCAATGGTGATTATGAAGTCAGAAGAGGGAAAAGTCCCTTGAGTTACCTCCTTGACGCTTCCACTGGATGTCTTTCTCTCACTGGGAACCAGAGTCTGGACTAACAGAGACTGTGTTGCAAGCATCTTTCTAAACCTCACTGAGTCTAGAACAAGGCCAGGAACATAGTAGTTGCTCAATAAGTAATCGTTTCATTTCTGAATTAACTAAATTAATGACTGATTAGAACTTTATGAACCTAAATGCAACTAAAGGGGCAGAGGAAAATGCACCAGGGCTGAATGCCTTCTAAACATGAGCCCAAGATGTGGGCCCTATGAAAAGGGGCTCTTCTTTCAGAAGAACCTAATTAAATATCCCTCCACATTGTGTCACAACACTGGGAGCATGAGTACCCACATGTCTGGAGGCACTAGATGTTGTAATTAAAATGGTTTTCTACCATTTCATTTGAACTTCACTGGATACTTGGGTAATCTTGTAAGTACCCACTTTGGTAACAGCTGTTCAAGTACCAAATGAGATTTCTTTTCATTCAATTGAGCTTCCAGAAATGCCACAAAATTACTCTCCAGTATTATAGAAAACGATTCCAGAGAAAGTTGAACAAGATGCAACCTTTCACCCTCTAACTCTATTACCGCTGGGGTGAAACCTTTGTTAAACCAGATTTATAACCGTTCTCGGTTCATATTGCCTGGTGGTTCTGTGAGCACGGAGCCTGCATTTGTTGCCAGAGAGAAAACATTTGCTCAGTGAATTCTCTTGGTCTTTATCTCCTTTCTCTTGAGGATTGTTAGAAAATAGAGCATTGACTCCCGATCTCTTTCTTTCTCTCTCTTTCCCCTCAGAGCCTCTTGCCGTATAGCAAGATTATTAAAGACAAATTGCTAACCATCCCTCTTACACACACACCTCATTAAATTGGTTGCACAATTTTCTTTCATTCTTTCTCCAGGGTTGCTGTAGGAATATAGCCATTTATAATAACTGCCACTGTTGAGTATAACTGCTGGGCTCAGGTGAGAGTGTGTATACACTCTTTGTTTTGCAAAAGGCTTTCTTTCAGGTACAAGTAATTTAGTTCTGTTTCCTTAGATGAATGACTGGCATATTAGAAGACCTTAGGTCACCTGGGATTCATGTTGGTTTTTAATGAATTCTGTTGAAATTCTGGGAACTACATGAGAGACTTCTGAATGAGCACATATTCCAGGTGATTTGTCATCATCCTCCTCCTCTTCAGCATTATTGAAAAGCTAATGTAAAAGGACAAGAGTAGGCCTCCCTCACCACCTCAGCTCAACCAATTAAAATCCCAAGTTTGGATTCTTTATTAGAGAATCCAATAGAGAGAATCCAAAAAGAGAGCACATATACCGGACAGGGCACATGCCAACAAGTCGGGAGGCTTAGAGTGAGACTTAGTTCTGCAGCTTTCCTGTTTGATGGCCTTTGAGCCTCAGTTTCCCCATGTATGAAATGAAAATAAAAAATATCCTCCAATCTACCCAGCAGGGATCCTAAAGCCATTCCAAATAATAATTTGTGTGGAAGTGCTTTGAAAAGCGTGAAGCAGCAAACACGTGGCAGGTATTATTATAGACATATTAATGGGCTCTCACACAATTAGGCAAACAGCATTTTCTACGTGATTTGGAGGGGCTTACTCAGGGATCAGATACAAAAGAACCTGAAGGGAAGGAAGCCTGTAGTGATGTGCTTGCTGGGATTCTTAGGGGCTCCAAAATCCACTCCTGAACACTATAGTCCATAATGTTTAGCACCCTCTGTGGACCTCAGAGCCTGGTAAATATATCAGGTCATCAGCTGAGTTACTTTCCAGGAAAGCCATGGAACTGAAAAGAGTAACCGCAGTTTATGAGAGGGAATAATCTCAAAACTCAAACATGGCAAATGCAATGACCCCAGCTGATGAACAAAGCAGTAAGAAAACAAGGAGGGGAGCAAAGCCTCTCAGGACTTAGCCCAGTAATCAGAGCCTTTGGCCATCCCTGGCCCTGCCCACTGGCCAGCACTTTCAACTGTCCTGTGTCTGAGTCAGTGTCACCATGTCTGTCAGCAACTTAAGAGCTCTGCCTGAGTAGTTGGGGAGGCCGGAGTTGGTCTTGCTGCCCTAGATTCCCAGACAACCACATACTCACCCACAGCAGCTCTCCCTGATCCTCATCACAATTGTCCTCCACATGAGTGTCACTGAAGCCATACAATGGGCCTAACCCAACCAAGGCCAAGTTACTTACACTCTTTGGACATTTCCATTAAGGTCAGCCTAGTCTTGTTAGTCCCCTTGGCAAGGTCTGCCTCTTCCTAGCCCACTGCCCCTGTCCTCCTCAACTCACCAATAAGATGGTCTTGTCTCACCACCAGCGCAGTCTAGGCTCCAAGAGCCCACAGCCACTCTTCCGGGCCAATGCAATTTTGTAGGCAACTGGATTATGGCAGAAAAATCACTGCTCTTAGAGTCAGAAAGCCCGGGCTCAATTCTCAAACCCCACCATATGTAAGTTGGTGGGAATCCAGATGAGTGCCTCTTCAAACTTCATTTTCTCCCCTTAAAAAACTGGAATAACAGTATCTACCAACAGTCATCCTCAGATTGAGAGAACATAATTGAAAACAGTATGTAAACTATAAGACACTACAAAATTTAAGGGTTTTTTTTTTCAATTGTCCAGAAGTAAAAGATGTAAAATTGATATTATCGAAATCTTGGTTCTCAGTAAAAGATTTGTTAAATTAATGTATGAATGAATAAAACCTATATTTCACATTTTTTGTTTAAATAATATTATAAATTGGATTAAAATATACATTAATCTTAAAAAAGAGCTCTATGCATCTAAGATCCTAAAAGTGACCTAAATTTTTTAATAAAAACCTTCTTACATACTATGGCAACTGTCTCTTCCTCTAAAGCCCCACTGTCAACGTCTATTGTCAGTCCCTGCCACTTAGTGATCTATTTTTATGGCAATTACCTCCTAACTGATCTCCCTGGCTCCTGCTGGGGTTGGTGAGGCCCACAAGCAGAGGAGGCCCCCAGGGTTGTGAGTCATGAGTTGCAATAAAACAGTGTAACAGATGGAGGCAAGTTCTGATCAAGGCCAAATCCAGCCAAAGAAGTGGCCAGAAAAGGAATGCCAAGTTGTGAGGCTAAAATTAGGCTGGGCAAGGAGATAACCAGGAACATCAGAACTGATGGAGCAATCAGAACGGGAGGGAAAGTAGGGATGCAAATATTCAACAGATAGAACATGGGATTGAGCGGCTCTGGGGGGCTGAGGCAGAACACACGGTACTGGTTTCACAGGCCCTAGTCATGAGGCCATGTCACATCAGCCTCAGTGGACGCTTTTGAAGACCCTCACTCCATGTTTCTCTGGGCAAGACAATAACTGTCTGCCTTCTGCATGGGGTCAGCGAGCAGCCCTCTGACAACACCAGTCTCTCTATTCTACAATTTGTCTTACGTTTAACTCACCCACTTAAGGTCTGCTTTGCTCACAACCCCCTCTGTGCCAAAGCTTCCAAAGTCTTGCCCTGGCCCCTTATACAAATTCCACTCTCCTGACCTTAGTGCCAAGGTTTCCACATCTGGCCCCAAACAACCTACTGGCCTTTTCTCCATCCTGCCACGATCCCACATCATCTGCTCCAGGCATTTGTTCCCCAAAGCATCTGACCTTTTCTCATTTCCAAGCTTTTTCACACCATTCCTCCCACCCAGAAAATCATTTTCCTTCTCTCTACCTCTCCAGATTCTATACCGTTCTTCAAGACCCAAAGGAAAACCCTCCTTCCCCATGAAGCATTCCAGCATTGCTGTGCCCACAGTGGGGTTTCCTCTGAATCCCTGTAGCCCCAGCCCTCTGTTAGCAGTTTGGGATAAATGTCTTTATATGATGATGTTGCACTATCTTTTATCATTTCTATTTTTTTCCTGTTTATATCTTATTAATGAAAATTTTATCATTATTTTTTGTATCTCCCAAGTGCCTAAGAATGATGCATCAATTATAGCAAGCCCTTAATAAATACCTATTAATTACTCTATTGAAATTATTGGCTTTATGCTTACTCTAACGACTTCCTTCTATCTATCCTCAGAAAGCTAATTCTCAGGCAAGAAGCAGCATTACAGTGGTAATGAGCATGCTCTTGAGTCAAACCACCAGGATTTGAGTTCTGGTGGACCCACTTACCTCCTGTGTGACAACAGTATATTAACCTCTCTATGCCTAAACCCCACCCACAGAGCTGCTATGATGTCTAAATAAACCAATTCATATAAAACACTTAGATTCATACCTACACGTAGTAAGCCCTTAATAAAAAATAACTATTATTAAAGGAGAGGTCAAAAATACATTGGATGCTTGCAAGTTTTGTATCTTCTATCGGACTAGTACTATGAGCTGAGAGAATCTATAAAATGTGAATAATTAAATTTATTATGTTCCCTGAATGCCTAAATTAACTCAGAATGTTTTTCCTGCATATGGACTGATGTTTTGTGATTCTCGAGGGTCATTAAACACATTTTGGCTGACCCTCCAGGATTCAGGGTTAAGTTTTACAGTCTTGGAATCTTTCAAAGAACTAAAGTCCTTTGGTTCAACCTAAGGAGAGAGAGAAGAAAGGAAGGAAAAGCAGTCTGCCCTCCTACTATCCTCCAATTGTTCCCATTCCTCAAAATGGGGATTGATTATTTTTAATAGCAAAACTGTTTCCACAGACCAATTCAAAATCAATTTATTAAAATTGACAGATTATCCAATCCTTTACCACAAAAGGATGCAGCCACACTCTGCAAGCTTTTCTCCAAGAAACCTGGGGTTGCAAACGCCTTCCTAGAATGCTATCAGTTTAAATGATTGAAAAAAACAACACATAATAAGTGACAGATTTTTCAAATCAGATAAAGATGGGAACCAGATTATCTGTCTGGGGGTGATAGATTGCAGCAATAATAAATTCACTTGAAGACACTGGATCAATTTTTAATCAAGCCAAGAATTATTATTGCAGAAAGATAAAATGACCCATGAGAAGATGCCTTAATTTTCCACCAATCAAATTATAGCCTTTCTAAATAAGATGTAATGAGATCCATGGAATATCCAGGTTACACATCCCACCTAATTACCCATGTTCCCTGTCATGTAGTGATATACTAGTGGTAAACTGACCTCTGAATTTGCCCAGATGAAAAGGTAATTAGTTTTTCCACCAGGCTGTAGTGAAAATAACAGCAGCGACACATGTCATCTCCTTCCACCAAGTCACAGTCTCTGAGGTGTTTGTTCTTAAAATATACAGGATATGACCTACTAGGTAATAAACTACACAGTCATTAAGTGAAGCCTGTGTCTGACAGAAAAACAGCCGCCATCTCCAAGTTGAGAAAAAAGGGCCTGGAGGTAAAGCAAATCAGCCTACACTTGACATTAAACTTTATCAGCGGAGAACAATGCCCCCCCTCACGCTCCCCCAGGAACCACCAATCAGGAAATGGAACTTGTAATTACTGACGATTGTGAAGACCCTGTAGAGAGATCCATATGTTCCATCTGCCCCACTTCTTCCCATCCCTTCTTTCAGGCTCAGACTCCTCAGTCTGATGTCTCTCCCAACTCAGGTTCCTTTCCTCATCCAAATGCTGCTGATAAGAAAGAGCATCAGTATAAATCTAGGTACTCTCCCGAACTAGTTCGATTCAGTATCCCTTCTCCATTCATTCATTCAACAAACACATACACTCTCTCTTTCCTTTCTCCAATTCTTGACACAGATAATCCCACCCACCTGGATCAAATTTCTCCATCAAATCTATTTGTTCTTCATCCCTGTCACTGAACACATAACGGAGTTCTTCTAGCATCAGGGTTTCCTATATTGATCAGAAATTCATTCCATTTATCACTTACTTCAGTCTACTCTTCATCTCCTACTAATCTCGTGTGTGCCTATAAAGAGACTATTAGCAAATTAGTGTCCCAGGGTCATATTTAGACTTCCATTGTTAATGATAATCAGTTGGTGATTTGAAATGAAGTCTCTTTAATTTATTCTTGTCATTAAATCCTTTGAAGAACTGCTTACTTTTCACCAAGAGTATGAGAACTGCAAAGATCTTGCATTTTCAAATAGTGCAAGGCCAACCCAGAGTTTCCCATCTGACAGTTCTCAGAAAGAATCTTTTAAGGAAATGAACAGCCCTTCATGATAGGGCTTACTATCTAGAACTTGATGAATGCATTTACTACAAGATTTTTTTTTCCAATTAATGATGTTTGCCCAAGTTTCTGTCTTTTTAATCATTAATTGTACATTTAACCCATTTTTGGTAATGTGTGATCCTTCAAATCATCATATTCAAGGCATGCTCACAGTAAGGGCAAAATAATGACCAAAAAATTGCCAATTATTCTAAGGTAACACCAGATATTATTTTATTCAATTGCAGATCTCAAAACTGATAATCCCAAAATTTATTTAATAATAATAACTAATACTGTTTTGTTGTTTTTATTATTTAGTATATTATATATGTTATGGACTGAATGTGTCCCCCCAAAATTCAGATATTGAAGCCTAAACCCCAATGTATCAGGAGGTGGGGCCTTTGGGAAATAATTAGATTTAGATGAGGTCATGAGGGTAGAGCACCCATGATGGAATTAGTGCCCTTGTAAGAAGAGGAAGGGACACCAGAGCCTTCTCGCTCTCTGCCATGTGAGGTTATAGCAAGAAGTTGGCTGTCTCCAACCCAGGAAGAGAGCCTTCACCAAGAATCAAATCTGCTGGCACCCTGATCTTGGACTTCTCAACCTCCAGAACTGTGAGAAATAAATGTCTGTTCTTTAAGTCACCCAGTCTGTGGTATTTTGCTATAGCAGCCCAAGCCAAGACAATATATAAATACATTATATAATAATTATTGCATTATACATTATATTAGGATTAATATATAATAATACACAATGCATAAGTTAATACCAACTAACACTCTTTCAGGCACTCTGTTAACACTTTTACGTTCATTGTCTCAACCCAACAGCTCAAGAGGTAACTTCTTTATTCTAATTTTACAGATGGAAAAAAATCAAGGGTTGAAGGGGGTAGCTAACTTGCACAAGGTCCCACAAGTGATGAGAACCCAGGCAATGTGTCTCCACACTTACCCACTAAGATACAAAGCTTTCTGGGAAATTGGTCAAGTTCATTTTCAGTTACCTTTTAACTAGGATTATAATTCCTGGACAACAGCTGACTGCTATGATGTCCTACTAGTGATTTTTCCCTATTTTTATGATTTCTTGGCTTTGGATGTTACTGCCTCCTCCGAGCACTCTGTCTTAGAAATAATTGGTTCAAGCATAAAAGAGTTATCCTCAATTTAATGAATTCCAGCAATTCATCGTTTTGCTACCCCTTCCTTATTAATTTATTAATAACAATTACAACAAAATTGGCATGCTATATAAATTTTTATATATTCTCTTTACCTTAAAATATCATCCCTGGTAGTCTTAAAAGGTGATGCATTAAGATTTATGGCTTATTACCAGTAACATAGCTATAGCCAACTGACCATAAAAGCCAACTATTCTCAAGTAATTCAAAATGCCCATTGTAGTGAATGGAATATTTGCTTAAATATGACTTTGGAATATTAATATTTCAAGTGTCCCTTTGCATTCTTGCACTTTATCAAACCAGTGCTTACACATTAGCTGAATATATACTGCTCCCTCTATAGTATATTTTTAAGGATGAAACCAGATAATTATTTAAACACAGACAATTGTTCATGGATTTATATTGTCTGTATTAACTGTCTGAATACTAGCAAGTAGCTCATGGATTCAACAGTAAATACCTTCACAAATCTGTATCAATGAAAACCATTTTAAATGGTAGAGCATTACAAATTCATTGATTCTCATAGTCTAGGCAAGTTAATATAAGGATAGTACTGGCACTCACGTGTCGATACAGCCAAAAAGACTTTGATGTTGACCAGAAGATTTTCTATACAACACTTTCATCAACTTGCTTTCTATTATTACACAGTATAGAAAACATCCCTTCATAGGATGACCAGCTGTCCCAGTTTATTTGGGACTGTCCTGGTTTTAGCACTGAAAGTTCTATATCCCAGAAAACTCTTCAGTCCTAGGCTCCTTCTAAACCTTCTTTCAGCTACCCTCCCCAGAGTTAACACATTTTGACACCATAAAGTCTACTCTCAAAATGTGTTGAAAGTACCACTGATACATAATGTAAATGGCTTTTACTAAAAATTCATAATTCCCAATATGCATAGCTCTTAAGAAATTGCTTCCAGCACACAGATAGGCCAATACAATGGGACCTGTAGCCAAGACTCTGGGTGCTGTATTCCTTTCACCTAAAAACTATGACAGGATGTAGCAGTGAAAAGGATTCAAATTTGTTCAGACATACCTGTCTCTTTTGCTTAAGAAAGCCCAATGAGTGAAGGTTTTAGCCTTTTACCAAGAAAGTAAAGATAAAAAGATATTAACATTTGGGGTGAGAAAGGATAATAAATTTAGATTTAAATAAGGTGAATTTGAGGTGCCTTTGGGAAAAACAGATATAACCAGTAGATATTCAGATATAAGCATCTGGGGCTGAGATAATAGAATGGGCTGGAAAGACAGGTTTAGGAGCCATTGGATTATAGGCAGAAGGTGAAATGGATGAGATGGAGTGGATGAGATGACCTGGGGAGAATGAGTGAGAAAAGAGGAGCCAGAGGATGAATATCTCGCCTGACCCCTTGAATCATACTGATTCTTAAACTCCCAAGCTCTGGATTCCACTGATCTGATTTCCTGTGTCTTCACCTTGCTGAATTTGAACTGGCTTGTTATTCTTTTGCTGGGTGGACTATTCTGAACCACTCCCGGGAGTCCAGTTTTCCTGATCTTCTCAAGGCATCTCCTCTGTAAGCACACTTCTAAGGTTTGTCCTGGGACCCCTGAGGTAGTTAAAGCTCTTGTTTGAGCAATTAATTTCCTTCCTTCCTCTCTCCCTCCCTTCCTTCCTCCCTTTCTCCTTTTCTTCCCCATAAATATTTTTTGAGCACCAATCATGTACCAGGCATTGCTACAGACGCTGGAAGCAATGAACAAAAAAAGCACAGCATTACTATGACATATACTAAAAGGCTATATTTAAGATAAATGAGCTAAAGAGTTATTTTTACTAATTTTTAAAGTTTTGCTTTATTAAGAAAATAGTGGCAGAGCTGCTGAAGTCTCTTGAACTTGATCTTCTATGGGAAGCAAAAGAGCACCATATAGTTACTGAAGGTATAGACGTTCTTTCTAAGGCACCAAGCACTAGAGCACTGGATAAACATTGGGAAGTGTTATTAAAGAGAGACACAATAGGGTTTACAACGAGCTCAAGGGCTCAGAACTATATTGATACAGCCCTCAGCCCTCACCTCTTCCATTGTAACCATCCATCCATTCAGCATTCCATAGAACAAACCTATATCATCCTTTATAATATCTATTCCTCATCCAATGGTTTGAAACATTCTGTCTAGTGGCAATAAGTGTCCCTCTGGGCTACTGTGTCAAGGCCATTGGGATGCTTTCTGAAATGCTTCAACTTGTTAATGGGAAGTTCACTGAGAAAATAAGAAGGCGTACGGTTGGCTCTTTTTTAAAAAACTAGGCCATTCAAACCATATATTAAAATATCCTAACTTCCAAAAAGGCAAGAAAAATTATTCTTAACCAAATGCTTAATGTTTATTATAGCTAGAATATTAGTTTTAGGTCAAATTTATGATGCACTAGATTTGTACTTTTTATGTTATTATATAGACTTTATAATTCATTGAGATTTCTTATATAATCAATGTGTACAGTATATTTGAGCCCATTTATATGACAGGGCATAATTTTATTCTTTAAAATTATTACAAAGGTTTATAGCTGTCGCATCTTTGCTTTTATGATACATTTTTGCCACATCTATGGTTTATTTAATGGCAAGTCCTTGGTCAGGAATGCAATGCCCAATTATGACATTGTTCTTGTGGGAAAATGTGACTGCTTTATGATGGAGTTTCCAGGAATGGATTATGGTCGAAGGCAAAGACTAATTGTGCTTTGAAAGGAACAACTCTTAAGCGTGAGAGTGTCTGTGTGTGCATGCTGTGCATATATAAAACCCCTTCTCTAACCAAGACATAACACTAGGCCCCTCTTCCACCACTCGGGCTTGGAAAGACACATGAACTCTTTTGAGATGTTCTGTACCATTCACACAGGTTTAGTGATGGAGAGGGAAAGGCTGCATGTGATTATCGACATGTCCATCACACACCCCAAGAATAAAAGCCATACTGGCCTCTCAGATACCACTTCCCCATCGCAGGTAGCAGGAAATCTCAGTAATTTCAAGCAGTCCCTGGCTTCTGGGCATGTTTAGTGAGTGAAGAAGTTCAGCTGCTTCCTCTGAGATGGACTTAGGGAAGACCAATGGCACAATGGCACAGAACCCACCTGAAAAATCCACGGCTCCAACATTCAAGTCAGGGACTTCAGTATGACAGGACGTCCTTTGATATTCCTGACTGCTAAAATGTCATATCAGGGAGAATGGCGAGTGCCCAGGCAGTGTATCAGTTAGGATTCAGCTGCAGCCAACAGAAACCACTCTGACTACTTTCAGCATAAAGTGATTTATTGCTAGCCATCGGGTGGGTTAAAACACCTATGCAGAACTTCCAGGAATAACTCCCAGCACCCTGCCATGGAAGAGAAAACCACCATCACTGCAACAGGAAGTTGGTGCGTGTGAAATGCAGCAACCTCTGGCCTGACGTACACAAGTAAAGAGGATGCCTCAGGTCCTGCCTCTCACTGTTCCACTCAGCTCCAAAACCTTGCCTCACACACAGGCAGGACCAATACAGTATCCAGCAACCAGCTCTAAGGGAGTTTTTCCATGCAGCTTTTTGTTTTCCAGCATCCATAACACAGGAGGTTAGAGTAGACGTTAAGATCACAGATAGGAAGGTTGGAGTTTATACTAGGAAATTAAATCAGTGATGGAGCAAGGAGGGTCGAGGACAAGGATAGGATGCAAGAAAGAAGAAAATTTGGCTTCTTATCCAAGAAGGTGGACCAGGCCAACGGGAAAAAATTCAAAGATGGGAACTTACACAGGTAGGCAGGAGCTAAGCCTGGAGGGTACATGGTAGAAACCACATTCTTTACAGTCAACAGCTCAATTTCTCCCTATGAGGAAAAGCTTACTCACAGGATTTGCAGTCAAATGTGGTTTTTTTGTTTACTTATTTACCTAAACAGGCATCTAAGAGCTTCCTGGTAACATCCTTTAAGGAGCCAAGGCTGTAGGAGAGACGGAATGGAAAGGAATGGTCTTCACTGAGACCCTGGCCATAGACTTGTTAAATTCAAGTCATGTCATCTTCTGTAACCCTTCACAATCTCCCCTCCCTCTGGGACAACCTGCTATGGCACTCAGGATGCAGCCAGGGCTTGGCATGCAGCAGAAGTTCCACCAAAGAGGAGACAGGACAAAGACACTTGCTCATCGAGTGAAGAAATCTGCTTCCGCTCACTGCAAGGTCAACTACAGCTGTTACTGCCTCGGGCTTCTCCCAGCAGTGTTTCAACTGCTGGACATTGAAAGGAGGTTTCTAGTCCCCAAACTGCAAGAAGTATAAACAGAACCCAGACCTTCCTCATGCACGTATATGCCCAGCCTTTATGGGCCAACATCTCTGTGACCACTCTTAATAAAACCTCACCAATCTAAGTTTGGAGACCAGACCTCTGACACCAGTGCACCCTGATGTTCTCTGAGGCCAGCTCTACTCTTCCACTCCAGGGGTCTGCCCAAGTGACAATGATAAAGCAATGTTGTTGTTATTCAAGGCATCTCTACATACTTTATTTGTTCCCCACTACAACCTTGGGATATAGGCAGGAAAAATATAAGAATTTCCATTTAAAGATGAGGAAACTGGGATTCAGTACAGATGAATCTGCCCGATGTACATAATGCTGGTCCCAGGCCAGACACCAGCCCACTAATTACAGACCCAGCAGTGACACTCATGACTCCAAGCTGCCTAGGGCTTCTGCTATTTAGAGTCAGATCCTAGGAGCAAATGGGGGGCCCCTCAGAGCTGGAACAGGTCCTCAGGAGTCAGAAGTCAGAGCACTGGGCCTCCCCAAGAAATTCCGAAATTCTTCATTGCTAAGAAACCTTCTTAAGGTACACCAATCTTTTCTGGGTCATACTGGGGCAAAATAATTTAACAGAATTCTAAAAACAATTTCAGAATGGAATTGGAAGGAATGGGGAAAAGGAAGGTGGGAGGAGAAAGGGGGAAAAGTCTAATGCCAATGTTCAACCTTTTTCAGTGCCCACGCCCTACTGAAGTTGGACTGACTTTAAGACCTTCTCCCACAGTCCTTCACAAAGTGCTATATATACATATCTTTCAATTTATTACTCATTTTGCTTTCAGAATTTTCCCCACATTCCCTTAAGATTATTGAAGATACCTGAGTAGCAGGTATACATGATGGGAATGAGTAAAATAGGAAACCCATTTGCCCTCAAACCTACCACTGTCACTTAATATTTGTATTTCCAAGGAAAGCAGAAGCCCACAGAATCAAGAAAAGTGGGGGGGGGGGGGGGGGGGCGGGGAGTAGACACACATAAGTTTGAGCTTTAACAAACAAGTTGCTGTAAGGAAAGAAATTACTTGTTTTTCCATCCCAAATTGGCTTAATAATTATAACTGGTAACATTTACTGATGGCACACTTTGTGCCAGGCACCACTGCTAAGCCCATGACATACATTTTACTTCACAACACCCCTGGGAAATAACTTATTAGTCCCATTTGACAGATGAGGGAAATGAGGAGCAGTGAAATTAAGTCAGTGCTTCTCAAATTTAATGTGCAAACAAATGACCTGAGAATCATGTTAAAATGCAAATTCTGATTCAGTAGGTCCAAGGCCCCAGACTCTGACGTGGGGATGGTGGACAGCAGGTTCAAAGTCATTAGGTCCACCCCTACCCGCTATGCCACTGGTCCTCAAAACGTGATCCGGGACCAGCAGCACAATCCCCTGGGAAAGCGTTAGAAACGCAATTTCTAGGGCCTCGCCCCACACCTACTGAATCAGAAATTCTGGGGGTGTGGTCCAGTGATCTGTGTTTTAACAAGCCTCCTAAGGAATTCTGATGGCTTTCAAGTTTGAAGCCACCACACTAAGCCACACCCTGGTCTCTCTGTTTTTGGAAGTCTTTCCTGCCACTTTGCATTTGAATCTTGGAATGTCTTTGGGGTTTTGACGTATTACAGTCCCTCTGTGCTAATTACTATCATACAAAGGTAGTTTCTTCAGATAAGGCTGAAACACATTACCTCACATAAAACTGCCTTGCTTTCATCTCCTCCATACCAGAGAAGAATGGCAAAACAACTTATGCAGCCGCTAAGATGGAAGGCAAAGGAAGAACTTAACTGGCTTTCCAAATCAAATTGTTTATACGCTCCAGGGTTATAAAGCATAACTGAGCTGCTGCAGGCATGTGCTTTATACCTAGGAAATGATCATTCTCCTAGGCCTAAGCACAGAACAGATTTCGGTGAAGAAATGGAAATGTTTCTCTGGAAAATTCCCCAGCATGGCAACAACAATGATGCAATCATTTATTTTTCACATTTAGAACCACAGAACTTCAGTGCTTCCCCAAAGCAGGCCTCTGCGGCTCCCAGAAATAAAAAAATATATGTAACTCTGAAATGGAGACTAAATGCAACTCAAAAAAATGGAAGAAGAGACAAGGATAGTGATATTTTTCTACTTATCGAGCCAAAAATAATAGTATCCCATTCTGTTCAATTTACAGTCTACTTAAGGTCTGCTTTGGTCCTTACTTTATCTGACCCAATACATTCATCCTCACTAAAGCGCCCACCTCAGACTCGCTCTGGCCAGACTCCAGTCAAGATATTTCATAAGTTGAAAGTGTGATAGGCTCTTGATGACAGCACATATTTTCCCCCATCTGCACTAAATTCAAACCATTCTTTGCAGCCCTATCAGACACGAGCGAAGTCGCTTGTAGCCAGTAGGTGTTCTTTGACTGTATTTTTAGAATAGCCCATGAATAAAATAGAGTTGGATTACCCAAAGAAAGCCGGTAACTAAATATGACAGTCTGAATAATCAAGAGAATTCTAACATTTTATCTGGAGAGTAGTCTCCCCCGATGCCATTGGAAGTTATGTGTTATATTCAGATTCTTGATTTTAGATAAGCCAAAAGAGTTGCTTTAGGTGTCAAAAGATACTAGAAAGCAACACAAAAGCACAGTAATGCTCACGGTGAAGGAGCAAGCATGTGTGTGCATGAGTGGGTGCGCACACACACACACCATGCAAGACCAGGAGAGGAGGCTTCAGTGGAAAAAAAACCAACCTCACAATCTCCTGCCATACAATCCCCTCTCCCCAAATTCCAGCCTCTTCTCTAAAGCCCAAACTTCCATCTTTAGATATTTAATTAATTTGCACCCACGTCCCCAGAACTCTGATTCCTTAACTAGCATCTGAGCCTGGCCCCAGAGAATCAAATACATATTCACACTCTCAGAAGCTGGAGATCTTACCATATTTAACAAGAAGCATCTCTGACAGTAATTGGAGTTTCATATCAAGGTAAATAAATGGTAAGATCATAAGAACATACTCCAGTGGCCCTGTGCATCCTGGAAATGCTAACATCAGAGAGCAAATTTAACATAAGGCCTCGGTGGAGATGAATTTCCTATAAACAAACAATGTCAAGAAAGCCTCACTTTTGTCATGTGTTATTCCCATTGAAGAAAAGATGAATATTCTGTTTCATATATTTGTTACCAGAAGCTGCTGCTTCATTTATTTAATAGGAGGATTTTCACTTCCTTGCCGGGTGGACCAAGTTATCATCATATCTTGGCCAGCAGTGGATGAGCCATCTTACCCAGCAGCGCCTTTTAATGCAAATTGTCCAAATTGTTAAATGTGCTGTAATGTTAACACTTCAAGTGAGTGGGTTTAAAGGTAGCTTATCTTTTTATTTTATCCACATTGAATGAAGCACTGTCTTCCAGCACTAGGAAGCTTTCTCTAGGACAGACTTTCTCAACTGCAGCACTACTGACACGTGGGGATGGATAATTTTTTGCTTTGGGGGCTGTGGTAGGCAGAATAATGGCCCCTCATAAAGATGTTCACGTCCTAATCCCTGGAACCTCTGAATACATTAGATGGCACAAGGAAATTAAGGTTTGCAGATAAAATTAAGGTGGCTAATCAGTGGACCTTAAAATATGGAGATTATCCTGGATTATCTAGGTGGGTCCAATGTAATCACAAGGCCCTTAAAAGTGAAAGAGGGAGGCAAAACAGTTGGTCAGAAAGATGCGATGATGGAAGAGGCAGGAGAGATTTGAAACATGAAAAGGACTTGATCCCCCATTTCTAGCTTTGACTATGGGGGAGGGGGCCACAAGCCAAGGAATGCAGACAGCCTCTGAAAGCTGGAAAAGGCAAGGGAGTGAATTCTCCCCCAGAGCATCCAGAAAGGAATGGAGCCCTGCTGACACCTTGACTTTAGCCCTGTGAGCCACATGTCAGACTTCTGACCTACTGAACTGTTAAGATAATAAATTTGTGTGGTGATAATAAATTTGGCCACTAAATTTGTGGTAATTTGTAATGGCAGCAATTGTTGTGGCAGTCCTTGTATTAAAAAACTAACACAGGCGCCATCCTGTGCGTTGCAGGATGTTTAGCAGCATCCATGGCCTCTACTAGCTAAATGCGAGTAGGACCCTCCCCCAAGTTGTGACAATCAAAAATGTCTGCAGACATTGCCAAAGGTCTCCTGGGGAGCAAAATCACTCTGGTTGAGAACCACTGCCCCAGCACTACCAGACCAATTTATTTCCAGAATAACATTTTCTTCTTACTTTTCAGGCATAAACACATACTCAACCTCAAACTTTTGAGCCAACTTGTTTCAATATGCCAGCATAGTACAAAAAAAATGTTCTTTTTATTTTGAAAAAAAATAAAAAATCAAACAGAAAAAATATTCCATCACTCATGATTGTATTAGAAAAAAGCTAGCCTGACTTAGAGGCAGTAAGTGAGAAGGTGTGAAAGATACAGGTTAATGTCAGACCTACACAGGGAGTTGGCCCATTATCAGTAATGATAGAAAAAGATAGTAACAGTAATGAAAACAACTAAGGGCTTTATATCTATTACTGCATTTAATCTTCAAAACTACTAATATCCCATTGTGAGTCCTAACTTGTGAGTGTCGGAACATTCTTGCTGTCATCTGTGAGTTACTATAGCTGACACTTCAGAGGTGGAGATAGGGTGAGCTTTTACTCAGGGACAGATGGAGAGAGTAGAGGTCCTCCTGGGAATGGAGGTCTAGCCCAGCACCTGTGTGTATTCGGTTTTCTACAAATGTTTGGAGGTTGATTAGACAGCGATGAGGCCCACACATAAAAGCGTCAGAAAGCAGTGCTTTGTCTCAGCCTATTCATATCCTGAGACTCTCACCATTTAACGGGGTGTTCACAGCCACTTCTGATGAAAATATACACAAACACAGATCTTGGAAAAATGTTTAAATGAGAATTAACTATTAAAACTTATAGTGATTCCTTACTTAAAATTAGGGCTATTTTCCCCCTAAAACCTATCCAGTACTTGGTTACTTTTGCCTCTGAATACAACCCCAAGTGCTTTAAAAAATTCTGTGTTGCGGGGAAGTGCAAGCAGGACGTCTAGAGGAAATCTTCATCTCCATCTGTTCCCTGGCACGGAACAGCCCGTAACTTTATAGGCTACATTTCCTTTGGTTTTCCCTTGTCATTCTCTTAATATCAAACAAATGATTTACCTCAGACCCAGCTTAGAACCTGCCTGCAGACCCATGTGCTCTGAAAGCTTCCTAAATGACAGAGCAGCCATCACTATCCCTAACCACCTTCTTGTGTGGCCAAGCAGCCACGCTCGCCTTAGGACCAGTCCTGCCTTCAGTTCTCTTGGAGCATGACCCTTCTCCCTGGAGCCACCTCATTAAAGCATTAGTCACTAAATGAATCACAAATTCCCAGCCTGTCTGATGTTGCCTTGTAGAAATGACCTTTGGGATAGTAGAGTTTCTTTTATTCGTGGGGGATTCAGAAAGGGACTGTACAGGTGCACAGGGGGAGGTGGGGAGACAAAGCAACTCCAAGACAGCCAGCAAGCCTGCCCGCAATGGATGATAATTCTATCACATCCCTGTTATCCATAAAGGCCCATTCTGCTAACGTGGATTTTTTTCTTTTCCAGCTCTGCAATATCTGGCTCACTTTACTATCATATTAAACGTAAGAAATCAATGCCAGACCCTTTGCCTTTGCAGAGTCTAATGTCAGGAATATTTCTTGCTGCTTTACCTGAATTTTCCTTTCCTCTGCTTTTAATTTTTTTTTAATCTTACTCCAGGAGGTAATCGGCCTCAGGGTAAGGAAGCAGAAATGCAACATTGCCTCAGAAAACACCATTCAGATTATATTTTATTGATATCCTGCTAACAGCATCCCCAAAAATGGATGGTAGTTATTTAAATCGGTTGTATGATGAAGCTGTTTATTACTTACACTGAGCTAAAGAAATGAAGGGCAAAATTTCTAACATCCAGTCAGTAATTAGGGAAAATAAACTGCAAATTTACATCTGAAAAAAAGCAACTAAACTGCTACTGGTATGACAGGCCCCACCAGAAACCCCTTTTCAATGGCTGGAAAGTGGGTCTGCCACACAGTCTGGATGCTTTTTCAGCACGACTAGGAGTGATTGGTCAGCAGTAAGTTCTGCTTTAGGCATCAAAACGGCAGGAAGGACATGCAGGGCAAGTGGGGCATAAAACCTCACTAAGGAGCAGAATGCTGTCAAATTGGGTTGTTCAGTAGCTTTCACCTTTGGATCTTTTCAAGCTGGGCTAACAAGGCCCTGGGTGGATCCTGCAGGGGTACTTGCTGTAGTTCACTGTGGCTTGAGGGAGGAGAAAAAGAAAGAGCTTGAGGCAAGTTTTCTGTCCCCATTTTAAGGGAAGAAGCCCAAACCAATGCTAAGGATGGATTGTTGATTATTTTCAATTCCGAGAAAAATGGTGAAATGTAAAACTTGGGTCGACTGTTTGGGGGAAATTTATTCAACAAACATTTATTTAGTACTTCCCATGTAAAAATGATGTGTTCTGGCAAAAAAAAATTGATAATTCATATGACATGATTCCTTTTTTGAAGAAGACAGATATTTACACAAGTAATTAATACAATTCAGAATTCAATGCTTGCTATAGGAAAGGTAAAACCAAGTGTTTGCATACCACCCACAACGATGGAAGGATCAGAGAAGGTTTCAGGAAAGCCATAGTATTTGAGCTGAGCCTTTTAGTCTAACAATGATTGCAACAGATGGAAAGGATATGGGAGGGCTCTCCAAGTTGGAAGCACAGCTGAGAACAAAGACTCAGCAGCAGAGGCATGCAAAGCAGATCAGGGAGCAGAGAGTGCTCCCTGTAGACCAGAAGCAAAAAGTTGAAATGAAAAATGATGCTCCCTGAGGTATATGTCAAACAGCTAGCTAAAACTTTGTCAGCACATAGTGTTGGGTGTGCCCAACACACCTAAATGTAACCCCTAATGAGTCATACCCTTGTATAATTCTCTTTCCTTGAGTTTGGGTGGAAACTGTGACTTGCTTCTAACCAATAGGATATGTCTGTCACAGGTGACAGGATGTCACTCCCTTGATTAGGCTATATTATATGTCACAGGTTGTACCTCCCATGATCATGTTATGTTATAAGACTTCACCTTAGCAAACAGGAGAGCCAGCTCCCTTGCTGGCTTTGAAGAAGTAAACTGCCATATTATGAGAGGTTCATATAGTGGGCAGCCTCTAGTAGCTGAACAGCATCCTCCAGCCAACAGCCAGCAAGGAAATCGGAAGACGAATTCTGCCAACAATCAGAGGGAGCATGTAAGTAGATCAAGCCTCAGACTAGACCACAGCCCCAACCAACACCTGTATTACAGACTAGTGAGCCTTAATAATCTAGATGAACCTTGCCTGGACTCCTGGGCCACAGAAACTATGAAATAATAAGTGAACTTTTTTTTAAAGCCACTAAGTGTGGTAATTTGTTATCCAGCATAGAAAACTAATACATTGGGTAAATAAATATTGAAAAGGATTGGCAATGAAGACCAGAGCGGAGAAGCCCTTGAATGTCATGCTAGAGGAATGGAATCCTTAGTGGAAGAATATTTATTCATTATGGCCCAATACTTTGTTTTGTTTTTGACAATTACATATACTTACTAAATGAACTAACATATGTAGAGTGCTCAGCGCAGTGCCTAGAACATAATAAATGATGTAAGTATTAACTATTATTATTGCTGCTGCTATTATCATCATTTCTTGCCATGAAGAAATTTCCCTGAGAGAAATAACGTGTTGTTCAAGATAAAAGTCACCTAAGAAACACCCCTTTCTTTAGATCTTAAGCTTTGGGGAGCTTTGAAGAAAATGGCATACTAACCACCACTGAGAAAAACGCACATATTCACATATACAGAACATTCTGCCTACAGTTGCAAGGGTCTCTCAGATAAGAACCAATGTTCCAAAAGAATATGGAGAATGTGGAGATCTAAGACAAGTGGGAGAGTCCCCTGAAGACCCCAAGAGACGGTACTCTGAGGACCTCTGATTTTACCCTCAGCTCTGATGCCAAAACCTTGCAACTGTCTATCTTCTTTGGTCAGTGCCAGTTTTAAGTGCCAGTCAAAACTGCCCAAAAAGAGTGTTGTTCTCAAGGTAGAGAGTATTCTCACCTCCAGCTCTTTTGAGTCATGGGCAATGCCCCATACCTTCAGACTGCTAAGTGAGAAGACCCACAACACACACAGCGTTCCAGAGCCAGCCACAGAAAATTCTCCTCAGGCTTCCCACACATCTTATGGGCAGAATAAGGAATCCAGGGAAGCAGCATCAATGTTGCCTGAGCTCCACCCCTCTCGTGAAGCATTGCTACCTCTTGACTCTGGGATAGACAGCACATGAGAAACTAAGGGACTGGTCCAACCTCATGAGATCCACCATCTACAGCACAAACATTGTGGTTAAAGTTGCCCATCCTACAGAGAGATCCATATAATTAGTCCAGATATAAATGCAGGCTTCAGAGGCTGCCTGATTCAGTTTCTCTGTTTTAAATTGACAACTGTGTGTTCTTATGATTGTGAGACATTCACAATTAAACTGGAATTTTAGCTTCCTGCCTGGGAAAATTTCTTTAAATGGACATGGAAATGTAATGAACAATGCGTGGACCAATGAACAAAACATAATGTGCATAGAATTGGTGAAAAGTGAATCTCATGCTTACATCAACACATTCCATTGAGTTGTTGTGAAATACATATTATATATGTGTGTATTACATTCACAAAGTGGGTTGAAATTAATAATCAAATTTGCACATCATTTTCAATTAAATCCACATCTTTCCTGTCCCTCCAGCTGTTGGCCCGGTGTTTATGTGGAATACATCTGGCAGCCCTCAGCATTCTCCACAGTCACCCGTCCTCTCAGTCCCCAGATACACCTGCTTTCTACAGCTGGTCCCCCAACAGGTGCAACGGAAAGCCTGGTTGATGGGCATTATAAACACCCCTGCTGTTGAGCATCTGGGAGGTAACAAAGAGCCCAATTCCAACTTCAATGTTCCTCCCTCCAGTAGAAGTGAAAACACCCTGTGTGATCTAAACATGCTGGAGTCCCCATCAGCCACTTTCCCACTCCAGGAAGAAATGTTTCAGGTCCAACTGGGCGTTAACAGCTGTACCACCTAATGGGTTATTAACGCAGGTCCCACAGGGAGCTGGGTCTTGGTCATTCGTGGTGTGAGCTTCTAAGCCTGCAGTCAGTTGCCTGGATGCTCCATCTCCATTTGTCCTAATGAGCAGGGCACAGATCTCCTCACGGTCCCCCGTTTATAACCATTAACCACCTGGTTTCGATTGGGGAGCCCACAGACCAATGCTTCCCACAGTATTTCCAAATGAAAAACACGTGGAAGCAACACATACTGTGAGAATTACTGTTTTGCAATTCCTTGTTGATAGAGTAGTAGGTATTTCAAAGCAAGAAAAATTCAGAATAATGTGCAGGATCTTTTTGTTTTGTTGTGTTGTGTGTTGGCTCTTATTACCCCAAACCCTGAAGTTTGGAAAGGGGTTCAGATTATTTTTCCTGTGGTGATGTGAAAAATACCTCATCCTATACTGAAAGCATCCAGGCAATTAGTCCAGATATAAATGCAGGCTTTAAAACTATGCTCCATGGCACCCAGGTTAATGGACTAAAGCAATAAAGCAATAGGTTACAATTAGGAATTTCAATACAATTAAAACCATAAAGCTAATGATGATCTGTTTCAAATGAAGCTCTAGACGAAAATAAAGCACTAAAAGTCACTTATTCATTAAACAGTTTTGGTTCCACTTGCAGAAGTTCATAGAGGGCATTAGTCATCTAAAGTGTAAGATGCACTGAAAATAAAATACATAAAAATGGCCTCCATTCTGCTATTTATTTCGACACTCTCGCCTCCATGCCAATGGACTACTCCCCACAATGCCTTTAAGGCAGAGTTCAAGTATCACCCCATTAGAACTTCTTGTAGCTTTCTTATCCACATTCCAAGCTACTACACACAACTGGGGAATTAAGTTGGCCACCTGAGACACACAGAGGCTGGGTCAGGATCCCAGATTGCTGTTAGCCACAGTGATGCCCCCACTTGCTTGAAAGAGTTATTGCATCACACTGTGATCCTTAAAGAACTCTAGTCATCCCCAGGAAGCTCCTGATGCCCTGGGTGAATCTAGTCCCTGCATGAAATGACTATTCTATTTCAGCTTCTTTATTCTTTACTATGTAGTTAAAGTCCCTTCTGGTCTTGTCCTGGCTTTCTCCCCTCAAAACTGATAACACTACTGAAAATAGCAGATAGACTCTGGGCATAGATACATCAATCAGCCAACAAAACACATGCGAGTTATATCCAAAGAGCGTGAGCTAGAAGTTCTAGGATCTGTGTACTATATTCCAAAGGCAGTGTTCCCAGGGAGGAGGAAAATGCTGCTCTGTATTCTCAGTGCCTATTGCTTATGTGGTGTGCGCCCAGGGGATGTGTCTCTGGGCATAAAAGGCCAAAAAAGACAATGACATCCAATTGGATCTTTCAGCAGAAAACACCCAAGAAAGCAAAAGCTTTGTATGTGGTTTTCATTACACAAAATAGTTTGTAACTCCTGTCTTTGATAGATATTATCCACCTAAAACCTTAATGCTGTGACAAACAAGTCATGGGGAAAAAAAGTGCTGCTTACTCTCTTCTTCTTGGTCTGTATTGTGATTCTAAGACTCAGACAAAGAAGCTGCCAGAAACCCACTTAGCTAATGGGGTTGAGGAAGGAAGACTAGAAAGCAAGAACTGCTTTCACGTTATTCTGTCATAGGTCTATTGCTGTGCTGGGTATCTTCCCCTGCAATTCCAGATGCCCTTTCCAACTGTCTCCACTCACCTTTGTGCCCCAAGTGGCTGACATATATGGGCTACAGCAGGGTCTCCCTGGCCCTCTGGCTTTCAGCTGGTTTTGGCCCATGGAAGACACTGGGAAGAGGCCAAGAGTGAAGGCAAAGTGTTTGTTCCCCCCACTCCATCCGGCAGGTGACTCTGGGTTGGCTGTGTTCCTCTGCTAAGCTCCAGCTCCCATTAGGCAGCCCTCCCCAGGGGGCCGTCAGTCCTTCCAGACTGCTCTGCTCCCACCTCTTAGACCTCCAGGTGATGAGCACTCCCCACTGCTACTTCCCCAGAGTACTGCACTCCCCTCTGGTTGGTTTCCTTTAACTCTGCTTACACTTTTGTGATTCACTTTGTAAATTCCTAGCTTGAGTGTGCCATTTACTTCTTGCCAGTATCCTGACTACTGACGTAGTCAAAATCATACCTGAAAACAAATGAGTAACCCAGTAAAACCTGGATTTGGGGAACCTAAAAAAATATTTCTCATCTAACAACAAATAGTACAGAAACTGAATGTTAGAGTGTGGACATGCAAGCCATAGGAACCATTGCCCACTTTCTCATTCCTTCAACAACATCCATTGAACTTCATGTTCTCAGAGGAAATAATGACACCCTGGCTGTTAGGGATAATCTAGACAGTGTCCTTAGTGATGTTCCTACTGCAAATGTTATACAGGGGGAAGGGGCATTGTACGATTATTCAATATAGGACAAAGGTAATTCAGTAAATTAACTTGTGCTGCAAAATATGGCAGACAGAGAAGTTGGCACATTATATATCCATTGTTTTCAAATTTGGCTATAAATCAGAATCACCTGTGAGCTTTCTAACACTACAGGTGATTCACCTCCACCCTCAGAAAGCCTAAGCGTTGAGGCACGTAGATGATTCTTATTCATTATGTCTGGGGTAGGGCAATGCTGCTGGTCTTTGAACCACACTTTGAGTAGCAAGGTATATACACCATAATGTACTTAAACAATTTCCTATTGTTGAATATTTAAGCTTTTATATTTTACTATTATAAATAACAATGCAATGAACACCTTTGAACATACACATTAGTACAAATTATTGAATGTTTTACTTTATAACAGATATATAAAAGGGAAATTACTGTCAGAAAGGATGTGAACTCTTTTTAAGATCTTAATACATATTGCTAAATTGATTTCTATAATGCTTATGCCAATTTACATTCCAAACAGCAATGTCTGCAAATGTATTACACCGTATCCTTATCAACATTGAAGAATATCTTTATTTTTGCCAATTTGATATGCAAAAATAGCAACATTTCAATTTGCATTTCTTTATTAGTGAAGTTGAACTTTTTATATGTTACTAGTAACTTACATTTTTTCTCCTGTGAATGGTCTATGGCCTCTGTTAGAGCAGTCATAAATTACTACCTTGTCAAATGTTTCAATTCAGTCTATCATTGATTTTTCCCCCTTTGCATGAGGCTACATCTCCAATTTTATCATTGAAGTAGTAGGGAAAAATAAAAACTCTTTTAAAGAAATTTAGTTTATTGCTAAGTTGTGAAAATATATTCCTGTACTGACTTCAAGGAAGTGCTTTCTCTGATACTGCAGACAGCTTCTACCATAAAATTGGAACTGTATACTTCTTCTTTGCCATAACATTTGTTTATTTCAACTTGTAGCAGGGAAAAGCAAATTCTATAATCCATTCCTTGAGGGATGGTTGTTTGCTTGGCAGTTTTTAAATTTAAAAAGGAAGAAAGGAAAGGAAAAGAAATAGAGATAAAACTCTCATCCACGTTTCTCTAGACCAGAGTAAAAGAGCCGCACAAAACCCCAGTGATGTCACCAACACTGACACCACTGTATATATTTATGAAATGCTGCAGTCATGGAAATAGTTCAAAATACAGTACAGATTTCTTTTCTTTCCTCCCCAAAATAGTCTTTTATTTTCTAGAAGATTCTGCAATCACAGAACTTTGTACTTGTCTATTATACCACTCATTTTATTTTTTTATCTTAAAGATTTAGAATGTCGTATTTTATTATCATTTTAGAAATAATAGGTATGCATCAGTGTTTTTATATAGATTATATATACCTATGTCATATACATTAGCATATATAAACATCTATATGTATATATATATATTAAGTCAATATTCTGAATATGATTCAAAATTTCTATGTCTGTTTTACATCAACTACATTTTTTTTCTTTTTACCTTTTGATCCCCTTCACTCATTTCTCTCACTCCCCACCATGTACCTCTGGAAACTACCAATCTGTTCTCTGTATCTATGAGCTTGGTTTTTTGTTTTTTTTTTTTTTTGATTTCACATATAAGCGAGATCATGTGGTATTTGTCTTTGTCTGACTTATTTCACTTAGCATAATACCCTTGAGTTCCATCCATGTTTCACAAATGGCAAGATTTCATTCTTTTTTACAGCTGAGTAATATTCCATTGTATATACATACCACAACTTCTTTATCCACTCATCCATTAATGGACACTTCAGCTGCTTCCATGTCTTGGCTATTGTAAATAATGCTTCAATGAACATGGGGGTACATATATCTTTTCAAGGTAGTGTTTTTATTTTCTTCGGATAAATACTCAAAAGTGGAATTGCTGGATCACATAATAGTTCTATTTTTAATATTTTGTGGAACCTCAACACTGTCTTCCATAGTGGCTGCACCAATTTACATTCCCACCAACAGGGCACAAGGGTTCCCTTTTCTCCACATCCTCACCAACACTTGTTATTTCTTATCCTTTTGATAATAGCCATTCTAACAGGTATGAGGTGATATCATTCTGGTTTTAATTTGCATTTCCCTGATGATTAGTGATGTTGAGCACCTTTTCATGTACCCGTTGGACACCTGTATGTCTCCTTTAGAAAAATGTCTATTCAGGTTTTCTGCGTATTTTTTAACTGGATTGTTAGTTTCTTTGCTGTTGAGCTGTATGAGTTCTTTATGTTTTTTGGATTTTAGCCCCTCATCAGATATATGATTTGCAAATATTTTCTCCGATTCAATAAGTTGCCTTTTCATTTTGTTGATGGTTTCCTTTGCTGTGCAGAAGCTTTTTAGTTTGATGTAGTCCCACTTATTTATTTTTGCTTTTGTTTTTGGTATCAGATTCAAAAAAATCATCACCAAGACCTATGTCAAGGAGCTTATCACCTATGTTTTCTTCTAGGAGTTTTATGGTTTCAGGTCTTACATTCAAGTCTTTAATCCAAGGATTTCATACTGTGAATGCAGAAGAGCGTATTTTCAACATGATAAAACTAAGATATTTAAATCTTCTGTAATAAATGTGAACTGTGAACATGAACTCAATATTGCCCAATTTGAAAGTTAAATCAACAAGATTTTATTAAGCACTTACTATGTTCTCTTGTTATATATATCCCATATATCCCAAGCAATATATGACTTGATCTCTGCTGTTGGCTAGCTTAGAATCACACTACCTAAACTCATGATTTTTAAAATTAACTTTTGAGGGTAACTTCATACATCGTCAGTGAGAATGCAGTTGGAATAATCTCTGGAAAGCAAATTTCAACATATATCAAAAGCTTTAAAACTGCTTATACTTTTAAACTACTAATTTCACTTCTGAGAATTTTTATTAAAAAAACAACAAACACCAAATATAGAGAAGAGTTTTATGCACAAAGACATCCACGGCAGTTACATGTATACAATGAAAGAGCACCAACTTAAAAGCAGCCACAAGTTTGTTCATTTAGTATGATCACCACTATGTAAAGTAAAAAGCCAAGCATAGGAAAAAAAAAAAAAAGGCTGGGAGGAAAAAAAAAAGCAAAATGTTAACAAAGGTTATTTATGCCTTTTACTTTTATATATTTTTCCACATTTCCTATAATAAGCATTAATTATTACAATAATAATAGGGTGAACCCTTTGCTTTTAAAATAAGTAAATGTATATCTTGCCAATATTGTCCCTGTTTGGTTTGGCTTTGCTCACCTGGGGCATTGCCTGAAATGGAAAAGGGGACTTTGCTGAGGGACCCTGAGAAGCCGGAAATTTCTTCCCAGTTTGAGCCCTCGGGGAAGGGATGTATAATATGTCTTCGCTCGGCTTTGTGGCTCCCTCCATTTTATTTAATAATTACTGCCCATGTGGATTCTCTATAAGTGTTAACTGAAGGAAAGTAGTTAGGGCCCAAAAATTCAGAAAGAGTTGATGGTGGGCACCGCTGTTCTGAAGGGACTTATCACACTGTAGCAAGATTAATCCCCACCCACCCTACCCCCACCTTGGAGCAGGAGTCCCTTGCAGGCAGAAAAAATGTATGCTTCACTTATCTCTACATCCTCTACATCTAGGTGTCTCAATCTCAGTACTACTGACTTTTTGGGCCAAATAAGTCTTTGTTAGGAGGGGCTATCGTGTGCATTATAGGATATTTAGTAGCATCCTTGGCCTCTATCCACTAGATGCCAGTGTGACAACCAAAAACGTCACCAGACATGGCCAAATGTGCCTGGGGGGCAAAATCCTCCTCCAGCTGAGAACCACTACTCTACATCTAACTGGCTCCAGGTATATAGTAGATGCTCAAAAAATAGTTGTTGAATTGAATGGGAAGAAGAGAGGAGGAAAAGATTGGAGGAGAGGCTGGCTGGAAATGAACGAGCAAATAAGAGAATGCACCCAAGGGTATTCAGGACAGCAGAGCCCTAAAGCAAGGTCTAGGTCAATCAGATCACCATCTGGGTCTCCATCTCTTAGCTGTAAAATGAGAGGGTTACACTAGAATCATAATGATCACTTACAGTTCAACAAATCTAAGAACTTTGCACAAAGCCTGGAGCAGAGAGGATGCTCAATAAATACTTAATGACAGAATTCACTGGGTGCCTACTGTGTGCCAGGCTTTGGGCTAAGTCTTTTACGGGCATTATGTCATTTAATAGTCACAGCAGCTCTCTGAGGGAGGTACTAAGATGTTTAAGTCAGCTTTACAGATGAGGATAACAAGGCCCAGAGAGGTTATATAGTAACTATGTCTGGTGATGAGACTGGAACTGAGACACACCTAAATTTGGAGCCTGAAAACATAACACCATACACACCACAGCACACATTACTCCAGAATAGGCTGCTGGAAGAAAGATCTTAGAATAAATGAGAACTTAAGCCCTGGAAGTATTCATCAAGAAAGTCAAGAATCTCGATGTTGGCAATAAATATCCTGAGAGATCTTCTTGTCTAATCCCCAGAGAATATTGGAATATCAACTGAGACACTCCTAAAGAGTCTAGGGGTCATGAACTCAACGCCTACAGGAGTTAAGGGAGTGAATGGGAGCAGGTGGGAAAGAAGAAAAACCAGAGAAGGCTTTTCTCTTCTGATGTGGTAGACATTTCCCAAACCTAGTCAATTTGTGCTGTGCAAGAATGCAACAATGTGGGCCCAACGCAGTCAGACATTCACTCCTTCTCCAGAGAAACAAAAATTCCAGAATTTTTAAGCTAATTTTTTTAAATGCCATCAATTGGTTCAATATTTAAAGATAAAAAAAAATGTGAATGCCAAAGAAAATAATTGGGGAGACAACTGGTGAGCTCATGGACCTCCAGTTTGTGGCCTCTGATCTGGTTCTTGTTTGAATACCTCCTGTGACTTGGAGATCACTCCTTCAAGAGTCAGCCCATTCATTTTTTTTTTTTTTTTTTTTTGTGAGGAAGACCAGCCCTGAGCTAACATCCATTGCTAATCTTCCTCTTTTTGCTGAGGAAGACTGGCCCTGGGCTAACATCCGTGCCCATCTTCCTCCACTTTATATGGGACGCCGCCACGGCATGGCTGACACACAGTGCGTCCGCGGGCGCCCGGGATCCGAACTCGCGAACCCCGGGCTGCTAAGCGCGAACTAAACCGCTGCGCCACCGGGCCGGCCCCATCATTCATTTTTAACAATAGTGAAAAAAACCAAATCTGCCTTTCTATTCCTTCTACTTTTGGTCCTCACCAAAGACAAGATGCAGAACCCCACAGATGTCCTTCAGTATGCACTCCCTTGATTAATATGTCTTTGCCATTGCTCATATGCATGACACAAAGTCCCCAATATTGGGGTCACTCCACCTGTACTCCCACCTGTCAGCATGCCACCTTCGTGAGCACAATTCTTCACCTACAGTTTGGTAGTTACATTCTACCAGAGCAGCTTCAGATCACACTGACTGTCGGGGTTGAGTGGCTTTTTTGTTTCTGCCAGTAACACGACACTCTGATGAATGCTAAGTTTGCACCTCATTCCTTGATTTCCCACACTCCATATCAATCCATCAATAAGCTCAGTAGCCCTACCTCCCAAAGAGCTCCTGAGTAAGGGGGTTCTTTCCAACTTCACTGTTGTCTTACTCTTCCAGGTCACTCTCACCTCTTGCCCAAATTACTAGCATCCCTGCTTCCACTCTTACTCCCCTTCTAAACAGAATAACCCTACGAAAACTTACATTCAATCATGTCACTCACCTGCTTTATAATCTCCAATGACCTCACCTTGTCCTTAAATAAAAAGCCAAATTCCTCACCACAGCTGACGAGGCCCCCACACTGTCTGGCTCTTGCTTCCCCTCAGCAATTCAGCCCCTACCACACTGGTACGGAGGGCTAAGACTGTTCAGCTCTGACAGTTTTCCTATATCTAGCTCCTTCTTGGTAACTCAGGTCTCAGCTAAAATGGCAACTCTAAGTGAGGCCTTCCCCAATCTCACAATATAAGTTGCTGTCCCTCCCCCCAACTATTATTACATCCCTCTGTTGTATGTTCATCACAGCACTTCACACTACATGAAAATATCTTAAATGGTTACTTTCTATTATCTGTCTTCCTCCTGTTGGAATATAAGCTCTAAAAGAATGGTGCCTGGTACACAATAGGTGCTCAATAATTATTTGCTGAATGAGGTAGGCAGAGACTTTGTTTTAATCAATGATGTATGTCCAGGCCTAGAGCAGTACCACCCAATAGAAATATAACGTGAGCCACATACACAATTTTAAATTTGCTAGTAGCCACATTAAAAAAGTAAAGCAGAAACAGGTCAAATTGATTTGAGTAATTATTTTATTTTACCAAATATATTCAAAATGTCATTTAAAAATGTAATACAAAAATTATTAATGAGACATTTTACATTCTTTTCTTTATATCGAGCCTTTGAAATGCAGCATGTATTTTCTATTTATAAACACCTCAATTCAGACTAGCCACATTTCAAGTGCTCAATAGTCACATGTGGCTCGTGGCTGCCTTATTGGAGAGCACACCTCTAGAAAGGTTTCCGGCACCTAGAAAGTGGTCACCAAGTACTGGCTGAATCAATGAGTGAACTAAAACCTCTGAGTCAAGAACTTCTGTTAAGCCACTCCTCCACACTCCATACTCATATCATTTGTTGGTTAGTTGATTAGTTGGTTGGTTGGTTGGTTGGTTTTGGTAATCTAAATGCAACACTGCCTTTATTGCTATCAAGTGTGATTTTTTTAACATGCAACTTTGGATCCAGCCTTCCAAGATTATTGATTCTATCATCTTACATATTTGCTAATCCTCCCCATTTCGTGTCATGGTCAAATATGGTGACCATACCATCTATATTGAGAAAAGCTTGGGCAGGCCTGATCTAAGGCAGATTTCTCTTTTTTTTCATTGTGGTAACACTGGTTTATAACACTGTATAAATTTCAGGTGTACATCCTTATACTTCTATTTCTGCATAGATTACATCATGTTCACCCCCCAAATACTAATTACAATCCATCACCACACACATGTGAAAGGCAGATTTCTGCAGGATGCCTTGCACTGATCCATTAGCCATCCATCTTTCAAGTTCCTCCACCCTCTACACATCTAACTGAACAATCCCATACCTCTAATTTCTCTAATTTTCTCACAAGGACATCATTTGCAGATTGGGAATCAAGCAATGCCTGAAGAAGTCCATGGCTCAGTTTAGTACCTAATATTATTCCCATTTACTTGTTCTATTCTACAAATACACTGTCATCTCTATGTACCTGAATAGATTCTTAAAAAAAAGAAACTAGCAGTGTATATAACTAAATAATAATACAAATCTCTGGCATTTGTGGATTTAACATTCTTAATTTCAACTGTTCCCTATCAACCTATACGGTAGTTCTCTGACTTGTAGGCAGCAAAAAACCAGTGGGTGAAAGGGAATCATTTAGCTGATGAGGAAAGCTGGCTGATGCCCTAGCTTCCCCATTTCAATTTGTGTTGTGGTTCTCTAGTCTTCAACTACATAGTAACTCTATAAGTTTGAAAAGTGAAATTTGTTTATAGTGAGAAATGATCTCAAAAAAGAACCTAGAACACTGTTGGTGACAAAGAGAAAAGTAAAAGTGAATATGAATTGAATAATTTTCATCAAAAACAAGTAAGCAAAGAACACTAATAAAAAGTGAAGTGTTGGGTTCAGCAATGACTCAGGGTTATATTATAGAACATTTACTCTGTGCCAGGCACTATGCACTCCTTCACTTAATCCTCTCTAAAAAACTTTCGATATAAATCCTACTGTTGTCATCCCCATTTTAACCCTGAGTTATCCTAAATAAAACATGAACTTTCATATCTCTCTGTCGCCTGAGAGTAGACAAACCCAGTTCCTGTTTTATCACTTTCTACCACCAATGTGTTTCCCAAATCGTGGCCTGCAAACCACCTATATCCGGGTCACCAGGACACATCTTTAAAGTGCAATTTCCGAGGCCCTACAATATTCTTAGAGAATCAGACCCTTTGGGGATGAGACTTGTGAATCTTCATATTGAACAAGCTCCCTGAGTGATTCCAATGTACATTAGTCTGTAAACTACTGTCCCAGGGTCTACCTTACAAGATACTGTAAAATAAAGAAGGGCTCTTCTGGAAGTGTTGGGTGTTCCCACTTAACATACATCAGAATCACATGAAGAAAATCTTCAAAATAAAAACTCCTAGGTCACACTCCAGATGGTACAAATTAGGATCTCTTGGTGTTACACCTGGCAATATGTATTTTTAACACAAATTCTCCTGGCTCTTAAGAAGCAGCAGGCCAGACCCCAATCAGCTGGTGAACATTTGGTACTCGGCGTAAGTCCCTGTCTAGTTCATGTGGTCAAAATTCTGCAAATTTGATGCTAGTATCAGTAAATCAGAATTTGTGGTTGCATAATTTTACAGAAAACATAATATGTGGTAACTTGCTCTTGAGATGTTCCTTTCCCTATATGGAAGAAAATATTTTCTCAACCCAAAAATTTGAAAAAGAAATAATAAGCAGTTCTGGGAAGACAAGTAGGTATAAATGATACAACCCTAAATAATCAGCAACTCTGAGGTTATCTGGTTGATTCCCTGGTTTCCAATGGGAGAAGCCCTTTCATCATTCAGTCTCTAAATATTATACAGGCGATGGCATTTTTGGAATTTTTATTCATGATTTCCACTCATCAAATACAAGATATTTTCTCTCATGCAAGAGCCACTCCTCCTAGAATTCCTAGTACGATCTGCTTATGAGGCCCCACGTAATCCAACTCAACAGGACATCCAGGTGATAACAAAGAAAATGTGTGAATCTTGGCAGTGAGGAACTAATACTGATCAGCTGCCAATTGACTCATAAACTGGTCCACAAAATGTAAGCACAGAGCTATTTTTGAAGAGGTCAGCAACCCAACTAGCAGAAAGGAATAAACCATCTGGATTAATAAGAAAATAATGCCTGGAGTCTGGATTAATACAAAAATAATGCCTAAACAAGTAATTAAAACATTTAGAAAGGGACTCTGCTCCACCATGTATCAGTGGAAGTGCAGGTCCCTCTGGAAACACCCCAGACATAGCATATTGTATCAGTATCTATTGAAGGCCTTTTATGTAGTATCCTGTGGAGAAAACCCAGACCCAAAGAAATAACAGGCAAAATAAGGCTGCATTTGGCCACGAGATAGCAGCAGGGACCAGGCAGGGATAGCTGCATCCAGCCCTCAGACACAGGGTCCTGTACATTGGCTGCTGAAAGTCAGTAGGGTCAAGAGTCACAGACCCTAAGAATTGGAAGTCTGAGCTCATCAGAACAAGCCCATCCTTTGTGTTTCAACAGAAAGCACAACAAAGGAAGCCCAGCTTTAAGAGGAAAGACAGTGTGGCTGACACAGGTCCTCTACATATTGGGAGAGGAGGCCCTTGTGCTTTTGAAATGAGCCTAGGAGTAACAGTTCTCCAAATAGCAGAGTCAAGTCAGCTGGGGAGAGTGGAAGATGTGAGCAGAAGTGGAGATGTAATGAAAGCAAAATACATATGTAGTAGAAGCCCTGTCAACTATCAACTCACCATGTTAACCGACATTCCCCATTCCCTCTCTAAAACCTACAGATGAACACCAGGACATGCTGAATGTCTGTAGCTAATAAGCTACTCCTCAACATTCCTGGACACCTCCACTTCTACCAGTTATGCTACCAAGAGGCTCAAAATGTCTATGCCAGTGTACCTATTATTATAAGCAGACAATTTGTTTAAATGTATAAAAATGATGAAATAGGAGAACTCGAACAGAGCTGTTTCCATAAAAACTAAACTGCATTGAGAGGACATAATAAAATGAGCTCTTTCTTTAAAAAGTTGCTGTGGAATTAGGGGTAGGTTTAACAACTGATAAAGATTGAGAATATTGTAAAAATCTAGAAAAGAGTATCGACATCCTTGTTCTGCTTTAAAGGAACCAAACAAGGAAAATGGAGAAGATACTTTGCAAGTTTGGTTTACACAAGAAAGATGACTCAGAACTCTAATTAGTAGACCCATACTCAGAGGAAAGGCCCAAGTGCTGCATGAAAAATAAAAGAACTCAGTGCGCAAGAAGAAAACAAAAATTGACCATGATCCCATTACCCAGAGTCAACCACTACTAACATTTTCGTGTATATCTTTATTATATATAAATTTATTTACTTATTTTATATATTTTTAAATAAATTTATAACAATAAAAAGTAGATATGCAAATATGTGTGGGTATATTTATATATATGTGTGTGCGCATATATATATTATATATGCATATACTATTTTTTATTGTTTAAAATGCTGCTTTATAATGTATTTTTCCTTAATAAATCATGATCTTTTTTGATGTCAAGAAATATTTATCTACAATACCATTTTAAGAGCCTTGTAGCATTCCATCTTATGGACACACCATAATTGATTTAGTAAATCCCTTTTGTTGGACTTCTAAGTTGATTCCCATTTTTATCTGTTACAAGCAATGCTGCCACCATTGTGCACAGCCTCCACTATTTCCCCAGGACATATTCTGATGGTTGTAATTTGATACACCAGATAGGAACTTTCAGCTCTGCTCTTTGTGGTTCTTAAAAGGGTCATTGAGGCTGCAAGGCAGATATTGGGATGGAGCACAGCAAACTCTGCGCCAGTCCTGTACTAAGGGCAGAAGCAGATCCTTAATTTTTTCTCTAATTATCCACAAAACGGAACATGAGCCCTATTTTCCAAGTACTTGGAGTTCTTGAAATAGAAGTTTCTTAAGTATGCATCTATGAAATTTTTTTGCTTTTTTTAATACAATCTCAGCAAATTCAGTACCATCCCTACTCTGATCTCTTAACATTCTTGAGTCCCCTCCCATGGGGTGCTAATGGTAGTTCCATTGTACAAGTGTTTTGTGGCTTCATCCTCAAGAAACTTAGGATGGGTCCACATACGCGTAATTTAGGGGGACATTTGTCATTGTCTTGGCTGCACAGCATCTCAACCCCTTTCCTATGCCTCATGAATCCCTCATCTTACCTCTCCAGACACTCACCCTGCCAGCTGACACTCACCAAACAGCTGAGGTGTGCCAGCGTAGGCATGGTCAGAAAGATACACTTGCCTGGATCTACACCTGTTGCCAGCACACAATTGTTCTACAGAACCTCCCCGCTGTCCTGCTCATTTCCTGAGCCTCATGGCAACTCTGTTAGCTACAACTATTTTTCCAATGAATTCCTTGTTGCAAGAGTCCATCTCTGCTGCTTGTAACTTAGAAGCCTGACTGAAACAGTAATGCCTAAGATAATCCATAGATGATGTATGCCATAATTGTGCAATATGAAGGCCCCAGAGCGAGATGGCCCATTTAATAAAGGCCAAACTCATGCTTTGCAATATCCTGATATTTTGTACAACTGATGAGAGAGGACCAATGTGAGAATTTAACCTACTAGCAAGGTAGTTAAAGTATATTTTCTCTTGGTGCACTTATCAGCACATTTATTAAATATAGAAGTTATTTCCTCCCTGTGACAGTTTGGTCTTGATATACATACAAATCAAGGAAGTCTTTGATGCCCAGTGTGAGGACTGACTACATATTATACACTAAAGAAACTTTAGAGATTACCTAGTCCAGGGGTCAGCAAACGTTTTCTGTAAAAGGCCAGGTAGTAAATATTTTAAGGTTTGTGGGCCACAAACAACCTCGGTCACATATTTTTCTTTTTTTTTTTAATGATCCTTTAAAAATATAAAAATCACTGGAGGCCTCACACTTCCTGATTTCAAAACTTATTACAGAGCTACAATAGTCAAAACAGTGTGGTACTGGCACAAAGACAGATATATAGACCAAAACAATGGAACAGAATAGAGAGCCCAGGAATAAACCCTCCTTTATATGGTCAAAATTATTTTGGACACACATGCTAAGACAATTCAATGGGGAAAGGACAGTCTTTCAACAAATGGTGCTGGGAAAACTGAATATCCAAAAGAATGAAGCTGGACCATTACCTTACACCATATATAAAAATTAACTCCAAATGGATCAAAGACCTAAATGTAAGAGATAAAACTGTAAAATTCTTAGAAGAAAACATAGGAGAAAAGCTTCATAACATTGGATTTGATAATGATTTCTTGGATATGATACCAAAAGCACAGTCAACAAAAGAAAAAATTAATAAATTGGGTTGGGCTACATCAAAATTAAAAACTTGTGTGCACCGAAGGACACAATCAACAGAGTGAAAAGGCACACCACCAAATGGGAGAAAGTATTTGCAAATCACGTACCTGATAAAAGTTAATATCCAGACTGTATAAAGAACTCCTACAATTCAACAACCTAAAAAACAACCTATTAAAAATCAGACAAAGGACTTGAAGAGAATTTCGCTAGACTAAGTAAGAAAAAAAAGAGGGAAGACATAAAGAAATAAAATCAGAAATGAAAGAGACATCACAACTGATACCACAGAAATATAGAGGATCAGAAGGGAATACTACAAACAACTATACACCAACAAATCGGATAACCTAGAAGAAATGGATAAATTCCTAGACATACACAACCTCCCCCAAGACTGAATCGCAAAGAAACAGAAAATCTGAACAGAACAATAATAAGTAAGGAGATTAATCAGTAACCGAAAATCTCCCAACACAGAAAAGCCCAGGAAAAAATGCTTTCACTAGTGAATTCTATTGAACATTTAAAGAAGAATTAATACCAATCCTTCTCAAACTCTTCCAAAAACTGGGAGAGGAGGGAACACACCCAAGGCCAGCATTACTCTGATACCAAAGGCAGATAAGGACACTACAAGAAAAGAAAAACCACAATGGGATATCACCTCATACCTGTTAGAATGTCTGTCATCAAAAAGACAAGAGATAACAAGTGTTGATGAGGATGTGGAGAAAAGAGAAGCCTTGTGGGAATGCAAACTGGTGCAGCCACTATGGAAAACAGCATGGAGGGTCCTCAAAAACTTAAAAATAGGACTACCATATGATCCAGCAATCCCACTTCTGAGTATACATCCAAAGGAAATGAAATCAAGATCTCGAAGAGATAGCTGCACCCCCATGTTCATTGCAGCATTATTCACAATAGCCAAGACATGAAAACAACATGTCAATGGATAAATGAATAAAGAAAATGTGATATATATATATATATATATATATATATATACACACACACACATATACATATGTGTGTATACATATACACACACACAATGGAACATTATTCAGCCATAAGAAAGAAGGAAATCCTGCCATTTGCAACATGGATGAACCCTGACAACACTATGCTAAGTAAAATAAGTCAGACAGAGAAAGACATATTACTATATGATATCACTTATATGTGTAATGTAAAAAAATCCAAATTCACAGAAACAGAGACTAGAACAACAGTTACCAGGGACTGGGGGTTGGGGGAAATGGGGAGATATTGGTCAAAGGGCACAAACTTCCAGGTAAAAGATGACTAAGTTCTGGTAATTTCATGCATAGCATGGTGATTACAGTTAATAATACAGTATTATATACTTGAAAGTTGCTAAGAGAGTAGATCTTAAATGTTCTCACCACAAAAAAGAAATGGTAATTACGTGACATGATGGAGGTGTTATCTAAAGCTATGGTGGTAATCATTTTGCAATATATAAGTGTATCAAATCAACACGTTGTACACCTTAAACTTACACAATATTATATGCCAATTATATCTCAATAAAGTTTAAAAAATAAAAAAGAAAGCAAATTCTCAAAGAGATATTTGTACACCCACGTTCATAGCAGCATTATTCACAATAGTCAAAAGGTAGAAGCAACCCAAGTGTCCATTGACAGATGAATGGATAAACAAAATATGGTAAATATACACAAAGGAATATTTTTCAGCCTTACAAAGAAAAAAAATTCTGACATATGCTACAACATGAATGAAGCTTAAAGACACTATCCTAAGTGAAACAAGCCAGTCACAAAAAGACAAATTCTGTGTGATTCCATTTATATGAGATACCTAGAGTAGTCAAATTCACAGACACAGAAGTAGAATGGGGGTTGACAAGGGCTGGGGGGGGCGGGGGGAATGGAGAGTTATTGTTTAATGGGTATAGAGTTTCAATGAAAAGAGTTCTGGAGATGGATGGTGGTGATGGTTGCACAACAATGTGAATGTACTTATGCCACTGAACTGTACACTTAAAAATGGTTAAGACAGTAAATTTTATATTATGTATATTTTACCACAATAAAAAAACTTACATATAATATATCTTTATAAATATACAAAATAAAAATATATAAATAAATAAATATATACATATATATAAAATTCTTAGTTCAGAAACCAAACAAAAACAGTCCTCAGACCCAAATTAGCCTACAGGCTGCAATTAGCTGGCCCCTGATCTAGCCCAGCGATCTCCAAAGAGGGTTCTAAGGAACCCTAGAAAGAAGCTGTATGTCTGGAGCTGCCAGGCAGCTCTTGTGAAAGGTCTGTAGGGAGGGGGGTCTAGGCTCCCTACCCTTGCTTCAAACAGAGCAGCTTCTCTCTTACCTGGAGTTCTATAGGCTTGATTTGATGAAAGATCTCTACCGCTTGAACAGGTTTGGAAAACCACTGCCTAATCTACCTTCCTCATGTTATAGAAGATGAAACAAAGGACCAGAGATGGCAAGTGAGAAGTCCAGCAGAGTTGGGACCAGAACCTAAGTCCTTAGACTGTGAGCTCAGTGCTTGTCCTTTATACCACCTGGCCTCGAGGAAGGCCACTCGCCACTAACATAGTAGACTCTTGCTTACACTCAACAGAGCCCCTTAGATTAATGACTTAGATCCCAATAAATTCAAGTGATTTACTCAGCACTTCTTTGTGCCCAGAAAGTAAGAGAAAAGTACAAGGCAGGATCCTGCTCTGTGGTAGGCAGCATAATAGCCCCTCCAAAGATCTCCTAGTCCTAGTCCCTGGAACCTGTGAGTACGTTACATTACATAACAAAAGAGACTTTCCAGATGTTACTAAGGTTAAAAACCTTGACACAGTGAGATCATCCTGGATTATATAGGTTGGCCCAATCTAATCATGTGAATCCCTAAAAACAAAGAAATTTTCCCAGCTGTAGTCAGTCAAAAGGAGATGTGACTACTGAAGAATGGTCAGAGAGATGGAATGTTGCAGGCTTTGAAAATGGAGGAAGGGAGCCATGAACCAAGAAACCTGGACAGCAAGAAAAGGCAAGGAAACAGGTTCTTCCTTAGAGCCTCCAGAAAGAATCACAGGCTTGCCAAAACCTTAATTTTAGCCCAGTGAGACCTACGTCAGACTTCTAACTTAACAGCACTGTAAGTTAAAAAATGTGTGTTGTTTTAAGCCACGAAGTGTGTAGTAATTTATTAGGGCAGCCACAAGAAATTTATACAAGCTTTCAAATACACACAAAACAGCTTATTTATCCTGCAGCTTGTGGTCAATGAGGAGCATCTGCTCACCTGACCTTTCCATCTTCTCCTCTAATAAGTATATTAGCCCCTTGGACACCCAGCCCTACCCAGAAGGCCTGGAAATCAAAATATGAGCCAATCTGGAGATTTCCCAGGGCAAAAAGTAATAACAATAGGATTAAAAAATGAAAACCACCTCTATAGATAATAGTCATTGAGCTTGACAAGTATTTCAAAAGCTGAAAGAAAAAAATATTAACTCACTATATGTGTCCCTACATTCTGGAGACTTGATGGGCAAAGTCAAAGGTATACTGTGTGTGTGTGTGTGTGTGTGTGTGTGTCAGACAGAGGATAGAGAGATCAGTTCAGCCAGTTCTTTCACTACTTTGACTTGGCACTTCATTCTAGATCAGAGGTCAGTAAACTATCACCCTCAGGCCAAATCAGGCCTGTTGCCTGGTTTTGTAAATAAAGTTTTATTGGAACACAGGCCCATTCATTCATTTATGTATTGTCTATGGCAACTTGGCCCCTACAATGGCAGAACTGAGCAGTTGTGACAGACACTGTAAGGCCCGAAAGGCTTGAAAATATTTATTACCTAGCTCTTTAGAAAAAGTTTATTGACCCCTGCAGATTGGCTGGGACACCCCCATGAAAACTGGAGAAAAAGGATCTCTGAGTAAGAAGAGTTCACAAGCTCACAAGAGACTCCGTTCCCCCCTGTGCAGCCATGATATGAGGGGCCATGTGTGTCTTTCCTCCTGTAGTGGTTTTGTGACTCACATCTACTGACCCTGTTCAGTGAAGCTGAGAAAGGCAACCACATAACCCAAGGAAATCCAGCTGTGGCAATCCAGCTACACCTTCCTTTGAGTCCACTGCCCCAGCATGCAAGCAGCCTCATTTGATCCGTTTCTTCTAATCCACAAGTCCCCAACCCTTTCTACCATATTTTTTTAAATATTACACTAATGTACTTTTCATTACCCATAAATCATGTTGCCCTGCCACTCTCCACCCACAGAATCAATGGCCTTTGTTGTTTCAGGGAAAGAAGCAGCACAACCTTGAACCAAGAAATCCTTTTTTTTTCTTCGCTTGTGTTTTACATCAGATTTTTCAAGTCAGAGCGAAACCATTGTCTTAGAAGTCAGTTTTTTTGAAAGAGAAAAAAATATCATTTCTATTCAAAAATCATCTTTGTACATATTAAGAACAACGTTCAGCAGACTAAGCATAGAGTTTCAGCATGAGCCACAGTGTATACAGAGGGTATGATGTAAGGGCAATTCCTCTCATACAGAAGGAGAAGGAGGTAGACTTTCCATCCAGCTCTTCACCTACCAGAAGCTTGGCCCTGGAAGAGTGGGGAGAGTGAGGTGGCAAAAATTCCAGACCGGTAGAGAAAGAAGCCAAAAATATTTAGGCCAAGGATTTAATCAATCACACTCACATAATGAACCTTCCATAAAAAGTCTAAATGATGGGGTTCAGAGAGTTTCCAGATTGGTTGAACACGTGGAGGTGCTGGGTGGGTACTGTGCTAGAAGAGAGCTGGAAGCTGTGTACCCATTCCCACATACCTCGCCCTATGCACCTCTTCTTTCTGGCTGTTCATCTGTATCCTTTACTATACCCTTTATAATAAACCAGTAAATGCAAAAAAAATATTTAGGCTGGTGCCCTAATTTCTCCCTCCCTCCATTGCTCCCCCAACATGGGCATGCACATGCGCATGCACACACACACTCGGTCCATATAGTTCAGGAGCAGTAGAACATCACTGGAAGAGGGAAATGCCTAAGTAGATGGGCCAGCATTAATATCCTCTTGTTTCCCCACAGGCTACACCTGACATGGGGACATCTATAAGTTCCCTAGTAGTCCTGTCGTGGACAAGAAAGAAGGTAGCTGAGCATTAAGAATGTGTTGCTAAGGGGTTGCCTGGCATGTGGCAGAAGAATCCTATAACAGAAGCTGAAAAGTAGGCCACCTAAAGCCAGGTTCTGGTGGGAGTTCCTGGCTAAGACTCAGAGGGTCTACAGCAGCGAGAGGCAGAGTGGAAGATACTAAACCTAGGGGCTACCACCAGGCACTGCTTGCACCCAGCCAGAGCATCATGAGACACTCCAACCAAAGACACCTGCCACTGACAATCTGCTACTAAGCAGAAGCTAACTCCGAAGAAGGAGATAAGCTGCACCTCAAAGACGGGTCAACAGAAGCCAGTAGAGAAGGATAATACATGTACAAAACATCCTGCCCCTACTATGACAATGTTATGTAAGCCTTTCCCTGTGCCCAAATGTCACCCAGGGAGGAGAAGAGAGGCTGAGAGGAGAAAGCCTGAAAGAAAATGCTTAAACCCACAGAATCTGAGCTTAGTTGAAAATATTGCTTTAAATCAGGAACCAATTTCACTGAAGTGGGCAAATTGAACTTCTTTTTGGTTACTCTATACAAACAGGGCTCCAGAACAAGACAATATCAATTACAAAAATAATCTCCATGGTGACAGATGTTAACTAGACTTATTGTGGTGATCATTTCGCAATATAAACAAATATTAAATCATGATGTTGTACACCCGAAACTAACATGATGTTATATGTCAATTATATCTCAATTTAAAAAATAAAAATAAAGTCTCCACATTTTGAGTATGATTTGAGGATGGTGGGTGGGTTTCCAGATACCCCACCCTCACTTCTTACCCCCGCCCCTACCCCACACATGTGTTTCAATCCACTTTAACACCAGGAGAGAAAGACTCCTCCCCCTAGAGAGAAGAGGAAGGGAATGCTGATGAATTTACGCAAGGGGAAGAGCATGTGTTCTCACCCTAGTGCTTGGATCTGACTGCCCTGGAAGCAAGGAAGTAGGTCAAAGGCCCTGGGCAGCATTCCTGCCTGCATACCCAGCAGCAGAGAATTGGAGGTGGGGAGGGAGCCTCCTGTGATTGAGTGAGGCTCACTGCTAATGCTAGTTTTCCAATCTATGGGTTCCATGATTTCAGATGAAACCAGCACTCCCCATCTCCACAGGACCCACTTTCAGCCTCACCACATAACCACATCACATCAGTGGCCCCTGAGAAGCCACTGACTGCAGCATGATGCTCCCTCTCTGTGAGGACACAAAGCAGGGTGCAGGACGGAGGCGTGTGGCTGCACAGCTATAGTATTTCCCCAAAACTGGAATTAATTATCGTACTTGCTCCTCTGTCCCTCTTAGATCTGCAAAGCGTAGGTCACAGCGACTTTGTTTTTATTGGCCTACCACATATTGAAACCATTCCTGCATATTGATACTGAATATCTCAGCCAAAACCTTGCAAAAATTACTTACTGTGCAGCATAACAGAACGACTTTCTAAAGTTAAACGTCTTGGGATATTTTATCTTTTCAAGTACATACCAAAAGCAATTAAGTTCAAACTATGGAATACAGTCTTTGCCAGTTTCCATTCTTGACACATATGTATCTGTGCTTATAAGTTCAAAGACCTTTCCAAGGATCAAATCTCCAGCTTTAATTTTCTCTTTGCGAGTGAAAAACAGTCCTGCATCCTTCCTTAAATTATCTGCAAGGAAGTCTGTAGCGTGAGGCCTCTACCCAAGACACCTCTAATGTGGCCTGAAAAGACAGAACCGATTGCTGTCCTCCCCTCTCCAGCAGCCTACAGGAGGTAGCACAATTGGTTGAAAAGTTTAAAAATGCAGTCACAGAGAGCTCTAAGCAGGAGAGAAGTATAGTAGCCCTCTGTCAAAGAACCAGCCTAATGTCTGGGCTTTTACTCCACTGACCCAAATCACAGGGCAGTTCTAGCATTCACAGCGGCCTCATTCTTCCTGCTGTTTTCTTCTTCCCTGTCCTGGCTCCTCATACTCAATTACCCTGACTCCAGAGAATTCTACCATTACTCTCATGCCCCCACTTTCTGGGTTCTTAAGGTCTTACACAACACCTTCATTTTCTCCTTACTTCTCTGAGGGCCACACTTCCTCTCTTCCTCTTCTTTCCCCTCAAACATGAAGGTCTTTGCACATGGGATTTGCACATGGAGCTGAGTGATACATCCTGAATGTGCCAGAAAACCTGTTGCAATTCTCCACCCCACCACCTACCTCAAGTTTATCTTTCAGCACTAGTTTTCAAATTACAGTCATTCCTCATTAACAAATTCCATATTTGCAGATTCACCTACTTAACCAAAATTTATTTGTAACCTTCAAATCAGTACTCACAAGCACCTCCATGGTCATTCATGGACATACACAGAACAGCAAAAACTTTGAGTTGTCTGGCACACACAATCCCAGCTGAGGTTGAACAAGGCGACACTGTGCCTTCTTGTTTCAGCTATCAGACTGTAAAGAAGTGTCTTTTTTGCAGTCTATTTAAGTGCTGTGTTTTTTGCATTTTTGTGACTTTTGTTGGTGATTTTGCTGTTTAAAATGGCCCCCAAGCCTAGGGCTGAAGCACTGTCTAGTGTTCCTGAGCACAGGAAAGCTGTGATGTGCCTTACGGAGAAAATACGTGTGTTAGATAAGCTTCGTTCAGGCACAAGTCATGAGTTCAATGAGTTCAATGCTAACGAATCAACAATATATATTAAACAAAGTGTCTTTAAACAGAAACATACACAAAACAAGGTTATGTATTCACCAGTTGTGACAAGCTCACAGGAATGCAACCCTGTATTTCCCTTAAGAGCGGTGGTTCAGTATTTGCTAACTCTGTTCACAGAGACTTTATAGAACGTAACTACCACGAATAACAAGAAAGGACTGTAAACACAACAGAGAAGTCAAAAAGAGATTTTCAGCATTACACATGCTGAACAAAAATACCTTCTTCCTCGGAAGCATATTTTCAGAAATTTGGCTTTATCTATGGATGAGGTGGATGCTTCTTCACTCTCTGACATTAGCCTCAGGAGTACCCCAACTCCAGACTCCATCGTAAGTCTTCCCCCTCCTCCCTCCACAGACTCAAGGTTCTCCTCTCTGAGGAGCCTTCCACACTTGCCTCAATTCCTATAGGAAGCCTAAGTCTCTTCAATCCCCTAGATATTGCCCTTATGAAACCCCAATGCTAGCCATGATGTAATGGAAACGGATATTGTTTATACCCATTTATGTTTCTGCCACTTTTGTCTTGATGCGTATTTCATTGGCCCCATCTCCTCCTTGGTTTATGACTCTCCTATTTCCTTCAAAAGGCTCACAGTGCCTGCTAGAGAGCTTTTTATTTTTGTGGCTGCAAAAAAAAATTGAGTTGATTAAACAGAAATGCTCACTGGCTCCAAACTTTCCTGCTCCTTGTGTAGATGCCTTCTATTATTTCATCTTACTCCACGTAGGCTAAAACATCATCAATTGTGCTCCCTCTGTCCCTCAATCTGACTTGTATATTTAAAGGGAAAGACTTTATTCAAGCACAGCACATGAAAATGTCAAAAACCATATGTTTCAGGTTCTGCCATGAGAATCATCACACAAGCATCACTGTGATTGCTGCAAGAAACTCAACGATTCTAATCAGGTCATGAGTTTGCAACTAGCTAACTTGTGGATATAAATAACCTGGACAACATTCTTCAGGGTTTTTGTACTGTCTCAAATGCTTTGATTTTTGGGGGCTTTTTTTTTTAGTTTATTTGTTTTACGTATTTGAGTTTGCGGGGGGGGTGGTTATTGAGGTAACACTGGTTTTTAGCATTATATAAACTTCAGGTGTACATCATTATACTTCAAATTCTGTAGAGACTACATCATGTTCACCACCAAAAGTCTAGTTGCCATCCTTCACCATAAACATGGGTCCCTTTATCCCTTTCGCCCTCCTCACATCCCCCTTCCCGCCTGATAACTACCAATCTTTTCTCTGTAACTATGTGTGTTATTTGTTGTCATTGTTTTATCTTCCATATATGAGTGAAATCATACAGTATTTGGCTTTCTCCATCTGACTTATTTCACTTAGCATAACACCCTCAAGGTCGACCCATGTTGTCACAAATGGCAAGATTTCATCTTTTTTATGGCTGAATAGTATTCTATGTATTTATATGGCTGAATATATATATATATATATATATATATATATATATATATATATATATACACCATATCGTCTTTATCCATTCATCCACTGATGGGCACTTAGGTTGTTTCCAAGTCTTGACTAGTACAAATAATGCTGACATGTATATAGAGGTGTATATATATTTTCGAATCCGTGTTTTTGTGTTCTTTGGATAAATACCCAGAAGTGGAATAGCTGGATCATATGGTAGTTCTATTTTAATTATTTTTAGAAATCTCCATACTGTTTTCCACAGTGGCTACACCAGATTACATGCCCACCAGCAGTGTACGAGGGTTCCCTTTTCTCCACATCCTCTCCAACACCTGTTATTTCTTGTCTTTTTAATAATAGCCATTCTGATGAGTATGAGGTGATGTCTCATTGTAGTTTTAATTTGCATTTCTCTAATAATTAGTGATGTTGAACATCCTTTCATATGTCTATTGGCCATCTGTATATCTTCTTTGGAAAAATGTCTGTTCAGATCCTTTGCCCAGTTTTTCATTGGGATGTTTGTTTTTATGTTGTTGAGTGGTATGAGTTCTTTACATTTTGGAAATTAACCCCTATCAGATATATGATTTGAAAATATTTCCTTCCAGGTGGTGGGTTGTCTTTTCATTTTGTTGATGGTTTCCTTTGCTGTGCAGAAGCTTTTTAGTTTGATGTAGTCCCATTTGTTTATTTTTTCTTTTGTTTCCCTTGCCTGAGGAGACCTGGTATTCAAAAAGATACTCCTAAGACTGATGTCAAAGAGTGTACTGCCTATGTTTTCTTCTAGGAGTTTTATGGTTTCAGGTCTTACATTCAACTCTAATCTATTTTGAGTTAATTTTTGTGTGTGGCATAAGATAATGGTCTACTTTCACTCCTTAATTCAGTTTTCCCAACACCGTTTATTGAAGAGACTTTCCTTTCTCCACTGTATGCTCTTGGCTCCTTTGTCAAAAATTAGCTATTCATAAATGTGTGGTTTTATTTCTGGGCTCTCAATTCTGTTCCATTGATCTCTGTGTCGGTTTTTGTGCCAGTATCACGCTGTTTTGATTACTACAGCTTTGTAGTATATTCTGAATTCAGGGAGTGTGATTCCTCCAGCTTTGTTCTTTTTTCTCAAGATTGCTTTGGCTATTCACGGTCTTTTGTTGTTTCATGTACATTTTAGGATTTTTTGTTCTATGTCCACTAAAAATGTCTTTGGGATTCTTATTGGTAGCATTGAATCTGTAGATTGCTTTAGGTAATATGGACATTTTAACTATGTTTATTCTTCCATGATCCCAGAATATCTTTCCATTTCTTTACATTGTCTTCAATTTCTTTCAATAACATCTTATAGTTTTAAGTGTATAGGTCTTTCACCTCCTCGGTTAAATTTATTCCTAGGCATTTTATTCTTTTTGTTGTGACTGTAAATGGGACTGTATTCTTGATTTCTCTTTCTGCTACTTTGCTATTAGAGTATAGAAATGCAACTGATTTTTCTAGTTGATTTTGTACCCTGCAACTTTATTGTATTTGTTTATTATTTCTCATAGTTTTTTTGGTGGCTTCTTTAGTGTTTTCTATATATAAAATCATGTTATCTGCAAAGAGTGACAGTTTTACTTCTTCATTTCCAGTGCGGATCCCTTTTATTTCTTTTTCTTGCCTAATTGCTCTGGTGAGGACTTTCAATACTATGTTGAAGAAGAGTGGCAAAAGTGGCCAGTCTTGCTTTGTTTCTGTTCTTAAAGGGATAGCTTTCAGTCTTTCACTATTGAGTACGATGTTAGCTATGGGGTTCTCAGATATGGCCTTTATTATGTTGAGGTACTTTCCTTCTATACCCATTTTATTCAGAGTTGTTATCATAAGTTGAGTGCTGAATCTTGTCAAATGCTTTCTCTGCATCTATTGAGAGGATCGTGTGATTTTTGTTCTTCATTTTGTTAATGTGGTCTATCACTTTGACTGATTTGCAGATGTTGAACCGTGCTTGCATCCCTGAGATAAATCCTACTTGATTGTGGTATATAATCCTTTTACTGTATTGTTGGATTCAGTTTGTTAATATTTTGTTGAGGATTTTTGCATCAATGTTCATCAGTGATATTGGCCTATAATTTTCTTTTTTGTGTCTTGTCCTTGTCTGATTTTGGTATCAGGGTAATGTTAGCCTTGTAAAATGAGTTAGGAAGCATCCCATCCTCTTCAATTTTTTGAAAGAGTTTGAGAAGAATGGGTATTAAATCTTCTTTGAATATTTGGTAGCATTCACCAGAGAAACCATCTGGTCCTGAACTTTTATTTTGGGGGAGGTTTTTGATTACTATTTCAATCTCTTTACTAGTGATTGGTCTATTCAGATTCTCTATTTCTTCTTGATTCAGTTTTGGGAGGTTGTATGATTCTAAGAATTTATCCATTTCTCCTAGGTTATCCAATTTGTTGGCATATAGCTTTTCATAGTATTCTCTTATAATCCTTTGTATTTCTGTGGTATCTGTTGTAATTTCTTCTCTTTCATTTCTGATTTTATTTATTTGAGACTTCTCTCTTTTTTTCTTAGTGAATCTAGCTAAGGGCTTGTCAATTTTATTCATCTTTTCAAAGAACCAGCTCTTAGTTTCATTGATCTTTTCTATTGTCTTTTTCGTCTTTATTTCATTTATTTCCACTCTGACTTTTATTATTTCCTTCCTTCTACTTATTTTTGGCTTCATTGTTCTTTTTCTGGTTACTTTAGGTATAATGTTAGACTGTTTATTTAAGATTTTTCTTGTTTTTTCAGGTAGCCCTGTATTGCTATAAACTTCCATCTTAGTACCACTTTTGCTATATCCCATAGATTTTGGTATGTTGTATTTTCATTTTCATTTGTCTCTAGGTATTTTTTGATTTCTCCTTGATTTCCTCATTGACCCAGTAGTTGTTCATTAGCAATTTGTTTAATCTCCACATATTTGTTACTTTTCCAGTTTTCTTCCTGTAGTGGATTTCTAGTTTCATACCCTTGTGGTTGGAAAAGATGTTTGATATGATTTCAATCTTCTTAAATTTATTGACACTGGTTTTGTGACCTAAAATGTGATCTATCCTGGAAAATGTTCCATGTGCATTTGAAAAAAATGTGTATTCTGCAGTTTGGGGATGCAATGTTCTGTATATATCTATTAAGTCCATCTGGTCTAATGCATCAATTAAGGCCAATGTTTCCTTATTGATCTTCTGTCTAGACAATCTATCCATTGATGCTAGTGGGATGTTCAAGTCCCCTGCTATTATTGTGTTACTGTCAATATCTCCTTTTATGTCTGTAATATTTGTTTTGCGTATTTAGGTGCTCCTATGTTGGGTGCATAGATATTTGCAAATTTTATATCTTCTTATTGGATTGTTCCTTTTATCCTTCTTTATCTCGTTACAGTTTTTGTTTTAAAGTCTATTTTGTCTAATATAAGTATTGCTACCCCAGCTTTCTTTTTATTTCCATTTGCATGGAATATCTTTTTCCATCCCCTCACTTTCAGTCTGTGAGTGTCTTTAAGTCTGAAGTGTGTCTCTTGCATGCAGCATATATATAGGCCTTGTTTTTTTATCCATTCAGTCACCCTATGTCTTTTGATTAGAGCATTTAGTCCATTTACATTTAAAGCAATTATTGATAGATACTTAATACCATTTTGTTACTTTTTTCTGGATTTTTTTTAGTTCTCTGTCCCTTTCTTCTTCTCTTACTCTCTTCTCTTGCGATTTGGTGACTTCCTTTAGTGTTTTGTTTGGGTTCCTTTCTCTTTATTTTTTCTGTATTTATTATAGGTTTTTGTTTTGTGGTAACCATGAGGTTCATATACAATAACTTATGTATGTAGCAATCTATATTAGGTTGATGGTCTGTTAGGTTTGACCTCAGACTAAAAGCACTACGCTTTTACTCTCCCTCAACACGTTTTATGTTTTTGACACCATATTTTGCCTCTTTCAATTTTGTGTATCCCTTACCTTCTTAGTGTCGGTATAGATGATTTTAGTACTTTTGTCTTTTGACCTTCACACTAGCTTTATAGGTGGTTGATCCACTACCTCTACTATACATTTGCCTTTACCAGAGATATTTTTTTCTTTAATAGTTTTCTTATTCCTATTTGTGACCTTTTATTTTCCACTTAAAGAAGTCCCTTTAACACTCTGGTAAGGCCAGTTTAGTGGTGATGAACTCCTTAAGTTTTCGCTTGTTCAGCAAACTCCTTCCTTCCATTCTGAATGATAACCTTGCCACACAGAGTATTCTTGGTTGTAGGTTTTTTTCCTTTCAGCACTTTGACTATATCATGCCACTCCCTTCTAGCCTGTAAGGTTTCTGCTGAAGAGTCAGCTGATAGCCTTATGGGGTTTCCCTTGTATGTAACTTATTGCTTTTCTCTTGCAGCTTTTAAGATTGTCCCTTTATCTTTAATTCTTGACATTTTAATTATAATGTGTTTTGGTGTGGCCCTCTTTGGGTTCATCTTGTTTGGTATCTCTGTGCTTCCTGTACCTGGCTGCCTGTTTTCTTCCTCAGGGTAGGGAAGTTATCAGCTATTATTTCTTCAAGTAAGTTCTCTGCTCCTTTGCCTCTCTTTTCTCCTTCTGGGACACCTATAATGCAAATGTTAGTATACTTGATATTGTCCCAGAGGTCCCTTAAACTATCCTCATTCTTATTAATTCTTTTTCTGTTCAGTTTGGGTGATTTCCTCTACTGTTATCCAGATCACTGATAGACTCTTCTGTGTCACCTACTCTGCTGTTGATTCCTTCTAATGAATTTTTCATTTCAATTACTGTCTTCTTCAGCTGTGATTGGTTCTCTTTTATATTCTCTAATTCTTTGTTGAAGTTCTCACTGTGTTCATCTAGCCTTCTCCTGAGTTCAGCAAGTATCCTTATGACCATTAGTTTGTACTCTTTATCAGGTAGATTGTTTGTCTCTGTTTCATTTAGCTCTTTTTCTGGGGATCTGTCCTGTTCTTTTATGTGGAACATATTCCTTTGTCTCCTCATTTTGCCTACTTCTCTGTGCTTATTTCTATGTATTAGGTAGATCAACTACATCTCCTGATCTTGGACATGTGGTCTTATGTAGGAGATTTCTTATGGGGCTCAGCAGTGTGATCCCTTCTCATCACATGCCAAATGCTCCAGGGGTGTCCCCTGTGTGGGCTGCATGTGCCCTTCTGTTGGGGCAGGGCTGCTATTGCTGTGGGCACACAGGTAAACGGGGCTGGCTCCCAGTGCAGCTGGGTTTGTGGCCCAGGAGTGTGGCTGTTGGTAGCTCACTCTTGGGTGGGGCAAGCCTCAGGTGTGGGCTGGCTATAGGCCCAGGGAGTGCACAATTTCCTCAAGCACCTGAGTGGGAAGGGCGCTAGTGGGCAGGGGTGCTAGTGGCTGGGGCATACACACACACCGGCATGCAAGCTGGCTGTGTGGCACAGGGGTGTGCAACTGCCTGAGGTATGCTGGTGTTGGGCAGGTCCCTGGGGCAGGCTGCCTGTGCTGTTGCCTGGCTATGCTCGATTGCCTGGGGTGCTCTAGTGGATAGGGCAGCCCCTGCACTAGCAGGCTAGAGGGAGGATTCCAAATGACACCTGCCAGTGTCTGGGTCAGCATGGCTGAATTAGGTCACAAAAATGGCTGTTGCCAGTGTCTCAGTTCATTGGGGGGGGGGGTAGCCCAAGCCACCTCCTGCCTCTCTAGGATGTGCTAGGCGCTTATTAAATGAGTCTCTTTTACCAGTGGACTATGAACTTTTCTATCTGGTGTTTTTGTGCTGGCTTCCAGGTCAAGTGAGTCTGTGCATAGGCCCTTTAAGGCCTCCCTGGGCATATTCCCCATTGGTTTTCAAAGCCAAGTGTTTTAGGGTCTTGTCTCTCTTCTGTTGGATCTAAGGACTAGGGTGCCTAATGCGGAACTCAAATCTCCCACTCCTCCAGGGAAAGCTCCGTACCTTTGAGATCACACCTGACCGTGAAGCGCCTTCATCAGCAGGGCTGTATCTCTGCCTCTTCCACCCTGCTCTGTGTTGTCCCTTGTTGAGGAAGTTCTTTTCATCCAGATCTCTCTCAGAGGAAATTGTTCCACAGGTAGTTGTAAGTGTGCTGTGTCCGTGGGAGGAGGCAAGCTCAGAATCTTCCTACACCACCATCTTCCAGAAAGCCTCCCCTCAAATGTTTTGAATTTGTCCCTTCTCCCTCTGTCTTCCTCCCCTGGAGTGCCACTTTAACACTCTATTAACAGTGGCACCTGCTCAAGTCAGATAGGCTTTTAAATTTAGCTTTTACAGCAAATACATGAAGAAGATACAATTGTACCTTAGTCTGTTCAGGCTGCTATAACAGAATACCACAGACTGGGTGGTTCATAAAGAGCAATTTATTTCTCACAGTTCTGGCTGGAAGAATGAGATCAGAGTGCCAACATGGTCAGGTTCTTGTGAAAGCCTGCTTCCTGATTCATAGACGGCCATCTTCTCACTGTGTCCTCACATGGCAGAAGAATAAAAGATTAGAGAGCTCTCTGGAGTGTCTTTTATAAGGGCACTAATCCCTTTCATGAGGGCTCCACTCTGATGACCTAATCACCCCCCAAAGGCCCCATCTCTTAATACCATCACATACATGGGGGTTAGGATTTCAACATACAAACTTTGGGGAAACACAAACATTCAGTCCATAACAATACTATAAAATCACCATTGTGTAACCTCAGTGAATTAAAGTATCCAGGCATTGAGCATCAGTGAATGCTACATCACAAAGAGAAAGAGAATCTCATAATGGAAGAACACAACACCACTGATGAAGTATTCTTACCAAAAAAGAGAAAAAAAACATATCTGAATCAGGCCAAACCTGTAACTCCATTTCCAATTTACAGGAAATAAAAAGACAGAAGAACATGTCAAACTACATCATGGGGATGCTACTAGCAAAATCCAGACTATGGGAAACCTTACAGGTCAAATAACTTGATTTCTTCAAAAGATTAATTGTAAAGAGAAAAAGGAGATAGAGGGAAAATGTATAGATTTAAACAAGAATTAAAACATATCAACCAATTGCAATGTGTGAACCTTATCTGGGTCTTCATTCAAACAAATTGTAAAAAAAAATTATGATATTTATGAGATAATTGGAAAATTAAACACTACATGAATATTTAATGATATTTTTAAAGTATTATTAAATATTTTAGGTATAGTGGCATTATAATTATTTTTAAAAGAAAACAGACCTTCTCTTAGAGATTCATACTTAAATATTTATAGATGAAGTAATATATGGTGGAGAGTTTACTTCAAAGTAATAACGGAGGGAGAAAGTGGATTGGAGTGAGAGTAAGATTAGCAAAAGGCTGTTGTTGGTTGGAGGTAAGTGAACGCACATGTGGCACTCATTATGCCATTATGTATATTTTTAGGCACGTTCAAAATTCTCCATAATGAAAAGATAAAAATAGGCATATACATTGCCACTCTTGCCACCTACTAGCTGTGTGACATCGCCCAGTCCCTCAACCTCTCTGAGTCTGTTTCCTCAGCAAAATGGCCTGCCTGTTAGTATCCCAGTGAGGGTTCCAAGAATTAAGATGGATAAAGCACAAAACATATATCAGGTTAATGAAAAATCTTTATCTTGGGGCCAGCCCAGTGGCGTAGTGGTTAAGTGCGTGCTCTGCTTCAGCAGCCCAGGGTTCACAGTTTCAGATCTCAGGTGCAGACCTACACACCGCTCATCAAGCCATGCTGTGGTGGCGTCCCACATACAAAAGAGAGGAAGATGGGCACAGATGTTAGCTCAGGGACAATCTCCCTCAAGCAAAAAGCAGAAGATTGGCAAATCTCTATCCTTAAACTCTGTATCTCCAGTCCTAATTCCTTATCTGCAACATAAGGCTCTATTTCCAAAAGCTAAGAGATTCTTTCCCAAAGCCAGCAATTTTAAGCAACAGGAATACTTGCCTACTCAAAAGCCATTTTCACTTTCTTCTTTGCTAACAGCCACAATTTTGTTTCCAGTGTTTCCTGCCTCCCCATTTCCTTTGCCAGTGATTGGTTCAGGGGTAGGCCTCCAACTCAGTTCTGGCCACTGAGACATGAGAAGTCTGCTGAGGGTTTCTGGAATAGGATTCTTTGCCCTTTAAAAAAAGATGCACAAGGAAGAAAGAGCCCTCTTCTGCTAGACATAGTCACCTCTGCATGTGATGCCTGGAAGTGCAGCAGCCATCTTGAGACCATGAGAGGAAATAGCCTGAGAGGAATATGCTAAGGATGGCAGAGTAGAAAGAAATAAGGACTCTAGATTCTCAGTGATATTACTGAGCTACTAAGCTGGCCAGTCCTGAATTTCTTGTTATACATCATAATAAGCACCATTACTGTTTAAGCCATTTTGAGTAGGGTATTCTATTACTTGAATTTGAAAGTCTCCTAAATGAAAAAGACTCACTAGAATCACCTGGGAAAGGAGGGCTATCTACACATCTCCCGCCAACCCTCCACCTTCTGCTATTTCTCCATTGAGGACATACTCTCTCCTTCATACCCCTACCCCTTTTTCTCATACCCTGCTCATATTCTGCCATCCCCACTCCCATAAGTGTATATCACATCCGTTATGAGTGTTGGGACAGAAAAAGAGATGAGAACCACTGCAAATGAGCTAAAGGAGATCACAGAAGTATTCTATTTATCTTCTTATCCTCAATGCCTATTCCAACACCTGGCAAAGTTAATAAAGATTTGAATGCAAGCAAGGAAAAAAATGAATCCATAAATGAATGCCCTGCCACCTCTTCAATTTCCCCAATACTTCACAAGTAACCCATTTATGTATCATCTCTTGCCTGAACTATAATGGCCTTTTATTGGTCTCCCCATCTCCAGCCTCTCTCCATCGCAGTGCACCCTCTCCAGTGTCACCAAATTTATCTCCTAAAACAGATCATTCACTACCTTCCTTGAAGGTCTCTAATAACTCATACTCAGCAACAAGATCAAGTCCAAATTCCTTTCATGGAATAAGGTCTCTCTTTATCTGACCACAACCTAACTTTGCTGCTAAATCTCCCAATTCTTTCCTCTCTTCTCTCCCTTTACTCCAACCAACTCTAAGTCCCAACCATACAAGTCCCTGGTAGTGTCCTGCACATCAGTTTCATTCATGCTTCTTACATTGTGTTTTTTCTTTCCATCTCATCTATTTAGCCTAACAAACTCCTGATTATCCTTCATGACCTAGCTCAGATGTCAACTTGTCTCTACTTTTCCAGGCAGAGTTGGTCACGCTTCCTTGGTTTTCCCATAGTCCTTTGACCATAGCTTTGCAATAGCATCTGTTACATCAAATTCTAATTATTTGTTTAAATGTACATCTCTCCTACTAACTAAAGAGTATTCCAGAGACGGAGCTACGTCCTTACTCCATACAATATCTGTTACTGGATAAAAGGTTTTGAATGATGGAAAAGAGGAAGGAAGATATTGGCATTTTTCCAGTTGCTAAGTCTAGAAACCTGGAAGTCATGAATTCCCAGAACAGAAAGGAATGTTACAGATCATTGTGAAAAATCTTTACTTTAAAAGATAAGTAAATTGACTCTTCTTTCATCCCCTTTACACAATTTTTCACCAAATCCTCCTTCAAAATATCTACCAGATTTCCTCCTGCCTCTCCATCCCCACTGGCCCACACCCAGTCCATGTTTACTTACTCATGCTGGGATTGTTGAAAGAGCCCTCAGAGAGGGTCTCCTTTTCTCTCCCCATCTGAGCCATCTTGTACACAACTGGAAGAAACTTTCTAATCTAGTACTTTTAACATGTCACCCCAACCACTCCAAAGAAGTCTCTACAGTTTCCTAGAGGCCTCATTTTTTTCAAGCCAAGCTCCCACCCCACCCCACCCCCACTAGCCTGGCTTTCTAGAGCTCAGTCATCTGGGCCATCCTCTTAGCTCAACTCTTCCCCACACTCCCAGACACACACACACCATGCCCCAGGTGTCTTGAAGTGCCAGCAAAGGTGTCAGTGCACATGCCTGCCTCCAGCCTTCAGCATAGGCCCCAAGACTCTAGCTTGATGTCCTCCTGCTAACCTCTGTTCATTAAAAACCTAGTCCTACTTCAAGGTCCCCCATTACACCTTCCCTCCTTCCCAGCCACAGTCAGATTTATCTTCCCTTTCCCTGAACCCCCATGGCCCTAACACTTACTGCTCTGTCTCCCTCTTAGAATAGAAGAGACTTGCATGCCCCATGAGTTGGCCTCCCCACTTCTTTGCCTGTCACCACCCTACTCTTCCTTTAAGACTCAATACAAAGACCACCAGCCTGTGAACTCAAGAAATAATAATTTGGTGCCTCTGAACTCCTATAGAACTTTGTTGGTACCTTTCTTAAGGCATTTACCACATTTTTTTTTCTACTGCTGGAACTGTTTGCTGCTGTGTTTTATTTTTCTTAATACAGGACAAACTCCTCAAGGGATCTAGTCCTCCACATCTCTGTATCATGTCATCTCAGGTCTCCTCAGCACCCAGTGGAATGCTTTGTAAAGAATAAGTCCTTACTGTAAAATTCTTTATTTGCACATCTCAGTTCCTCTGTGGTTCCCAGCATGCTAAAGGCAGAGACTAAAACAAACACAATTATAGTCTGTGTGTGTGTGTGTGTGTGTGTGTGTGTGAGTGTGTGTTAGAGTGGGGGATGGGAGGAAGAAATTCCAGCATATTTTTGTTTGCAGGCACATGTGTACCCGTCCCCCACGTTGATATCCAGGTGAAATCTTGTTTAAACTGTTCTCAGGGGTAGCCTTGAAGGGGGAAAAGGTTATACAAGATAAGGCAGAGAGGTGAGTCCATTCCCACAAGGTCAGTCTTGGTGACCCCCAGGGAGATTACTGACAGTCTGACCTGGTTTTAGTGTCGAAAGTCCTGCACCCCAAGAAACCCCGAGATCCCGGAAGAACCTGGATGTTGATCACCCTATCCCTAAGCCCAATTTTAGCACCCATGGTCACCTCCTTGTCTCTCTTTTCCTGACTCCTTAAACCACTGTTCATTTGCCAGCACAGGCATGGGGTAAGCACACCCATTTATCATTTATAATAGCCTAGGTCACACCAAACTTTGATAATTCTTTAAACTTCTCAACGCCAAATTAAGCCCTGCTTTGCAAAGTGGGTATTTTAGCTCTCAGTAGAAATTATTTTGGCAGATTAGAAATACTTTTGATATTTGATGTGCTACAGCAAAACATGAGGCAGGCAGGAAATACATTGAGATTATGTCAATTCCCTGAAAACATCATCGAATGGCAACCTATTTTCTCAATCCACCCTCAAATCACATACAAACACAGTTGAGGTAAGGATAATATCAATATGTCATATTTGGCTTTGAGAGCCCATTTTACTCATAAAATATCTCAACTCCTTCCATTTTCATAAGTCTGTCTTATTTTGATGATTTCAGAAACCATATTCTGAACTGTGGTGTTTCCAAGTCAAATTTTTATACAAATTAATCTAAAAATGTTTAGAAACAACTGAACTATATAGAGGGCTTCAAGCCTCCATGATGATTCTTTGGGTGTCCTTATCATTGGTCTGGTGTTTACAACAGAATCTTCAGTGTGGGAATACGTTCTCCTGCATTTCCATTAGTTCCCACAAAGGAATGACAAAGCCCTTTCAACACTTCTTAAAGCTCTCCATTTAGTCCTCTACCATGTCTAATACCACAGAACCAACATCTGAAATGAACTGCTGTGATACCTAGGACCTATAAAACATACTTAATTTGGTAAAACATTCAGTTAATATTCTGGGAGTTTCTACATGCTTTACAGCATGCAAATTGTTCTAAGTGGACTCAAGTAACTGAATTTTTTGCTGGATTAACTGGAGGTTCAGACACCTTCTAAATTCACCATTGCAAGACTCAAAATATGTAACTAACACCATCCATAAAGTTGGTAGAATCAATTATTTTTTAACAGGAAGAAAACCTTAAGTTGTCCCTTCACATCGGCTGTGCCATCAGTCGAACATGCTACATAACTTCTCATAGAAATATGATTTGATATGAGAACATCTGTAACCGTCTGGAACATATTTTTCCCAGGACTTTACTTCGAGCTCTCTATAGATATCAGATGTTCTCCACAGAATCTGTGACACGTCTTAGGATTCTTGAATAAACATCAGTTATGCCTCTGTCTTGAATAGTGTCAATCTGAACTGAAAACCTGCCAGCTTTTTAACATCACCACCAGCAGACTTCTTAATTAATCTGCCGATACTGTGAATAGACATATTAAAATCAAAGTTGTATAAGCCGATCTTCCATATATTTTAGAAACTCACATTAGTTTCCAAAAGATTCAAGATGTGTTTGAGCAAGCAACAATCTGAGAAATACACATGAAGAGCCCTATCTCACCGCTTACATTTGCTAGAGTGTCATTTGTCCCATGACAACTGACAGGGTCCTTTATCAATGGCCTTAAGTCCATTAATCATGCAAAATAAAAATACTTCAGCACAACTTGTTCTATCTTCATGCACTTTTGATTATAAAATGGAAGACTCGTGGTATGATTAATAGTTCCTATTAAATGGGAGTCTTCATCTCCTATACCAGTCTCTCTGACATAAATGTTCTGCCAATTACATCTAAAGATTACAAAAAAGAACATACTTAATTTTAATGAAATTATCTCAGATATGCACAAAGATGTATGCACAAGGATATTCTTCTCAAAGTTGTTTAGTGATTCCAAAAATTTGGAAAGACTTGCACTATAGGGAATAGCTAAATGATTTATAGTATATCCCTACAAAGAAATACTATATTGTTATTAAAATTAATGTGGTAAAAGTATTTTTATTTACTTGGAAGGATGGTTAAGTGGAAAAAAAGGAAATTTGAAAGATAGTATTACACTATAATAGATTTCTGTTTATACATTTTTTCATTACATATGTCTACATTGCATGGAAATAAGTCTGAAAAGATATACACCAAATAGTAAGAGTGGTTATCTGTGGATGGCAGAATTATGGGTAAGTTTTATTTTCTAGCTCTTCTCTATACCACCACCACTAAGCTATGACCTATCAGTGCCCAGGACAGAAAGCGGCAGAGCCTGAGGTATGAGCAAAGGACAGAGAGTTCTCACAGGTTAACTGACTCCCAGAGGCAGAAGGCTCTGGAGTGGGAAGTGAGAATTTCTAACTAGCTCCCAGGTAATGCTGAGGCTGCTGGTCCAGGAACTACACTTTGAGCAGCACTGGCCTGGGGTTTTCCTTGACCTTAGCCCTATTAACCACTTCCCTCCCACCTACACTGTCTTCTAGTGGTGATTATTAGTGTGTGTGATTCTTCCACTAGAGTGCGGCTCGGGGAGGTCTACGGCTCCTGGCCCCAAGCCTAGGGGCTTCCAAACAGCAAGTATTCAATGCATGTCTGTTGAAGAACTCAATGATGAGACTCTCGGGCATGGTGGGAGGGTACTGAGAAAGATCTGTGGCATTCACTACTTCTCATGTGGTACTGTGACACTGTAAACTGCTTCACCCACGTGTGGATCAGAATCTCTGGGGGTGGGCCTAGGAACGTGCACATTTACTAGCTCTCCAGGTAGCAAATCTCCACATTTACTAGTTCTCTGCTCATTAAAGTTCAAGAACCTACCAGGGAATCAGAATAAAGGGAGGATTCTGTGGTTTGGTCAGGGAAGGCTTTGCATTGAGACAATGCAAGTCCCTGGGAAAACGTGAGGATATTTTCAAGGAACTTTATCACACTTGAACCCATTAACACTTGAGTATGAATTAGTTCCTCCAACTAGCACAGAGAAAAGAGAATCATCACAAGTTTGGTGTGACTTGATAAAAGAAACTTTTTACATTTCACAATATATATAAATCAAACCATCATGCTGTATGACAAACTTATACAGTGATCTAAGTCAATTATTTTTCAATAAAACTGGAAAAAAAAGAAACTTTAAAGGTGCAGAGAAGAGCTGAGAATCAATTTGAGGACTGGATGCTCTTTTCCAAGGGAGTTGGGAAAGAATTACATCACTTCTGCTCATGGGCCCTCTTGCTTTCAAGTAGTACAACCCCAGAATAAAGAGATTTTTAAAAGAAAGAAAGAAAAGAAAAAAAAACTATTCCTACTCCCCAAAAGACTTTTAAGCAAGCTCCATTTTAGAGGCCAAGAGGGAGCTGGACTTGGAACATTTGGTGGATCGTCCCTTGCCACGTACTACTGTTCCCAGCTGTATCTGCCAAGACCTAGAGTGTCAGGATCTTATAAAAGGCATTTTGAGAGGCCACAACACTTCCTCCTCTTACCCCAACATGAGGCCCTCAATTAAGCCGGAACTAATTCTTATGACAAGTTACAAACCACAGGCAAAAATAATGAAAACACTGACACCACTCATACTGGGGGAAGACTTCAGGGAGCTCCTATGACAAAGCCCCCGTTATTCACCCAACTCCCCTGATGGTTCCCAGTGCTGGGCATGGCAGCCTCCCTAAGCCCTGGAGAATAAAGCAGAAAGTAGAATTTCCACTGTGGCACTGGTTCAAGCTTCCAACAGATTGTTCTGCCTATTTGACCAACTTTTTAGAGAATTTTTTTTCTTTAAATCATGATGAGGAAGAAGAAAGAACATTACACTCAGAGTCAAAAGTCCTGGGTTCTATATCCCAGTTTATCAAAAACAGGATGGCCTAGAACAGATTAGTTCATTTCTCTGAGTCCCAGACAGTGTACATGTTTGTGTCCTTGTGTGTGTGTGTGTGTGTGTGTGTATACACACACACACACACACACACATATAATAGTAAGCTGGTAGCTTCAAAACAGATTTGAACACATCTAGTGTGGGGGTGACACCCATCCCTCCACTTATCTATTTGCAGACATTGGTAGGTGTTTCTTTGCTAGAAAAGGAGGAGGTCAGGAATAAAGCTCTGATAGAAAGAATAAGGACAGGGGATGGTGATGTTTCCACATCAGTCCTTCCACTCTCAATGGGAACAACCCTGTCAGCGTGGATATAATAGGGAGTGATTTGCCAGCACAATGAGGCCCCGGTGGCAGAATATGTGAGGCCTGGCTCCTGAGCCCAAGTGAGACATTCTCAGGGGACCCCAGAAACAACGGATGAATCCTTAAGAGAGCTCCAAGCTTCCACCATTATGCCAAGGAAGGACTAAGCACCTTCAGAGTTGGGTCACTCCACTTGAGATTTCCCTCCTACTTGCTGGTAGGCAAGGCCTGGGGACATGAAACGGGAATAAGAACTCTCCTGTCAACACCTCGGGGACAATATCAAGCTCAAAGTAGGTAATGTATGGGAAAGTAACCTGTAAACTACAAAAGAGATCTAGAGATATAAGGAAGTTCCTGCTTCTTTTGCTTTCTCAATATGAAGTCAACAGCCAAGAGATCTGGAGAGCTCAGATCCCAACAGCAGACTGAGCCCTCAGAGGGCCCAGGATGGCTGCATCTAACAGCATCTTTAGGAATATGGGTGAAAGTTCTCTCACTTTCCAGAGTCCCCACATTGTTTCTAAAGGGCTGACTTGACCCTCTGCAAATTGTGAATTCAGCCAATCTATCTTTGATACCAGACCTCTCTTTCTAGCTTTAGTCTCCTCTATCTACACACAGAACAGTACCATCTAAACACTCGATAGACACCTCCAAATCAACATGTTCAAAATTAAACTAATCTCCCTTTATCATAAATTTTAATTACCATTAAATATACACATCCGTATTTCACCCAGACTCTACCCTCACCCCTCTTGAGGACAGTGACCAGATCTTATGTGTCTTTGTATCCCCAATAGAAAGACTGTGGATTCTCAATAGTGGTTGGTTGCATTGAAATAAAGTGTTCAGTATTAGCTAGGATAATGCTAGCTGCTATAACTAAATGCCAAAATCTCATGGACTTAATATAACATCATTTTATTTTGTGTGCACTAAGGACCCCAATATGGAGGTTCCTGACTAGTGAGCAGTCTTTTGCATGCTCATTTGGGATCCAGGATAATTCCATTTTATCCTGCCCACCTCTTGGGTCTTCGAGTCTTCTGCATTTAGTCCACAGATAGGGTGTGTGTGTATGTGTGAGAGAGAGAGAGAGACTGATTGATTGATTGATTGATTGATTGAGATTTCCTGGAAGGGTCCCAATTTTTGCCTATTTCCTTGACATAACTATTAATAACACTCCTTTTCATTGTCAAAAGTGGCCAAGTTTAGAGGATAATTATGTTGTGACTCTATTCATAAACCATCTTATAGATAATCTATGAGCCCATCACAAAGTTTCTCAAGGCTTACATTTTTCACCATGGGCAACTGAGAAACTATCTGAGGGTAAACACTGTAACATAAAGAAGAAAAGGTCAAGAATGGCATATTCCATTTTATCTGACCACTGCCTACTTTCCTGTACAGTCAGTTAGATACATTCTTTGAACTTTAAAGTTCACATCAGAGAAATCATGGCCTTCCAGAATATGCCTCCTCTGTGCTGTGTCAAAACAGTGCCCTAAACATGAAGAACCAATGTTCGACACTGAAAAGCACAAGTGTTATCCCAGCCATCACTGAATCTCTCCTTTCCAAGAAAGGATGACATCTTCAGAAGAGCCAGTTTTCCTTTCCAAAAACAAACAAACATAAAATACTTACAATCTAATCAAAAACCCCTTAGTTACAGCATTGAAAACATCACCAATTAGGAAATCAAGGAATTTCTTCCCAATGGTGAATTTCTACCCAACTTTAAAACAAAGCCTCTAATTCTGAAATTACAATCATACCAGCCTGAGATTACTTTTGGTGATAGTCCTTCTTCATAATGCAGTAAACAAAGGTGCAAGAATATTTAAAGGACTGAAGGGCAAAGAGTTTCTGAGAACCGAAGAGAACTTCATAAGATAGATACAGATATACTTACCAATTACTACAAAGCTAGATGAAGGAGATAACCTAAAAACATTTGTTAGCCTACATTTTCGTAAATTTAGTTTGAGCAACTTGAAATTATATAGGAATCTCTTTATAAAATAGTCTGCAATTCAACTTCACCAATTCAGACTGATTTCCAATGTCAATTAGTCCAGATGAAAGAGGCTTTGCCAAATGTAGACAATTTCCCCCATCTAACACCTTCTCCTGTTGAGCTTTGTGAAGATATTGCTAAGAAGAATATCTGATCAAACGCTTAAGCATTAACTATGTGCAAGGAAAGCCATTAAATGAATGAACCTTCTGTGAATTAAATTGATTTTCTAGAAAAATGAAAAGAAAATTGAATCCAAGAATAAACTATCTTAAAATCACATTAGACGAGTAAAAACATGAAATATTTTTTCACCAAGGCTGTAAAAATTAAATTAGCTAAAAGAGGAAATAAATGCTTTTGTGTTCCAAGTAGTTCCATTTATTAGGACAATAGGTACCAATGAAGGAACCAAATCTAAAAAGAACTGTAATTGTTTCTCCAAGTGATGCTTTGTGTAGTGAAAGGAAAGTCAGCTTTTTCTCTAAGTAACTTACTGAGACGAAGAGAATCATAGTCAGTGGCTGCTCACAATTAGAGAGAAAGGAGGTAGAGGTAACCAGAAGTTCAGGGAAATTCACATTTGACCCAAAAGCAGGCTGCTGAGTGGGAGCTGGCACCCTGTTAAGGAGAGAGTGGGCAGGCTGGCTACTCCTCCCCTTTCAACCCTCCACAGGTATTACCAATCTTTGCTTCTGTACATTTCTGATTCTCATATGGGCTGGTCCAATACGCTGTTCTGGGCTCATTTGTCAGTAGATTGAGTCATATCATGCAATCACGTTTACAGAAAAATTTTATGCCCAGATTCTTGTTTTATTAGCCAGATAAGTACGCTAGCTGCTATAAAGAACCTGTTTAGATTTCAGAAGCCTGACAAAATTCAAAAGTCCAAGGTCCTCTTTTCCAAGTGGTGACTCAGGGATCTGGGCTCTTTCTATCCCAGTCAACTGAATGGGAGGCAGAGAGAGGGCCCACGGAAGATCGTGCAGTAAGTCTATGGCCAGACCTAAAAGTGGCACACATCGTTTCCACCCAGATTCCACTGGCCAGAAACACTTATATGTTTCATCTAAATGCACAGGTAGGTAGGAATGTAGCTTTGCTTTGTACTCACGAAAGACATAACTGGATATTGGTGATACCAGCAACTTCCACCACCCTGGCTCTGCCCATCTATTCAGAAAATACTTGTTAATCTCATTTGCATGTCTGACATTCTGTCAAGAACTAGGGTAAATGGTGAGCAGTACATTGCACTTGAGTAATCACAGGCTGGTGGGAGAGAAGAATGGGTAAATTAATAATTATGATATAACATGATAAACATTATAACAGAGGGATTAGCAGAGTGCTGAAGAAACCCAGAAAAGAAGCAAGTTCAGGGAAGTTTCAGGTACATTTGAACTGGGTCTCGAAGGAGGGTGACAATAGCTAATGTTCTTTAATTACTTTCCACTCACCAGCACTGTTCAAGTGCTTTTCATGTATTAACTCAATCGCCACAACAACTCTAAGAGGTAGGTATTAGTATTACACCCACAGATGAGAAAACTGAAGCACAGAGAGGTTAAGTCACTCACTCAGAGTCTCACTGTTTGCTAGGGATGGAGGCAATATTTGGACCCAGGCAGTCTGTCTCCTGGGATGACTCTCAACCACCACACTAGACGAGAAGCAACAGGAGCTCACCAGAGAGGAGGGAAGAGGCCCTCTCTGCTGATGCAGGCTCTGTATCAGCATTCTCCAACAGTACAGCAGGAGGGCATTTGGAGGTCTAAAGAAACATGTGCTGATGTGCTGATAAAGTCTCACTACACCCTTACTGCCCATGCCATGTAGCTATGGGTCTCACAGACAGAGTGAGGGCCCAGAACCAGAATTACCACTGCAAGGCTGGGAGGATATCAGGCCACTGAGGAGATGGGCCAGACTGGAGTAAAGAACCCAGACCTGAATAGTAGCTAGGCCCTCTAAGTCAGGGCCAGTAGCCAAGGCAGGTATCAGAAACAGATGAATCATTTAATAAAAATTTATTAAGATCTTATTAGGTTCAACACATATCAATCCAAGTTGAAGCTGAGCTACAGCCAGAAGCTGGACGTAGAGGCCTGTGTACAGGTGATCCCAGGGCAGAATGTCATTGTTGCAAAGAAGAAAGCAGTAGCTCATACTTGATTCCCTAGGAATTTTACGTCTCCTGCTGAATATCCATAATATCAGACTCTGACCATTGCCTGGATTCCACTCTGACCATATGCACTAGCCTCCTATGTGTAGCAGAGGCATGCAGCGCTCACCCACGCCCAGTTTTTCTCTCCTTCATGGACACACAGTTGCAGGCAGCTCTCCCCAGCTCCCTCACAGTTAGATGGGGCCACGTGACTAGTCACAGTCAGTGAAATGTGTGCAGAAGTGATGTGTGTTTCTTCTGGACCACAGCACAAAGACTTGATACCTAGTCCTTTGCCTTAGCAATCCTGGAAGCCACCTGTTGAGATGGCAGTATAACAAGACAGAGGGAAGGCTACCTCAAGAATCGTCAACCCCAAATTGAACTTTATGAAAGCAAGAAATAAGCCTTTTTTGCCTTAATCCCCTGAGATTTCTGGGTTTATTTATTAATGCAGCATAACTTGGCTAGTGTATATAATACACTATATTCCAAGCCACTGCCTATGGCTGGTTTTGTTTCTACTTCTGTTTTGACCCTAAAACTCATGCCAACCTCACTTCATTATTCAGCCAAGATTAAATCTGCTAAATCTAATCCAGTAGTATACACATGTGGTGACTTCTTAAGTCGGTTATTAATTTTCACATTTTTTAATGAAGCTATAAACAAAACTCCTTGACAACCACTTGGAATGTCATTGTCTAAATTTGGTGTCAGAATGGCCACAGAGTCTGAGCTATTTCCTAACACATCCTCCTGCTCTAAGTGGAAATCTAACAGGATGAACTTTCCAGTAATGAGGCTTGACAACCTTGCCACCACCAGGAGAAGCAGCAGTCAGGCCAAGAGAAAGGCTGCTAACTTCCTCAAGGAAGTGTTGATTAGGCTGCCTGCAACTGGCCTACTAGTGGAGGGATTCTTATCAGTCCTCATCTGAACACTTTGTGAATCCTTCCTGGCCCTCCCTGTACCCTCCACGCACATGCACACACACACACACACACAGAGGATATTAGCAAATTGCAACACCAACATTTCCAAAAGAAGCTGTCCAGTGCTAGTGCCCCCCATGTTATGAGAAAACTACATTCAAGAAGTATTAGGTATAAATTCAATCAGAATTAGAGAACAATGTTTTTTGGTAAATTCCTATTTGTTTAGTTTGTTTCCTTGAAGAGAGATGTACACAAATCTATAATTCTAGCTTCAACTTGATGACTATGACTTTCAGGGAAAACAAAAAAAATTGTCTTTTAATCTCTAGTACCAGTTGGGCAGTCAGGCACAAGACATAAACAGACAAGACAATATGCTTTTCTCCATTGGGGTTACTTTGAGAAACACACAGCAAACTGTGCTTAGCGGTAGGACAAGCTCAGAGAGTACTGGGCTTAAAAGCAACAAAACGCACAAATTGTAAAATTGCCTAAAAAGCCATTAAGTTACTTAGCTAAATTTTTTAATGACTAATATTACTTAAAATGATAATAATCCTCACTTGACTAACTTAAACATTTTTCAAAAACACTTGTATAATATTTCATCTTTCAGGGTAAACAGAAATACAATTACAGATTTTATATGTAATCCCTAATTATTATTTATAATTACCTAGGTATATAAATAGACATACATTAACTGAGTTACATGTTTGTCCCCAGCCTTTTTTATACTCTGGCTTTCCTATTTTGATCACTCACTGTACCATCAACTATCTCTTGGTCACCTGGAATTTGTCTTCAAGTACTTTTTTCAACAGAATCAAATAAGCACAACCTTGCCCAGGAGAATTGCCTACCACAGAAATTTTTTGAAACTTTGCCTATCAGAGAATATATTTGTTGCTTTCACACATGAAAGACAATCTTGGCAGGGTATAAAATTTTTGAGTCACAGCCTTTTATGAACAAAACTCCATAGATACTGCTTTGGTATAGCTGTCACAGATGATTTTATCTTTCTTCTTTTGTCATTTTGGCATTATCTATTTGTTCCTCACTGAACACATGTTGTTGTAATATGAAAAAAACTAATAAAAACAAATAAAATCAACAGATTTGTGATGAGGGCTGATTACATTCCCACATTCTGCTGCATATTGAGAGGCAGGCCAATAATTGCCATTGTCAAGGAGAGAACCGAGTAGTAGGTCACATATGGACTAGTGATGATATAAATGAGTGATATTACTACACAGTAATGTTATAATTAGCAAAAATATAACATTGGAATTTAATATATTATTTAGGGGAAAAAAAAGTCATGCATCTGGAACACGTAATAAGATGAAAACATCAGAAGTCCTCAAACCTCTCTAGATCTTCCACAAGGCAAAATTCTGACATTTGAAGGCCACAGGGTCTTGCAATAATTAGGCTCTAGTTCTAGCCTCCCTTAGGTTACACTAACATATCACCTCTTTATTCAGAAAGACAAGAACCTCCTCCAAAAAAAAGAGATATGTCAAAGCTGATTACACTTCGGAGGAGGTCAGATGGAGATGAACTATATAGCACAGTTGTTAAAAACACACTATCCAGGTTCAGACAACCTGGGTTTGAGTCTGACTCTACCAAATACTACTTGTGAGTGACCCTGAGCAAATCAACTCCTATGTGCTCCTGTTTTCTCATCTGCAAAATCAGGATAAGCATAATATCTCCCTCATGAGACTGTTGTAAGAATTAAGTGAATTAAAATAAAACACAGTACCTTGCATACAGGAAGTGTGAACCAAGTGTTTACAATGAACAAATGAGCCACACAAAATAAGAGTTACAGGTTGACCTCCATTATCTGACATGCCCCCCAGGAACATCTATGACCACAGAGGTGAGTAGGGCAGGCAGTCCTATCGCCATTCCAGTTGGGCAAGCTGAGGAAAGATGATGAGGGCTGGTTCAAGTTATGGGACTTGTTGGTGCCAGAACTAGAGCCAGCTCTTCTGGTCCACTGTGCTGTTCCCTACACTTAGCCTCCCAGTTGCCAAGCCATTGAGTCTGGTCATTCAGAGACAGCACCACTGTGGATCTTGTTACCCAAGCACCAGGTGAAGCTACCCCTTAGTTTGCAAAGTAAATAGAGAAACAGCCCTCAAAACATCTCCCTACAAAATGAGGGAGTCCTACTTCAGTTTTGTTAGTTTTTTTATCATTGTTTGTCTGAATACAGGGGATGTTTTCTGTGTTCTACTACCTAGCAAGTGTAGATTTCTCAACTTCCTCTCTTTCAAGAGGAAGTTGGTCCAAACCCACCACTAAAAACCCCACATGAAGATATGACATTGCTATTTAAAGTAACTAGGAAGAAGTCAAGAAGCAGTTTTTCATTTCACCTAGCATCTTGTTGAAGGGCTAGTGTCTCAGCTCTATGGTCTCACAATTAGTTTGTTGACATAATTAATCTAACTGAAAAGGAGGATTTTAGTCTCATATCCACTAACCCATATTAGGAAAATCCATGAGGCTCAAAACCCTGAAGGATCACCCAAAGAACTTCAAAAGGGGCAGAGGACTGCAAGAACACAAGCTATAGAAGCTCCTCCACCTACCATCCAGGTGAGCCTACACATGTGACAACCTCTCCAAGTAAAATGTTCTCATCTGCACGATAGAGAGGTAATAGTACCTACCTCCCAAAGTTGTTGTGAGGATTAAATGAGAAAATATATCTAATGCACTTAGCACAGTGCCCTACATGTTTATTATGAGCTCCATTATCACAGCCAGACAAGAATGGTCAAGAGGTCCCCATAAATGCTGCCATATCAAGCAATGTACAAAGTAATTGTGCTAGTCCTGATGGCTTACATCTGTTTACCTGAAGAACTTTCTGTGTCATAATATATAACAGGCTATTTGTATGTTCCCAGGACCAGCGCTTGTTTCATTGTTTTTGTAGAGCCTCTAAAACTTTTTCTTGGCAGCCTTGAATCTTGCCCCTAAGATGAAGCACTTTCTTTTTTTTATTATTTAATTTTTTTAACTTATCTTTTATTGCAGTAACATTGGTTTATAACACTATAAATTTCAGGCGGACATCACTGTACTTCTGTTTCTGCATAGATTACATCATGTTCACCACCCAAATACTGATTACAATCCATCACCACACACATGTGCCTAATCACCCCTTTCACCTTCCCCCCTCCCCCTCTGGTAACCACCAATCCAATCTCTGTCTCTATGTGTTTGTTTGTTGTTGTTTGTATCTTCTACTTATGAGTGAGACCATATGGTTTTTGACCTTCTCCCTCTGACTTATTTAGCTTAGCATAATACCCTCAATGTCCATCCATGTTGTCACAAATGGCTGGATTTCATCATTTCTTATGGCTAAGTAGTATTCCATTGTGTATATATACCACATGTTCTTTATCTATTCATCCTTTGAGGGGCACTTAGGTTGCTTCCAAGTCTTGGCTATTGTGAACAATGCTGCAATGAACACAGGGGTGCATGTATCTTTACGTATTGGTGTTTTCATGTTCTTTGGATAAATACCCAGCAGTGGGATGACTGGATCATAAGGTATTTCTATTCTTAATTTTTTGAGGAGTATCCATACTGTTTTCCATAGTGACTGCACCAGTTTGCACTCCCACTAGCAGTATATGAGAGTTCCCTTCTAAGATGAAGCACTTTCTTGTGGGCCGGGTGTCTAGCTGACTTTTGACCTTTACTAGTCAAAGTCATGGAGTTCAAGTTTGTTTGCTTCCATGTTTCACTGGGAATGCAACTGGAGAAATAGCTGTGGTGATGGCTTGCTGACTTTTAGGCTAAATTCAGCTTGAGGATGCCTAGAAATCTCCATTTTGCCCCCAGAGAAGCTAGATCTCTCAGAATTCCAAAAACAAGAGAGATGCTAGATCACCCCCAGAGCCAAGGGAGCCAAGACTGCCAAGAAGGAAACATCTCACTTGGCCCAGCTGGAACCAGCTAGTTTTGACCTTCAGAGGAAGGAACAGCAGGAGAGACAGGCAGCCTCATATGCTTCTCCCAGCTAACCACAAGCACCAGATCTCCAGGGTCTCTTCTGAGTGCATCTCACAACCTTTGGAATCCACCCCAGGTGTACAACAACAGAGCTGGCAGTTAGGTGACTTTTGAGAGAGGCTTAAACTGCCAGTGGGATGTTTGTTCTCTCATTTGACAACTCCACCGGCTCTCCTCCCAAAGTTGGGTTTATTCTCAGCAAGGAATTGATGACTGCAAAGGGATGAGCAAATGCTATGATCGAATAATACCTGGAAAAGTGTATTGCCCGAGAGAGAGTTCACAGCCAGCCAACAAACCACCTTAAGAGGTTCACACTTCAATTCCTGCTTCCCTGTGACCCTGGCAATTTGGAGGGGAACTCCTAGTCAGCCCATTTCTCTCTTTCCTGCACCTCCGCCCATATGCTCCCTAGACTTCCACTCTCAGCTCCCTCTATATCCTTCTGTCTCTCCCTTTCTAAATAAACCCTGAAAGCTTGACAATATAGAAAGAGCCAAAGAATGGAAACACAATGCTAATCATACACTCAGACACTTTATAATAATTTTGTAAAATAATACTTTAAATGTAATCTGCTTGGAGCTGAGATGCATCCATAGGAAGGAATCTAATTCAAAGACCCAAAACAAACCTATAAGCTCGAAAAGTTCATACTGTTTCTTGTAAGAGCAGGATTGAAAGGCCCTGAGTCATATGTTCCTCTGTTTGACTTTCTGTCAGAAGAGCTGACAACCTAGAAGCAGTCACACAGTGGAATATTACATCAAGCAAGTGACAGCTCCCTCTCTCTCTCTCTCTGTCTTGTTTCTTTTCTTTTGTCAGTGAGATAAAAAGAGATACCAGTGCCTCCCATTCAGGAGCCCATTATGGCCAATGGACCCATCATAAGCGAAGAATCTTCTTTCCCACAAACTTCATACTATCGAATCATAGAACAAAGGCAGGGGGCTCTATCCTTTACTTTTCTTCACTGGGGCAAGGATTCTGCCCACTCCTTACCCATTGTCTGACTTCTCACCAAAGGAGCATTTGCAAGTTGAAAGATTTATATTCTGTGAAATATTTCACTTGTCATGAGCCAGGGGCTGCAGGCTACCCGGCTGTGCTGGTCAGTTCCGGGAAGGTTCCCTGAGCTTCCCTCATAGACAAAGCCACACTGCTCCCAAGTGGCTTCTGTGGAGAAGCAGGAAGCCTGAAATGGCTGTGGCTGGAATGCTCTTCAGAGCTACTGGGGCCTGCCTGGCTGCTATGAGCCCATCTCTGTAAACCCAGCTCTAGACCCTTCCTAGTGCCCACCACACTGGAAAGCTCAGCAGCTCAGGACTCCAGGAAGGCTTTGTTGAGGCAAAGGGGACAGTCATTCCATAGTTTTAATACACCTAAAAAGGTGCAGGGCTGGTCTAACAAAACAAAGTCCAGAATTCAACCTGGGCATCATCGTAGTGGGAGTCTGTTAAGATACGAGTGTAAGGAGGCCCTCCCCACACTCGCACCCAAAAAAGGCAAAAGGAAAGAGATGACAAAAGTAACTGGAGCCTAAAACAGTTATTAGTACCTGTTGCGTAGGACTGTTTGCACCCCAGAGGCGCTCCTTACTCCCTATCAATCTACTTACAGTAGTTTATGAAGGTAAAGCAGTCTTAATAAGCAAAATCTCCTTCAAGCTTATCCTTTTCTCAACAATTAAAAATACAATCTATCTTTATAATTAGCGTTCTTGTAACTTGAATTGTTACTGCACTGCAAAGGCGATGGACTGTTGTTTCCAGTACTATGGTCAGTTGTGCTCAGTTTAGAGCAATATCACCTCTTTAACTCTCAATTGACAGGAAGAGCTTGTTAAGATGGCAAAAAATGCCGCCCCTCCCCCCCCAAAAAAATAAGTCTTCACTGATACCACCCAGCTCTTCCAATTCCTGAATCACCTAGGGAACTCTTAACGCTCCCAAAGCCCAGGCCGTACTCCAGCCCAATTGAACCAGAACCTCTGCAGGTGGACACAGGCATCAGTGTTTTCTAAGTTCCTCAGATTACAACCTGCAGACAAGTTTGAGAACCGCTCCCCTAGACTGGGGTTCTTAATTCTAGCTGCACGTAAGGATCAACTGGGGAAACTAAACAATACCCATTCCCGGACCGACCCCAAACCAACCAAACCACAATCTCTGGGGATGGCGCCCGAGTGTTTTGTTAAGCTCCCAGGTGTTTCTTAAGTTATAGTATATGATTAAAAGGTTTCATTTTTATTACAAAAACATGTTCACAGAAACATAAAAAATAGAATAAAGACGTTTTATATATATATATATACTTTTAGACGTGCATAATCCCAAATCCTACCTTCCAGAAATAACCACAGTTCATTACTTTAGCTGGGGAGAAGATGGGGGTATTGAGGGAATACATAAAATAAGAAACATGGACTCACAGCTCGAATTCAGAGGCTCCATCACTTTCCTAAACTATTCTCAAGCGGTTCTGGAGCTGAGACGCTGCGCGCGAGCAGCGCGCAAGCGCACGTATACGCACGCACAAAGGCACACATGCGCACACACGGACCCTGCACTCAAGGAGTTCTGAGGAGGCCTTGCCATCTTTTTCTTCACGAAGAGGCCGGTTTATAATTTTATTTTGTGGGTGCCTAAATCAGAAACATTTTGCTCACCAAATTGGCTTTATGAAGTGACAATTACCAAATTTGGCCATTTTTTAAATTAATCATAGATTTGTGTAACTCCCCATCGGAGCTGCTAATGAGAACAAAACAACCCAGGTCCAGCACCAAGTTGCTATAATGCCATTCTAGAGCAAAAAAAAAGTGATGCTGACTGAGCCTAAGCAATTCATCTTAGGTAGATTTTTTTTAATTTAAGAAATTTGAAATGCTACAATACAAGAAGCAAATCACTACCATTGAGAGCCTGGGGATATTTGAGAAGGAAAAGGAAATAAGATGAATAACAAATTTCCCTGTGGCAGTAGGTTAAAAGGCAGGGAGGAAAATAAAAGTAGGGTTCCACTATGATGCTACAATTGTTAGGAATTTTATTCTGCCAATAGTTATGCATGAATCCTCAAGAAAATCAAGCTATCATCTCGGGACCATATTTCCCAATTTGTAAATGAGAGAATTAAGTCTAAGGCTGGTTTCTCAACCTTGGCACTGTTGACATCTTGGGCAGGACACTTCTCTGTTGTGGGACTGTCCTGTGCATGGCAGGATGTTTAGCAGCATCTCTGGCCTCTACCCACTAGATACCGGTAGCACACACACCCTCGGCCCAGTTGTGACAATCAAAAATGTCTCCAGACATTGCCAAATGTCCCCTGAGTGGCAAAATCAGCACTGGTTGAGAACCACTAGTTTAGGGTAATTTTGAAGGTCTCTTTATTTTCAAAAGTTCACAGAGGATGTGGAAAAAGCTGGGAAGACAAATTTGACATATCAGGGAATGTGCACATAAAAAGCCAAATATGAGAACGTGTGGAATTACCCTGTAAAGCAGAGGTTCTCAATCTTGGCTGAATATTAGAATCACCTGAGGAGCTTTTCAAACTCCCAGTCTCAAGGTTAAACCCCTGACCAATTAAATCAGGACTCTGGGGGTAGAACAGAGTTTGTGATTCCAGTGGGCAGCAGTTGGGGACCACTGGAGGAGAGCTTAGTGTGAGACAGAAATAACACTGTTCATAATTTCTCATGATTCTGATAATACTTCATTTCGATTAGCAAGAAAACCAAAAATCCAGTCTATGCTGGCATTTTGCAAAGCGCTGGGAAACAGGCCATCTTAAATTAGGTCAATCTCAAGGTTTTGCTTTAAGTGAGCCCTACACCTATTTCCAGAAGAAGTACATGGGCAAACAGAGACCTAAATAAAGTCGAAAAGCCCAGTGTCTCTGGAGGAGGTGCCACCATTCATCCCTCGAATCCTCTGCAGTTATCGACCTGAGACCACACCAGCCATTCTCTCCAAACCATGACTGTCAGTTGCATTAATCCTGTTCGACAGAGATTATCTGTTCCAGTTTATAAAGTAAATGACAATCGCATCAAAAGCAAAATGTGTGCATTCCCTGAAAGAGGAAAATATACTCTGTACTCATCTCTGAGTGAAATCAGTCTATGTGACCAGAGTTGGAAGAGGTCTAGACACCCAATCAATGAGACAAAGGCACTACCAACCTGATTTAACACAAACATGACATAAGCAGTTCAAAGGTGCCACTGTAAAGTGACTAAAGAATCCTTGACCTTTTCCGGGGAATTCTGTGCTGATTAATTTGGTACTCTTTGCAAAGTGCTCATAGTTACCTAAGAAGAAAGTTGTGACAAAAGTACGCAATCCTACTTGCTATAATTTTGGTTTGCTGTTACAAACAAATATCAGTGGCAGCCAAAATTTACTGAACACTTACTCTGTACCAGGCCCTGTGCTAAGCACTGTATACAAATCATTTCATTTAATCCTCACAACAACCTAGTCAGATTGGTATTATTATTATCCCTATTCTACAGATGAGGAAACTGAGGCTTAAAGAGGTTGAGTGACTTTCCCAGGGACCTGCTGCCAGCAGCCACAGGAATGGGAATTAAAACCAAGGCAGTCTGACTACAGAGGCTAAATTCTTGAGCAGCATGTAATATGGCCTCAAGAGTCTTGTATGCGCTTGTCAGTTCATGAAACTAATAACTTTGCATAGAAGTTTTTCAGCCACAGATTTCAAAACACTTTTAGAGCATATAGTATATAGGCGTATGCCCGGATATGATCCAAATGGAGAAATGCTATACCGGTGTTCTCCAGCACGGCTTCAGACCACCTAAATCAGAATCACCCAGGGGAGCTTGTTTAAAAGCAGAGTACTGGGCCCCACCCCATACCTACCATGTCAGAATTTGAGGTGTGAAGAAATCAGATGGGAATCTGCATTCTGAACAAGCTCCCCAGGTGATGTTTTTGCCCATTGAAGCCTGAGAGCCATTCCCCTAGAATTGGTACACCTTTGCATCCACAAAGTATGGCTTTGCACCTGTAAAATTTGAAGAAAGAAAATTTGTCTCTCCAGAATTAAAACACAGAGAAACTGCAATGATCAATTTTAAGAGCCGGAAGATTCCCAGTAAGGCAGCCCCCTTAAAGATCCCTGGATATATTTTAACATATTCAATTTAAGACATAAACCCATTTACCCAAATACATTTGCACTGAGACTCTGCCTTCCTCTGGAGACCAGAAATCTGCTTTATTAATATCACTTAAGCTGTTACTCAAAGCCTTCAACACACACACACACACACACACACACACACACATCCCTACACGAATTTGAGTAAACACTATGTAACCAGAAAATGAAATTGCTCTCAAATAACCATTATGACTTTTCTTATATGCTCACATTACAATAAAATTCAGAGTGAGAGCTATCAGTGGAGATGGAAATTACAGACCATGCATTCCTCTGCCAGACATGAGCCCTTAAGGGCTGGGATGGCATCTTATTCCTCTCTGTTTCTCTAGTTTTGAGCACATAGTAGGCAATTAATCCAGTTTTGTGTTAAGAAAGAAAAGAAACTTCAAAGGAGGAGTCTCTTCCCACACACAGCCTTTGGACAGAACTGCTCTCCGAATATAGAAGAGTACAGAAGGCTTTTCTTTAACCAACTAACTTCTCTTAGTAACGCTTCTTCAAATCTTGAAGCCATACCTCTTTGCAGCAAAAGACAATGACTCTCTACCTCTTCAGCACACACATACAACCCAAAGTACATGTCCAAATGAAAAGTGAAAACCAGAATAAAACATGTTGAGGAAGGAAGAGAGAGAGAAGACAGATTGTGGTTAAAAAAACAATAACAGTATACAACACACCAGGGGTTGGGGAAATATTAAATTTTCATTTTACAGCAAAGATTGTGTTGAGTTTTGCTTTATTCTCCTATTCATGAGTTTCATATTCTTCCTTACATTAAAACATATTTATGCTGCTGCTTCATTCCCTACAGTGACTGTGCAACATGAATATTCACATAGCCACTACAGGCTGCAAATGTGTACACACACATACACACATGCCTACATCATGCCCAAAGATCGGCCTCTTGATCCCTGGGAACTCATGTGATTAGATAATTTCCAAACTGCTGCAAAACAAATGCTACTACTCAAACAGTATCAGGAGATGCTACGTGTGGGGCTGGTTTCCAGACACTGGAATAATTCTGAGTTAATATATTCAGAACGTCTTACTCAGACTTCCACATAGTCACATCAAATCATAAACATTCAGACCTTAAAGAGACCCTAGAATCATCTGCTTCCAAATCCCTCATCTTACAGACAAGGAAATCAAGCTCAAAGTGAAACTGCCTGCCCATAATTAGATAATAAGTTGGTGCCTGAGCATCCAATCAGTTGCCTCTCTACCCTACCATATTGGGACCAATATTTTGCACTTAACAGATAGCTAGCTGGCAGTTCAACAAGAAAATTCATCTAGAGTCCTCTTGGTAATGACTACAAGATCTAAATTCAATTTCTATAAATAATTGCCAATTTTGGTTACAGTTCCTAAAGAATGCTACACTCCAATAATCAATATTATAATAAATGAGTTCTAGCTCTTCTTTTTTGTTAACTTCTTTTTTAAGTGTTGGTGGATAATGGAAATAAAATATAAAAAGAGAAGAGACTTTAAGGTTCAGAAAATCAACAAACTAGATATTCCCCTTGGCTACATGCTTGTACTTCATAACTCCAACCCCGGCCATATTTGAAGAGGTGATGCCCTGTAACACAGTGCTTCTCAAACTTTAATATTATGGGAATCTGACAAAATGCAGACTATGATTCAATAAGTCAAGGGGACTGGAGATTCTGCATTTCCAGCAAGCTCCCAGGGGACTCTGATGCTGCTGGCCACAGGACCACACTTTGAGTAGCATCCACCATGACCAAGGTTTTGACACCATGCAAAGCAAACCAGGTGGCAAAGAGTAAAAGACCAGTCAGCAGGCCCTGAAAGCAATGCTTATAATGAAAATGGCGGAGAAGGAGAACTAGCCAACAAAAGTTAGTTATCAGCTAATAAAATAATGTCCTCTGGGCATTAAGTCTACCTTATTGAGATGTCAGTGTCAGAAAAGCCCACCATGTCATCATTCAATGGCGGTAAGTTGTACTTATCCAGGAAACTCATCTCCAAGAAATAAATCTGGAAGCACCAAGCCAGCCTAGGTTCTAATTCTATGCATTAATACTCAGGAGAAAGGAATAAATGAAACCAGAGCTCTTTCAGTGGCTTATAAATAACTCCAATGCCAAGTACAGGGAAACAGAAAGATCTTTAACCATAGAGCCAGGAGAGTACGACACTGAGTCCAGCCCTATCCTTAGTTTACTAAACAAGCCAAACCATCATGTCTAACAACTTTGCTTGGAAAATAGGTTTTGTGCCAGATGGACATTTATTTCAGAAAATCAAATGGGCAACTTAATTTCAACCTTTCTGATTAAGTATATCCTAGCTGTTCTATGAACATGCTTCCAACCTTTGCCCCAGGGAATTGAGTGGTAACATGGAGAGCATGACCGTTTATTTGGCTTAAGGAACACATTAATTTATCTGGTTTATAGAATTTAAACATCTGACGAATGACAGTGGGGTTGATTTTATTCATCAGCTAATTGCTTTGCCACCTGGAGCTGAAGCTTTATATATGCAGCTTATAAAAGATCTGAAAAGGATCTCAATTATTCTTTAATTTGTTCCTTGAATATAAAGTAGGAAAATCTGGCTTAATCAAACATTGTCTCAATTCTACTGGGATATGTCTAGTTACCTTATAACAAGGTAAGCTTTCATTTAATCATATGATATGATAATTTCCCACTTTCAAGCCAAGTATCCTCTTAGTTACAATCAATTTTCCACTGAAAAAATAAACATTGTCTCTTTACTGAAATCCCAGTAGAGAAAAATAGCCCTTTTTAATGAAACTTGCTGCTAATACAACCACACTAGGAATTTCTGTGTAGGAATCCATTAAAGCCCCTAATTTGACATCGCTGGTAAATTGCAGAATAAAGTGAGTTCCATAAACAATTCTCTATGCACATGGCCATTCTTGGCACACATAGAAGAAATGGATAATGAATGCACACATGCACACACACACACACACAGATCATTACTGAAATCTATTAAGTCTCACTTAATAAATATTTTAATCAAGTTGAATTCTACAGTTTATCTGAGGGGGAAAAAAAGAGGAGAAACTAGCAGTCATGCAATTTCTTTAATTGCGCTGAGTGAATCTGAAATGCCAGCATGTGCTAGAAGGCTGCTAGAAATCCCAAGACATAAAAGCAGTAACTGGCAGGCAACTGGGACACCTCCTGAAATGTAATCTTGCAACAAGCTGAAAGTTAGAACTGTAATGCCGTTATTTGAATGATACAGGGTATTGAGGGTTTAAAGCCAAGTATTTGGTCCCCTTCTTACCAAGTTTACCTTCCTCATCTCTTAAATGCCATACAGCTGCCCAGAAGGGCTAAGTCAGGCAGAACTAGGGGCCAGGCATTGCACAGGCTTCCTGGAGCAAAGCAGGAACTAACACTCTATCTGAGAAGAAAGGTGACCTCTGGGGCCTGTGGCAGGTGAATGGTAGAGAGACAGGCAGTCAAGCAGCAACAGACACACCATCACTGGGAGCAGGGACTTGGGTTCAAAGGCAGGTGTGCCCAGAAACCCTGCTGAAAGGGAGGGAGAACTCACATCCCTTAGGAACTGTTCTGTATGAGGAGATATGGAACTGACACAAAATTCAGGCAAGAGGGAATGCCACAAGCACCCAAACAGACCAGGATCCAAACAAGGAATTTGACCATAAGCAATAATGCAAGAGACCAGGGCCTGGCACAGGGATGGAAATTTAGAGTAAAATCAGCCCCTTTCATCATCTTCCAAAGCTCCTAGAACTGGGCCTTCCTTAGAAGTAGTTTATTCAATAAATAACAAAGTGTAGTCAAATAAAACCTTGAATGTTAGGACTGAAAGAGATCCTAACCAGTATCTAATCCATTGTACACATGGATAACATGAGTTCACTGGGTGTTTGGAGACAGTGAAGCTTAGGAGAAAAGAGCTTGGAATCTAGAGTTAAATCCTAACCCTATAATTCACCAGCTGTGTTTCTTGGAGTAGCTTTTGTGCCTCTGTAAAAGGAAATAATAAGGATAGTACCTATTTCATAGGAATGTTGTGAAAATTAAATGAGATAATCCTTAGACAACAATTATAATACTGTCTGGGATATGTAACAATTCAATAAACATTGCCTTCTATATTATCATTATTATTATTATCATTTTTATGAACTGTATTGTGTCCCTCCCCAAAATTCACATGTTTAAGCCCTAACCCCCAATGTGACTGTATTTGGAGATAGGGCCTTTAAAGAGGTAATTAGAGTTAAATGAAGAAAACAGTATGAAGGCTCTTCAAAAAATTAAAAATAGAGCTACCATATGATCTAGCAATCCCTCTTCTGGGTGTATGTGTGAAGGAAATGAAATCACTATCTTGAAGAGATGTCTGCACCCTCATGTTCATTGCAGTGTTATTCACAGCAGTCAGGACATGGAAACAATCTCAGTGTCCATCAACGGATGAATGAATAAAGAAACTGTGGTAATGTATACGATGGAATATTATTTAGCCATAAAAAAAGAAGGAAATTCTGCCTTTTGCGGCAACATGGATGGACCTTCAGGGCATCACACTAAGGGAAATAAGTTAGGGAGAGAAAGACATGTACTGTATGTTCTCACTCATATGTGGAATCTAAAAGAACTGAACTAAAGAAATAGAGACTAGAATGGTGGTGGCCAGGGGCTGGGGGGTGGGGGAAATGGGAAGATGTTGATCAAATGGTACAAAATTTAACTATAGGATAAATAACAAATAAGATAAATAAGTTCTGAAGATCTAATGTGCAGCATGGTGACTATAATTAGCAATATTCTGTTATATACTTGAAAGTTGTTGAGAGTAAATCTTAAAAGTTATCACCACAAAAAAAATGGTAATTATGTAAGGAGATAGAGGTGTTAACTAATCTTGTTGTGGTGATCACTTCACAATATATACATATATCAAATCATCATATTGTACACCTTAAACTTAACACATGTTATATGTCAATAATATCTCAATAAAACTGGAAGAAATATTTTTTGAGGAAAACTGGTCCTGCTCTAACATCTGTTGCCAATCTTCCTCTTTTTCTTTTTTTTTCCTCCAAAGTCCCAGTACATAGTTGTATACCATAGTGGTAGAGTTGTAGCTATTCTATGTGGGACGCCGCCTCAACATGGCTTGATGAGTGATGAGTAGGTCCATGCCCAGGATCCGATCTGGCAAACCCCAGGCAGCTGAAGTGGAACATGCAAACTTAACTGCTACGCCACCAGGCTGGCCCCTGGAAAAAATATTTTAAAAAATACTTCAAGATAAAATGACATGCTCTCTGCAATCCACTGCAGGTTAATTCCATGAGACTGAAATCAGATTGTTTGAGTTGATACTTTTTGAAGCAAGGTGATAGATACATGAGAATTGGTTTCTCTGTTCTTTCTGCTTTTGTAAACTTTTTTAGAATTCAAAACAAAATTTTAATTAAAATAGTATACTCAGTTCATTGTTCATATCACAATGCTTAAAACACAAAACATTACAAATAATTTTTTAAAGATTAAATGAGGTCATATGGGCGGACCCTAACCCAGTATGACTGGTGTCCTTATAAGAAGAGAGAAAGACACCAGGGAGCACACACACAGAGAAAAGACCACGTGAGGACACTGCAAGAAGATGGTCATCTGCAAGCCAAGGAGAGGGGCCTCGGGAGAAACCAATACTGCTGACACCTTGATCTTGGACTTACAGCCTCTAGAACTGTGAGAAAATAAATTTCTGTTGTTTAAGCCACCCAGTCTATGGCATTTTATTACGGTAGCCCTAGAAAACTAATATGGTCACTCATTATTATCTGGTCCAAGTCACACTGCCAATTAAAGGCAGTGGCAGGATGAGGACCCAGCCTTGATGCTCTTTCCAGCAACTCTTCCTCTAGTGTTATTTCCCCCAAATTCCCTATTTGGTCTCTTATACTAAAGCATTAGTTCTTTATCTGGTAAGAAGAAGCTAAGATATTATTCAAGAAAGTGCAGAAAACATGAAAATCTGAGAGAAAAACAAGTGTCCCTGTCTCAAGGGGAGATGCTGGTTCTGAAATGTATACTCTCCCCCCTCCTGCCCATATCCCCACCCAATAAACTCAGACAGGTCCAAAGTAGCTGCATTGCGGAAGCCAACGTCCCAAGTTGGGCCCCCAGGTCACAGGTTAGACCCATTACACAGGTGGCATCTTCCCACCAGAGCGGGAGCATTCCAAGAAGCCTAACTGGACCTTGATCCATAACCAGACTTCCCCTCACCTCAGGGACTGCCACAGTAGTCTTGCCTTTCTGCGCCACCTGGAGCACCACATAGGTTAGAAGACTTGCTGTGCAGATAGGGCATATTTGTTCTACAAACAGTTCTACCTCCTTTATAACATGGATGGACTCAGTCATTAAGGTTTCTGATACCATGGGTTGAAAAGTAGGATGTACAATTCATTAAAAATCCACCAGAGATCAACTAATGGTGCTGACACAACTAGATAGCCCTGTGTGCCAAAGAATGAAATTGGACCCTTCCCTCACACCATGTACAAAAATTGACTCTAAGTGAATCAAAAACCAAAATGTAAGTGCTAAAACTATAAAAGTCTTAGAAGAAAACATAGGGGTAAATCTTCATAACCTCAGATTTGCCAGTGGATTCTTAGATGGAACATCAAAAGCATGAGCAAAAGAAAAAAATAGATAAATTAGACTTCATAAAAATTAAAATCTTTTGTGTGTCAAAGGATACTATCAAGAAAGTGAAGAGACTATTCACAGAATGTGAAAAAATATTTGTAAATCATATATCTAATAGAGGATTAAATCTAGAATATGTAAAGAACTCTTACAATTCAATAATAGACAACCTGTGATTTAAAAATTGGCAAAGGATCTGAGCAGACATTTCACCACAGAAGCTATTCAAATGGCCAATAAGCACATGAAAAGAAGCTCAACACCATTAATCACCAAGAAGATGCAAATCAAGGTCACAATGAGATACCACTTCACACCTACTGGGATGGTTATAATAAAAAATATGGACAAAAACAAGTATTGGCAAGGATGTGAAAAATTCAGACCCCTCATACATTGCTGGAGGGAATGTAAATGGTGCACTTTCTAAAACAGTCTGTCAGTTCCTCACATGGTTACACATATAGTTGCCATATGACCCAACAATTCCACTTCTAGATATCTACCCAAGAGAAATGAAAATATATGTCCACACAAAAACTTGTACATGAATGTTTATAGCAGAATTATTCATAACAGCCAAAAGGTGGAAACAACCCAAATGTCCATCAACTAATGAATGAATAAACACAATGTAGTATACCCATACAATGGAATATTAAATGGAGTTAAATATTAAATAGAATATAAAAAGGAATGAAGTACTGATACATACTACTAGATGGATGAACCTTGAAAACATACTAAATGAAAGAAGCCAATAATGAAAGACTAGATGTTATATGATTCCATCTGTATGCAATGTCCAGAATAGGCGAATCTACAGGGACAAAAAGTTGATTAGTGGTTACCTAGGGCTGTGGGGATAGGGTGTAGGGTATGGAGTTTCTTTTTGGGGTGGTAAAAATGTTCTAAAATTGACTATAATGATGGTTGCATAACTGTGAATAAAGTGGATAGTACAATATAAATGGGTGAATTGTATGATATGTGAATTTTATCTCAACAAAGCTGTTCTAAAAAAATCCACCAGTCCCCTCGGTGTCCAGGCCCCCTTTCCCAGTCTTAAATGTTCCATGCTTTGTACTTACTCCACCATGAAGCCCATTTGTGATGCACAAGTGTACCTCTATGTGACCTTCCAGGTCAAGCTCACATTTGCAATCTTGTGCCTTTGGTCTTTCAAATTCCCTGCATATCCACAGTTTTCCCTATCATTCCTCACTAAGGAACGTTTTATTTTCCAGAATTCCATCATTTTTTCCAAGATAACTTTTTGGTATCAATCATAGATAACAAGTCTGTTTCCAATAAAGCCAGAATGAAAAGGTTGAAGAGATCAAACTTCTATCCTCAAATCTTTTGCTCCAAGCAGACAGATGTCCCAGCTGCAGGCGGAATGTGTGTTGCACAAAGAACATACAATATTTTCTCTTACCTGATTTTCAAATGCTGACAGTTCAGATATCCAGTGAGGATTGGGATTTCTAAATTCACTTTATTAAAATTAAAAAGCAAATTGCTGGAGAGGAAGATATCTAAATAACCAGTAAGAAAATTAAAAATTAGCCTCTCAGCCTATGCTTGTAATGAACGATTTCCACACTCTCTAGTGGTTGACCATTTCTAAATACCACGCCTGTTCAAAATTATCTATCATTACTGAGCTTCCAAACTCAGTTACTACCTGAGTTTTGTGCCATGGACATCTGCTCCTTAGCAGTAAACCAGATCGTTGTGGTACCATAAAATATCCCCTTGAATATTTAGTGCCATTAAAGAGCTCTTTGAGAGCTCAAGTAACTCAGCCTACCTTTCTCGGGCAGAAAAGAAGGGGTCAAAGTAAAGAAGCAAAAAAAGTAAGATAAAAATGGGATCTTCACTTTTGTTGTCTCTTTCTTTCTTCTCATCTTTCTTGCACATCTCCTTGCTTCTCCCCAAAAATATAACTTCCCTGGAAAAACAGTAGAGTGACTTTTCTTTAAAATGAAAAAGAAAGAAGACTAGAAACAAATATGCCATCTGTTAACAATGGATATTTCTGGATACTGACAATATGGATAGAATTTAATTTTCTTCTTTTTTACTTTTCTGCATTTTTAATTATTAAAAAAAATTTTGGATATATAAAATTTAAAAACATATCTCATGTCTTTCAAAACTCTGTTCCCACAACCCCAACCAAGAAACTATTTCAATATAATGTCCTGGCAGACTCTGGCCCCAGAAATAAATGGGAAATGCAGTTTTTCTTTGGAAATCTTTTTGTCCCCTTTCCTCTTTTCAATATTCTCTCCTCCACCTACCATCACAGCCCTGCCCTCCACCCAAGAATTGCTACTTTTCCATCTGGACTTAGAAGTCATCCCTATGAGGATTATTGGCATATTTTTCCTTTTTTATTTTGAGATAATTATAGATTCACAGGAAGTTACAAAGAAATGTACAAGCAGGTCCTGCACACCCTTCACCCACCTTCCTGTGTGTCAGCATCTTACATAACTGTTGTACTAGGTACGATATCAAAACCAGGAAACTGACGTGATGCAAACCTTAGAGCTTATTCAGACTTCCCAGTTATACATTTGTGTGTGTGTGTGTGTGTTGCTCTAGGCAATTTTATCACATGTACAGCTTCATGTAACCACCATCACAATCAAGATACAGAACTGTTCCATCATCACAAGATTCCCTCATACTACCCCTTTATAGCTACACTCACCGCCTCCTTCCCCCCACCCTGACATCCCCAACCCTTGGCAACCATTATATCTCTATAATTGTTATTTTACAAATGTTTTATAAATGGACTCATGTAGTATGCATCCTTTTGGAATTGGCTTTTTTTTTGGTGAGGAAGATTAGCCCTGAGCTAACATCCATTGCCAATCCTCCTCTTTTTGCTGAGGAAGATTGGCCCTGAGCTAACATCCGTGCCCATTTTCCTCTACTTTATATGTGGGACTCCTGCCACAGCATGGCTTGATAAGTGGTGCATAGGTCCACACCGGGATCTGAACCTGCAAACCCTGGGCCGCCGAAGCAGAGTACACGAACTTAACCACCATGCCACCAGGCCAGCCTGAGAATTGGCTTTTTTTTACGAGCATAATTTCCTTGAGGTTAACCCATGCTGAGGTGTATATCAATAGTTCATTCTTTTTTATTTCTGAGTAGTATTCCATGGTATCAATGTACCACAGTTTGTTTAACCAGTCACTCATTGAAGGATATTTGTGTAGTTTCCAATTTGGGGCTATTAATAAAGCTGCTATGAACATTCCTGTACAAGTTTCTGAGTGAACATAGTTTTCATTTCTCAGAGATAAATGCCCAAGAATACAATTAGTAGGTTGTGGTAATTGCGTGTTTAGTTTCTTAAGAAACTCACAAACTGTTTTCTAGAGTAGTTGCATAATCTTAATTCCCATCAACAATGTATGAGTGATCCAGTTTCTTTCCAATCTTGCCAGCCTTTGGTGTTATCACTATTTTTTATTTTAGCCATTCTTAGGGGTATACAGTGATATCTTGTGATTTGAATTTGCATCTCTGATGCCAAATGATATTGAATACTTTTCATGTGCTTGTCACCTGTATATCCTCTTCATAAATGTCCATTCACATCATTTTCCCATTTTCTAATTGGATTGTTTGGTTTTTTAATATTGAGCTTTGAGAGTACTTTATATATTCTAGATACAAGTCCTTTGTCAGATATGTGACTTGCAAATGTTTTCTCCCAGTCTGCAATTTGTCTTTTCATTTCTCTTAGAGTATTTCACAAAGCAAAATTTTTAATTTTAATAAGGTCCAATTTTTCCTTTTATGAATTATGCTTTTGATGTCAAGTCTAGGAACTCTTTGCTTCATTCAAGGTCACAAACATTTCCTCCTTTTTTTTCTAGTTTTATAGTTTTATGTTTCACTTTAAGTCCATAATCTATTTGGGTTAATATATGTATAAGATGTGAGATTTAGGTCGACAGCCAGCTTTTTGCCTTTGGATATCCAATTGCCCCAGCGCCATTTATTGAAAAGGCTGTCCCTCCTCTATTGGATTGCTTTGGCTCCTTCATCAATAATTAATTGAGCATATTTGTGTGGATTTATTTCCAGGTTCTCTATTCTGTTCTGTTGATCTATGTATTTATCCTTCTGCAAATACCACACTGTCCTGATTATTGTAGCTATATAACAATACTTAACATCAGGAAGAAGAATTTCTTTCACTTTATTCTTCTTTTCCAAATTTGTTCTGGCTGTTATAAAGCCTTTCCCTTTCCACATGAATTGTAGCACAAGTTTATCTGTGTCTACAAAAATCTTTACTGAGATTTTGGTAAGAATTACATTAAACCTATAGATCAATTTAGAGAAAGTTGACATCTTTATTGTGTTGCGTCTTCCAATCCACATTATGCCTCTGCAAATATTTAGAGCTTCTTTCATCATCATTTTGTAATTTTCAGCATACAGATTCTGCACATTTTGTTAAATTACACCTAAGTACTTCATTTTTTGCAGCAATTTTAAGTAGTATTTTATTTTTTATTTTGGTTCATATTCACTATAAAGAAATGCAATTGATTTTTGTGTGTTGATTTTGTGTCCTTCAACTTTATTGAACTTAGTTCTAAAAGTTTTTTTGTAGATTCCTTAGGATTTTCTATGTACACAATCATGTTGTCTACAAGTAGAGACAGTTTTATCCATTCTTTTCCAATCTGTATGCCCTTTATTTCTTGTTCTTGCTTTATCGCAGTGGCTAGAACTTCCAGGAATATATTGAATAAGAATAGTGATAGCAGACATCCTTACCTTGGTCCCAGTTTTAGAGGGAGAGCATTCAGTCCTTCACCATTAAGTATAATTTTAGCTGTAGGGTTTTTACGAGTTTGAGGACGTTTCTGTCTATTCATAGTATACTGAGAGTTTTTATCACGAATAAGCATTAAATTTTGTCAAGTGTTTTTTCTGCCTCAACTGATATTATCATATGATGTTGAACTGGTGGATTACATTGATTCATTTTTAAATGTTCAATCAGCCTTGCACACCTGGAATAAATACCACTTGGTCATGGCCTGTTATTCCTTTTATACAGTGTAGGATTTGATTTGCTAAAATTTTGTGGAAGATTTTTTGCATATAAGTTCATGAGAGATATGGGTCTATAGTTTCCTTTTTTGTGTGCTATCTTTGCCTGGTTTTAGAACCGGGATAATACTGACCTCATAAAATGAATTGGAAAGTATTCCCTCCTCTTCTATTTTCTGCAAGAGGTTTGTAAAATTGGTGTTAATTCTTCTTTAAATGTTTGATAAAATTCTCCCAGTAAAACCATCTCAGCCTGGAGATTTCTTTTTTGGTAGCTATTTCATTACAAATTCAATTTTTAAATAGTAAAAGGACTATTTAGGTTATCCATTTAATCTTATCTGAGTTTTGGTAGTTTGTGGTTTTTGAAGAATTAGTCCATTTCTTCTAAGTTTGGAATTTCTGAGCATAAAGTTGTTCATAATATTCCCCTATTATCCTTTTACTAGCTACAGGATCCTGTTGTGATATCCTCCTTTCCATTCCTGATATTGGTGATTTGTGTATTTTCTCTTTTTTCATCTTTGTCTACCTTGCTAGAGATTTATCGATTTCATTGATTTCTTTTGAATAACTAACTTTTGTTTCACTAATTTTCTCTATTGTTTTCCTGTTTTCAATTTCATTGATTTCTGCTCTTTACTATTTCATTGCTTCTGTTTGCTTTGGGTTTGTTTTGCTCTTCTTTTTCTAGTTTCTTGAGATAGAAACTTTGGTTGTTGATTTGAGATCTTTCTTCTTTTCTAATGTAAGCATTTAGTGTTAACAAATTCTCCTCTCAGCACTGCCTTCCACAAATGTTGATATGCTGTTTATGGAACATGATATTTTTTATTCAGTTCTATATATGTTTTAAAATTTCCTTTGAGGTTTCCTCTTTTACCCACAGGTTATTTAGACCTATATTGTTTAATTCCCAAGTGTTTGGAGATTTTCCTGTTGTCTTTCTGTTATTGGTTTCTAGTTTGACTCCATTATGGCCTGAGAACATACTTTATACAATTTCAATTCTTTTAAATTTAGCCATCTTTGTATCATGACCCAGGATATGGTCTATCTTGGTGAATATTCCATGGGTGCTTGAAAAAAGAAGTATATTCTGCTATTGCTGGGTGAAGTGTTCTATAAATGTTAATTAAGTCCTATTATTTGATGGTTAGTTCAGTTTTTCTACATCCTTGTTGATCTTTCATTTACTAGTTCTATCAATTGCTGAGAGTAAGGTGCTGAAGTCCCTAATTATCGAATATGTATCTCCCCCACCAACTATCCTAGTCCCACCTTTCACCAAAGAGTTCAATACTTTCCCTTCTGAAACTTAATCCCTTGGAGGTTTCAGGCAGAGGAGCCACTCCTTGAGGATTATTGGCATTTTAAACCAAGACCCTGAACACTGGTGAAATGTGGTAAAACCCAAGCCTGGGACATGCTGGAGGTAGATGCCAGAAGAGATGCAGCCACATATCAAAGTTAGTCCAGGAGACAGCAGACAAGTCAATCAGGCAAAGCCAAAGTTAGTTCCAACCAGTAGGCCAGGAGTGGTGAAGAGCTAAATGGAGTGTCCAACAGTCAGAGTCTTAACCAACAACCAAAGTCAGGAACCAGCCAAGAAGCTCAAGAATGTCAGGATTCAGGACCTGAGGAAGACATACAGGGATCTCACTTAATTTTATCTGAGCCTTGATGGCCTAGGACTCCTATGAGAGGGTCAAGGAACCTCTTCCTGGCTATACTGTTGTTCATCTTAAAGGTATCCATAGCTTTTAAAGTAACCCAAAGGAATTAATTGCTACTGGGACAATTTCCAGCATCAGCAACAGGATGATGGGGAAGATATTTTGAGGTGTATTTTCTGGATATCCTAAAATCCCACTCTATGAGTCTCTTCTTATTTGTTCCATACACCTCATTAGCCCTGGTCAGGGGCAGAAATGCCTATTAAAGAATCATTAGGCAAGCTAACATCTGGGCAAAGAGGCAGAAAAAAGAGTCACTTTAGGAAAAAGGATAAAACCTTCTACAACTTCAACTGGTGAATAGAATGTTTAATAACTCACAAACTACTTATCCCAGACTTCTAAGAGGCAGAAAACACATTTTCTAAAATTGTGGTGAAATACACACAACATAAAATTTATTATCTTCATCACTTTTAAGGGTGCAATTCAGTGGCATAAGTACATTCACATTGTTATGCAACCATCACCACTATTCATCTCTAGAACTTTTTCGTCATCCCAAATTGAAACTCTATACCATTAAACAATAAGTACCCATTTCCCCCTCCCCCCAGCCCCTGGCAACCACCATTCCACTTTCTGAGAAGACTGCCATTTTGATAGACCTTCATGCTTAACCTACAAATACTATGATATTCAATTGGAGATAAGTCTGAAATAATGCTGACAATATTCTTAACCACACGGGCAAACCGCTAGTGACTCTTGTTCTTTGATACCAACATTCTAATCTATATGCCAAGAAACCCAGTTCAAGACCTGCCCTTCTACTGCAAATCTGGGGAAGAGTTTGTCCTTAAATGCACAAAGTCCCTCTGCCTGTGATCTGGCTTGGAGCAGGGCCCTCAACGTAATATAACAGCACCCTGGAGAGACCTGGAGGCAGAGACCCATGGGAGGAGGTGCTGAGAGATCTGCTTCCTTAGGAATGGGAGACAATAGCTTTACACATCTCACAACCACCCCAAGGTCAGGCTATTCTGGGCCTTCACACTGCACCAACAATTGCCCCATCCCAGGCAAAGAGAAAGTTGCTGGCCTCACAATATTTTGCTCTCCAAGGACCTCAGAATTCCCTAAGATAAGGCTTAAGGCATAAAGAAGTTCCAGGGCACCTTTGCAGTCCTTCACATACCACTGGTGCCAGTGTAATATGAGTCCAGAAAAAGATGAAACGGAACTCCCCTGGATGAGATTACTGATTTATTTTATCTCATCTTTTAAATAAGGCACAAAGTCTACACTAAAATAAAGTTGAACCAGGGAATTCGCAAAAAGCACCAATCCCATGGCAAATGAAAGTTTAAGTACACTGAATTGGATCACTGCCTCATCAAATCAAGACCCTATGTAGCGATAATGTGCTGCTACAATTCAGTACTGGGCCCCAACAATAAAGCCGGGACTGTAATTACTATAATGACCTCCCACTGCTATTGTGTCTTTAATTAAGTCTTTATCAGTAGGCATTTGCCACTTAAACCTAACTCACTGTAACTACGGCAGCGTGTCATCTACATTTTCACAAAGAATTACTGAATCATATTTCTGTCACAAAGATGAAAGGGAATATTTTAGTTCAAGTGCCATTTGCAGACAAGTTGCATAAAGAAAAATCAAGCTGTCCTTTAGCAGCACTTTCTGACAAGTGAAACTCAGCTGAGAGATGCCAAGGGGTTTTGTGTATGTATGTTTTGGCTTCGCTGGGTTTCTTTTTAGCACAACTCCACTTCCCATCTACATAAACAGTGGCAAAAGAAGTACACCAAATTAATAACACACTTGATGACATAAAATTTTGCGAGGTGGAAAGGGCTGAGATGCTCATGTGAGGCCCTGAGATGCTGAGTGAGTTGTCCCAAGTCACACGGTGGTGACTGACCATGGTGACTGACCGAGCTGGGCCTACAACTCACACCTCCCAGCTGCATGCTCTTCCCACTCCACCGTGGGGCCATCCTTGGAGCTGGGAAAGCCCGCTTTACCCAGCAAGGGGCACTAGAAGTACCCTGGGCCTAAAGAGACCACATTCCAAGTTCAAGTTTCCAGTCATAATCGTTTCCTTACGTCAGCATTAAAGCAAGTGCTCAGGTGGCTTTTTGGCAGAGCCCAGTCGAGTGGGCCAGACAACTCACTGTCAGAAAAAGCCGCCCCAATTCAAGGCCTCACGGCGGGGGGGCGGGGGGGGGGGCGGTTAGGGGTTTTAGCTGGGGCCTTGACCTACAGAGCTCTCCTCTTGGTGAGGGAAACCTGAGCATACCCTCTGGTCCTCACTCCTCTGAGGTTACTTGATTCACTTAGGACCCAGGGAGAGCCCCCACTGCACCCTCCACCCCATTGGCTAACAAGTGTGAACCACACCAGCCTCCACCAAGTGGCCAGGCTGTGGTGTCATTATTTGTGCTTCTGCACATCACCAAAAACTTTTGGCTTTAAAACCTGCTCCTCCAAAGAGCATAAATCCTTCCAGAATGGAGGAAGGGCATTCACATCATGGGGGTGGGTGCTGAGGGGACAGCAGAGCCTCCCCCTAGCCCTCCTCCACCCCCCATGAAGGAGACGAAGGGGAGGAGGAGTTGAGGGGAGGGGGACTGGGCTGTCCCTGGGGTCTGAGTGGCACTACTGTGGTAGAAGTTCAAGGACACTCAATGGCCCTGCAGCTCTGCTTTACTCAGACAGACCTGTAGGCACCAGAGATGCCAGTGAGTTTCTGCTTATTTATTTGAGGGATTCTAACTCCAGCTGGGAAACCCAATGCTGCCACCAATTGCCTGCCTTTTTCAGTGTCATCTTTGGCACAACTGCTCCCCCTTTTCCTTTCAGTTCTAATTTCATTTTTAACAACATAAAGGCTTTAGCTGGACACAGAAGAACTGAAAATGAGAACAAAACAAAGAGGGAGGGAGGCAGCACGCTTCCTGGAGGGACCCGAGGGGGAATTCTATTAAATCTTCTCCCACATATTTGCACCCACCGGGGAGCATCTCAGATTTTCCCACCTTGGCAGGAAAGCCTGTGGCGAAGGTGCGACCCAGCTGAGGTGTGACCCCCGCTGCTCGCTTGCTCCTACTACTGCACCACCTGCCATTGAGACAGTTGAGCCCGCAAAATCAGCAGAGGGTTCCACCTCTGGATAACAAATCCAAATTGTCCTCTACCCTGAATTTGGCAACAATTTCAAGATGCTTCATGAATCCTTGTTTCTACCTATTGAACAAAAGTAGCCCTCCAGCCCAGAATCTACGCACTTCTGATGACATAAGTGACACCAGGAAGCTAGACGTTGTCTGTGAATACAGTTAAGCATGGCTTCCTCCCCTCACTTGCCTTTGTTCTATAAAGGGCTCTTCTCAGTTGGAGATGTGTCAGTGAATCTCCAGATAACCCTGTCACTGGGGGCCTGCAGACACCTCTTTTCTTTGCTTGTCCCTCCTTGGCCCACCACTGACCAAGGACTGCTGCATTTGGAGGATCCTTCCCAGGGTCTGCACGTAGCCAGGACGCATCTTGGCCAGTTCCAGAGGGAGAGGGACTCTGAGCATGGTGATCTATGTTGATGTGGCTCGCTACCGCTGTCGTCAGCCCACACCCAGGCTGCCAGCCCTCCGCACCTGAGTCGGCAGCTCTCACAGGGAGCTTAGGCCGACGATTGCTTCGCTAATGCCCTCGGCTGCTGCCTTTTCATCTGACAAAGGACTCGGCCAAGTGATGAAAGACATAAGCCAAAATGCACTCTATGCCTCATCATACAAATACTTGGCTTTCCTGGAGCCAGACACCTTCTAGTGACTAACACATTGTTGGTTCTTTACCACGCCCCGCTAGGGACACGTTAGGATGTTTCTCTGGGTAAATGCCAAGATCCTCCCTGGAAGGCAAAAGAAATGTCAGAAGCACAGCTCCAATCAGACAACCTGAAATTATCACACGCCTAAAAAACATATTTGCTAGGAAGAATCTCTCTTAGATATTATTTTCACCAAACATAGAGGTAATTCCCATCCCCAAAACATGGAGCTGAGCCCAAAGCACTTCATAAACATTTGCTGAATGTAGATGAATGATGTATGCATAAATGAATAAATGAATTTTTCTCTGGAGAGAGACCTGATTTTCTTTTCCATTCCCTTCACCATCATATTGCTGATGACTCAAAAGAAGCCATGTATTACTTTCCACATGAAAGGTGAATGGGATAAATGGAGAGGATAAGAGAAATAGTATTTACTACCATGAAAGAAAAATAAGGATAGGAAAGTGAGATAAAGCTAGTAGCAAGGTTAGTTTAGAATATCTGTTCTCAACCTTTCTGGGTGTTAGAATCCCTGAGGAGCTGTAAAAGGTACTGATGCCTGAGTCCCACCCCCAAAAGATCCTGACTTAATGGGTATTAAGTGTGACTGGGCTATCAGGATTTTTTTAAGTGCCCCAGGTGATTCTACTGTACAGCCAAGTTTGAGAAACACTGGTTTACAAGATGACTGCCCTAAAGGTCTGGATACCAGCTAAAAGGAGAATAGCAAATTTGTCTCTGAGACTCCTAGCAGCCAAGGTGAAAAGAGGGAAACATAATCCATTACACAATCCACAGTGTCCATAGAAGAAAATCAAACTACTTGTTTAAAAGTACAGTTAATTCTGAGAAGGACCAGAAAGAGATTTGTCCTCATGAAGAAGACAGGGATTGAAGCAAGTAATAACATCTTCAGTGGTGTCCCGACAGTATTCAACCAATAAATATTTATTGAGCGCCTACTAAGAGACCCGACTCTGTTCCAAACCCTGGAGACAAAAAGATTAACAGACAGGCTTGAAGCTTTCTGCCTAAGGGCAATTAACAGCTACTATTATCGAGTCCTGTTCTATGCTAAGCACTTTGCATCCGTTGCCTCATTTAATCCTCACAACCATCTTGTGGGCAAGTGACACTTGATGGAAACTGAGAGTCAGAGGTGGTAACCAACTGGCCTAACATGGCATGTCCAGTAAGTGGCAAAGCTAAGATTCAAACACAGGACTGTCTGACTCCAGAGTCCGTGCTCTCGACCACTGTATTGTATACCCGGAAGTAAACACAATAGTAAATTTTATAGAACTCTATCAAAAAATACTCTAATGTGAGATGACAGCATCATTCTAACCACCAGTCTGTTAAAGCAAATTCTTCAAGAAGTCAGACCACATGGTTCAAGAACTACTAAAATTACAAATGCATTTATCCTTTGCCCCAGCAAAGGCATTCCTACAGGCATCCCAGCACACATAGGACATACATACCAGGTTGGTCACTGTGGCATTATTTCAAATAGCAAAAGACTGGTTGAATAAACAATGGTACATCCAAGCAAGGAAATACTTTGCAGCTGTAAAAAATGAGGAAGATCTTCATGTTCTGATGTTTAATTAAAAAAAAAAACAAGGTTCAAGAAAGTGTATATAGTATGATGCCTTTTGGGTAAGAGAGGAAGGAAAATCATAATATACATTCATATTTACTTATATTTTCATTAAAAACCACCAGAAAGAACAATAAGAATCTAATAACAATGGTTGCCTATAGGGATCAGGGAACAGGTGAGCAAGGTGGATAGCAACAGAGGAGAGAACAAGATGATAAGCACACATATTTTTATATTAAAAAAATTTTCAAACTTATAAAAGTACTACCCATTCAAGAAGAGAAGATAATGAAAAAGAGAACTGTGGGTGGGCTGAAGTCCCTCAACTAGTAATTGGTAGAACTGGAATTTGAGCTCAAGTCTATCTGCTACCAAGTCCATATTCTTGACATCACGGCCACTGCCTTCCCCAAAACTCAGGGAAGAAGCTTGCCTGTTGTGAGCCAGCAGCAGACCTAACCTGGATGCATACAGCCCTGCACCCACTCTAGGATCTCCCTTATAGTGGTTCAGCATCTGGAGTTCCAAAGCACCAATTCATTCAGGCTTTTTTTTTTTAATCTCCATCAAAGAATCAGGTAATAGTAACAAGTCAGAGTGGGAAGCCATCTGCGAAGGGAGGTAAGCCCTAACAAAGATAAATTGAGTAAGTTTAAATTTACAGCCCTTTGTAATCCAAGCATTCATTTAGGGTGAGCTGTGTGCTATAAGCCCTTCCAGTAACAAATAACAATACATTCCACATACATTATACCTGTCGGCCTGGTTTATGGCCATGCCTTGGCTTAGATTAAGGAAAGGGCTCCTTCTGCCAACACAGAACAAGTATGCTGTTCTACACTGAAGAGAAATTTGAAACAAAATCTAGACCATTACAGCCTGTCTACGCTGATTTGGAATAGTATGTCCTAAAAAAAAAAGAAGGTAATTTTCTACCCCCAACTTCTTTTCTCAAGTTTGAAATCATCCCAAATCTGCCTGAGAAGATATTTAGAAGAATCATTTTCAACAACTCAAGCACAGGTGGTAGAGCTGTCACCACCCAATACAGCTGATCTGAAGTGTTTGTGTAAAATTTCCCAGTTGCCTGCCACGTTGGAGGAGCATGTTAAGGAGATAATGGGTGGCGCCATTGGTCTTGGCAGAATAGACTCTGTCCAAGGTATCCAAGACTCTTCCCAAGGTATTCCTCCCTGCCTTACAGTGGATCTTGCCAAAGCTTAACTGATCTCCTTCTTCTTTTCTTGGAGGGTAGGAAAGATGGATCAGTGGCCCTTCTTTCTCCTGAAACCAGGCCAGCCACCTTTGCTTTGCTTCTGAGAAAGGTTTGTGGTTTTCCCAGGTCTGAATGGAGAAAAAGCATTATTCCAGGTAGAATTAACATTATAAAAGGGGCCTAGATTGACAATATGTTGACTCCAAATATGTAGAACCAAGGTCTGTTTGATACAAGATTATGGAATGAGAGACTACTGTTGTCAGCATTCTTTGAGTTCCCCCTTTCTGGGCCCATTACCCCTCTTTTTGTTAACCTAATAATAATACCTACCTCAGTTCAGTTACAACTTGGGTACCTACTATGTGCTGCTTTCATGGTGTTGGAAATATGATGGGGGCTGGAGTAAGAGAGCAACCTCCTCAAGTGATTACTCCAACAAAGCACGGTGAGTACCGCACTAGAGGTGTTCAGAATGTGGGAGGAGAGCACAGATGAGGAGCTCTGGGGGGATCAGAGAGGGCTTCCTAGAGGAGGTGATATTTGAGACAAAGTTTGAAGGTTCCATAGGAGTTAGCCAAGCACTAGATTCAAGTTCAAGCCTCTGCACTTCAAAATGCCACCAGTACCAGGTAGCTTTAGACCAATCACAGTTCTCATCAACTTACCTGACCTGTAAATTTACCTGCTATCTTCTCAGAACCCAGCTTTCTACTAGTACCCATGTATTCAAATGATTTGAGGTAAAGCGTTCCCAACTATTGGAAGCTATTGTTCTACCACTCCCAAACAGCACTTATATTTTTAAAAAGCCCTTAATTCCCTAACCTACCCAAACTGGAGGTACTTTTGCCTAAGGGAACTTTCTAGCACACCTCCATTCCCACCCCCTAGATTGTGGCCAGTGTGGCAAATACTGTGGTGGAATACATTTAAATAGACCAAAACCACTATACTTTTCAAATGGGACTCTACAAAGGTCAATCCACTGGTGTTTGTTCCTCGCCTCCCCCACTCCTACCCACAGCTCCAAAGCTTCCCTCACACACAAGTCTCACTTTGACCTCAAAAGAGACCTGAGCCTGGACCAAAATCAAAGCACCACGCAGGAGGGGACAGAGCCTACTCTGGGAACTCCTCTTGCTCCACAGCCATCTGGTCATACCCCTACAGTGGGCCCCACCGCACGGAGTAACAAAAGCTGATATTTCATGACTGCTCTCATCGTGCTGGGTGTTATGTTAAACACTTTGCCTGTATCAGATCATTTCATTCTCACAACAACCCTATGAGGCAGACACTGCTATTAGCCCCCTCTGAGGAACCAAACAGTAAGGTAATTTGTTCAAGTGCACAATTAGCAGCAGGTGGGTATGAGATTCGAACCCAGGGAGTCTGACTCTTGAGCCCTTGCAACAGCTACATCTCAGCCACTTGTAATGATGAAGAGTGGAAACTTTAGGGCCCCTGACCCGGGTTTGAATCTCAGCTTCACCAGTTAACGTAGTTGAATGACACTAGGCAAGTTAGCCTCTCCCAGCCTCAGTTTTCTCATCTACAAAATGGGACCAGTAACAAAACCTACTTCATAGGATTGTGAAGAAATAAATGATGCTGTCTTGGATGTAAAGCATTTGGCATGGGGCCTGGCATTTTGTGGGTATTCAGAAACATTAGCTATAGCTATTATTACATGTTTACAAGCTTGTGTATCCCCTTCCCAATGTCATTGAGGGCAAGGATCAAGATTATTGGTATCTTTCTCCCAGATACCCAATAGTGTCTACCATGTAGCAGGTACTTGGAAAATGTTTGTTGACTGGATGGTTCAACAACACTATTTTTCTCTGCTATTTCAAATGATGGAGTAAGGGCCTCCTCTATTTTGACGCACAATAGCCTCTTCTTGCTAAATTCTATTCCTTAACCTTCAGAAATAAATTATCACATGTCTAAAGAGATCATTCTCAAATTCTTAAATTAGCAGAGTTGTATGATTTTTTTTCCCCTATAGAAAATGAGAGAAAATCAGCCTTCCTTCACTCTCCCAAACCTCCTTGGGCTCTCCCTTGCATTTCAGGAAGTCCTCACTTTCACAAGTGTAAGGACGGACACTTACAACATAAAAAATGCCCAGGTTGGGAAGGGGAGTGGATTTTTCACTTAGTAAAAAGATTTATAGTTTCTTGAAATGTCAGTGATCCCTCCAAACTTCACTTCCTCCTAGAGAAATTCAAGACAAATTTAGCTCACATGGAGTATTTTAAGAGACCATTCCTTTTGTAAAGTGAAGCATACTCTCCTTGAACACAGGTAGTCACTCACTCAGCAACACCTGTGCCACTGTCCTTCCACATGCCTACACACGCTCTTCCTCCAGCTGAAGAACACACGCTGCGTGCTCTCCACTCCGGCATCACTTGTCTGCCACTGAAACCTGCCTGTGCCCCCGCCCCACTGCTGGACCCACTGGACTAATACTGAACAGTCAGCAAACAGCCTGCTTAGTCAGTGTACTAGGTCCCTGGGCTGCTGTAAAAAAGCACCACAGACGGGGTGCCTTAAAATAACAGAAATTGATTCTCTCAAAGTTCTGGAGGCCAGAAGTCCGAGGTCAAGGTGTTGGCAGGGCCATGTTCCTTCTGAAGGCTCTAAAGAAGAATCCTTCCTGGCCTCTTCCATCTTCTGAGGGCTATCAGCAATCCTTGCTGCCCCTTGACTTGTAGACACATCATTCCAATCTCTGCCTCTGTCTTCACACAGCCTGATCCCCTTATGTCTGTATCTCTGTGGCCAAATTTCCTTCTTCTTATAAAGACTCCAGTCATATTGGGGTTAGGGCTCACCCTAATCCAATATAACCTCATCTTAATTTGAGTATATCTGCAATGATCCTATTTCCAAATAAAGTCACATTCACACATTCCAAGCGGACATGAATTTGGGGGACACTATTCAACCCAGCACAAGAACAGACCAGTATGAGTAGAGAGACGCAGCAGCTGCCTGTGGGATATGACTTGAAAGGTTTCCAGACAAAAAGCCTCCTTCCCCTTCATAAAAAATGTGCTACAGTGCCTCAATTCCACCATTAGAGAGAGTTTCCTTTTGTTCTCAATGCCTTTCCAGTGATAAATAAAATAAAAGCAAAACCTGTAATATTGCAAATGCTGTCTGGAGGGATGGCATTCATAAATCATTAGCATCCCACACTTGAATGGTCATCAGCCACTTTTTAAGCATGACAGCCAGCAGGAACAAGATTCTGTCAGAATGGAGCCTGGCATCTGTGACAGGAAGAGAGCAGGTGGCACAGGAAACCTAAGTAACAAGGCACCAACGACAGACACGGCTTTAGTGTCCACTTTGGGAAAACTGCCATGTCTTGGGAAGCCCAGAGCACCAGTGACCAGCCACCATGAGGGGGCACGAAGGGAGTGGAGTTCATATTCGTGCTAGTTCACGTTTACTGAGTACCTACCATATGCCAGGAACCATGCTTGGTGCTTCCTTCCACACACACTCTCTCATTCAGTCCTCACAACAACCTCGGGATGAAGAACACCATCTCCCACAGATGAGACAACTAAGACTCCAGGGAGTTAGGCAGCTTGGAAAAATTGGGAAATAAGTGTTAATGACCAAGTTCACGCCCAGGTGCTGACATCTTCTGCCACATCACAGAGGAGAGAAGAGGCAACAGAATCCAAGATTTCCAGTCTCGCTTCTGCTGGGAGCCGATCCAGCCTGAAGCTCTCTCGCTGTACATTCGGGCTTGCTCTTCTTAGCGTCTGCTTTTAAATTGGCAGCCGTTTTTCTACTGTGTTTCCAGCGCGCCTCCGTGTGTATCTTGGAGAGAGGGGGAAAGAGAATATATGGGTCAATATAAGCAGACTCTTAAAAGCTTATACTTTATCATTGTAATAATCATAATATATTTTACTTTACAGCCACTCATAACTGAAGCCTCTGGGCACCCTAACAAAAATAGCTAAAAGAAAAAAGGAAATTATATTAAACAAAGGAAATACGACTATAAAACCCCAATAGCCAGGGAACTAAATGAACAACATAAAACCTCCAAACAGCAAAACTACAATGAAACCAAGAGGGGAAAGAAACCTTTTCACAAGCTTTACCCTGAAGGATTCCACGCTGTGAGATCACATCTGTTTAAAGCACCATAATTTATCGATATGACATCAAACCAGGAACCAGCCATTGTAAACCTTTCCCGCAGAAACTCTCAGAAAACTAACCAGGTGGTCGATGGGGGGCTCTGTAGCACGTAGCCGGGGTAACAATGGCTTTAAAATTTTATGTTCAAATACAGCTACGTGAAGTTCCAAATCTTGGTATTGAGAGACAAAAATTAGTTCATTCCATGGGTAAGCAGAATTTACAAACAGGACCTTTTTTCACTACAATTTTTTTTCTGAGATAGTTCATCCATTACTGCTTACTATTGGCTTCTCAAACTGCTGCATTAAATGGACCGTTTTCAAGAACGGACCTTCTTTAGAATGAGTCACTGAGTCCCAAATCCTGTGAAAGTCTTTAAGGGAGAACAAAGCCACTTTCATTTATAAAGCAACTAAGTTACGGAGCCTATCCTCCCATTCTGACATTGCAGCCACTTCAAGAACAGAAACTCCTGTTGACCCACTATACAGCCATAAACACTTGTTTAGGAACCACTGTGATCGCCATATTGGTGTTTGTGAGGGCAATATTTCCCAAGCAATTGCTTCCCACGTCCCTCCGTCGCATTTTCCTATTGACTATGGGAAGTGAATCTGCTCGGGAAAGTCTTTACAAGATTTGTAGGATTAGGATAGCCCAAGGATTTACAAAACCATTTCGTTGGCAAAATCAAATCAAAGCAAATATCAAAATGCTGAAAGACACTTCGTGCCTTTGTAAAACGTTTTTCAAAATATTGGTTTGTCCTAGATTACTTTCTAGGTTGGTGTAAATCTGGCCCCACAAATTAGGAGACTCATATCAGAAACGTGGACCTAGGGCCCAACATAGCCTCAAGAGTAAAGCAGTGACAGAGAGGTGCAGAGAGGAGAGAAAGAAGGTGGCATCGCAAGGGGAACCTGATGATACAGAAAGATCCACGCGTTCTGTAGAATCAGCCCAGCCTGGTTCTTACCCACGCTCTAGCACTTAGTAACTGAGTGACTTTGGATAAGTCACTTAACTTCTCTGGTCCTCCATTTTCTCATTTATAAAATGAAGAGAAACTGCTAAACAAACTCTGCTCTTTTTATTTTATGGGGGCCCGTGCAGTTCTTCACAGGGATAACCCAGGTCTCCACAGAACAACCTGGCTAGCTCTCAGATACATTATTCAGTTAAAAGAGCAAGCTGTGGAATAGTGCACATAGGGTGATACCATTCAAGTTTGGAAAAAGAAGCCACCAAAACAACACTGGATGATTTCTCCAGGCCCACGGGCATATATGTGAGAGCATGAAAAGGAACAGACTAACGCACATGGGCCAAGGCACGAGGGCCGCCCTCTCTGGGACAGGGCTGGATTGGGACAGGGAGAGTGAATGGGGACCTTACTGCCTAAATATTTCAGAAGAGACTATATTTATATATTGCTTGTGCATGAGAAAAGAAAATTTGTGCTTTATGTGCCCAATAAAAACTACCCTCTATCTCATTTCAGGGAATATAGTAATTCTAGAAGGGTCTCTGCCAGTCAATAAATGAGAGCTAGTATTAAGATGAGCCAAAACTTAGAGGACCCAGAGTTCTAATTCAGGATGACATAAGTATGATTCCCCATAGTGAGCTGAAATTTTCAAAAATTAGCTCCAAATCTATTTGGAAATGGACCCTGTAAGACACTGATACATAAAGTGGAGTAGCAGCTGGGACTGGGGAAGTTCCGTGAAAACCTGGATGGGGTCCCTATGCTCCAATATGTCAACCAGTGGGGCCCCAGCCCTGCCTTCCAACATGTACCTGCCAGGTATGGGACATGCACCCACATCAGCACTCAAAACGAGTTTCTGAGGACTCTAATATGGTTGATGACCCCTCCTCCTATTCATCAGGACACAGCGCCTTTGGTCCTTTCTCACTTGGAACTGCCCAGGTAGACTGATGTTGACCTGGGAGGGTTCAGAGTCTTGTTCTTCATGATTGCTTAATTTAAGCATAAAGAGCCTCCATGGGCCTTCCTGGAAAGACATTTTCCTCCTGTGCACACCAGAGGTCAAGGCACCACGAGCCCACAAAGAGGAGAGAAAATGAAATAGCTTTTCACATCCTGAGATTGTCTGCTGACTAAAATGTATTTCTTAACTTTAGATGTAGAATGGGAATCAAAGCAAAATGTTATTTCAAAGTAGGTTACTCACGTCTTCAACTGGCTCTGTTTAGACTGGCCAATCAAAGCAGGAAGACTACAGGTAGATGACTGGGGACATCACTTGGAACTTGCACCAAAATGACTGTGATATTTTCTTTCATGAGCTACTTTAAGAAATAAATTCAACCACATATATAAAGTAGGAAATAATACAGAATCAATGCTCCATGCTTAGTGAAAGGAAGGAAAAAGGCTTTAAATAGCTTTAAAATGCAAGAATATTAGAAGGAAGGGCAGAGTTCCCTTCTTTGTTCAGCCCATTTTGCACAAGTCAGATCCCAGATAAAGCCTCCTGCTGGGAGGAGGTGCTGATGGGTGGGCAGAGGGCCTGGTGGCCTGTGTGGCTCCAGGAGTCAAGCTCCACATACAAAGCTTATTTTTAAAGAAAAAAATAGGAATTTGAACCAAATTAAATATCAGCTCACTTGGGAAAAAAATTTTATGCTGCAACTTTTTATTTTACTGCAATTTTTTTGGAGTCAGTTCCTATTCAATCTGGTAGGCATCCTTTAAAAAAAGTTTGAGTTCAATTTTGAGTGTGTGTGTGTGTGTGTGTGTGTGTGTGTGTGTGTGTGTGTGTGTGTGTGTGTTTAAATCAACATTTGGGTTTAGCAAATTAGTACAGCTTTGCCTGTTTTCTGGTATATGGATCAGTTCCAGATCTGTTTTTTAAGCACCAAGCTACTGAAGGATTATTATTTTTAGAATTCTTATTCCTTCTTAATCCCCTAATCCATTCGGGGGAAATGTCCAGATTGTCAACTCAACACACGAGCAAACCTCAATGAAGCAGCAAGAAAAAAATATAAGACAATAGACAAATAACCAAGGGATATATTGTTCAGCTTTTGTTGAGTTTGAAATCTGCCAAGTTGGCAATAGGGGAGAAAGGTTTGTGATATTCCACTGGAACATATTGTCACTGTTATAACCAGCCCACGTTCACTGGAGCTGCCAATTATTCCCCAGCCACCATTTTTTTCCTTTAGATTGATCTCCTGCTTGAGGCTGTTTCACACCCATGACTCTGAAGCTTCCCTAGTGGCATGTTGGCTAATTAAGAGCAAAATCCATCTCTTGATGAAATAATGCTGCCACTGAAAAGGAACTCTACATTTTTTTTTTCATTCTTAATCAGGCTGGAAGGAGCAGTATTCTAACACTTGTATTAAGCATAGGAAAAAGGTCTATAGCTAGCAATTAGCAATGATGAAAAGGACAGCGGTTTAAAGCATGTTGCGGTGACATTTTTATCAAATTAAATGAGTTTGCTAGGCCCACCAGCTGCATATGCTTATTGTCATTTACTGTTTGGACAGCAACACATCAGCCACTGAGTATCAGGAGGTGCTGAATTTAATAAGTCATTTTGACACTGGTGTGAAACGAGCAGATCAGCATTCTGAGGAATGTGTTCACACTCTGAACAGACAGGCAGACATTCTAAGCATGCGAGGTGACACCAATCAACAGGAAGAAATGATGAAAGCCAGGCCAGGAAGCAGGCAGCCGTGGTGGTGGCAGCCACGGAGACACACCACTGTGAGAAAACAAAAAGATACATACATGCACGCACACACCCCAAACCTACTATCTCTTGGTTTAGCTAGGCAGAGAATCTAAAGTAGCAAAGACTCTTCAGAAACCCTGGGATGTATACCCATTCTAGACACTGTACATTTTCATTTATAATTTAAAAACCCTCACAGTTTCTCTATAACAACCACTAGAAGAAGCTGACAAATCTTCAGATTATTTTTTCACCCCCTCATGTTTGAAACACAGCATCCCATTCAAAAGAAACAAACAAACAAAACTTCCTGAGAATGCTGGGAAAACAAAAGGTTTGGTTTACCTTTTCCACCTAATATGTTCATTCTAAACTGATGGCCTAGCTAGGATAGGAGGAGGTAGTGTTATTTGGTTTTGATTTACTGTGTGGTGACAGTATATGTTGCTTTCAAAACTCTTGCTTGGAATATGAGATGTGGAATGACATTCTGATAATCCCAGGAGCTATTTATGTCGAGGGAGAGATCTAATACCAATGTCTTAACCATGTACCTGGCATCAGAGTTAAAATGCACCAGAAAGTCAATTGCCAATTACCTCCTCAAACATGCAAGTGTAATTTACAGCCTAACAAAGGTGACTAGTAATTAGTTCATGGCTTCAGAAGTTTCTAATGCCATCTAGTGGAAATGGTAAATTTGATCACTTGCACATCAAAGGGGAGCCTAAAATCCCAGATAATATGTCATTATGCTGCCACATATTCAGAAAAACTCAACGCCAGAGTCCAATCTCAAATATATCAAAAAAATTTGCTACAGTGCTTTCATACAACTAGAAGGCGCCAGGGAAAATAAGACTTACCCAGAATACCCTTGGAAGCCTGCCCACTGCAAATGAAATAATCATTAGCACCACCCCACACCACTGTCATGTCTATAAGATCATTTTCCTCATTACCTTTCTTTCTCATCCTCTAAACTCTAGAATCTAGAGATGGACTATTTGATAGATTTTTTTTTTTTTGCAAGTATAGTGGGTTTGGTAAAACCTGAGATACCTTTTGAAATAAATGTTCCACTGATTTTAATCTAAAAAATACTATGAGATGAACTAAACATATTTTGCTAGTTTAATCTAGAAGCTGTTCAATTTTCAGTGAACTCTTCATAGATTTTTCCTCCAGTGGAATTCTACAGTGAAATTCGGGGCAGAAAGAAAAGCATCTGCAATTTTGTGCTTCCCTTCAAGATGGTCACCAAGCAGCTTTAGCCATGGGGCTATGACACAGAAATCAAAAGGTACTTCACATCATTGTAAAAACAAAAATAGGCCATATTTTATTTTGTACATGAAGATGCATAGGTAAATAGCCTACATGTCACTTTCCTCCATGTCACCTCTCAAAGACAGTCCTCTCCAGGAGCATGGTTATGATAAGATAAACCTCTGGAACCCTGAGTTCTAGTGCAAATTAATGTGTAACTCAGGGCTACTCATCTCATCTCTCTCTGCCTCAGTTTCCTCATCCATCAAATAAGGAAGCTGGACTTGAAGTCAACTCAAAAGCTATTTCTTCTGTAAAACTATGGTTTAGAATTTTAAGTCCAAAACTCAGGTCTTCTGTTTCATCGTAATAATTTTATTTAAAAGTACTAAATTCATCATAGCTATTTTTATTAAAATTATTTTATTAGTATGAGTCTTGGAGTGAATTTCAGTGTTTGGACCACCATCAATTTTAAAAGCTATTTATTTGTAAGAAGAGAGGGCTACAGTTTAAATAAACGCTACTTATAAAGAATTAAAAAGAGAGAGTATATCTTTTCTAGATATACCATCATAGCATTATTATGCTGAATAATATATATTTTATTTTAGTATGTTTGTAAAATAAAGTATATTTTTTCAGTAGGAAATAAATATATAGCCAACTCACATCTAAAACCTTTTTGAAAAAAACAAAAAGAAAGAAAAGAAATCATTTGTAGTTCCAACACCCAAAGACAGCAGACTGCCTATAACACCACGGTGTACCCCTCCCAATATTTTCCTTGTGTGTAATATTTATATAATTTGTATCATATGGTGTATATATATGCTGATTTTCATAATAGCACCTATTTTTCTGACTAGAAAAATATAATTTATTATTGTAGGAAATTGTTTAACTATATAAAAATCATAAAGAAAATTAAAATCGCCCAATCTCAACACCCAGAGATATCCTCATTTACTATTTTATTTCTTTAAAGTTCTTTTTCTATGCATAATTTAACACAGTTAAGATTATATTACATATTCTGATTTTAAGTACAATTAACACAAGTAGAGTCATTCACAAGTCCTAGTTGGAAGATGTTACAAAGAGGGTCTTAATCACAGATTATATCTGCCACTGGTAGTTTATTCATTTTTCATAATTACGAAAAAAACCCTATACACTCAGGTCATTCAAAATGAGTTCTAAGCAGCAGAAAATTATTTCTCAAGTTCCTTGTCAATACAGAGCTGTTATATTGCTGAATAAAAATCAGTTTCAGTAGAGGGAGGAAAAAAATACATTCTGGGTTTAGTAATTCTGCAAATACAATGTCACTGTCATTGAAATATTGTAATCCTTGTTTTGGACTATACAAGAAGTGGTTTTTGTTGTGTTTTAAGTAGCAGAGGATTCTACCAGAACCCTGAGCTAAAGAATATTACCCAAAAAACACATTTTCTGATATTGAAAAAATAATGAAAACTGACAATAACAACGAATGGAAACTCCCAGACCCTATCTTCTCCCCTGGATTATAAATCCATTTGAAACTATCTAATACAATTAGATTCCTGATTGTGACATCTAAACAGAACAAGAAGGTATTTGTAAATCTTTATATACCATGGCTTCGTCATTTCCAAGTCCTCTATTCTTCAATTGGCTGGAGTAGAACTTTATTTTTTTTATTTTTTATTTTTTTTGCTGAGGAAGATTAGCCCTGGGCTAACATCTGTGGCCAATCTTCCTCTCTCTGCTTGAGGAAAATTCACCCTAAGCTAAAATCTGTGCCAATCTTCTATTTTGTGTGTGGGTCACTGCCACACACCGCCAGTGACAAGTGATATAGGTCCGTCTCTGGGAACTCAACCCAGGCCGCCAAAGCAGAGTGCACCGAACTTAACCACTAGACCATGGAGCTGAGCCCCTGTAAAACTTTAATTTTTCAAGTTGTTTACAATGTGGCATATTGCAGACTTTTTAATACTATCTTCACAAATTAAGACAATTCTTGGATTGCAACATTCCCTCCTCCTAACCTTCAAAACTGTGGACGGCCATTGTCTTCTGGCCTTTAGTTCTGTGGAGAAAGCTCTGAGACCAGCCTGATTTCTGTTTCTGGGTAGACTGTTTCTGAACCTGGATGGTCAAGGATCTTTTCTTTTGCCTTATGATTCAAAGACCCAGCAGGAGTGTAGGAGTAGACTTCTTTTGTGAAGCTCACCGGACCACAGTGAGTCCTTTCAGTCTTCATTCAAGTCTTACTCTGCCTCAGGAAACATTTTCTTCCTGTATATCTTTGATTACCACTTTTGTCCAGTTTGGAGGGCGGTCTCTTCCTCAACAACAAATGTCATTTCTACTGGTCCTTTTTCTCCGACTCCTATATCTATCCTTTCCCCCATCAATTTAATCTTTGTTATTTTTTCTCCGTACTCAGAGAAAAGTTTTATTTTCCACAATATGAGTTCTACACTGCATAATTCCACTATGAATTTTAACTTCCAATTTACGTCTAACTTTCTGACAATCCTTCATTATTTTATCCTTTTTTTTTTCATTCTTCCCTGTTATGTTTTCACCTCGACCCTATTTTGTTTTTTAAGTGGTACTAATGTAAATATCTTTAACTTAAAAGATGTTCTATTTTTCAAAATTTTTCCTTTATAAAACGAAGTTTGTATGTAGAAAGATACAAATGATAATAGCAAATATCCGTGATTCTTTATCCCCATATAACAAATGTTAATCGCTCATCTTATTTGCTTCAGATGTTTTCTATACAAATAAAATATCACAGATGCAGTTCAAACCTCTACAGTCCCCTGGATGTAATCATTATTTTGTATCTAGTCCATATTTTCATACTTTTACTATTTATATATGTGTCCATAACTAATCTATAGTAGACTGTTTATTAAATTTCTATATACTATATCATACTAAAAATGGTATCATTTTATAACTTTTTTTTTCTCTGAATGTTATGTTCTATGGAGAGGTCACATTTGGGTCTTCCAGCTGACAGCCCCCGCTGAGTTATCACCTGACAGCTAGAATCCACTGCCAGACGTAGAAGAGCATGAGACTTCACATGATCCCACCCCTGGTCTTTGAGCCACTCCAAATGATGCCAAATAGAGCAGAGACGAGCTGTGCACACTGAGTCCAAATTGCAGATTCGTGAGCAAAATAAATGGTGCCATAATTTTAAAGCACTAAGTTTTGGGGTAATTTGTTACTCAGCCATAGTAATTTGAACAGCTTCTTCCCATCCTCTGTTCTGGTCTCTCCACTTTCTCACCTGTTCTCCTAGGAGCACTGCCTTCATAAATTATTTGCATATGAATCCAAGAGATCAAGACAGAGTTATGGGATAATCCACACCAAAGGAGAAATGTACAACTTCCCTTAAAATCTCTGCTCTCTTTAAAACGTATGAGATGCCATTTCTCTGGTACCAATCATTGGATAAAAGAAATTGAACTAAAACTAAAAGGTGAAAAGAAGGAACAAATTTGCCATCTGAATTCTCCTCTGAGTAACCACATTAATGGGGGAGCTGGAGACTCAAGAAGCATCTAGATTCAGTGCTATTGCAAAGAGAAGTATTTTGTAGAGAGTCTTATCTTGTAAAGGCAATGCTTGGAACTTTCACCTTAAAGGACCCCCAGGAAACATTCTCCCTCTCAGGTGGAAAAGAGAGGAGCAAATCCCATGGCTCTCCTAATCTTGGCTCGCTAGGGAAATTGCTAGAGTGAACAGGTGCCCTGCCAAACAACTGGACAGCAAGAGCTGAGAGGAGAGTGAACAACAATTCTGAGCCTCTAGTTCCACCCACTGGAGGAAGAGCCTCTGCCAGCAAGTTACTTGTACATCCAAAAACATGGAACCCTCTATAGATAGTCTATGGAGCAATAGAATTTCATCAGCTGATGAGAGTGCTGCTCTTGATATGGACCTTAAATTTCCCAGGAGTTTGGCCTCATAGACACACTACCTGCTGCTCCTACTTTAAAGTAACTGGCCCAGCCCACCTGACTACACTTCTCTTTTACCCCTGGTGCTTGACTCCAGCCCAGTGGCCTTGACACAGCCACAAAGAATTGGTATGCTTTATGGCAGGGATTTCACATTGCTAGGCCTTTTGAACGGATGCCTCCTTCTCAAGTCTATTCTGCAGACACTTTAGCATGGTTCATCTTCCCAAGTGATTTCAAGCTTGGCTCATCACAACTTCAGAGTTCCTCCCAATGTCATCACTGTCAAAGACTGCAAGTTCATAGACTGAAAGCCACATCCTGTATCAATCACCACACAGTCATAGGGTTCTCTTGGCTACCAGGTCTCTTGGGGATATTTCAAAATAATAGGCATACTTTAGAGCACTCTGAAATGAGCCATAAAGAATATTCTAGGGTGGGGTGGTTTTAAATTATTCTCCATCTTGGGTCTTTATTTTCCTTACAAGATTCCCTCCACCCCTATCACAGTGGGCAGTTTATCTTTTCCTGGCCTTAAGTTAGCTGAAAAATGAAGCTAGTCTATCAGACGCTGGAGGCCTTCACAGAGGACTGATCTACTTCCCTCCTGAACTCAATCTGGCCTCCATCTCACACCCAGGGAGAAAGCCTGACACTGACGGTCTGTTAAGAGGCTGAGGAACTCCTGCAGTACCGCCAATGACAATGTAATACGACCTGTGGAAAACAAGATCTCGAGTCATTACCAGGATTGCCAAATCCTGTGGATCAAGAAAGCCCATCCCATCCCTGCCTTCAGTGGCCAAGAAAGAGAAGAGAATGTACCACATGCAGTGGTGAGGCACTCTGAAAAAGACTCCCGAAGGCTTCATGGAGGGTCACTCCCATAGGAGCAACTATCTCATCTGGCCTAGCCCCATAAGCCTTTAAGTTCTAGCAAACCTAAAGATACCTTTGGAGCTTTAACATTTTATTTTTCTTTTGTTTTGTTTTGTTTAACCTTTTTGTTGTTGTTGTTGTTGAGGAAGATTGGCCCTAAGCTAACATCCGTTGCCAATCTTCCTCTTTTTGCTGAGGAAGATTAGCCCTGAGCTAACATCTGTGCCAATCTTCCTCTATTTTGTATGTGGGTCACCACCTCAGCATGGCTTGATGAGCGGTGCATAGGTCCACGCCCAGGATTCAAACCCGTGAACCCTGGGCTGCCAAAGTGGAGCTCACAAACTCAACTACTACACCACCAGACTGGCCCCTGTTTTAACCTTTCTTTTTTTTTTTTTTTTTTTTTGGTTTGCCTAAATATACATATTTCAAAGGGCCTAGATTTAATTTAATCTGCAATAAACTGAATTATCATAGAACTTGGAGTTCATGGTAGAGCTCAGACTTTGGGGTCAAGCAGCCTAGGTTCCAAATGCCAGCTGATTCCATACCTTGTTTACCAGTTTTGTGACCTTGGAGAAGTTACAGAAACTCTCCAAGCTTCTATTTTCTTATCTCAAAAAAGAAATGGTTTGGGGCCGCCCAGCGGCACAGCAGTTTAGTTCACGCTTGGCAGCCCGGGGTTTGCGGGTTCGGATCCCGGGCACCTGCCAACGCACTGCTTGTCAGCCATGCCATGGCAGCATCCCATACAAAGTAGAGGAAGATGGGCACGGATATTAGCCCAGGGCCAGTCTTCCTCAGCAAAAAGAGGAGGATTAGCAACGGATGTTAGCTCAGGGCTAGTCTTCCTCACAGAAAAAAAAAAAAAAAGAAAGAAATGGTTTAATGATTGTACCTTTCCATAGAGTAATTATGAGGATTTCACGAAATATTGCATGTAAAATACTTTTAGCTTAGCACCTGACACCCAGTGCAGATTCAACTAATATTAGCTATGTAGAGAGAAATCCTACCAAACTTCATTTTATCCATTTACTATTTTTCTGGAGTATTCGAGATCAAGAGTGCCTCTAAAAAGTTGGGCAGTCTTATGGCATGTGTTGGAATCCCATTTCAAAGGTACTAAAGTGAGTATTCGCCACAAAAAAAATTAAATAAATAGAATAACCTGGATGATCCCTTGCAAGCACTCAGCCTAAAAGAAAACAGGTTTCAGGCCAATATCCATTTTATGTGAAATTGAAAATCCACCCCACAATATGTGCTATGTTCTTCAGACCCAGAAGCTTCCTTATGCTAGAGGCCTCAGTTTGGTGATATTATGCAAAATGGAATGGACAGAATGAATTGTATTAATTGTGAATTGTTTGGAATTTTTTCTACAAAGCTGCCCAAAGATACAGAGATCATTTTTCTTTTTGTTATGGAAAACTTCAAACATGTGCAAAAGCAGACAAAAAAGTATAACAAACCCCAGGTTCTCTTCACCCAGATTTTACAACTATCAATTTACAGACAATCTTATATGATCAAGACTTCTACCCACTTCCCCCCAAACATGTTATTTCAAAGCTCATTGCAAACATTATTTCATTTCATCCACACATATTTCAGCATGCGTCTCTAACAGGACTCTTTTTAAAACACAGCTACAATGCCACTATCACACCTAAAATCTTAATGATTCTTTAATATCAAATATCCAACCAGTGTTCAAATTTCTAATTGTCTCATAAATGTCATACTTCTTTAACAGCATATTTGCTTTAATAAGGATCTAAATAATGTCTACACATTTCAATTGATTGATTTGTCTCTTAAGTCTTTTTTTCAATCTATAGGTTCCCCCTCAATCTCTTCCCTTGAGATTTACTTGTTAAAAGAACAAAATTGTTTGTTTTGTGAGTTTTCCCAAAGTCTGGATTTTGCCAAAAAGCTTGTAAAGTATTTATCAAACAATTATCCTCTAATTGAGAGCAGGGGCAGAGAAGCTGAAGAAGGTATTGATCTGCTGGTGAGAACATTTTTATGTTTTTCATTAAGGTTGATGATGCAATCACAAGATTATTAGCATGTCAGTTGCAGGCTGGAGTGAGGAAGCACAAGACTTGTTGTACTCCAGGTCTTCTTCTGTTTCTGCTAATGAAAATATTCCAGGCACCACCACTCTGTGTACCTCATCACTCACAAAGTTATTCCTGAGAACCTGTTCCCTTCTCTCTGCCCTGACAAGCACAGATCTGTGCAACAGGAACACAGAGGATGAAGACGTGGATTTAGAGGTAAAAGAGAAACAGAGTTAGGAGAATGAAAGGGTGAGGACATATCAGGCAGAAGCAAGTGAACTGGGGATTCTGGGTGAATAGGATGGGCAGGCAACAGGTGACAGGGGTGTCACGGTGAAGGTATAAAGAAAAGGGGTGGCCTCTGCCATGATCACTGGGTCTCATGCACTCTGTTTGGGATGAGGCCACTTGGACTGGGAAGACAAGTCTACTACCCTTTTCTCTGCCATGAACACAACATCTGCTCCCCCAAACCAACAACCTTTAAACAATTCAGCAGTTGTAGGAGATTCATTCTGACCTGAGTCATGATGACAGCTCAGATATGGCTCTGTAGTAATGGCAATCAGTTTGTCAGGCAAACTGTTAGCCTGACAGCTGCTTTGTTCTCCCACACTAGAGCCCTGCAGTGGGGACTGGTTCCCCTTCATGTACAATAGTTACCTTCTAGAGCACTCCCCCATACTATAAAGGATCACAGGGAAACAACAATAGCTTGTTGACAGATGAATGCTATAAAGCAGCTGAATATTCTGATAAAATAAAATTTGACCCTATTTATGGACTTTTAAGATACACTGTGCCTTCTTTTGATTCTCTTTGGCTGTTACAATCAGCCCTGAAATTTAATGAATTTTTTTCTCATGTAGAAAGAGGCTCCAAGTTAACACTAAACCCTGAGGTATTCTGATCCCATGATGAGAAAAAACTGAGGCTTTGAGGACTCACCTTCTCACTGAGAACAACTAGAACATCTGGACAAAAAAAATCTTTTAATCTGTTTGAAGGTTTCAGAGAGCTACCAAACCAGTGAGGACTGGAGAGGCCCAAGTTCCTGAAGAGAAAAGAAATGCAGAGAAATGAGTCCAATATTCAATACTGCTTTTGCCTTCCAGACATTTGCCGGTTTTGAAGCAACAGCTGAGAGGCTGAGCAGAAAGTGGCAGCTAAAGACTAGGTAGAGCATCCGCCAGTTTGCGATGGAGAAGGAAGCAAAAGTTGGAATTCAGAGATCACCAAAGAGGAGGGAACCTGGTAAACACATGAAGTTTTCAGTTGGGACTCCAAAGTGGTTCTACTCTAGGCATAATGATGGACATAAACAGTTCTGCCCTCAAAATCTGAAGCCTAGCTTTGAATCAATTCAATCCCAGGTTGTGTCAAGATGAGACCAAATGGCCAAAAACCAAGAGAAAAAATAGACAATAGAAATAGACTCACAGGAGATCCATAAATTGGAGTTTCAAGTACAGATTATAAAGTAATTGCGAGTAATTTGTTCAAGAGATTATATGAGATAAAGAATTTCAACAAGGAATTGTAAACTTTTATAAAAGGATCGAGTATAAATTCTAGAAGTGAAAAATACAATGACTGGAATTAAGAATTCAAGAGTGGGACTTGGCAGCAGCTGAAAAGAGAATTGGTCAACTGGGAGACAGGTCAGAAGAGAACAGTCAGACTGAAGCACAGGAAGGAAAAAATGATGGAAAGTCAAAAAAAAAGATAGATGCACCTGGTGAAAAGATTTAACATACATGTAGTTTCAGTCCTGGAAGTAGAGAAGGGAGAGAATAAAGCAGAAGCACTATCGGAATAGCTAATGACTAAGAATTTTCTAAAACTGACAAAAGAAAGCAAACTACAAATTCAAGAAGTGCTATAAATCCCAAACAGAACTACAAACAAAAAAGGGGGGATCGGTAATTCCACATCTGACAAACATAGTAAAACTTTTGAAAAGCAAAGACAAAGAGAAAATCCTAAATGCAGACAAGGTTGGGGGGTAGGGAGAGGAAGACATTATCTTCAATAGAACAGTAAGGCTGACAACTGAATTCCCAATAGAAATAAGAGAAGCCAGGAGACAATGGATTGCTATTTTCCAAGTAGTGAGAGAAAAAACTGGGCTTCCACTTCCAATACTGTGAAGTAGCGTCTATCGTACCCAAATTTCCCACAGATCACAACTATAAACTGTGGACAAAATTCAAAAAAGTAAACAACAACTCAAAGGCACTAGAGAGTGAATGAAGGCATGTAGATTGTGGAGTAGAGTAGACACTTGGGAAAGAGGAACAGCATAGGGTGAGTTACCCATTTTTACGGCATTTGGCCTCAGTGTAGGCCAAAGTCAGTGCTGCACAGAGTGGATCCAATAGAACTCTACTAGAAAACCCATAACATTATGGGCTTGAACAAAAAAAAAAAGAAGAGTTTGGGGTAACCATAGTCACTGAAAGTGAGAGTGAAATTGCAGAAAGAAAAGAGCCAGAAAAGGTAACCACAATTTCTGTGTTTAGACTCTGCCCAAATCTCCGGCGGACACCTGAACCACATGCACAGGGGAGACTCCAGCTAAGAACATGAGCCTCAAATACCTGTGGGACAATATCGAAAGGCCTAACATATATGCAACTGGAATCCCAGAAGAAGAGAGAGAATTGAGGGCATAAATAACATTTAAAGAAATAATCGCTGAAATTGTCCCAAATTTAGTGGAAGACATATATTTACAGACTCAGGAAACTCAGTGATCCATGAGAAGAAAATATAAAAAGAAAACCATACCAATTACACCAGACTCAATCTGCTGAACAACGAAGATAATCTTGAAAGCAACCAGAGAAAAATACATACAACATACAGCAGAACAGTGATTAGAAATACCACTGACTTCCCGTATAGACTAAGAGGCAAGAGACAGTGGTAAAATATTTAAAGTGCCAAAACAAAAAGTTGTCAACCAATAATTCTATATTCAGTAAAAATATACTTAAAGATTTAAGGCAAAATAATGGCATTTTCAGATGAAAGAAAATAACTGCCAACTTGGAAGTCTATACCAGTGAAAATATTCCTCAAGAAGGAGAGCGAAATGAAGATGTTTTAAGGTAAAGATAATTTATTACCAGCAGACCTGTACTAAAGAAAATTCTAAAGAGAATTCTTCAAGTAGAGGAAAAGGATCCCAAATGGATGCTCAGATATGCAGAAAGATATGAAGATCCACAGAAAGGGTAAGTAAACCTAAAGCATGGGTGGGTAAACTTAAATGAATATATAATGTAAGAACAATAATAATAATAATGTCATGGGATTTAAAATATACATAAAATAAACATAAATGACAGTAATAACACAAAATCAGAAGAGTAAAGTGAAGTTAAAATGTTCTAAAGTCCTTGCATTGCTTGGGAAGGGATAAAAGAATTTATATGTAGTATAATCAAATCTGTACCACCTAGACCCAGGCCCCTTTCAAGACTTAAAGACCTATTCCTTCAGTTGTCACCTCTCTTTGGGAATTGCCAAAAGCTTAAGAAGGCCACCTTGCCCAAGGACATGCCCCCTTCCCAGGACAGCCTGTATCCAATGACTAGTCAATGTGTTGATATAAAAGTCTGGCCTCCCCACCCAAACTCAAGACAACTCTGAAGGGCCATCCAGCTTCAGAGGCCCTCTGGGAATGGCTTTAGGGCTTCATTGTCATTGTGTCGCAACCTAACTTCTCTCCGTGCCAAACCTGCTTCCTTTCCTTCCATTCCACTGCTGATAAGCCCAAGAGCATCCCCCAATAGACTTCCTGAACACTGGTCGTCATCTCAAAGTCTGTCTCATGGGAAACTCCACCTGCAACATTGTATGACACTTTCATAAGTCAAGGAAGTATGTTTAAAGTCTAGGGTAACCTCTAAAAAAGTAGTAAAACAAAATGTGAAATTAACAAACTAAAAAAGGGGAGAAATTAAATGATAAAAACTAATTCATCTAAAATAACACAAAAAAAGAGATAAAAAGGAACATAGAAAAGGTAAGACAAACAGAAAACAAACAGTAAAATTTAAAAAGACAGAAACAAATTGGCCAGATGACTGTGCAACTTATAAAAAGATGCTCAACCATTACTATTCAGGGAAATGCAAATTAAAGCAATACCATTATTCATCCATCAGATATGGAAAATTTAAAGGACAACTATCTAGTACTGGCAAAGATTCAGGGTTGTGAGCACTCTCAGATATTGCTAGTGGGAATGTAAACTGCTACCACCATTTGCAAAAGGAACCTGGTAATACATATTTAAATTAAAAATACATTTACCTTTTTGGCAGAAACTTGTTAGCTCTTCACAAAATCTGTCTCTCTTCTTCCTAGACACACCTAAACTACATTTGCTAGACTCCTTTGCAGCAGGTGACTAGCTCAGGTATGACACGGGAGTCACTTATTCAAAGTAGCATAGCCCCCACAGCCTGGGCCCCTGAATGACTACATGGAGCAGATACCTCTGAGTTTCTGAAACTAACTTGGACTTTTAATACATCTGAAGCATTATATATTCGAGGGCCTATTTGTTACAGCAGTTAGCACACTCTAACCTATACATCCTGTGACTCGCCAATAGCACTTCTAGGCATCTGTCTTTACAGGTAAAAGTAACAACAGTACATTAGATTCTATGTACGAGGAAACATATAACTGGAAAAACTGGAAACAACCTGCATATTCATCAATAAGAAAAGAGTTGAGTAAATTGTAATGCATCCATACAAAGGAATAGCATGCATTTATTTTTTCAAATGAGTTATCTCTATGCCTACTGTCCTGGAGAGATTTCCATGCTGTAGAGTTGAGGAAAAAATTAAGCTGATATGAATACTTAATACAATCCTGTTTTTATGGGAAGAAAAAAAACATGACATATACATGTTTGTATATCTTTGGATAAGGATGGAGATAAGTGTGCAAAGATGCAAATCAGGTTTTTAACATTAGTTACCTCAGAGGGGCAAGAATTGGAGAATACAGGTTATCGGGGGGGGGAAAAGACTACAGAAGAATAGAATACCTCGGTGTAAAACTGAGTGAAAATCCAAAATATAAAATTGAATCACAAAATATTGAACCAAATATGTAAAAACTGAATATGTATGTAGACAATGATGAGAAGGTAATGTCAACTTATATAAAATTCATTTTTCTCTTAAATGTTAATATTACTTTTATAATAAAAGAATATTGAAAAATGAAAGGAACTGGCTTAGGCCTTACCTGGATTGGGTTATTGATGCCCCATAGTTGACATTTTTACAGCTGAACAATCTGGATTTGGGGATATGTACTGGTGTTGCGGTTGTGTGACTGTCTTGTTGAGCCCAAAAGGCCACAACACTGTGAGGATGGAGTCTTCTCTGAAAAAAATCCAAATCCTCCCACTGTCAATCACCCTGGGTAGAGTTCAAACCTGGAATAGGAAATGAGGACTAAAAAGTTCTGATGACCAATTTCAATGTGTGTTTTGGGGGATCGGGGGAGGTCCCTCACACCACCAAGTGATTCTCTGATACCAGCTGGGTGTCCTATAATTCAACTCAATTCTGACACTATCTACCCAGAGATAGCATCAGATTCCACAGGTTAAGGGCTCAGTCCTAGAAGACTGCCCTCCCCCACTTCAGATGCCAGTCACAAACCCAAGTTGTTATCTGTGCTTTTGACCAACCGGCTACAGATTGGAGGTTCCAACGACCCCCTCCTTGGGTTCAATTAATTTGCAAGAGCAGTTCACAGAACTCAGGAAACCCATTCCCTCACTAGATTACCAGTTCATTATAAAAGAATATAAGTCAGGAACAGCCAGATGGAAGAGATACATAGGGCAAGATATGGGGAAAGGGCAAGGAGTTTCCATGCCCTCTCAGAGGAAGCCACTCTCCCTGAATCTCCACGTGTTCACCAACCTGGAAGCTCTCCAAATCCAATCCTTTGGGGTTTTATGGAGGCTTCATTACATAGGCATGATTGATGGAGTCAACCTCCAGCCCCTCTCCCCTCCCCAGAGGTCAGGAGGTGGGACTGAAAGTTCCAACCCTCTAATCACATGGTTGGGTGCCCTGGCAACCATCCCCCATCCTTAGGTGGGGTCCAAAAGTCACTTAATTAACATGACAAAAGTCACCTTCATCATTTAGCAAATTCCAAGGGTTTTAGGAACTCTGCCAGGAAGGGGACAAAGACCAAACATGTATCTCTACTTATAAATCACAGTATCACAAGAACTCAAGAGGCAAGCCTTAGACTAGAGTAGCTTCTTAAATTTTACTGTGCATACAAATCACCTAGAACTCTTGTTGAAATAAGATTATGATTCAGTGAGTCTAGGGCAGGGCCTGAGAATCTGCATTTCTAGTAATTTCCCAGGTGCTGCTGCTGCTCATCCTTGGACCACACTTTTGTATAGCAGGGACAAGGGAAATCTCTCTACCCTCCATGGGGCCAGCAGCATGGTGGCAAAACAGGAATAAGACTGGAGCTGGTCTGCTGAGACACCCTGAAGGTGGCTCTGAGCCAGTGCCATAGTTGTTAACTACTGGGCATGTGCCCTTCCCCTCCAGAGTCCATGAACCTTCTGTGAAAGCTCACGTGACATTACCTCTTGGTCTCTGCAGTACTGTCGGGAATGATGGGGGATAATCCCTGGAGGGACTGATCCCATGCTTGAAATGAAGTAGTCAATAGTAAAAACAGGGTCCATTTCTTCTGAGGTCATTAGAGTGGTAGCAGAGGGGTCACCAGCAGGAGGTAGCCCTGTCCAGGTGATCTCATGAAGAGCAGAAGCAGCTGAGGCAGCATGGTGTAGGGGAAGAATTGTGGCTCTGTTTCTGCACACAAACCTCTCACACCCTCTTTCTGCTAATGCAGGCATTACTGTAGAGGTTGATGCTCACGGGCTTTTTTTTTCCAATACAATTCCTTCAAAATCTTAGTAGGCTTCTAGTCTATTTGTTTCTATGTGTGAAAAACCACAGTGAAGGATCTCATTTAGACAAGGTTTTTAAGCCTAAAGCCTTTTATTTACCAGCCTATGTTCTAGCCACACCCCTCTTTCTCAACATAGTGGCAATGGAAACAAAAGGCTTAGATGGGTTCTGATTTTTACAGCCAGCTAAGCTGATTCCCACTGAATGGCAGAGAACTCTTACAGGAAGTTGCTTGAAGAAGGTGTGGGGCTACAGTGTTATCTAACAAGGCTGCCATTTTGCAGCCACCTTTTGGGACTGCTTCAATCTGGGATACAGACACAGTTAGCTTTTGTGACACTTCAAAAACCTCAACTACTAGACTCTGAGTCAAATTAGAAAGCAGGCTGCAGCATAAAGTGCCTCTCTCAGCAAAGCCATATTTCCTTCCCTCTCTGCTTTCAGACTCACTAGCTCTCCACTGAATTCAACTCTGTCTTGTAGGACTTGGCTAAAAGCAACAAGAAGCAGCCAACATTCTGGCCTTTTTTCTACCATTTCCATTCTTGTGTGGCCTGCCTTCCAAAGCATTTGTTGTTAGTGCCGTCAAGTGGATTCCAACTCCTAGCGACCCTGGGTATAGCAGAGTGGAACCCTGCCTGGTCTTTTTGCACCATCCTCTCACCTTCCAGTGCTATGTCAGACAATGCGCTGCTGCTATTCATAGGGTTTTCATGGCCAGTTTTTTCAGAAGTGGGTAGTAAGGTCCTTCTTCCTAGTCTGTCTTAATCTGGAAGCTCCGCTGAAACCTGTCCACCATGGGTGACTCTGCTGGTATTTGAAATACCAGTGGCACAGCTTTCAGCAACACAGCAACATGCAGCCAACACAGTATGACAACTGACAGATGAATGGTGTGGTTCCTTGACTAGGAAAGAAACCCAGGCCACGCCCATGAGAGCCCCAAATTTTAACCACTGGTCCACCAGGGCTAGCCTACAAAGGTATAGCAGATGATAATTTGACCATATGTTTTGTCACCACATAACAGGGCTCACCATCTATCTAGCCTGCAATATCTGTCCTTGTGGCCTAACACCTGCCTAAGCTCATGCTTAGCACTCCATTTCAGCACAAAATTCTGAATTAGTTAGAATTAGGTTCAGTTGTGTCAGAAAGCCCATAATAATAGTGGGTTTTAAAAGATGAAAGTTTATTTCTCTCTCATGTGAAAGTTTCAATAGCCTCTCTGTGTATGTTGATTCCACACTCATCAGGGGCACAGACCCTTCTAGAATGTTGCAATACCTTCTCAACATAGCACTTCCACCTCTGGGACCAAGACGACTCTTTCAGCCCAGTCAACTGCATTCCATCCAGTAGGAAAGGGGGATGAAGAGAAGGGAATGCCCTCTCCCCTTAAAGACATTTCCTGGAAATTGCCCACACTATTTCTGCTCAATATACCATTGATCAGAATTTAGTCACATGGCCATGTCTAGCTGTAAGGAAACCTGGGAAACATAGTCTTTATTCTGGGAAGCCATGTTTGCCCCGTGGAAAGAAGTAGAACAAATACTGGGGGACAACTAATGTTTCTGCTGAAGTGGTGCTTCCCTTCACCTCCAGCATAGTGGAAAGAGCTTCAAGGAGACAGTTAAAGCTTATCCAGTGTCCCCTGAAGTCTGTGGGGCACCAGACGCTGGTGCCAGAAGCCTGCATGAACAAGACTAAGAGGATAAGGTGGCTACCTGGTCTGAAAGCAGAGAGAGGAGGGGATGGTTCACATGGCTGAGAGCCAGCCCGGCACCATCCTAAAGGGGTTTTGCCTAAGATGGCCTCCTGGGAAGGCACTAGGACACCAGCAGAGTCTATGTGAATCAGATTGCTGGAAAACCAAGGGAATAGCAGAGGAGAGATTCCCAGAGATGGAAGCCAGTCTCTGAAGAATACACAAATGCTCATTCCTGTCCCCAAAATGAATCAGCTTAAGACATCTTCCACAGCCAGAGGAAGCCATGTCAGATAGCCTGGACGCTAACCACGTTAGACCCTCCCGGCCGTTACCTCTCCTCCCTCCGACACCACCTCAACCGCAGAGGAGACAGCAACTTTGGTGAGCGAGTTGATGGAGAGGAAAAGACTGGTAAGATGAGAAGTAGAAAATTCCCATGACTTCCTCCCCAACTCAGAATTGCAGTCCAGTGGAAGAGAAGAGGATAAGCTTTAATTTTAAATAAAATTTGAATTCTTCAATATTTCTCTGAACTGCACATTTCATCTCAGTGGTTCTCAATCTTAGCTGCCCATTGGGATCACCTGGGGAGCTTTCAAAATTCCTGATATCTGGGCCTTGTCCCCAGAGATGCTGATTTCATTGGTCTTGGGAGCAGCCTGGACATCCATATTTTTTAAAAGCTGCCTAGCTGATTCAGATGGGCAGGTCGGGTTGAAAACCATTGTAGTCGTACTGAATTAAGAACATTTTTGCAAACAAAAGATCATGGAATGACCAGAAAAGTGATAGAACTTGCCCTAGATCTCACCCAGGGGATGGAGTGAGCCCCACAGTCCAGGCATGGAAGGAAAGAACAACGACATTTTGTGATTGCACCCTAGAGAAGTCCTCCCTTTCAATCTGACAGTTACATGAATCCTCCCTTCTTCAAGGATATTAGAAGCCTCTTCTGGGCAAGGGCCATGACTTAGGATTCTTTGGGGTCTCTACACTGCCCTGCACTTGCTAGACTCATTAGAGAGAGCTTAACATATACTCGTTACCCTGCTGTTAACCTCTGACCTCCATGCTGGCAAAGATTGAAATGCCCTTTGTTATGCACAGGGCAAACTAAGATGACTCCAAGATAGCCTTGAACTAGATCTTGGAGTCAAAGAAGATAGAAAGTGCATGAGATATAGTTACTACAAAGTCGGTGGAAATTGTTACCAACCTGTGACCAATGTCTATGGTTCAAATTGTGACCTTTATATTGAAATTGTCCCATGTTTGAGCAAATTTTTGTCTTATTAATGCAAGGGAAGGTCTGGCTTCCCTACCTCTCCTAACCAGACGCTGGGAGAACAGCCTTGCTTCTTTCTTACACACCATCACCACAACCATCACCCTGACCACCACCCTCAGTCATGGGGAGCCCTGACCCATTAATAAAGACAGGACACTGACAGGAGGCAGGAAAAGAGCCAAGAACTTGCAAAACCATCGGCTAAATCCAAGAGCAGCTTTAGTCTGTCAACACAAAGCTGTCATGTCCCAAAGTAGCCTACAGCACCAGGATCCCACAGGAGATGGTTCTCAAAATGTTCCTTATTCCCCCAAGCCCACATTTATTGTGCAACTCCATCAAACAGACGGGAGCTGATTGCCAGATGCATCATGTCCCAAGTTTTGACACTTGAGAAATCGCACTTTCCTATGAATGGATCCTGAAGCTTGGTATCAAAAGAGCACCCTTTTCATAACCTAAAAAGAAAAAGCAAATAATCTTAAGCCTATTCTAGTATCAAAATTTGCCTTCTCCATCACCAGCTGCTGTCTTTTGTCTGATTCAAAGACATCTCTCTTCTTTTTTTTTTTTTTTTTGCTGAGGAAGATTAGCCCTGAGCTAACATCCATACCCATCTTCCTCTATTTTGTATGTGGGATGCCACCACAGCATGGCTTGATGAGCAGTGCATAGGTCCACACCCAGGATCCAAACCTGCGAACCCCGGGCTGCCAAAGTGAAGCATGCGAACTTACCCACTACGCCACCGGGCCAGCCCCTCAAAGACATTTCTTAACTAGAAATAAAATGTACTCTACCGTGAGCCCAAGCTCAGGGAGAAGTCTGCTTAAACTGCACCTGGTGAAAAGAACCTTCCAATCCTAATATATTTTTCTAGACTTTTCCCAGCAGAGGGAATTAAGTTCAACCAAAGATGAAGTCCCTTATTCAGTCAGACGTGAAAAGCTTCACCCCATTGGCCCCCATAGTATGTCATCACTAGGAGGGTTGACTACCTTCTAGAGGAATCAGTAAAAAAAGATCCCCTGACACTTGCAATGCTGCTTACAGTGCCCGTATTTTACCCTTAGAAGCTCACTGTGCCTACCATCCAGAGTAGTTCCAACAGCACCAAGCCATGAGCCCCAGTCTTTGGTTTTAATCAGGTATTAAACACTGAAACATTAGAGAAGCGAAGCATTTGATGATGACGATAATGAGTGGCCCATTAAAGGTAATTTTTTTTAAGTTAATGAGCTCTCCCCAAAGAACAGCCACGTACTGTACTGAAACATGTCCGTAGGACGCACTGCACTTTCTCGCTATTTATTTAACTTTATGTGGATGCCATAAAACTTCTTTATTTGCTTTCAGTTAGCCCATAGGTTTTGACAAGATAAATTTTTATTTAGGTCTTTGCCCAGCTACAATCAGAAACAGGAGACTCGCTTTCCAAAGCCAGGCTGATAGATGGATTAATCAAAGCACTCCCCACCCTGCCTTCCTTCCAGCAACCACAGGGATCAACAGACGGAGTTTTTCCTTAATTAAAGAAACTCAGCAACAAGGTGATTTATCGATGATGAATCTTGCAGGCCTTTTCATTGTGCGGTCACTGTTGGCCACTGTTTGAAATTTACCAACATAAATAAAGCCTCTCCATGACTAAACAAAGTTAAAGTAGCAATAAATTGAGCCTGCCATGTACTCTGGGCTAGATCTGAAGCCAACATAAATACCAGAATGCCTTGGCCGTGGCAAGCTTGACACAATGACATCATGCACTCCCAAACAGAACAGCCCGGCCCAAGCCAAAGCCAAAAGCCTAATACAATTCCCCCAAATGAATCAAATTGCACTGGTCTAGACTCGGCTGTGCTAAGTGTTCAACTTCTGGCTTCCTTGCCCTCCGCTGTCGAGCGATCCCATTAAAAAATAATCTATACGCTGATCTAGATTTCACTTTTTCTGCATGATTAAATTTTGGCAGGAGTAAATCTCTGTTATTCTCACTCCCCGGGAATGTTTGGAAAGTTACTAAAAATTCAGAATTTATCAGCCCAAGGTCCAACCGCTGTGGTGTGATCCTGAGGTCGGCCTGCAGCTACCCTCTGCGGGAGACAGGCCCACGGCTGCAGAGGACACTGCGTGTTAATAAGGGGGTGACACTGATCACTTGAAAACGGCTGTGCGCTGGCTTCTCTCCCGAGGAACTTGCTTTGCCCAAATCTAGCAACAGGCTATAGAGAAATGCCTTCGCAAAACAAGAAAGTCAGCTAAACGGGGGCTCAATGCCCCCCAGCCCTATTCCTGCCAGGAGATGAAGAGGGGGGAAGAAACCTTTCAGAAAGCACACTCAGGACATCAAATTAAAAATGGAGAAAATCTAATAACTAATTGGTGAAACCATAAAAGCTGCCATAAAAGACATTTTCCTTAAACTACTTTACACAGGGCTGTATAATTTTATGTCACTTTTTATTCATGTTGCTGTAATGAAAGCTGTGCTGGGAGCTGGGGAGCTTAGGAAGAAAGGAATTGAACTATTTTTAAAGTGGGGGAGGGGAAGTCCATCTATATGGCTTCAAACAGATTCCTTTTGAAATACAGAGAGACTGGGGAGGAGAAAGTATTTACTCCTAAAAGCCTCTGAGCAAAAATTTTTGCAATGAACATCTTTCTTCCACCACTATCCTCTCCACCCCCAAGGCTGTAATCACTTAACGTTTATAAAGTGGGTTCGATAGTGTTTCACAAAACTAGGCTATGAATTAGATAGATAAACCCATGCCACTTAGACTAATCTTGTGAAACTGGGTTTTTATTGTGTTAAATATGTAAAGGAGCATGATTTGAGCTTCTAGAGGGATCCACATAAAAATGAACCCCATTTTAACAAGGTATTGGTGAATTTGCAAAGCTCCATAGGACATTATAACACCAGATTCAAGGATTCTAGAAAGGCACAGTTTATTATTACCCAGACTCTTTTCCCCTCCCAATTTGTATGTGACAATTCAGAGAACGTTGTACCATCGGGAAAAAGAGGAATAAGTTACAAGACAGAAAATCTTGGGTAAATTATAAACAAGAGAAATTTAAAATTGTATATGCTCAAGTGGAGGGCCACAAGGGGGGATCTTGGAAGTGTGAGAATATTCTGTTTCTTGATCTGGGGGCCAGTTGCTAGGGTGGGTCCGGTTTATGAAAATTCACTGTACTCTTAGGATGTTCGTTGTTTCCTCTCTATATATTATACTTCAATAAAAAGTTTTAAAAATAGCATATGTTCAAATAAGTCTCTTAAAAGAGACACAAAGAGTGGGTAACATGCATACAAAAACACAGAGGTGCTGTGCCATTTTCCCAGGGAAATGTAGATTGCCCTTTAAAAAGCAGGGGCCCTCTGAACTCTGGCTAATTTTCAAAGCAAGATGAGGTTGTATTTAGAAACAATTTGCCTTCTATTAACAATGAAATCCAATTCGGCTTCGAATATTAGAAAACGAAACATATATACAACCTAGCGGGACTGGTGGAGTATCAAACAGATAGGGCATTATTTAGGTAGGCTTGACAGTCAAGGCCACTTTACACCATTACGGACCAGACTAAACAAACCTGACCCGCAGGGTGACCTCCAAGGATCCCAAAAGATTGGAAACTCCGAACACGCAGCCCTGACCAGACTTTACAGCCTGGTAATGGCATGCAAACGACGCTCCATGTCTGTCACGCAGCCAAAGATTGGTGTTGTATATGAGAGCAATTTCCTCAAGAATTCAGAGGAAAATGTGATACTTTGCCTTTATGTATGGGGCTCACAACAGCAAGTGTATTTACTAGTTGGGGACACCCAAACCCCCGGATGAACGCCCCCTCGAATCAGCCTGCCCCGGGCAGCGGGTGGCACATTTCCTGACTCCTGCCTAATCAGTTGTCAGTGGCAGGGATGTAGATGTGGGAGGAGGGAGAGCCCACTCACCCAGAACGGGAAAGGCCTCATTTGCAGGAGATTTTAAAAGCTGAAACTGTGTCTAGGAAAACATTGTCGAGATTCAGTCACTCTTCACTGGAAAGCAGGTTGTCACTTTCACCCTCGCTGTCCTCGACACAGCCAATTCTTGTCCGGTTGCACCGTGCACCCGGGTCCGGCCTGCACTTGTAATTCAGTCCTGCTCACCTAGAAAACGTTGGCAGTGGGCAGCCCAGAGTCCAGCTGCTTCAAGGACCTGTTTTCACATGTTCCCATTACATGACTATACGCCCCACACAGGATGATTCAGATCTGTCCTGTGGAGAATTATCTATTCCAAACAGCCCCCAACAAAAAGTTGGCTGGGAAAGAGGATGTTTTTGCTGGTGGGGTCGGGGAGGAAGAGATGGAAGGGGAAGCATCAGAAGAGAAGGGGAGGGGAGAGACAGAGGGGGAGGGAAAGGGAGGAGAGAGGAGGGAAGGGCCTGATTCCTTATTATATGCCTGTGGCTGCTACCCAGAAGCCTCTCAGATCCTGAGGAAGGGAGCTGTGTCTCTGCCCCCAGACTTCCAGAACCTCTCCTTTCTGACCCTCTAAATGTCAGGACCACCAATAATGTATCCAGGCCCACCGTCCTTTTTAAGAGCAAACTGTATGTGTGGACCCTAAGAAAAGGATGCAGACCCCATACTGGTAATTTAAAGGCTGCTCACAACCTCTTTTAAAAATCCTCTTTACCTCTACTTAGAAACCAGAATTTAGCTTTGATCCGTCATCTTTTTCAGATGATCCCTGGCCCCACATGAGTTCAAACAAGATGCTCCTTCCGGCCTGTCATACAGCATGTTTCTGTCGTCCATTCAGGGGCCTTCATGTCAAGGTAGATCACAAGCTCTGTGTTGGAGGGAGCTGGCAAATGGGTAGCATTTGTGTTTGGAAGCGTATCTTGACTTTGTTTTTTCCTTAAAACAACTGCCCTGCTTTCGACAGATAGAAAGAAAGGGAATGTGGCTCCCGGGTGAAGTGTGGACGCAGCCTGGTGATAAAGAGAAAGCAGCCAGCAGACTCTCCAGGCAGCCTTCCCGCCCTAGAAAGAGAGGGGGCACTGGTTCAGTTCAGGTGAGGATTATGTGAACAGTCTAGGCCTTGGGGTGAACAAGGGGAGAAGCCACAAGGGATCTGGGAGATTCATTCACCTCCCAAAAGGCAGAGGAAATTACTTCTTCCTAAGCGCTAATAGGCCTGAGCAGTTGCCTGCTCCAGTTTCTGTATATGTTCTACCAGAAACCAGAAACGAGGTGGAGAGGCCCAACAAGCAGTCCAGTGGCCCCATATCCTTCAGCAGCTGCCCCCTTTCATCTCTGTGAGAGTCACTTTCCAAACGACCCCTGACCCCACATAAGTTTCAAAGAGGCGTTGCTTTCAGCCTTGCTTTCAGCCTGCACCCACAGCACATTTCTGTCCTTTATTCAAGGGGCCTTTATTTCACCCCTCCTCTTCTCCATCTGCCCTTCAATCCCCTCCGGGGGAATTCAGTTATGCATATTGCATGAAATGAAGACCACAGGCTGGGCCTCTACAAGCTGCTAATTGAAAACCTTGTCAGAAGTGGGAGGAAGAGGCAGAGGGGGAAAAACAACAACACTTGACAGGACCCCTCTGTATGGTGAATGGTAACATGCCTCCCTACAGGGCAGGCATTGCTCCATCTCAGCCACACAGGAGTCCTTCCACCCAGCTGAGAGGACTTGGGGACTAAGGCTCTGGGAGACAGTGCCTGATGAATCAAAAAAGCCTGCAGCTAATGGGCCTCCAGACCCTGCCCAACTCTGGGGCTCACTTGCCTCATAAGCATGGGGTGCCTGCTGCCTCTGGAGACAGGCTGTCTGGGTCAAGGCCTGGCCTCTCCACTCTTGGCTGTGTGATCCCGGGCAAGTGACTCAGCCTCTCTGGGTCTCAGTTTCCTCCTCTGTAAAATGGGGATAAGAATTGCATCTACTTCACAGGGTCATCTTGAAAATTAAATGTGATAATATATGTAAGAATTTCACACAATGCCTGACACAGTAAGTGATAACTGTTAATATTTTGCTCTTATTTATAACAATGAGAATTCTCCCCTTGCCAAACTGGAGAATGGCCCAAAATAGGAAAGGGAGGGCTGAGACTGCTGGCCCAACCCCATTCATAAGTAAATCTGTTACCGGTTCTAGGGAGGCCTTCCAACGGAAACAGTTCTAGGGAGGCCTTCCAACGGAAACAGGTACAAGAAGGCACAACAAGAAGGCACGCATGTGTTGAGGTGGGGAGAGGAAGGGGGTGAGAACTCAGTGCAGGGAGAGCGCAGGGGTAACAGGAAAGGGAGATAGAAAAGCCAGTATTTTTCAATCATCTGTTATACAGCAGGCACGTTCTAGGGGCTCTCGTGGACGTTTGAACAAAGCTGTAAGGGAGTTACGATCATCTTCATTTTCCACTAAGAATCTGAGGCTCAGAACAGTTAAATAAGGTCCCCTGATTCACATAGCTTCTAAATGTGGCATTGGAAATTCTCTTGACTCCCAAGCCCCCCATCCTGCCACTACCTCCCACGCGCCCTGCACTGGATTCCTTCCCGCCTTTGAGGAGGAGCAAGAAAACCTTGAACAACAGTACACGTCCAGTTCTCAGGAGTCGGACACATTTTTCTAATGCTACATTTACAGAAGGCTCAATTCAGATATTGGCACCTTCAGTGTGAAAGATCTTGGACCACCTTCTTTGTTCAGAACAAAAGTTTCCAGCCCATATTTCCATGGCAAACGTAGGAAATGTGTCCAAAGCAATAAAGAGAAGCCTTTTAATGCTTCCCTGTGAAGAGCTCTGGCTGAGGTGTTAACATCCAGGTTAAGAATATAAAAAGCGAGTAAGTGAAAACACTGTGATTACAATGGTGGTGACTTTATCAGGGGACCTCCAAAATCACTAGCAATTATGTGGCATGAAAAGCCTCCATTATGAAAACTGCGATGATTTCGTATCTACTGATGAGGATAATGACTAATGTATTCTGTCAACAGACATGACAGCTGTCTGTACATATTTGGAGGCATATATTTTTAGGTACTGTTACTGTACCTCCAGCTATTTTAACCATTAAATTTTGTTGACATGATGCAACCCAGTAACAAGGAGGCTTACGGGGAAAGGTTAAAATTCCTATTTCCAGCTGTTTCTCTTCCTTACATCATTTTTGTCTCATTATCCACTGGGATTCATAAATCTGCCACTCAGATCCCAGGCTAAGTGATGTGCTCCAGGGAAATCACTAATGTCACCAGGAAACAAAATAAAATTGAACACCAGGTTCACAGCATTCAGAAGCACCCTGCCCCACCTGAGAGTCATTCTAGCACGTTCTCTCACACACTGACCAGAAAAGCTTCTGTCTGATAAGGGACGTGTGCCTCACTTCCTCTGTCCCAGCTCCCTATTTTCCAAATTAGGGGTTGGGAAAGGAAGGGAGGTGGAAAGATTTGCAAGATGGGCTCTAATTTTAACACAAAAGTCATCCCATTAAATCTTAACAGATGTTTCTCAAGTTTAGAAGATTAAGAAAGATTTCAGCATCAAAAATCAAAGAAAATACTCGATGACCTTAAAAAAGGATAAGACACAAAGCTTTAACAAACCCAAAGTCCACTTTGACAGCCGTCGCTGACGGAATTGACGAGGTGCTATTGATGTTTGGATTAAACCATGCCTCTGTGATCAAGTACTCAAACATGGGATAAAAGACGAATATATTCTTTAATCCTACCCACTAATTTTGTCTAGGCCCTGAAAAGCAATGGGTACCGAACAAATGTTGAAAGTGGCTTCTCGCCTGTTTATTGACAAAGCTATTTTTATTTCATTAATTTGCCACGTATCTTATCAGCGTTTAAACGAACACAAGGAAATCCATACAAGGTACTGAACTCTCCACAAACAGATCACTGCAACTTCCAAGGCCACTAAAGGTAACATCAATAGACGATGATTCTAGAAAGTGAGGAAGATGTTACAGGAAAATGTAATAGAAAAATTGGGTTTCGGTTCATTTTTCTTTTCTTTTTTTTGCTAAACTGTAAAATAGCTTTAGGGATTCCAATTTGCAGCCTGGTGAGTTTTGAAAGAAAAGAAGAAAAACTTTCTTTTCTTAAAAAGGAAAGGGTGAAGAGGCAATTAAGTCATTAATTACTCTCTTTGTCTAACGCTGTCCAACCCATCAAACTTGGCCGCTTCTGTCTTCATCAAAGGTGGAGCTCACTCTACAAGTACCTCTTCATAAGACAATCTCATGTTTCAAAAGCTGCTCTATGAGGAATTTAGATGAAGAGAAATTAAAATAACACTTAGCAGCAGACCCCAGAGCTTGACAGCTGCACAGCGCCCACTATCACCAAGGTCCTCAAATGAGCAGCGAGAGGTTCCAGGGACAGGGACACCGTTGGGAAACAGTATGCTGTGTGCAAAGGGCAAGGAGTCTTGGGGCTGAGTAGAGGAGGAAAGATGGAACTGACATTAATGCTAAGAACTGGGGACTGATCGTCACCTCCCCTTAAAGGAGACCAGGAGGGAAACGGGTTCTTTGCAGAAGAACCCACCCAAAGCAGCAGAATGCCCTGAGAAAGTCACTGGGGAGACGATGTCTGAGGAGTTAGATCAGTCTTAAACCTCTCTGACGGGTCAGAACAACTTCAGGGAGATTTGCTGGGCAGGGGCCTCCACCCCTCCAGCATGCCTTCAGCCTCCTGCAGACCCCTTCTCCTAGATATGCCTTTCAGGCAGTTGACTGGTACCCCCATGAAAAGACCCCTCTGTGCTATATGTGATTAAGTATACTCCTTTAGGGGGCTTAATGAGCTTCTTTGAAAGTAAAAATCTTTAAAATCACTTTTTTAAAAAGTGACAAAGTATGACACTCCCTCAGTTTGCTTTCTCATGTCAAGTTTCTTATTGCTGATCCGAATGGAAGCGTTAGTTTCACAAGATCTTGAACCAATTCTCCCCAGTGGCAGGGAGAGAATGCCACAAGACAGCTGCACATGCAAGCCAGGAATGAGCAGGAGCGTGCATTTCAAAGCAATTTTGGAAGATCAGGCCACATTTTTAAAAGATTCTCCGTTTTCCTATCAATTTCCAAAGACTCAACCAGGTTACACTCTAAGAACCACGATGAGAAGAATCAGCTAAGAATTTGTTGACTTCATCCTCAGATACTCTGCCTGCAAGATACTGGAATTACATAAGTACTAGTATGAACACAACAGCTTTATTTTTGTGTGTTGCTATGGAATTTCAAAAACAAAACAAAGAAAACCACTGATCGGTAATTGTGACAAAACTTCTTAGCCTCAGCATTGAGAATAGGGCCTAATTATTCCATAAACACATTTTGATTTGTTTACTTCAACGTCAAATTAACTTCAAATATGTAACAGCCACCGCTGATTTGCGGTGGCGCACAATGCTGCTGTGGGGCGTGCTGGGTGCACCTTGCGTAAATCTCTCTCTTCTTTAAATAGATTCATTTGTAAAAGTCTCTCCATAGTATACCCCGCATTCAAAAGAAGGAACCACGTATGCATTTTATTTAAAGGAAAATTGTTTCCAAAATGGGGTGTGCATGTTTGTGAGCCCGTTTTGGCTCACTCTCATTTGCCCCTTTACACAATAGAAACAGGAACATTTTTTAGGACAATTAGCAGTTTGTGACTACAGCGATACTTAGAGATAAAATGTGAGCCTAAGAAAATTAAGAACTAGAAAGAAAAGAAACTTTTTAAATTGTTGGCGAAAATCACTTTGTGCTGAGCGAAACAGGAGGAAGACAAGAAAGAGAGAAACAGCCAGAGTCTTAGTGAGGGCCGTACCAGTCGTTCAGGCAACAAGGATTTATTGGGAGCTTATTTCCTTCTTGTTCCTCTAACTCTTATGTAGAGCTTACTTCTCTAAGCAGTCTACAAATATTAACCCATGCATTCCTCCTAATAACTCTATGTGCTAGGTACCGTTAATATTCTCATTTTACAGAAGAGGAAACTGAGGCACAGAGAGGTTAGTAATTTGCCCAAGCGCACACAGCTAGTAAGTAGCAGAGTTTTGTATTCAAGTCCAGGCACTCTGTCTCCCTGGTACACACTGTGCTAAGCTGCTTCTGCCAATCATATAGCCATCCCTGGGCCCTGGAGTAACAAAACAGGGTCCCTGCCCTCGAGAAGCTTCTAGCCTAGAGGACAACTACAATACAGTGTAGTAGGTCTGTGAACATGATAAGTGCAGGGTGGTGTCCTGGGAGGCCTCAGAAGGGATACTCAACCAGTCTTAGAGTGGGCAAGGAGTGGGTGGGAAGATTGGTAAAGACTTTTTAGGTCTAGAGCAGGGTTTCTTTTCTTTTTTTTTTTTTTTTGTGAGGAAGATTAGCCTTGAGCTAACATCCGTTGCCAATCCTCCTCTTTTCTTTTCTTTTTTTTTTTTTTTGCTGAGGAAGACTGGCCCTGGGCTAACATCCATGCCCATCTTCCTCTACTTTATATGGGATGCCGCCACAGCATGGCTGACAAGCAGTGAGTCTGTCCGTGCCCGGGATCTGAACCTGCGAACTCTGGGCCACCGAAGCAGAGCCCGCAAACTTAACCGCTACAGCACCAGGCTGGCCCCAGAGCAGGGTTTCTCAGCCTCAGCACTATTGATATTCCAGGCCAGAGGATTCTTTGTTGTGGGGGGCTGTCCTGTACACTGTAGAATACTTAGCAGCATCCCTGGCCTCCACCCACTAGATGTCATTAGCATACCTCTCTCCAGTGTGATGACCAAAACTGTCTCCAGGCATTGCCAAAAGTCCCCTAAGGACAAAATCATCCCTGGTTGAGAATCCCTGATCAAAAGGACGTGGTGTCCAAGATAGACCTGAAGGAGGAGTAGTAGTTTTCAGAAAAGAAGAATTGGAAGAGAGGCCCAGGCAGAAGATATAGCACAAAGGCCCAGAAGAAAGAGAGAGGTTGGCACTTCCTGGGAGCTGAAACTAATTCAATATGAATAGCTCTTAGAATTGGATATGGGAGATTAGGAAAGGTGAGTCTGGAAAGGCAAGCAGGATCATCATAAAAGGCCTCCTAGTCTACATTTGGGAGTTGGACTGTATCCTAATACAATCAGGAGCTATTAAAGGGAGAATGACATGATCAGACTTGCATGTAAGAGCCCACACTCTAACCTCCACATAGACAATGAATTAGAGAAGAGCAAGACTGGAAACCAGCCAAAACACTGTTATGTTTATACTTTCTTTGCATGTTGATCATTGTTCCTTTTAACTATAATCTTAACCTTTAAAATTAAATGTGTTCTTCATATGTAAAAAGCTCTTATGTATCAATAAGAAAAAGATGATCATGCCAATAGCAAAAAGAGTGAACATACAATTCACAAATAGGAAGTACAAATGGCCAATAAATGTGAAAAATGTGCTACTTTTCCCAATGATCAAAGAAATGCAAATTAAACCAGGAAATCCCTTTTATATATTCTATCTATCTTACTGGCAAACAATTTTTAAAATTGTTATTGCATCTCTTGCTGATATGCAGAGAAATTGCATTCTCCTACACTGTAGTGGGAGTCCATATTGGCACTGCTTCACTTGAAACTAATTGAGAAAAAAATAATAATAAAACTGAATTTTGTGAAGAATTAAATGACAAACTATTGAAATGATCTAAACATCCAATAAGAAATTTGTTGACCAAATTACAACAATTCTGGGTAATAGAATACTATGTTTCCATTAAGAATGATTTTATGGAAGTCTATTTGTTGAGAGTGAAAAATATTTGACACAAGGCAAAAATAAAAACATTGATAACATTCAGTGTTAGTGGGAGACTGGAGAAGTAGACACGTGGTGCTGGCTACAGTGTGAGAGAGTCGGCTACAACCCTGGGGTTGCACTGTCGCCAGACCCACGTCTTGAGGCTGAGTTGACTTGCCTAAAAGTTGGGAGTGGAGAGAGATGCCTTAGTTTAGACACCAATTTCTGGAGCAATAATCACTAGTACTCATTGGGCTGGCAGCACTCACCTCGGGTGCAGACTTCTTGGAAGCTTTTAGAGCCATGCTGCAAGAGCAGTGTCCAAGCAAGGTCCCCTAAACACAAAATCACTGAAGGGATTCTTGTAGCCTGCTCACCATTTTGCTGTTCATTGATGTTTCCATTGGGAGCTGACGAGCAATCAGACTGTGTATATCAATTAATCTTTTTTAAAAACTGTTTTAGTATACAGGTCCTCAATTGCTTGGAAAGAAAATCTTTTTATCCTGGATTTTGGACAATTTTTGATAAGGCTGATACACCTTAAAGAGGGTATAAAAAGTCTCCATAGCCACTAGTGCCCGACACTGGTTAAGTGCCAGTAAATATTAGTTCCATGAATGAGTGTGGTGAAGTAACTAGGACAGTCTGTGCTGCATTCCAAATGTCTACTGAATTCAGGGGAAGGTGTAAACTTATACTTGGTATGAGTTAGGGACTCCAGAATGGCCCATTAAAATATCTTTCAGGGCCAGCCCCATGGCGTACTGGTTTGGTTCACGCGCTCTGGGCGGCCCAGGTTCATGCGTTCGGATACTGGGCATGGACCTACACCACTCATCAGCCATGCTGGGGCAGTGTTCCACATACAAAATAAAGTAAGATTGGCACAGATATGAGCTCAGGGCGAATCTTCAAGCCAAAAAAGAGGAAGATTGGCAACAGGGGTTAGCACAGGGCGAATCTTCCTCACCAAAAAAAAATATATATTATCTTTCCTTAAAATTCACAGCTACCTAAAAGTGTGTCACATCCTGGCATGCATTTATTGGATTTAAATATAAGATAAGTCACTCTTTTGCCCCCAAAAAATTATCTTTCAGAAAAGAGGGTCAGAAGTTAAGTAACTGATCCAAAATCACACAGCGAATAAGTGTCAGTACCTGCATTTGAACTCAGCTCCATCTGAAACAAAAATCAGGTGAGTTTAGTAGACCTTTATGAATAATATTTGGGTTCCCACTTCACCTAAATTTATGGTGCTAACCGAACAACTTATTTGTCACTCATTATTATGGGGTCTTGTCTTGTGTCATTTTATTATTTTACATGTGTGCCTGACCCTGCTTCCCAAGTAGATTTGAGGTTCTTGAAAGGTAAGCAGCCTCTCCCTGACCCTCTCCCATCCCTGCAGACACACACACACTGGTACCCCAGTACCTAACACAATGCTTTACACAAAGTAGGCACTAAATAGGTGCTTATAGAATAAATAAATGCTAATAAAGATTTCTGTGATGTGCTTAAGGATCAGACCAAGTCGTATTCTTCATTGAATAAATAAATTCACCTTTAGACAATAATCAGATGGGGGAAAGGAATCTTAAATCTTTAAAGACCATAGAGAAACTAGAAGACAAATAACAAAGAGAAAAAACTGCAGCAATACAACAAAAGGTGAAAATCTTTTTTATATAAAGAGCTCGTACAAATCAATAAGAAACATGCCAAGACTCTGGTAGATAAATAAACCCAGGGGCATAGCAGAAAATTCAGAAAAGAGGGATTACAACTAATTTGTAAATGTAGAGAATTGTATACCCATTCCAGTAATCAAATAAATGCAAATAAAAAGTATAACATGTTATTTTTGCATATTGAATTAGCCAAATTTTTAACTATTATTTTAATAATAATACCCAATGTTCATGAGGATGAGATAAAACATTCTGATGGCAATAGGTGTTTAGAGCCTTAAAAATTAACATGTGACCTTCGGCTCAGTAATTCTGCTTCTACAAATCTACACTAAGGAAATAATCTCAAATACAGAGGAGGGAGTATAGCTAGTGACAAGAAGCATAGACTTTACATCCAAGTCAGAGGCACCTGGATTCAAATCTTGGGTCTACCGTTTCTTAGTTGGGTGACTTTGGGCACTATACTGGCCTCTGTGAGTCTCAATTTTCTCATCTGTAAAAGGGAAATAATAATAGTGTCTATCACAGTGTGGTTGTAAGGATTAAATGAAAGAATGTTTGTAAAATGCTTAGCACAAGTCAAGCACATAGAAAGGGCTCCATGAATACTAACCAGTATTATTATTATCAAAAAAAAAACTTTATGCATCATCATATTCATCACAATATATGACGAAAAAGGAAAGGATCTGAATTTCCAACTGTATGGGTATGGGTAAATGAACAATAATATGGCCATTCAATGACATAGTATGTAACCTTTAAATTTAGTGAGTGTGTTTGGATGGTGAGACTTTAGAATATACCTATTTACGAAAAGTATGTAATAACATGGAAAAATGCTTCTGTAACCAATATGACCTGTTGTAGAAGCTTGAGATATAAAATAAGGTCACATCTCTTCTAATATTGAAGTTGAGATGATCTAAGCCTCCATCTCTCTGTGGAGAGAATCCCTTTCTTCCCTCTCTGGGCTCTTTCCTCCTACAAAAAGCCCAGCAGTGCCCAAGTGGTCAGCCTGGGTTGCTCTCACCCCATGGCGAGGTCAGAGCTCCAGCACCCCACCCCCCACTCACTCAAAGGTTACGTTGCTGAAGGACGCCACACTTGGTGCCTCAAAACAATAGGCACCCAGTGACTTGACAAAAAAAATGAATGAAAAATACTATCAGTATTTCCACCATCCAAAGACAACCATAATTAACAGTTGGCGTATCCCATTCCAGGGTGCTCTTCTATGTGCAGACTCTCTTTGCCGAGTTATCACTGTACTGTATTTTACTTATTTATTTATTTTTTTGGTGAGGAAGACCAGCCCTGAGCTAACATCTGTTGCCAATCCTCCTCTTTTTTGCTGAGGAAGACTGGCCCCAGGCTAACATCCGTGCCCATCCTCCTGCACCCCATATGGGACGCCACCACGGCATGGCTGAAAAGCAGTGTGTCGGCGGGCGCCCGGGATCCGAACCCACGAACCCCGGGCTGCCAAAGTGTGAGCTAAACCGCTGCACCACTGCCCAGCCCCATGTACTGTATTTTAAAATCACTGTATCCTCCAACCCTAGAAGTGAGAGAAAACCCCATCCTGGCAAGGCAGGATTTGCCCAGCTAGCTCTACCATGCTGAGGGCCCGTGGATTTTAAGGATAATTCCCACAGAATCTGCAGCAATCTTTTCCTCTCAATCCTAATAGGCCCCGTGGGGCAAAATGTGCTAAAGTAACTGGAGAGTCTCTCCCCGGTGGCCCTGGATTGATGGCAGTGCCACCATCGTGACTGCCCTCGTGCACACTGTCAAGTAATCCTGCCTCTCCGGACAGGATGAGACTTGTCACACAGGCACGCATCTCATCCATGGCCCCACACTGTATTTTTTAAAACTAAATCTTTAAGATATGATGAGAGGAAGCTAAGGCATCATTAAAGGTTTTGTGCTCTTATTGTTTGCTTGGAGGATACTTTACCAGCCTCCCCCACAAAATTGAAAAGGCTGATGATTGAATATCATAAAAATGGAAATAAATTAATCAAATGGGGCAAAGACCACTGTAAGAGATGAACTCAGTTACTCCATTATCTTCTGCTGTGATCTTGCCTGAGCTAATTTGGTTGTTCACAATGATTAGGTTCTTTCTAGTAAACACGGGCACTATCCAATAGTTAGAGGTGGGTGAGGTCTCTCTCTCCCTCGCCATTTGATTACAATGAGAGTCAGTCTCAAATCAAATTGTGCCACATACGCATTCGTTCATTTAGTAAGCAGTCCCTAAAACATTCAGACAACCTAGTCTGTAAGCCTGAAGAAGTTCCAGCTTTCTGTCCTTGTAGAAACTTTTAGGGTCACCAAAGGCAAACATGACAATAATCTAGCCCCAGGTTTCAGCCGACCTTATAATTAAATTCATGAGACCAGAATTCTCTGATCAATGGCTGGGCACAGGACCATTTCAGAATGAAGCCTTGGGCATCATTTTGAAAGGTATAGACCACGGACTAAATTCCCATGCCCCATTTATACAAGGGTAGAGGGCCTCTGCAATATTTCTAGCCAATCCATAGATCCTGAACACCACTTTTTTCACCCATGAAAAATAACAAAGCCTCCATCACTGGTTAGCTATAAAGACAGCTGAAGTCCACCTCTGCAGTGTGTGCTTCTGATTAGAAGCTTTCAAAACACTAACTACCTATCCTAGAGGTGTATGCTCCCTCTTGGGGTAACAGACTGTCCCTAGGATATAGGTCAAAGTAAATTTACACACAAATACATACACATCACATATACCAACTTGAGGGTGCATTTGTGTATGTGAATACACACAGAAGTAGATAAATAGATAGATATAGATACATATATATTTGTATATATATATACACAAGTGTGTGTGGATATACGTATATGTATGTAGATATATGTGTGTGCCTATGGGTATATAAGGGTGTGTTTTATATATATATATATATACACCTATAGACACATATATAGAATTATTTACTATAGAATTGTTTACTAGAAAGAACCTAATAATTGTGAACAACCACACTGGCTTAGGTCAGATCACAGCAGAAGTATATATGTATAATATATATGTGTGTGTGTGTGTATATATATAATCAAGCTGTCTGTGTCAAAGCATTTTAAAGCAAATTACAGGCAACACAATATCCTCCTCATATCAAAAACAAAGAGGTTTTAAAATCCAGACAAAAGCAGGAGGTTGGTAGGAAAAATTTAAAGACCTCATTTCATTTTTAGGGATGAGTTTTAAACTCATTTCATTTGAAAGAAGCCTGACTACATTGGACATGTAGCGAGATAATCCCACTATTAGTACAATCACTTGCATCTGTCAAATGTGCCCTGATGTGTAATACACGTTCTTTTACTCCAGAGGACCCCAAAGAAACAAAACTTTAGATGAAATTGCAAAGGAAAGAGAAAGAATATTACCCAGTGTTGAATCCTGTCAAAAAAAAATGATACCCTCAAACCACTCACAGGCCAAATGATTTCCGTCCCCTAGGATGAATGCTATGGAAAAGAGACAAACAAGTTCAAGAGAAGAATGAAGGAGCACCCCGGCTGCGGGGAAAATCAGAAGAATCCCAGGAGTCACATTCGAGCTGGGTCTTGCAGGAGAAGTCTGCCTGGCCCAGATCGGATGTCCACCTTGACTCCCTCATCTGTCAAATGAGGAAGATAGAGGACTTATCTCTCAGAGGAATGAGAATGAAAAGAGATTGTGTATGTAAATCCTGGCATGTGGTATCCATATGTAGGAATCCATCTTACAAAATCAGGAAGCAGGCTGAAAAAGCTCTGCCCTAAGCGTCAGAAGCCCTGAATCCCAACCTCAGCTCCGGCCCAGTTAGCTGCATGACCTTGGGCTAGTCCCTTCCTCTCTCTGCATCTTAATCCCACACATTCTAAAATGAAGTCAGTGAAAATGTTCTGCTGCCTCCCATGAGGGCCAAGGGAGCTCGAAGACTGGAAAGTGCATCAAAGAGTTAAGCACTTTGCGAAGAAAGGCATCATTTTCATCACAAAGAGAAAACACTTTCCTGAGTCCAAATATACTAGAAGTGAAAATTCAGGGAGTCAGGGTGGGAAGGAGAGAAATCAAAACCCATTCTGTAGCCGAGATTAAGGAAGCCTTCGAAGATGTCTGGGTCGAGCCTTGAGCTTCGAGTGCCCCCTGCCCTCTTTGGCATGATGCTCTAGGCTCCTATAAGTGGGCAGTGAAAGAACTGAGCCAGGTCTAAATGTGTCACTTGGAATCCAACGTTGAATGGAGGGTCTTTCTCCATTGAAATTCTGGCGTGAGGGTCACCCATCTCCCTCTCCCAGATCAAAGCGAGAACAGCCAGTTCTGAGGCTAGGGTGGCCTCCCCATTGTTTACACAGAGCCAAGAGTCCTGATAAGGGCTCCCCAGGAGGGTAAGGAGCTAAAGGTGATGCCCTGTGCCACTTAGTCCCTTAATCCTCACTTGAAGCCCAATTTAAAAGTCTTCAAAGTAGATCTTTGATCAGAAGAAAAATGTTTAATTGAAAAGACTGCTTTTCAAAAACAGTTGGTCTTTCCCCAAGGGCAGCCACGTTAAAGCATCCTACCAGTGGGAAGAGTCTCTTGGGTTTAAATGTCAGCATCATGAATGCTGGCTCTGGGCTCCGGCAGGTACCAGGAGGCTGGCTGGCCTCACACTTCATTTAAAGTAAAGAGATACTTGAAAAGAGGAAGCTAAAGCAAGTCCCAACAAAGGGTCTGAAATGGGGTACCCCTTAAGCTGGCCATCGATGGTGCATGAGGAACAGACCACCATTTATTCACAATATGAGGCCGTTACTGATTCTTGACTCACGCAACAACATTTACTGAACCTGCTGTGTGCTGGCTCTAGAGTAGTTACTGAGTCACCAAAGATGAATAAGATGGGGGCCTGGCCCTCAGAGAGTTCAAAACTTAGTGAGGAAACACAGAGAAGTAAACAGAAGATAACAAGACCTCACTGTGCAGGCTTCCAGGAGTGCATGGGACCCTGACTGTCACCCCCCTGGGGGTGGTGCAGGGGGCAGACCAGACCTCCTAGAGCAGCACTTCTTCAACTTCACCGTGCACACAAATCTCCTGGAGTTCTGGCTACATGCAGATTTCTGACTCAATGGGTCTGAGGTGGGGCCTGAGATTTTGCACTTCTAACCACCTCCCAGGAGATGCTGAGGATGCTGCCAGTACACAGACCACACTTTAAGTAGTAAAGTCTTAGAGGACACTGACAGCTGAGCCAAGTCTTGAAGAATGAGCAGAAGTCAGCCAGGGTAAGAGGAAGCTGAGGGTGGGTGGGGGGCCTCATGGCCCAGGTATAACCGTGAGGGGGTGGAGGGCTCAGGGAAGCACAAGCGCTTCAGTTTGCCTTGAGTGGAAAGTGGGAGGAAAGGTTGGAGAGGAAGACAAGGGAAAAGGCACAGGGGCCATGTATGTCCAGCTGTGGCATTTGGACTTCATGGACAAGATGGTGAGGACCATTAAAAAATATTGGAGCTGGAAAGAGATATGGTCAGATGGCGTTTTTAAAAGACCTCTCAGCCAAAAGTATAGGAAATGGACCAGCAAGAGTTAAGATGGGCGGGTGGGAGGGAGGCCAGTAAGGAGGCTATTGCTGCATTACAAACCAAGAAACGGATGGAATCGGAAGATATCAGGTAGATATCATCAACAGGTATTGTTCTCCATAGCTTCAAATTAACTCTCCCAAAAGTTAATTTGCTTTGATCAATGACTCTTCAGCACTCTAAACATAATTTTGAAACTCTTCTGTCTGGCTTTCAAAACGTGCTTCAATCAGTTTTATCCCATCTCTCCATTGCACCCCCACTATAACCCAACATAAATGCCCATCAACTACCTTCCCACTGACTTCCAGGTGTGATATTCATACTTCCAGGGTCAGCCCCACGGCCATGCTTAGTTCTTGCTGTTCAACTCACCTGGAGTGTCCCCGCGGCTCCTTCCCACCTGCCCACATTCCGCTGTGCTTCCAGGTCCAGCAGTAGACAACCTCATTGGCAAAGCTTCCCCAGACTGCTCCATTGTTCTGTGTAACGTACTTCCTGCTTCATTCTATTTGTACTCAATCTCAGAGGGTTCTATGTTTTTTGCCTTTTTAAATTTCTTTTTGCTTTTAATAAAATAGCTCATCTTTCAGAAGTGTACCTATACCATATATGTATTGATTAAACAAGAATAATAAAAGGAAACCTGTGCACTTTCCTCTTAGATTCGGAACAGATATTACCAAGATGTCTGAAGCTCCTGTATTCTTCTCCCTGGTGGCCCTGTGTTTTCCTTCTGCGGCCACTCCTAACAACACAACCCAATATAAGACCTGAAGAAGAACAGTCTTCTCCTACATCCTTTGTTTCTTCCACAATTCTTGTCACGATACTTTCTATACGAAAAATCTGGGCATGCCACCAGCCATTATGAGTGTTTTTGTGGGAAAGTGAGAGCGAGTATTTTAAATCAGGTCTGCCTGGAATAATCTAAGACCTAGAGTCACTATCCCCTTAGCATTTAGCAGACGATCTACCACGAAATAGTCCCTCAGTGAATATTTATTTAACTGAGTTCTGGTTTTACTTCATTTAGTGGATGTAACATAGATTCTGGTTAATGTCAGACATAAAACTAGTGCACTAAGCAAGTGGTCTCCAAAGTGGGGCCCAACCCCCTCCTTCACGAGGTGTGCATTTATACCCATTGGGGTGGAGGAAGAAATATTAAAACTTCTGTTTATACTTAGTTTTTTCTCAACCTTTTAAGTATTTTAATTTTGTATATGTATCTTATAATAGATATAATGTATGTCGCATGTATGTGTAGTATGTATAACACACTACATAGTACAGCAGGAGTATCATGTAGCATAGCAGCACAGTAGGGCACAATGCTAAGGCACCATACTCACACCTCACTAGAATGGACAGCAGGAAAACAAAGTGGAAGACTCAACGTGGGTTCTCTCTCATTAGCTCCCAAGACTCATTCATTCATTCATTCATCCATCCATCCAAAAAAATATTTTATTGATCTCCTCATGTGTACCATGCTCTATTTCCCAAACAGCATCAGACAGAGGCAACAAGCAGGCATCTTTCAGAGGCTGGTCATGTCCTGTCCTGTCCTGCAGCCCATGGAGCTCAGGCTGCTTCGTGGCTCAAATAACTGGTGTATAACACTGAGTTGCCCAGAGTGAGCAAATACACATCCAAAAATGTACCCCCTGATAAGAGGATGAAGATGAAAGAGGTCAATCAGATGCAGGTTCCTAATCCTGGCACAAATGTTTGTTCATTATGAACAACTACTTAACATGGCTCTTTTCTTCACACCTGACCTTCTCCACCAGCCAAGAAGGGAACTGCTTTCCTGACAGATGCATAAGAACTTCTTGCCCCTCAAAGATGCCTCCCCACTGCTCCTAGAAACTGCTCTCAGAAAGAGAAACTCCTACAGATAAGATAAGGAATATGATTTCAAATGCCCTGGTTGTGAGGTAAGTTAACCTATTAAGTTTGCACTAAGTTGTCAATGACTTGTGTCCAATACTCTCTAGACAACCAGTTTTGCTAAAGGGAGAGATGAAAAGAAGATAACACCAGAGAACCGACCTACGGTACCTAAGGGTGAAGTGAAAGCAGCCTTGGAAAGGAGACGCCGGGCCACTGGGCCAGGGCAGGAATGTTGAATTTGTCAGTATTGCCAAGGGCTATCATAGGCCCAGCACCTGCCCACTGGTCTCAAAAACTTACTTACTAGAGAGAACACTAGTGCTGGATGGAAGCAGGGAGAGGTCCCAGCCTCCTACTGATGGTCCAATTCTCATCCAATGAGCCTTCAGCAAACCTGGTGACAGAGGTAAATAAATAAATTAAACAAAATGAGATTAAAAACTCTCGCCTGCATTCTCCATTTTGAAAAACTAGCTCGATTCCATGCTCTCAATGTTTTGAACCACTTAGCTCCATCTCTCCTCTCTGGGTTTTTGATATAATGTTCTTGGCACTTCTCAGAGTGTGGTCAGAGATGAAGGGGCAGTCGGGATTATTCTCGTCCATATCCCATCCCAGAGGTGAACCTGGGAACAACGCGCTGTTGTTTATAAGACAAAGAAAGAGACCACTTACTCTGCAAGACTTGAGGTTAAAAGTTCTATGACAATTTGAGGGAAAGATAGAAAAGAGTAATACCCAAGTGTCCCTTCCTACTTCCCGATGACAAGCAAATTAAACAGCCAAGTAGTCATATTGAATCCAGGCACAAATACAGTTAGTTGACCGGGTTCATTCGCAACTTACAGAGGGGTGATCAGCTGGATAACGGGAGTTTCCGTCAAGATTTTATTTCATTTTAAACAATTCTACTTCAAAATTACTGATATTAAAACTTTTAAGTCCAAATCATGAGCTCTTATTTAAATATATAGAGATGCCATTTTAATACATTGACTTTTGGAAACAATTTTATATATATATATGAAATATATATAAATTTTATATATATATATATATATAATATTAGTTTACTAGGGCCTCCGTAACAAAGTGCCACAGACTAGTTGTCTTAAACAACAGAAATTTATCTCCTCACAGTTCTGGAGGCTAAAAGTCTGAGATCAAGATGTCAGCAGGGTACGTTTCTTCCAGGGCCTCTCTCTTTGGCTTGTAGATGGCTGTCTCCTCCCTGTGTCCTCACATGGTCTTCCCTCTGGGGGTGTCTGCATCCATATTTCTTCTTCTCATACGGACACCAGTCACATTGGATTAGGGCCCACCCTAACGACCTCATTTATGTCTTTAAAGACACTAACTCCAAATACAGTACCTTCTGAGATCCTGGGGGTTGGGATTTCAACATATGAATTTTAGGGGGACACAGTTCAGCCTACATATATAATAGATAGGTGTGTGTATAGTGTACTGTGCACAGATAACTAAGTATCTTTGCCCTAATTGTCACAAAGTTCCCTATAAAACCTGAGCATGACACGTGACGCTGTGCTTCTAGTCAAAGTCTTGCACATTCTTAATAGAAATGACGAGGGTCTGTAGATTATAATCGAGAATTCATCCAAAGGATAAGACACACACAAGGCATTAGGATAAGTTTCCTCAAAAGAACAGCGACTCTTTAATTCTGAACATTTTAAGACATTCAGAATCACTTTCCCTAAGCAATTACGATTTTACAAAACGCTGTCAAGACCATCACAAAGTTTTACTGCCCAGACAGAGCTAAATGCCTGGAGCTTGCAGCCATGATTTATTATTTACTCTGGAGGTAAGTTGCTAAGCAAGATTTATTCGGTAAGAACAGAGCCATCCGTAACAGTACAATGTATGTTTGATTGTGAGGGGGATTTTTTTCACCATTCCTCAAGAGAGTTTGTTCTCTACAATCAGAAAAATATATCTGTGTGTAAGTTTTTACAACCTTTTGTGAAATTGAGGGCACCCATATACACTTGACAAACCAGTTTGGCTTCAAATGGTCTCATTTGAATTTTAGCTTTGAGAAATTTTCCATATGTTTTCATAATAAAAACAGTGGGAGAAGGATATCAAACTTCTTTGATAGAATCTGTTGGGCGTTGGCTTTACCAATACAGGGCTTTTATTTTCTGGGTAGTTGCTTCAATGTGCTACAGTGACCCACCCCACGCTTTCACACCATCTCGGAGAGATTCCGGATTCCTAACAATGCATATTTGCCAACTTTGGTTTTCAGAATTGGTAACAAGTACTAGGGGCCAATTGCTGGCTTACTTCCACCCCCTAGTGATCATAACGTATTATTGCTTCCTGCAAAAGGGAGACTGGGGAGCTGGGACCAGTGAAAGTGGCTGCCCCAAACGTCCCCCCATTTTAGCAATGTATTCCCCCAGACACCCACAGCCCCTCAGCTGCCCTTCCACCAGGCACAGAAAAGCAGAGTGATCAAGTCATTCACATTAAGTTGGCGGGGACTAAAAACTTGCCTTCTTGCCAGACTGTATGCATTTTAACAAAAGCACTAGGCGAGAAGGCGATGCTGCTTAATCCAAAAGAATAAATCACCAATGGTGGAAATTTAGGCTTAAGGAGAAAGACTTTTTTCCTAGGATTTGTTGTTTTGTGTTGTTGTTATTGTTTTGGTTTTTGGAGGAGTGCCTTTGAGGTTATCCATTGCCTCCATTTCTTTGATAAATCACTACCCTGCTATGATCTGGCAGAGGGGAAAAAGTCAGCAGAAGACTCAGGAAAATGTTCCATTTCCCAGACTTCTCACTTCCATCCTCAGCTGCTCCCACCCCTGTGCCCGGCTGGAAGGTGCGGCTCTGGGGTGGCCACCGTGTCCAACAGGGCAGCTCACCCTGCAAACACGAAGTGGGTGGAAACATGAGTGAGGAATGTTCTGGTCGGACTCCAACCACCCTCCCACAGCTGCTAACAGGACTCCCTGCTGCAGTTCCTCAGCAGGTCAGGGAGTTTTTCAGGCAGGTAGCCAATCCCCAAGATGGCTTTAGAGCAGGGGAGGTAGGGTTGAGCAAAGGGAGTTAGACTAGGAGGCAGGCTCTGGGGAGTTGGAGAAGCCCCAAGCAATGTTTCTGAACTCTGGCTTGGACTGGTCATTAATCAAGCCCCTCCCAGGTCTTAGAAATTGGCCTCTCCCCCAACAGAGGGTCTTCCCTACCACCAGTGCCCAAATCCAATCTAGAGAGAACCGTGAAGAAAATGGAAAGAATGCACAAGAGAGCAAGGGCTGCTTCGTGTTGCTGGTGTAACTTGTCTACAAGCCATAGGAGCCCACTACACCCTCCAATCCACCATCACCAACTCCCACAGACACAGAGGGCACCAAGGCAGAGCTGGTGGAGCATGACTGGTGGCTCGGAGTCAAAGGGGTGATTTCAGTGCAGAGTTTCAACTGCGTGTCATAGTGGGATATGGATAGAATCTGGCCTCAGGCAGACCTGAGTTTGAATCCCGGCTCTGCCGCTGGCTAACTGCGCAACTTTTGACAACTTCTACTCCATCCTTTAGTTGTCAGCTCAAAGTTTACATCCTCACGGATGCCCTCTCTAACCCTACAAACTAGATCAGATCCCCTGTTTATGAATCTCATAATCCTTCATAATTTTTATTCATAACACATATCACCACTTGTTATTTTATAATTCATATGTGGGATGATTTGTCGAATTTCTTTTTCCACTACTGCATTCTAAGCTCAGAGAGGGTAGAGACTACATCTCTTTCACTCAGCATCTTATCCCAGGGACACATAGAATATACTCAATAAAGATTTGAGAAATGAATGAATTACACTGAGTCTTTATCATCTATAAAATGGGTTGATAGTACTTTCTTCACTGGTTTATTATGAAAATTAAATGAAACAATATATTCGTGAAAATTCTTCCCTGTGTCTGACACAGCGTAGGTGCTCAAAAAGGGGTCGCTCCTTTGCCACTGTCTCTTTGGGAACTCCCCGTAGGTGGACGGTTGTCCCTGACCACCAGAGGTGCCACTGAGCAGTGAAATTAGCCAAAACAGAAAACAAGAGATTTGAAGAATCCACAGATTCCATCGCAAGTCCCTGAATAATCAAAACCAGTTGGCACGTTACAATTCATCGCCTCTTCTCTCGAGGTGTCCCTTGATGGCAGGAAAAGTTATCTCCAGCTTCACTCTCCTTTCCATCCCAGACAGAGAGTAGCCAGAGGGACTGTAAATCCATTCCTAACATTTCCAGTTGTTTGAGTTATGTTCTACCAGAATTAAGAAGGTGACTTTAAAAACATGAAGGAGAAAGAAAGGTTGTACTTCCCAGAACAGAATACAGGTGTAAAATGGAACTGAACTTTTAATATGAAACCGCTCTGGAGGAGAAAGGACTAAGAATATTTTTATAGAATACTTGCATTGTGGGTAATTTTTTTAAATCCAGGGTTCAACTTGCATGACACAGAGGCATAAGTCTACCACTTAATGACATTTACAACTCTGTAAAAATACGTTTTGTATAAATTACGGCTAAGGCTTAACATTTCTGATTATGATATATAGAATAAAGTGATGTCATAAAGGCGAAGTTTGTAAGTTACGATCTGTCCTGTTGCTTTAAATAAGAGGATTTCTGGAGACAATTGCCTTGATGAATATAAACTCAAATGAACCTTGAATCTCTTCAATTATTCTTATTTAGAATTCATTTTCCTTTGAACTTTCATTTAACTCAAAGCACAATCGTTCCATTATAAATCAAATGCGAGCTTGTCTTTCCTGCAATAACAAGTATGCTTTAAATAATGAAGCAACACCTATGATCATAAAAGATAATGTTTCAATGCACCAAAATACAAAAGGTAAAGAGATTTATCATCTTAGTTCAGTAATGATGAGTTGAATATTTTTGTAGCAACAGACATCTCTATTCCAGACAACACTTTCTGTATGACTTTCTCGTGTATTTCCTTTCCCAGAAGACTGGGTGCCTTATTATCAACGAGAGAAACCCAAGATTCAATACACAACACTGTTGGTGGCTGAGAAGCTCAGATCTCTTCTTGCTTAGTTTTCCTAGTCGGCTAATGGGTATAAATATCTCTCAACCTCCCTGGAACTTTTTTCCACTATTAAAGGGCTGGGCTGAATCATCCTAAACCCATTCCAAGCTCTAAAGACTAAGATGCTATATGCCTTTCCTTTTGCACAGAATTATGGTGAGTAACAACTAAGTTAATGGAAATGAATATACTTTAAAAGGCATAACAGTGTTATACATAGCACTTGATGATTTTCACTCTGCGTTTTGTAAAGACCTTAACACATCCATTATTTGAGCTATGCTATCCAAAATAATACAGAAAAAACTCTGGAGCATCTCTGGGCTATTATAGATGAAACAGAGTGATAAAGAGGATCTCCTGGAGTTCCCATGATAAAGTCTCTTGGACAGAATCAAAATCCCACATTATAACAGGTCAAGTGGCCAAACTACCCCAAACAAGAGCCTACTTCCCCACTGGAAATTCTGCCAGCAGGCAGGACACAGAACTAAGCAGGTAGGCTGGGCAGTTGGAAAGCTCCCTTCCTGTTATCTTTTTATGCATTCCCTCTTCAAAGCGTTGTGACCTGTCTTCAGTACACCCTCGGGTGTGGGATTTACATGTTTAATATTGACATTTATGACGTGGTGTTTTTTCCCGGTTAATTGGTATCAGAGCAAAATGTTTGCCTCTCTCCTGAAATAAATCTCTTCGAGAGCTTCAATCACACATTCTTTTGTTCTATCCCTCATTTGAAACGGGCTCTACAAAGCCGCCAGACCACGCTACATAATCTTTTGCCTCTCACGTTTTTAAATCTGGGGGTTTATGCTTTAATGGCTTTGATGTGCTTACTATTCAGCCTGTTACTTAAACCACGTTCCCCCCCGTCCAACACCCAGCTCTTCCCAGCCTTACAAGTCTGCACCCTCTGAGACCGGAAGGATTTATTTATCATCCAGAACGTTTCCATAATTTTGGAAACATATGTTTCGAAATTACATTCCAATATCTCATACTATGTTCTTTGTCTTGCATCTGTTCTGCAAAAACAAACAAAACACTCATAATTATATTCCAATGGCTGCAAAGTCTACGTTTTCCACAAAAGTTGGTTCTTCCACAAACACTAAGAGTCACAGAACAAAGGCACTTACATCCCCGTTCAATGTCATCTGAATCACATTCTTGTGTTAATTAGAGCTAACCACTGATAACAACAAACTTCTACAATATAACTGTGAAACTTTGACTCCTTTCCAGAGTTATTTCAATTTTACAGGATAATCTCTTTATTGAAAATCAGCTATTGTTGAAAAATCAAAATCTCAACAAAATATTCAACCTTGCATGGACAACAACTCAGTAATCTTCATCTCCCAGAGTATGATATTGCCCTAAATATACTTTAAAAAATGCACCTCTCTGTCTGTAATATCCTAGTGGAAAGACAATAAGTCACTGAACAACAAAAAGGACCCCCTCCAAAAAACAAAAATAAACCTGAGTGAAACAGAGAGAAATAATTGGCCAAAATATAATCCTTTTTAAAATAACCACCCCTACCACACACCAGCTCCCTCCTACCCAGAAGTCTTTCATGCCACACACACACACACACACACACCATTTAGACATAAAAACTCAATCATTTTACATCCATTGTGTTTCCCTAGAATGTTTCATGTCAAAATTAGATCAATTAGCATCAAAACATTGAAAAGCCCCTCAAAACCAAGAACTGCTATTCAGCCTATCAATTAAAAATAAAATTTCGCCATTGAAATAAGGTTACTCTCCTCATGTTTCTGCCCTTGTTACCATGATCCTTACACTCTTGGGTAATAAAAGAAATTTTAGAACTGAGGAGAGAAGTCTGATGCCTGCAGTGGTGTGCTGGTAGATATTTGACGACCAGCTCAAAGTGAAGAAGAAAAAAAAACTGTGATTTGTAGCATTTGCTAATTTCATGATATACATGCCTCCACTGTGGCCAATTTCAAGCTACCAATGTGATGCTGCTGAAGGGCAGAGCTGGGAATATCTACACACAATTGGCTCTTGCAAGGTGGTGCAGGCTGCTTCCACCACTGGATGCCCGTGACTCGTCTCAGAGATTTAAATATGTTGTCAGCACCTTTGACATCTGACGGCAGTTCTAGAGGTAACCTGTAGTTTGTTCTCAACCAGTCTGTTTCTAGAATGGTTTTCAGACATTCCTGCCAATGTCCTGGGCTAAATATACCCATATAGGATCATGGGTGGAGAGGCCAGTACTAGTTACTGTCTTTAGCCAATGCATAATATAACCCGTGTAAATCCTGGCTGCCATGTGATCCAGTCCCAACATAAAGACACATTCAAAAAAAAAACCACAGAGATGATTCCAGAAGCTTTGAAAAACAGTATCAGTCTTGGGGTTTTCTTATAAAGTTTCATGCATGTGCTTCACCCAACAACCTTCCCAATCAACCCTCCTTAGACATCTCATTCTGTCCCCAGGTTTTACAGTTATGTTAAAGGCTGAAAACACACACACAGTCTTTCTCTTTCCCACATTCTCCTCTCTCCCTTCCCCCCTCAAACATATGCACACGTGAACACACACACACAGACCCTACTTACCATACTGCTCTCCCCATTCAATCCACACCACTTTTACTTATACACCACACTCATTATCCATGATGCCCCCAACAGGCACAGCACCCTGGGAGCATACTTCCCCCAATCTGACTGCTCTTCTCCAATTCTAGTGAATAACATTCTCAATTCCATTATAGTAACATAAAGGTATTTGTCGATGTGACTTCTGCAGCATCACAATAATAACAATAGGAACTCTTACCTAGTTCCCATGCTATACCAAGCACTAAGCTGAGCACTTTACACCTAGATGCTCATTTAAGTTGTGGAGTCAAGAGTCCAACCAGGCAGGATGGCACCAGAACCAACCCCGTTGTTCTTAACCATCATACTCTGCCAACTCTCAGCCCCATCTGAAGAAAAGCCACCTCAGGACCTTACCCAAGTCAAACTTTCTGTGCCTCAGTCTCCTCATCTGTAAAATGGGGCTATTAATGGTACCGACCTCAAAGGTTTGGAGGAGAATTAAATGTTAACATATGTAAAGTCTTAGAACAGTACCCGGCACATAATAAGAGGCATTCTGTTAGCTAAGTATCAGCTGGTCAGTGTTAACCAGTTCTAATCAGCTCCTCACAGCCTATAGAATTCCATGACACTTTCATAGTGTCCTCTACTAGAGTCCCAGGGGTTGGCAAATTTTTTCTGTAAAGGGTCAAACAGTAAATACTTTAGGCTTTGCAGGCCACAGTCTTTGTCACATAATCTTCTTAGGTTTTTTTAAGTCTTTAAAAATGTAAAAATCATTCTTAGCTTATGGGCTAAGACCAGCCACAGGCATAGTCTGATGACCCCTGTGCTAGACCAAGAGAGAGAGCCCTGTTATAAACACCATATTTTTATGTAACCAAATACATGAACTCTGAAAGAGACACACATGTGTCAATCACACATTCCCTCAGCAAAAGTTTACTTTTCACTCATTATGTGCCAGTGCCATTCTGGATGCTGAAGCTACAAAGATAGAGAAGTGCGAGCTTGACTCTTGGGATGCTCATAGCCCGGTGGCAAGAAAATCACAGCCCGTGCGTGGTGAGCGCTTTAATAAAGGAGGAAGAGATCTGCTCTGGTTGGGGGAAGGTGATTGATGAGGAGAGGGTCCAAGGAGAAGAAGACACTTGAACTATACCTTGGAAGAGGCAAGGAATTCACTCGGCAGACAGAGGCATAAGAGAGCAAGGAGGTATTCAGAAAAGTGCAGTTTCTGGGATCAGCAGAGACCCCCCGAGGTCAGTGAGAGCCACATGAGGGAGGGAGGGCCCAGCATGCCCACTAAAGCCAGGGGACTTTACCTTGTAGTCCTCTGGTTTTCAAGCTTTTTAACACAGAAATTTGTCCTCAGGCAAATCTTAATCTAGAGCCCTGTGTGTAAAGATCTGGTGGAAGCAGGGTGGTAAATCCAGAGCCCCTCCCTCCCACTGGCTTCCTTCGCCACAGGCAGGTCGGGGCAACCTCTGAGCTTCCTGGCAGCATAGCTGGAAACTCATGGCTCCTGGCAGCAAGCAGCAAGCTCAGGGGCCAGGGAAATCCTGCTGTAGTGGCTCCACTTAAATTCTTCTGAAGTCAATAAAATTCCATCCCTCTATTTTTATCTTGAACAGACATCCTGTTCTTCCCTGGGCACCTCTGCCTTTGCTGGCTGCAGGCTTGCCCCACGCAATTTAACACTTAATTATATACTGTCTTGTGTTGTTATTTAATTGTTTCTTGAGCATGCTTTCTCCCCATCTAGATGAAGTGGCCTGATGACAGGAAGCACTTCTTGCTTCTCTCGTATCCCTCTCATCAAGCAGCATGGGGCAAGGAGGTGCCATTGAAGAGAAGATCTTCCAACCCGAAGATCCTAAGACTCCCCGTAGAGGAAAGTATTTTCGAACAGAATAAGTGCAGTAACATGAGGAAACGTCTCCCAAGGCAAGCACTGAGTTAATGCACGTGGAGCGGGTGGTGGAGTTGTGTATGCTTCAGGACTGGGAGTTGAGTTGATCAGAACGCTCAGTTCACAAAACATTATTGCCTCCGTACACACACAACCCCTCTCCCCTCACTTTTTATGATTCCCTTTCATCTCCATTCCCCAGTCCAATTTCCCTCCCTGCAATAGACAACAATTTTATTGTGTTTATGTGTATGTATTCTTTGTTGTCTTGTGTGCATATATTTTAATATATAGAAATGGTATGTTCTCATGTTTTAGATGTCATCCTAGCTCTTCCTTTTTTCACCTGGCATGATGTTTTTAAGATCTATCCATATTGCCAAGTATGTATCTAGTCCGTTTCTCCTAAATGCTACATAGCATTCCATAATCTGTACCCACTGGGTTTTACATATCCAGCGCCCCCCCCACCCCCAGCAACTAGAATGCTTCCAACTCCCCTCTCCCACAGACAGTGCTGCAATGAACATCCTCATACACATTCCTTATAAGTCTATGTGGGAAAGTCTCAGGCCCAGATGCCCAGCAGCAGGAAGGCTGAGTCCTGTGGTGAGAGTGTAAGTACTGCTAGGGCGCTCTCTAGAGAAGCTGCACCAGTCCCCTCTCCCACCTGCTGTGCCGACGGTTACTAAGGCTCACATCCCCATGAACACTGAGCAACACTCAGTGTTATGGATTGAAATGTGTCCCCAAAAAAGGTATGTTGAAATCCTAACCGCTAGTAGCTCAGAATGTGACCATGTTTGGAACTAGAATCTTAGCAGATAAGGTCATTCGGTGGGCCCTAATCCAATATGACCAGTGTCCTTATAAAAAGGGGAAATTTGGACACAGAAACAGACATATACAGAGGGAAGACAATGTAAAGAGAAAGACATAGGGAAAACGCCATGTAAAGACAAAGGCAGAGATTGGAGTGATGCTCTATAAGCCAAGTAATGCCAAAGATTGCCAGCAAACCACCAGCAGATAGGAGAAAGGACGGGATAGATTATTCCTCACAGACTTCAAAGGGAACCAACCCTGCCAACACCTTGATTTTGAACTTCTAGCTCCCGGAACTATGAGACAATAAATTTCTGTTATTAAGGCACCTAGTTTTTGATACTTTGCTACAGCAGCCCCAAGACGCTAATACACTCAGCTTTCCAAGTTTTGTCAGTCTGATGGGTATTACATAATATCTTATTTTTATTTCTCTAATCAATAATGAGTTTGAACGTCACTTCACATGCTTTTTGGTCATTTGAGTTTCCTTGTGAACTGCCAATTTCCATCCTTTTGCCCACTTTTTCATAGAAGTTCCTGTCTTTTTCTTGTTGAGTTGCAACAGCTCCTTGTAAATTCCAAATACCAGTCCCTTAGAGTTTGATTCTTTACAAACATCCTCTCTCAAAATATCATCTGTCTGTTAACTTTATCAATTCCTCATTGGGCAGAATTACTTAATTTCTATTTAATCAAATTCATCAATTTTTCAATTATGATTTATACAATTGAAGTTTTGCTTACGAAATCCTTCTCCACTCCTATGTTACAATGATACTCTTCTTTATAATGTTCTACAAATTGTACATTTATATTTACATTTTTACATGTAGAGTTTTACATTTAACATGTAGAGTCAATATCTGTATATGTGTGAGCTAGAGAGCTGTTTAAAAAAATCACTGTATCACAAAACTCTTCAAAACATAGTGGCTTAAAACAGACACAAACACTTATTTTGCTCACATCCCTGCATTGTAGGTAGGGATCAGCAAGGATGGTTCATCTTTGTGCCATGCAGTGTCAGATGAGATGGCTTGACTGGGGCTGAAGGATGTGCTTTCAAGATGGCTCACTTATGGCTGGCAAGTTCGTGCTGGCTGTCAGCTGGGAGTTGGGCTGTTGCTGAGGGCTGATACAGTTCCTTTCCACCTGCACCTCGCTCATCACAGGCTGTTTGGGCCTGCTCACATTATGACGGCTGAGTTCCAATGGGAAAAAAAAAGGCAAAGTCTGTACCACTTTATATAACCAAGTTTCAGAATTCACTTAATTACTTCCACTGTAGTCAAAACCCACCCAGAATCAAGGGGAGGGAACATACACCCCACCTCTCAATAGGAAAGGCGTCAAAATCACATTGAAAAAAAGCCTATGAAGGAGGGTAGAGAATGTTGCAATCATCTTTGGGAATAGAATCTGCCACAGGATCCAATTTTATTAGTAGGTCATCTTTATCATTTCTTAAATTCTTTTATACACATGGTTTGTCACTGAGCTCTCTACTCTGTTACACAAGACTAGCAATGTGTCCATATCTGATAAGGTAAGTTCCCTCTCCTCATTCTCCTTTTTCAGACTTGTGAGTTATTCATGAACCTTTATTTTTCCATACAACTTTCTAAATACATCTATCAAACTCCTACAAGTAATCCTACTGGAATATTGTTGGGATTGCCTTGACTTTATAAGTTAATTTGGGTAGAATAAGCACAATTTTGTATTATTATCCTACTTAAATACATAGAAATTACTCTGACCATTTATTCAGGCTTCCTTTTATAGCCCTTGAGAATTTTAATATTTCTTCTATAGAGGTCTTGTCTATTTTTTGTTAATCTCTAAATATTTCATAGTTTTGGTTGATGCTGTGAATATTATTCTTTTTTATTATATTTTCTAATCTTTTTTTTTGCTGGTGTTGAGAAAAGCTATTGATATTCATAAACTGATCTTGAATCTGGCAAACTTGCTTAATTCTCATAGTTAGTTGAATCTGTTGCTTTTGCTGTGTAGACGATCACATTATTGGCAAATAATGACAGTTTCCCCTCGAATTCACACCTCTTATTTTTTTTTTATTTGTAGTGTTGGCTGGGAGGTTCAGTATTGTGCTGACACTAGTGAGCAATAATGGAGATTTTGTCTTGCTCCTAATCTTAAAGGGAACGCATCTTTCTCCATTAAGTATAATTTGCGCTGCAAGTTTTTCATCATAAATAGGTACTGAGCTCATTAAATGCTTTTCTGAATCTGCTGAGATAAAGTGATATTTTTTTCTTCTTTAGTCTATTATTGTGGTGAATTATATTACTATGTTGAATCATCCTTTTGTTTCTGAATAAACCTCCCAAATGACAATATATTAATATTTTTTTTACAACTAACATTCAATAAGCTGCTACAATATTTTATTTAGGATTTTTATTTCTGTGATCATAAGCAAAAGAGGTCAGTAATTTTCTTTTCTTGTATTGTCCTTATCCAACTTTGGATAAAGATTATGTTCAGCTCAAAAATGAGAGGGGCAGCTTTTGTTGTTTTTCTCTTTTCTGTCTTGAGGTTGCTAGAATTGACTGTAAAACTATATGGGACAGGTGCCTTTTTGGAGAGGAGGTCTTTGATTACTGTTTCAATTTTTGGTGCTTATTGGTTTATTCAAGTTTTCCATTTCTTCTTTTATCAACATAGGCATTAATTGTATTCTCTAAATGTTTTCATTTCACACAGGGTTTCCAAATTTAGTAGGATAAAATTATTCATAATTTAGTTCTCTTATCATTTTTATATCTCTGTATCTATAACTGTTTCTATTGAAAAAATCTGTATTTTTCGTATTAAATCTTTTTTCCTGATTAGCCTTTATTAATTCACATCTTTATTAATTGTTAAATAGTAATAAGATGGTTTCTGCTATTTATATTTCCAAAAAAACCCCACAAGCTTTTCATTGTCAGTCTTCTCTACTGTTTTTCTTTGTTTGCTCTCCATTGATTCCTGTCCTCATATTTCTTATTTCTTTCCTTCGTGTTTATTTTGATCTGTTCTGTTGCTCTTTTCCAACTTCTTGTGTTGAATTCTTCACTCATTTGATGTTAACCATTTTTCTTTCCTGAAAAACAGATTTAAAGAAATAGATTCTCCTCTGATAACTGTTTTAGCTATGTTCCACTTAATTGGATAGGGACTATTCTTATTGTTATTCAGTATTAATTATTATTTTTATTTTTACTAACTTCCTTTATGCTCATTAGGAATTTCACAAGTAAATCTCTCTTTTAACCCAAGAGTTTCTTAGTAATATTATTTAGTTTCCAGACATTTGGGATTTTGGGGGTAACTTTGTTTTAACTTTTAGTTTTATAGTATTATGGTCAGGCAATATAATCTAGGTAATTATCATTCCTTGAAATTTACTGAGGCTTCTGTTGCAGCCTAGTATACAGTCAGCTTTTATGAGTGTTTCTTGTGTGTCCAAAAAGAGTTGTATTTTCTATTGCTGGGTGTAGAGTTCTACATAATTGTAATAGTTCAAGCTTTTCATTGTATTAGTCAAATGATCAATATCTACTTACTTTTGTTTCATTTGAGCTGTCAGTTTCTAACACTGGTGTGTTATAATAATCATAATTGTTGATTTATGAATTTCTCAAAAAAAGTATACTTTGTAGATGAACAACAGAGGCAGCAAAGAACAGTTTGGCAGATTCCCTCATATCACTTAGGGATCCCATGGTAGGAAATAAATAAAAATTCAAGACCTGTATTCTATCTTGGCTTGAACTGCTGCCTCAAAGGTGGTAATACAAGTCTGGCTACTTCATCTGCTAAAGGGGAGCCCATAAATATAACTATATGAAGCTGGAGCTGACCTTGATGTGCCCTTCAGGAGCTTCTGCCTCCAAGATCTGGATCTAAATCAGGGATCAGCACAAGCCCCCATCCCTGCACTCATGGCAGCATCACTAATCAATCACTCTTCAGATAGCCCTCCATCAGTCAGAGTGAGCTTTTTTGGCAACCCCGGTGTCAATGGCAAATAAATACCACACTGACTTCAGACTTGAGCCATACCTAAAACACTGAAGACTACTGCTGACCCTCAGGTGGCAACATCAACCCAACAGTTCAACGTTGCTTCCTGATTTGCTTCAAAGTTTCTGACACACGGGTGACTCCACCCTCACACTCCGCCAAGTCACCTGAAAACACCAAACATGTGAATGAGGTGTCCTGTTTGTGAGAATACTCAAAGAATTCCTGTTCCCCTCAGATGGTGCAGTCTGAATGAGGCACAGTTCCCCGAGCAAGCAGGATGAGTGTCAACGCCCACTCCTCAACCTGGAGTCTTCTTCATAACTGGAATGTAGGGAACTTAAAAACACTAAGGTGAACTTCAGGCTCTTTTCTTGGACATAACTAAGCTTTTGGGTTAAACCAGTATACCAGTGAGGGTTATTGGTCATAAACAGCAGAAATGGCTCTGGCTGAATTGAACAGAAACAGACTTGACTGAGAGGATACTGGGCAGCTCACAGACTCCAGAACAGCTGGAGAAAGGCTCTGAGAACAGGCAGACATAGAAGAAAGTCCAGGAAGCACAGCCCCAATGCCCTGCAGACAGTTTGGAAAGTTTACCTCAGTCTGTGTCACTGCTGCAAGTGACTTCACCTCTGGCACAGCCCCTGGAATCCCAGTGTTGCTGCCTCTGCCACTGCTGCCATCCCCCAAAACATCCTCCACTGTCCCTGTTTCCTGGCCTCACAGCTCTCATTTCAGAGCCCTAGGTCATGTGATTGCCGGAGCACAGGGCACTCTCCTGCATGCTAGACACCAGGGGAGCTCAGGAGGGCTGGTAACTGACCTTCTAGGCTTTGCTAACAAGAGGCTAGCTCTGCTCACTCCAAGAATTACAAGGTGGGAAATTCTCCAAATATAGGAAGGGGGTTCAGAAGCAGTGCAGACTTACAAAGACAAAAACCACCAAGCTAGTTAGGGTGGAGTGCTGACTGGGCTCCCGAGAGGGCGTGGGTCCTGGAATAATTTGAACCCAATTTAAACTTTATTCTCATCTGAAAGATAGAGGATAATATACCCAATTCATGTGGTTGAAATAAGGATTAAATGCAATGAAATATATGGGGGTGACTTATAAATTATAAATGCTACATGGATGTTAGTGATTCCACTCGTTCCTTCAACCTTTTTGCAAAGTTCTTCCTGATCTTCATCTGCTGCTGGTCCATTACTTAAATCTCACCTTCCCCTTCACCTCCTGGCAGACAACCTTACCTCTTACTCCACATAGTTAATAGAATCCATACAAAAGAAACTACCAGCTTCACACCACCAAATTGACAGACCCTCCTGAATCTACTTCATCTTATCCTCCTTCACTCCTGTTTCCGTGGAGATATCTCCTCCCCCTATTCAGGGCCAATCTTGTCTTGGGTAACTAGCTCCCGTTGCTTCCCGCCTCCCCTAGAATCTTCCATTATCAGTTACCCCTTCCATGCCCTATATCTCTCTACTAGATCCTTCCATCCTACTCTCTCCCACATTACCCTCCCTACCCAACCTCCAGACCTGCATTCCCCTTTAGCTACTATCCACTCTTTCTTCTTTCCTTCACACAAATTGCCTGCACTTACTCTCTCTTCTTCCATCCCCTGTCCACCCCTCAGCCTGTTCCAGTGTGACACCCACACTCACGTCACCACCAAGTCTGACTTTGCCAAGTCTCTGATGACCTCTGAGTTGTTAGGTCCAAGTTGTCCCCCCACATCACCTCTCAGCACCCTTCAATACAGCAACCAACTGCTCCCTCCTTCTAGAGATGATCTCCTTCCTTGACTTCCAGGACACCATCCTCTCCTAGTTTACCTGCTACTGCTCTGGACAAGCCTTTCAATCATCTTAGCTAGCTCCTGCTCCTCGACACAGCCTTTAAAAGTCAACTCTTCCTTCCTTCTCCTTCATGCCTCCCACACACATAATATTAATTCCTAAATTCTCTCCACTCCACCTCCAAAAAAATTCTCTAACCTGTGCACTTCTGCCCACCAACAAGTCACCTTAGTCCAAGCCCCATCTTTTACTGCAAAAACCTCCTATCTCATCTTGCCGCATCCACTTCATCCCTCTGTACCATTCTCCACCCAGCAACTAGAGTGAGCTTTTTAAAATATAAAAATTATGGAGTCACTTCTTTGCTTAAAGTTCTTCAATGACTTAGCATGGACTACCATGGGTTGCATGTCCTGACCCCAGCCTACCTCTTCATTCTTGCTTACTCCTCTCCCCTTGCTTGCCTGCACTCCAGTGCACAGTGTTGTTCTCTACTGTACCCAGCAACTTCTCACCTCCGGACCTTCACACATGCTGTTCCTTTTCCTGAAATCAGGGCCTCACCTACACTACACCGGTTGTATATTGCATGACTCCAGGGAGCACCATTTGCCTCATTGGCCTCATGGGTGCATAGAATTAAACTGTCTTAAAGACGAGGCGAGTTTTCTAATTACCAAAGAGTCATCATATCAGCTAGCAACAGCACTGTCAGAAACACCCTTCCTCTGCTCATCTTTTGGATCTCTTAAATGTCACTTGGAGGGAGAAGCCTTCCCTGACCCTTCAAATGAGGATAGGTCTCCCCGTCAATCACTATCCCTCCACATTTTGCCTTCATGGTACTTACCATAATTATAGTTACACATGTTTGGTAATTATTCATAATGTGTCTGTTTCTCCAATAGACTGTAAGTTTCCAAGTTCTGTCCTGTGTCACCCGAAATCCATTATAGAGCACATACGCAACCGAGAAGTGACAAATGAATGAGACACATGGGCTTCTTTTTGAATTAAATAGCTTTTATCTGCTGTCTGAATATATCTAAGACCCCTTTCAGCAACTGTCCAAACTTCCACCCGTCTAAGCCATAGGGTGAGAGTCCAGGAGGTGGGCTTTGCAGAGGCCACATGCAAGAAATGAAGTCCCATAGAACCATGACACCATGTTGTTCAGTTATTAGAGGAGCTGCCTTGTCTAACAAGCTCCAGACCATGAAGATTGTCCAAATTCATCTCCTCAGGGTAGGAAACAAGAATAATTTTCAACCCAGACCACCTGACAACCAGGACCTCACCCACCTCCCCATCCTGGCGACCATCTCTCAAGCCTATACTCTTTGACGCAAAAGAGAGGCCAGGAGCCTGAGACCATGACCCTTTGGGCCACCACTCAAGCATGCCCTCCAGGGGCTACTGATCCACAGGCTATAGGGGCATTTGTCTCATTCTTCTCATCCATCCCCCAGTAAGCAGCACCACTGAGCAAACAACTACCAACTGCCTACTGTGTGCCCGCCTTTGTACAAAGCAATACAAGCCATAATCTTAGCCCTAAACAAGTATATGCTCTAGCTGGGAAGGCAAGAGTAACACCCAGGAATGTGCATGAAGGGGGAAGGAATTCTGAGCAGAGACTTGAAACATGCCAGCTTCAGCACTGAGCCAGTCTGAAAGGTGTGAGGGAAATGGTTCCAAGTGAGAGCTGTGCAGAGGCCCCGGCCAGAAATCTGGAGCTCTACTCCCATCTGCTGTTTCCTTGCAGACAAAAGATCTGCCCCAGCAACTGAAGAGGGAGAAAGAAAGAGAGGGCAAATAAAGAGGCAGGGAAGAACAGGGCATAAGAGCAAAGAAAAAGGAAACAATTGAGCTACACTAGTGAAGTCAAAACTATTAACACAGGACATGTCTAATTATGAAAGCTAATATTTGTGTCTCTTTTCACACAGCACTCACACAGGGACTACCTCACTGGATTCTCCCAACAGCCCCGAGAAGTGCATTATCCCAGCTTTACAGATGTGGAGACTAAGGCCCCAAAAGATTGTGTATTTCCCAGTCTTACACAGCTGGTTAGTGACAGAACTAGGACCCAAAACCTTGGTCTTCTGACTCCAACGTTATCCTCTTCTCCTAAACCACGTGGCCTCTAAAAACAGCAAGTTATAGGACAAAGGGAAAACTGGCTTTCAGTTGTTCATCCCACCTCTGCAAGCCCTCATCTCCCCTGCCACACTCACCTCCTCCCCACCCCACCCACACACATGACTTGCCAGTCGATGGAAAGTCCCCTTATTCGCTTCCTAAAGAACATGCTATTATTTACTTGCCAAGAACCTCAGCAGGGCCTCCGTACTGCCAAACATGGCATTCTAGGAACCAAAGGGTCAGCATTGGGAGGAGACGAGCCTGGTGCCATCCTCAACTTCCCCCGAAGATCATTCCCTGTAGGCACAGGTCTAGTTGCTCAGGCGGATACAAGGAGGCTCTCGAGGACCTTACAGTGATGTTGGGGACATGATGAATCTATAAAAATAATAATAACAGCAACAGCAATAGCAGCTAACACTTGAGTGCTCACTATCCACCTCCATCATGAGAAGAGCTTTTAATGGCTCTGAATCATGTTTAATCTTCATGACTACCTAATGGGGTAGGTCCTACTCTTCATGAGAAACTGAGGTTCAGAGGGGTGAATGTCATATCCAGGGTTACACATCCAGCAGGGGACAGAACCAGGACTCAAACCAGGTCTGTCTGACTCCAGGGGCCAAACTCTTAACTACTATACATACCGCCTCTTTGCTATATAAATACCCGAGGGGGGAGATAAGAGCCCCAAACAACCAATACAATTAATGTTTGCCAACACCCGGAGCGGTGAGAGAAGCTTCAAAGAAAGAGAGCCTGATACAGATTTACAAGAAGGGAAAGGACAGACAAGGGGCCTGGGGTCACATACAAGAGAAAAGTTGGGAACAAAGATGGGAGCAGGGAGGTTGAAGCAGCCTGACTGGTGCCATGGAAATCACTACAACTGATGGCTGGTCCTTCAGACTAACAAATTTAGCACCAGAAACAGGAAGACAGATGGCAAAGGAGAACAGAGAAAGAAGGAAAGTCACCAGAGTTCATTTTGTAAGTACATAGAAGACTATGAGAAGTTTGTCCCAATATCTGACTATTCAGTCCTCAGGTACCTGGGATAAAGTTTCCATCCCCAGTGTAGCTTCCTCGGAATATTCCCAGTCGCCTCCCTCAGAACAAGTGGACATGTGCAGGTGTGTGCTCTTGGAAGGTCGGAACAGCTCTTTCACCGTAAGTAAAAGAAAAAAGGCTTAGCAAAAAGCGAATCAGTGGCAGAGGGGGCCACGGGTGTTTGCAGTCAGGTGGGGATGTCTCCACGGCACTGGACCCCTTTGTCAGGAAATGACTCATTCTCCATATCAGGCAGTTTTCAGTCTTACCAATTCCAGCTGCATCTACACATCACAACCAGCATGGCCAGCTGCCCATAATCGATTCAACTTGCTTACTGGGAACCACCAAACAGGGGAGCCAGGCTCCCAGGGAGCCCAGGGACTTCCCATTGGGCCAGGAGGGCACTCTGTCTGGCTCAAGCCTAGGGGTAGAAATGTGCTACCAAAACCTTGTCAACACACACCAGTGTATTCACACCCCCAACGAAGCCCGCACAGCCTGTGTCCTCCGCACCACTGCCCAGCACAGGACCACGGGGTCTGAATCTTCCTCAGGGGTCTGCAACCTCTGAGAAACTAATGTTACAAAGAGAACCTGTCCCCCAAAAGCTAAAAATTATTACTGGTCAGAGGAAAGGATGTGCATTTGACCAAATTCCAGCAACATTTTGTAGTTTTCATTATTAAGAAGTCCTGCTTCAGGAGCACGATTTTAACTGTTTGGTTCTAAGCTTTAAAATATATATATATAGTGATTTTACCATTTAAACTTTATAAGACAGCAACCACAAAATTGAAATTCTGTCTTTCAAAGGGTTTTATATACTCCTCTAACTAAAAACAGCTTCACAATAAAAAGATCTAGTTTTACAAGTGGGCCCAACCCAAAATAGTAACTATGGCCTTAAGGGCCATTATCCCATTGCTATATGAAGGATTTAGGGCATATAAATGCCCATTAACACGACTAAGCATAATAATGTGATTTATAAAGTACCCCTTGCCAGGGCCCTTGTAGCACCCTACAATTACACCACCCCAATTAAAACATCCTACAGGCCTAATAGACTCACCCTGAAAGAAACTGCCCTATAAAAGCACCACCCACCCCACCAAAAATTCCCAACGAAGGGGGTTCTATAGCAAGGTGGTGGCAGCAGAAGGGGTTTTCAGATGGAAGGAGAGCATTTTAAATGTCTAATTCCCATGCTCGACGCCTGCCAAAGTACACAGGAGTGAAGAATTACCCCAAACAAAAGAAGCATTAAAGAGGAGGGTTGTCCGGGTGCCCATCTCAGCTTTTCCTAGTCAACTTGACATTTGCTTGTTATAAATGAACACATCTGGATTCTAAACTTGGGGAATCCAAATGATATTTTCTACTGGAAAGGAGGAGGAACACTTCTGTTCCAGAGACCTATCTGGGGCCTGGAATTTGGAAACCTTCTCTCACCTTTGGCCCACCTCAACCCCAAGTTACTCTATGCAATTTGCAAGGTCTCAGCCGTGTGTGTGTGTGTGTGTGTGTGTGTTGTAGGAGGGGGTTCTTGTTTGCTTTATCATAGCAAAATGGAAGGACACCTCTCAAAATTTACCCTCCCTTCCTAGATGTCAATGGACAATTGATATTTCCAAAAGACCTAAGATTTACTAAACTAAATGTCTCCAAAGTTGGCTCAAGCCAATCTTAGTGAAGAGTGAACACTGCCCCCTGAGGATCCTGGGGGAACAGCCTGCAGCAAAGGAGAAAAGGAGAAAGATCTCTTCACAGACAGACAGAGGTGGCCACACAAAGCTGTATTCCACCACATACCTCATTCCCATCAACGTAGCAAAGTTTCTATGAATGTTAACAGTCGAAATACTGGTGAGGGTTCAGCCAAACAGGTACTTTCGCACGTCTGGTAGGAGAGTAGACTGTTTGAGCCTCTCTAAAAAGCAATCTCCCAATAGCTACCAAGAGGCTTTTAAATGCCCAGATCCTTGATCTGCTTCTGGAAATGTATTCTAAGGAAATCAGCAAACTGTGGTCCAAGAGCAAAGTGCACTGATGCCCACCACAGTGTTGTCAGATCTAGAAAGAGATGGGAAATGATCCAATAGTTCAGCAATAAGGGAATAGTCACATAAACTCTGGTAAATCATTGACAAAGTATTACATTGTCTTCGAAAATGATGTTTACTTCTACTGAAAAACACAAAATAAGATTTGAATGAAAGGAAACAAAAACTGTGTTCTTGGACAGGAAGAAGTGTCAGTAGTGTAAAGACGTCAATTCTCTCCATCTTATTCTATAAATTCAATGTCATCCCAATCAAAATTGCAAAAAGGGTTTTGTTTGTCCACATTGTTAGGAGGGTAGAAATTTGATAAAATGATTCCATAGTCAACGGGAAGAACAGTCCATGTGAAGATAGCCAAGAAATATTTTTTTAAAAGGAAGAGTAGTGAGGGTTCTTTAGATCTCTCCATTATGAAAATAAATAATAAAGCTACAATAATTAAAACCATACGGTACAAATGCAGGACTAGACAGACAGTCCAATGAAACAAACTAGAAAGTTCAGAGGAGGCCAAAGTATACGTAAGAATTTAGTATATGATAAAGGTGACATTCCAAATCAGAAGAGAAAGGAAAGATTATTCAACAAATGGTATAAGGCAATGAGCTAGATGTTTGGAAAAAAAATTTTAAACTGGAGACCTACATTACAGCTTTTGATTTTAACATAAAAATAACATGATTTCAACACAAAATAAAAATATTTTTTTAAAACTACTATTGGGGGGGTCGCCTGGTGGCGCAGCGGTTTAGTCTGCACTTGGCAGCCCGGGGTTCGTGGGTTCGGATCCCGGGCGCCCGCCAACACACTGCCTGTCAGCCATGCCATGGCGGCATCCCATATAAAGTAGAGGAAGATGGGCATGGATGTTAGCCCAGGGCCAGTCTTCCTCAGCAAAAAGAGGAGGATTAGCAACGGATGTTAGCTCAGGGCTGGTTTTCCTCACAAAAAAATTTAAAAAAAAATAAAAATAAAACTACTATTAGGGGAGATAGGTGAATTGTCTAAATTATCTTGGAATAAATTAGACTCATCTTAACATGAAATAAAATAATTGAAAAAAGACTGAAATTTGATTACATAAACATTTTAACTTACTGTAAGTAAAAACACTGTAAACAAGATCAAAGATAAAATTTGTGGAATTACCTCCAACATGACAAATAGCTACTTTTCTTAATATCGAAAGACATACAACATTTTAACGTATCAATAGGAAACTTATTAACATGATAGAAAAATATGCAAAGTACACAAACAGCATTTTGTAGAAAAAGAAATACAAGTGACCAGTAACATGTGAATAAATGTACAGCCTCAATAATAATGAATGACACGCAAGCTAAAACAACAGTGAGATTCTTGTTTGTTTGTTTTAGGCCCCGTTATTAATAAGGATGTGAGAAACCAGAAAACTCATAGCTGGTGAGAATGCAAATGGATAAACATTTTTCGAGGGCAATTTTCCCATATCCTTAAATATTTTAAATGTGAACCCTCCCCTTAGCCCAGAATTTCCACTTCCGGGAATTAATCCTACATAAACACTCACACTTGTGCACAGAAGTATATGTGCAAAGATGTTCAATGCAGTGTTGTTTATAATAAGAAAAAAATGGAAACCACTTAAATAGCCATCAATAGGAGTTTGGTTAAGGATAAGATTTCCATGGAATGGAATACCCTGTAGCGGTTTAAAAGAATGAGATGGATTTGAATGAAATAACATAAAAGATGTCCAAGATATAGTAAGTGCAAAAATCATGTTGAAAAACTGTATGAATAATATGAACCATATTTTATATGTCTACAGATGTAAAACTACAAATGTCTGGAAGGAAACATAAGAGATTGTTTAAAAGGGGTTACAGGAAGTGAGAGAATGAGCAGATGAGGGGAAGAAGGGTGTTTACTTTTCATTCCATATCTTTCTGTACCTTTCAAGGTTTTTTTTGACAATGAACAGGTATTACTGTTATTATTTATAGTTATAATACAGGTTTTATTTAACTCACAAATTAATAAACTGTTGAAGTTTTAAAAATTAAAATTAAAGCATATTTATCAAGATTCATTTAAAGATCCAGAGAGGTAATTATAATGTAGTATAAAAGAAAAAAAACAGATTATGTAATTAATCTGTTAACAGATTACATAATCTCAACTATTTTAAAAATTGTATCTAAATAGGCACATAGAAAAAAAATGCTGGCAGGAAACATGCCAAATGCTAATGGTAATTACCTCTGGTTATAATATTATAACCTATTTTCACTTGATTCTTTGTATTTTTTTATTTTTCAAATTTTCCAAAATTAACATTATATACAGTTATGTGTTGCTTAATGACAAGGATACATACGTTCTGAGAAATGCATCATTAGGTGATTTCCTCGTTGTGTGAACATCATGGAGTGTACTTACACAAACCTAGATGGTATAGCCTACTACACACCTAGGCTATGGCACCTAACCTCATGGGACCACCATCGTATATACGGTTCATCATTGCCTGAAATATCATTATGCAGTGCATGACTGTATAATCAGAAAAAAATTTTAATGATCAATTCAGAATTTGCTAAGCAATTACTACGTATCCTATACTAGAGGAGAAAAAAATCAAGAGGAGAAAAAATGTGGGACATAATCTCTTCCCTCAAACAATTTACAGTTTTACAGATGAATCTGTACACTTAGTTAAAAACCATAAGAGACCAAGACAGGACAACAAAGAGCTAAGTGCTAAATTGAATCTTACCCAATGTCAGAATGTATAGAGGAGACAATATGGTCAATGAGACAACAGAAATAAAAGATGCAATGCTGGGCCCAATTATTAGCATCTCCCTACCCAATAAGGGGAACAGCCTGTGGAAATAGGAGAATTCTCTTCCATAGACAGAGTTAGAACTATATACATGTTTGATTCTGGGCATCAGAGGATCCACTTCCTCAAAATAACGCCTTCTCCATGCTCCAATAGCTGAAATTTTATTGTTAAAGGTTTATCCCCTTATTTCATATTCTCTATCGCTCTTGAAAAGCAAATGGACCCAGGAGTGCCAACACTTTACACTGGAGGGTACCCTTCCAGCCTCCTTGTGCCAGTGACAGACATCACTAATCAATCTTAGCACTTCTCCCTGTGAGCTCATCTCAGAATCCCTCTCAGCACAACACTCCAAGCAGCTACCACCAAATGATCAAAGTGGGAATATGAGTGGAATACTATTTGCCATCCCTTATTAACATGATAGCAATGATAGACTTGTATTTAAATAAGAGTTGAGAATTTTACAAAGCTCTGTCACATCCATTACCTCATTCAAGCAGGCATTATCTTCTTTTCCTTTACACCAAAAATGGAGGATTTAAAAGTTCCCACAACAGTTCATGGACACACCACTGTGAAAAGGCAGGTCCCAGATTCTAATATGGAACCCAATCCTCATTCCAAGCTCACAGCTCTTTCTCAAAGCACTCCTCTCTTATACCTCAGTATAAAAGCATTGATCATATCCTCTTCTGAGAGCCAGTTTGGGGAGGGGAGAGTTTGAGGATGCTGGGAAGCACTGAGGCTCAGGAAAGAGCATCCCCAGAGAGAAACAGGATATTAGAACCCAGAGGCTGTGGACCTAAGGGACACCATACTTTTGCTAAAAGCCAGCTCTTTACACTGGGGGGACCAGTAATTATATTCAAGTTCCCAACCACAACTGGTAACTAACTAGAATTCCACCAAGAATTCCATCAAGGGCAAGAACAGACCCCCACACACACATACATGAAAGCCCAACAGGGATGGAGCTGCACAGATGAGTCTCAGTGTCTTAGGTTAACAAAAAGATTTGGGCTGTTCCACCTCACTGGTGCCAGTGCCTATGCAGCCCCCTTTCTGCTCTCCAGGCTCTGAAGGACCAGAGCCAGCCTGATGGGCACTTGCAAGGTCTCCCCTATGTCTAAACACCCAGTGGAAAAATCACAACCTAACAATCATTTGCTCCTTTGTGCTTCAGACTAGACTTGCACATCTGCCTGGGCTGCCCCGGGATCTGAAGTTCCTCTCATTTGGCTCCATTTGGAGGCACATTAAGGTTAACTTCCATAAGCAAGAGCTTCCCTTCACAAAAACTGTGAGGGTGAGTGAGTGAGTGAGTGTGTGTGTGTGTGTGTGTGTGTTACCAAGGACACCCATCAACTCACCCTCTAATCCATTCCAATCCAATATTGAACGTGCAACAGTCCTAAAGTGTTTCAAAACACCAGAATTAGATTGCGTGTTGAATCTGAGGTTAACATACAGATTCTTGACTTTAAAAGGCTAGATTTTCACAACAAACATGCGTTGCTATAGAGACGGCATAAGCCTATGTAAACTTCAGGCATTCATATTCATAGAAACTCCTGAAGCAAGACCAAATGTTGGCCCTAACATTCCCGTTCTTGCCAACTTCCAAATAGTGCACAAATTATGCCAAAAATAAATGGGTGTGACTAATACAAGCTTAGAACATTTTTTTTTAATTTACCTTGCGGGCAACATTTGTTGATGTAGGAGCTGGGTGTGTAAAGCATACTTCCCCCCTCCATAAATCCATCTGTTTTATTTACACTTCCTAAAAGACCTGCGTGCACATTTTTTCCATAAAGTGTACAACTGCGAGTAATCACGTTTCATTTCAATCTGTGCCCTGGTTCTAGTTTAACACTGTCTCTCTTCCTTTTTGTTTATGTTCCATTAAGCATATCCTAGAGGCAAAGCAGTCAAGACTTAACTCTTCTGGTCCTGAATACACACTGCAGGGCTGCAGAATTGTCAACCAGCTTCTGCCTAGGCGACACCTCCAAGGTCTGTGAGCCCAGGGTAAATCCTATTACAAGCTCAGGGATGTCAAATTGGTTTCTGCGATTGACCTTCTTTCTCGTGACCCCTTCCCCAACCCTCTAGGCCCCAATCCCAAATCCCTCGATTCTCCCACACGGAGGTCAACCTGCATGACAACTGTGCTCTGCCCTGAATCTACTCTATCCTGTGCTGGAAACTTGCTGCTAATTACTGTAGTCACACTCCTTAATTCAACAAGCGCCAGGCGGCTGCCCGCCATCTCCCCAGTGGGATGGGTCACCAGCTATCTCACGCGGGTCACTAAGTCGGCATTTGTTTCCTGATAGGAGATGGCGTTACAAGGTAGCTGTTCCAACATGAATGGTAATCAACAATAATTAAAAGTGATACACCCATTCTGACTCATATGATAGTGTTAAAAAAAAAAATCCAAGAAGGGTGGTAGAAGGAGGAGAGAGAGAGAAAACTGCTTAGCCAAGACAGATGAGTTTTTCATCTCAACTCAGAATTTCTGGAAAATAATGTACATCTTTGTTTTCTTTTAATTCACACAGAAGTATGCCTATGTTGTAACTATAGTGAAAAGCAGCGAATCTGAATTTTTCTTAAAGGAAGGGAATGTTTACTCTCAAAGGTTGAATCCCTTCACCTTGGCATCCAGAGAGAGCAGCAGATCAGGGATCAGTCCACACAAAATCTCCCTTCTTCCCATGGAGGCCGTCATGACTGTTCCATGGCTGATGACAACCTCCAATCTCAGAAACTGAGAAAATCGTCTACAACCAACCCTCTGTCTTCCAGAAGTGGTTTAACCTGGGCTACATAAACTGACCACTGCCCACCCAGATTTCAGTCCTAATCTGGAATCCTCCTCTCCAGACCACTGGCAGCTCCAGCCCAAAACTACTAATTACCAAGCCTTGCTAGGTAAACAGACACTCCGAGCATCCCCGCCATGCTTTACGCATAGGTCCTGTGCCCCGGATTAAGACTCAGCAAAGCTTTATTTCAACCATGATTGGGATTATCCATGATCTACACTCTTCTGTCCTCCACCACTGTCCCCCCTCTGCTGCCCTCATCTTAAGTCAGGTTCCCCACAATCAGACCTTGAGACTATGATTCATTTACCAGTAATACATCAATGAAGTGAAGGCCATTGGTGCTGGCCTGGAAGCAAAGTGAAGTGAGACTGGGCAATGGGCATTCAGAACCAGTAAAGGGATCTCGGGGGGCACTGGCAGCATTTATGACACCCCCAAGGAAGTGAACACTGGTAGTATTTTAACATTAATTTCTTCAAACAATTCTTAATACAAAAATCTTAGAGAACCAGGGATGAACTGGGAGAGAAAAAAAACCATCACATCACTGATTGTACCCACTTCACAGGAAAACACCAAATGTAAAGTCTACTTATATGATGCCACACCTGGACCAGGAAATAGGAACGTGAGACCTGGACACAACCGTGTATTAGAATGCTATGTCCAGAAGCAACTGGAAACTTGAAGTGCCATTTTATTCACCTTCCTGCACGACCACCATCCAAGCAGGATTATCCAACTCGCTCAGTCTGGCAAAATTTTAAGGGGCTGCCTCTGGTGCCCAAGACATCTTCCTGCCCTCTGACTACTCTGCTGCATCTTAGCACGTCTTACCAACTTTGGTCATTTCAGGGAAGACAGAGAAACGGAGGGTAGGAATTGCAAAGAAGCCCACATGCTCCCCACGAATGCTTCAGAGCAGGAGCCAGCTCTGGCTGATTTATGGTGGCTGAAAAGTGTTGTCAGACTAAGAGTGTGGTGATCTGTTATTGACGCCTAACACAGGTGCAGCATGAGGAAGTAAAGGCACATCCCTGAAGTACAGACTGTGCTAGAACCTCACCTACTCTTGAGTACGTCTTCCTTTCCAATGCCTGTCCTCTTCATTTCACATAAACTGTACTCACAAAAGAAAAAAAATGGGTTTTAGAATGCTCACAATGTTCAGTATGAAATTTGGAATTGAAAAGTATGTACAATTGAAAAGGAGTAGGGTAGATCATTTGTCCTAAAGAAATTAACCATTTCAAGAAGAATGTGAGGCATACAACAGAGAGCAATTCTTAAGACGTACATAATAAACTGGAAAGGTAAAAATAAATTTGCAAGAGCCAGCGTATATGGAATTTCAGGTTATCAAGCACCCACTCACGTGGTAGGTATCAACAGGGTTCTGGGTGTTCATGCAGTAAAGAGAAGACTGTTCTAGAAGTATAGGAGGAGATGGGATTGGAGCAGAGCCCTGGAGGGCAAGTTGAATTTGGATGCTGGGAGCAAGGGAGGAAGGGCTTTTCACTCAGTGGGAGGAACAAGAGAAAAGAAGCCACATTCCGGGACTGCTCAGCAAAGCCTTTGAAGGTTCTAGAGTACAGAAGATGGTTTCTCCTGCACCCCACACAGAAACAAAGCCATGTTTCCCAGCTGCCCACATCCCCAGGTGGCTGCCAGGGCAGGCCCTTCACACTCTGGCTGCTCTCATGGGACAGAGGGCTCAATGTGCCACAGTTGGTGAGGGCAGAGGTCGGGATCTCAAGCCCCCAGCTCAGGGGTTTCCCTGTGCTGCCCAACCTGGTCCCAGGAATTCCGGCCAATATGTGGCCTCTAGCTAATACTCCAGCATGTACAATCCTCCCCTAAGAAAAGGATGAAAATAGCCAGTGATGAAGGAAAAGCAGCGGGGCTTCCCCCTTCCACCTGAAAAGGGTCCTGGAAATGGCCTCCTCCCTATAAGACAGAAAATCACCACCATGAACACCGGCCAGCCGCTTCTCACCCACTTGAAGATTTATTTTCCAGGAATTGGCCCCATATTTAATGAAATCTAACCAGCAGTCAGAATCCTAATCAGATCCAGGACCTGACTGCCTCAAACCCTCCCTTTGGCCTCCCCACCGGCCCCCACCCTCTCCCAGCCCCGCCCCCAGGCAGGCTGACCATGCAGCAGAATACACAAGTGCAGGCCCAGGGAATGAGCGCTCGAACTTGGTCTAAGGCCTCCTGTCTCCTCCCAGTTCCCCAGATTTTCCCCAGCTTGCACCCCTCTCCCCTTCCTGCAGAAGCAAGCCCTTCTTCCCTCACTCAGCCAAGCCAAATACGAGAGAAGCAATTCGGCTTTCCAGAAGTTGAAGATCAGCTCCAGGCTGAGACTTGTTCTAAAATAATTAAGGGGAGTGAGATCGTAGAGAAAGAGAAGTGGAAACAGAGAGAAAAATTAAGGCTATTGGCTCCCTGTCATTTGGCAATGAACCTGCCAAAACAAAGTTTATAGTTTTTAGAGGCTTTGGGGGTTGGAGAGAGCCCCTTATCCATGTCGATTTTAAGAACAACTTCTCATCCTCTTCACTCAGTGTACACTGGGGGGGATTTTCTTGCTGTAAGAACAAGAAACCAATAAATGATGCCTCTTTCCACACTGCCCCAGTCTCCTCGGAGATGGGCCTCTTTTCAGTAGGAGTGCCTCTCTGACGCTTTGGATTAACGACAATAACAACTCGCATTTGTGAGGAGCTTTTAACTTTTCAAAGTACTCCTCCATCCATCATCCCACTTGATCCTCCTGCCAGCCTGGTGATGCAGGTGGAGCAGGGATTACCAGGGCCAGCCTGCAGTGTAAGCAAAGCAGATTATGTACTCAGTGGATCTGGGGGCCCAGGAAGGGACCCACCGCCTCAGAGAATCCCTCCCAACAAACTGCACCTGAAAACCCCTCTCACAAAGGCAGCCCTTCCATTTCACCATGCAGATAAAGCTTAAGAAGCAAATACCCTTTGGAAACATAACCCACGGACCAGTGTGTAATGTCGGGCAAAACTGCAGGTGAGCCTGTCCCAAGAACAATTTTTAATAGGGGAGGCAAATGGGTCACCCAAAGGGAATGGAGGAAACTTAGCTTAGGTCACAATTTTGCCTGTGATCATGCCTAAGAATTGTTAATCTTATTTTATAGGGGGAAGAAACAAAGAGACCAAGTCACCCACTCATTCATTTATTCCTTGATTCAAATGCTTTCTTAGTAGCTCCTATTGTGCCAGCCAAGCCTGGTGGCACAAGATGAAGACATAGACCCTGTCCTCGAGGGACTCGCAGGAGGGCAAAGGAAGCAACATGGGTATCAGGATGGTCTTCTGAGATGATCCCCCCGACCCCATTGTCCTCTTCCCTCACTCCAGGCAACAGGGGTGGCCTTCTAAATTCCCTGTCTACAGCCCAGGACAAAAAATGCAATTGATTTCAGAATAGGTATTTTAGACACATAGCAGAGATTTTTTTTTCTTAGAGAGAAGGAGACTTCAGAATTCTAAAATCTTGGTTTTCCCATCAAAAGCCAACTCGTGGAGCACAGAGTTAGTGTCATTTACCACAGAGTGGGGAAGAATGCCCCACAGCGATGTTTTCCCTTCCACCAGAAAGGGGGATTCATCCCACCAGCTGTTCAGAGCAGGAGACTCTTTGGTCATCTGATCACATTAGCTCCTCAGAACACTGGGCCCTGAGGGGTCTGGGAGGATAGAAGCCCTGATGCACAGCCCTTATAATTTTGACCACCTGTCACTCAGCTACAGGACTGACGCTTTAGATGTTTCTTTCTTCAAGTTCAGAGAAAAATGTGGTTTGGGTCTCTACAGATGATGCATTTTGTTTTTGTGTTTGTTTTTTGAAAATATATTGGCATAACTGATTTTAAATACAATGAAATTAGAGTTTATTGGTGGATTATTTTTTGGCTCAGTCATCTTTTTTTATTGTGGTAAAAAACTCATAAAATTTACTATCTTAACTATTTTTAGGTGTACAGTTGAGTAGTGTTAAGTATATTTACACTGTTGTAAAACAGATCTCCAGAACATTTTCATCTTGCAGAACTGAAACTCTATACCATTAAATAATAAGTTCCCTTTTCCTACCCCCCCCCAAAGTCCCTGGTCACCATCCTTCTACTTTCTATATCTATGAATTTGACTACTTTGGCTATATTCACGTAAGTGGAATCACACTGCATTTATCCTTCTGCCACTGGTTTATTTCACTTAGCATAATGTCCTCAAAGTTCATCCATGTTGTAGCATGTGGCAGGATTCCCTTCCTTTTTAAGGCTGCCTAGAATTCCATTGTAGGTATATACCACGTTTTCTTTAACCGTTCATCCACCAATGGACCCTCGGGTTACTTCCACCTCTTGGGTATTGTGAATAATGCTGCTATGAACATGGGCATGCAAATATCTCTTTGAGACCCTACTTCCAACTCTTTGGGCTATACACATAGAAGTAGAATGGATGGATCATGTGGTAGTCCTATTTTTAATTTTTGGGGGGAACTGCCGTAATGTTTTCCATAGCAGTTGCACCATTTTATATTTCCACCAACAGTGGGACAAGCACAAGGATTCCAACTTCTCCACATCCCCACCAACACTTCTTGTTTTCTGTTTTTTTAAGAGTAGCCATCCTAACTGGTGTGAGGAGATATCTATTGTGGTTTTGATTGGTATTTATTTGATGACTGGTGAAGTTCAGCATCTTTTCATATGCTTGTTGGCCTTTTGCAGCTCAGTAAACCTTTTAAGAAGCACTGATTTTTGAAGCCCTGAAATTTTCTTCCCTGTTCTTGGGCAGGTCCCAGCTGCCATCTTTCAAACAAGATGTCCCAGTGAAAAAGAGGCAGTTTCTTTTCTGTTTTTTGACTTTAACATATGACTAAAGCAGAGTTTCTCACCCTCAGCACTATTGATATTTTTGACCAGATAATCCTTTGTTGTAGGGACTGTCCTGTGCTTGGTAGGATGTTTAACAGCTCCCCTGTCCTCTAGATGCCAGCAGCATTTCCTACTCCACTTGTGACAATCAAAAATGAATCCAGACATTGCCAAAAGTCTTCTGGGGAGGGCAAAATTTCCCCTGATTAAGAACCACTGGATTAGAGTTTGCAAATTAGCATGTTTAAAGTTGATCAACATAAAAATTTTAAATTTTTGAATCAGCATTGAAAACTTTTGAGATGTCACCTAAAAAATCCAGATTTCCAGCTTCTCTTGAGAAAGCAGAGGATCAAGCCATCTTGGCCTGCGCTACCCCATGGTAATAAATGGCTGGGCTTAGTAGCTACTGCCCCACCCAAGTTTGAGTCTGTGACCCTAATACAGGGCATAAAACAAAACTTACCTGAATACCAGATGAAGCTGCCTCTAATTTTTCAAATGAAATCATTCTGATTTGCCTGAACATTGTTCACAGAGAAAAAATCCTGGACTAGATATTGAGAAAACAAAGTTCTAATCCTCAGTCCATGACCTGAACTAATTCAATTTGACAAATATTCATTGAATGCCCACCACATGCATGGTTTCAGGTTCAGTCCCAGACTCATCTGCATCTCAGCTTCTTTACTTAACCCAACATATTGGGTTCTCTAATTGAACAGGTGAGCTCCAAGAGCTGTTTGAGCTAAATATCTATGATCCACACATGGTGACCATATACAGTAAAATCCTGCAGCTCTAGAATAATTGAGGCTGGGAAAACAGAAAGAGAAAGAGCGTTGATTAGTGGCCAGAAGAGACTATAGAATTCTTTTAAAGAAATGTGGTTACATTTTTTTCATGTTTATGTAGTTATGCATACTGAGCTGTAATGGACACTGGTGGGGGTGGTACACATGGGGGTACACCCCCCAGATCCTCCTGCGGGGAAGGACCTTCTGCCCAGCTGTGGGGAGTGCACCCTTCCAAGTCTGCATCGACTGCCGAGAACTGCCTCACTGGGCAGCCCACATCTGGTGAATGATCTGATGGGTATAAAGGCCCAGCCATTTCAATCTAATACAGGATACTCCTGGGCAATATTTGCTCCAGAATTCTCCATGTGTTGGCCAAGGCTTTATCAGGCCTGAATTACAGTTCAGCTTCTTCCTCTGCCCAATCCTGCTTCCTCCCCCTTTCCTAATCTTAGGAATTGAACCTTAATAACATCTTGTACCCCAAACTTTGTCTCAGCATCTGCTTCTAGAGAGCATACACTTCGGCAGTTGGCTATTATTGGAGAACCATGCATATATGTACGCGTGTGTGAGATTTTGTTCAGAGATCCACCTCTCCCCAACTTGACCCAGGAGCAAATCTTGGCTAGTCTATAGCTCTAAGCAATCAGTGTGATCCCATCACCTCACTACCGACTGATTTAGGAAGGGAGTGCGATCCAATCCTGGCCAATGAGATGTGGCAGGAAGTCTGCTGAGAGGTCTCTAGAAGTGTTTTCTCAATAATAAAAAGCAACACAGGGGGGAATTTTCTTCAGCTGACTGTGGTCATGTCCATTTTGATGCCAGAACTCCGGCAGTCATCTTGGTACCAGGAGAAGACACCAACGTCACTGAGAAGGGCAAAATGGAAAGAATGTGAGGCCCTGGTGATGTTTTTGAGGTGCTGATTTTGGACCCAATCCTGAAGTTACCCTATGTCGGGACTTCTTGTTACGCAAGATGACAATCATCTGTATTGTTTAAGCCATTCTGATCTGGGCTTTCTGTAACTTGCAGTCAAAAGCATCCTACCCAATGTACAGGCAATCAAGCACAGCCTAGTCAAGATTCTTGCAGTATCTTTTTTAATGAATACATAAAAAACTGTAAATACCATGCCAATTTTTGGTATGTGAGGTAATTGAAAATTTGTCATCAAGAGTAATATAAACATGCCTTTGAAATCCCATTTCACTTGTAGTATCTTAGAAGAATTTGCGAAGCAGAAACAAATTTCCTCCCAGTTCCCGCTGATTATCATTGATTGTCAAAGGATTTCAAGTCTAAGATAACAGCCTCATAATTAAGGTTGCCCAGTGCAATCCACCCAATATCGCTGCCCCAGCCTGTGTACAGAAGTTATGCCCTGGAAGTCTACTAGGACCTTGTGGTAGTTCTTCTTTCTTTCAGATCTCCAGGGTGCCATTTCTGGGTATAAAACTGGAATTCACTGAACAATTCCCTAACTCCTACATTGAAAAGGCCTCTTCTACAAACAGGGAGTAGCTCACTCCCAGAGAGAAGCATCTTTGTTGTGTTTTCCAAAGATATAATTTGTTCATGACAAGCCATTAAACTTCTTGCAGGCTAACAGAAAGCAAGACCCTAAATGGAAAGAAATGCAAATTTCTGCACATGAGGCCACGTGCGCAGGTCAGAGACGCAGTTCACTTATGATGTGGCTGGGCCAGCAGAGCTCCAGCTCCCCAGCTGGATGTGGACAATCTGTCTTCTGTCTTCACCAGCTTGTGGTTTTCAGGATTTGGGCTCAGAGACTGTTCCCTGTGCCAATTCCCTTTGGCAGGAAAGACACCTTCTGGCATCACCATTGCTATTCCCAGCCCTTCTCCCCAGCCAACCTCCTCATGTTTTATCTATTTTTATTTGAATTGGTGATCAAGGGATTAACTCAGCTTATACAAATTCCATCTTCCAAAAGCCATTATAGTGTAGTTGCAATTGTGATATTTCACTCTCCAAATGAATCGAATTGGATTTTAATGACAGTAGACTCCATTAAGCAACACCTGATTGGGTGATTTCCTGGAAATTTCATCTTCATTGTTTTCTCCATCGGTGTTACCCGAAAAACTACAGCAGGAGAGCCATCAAAGGCTCCTGCCAAGCTATACTGGATCATCCTTGAAATCATGGTCACATTTTCTTCCATTTCTAATGAGTCAAATGTCCCTGTTTGATTCATTCATTCTACAGGACACCCTCAACACAGTGTTGACTTCCATTGAAAAAGGAAAAAAACTTAAATTGTCTTTTGTAGGTTACTTAGTAGTTCTAGGGGACTATAATTCTTCACAAGAAACTCTCATGTGGGGTGTATAATTTATATGTAGTTTTCTATATTTATTAAAATTTGTTTTTAATAACATTAAAACATTTTTCTCCTTAGAATGTAGAAGTCAATTTGATTTTATATTTATTTATATAACCTGAATTAAGTCAGTATAAGTCAATTGAAGAGCAAGACAATTACTCTGTGAATCAGTCTGAAGATGCCAATTTTTCCTCTGACACCACCAGACTTGAAGAAGTTCACATCCTCTCTACAAAGGAGTATATTTAGGATCTTGACAGAGTCCAGCAGTATAAGTCCCTGAGAGCCAGGGTATGTTTGTCTTGTCTGTAATTCTGAGCTGCATGACTCCTGCCATACGGTAGGTGATCAATATATACTTGTTGGAAGAATGAATAGATAAATGCCTGAGAATAACTGAGAAGTGTACGGGCTATGGACAAGCTATCCTGTTGGTGTCGTCATCCAATCTGCTATCCATTTTACCCTAGTAATCAGTGCCTATAGTCAGAAGAGGGAAAAATGTTGACACCATCCTACATAAATGGTGATATATGTAAAAGGCAGAATGGGAGAGGTGAGAGAAGCATAAAAGAATTAGCAATTTTGTCTTTTACTCCTCATTCAAATCTAAATACTCAGACTTAGTTTCCTCTTCTCCAGATAAAATCTTTATAAAATGAAACTTTGAATTGAAAGTGCAAATTAGCATTTTCAATTAACCAGAAATTTATTTTTTCTTAAGAAATTGCCAACCCAGGGACTGCCCAGTGGCGCAGCAGTTTAGTTCGCGCTTGGCAGCCAGGGTTCACCCAGATCCCAGGCGCCCGCAGACGCACTGCCTGTCAGCCATGCCGTGGCGGCATCCCATATAAAGTAGAGGAAGATGGGCACGGATGTTAGCCCAGGGCCAGTCTTCCTCAGCAAAAAGGGGAGGATTGGCAACAGATGTTAGCTCAGGGCTGGTCTTCCCCACAAAAAAAAAAAAAAAAAAGAAAAAGAAATTGCCAACCCACAAGTGAACCAAGAGATAGCAAAGATTTATACCACCATCATCTCTCCCCAAAAGTAACATGTGGGGCTATGTCCCTGTGGAGCAAATTTGAACTAATCTAATGCTAAAATAAGGAAAAGTATTTATTGAGCACCTACTATGTATAATACCTGTCGAGTGACATAGAACACAACAAATACAGGATACAGACTCACATTACTCAAGGACTTTACAGTTTAGCTGGGAAGATAAGACACAAGTGGAAATAACAATAACGCACCACAAGGATTGATTCAACGAGGCAAAGCAGGAAAACAGAGAAGTTAATGGGCAGAAAGTAAATGGGACACTTTAGAAGCCTGCATTATAAATCTCCCTCTCACTAATGAGAGCAAGCCAAAATGCAAAGTACTTTAAAGAGAATCCTAAATTAAAAATTGTATATTTTAATGGGCAGCTGCAAAATTATTTTGTTGTAAAAAATGTTAAGACTATTAGCCATGAAAAGATAGATTCCCATTTCTTACAGAAGAGGGATTTTTGACCCAATGTCATTAAGTATTTAAGAATGTATTGTTTGCTTTTTTACATTAAGTATCTGTTCATGTATTACTTCTATAACTTAAATATTTTTTAAATATTTAGGAACAAAGCCTAATTTAGTTTTCTAATCACCTCCTGAAGTCTATCTTTCTCAACATTCTTCATGTTAATAGAGCATATTAAACTGAATCTGGACAAATGTTCAGAATGGAAAATTTGAATAATAACCTTCTTATGTTTTGATAAGCACTCATTCACATACGTAAGACAAAGCATTACAAGTTGGAAAATAAATGAATTCTGACACATCAAAAGCATTTTCTTTCCTCTGATATTTTATCTGTTTGTGGTCTGGATTTTGAAATGCAGGAGAACGTTATCATGAATTCCAAATATAATTATGTGTTTCTAGAAAAGAGACGTCATTATTTGATAGCACAAATGGCTTTGGTATGATATCCAATGCCATTTCCCCGACTTTGTTCTCGTAAGTCATCCTAATTGAACTCTTGGAGGAGACTCAGGCCCCATCCGCACAGACAAAATCAGAAATGGCATTGAAGCTATGATAGAACATCCTACTAAAAGATTACTTCTACAGGATAATTACATCAAAAGCCAGAGTTAAAGGTGAGAGACAGATACTAATCTCATACTCTTCTCCCCAAAAGAAAATGACATCACCCCAAATATAAGAGGTTTGTCTTTTACAAGACACAGAACAACAACAAAAAAAAAAACCAAAAAGGATTAGAGCTCATGTCCTAATCTTCTTGATTTCACTCCAAAGGGAAAATAGGCCTAGGGAACTCTGAGGATGGTATCATATCAGGTTAATACCAATTCACTCCTTCAACTACAAGATTAATACATGCACATGGGGCAAAAATGACACATATATATAAATATCCCTGGGCACTGATTTTGTTTAAACAAATATTCTACTTGACTACTTACTAACATCCCAAACAGAGTTTGTGGAATTTTTTTATTTACTTGCATCCATTCTGGCCTCCATAGGGAGTGCAAACAGCTGGAAAACAGGTGCCTCGGAAAGTTGCCATCTGCCTGGGCCTGTGACCAGCATACAAATGCTCCTCTCTTTGAGCTAAATGCTCAGGAACAATAAAAAGGGAAATTCTTCCATACCTGTTCCCTCCTTGCTGAACAGAAACCTCCCCATCTTGGGGAATAGGCAGTGGCAGAGCTGTCAGCAAAGGCCAGTCAAAGAGGGAGTTGAAATGGTTCCTCTCTGAGATTGTCACAGTCCCCACCCTTCTCTCTCCATCACAATTCATGGGGACTCCTGGATTGAAGGAGAATGCTATTAAAGAGCCACTCACTTCTTGACTCAAACTGTCACTTCCACAGTGGGACATATTCAGAGCACCCTCACCCACGTGGAATCTAAAACATCAGTGTAATAAAAATTCTACATCCTCTGGGAAGATCAGAATCCACACAAACAGAGGTAAGCAAACCAGGCCAAAAAGAATTGTTTACAAGCAATGACAGTAGGAAAATGGAAGACAAAGCTCTACATGATGTAATCCACATAGTTATGTATCACAAGGTCATACTCAGGTCACTCCTGCATGCTCACCTCAGGAACTAGAGAGGTATCCTCATTACATAAAGTCCTCTAGGTCTTAGACCTAGGTGGTTTATTATTAGAGAGCTAGACATTGAAATCAAGACACTACACACACACACATACACACACACACACACACACCCATCCTGATAATGGCTGCCTTAGAAAGTCCTGGAATTTATCCCAAGGGGAAAAGGACCTAAGACCTATGTCCAGGCTTGAGTTACAGATTCTGTGGAAGAAACACAGCAGAGAATTGGGTCTGGCACAAAATTTACTGCCCAGCTCCAAGAGGACTCAAAACTTTCTCAATAAAGGAAGATGTAGTGAGAGGAGGAGAAGGCGCAACACTGGAAGAGCCAGACCATCTAAAATAGCCATCACTGGGGAAAAAAAACAAGATCCAACTATATGCTGCCTATAAGGGACTCACTTCAGCTTTAAGGACACATAGACTCAAAGTGAAGGGATGGAAAAAGATATTTATGCAAGTGGAAACCAAAAGCGAGCAGGGGTAGCTATACTTGTATCAGACAAAATAGACCTTAAGTCAAAAACTGTAATAAAAGACAAAGAAGTTCATTCATGAAGAAGACATGACAATCATAAATATATATGCACCCAACATCAGAGCACCTAAATCTATTAAGCAAATACTAACAGATCTGAAGGGAGAAATAAACAATAATACAATAACAGTAGGGGACTTAAATACCCAATTTTAAACAATGGATAGGTCATCCCGACAGAAAATCAATGAAGAAACCTCAGACTTGAACTATACTTTAACCAAATGGACCTAACAGACATATACAGAATATTCCATCCAACAGCAGCAGAATATACATTCTTCTCAAGCCCATATGAAACAGTCTCCAAGATAGACCAAATGATAGCTCACAAAACAAATCTTAGAAAATTTAGGATTGAAATCATACCAAGTACTTTTCTGACCACAATGGCATGACACTAGAAATCACTAACAGGAAGAAAACTGGAAAATTCACAAATATGTGGAAATTAAACAACACACTCCTAAACAACCAAAGGGCCAAAAAAGAAATCAAGAGGGAAATAAAAAATATGTTGAAACAAATGAAAATAGAAACACAACATACCAAAACTTATGGCATGCAGCAAAAGCAGTTCTCAGAGAGAAGTTTATAGTGATAAATGCCTACAATTAAGAAAAAAGAAAGATCTCAAATAAGCAACCTAAATTTATCCCTCAAGGAACCAGAAAAAAAGAACACATTAAGCCCAAAGTTAGCAGAAGGAAGGAAATAACAAAGACCAGAGCAAAAATAAGTGAAATCGAGACCAGAGAAACAATAGAAAAGATCAATGAAACTAAGAGCAGGTTTTTTGAAAAGATAAAAATTGACAAACCTTTAGCTAAACTCACTAAGGAAAAAAGAGGGAAGATTAAAATAAATAAAATCTGAAATGAAAGAGGAGACATTACAACTGATAGCACAGAAATACAAAAGGTCATAAGAGACTTCTATGAACATTTATACACCAAAGATGAGAGACTTCTATGAACATTTATACACCAAAGAGTTGGATAATCTAGAAGAAATGGATAAATTCCTAAAAAACATACAACTTACCAAGACTGAATCATGAAGAAATTGAAAATCTAAACAGACCAATAATGAGTAAGGAGATTGAATCAGAATCAAAAATCTCCCAACAAAGAAAAACCCACGGCCAAAGGGTTTCTCTGGTCAATTCCACCAAACATTTAAAGAAGGATTATAGTCATGCTTTGCTTAACTATATGGATATGTTCTGAGAAATGCATTGCTGGGTGATTTCATTGCTGTGCCAACATCACAGAGTATATTGATACAAGCCTTAATGGTATAGCCTACTACACACTTAGGCTATATGGTACTAATCTTACAAGACCAGCATCATATACTTGGTCTGCCATTGACTGAAATGTCTTTATGTGGCACATGACTGTAATCCCAATCCTTCACAAACTCTTCCAAAAAAATAGAAGAGGAGGGAACACTCCCGAAGTCATTTTACAAGGACACGTTACCTTGATACCACAACCAGAAAAGGACACTACGAGAAAAGAAAACAACAAGCCAATACCCTGATGAATATAAATGCAAAAACTCTCATCAAAATATTAGCAAACTGACTTCAACAATGCATTAAATGGATCATATACTATGACCAAGTGGGATTTATCCCTGGAATGCAAAGACAGTTCAACATATGCAAATCAATAAATGTAATATACCACATTAATAGAATGAAAGATAAAAATCATATGATTATCTCAGTAGATGCAAAAAAAGCATTTGACAAAATACGGCAACCATTCATGATTAAAACTCTCAACAAAATGGGTATAAAACGAATATACCTTGACATAATAAAGGCCATATCTGACAAGCCCACAGCTAACAACATACTCAATGGTGAAAGGTTGAAAGCTTTTCCTCTAAGATCAGGAACAAGACAAGGCAACCCATTCCCACCTCTCCTATTCAACATAGTACTGGAAGTCCTACCCAGAGCAATTAGGCAAGAAAAAGAAATAAAAGGCTCAAATTGGAAAAGAAGTAAAACTGTCTTCATTTGCAGATGATATGATCTTAGAACTAATCAACGAATTCAGTAACTTTGCAGGATACAAAATCAATATACAGAAATCAATTGTATTTCTATACCCTAACAACAAAATATCTGAAAAATAAATAAGGAAAACAATCCCATTCGCAATAGCATCAAAAACAATAAAACACTCAGGAATAAATTTAACCAAAGAGGTGAAAGATCTGTACACTGACAACTGTAAGAATTTGATGAAAGAAATTGAAGACACAAATAAATGAAAAAATATCCTGTGTTCATGGGTCAGAAGAATTAATATTGTTAAAATGTCCATACTACCCAAAGCCACCTATAGACAATGCAATCCTTATCAAAATTTCAATGACATTTTTCACAGAACTAGGAAAAGAATCCTAAAATTCGTATGGAACAACAAAAGACTCAAATGGCCAAAGCAATCATGAGAAAGAAGATCAGAGCTGGAGGCATCACACTTCCTGATTTCAAACTGTATTACAAAATTATAATAATCAAAACAGTATGGTACTGGCATAAAAATAGACATGTAGGGGCTGGCCCGGTGGCATAGCAGTTTAGTTCGCGCTTGGCAGCCCAAGGTTCCCAGGTCCAGATCCTGGGCGCCTGCTGACACACTGCTTGTCAGCCATGCCATGGCGGCGTCCCATATAAAGTAGAGGAAGATGGGCACAGATGTTAGCCCAGGGCCAGTCTTCCTCGGCAAAAAGAGGAGGATTGGCAACGGATGTTAGCTCAGGGCTGGTCTTCCTCACACACACACAAAAAATAGACACATAGACCAATGAAACAGAATCGAGAGCCCAGAAACAAACTGTAGGATGTAGGTCAACTAATATTTGACAAGGGAGCCAAGAATACTCAGTGGGGGAAGGATAGTCTTCAATAAATGGCATTGGGAAAACTGGAAAATTACACGCAAAAGAATGAAACTGGACCTCTATTTTACACCACTCACAAAAATTAACTCAAAATGGATTAAAGACTTAAACATAAGACCTAAAACTATAAAACTCCTACAAGAAAACATAGGGAAAAAGTTCTTTGACATTGGTCTTGGCAACAATTTTTTGGATATGACACTAAAAGCACAAGCAACAAAAGCAAAAATAAACAAGTGGGACTACATCAAACTAAAAAACTTCTGCACAGCAAAAGAAACAATCAACAAAATGAAAAGGCAACCTACTGAATGGGAGAAAATATTTGAAAATCATATATCTGATAAGGGATTAATACACAAAATATATAAGGAACTCATACAACTCAAAAACACAAACAATTTGATTTTAAAAAAATGGACAGAGGACCTGAATAGACATTTTTCCAGAGAAGACATAAAAATGGCGAACAAGTAAATGAAAAGATGCTCAACATCATTAATCACCAGGGAAATGCAAATCCAAACCACAAAGAGATGTCACCTCACACCTGTTAGAATGACTATTATCAAACAGACAAGAAATAAAAAGTGTTGGCTAGGATGTGGAGAAAAAGAAACCCTTGTGCACTATTGTAGGAATGTAAATTGGTACAGCCACTATGGAAAACAATATGAGGTTCCTCAAAAAATTAAAAATAGAACTACCATATGACCCAGCAATCCCACTTCTGGGTATATATCCAAAGGAAATGAAATCAGGATCTCAAAGAGATATCTGCACTCCCATGTTCACTGCAGCATTATTCACAATAGCCAAGACATGGAAACAACGTAAGTGTTTATCTACAGATAAATGGATAAAGATGTGGTATATATACAACGGAATATTATTTAGCCATGAGAAAGAAGGAAATCCTGCCATTTGTGACAACATGGATGAAACTTGAAGGCATCATGCTAAATGAGATGTCAGACAAAAATAAATACTGTATGATATCATTTATATGTGGAACCTAAAAAACTCGTAGATACAGAGAGTAGAATGGTGGTTGCCAAGGGCTGGGGGTTGGGGGAAAGGGGGAGATGTCAGTCAAAGGGAACAAACTTCCATTAACAAGATGAATAAGTTCTGGGGATCTAATGTACAGCGTGGTGATTACAGGTAATAATACTGTGTTATATACTTGAAAGTTGCTAAGAGAGTAAATCTTAAATGTTCTCACCAGAAAAAAGAAATGGTAATTATGTGAAGTGATAGAGGTGTTAACTAACCCTACTATGGTAATCACTGCAAAATATAAGTGTATCAAACTATCATGTTGTACACGTTAAACTTACATAATGTTATATGTCAATTAGATCTCGATAAAGCTGGAAAAAATAAAACAGCCATCACCTTTGAAGGAGAAGCCCCTTCTACTTGGATTAAAGAGGGAAAAAACCAGACTGAGTAGGTCACTGAATCAAAAAAGTGTGGTGACTTCTAGTGCCAGTCAAGATGGAGTAAATGCATCATGGCCTGGCTCTCCCACTACTTACAACGTAAAATTCTGCATAAAACACAAAAGGCAACTACCTGAAGAATCTGAATAGGAAACAATAGTAGGCAGGTCAGAGAGGGAGGTCAAAACTTGAAGAATATTTGGTACAGCAATGAACTTCCTGGGGGAGTTTTTTTCCTTTTTCATCTTCCAGCTTTGACAGAATAGTGAAAATTGATATTGCCCATTGTCCAATTGTCCACAAACTCCAGCCAAGTTGTGGAACTGTGAAGCAAGCATGAATAGCAAAACTCCAAGAGAAACCTCCATCTTTCTGGCCAGAGGAGTAGGAAAAAAGACCCCAGTGAGCCTGAGTGTGGAAAAAATAACAATTTTTTCTTTTTTTTTTTTTTTCTCCTCCAGGCCTGACCTAAGGCCAGCCCCCAGTTTTTGAGCCGCACTGCACAGACACCTAAAACCCCAAAAGAAAACCTAGCTCTCTGGCCAGAGGAAAAGGAATTCCTGTGGTCCAAAGAGTGTGGAGGGAATCCCTGTTATTTTTCTTTCTCTCTTTTTTCTCTCACTGCTTTGAACCTGAGGGAGCCCCAGTTGTGCAGAACTGCATGAGAGAAGGGAGGGGATGGGTTATCTCTGAGAGAAACCCATCTTTCTGGCCAGAAGAACAGGGAACAGAAGGTCCTAGAAGCTGAAGAGTGTGGGGACAATCAGAGAACAGAGAGTTAGAGAAATGGATCCCCTAATTCTAGGTCTAATCCCCTAAAACCAACACAAGTCTGAGCTGCATGTGTGTGGAACAGACTCAAAGAAGCAATACGAAAGGCTTTGAGGCCTGGCTAAGGCCCCAGACAATCCCTAAGTGATGCATGTGCAGGGAAGACCCAAATAGCATCCCAGAAGTGTTGAAAACCAGACTGACGCTGGACTCACTGCCCACAGAATGTGGGCCAGAACTCCCAGTCTGAACCTAATGGGGTTGATTGCCTGCTAAAACAAACAAAAGTTATCAACATCCTCCAGAGGATTTCAACAGGACTCAGAGTCATGCAACATAATATTCAAAATATCCAGGATACAATCCAAAATTGCTCAATATAATAAAAACAGGAAAATTTGACCAATTCTCAAGGGAAAAGGCAATCAACAGATGTCAGCCCCAAGATGATGCAGGTGTTGGAACTATCAGATAATGACTTTCAAACAGCTACTATAACCATGCTCCATAACCATACTATAAAGGTAAATACTACTAAAATGAATAAAAAGATAGACATTCTCAGCAGAGAAATAGACATTTTTATTAAAAAGAACCAAGTAGAAATTTTAGAGGAAAATTCCACAATACATGAAGTAAAAAATTCACTGATGGGCTTAATAGGAGAATGGAAATGACAAAGGAAAGTTAGTGAACTTTTAGATGATAAATAGAAATTACCGAGTTTGGAGAAAACAAGACTGAAAAAAAATGAGCAAAGTCTCAGGAACCTGTAGGACAATATGAAAAAGTCTAACATTCACTACAGTGGAGTCCCAGAAGAAAAAAAGAAAAAGGTTGATGCACAAAAAAAATTTGAATAAATAACAGCTGACAATTTTCCAAATTTGGTAAAAAGACATAAATTTACCAATTCAAGAAGCTCAGATGAACTCTAAACTTGATAAATTCAAAGAAAAAATTCTGAACACAAAATAATCAAAATGCTGAAAAAAAGTAAAAACAAAGGAAATGTCTTGAAAGCAGCCAGAGGAAAATCAACAGGTTACATTTAGAGAACAAATGACTACAGATTTCTCCCCAGAAACAGTGGAGGCCAGAAAACAGGGGACAATATCTTTCAAATGTTGAAAGAAGAGAGCTGTCAACAGAAACACAAAAGGCTGAAGAGAAATGGTGTCAGAGGAATCTTGGAACTACACAAATAAAGGACAGGCAACAGAAATGGTAAATATCTGGGTAAATATAATAGACCATTTTTCCCTCTTAAACTCATTGAAATATTTATGACTGTTGACTGCAAAAATTATAACATTGTCTGGTAGTTTTCAATGTATGTAGATACTATATATGACAACTATAACATTAAGGTGGGAAGGTAATGGGAACAAAAAATAAAGAAGACAAACAGAAAACAAATAAGAAAATGGTGAACATTAAACCAACCATATAAAATATAAATTGTTTAAACATGCCATTTTATCAAAAGACAAAGATTGTCAGACTGGATTTTTCTAAAAGACCCAACTATATGCTATATACAAAAAACTTATTTAAATGTTATTGTATAGATGGGTTAAAGTTAAAATGATGGGAAATATATACCATGCAAATATTAATTTTTAAAAAGCTGGAATGGCTATATTAATATCAGAAAAAGTAGACTGCAGAACAAGGAAATTTACCAAGGATAAAGAGAAAGATGACATAATGATAAGAGTGTCAATTTTCTAAGAAGACGTAACAATCCTAAACGTGTATGTACCTAACAACAGAGCATCAAATCACATGAAGCAAAAACTGATAGAATTAATAGGAGAAATAGATCAAATAAGATACTTGGATAGCAAATAAGCACATGAAAATGTGCTTCACATCATCGTTCATTAGGGACATGCCAATGAAAACCACAGTGAGATACTACACACCTATGAGAATGCTCCCCTCCCCCATAATCTGGCAATACAAAGTACTAGCAAGCATATGGAGCCACTGGAACCTTCATACATTTCTGGCAGGAATGCAAAAATGGTACAGCCATTTTGGAAAACAGTTTAGCACTTACTTATAAAATTAAACATATACTTACTATATGACTCAGAAATCCCATTCCTAGGTGTCCATCCTAAAGAAATGAACACTTATGGTCACACAAAAATCTGTACATGGGTGTTCATAGAACCTTTATCCACAATCAACAAAAACTATAAACAGCCCAAATATCCTTTAGCTGGTGTATTCAGACAAATTGTGGTATATCCACACAGTAGAATACTACTCAACAATAAAAGGGAACAAACTATTGACAAATCTTAAGTGCATTATGCTAGTGAAAGAAGGCAGGCTCAAAAGGCAACATACTGTATGATTCCATTTAGACTAGACATCCTGGAAAAGGCAAAACTGTGGGGTCAAAGAACAGACCAGTGGTTGCCAAGGTTAAGGGTGGAAAAGGAGCTGATGTCAAAGGGAGAGCATGAGGGAATTTGGGGGCGACAGCATCATATCTTGATTGTGATGGTGGTTACATGACTCCACACATTTGTCAAAACTCATTGAACTGAATACCAAAAAGAATGAATTTTACTATTGTAAACTTTAGAATAAATTTTGTTTAAAAAAAACACTGTCGTCAGAGTCTATTAGAGTCTAAAGCATTGGTTTTAAAGTCTGGAATCACCTGGAAACCACAGAATGATTAAATCAGAATCTCTGAAAGTAACACACAGGCATCCGTGGTTTTAGAAACTCCTCAGGTGACTCAGATACACAGTAAATAGGGAGAAACACTGCACTCAGAAGTGTGGGCCCAGAACCAGCAGTTATCAGCATCGTCTGGGAACATGTTAGAAATGCAAATTCTTGGACCCCAGTCCAGCCCTCTTGAATCAAAAACTCTGGGGGTGGGGCCCTGTGATGTGTTTTAACAAGCCTTCCAAGTGGTTCTGATTCTTGCTTCAATTTGAGGTCGACATCTAGGTTTCCTGCAGAGTTATCAGAATCCCCCACCTGGGTGACCCTGGCCCAGCCTGGCTCCCAGCTTTTTCCTCCCTATTTGAGCCCCTGATCCCCCACCTGTAGGGCTGGCCCTGCCTCAGTATGCCTGTCTAAGCCTAAGCTCAGACACAAGAAACTCAAGAGGCCAGCATGGTGGACACTCAGCAGCACTCCAGTTGTAGCTCTGACCTTGAACCTCAGCTCTGGCCCGTATCTTGTTCACTCCTCCTTGAAGCCTCTCTTGGAAATGTGAATTTTCTCTAGTATGAGGGCCTTGCCTTACTTTTTCCAGCCCAATGACTAGGATCCTATTTTTAAACTCAGCCCAGTGACTAGATGTTCTGGAGCAGACAATCTGCCTGGACTCCCAGGTGTGCTCTGCTGCTACATTTTATCCACCCGTCAAGACCCGCCCCACCCCACCCCACCCCCGCCCCCGCCATGTCATCTATTGTATGTCTCCATGGTTTTGGAGCCTGTTCTTCATGCTTAATGGGATTTCTCTCTAACAACAAGGTCACTCAAGCCATCTCTCTGTTCCCATTCTAACCTGCTTCGGAAAATCTACAGCTGCCTAATGATATTTCACAAACAAGTACAGTCAAGGTCACATCCTCAGGTCAAACTGGCAGCAAGAGTGATCATCTCTTAAACCTACATCTCCTTCACCCCTCCCTGCTTTTTGTTTTAATGAAGCATCAGGAATTTGAGATGTCAAAATAAATTCAAAAAGATGCAAGTTGACATAACTCACCTTTGAAGAGTTATCTACTATCAAAGAATGGGCAAAACATGCCCTGACTATTCCTGTTCCTGACATAAATTACACTGAGTTCTTAGGTCTAAGAGGAAAGAAAGAGAAGAGAAGAGGAATGGGGCGCAGCCTGGAGCTATCAGATCAGCCGCATTGGGATGGGGGTCAACATTTGCAAAATGAACACTGTTCTTCACAATAGTCATTTAATAGCATGTTAAACATCTCCTGGCCCCTCAACAATCAAAACTGATTTAACACAGTCGAATGGTTCTGTGTGGCGGGGAGGAACGAAAGAAATTTATTTCTTTGGGATGAATAATTACACACGGCTGTTCTTTCCTTTCCATTCTCATTGCTACTAACCTGGTCCAGAATGCTTAACTCTACCCACCTGAGGGAGGTTGTAGCAGCCCCTGCTGGTGTCCTGGCCATGTTCTCTCCCCTTCTAACACACCCTCCTCTGACCTAGGACAACCCTCCTGGAGGGCAGCTGGGATGGAGTTACTCCTCTGCCAATAACTATCCGATGCTCCCTATTCAAGGCCCTCAACAATATGATTCCAACCCACCTCACCCCATACGACCCACCCCCTCCAGCAACACCCTGCTCAAACCACCCTGACTCCCTCCTCCACAGGGGTCAGACCTGCACTGTGATCTGATGGCTCTCCCAGCCTCCTCTGCCCCCTCCCCGTTTCCCTCCACAAGCGTTTTCCCCCAAAAATCTCATGAATGTTTAATTCCATCTTGGTTTCTGCTTCTAAGACAATCTGAACCAACACAGAGAGTGAAAAACAAAACAAAAACTTTCTGGACAAGTTGTAAATCCCTCCTAGACCGTGAAGAGTTGGAAAGCACCTCTCCAAATGAAATCCTCACGCAAAACACCACAACATTCTCAATTCGCCCAGAATCTAGCTAATCCTTCCCACTGATCACAACATTCCCCCAATTTGCAGGGGGAAATACTGAGCCTCAAGAGGTTAAGTTGTCTGAAGGTCATACAGCTGTTAAGTGATGAAATCAGAGATCTTGACTCAAAGTCCCAGTGCTCATGCAACTGTACTTAGTGAAACTGAAATCAGTCCTGTCTTTGTAAATGGGACATCACCACCGAATGTGAGCTGTTCAAACCATTGTTGTCATCATCACCATCCTCACCCTCATTTCTCCCTGAAGATCCTCCCAGTAAAGCGGAGGGTGGAGCAGATCTGTCGCACTGAATGTGAAAGACAGAATAATGGTCCCCAAAGACGTCCACATCCTAATCCCCAAAACCTGTGATTATGTCACCTTACATGGCAAAAGAAACTTTGCAGGTGTGATTAAGTTAAGGATCTGGATTACCCCAGGGGCCTCAGTGTAGTCACAAGGATCTTTATGAAAGGGAAGCAGAAGTATCAGAGGCAGAGGAGATGTGACAACAGAAGCAGAGGTCAGAGAGTCAGAGAGATTTGAAGATGCTGCTCTGCCAGCTTTGAAGATGGAAGGGAGCTATAAGCCAATGGATGCAAGCAGCTTCTGGAAGCTTGAAAAGTCTAGGAAACAAATTCTCCCCTAGACCCTCCGGAAGGAACACAGCCCTGTCGATACCTTGACTTTAGGACTCCCGACCTCCATAACTGCAAGAGAATAAATTTGGGCTGTTTTAAGCCACTAAGTTTGTGGTCATTTGTTCCAGCAGCAATAGGAACCTAACACACTGAATATTCGACACACCCACCACTCTAACACTCACCCAAAACCCACATATACACACCCCATTACAGATTATACATACCGTCACTCCCCAAGCCCCAGGTCTTACTCCAGCCTCCTTCTGGACTTGGAGCCTCACGGTTCTTTCAGATGTCCGCCCTAGCCCATCCCCCAGGGCTGCCCAAGACACCCCTGAAGATGCCTTCTAGTACTCAGTCCTGTGGCTCTGATTCATTTATTAGTGGAGCTGTGCTTTTTATTAAGCAATTAAGAGAAAAAGCCCAGATTTCCCTGAGCCAAGTCTGGGAGTTCCACAGAGGGGTCTTTTATGCAAGATGTAAAGTGCATTATATCAAGACCTGGAAATAGCACAACTCCCTTAAAAATAAATATACAAATAAATGGGAACTTCCTCCAAGGAAACTTGCAAGGAAGGTTTATATAAAAGTAGACCACCCACAGTCACTTTCTGAACTCGCTATTTGGAGCCCCCCAAAAAGAAAAAAAGCACCCCGGCCTCTTTTGGAACCACACCCCCAGCCTTTGGGAAACTTCAGGACTTCAAGTACACTAGGGCTTATGCCTGGTGGCATCTCTGGGGCTTAATGAGGAGAGCAGAGACATCCATACAGGATATTCTGGATAACCATCTCTGAAACCTGCAGACATAATAGACACTAAAGGAGAGCTGACAAAATCCCAAGGATATTTCGAAGGCCTCAGTGACAATGTAGTAGCTAATTTACAGGATCACTGGCGTTAATAGCAGTGGTCCTGTGAAACGATTAGCCTCAGCAAAGCATCCACTGCCCTCTTTCCACTGCCTGGTTCCCACTGATCTCTGTGCGGGTAGTGCTGATAATTGTTAAGAAAAGGAGAAAATAGCTTCATGATAGCCCTGGCGGTTTCTAGCTCGGGAGCTGACCACATGATTCTCCCCTGAGCAGGGATCAAGGAATCTATTGCTCCATGCAGTTGAACAAATGAATTTATAAACTGCATGGGTGTAGGATGCTTGAGTTAATATCTCATTGGAGAATTAATGTTCAAACTCCTTATCACATCCTCAGTTGATAATCAACTTTAAATCAGAGATACAAGAACTGAGAGGGAGAATTGTGCAAACAGTGTTTATATAGTCAGTGCTAATTTATGGATTTCAAGGATGCTTTTACACAGCCAAAGGAAAATAAAAATGCTTGTGAAAGCTCTGGAAGAGAAATTATTTGATGGGCAAAGATACAAAGTATTTATAAAAAGCATATGGCCTCATATTTAGAGCTTCATAGAGATCCGATATCCTCTTTTAAAAAAACTACAGACCTGGGCCATCCTGGTGACGTCATGGTTAAGTTCGCAACCTCCGCTTCAACGGCCCAGGGTTCGCAGGTTCGATCCCGGGCACGGACCTACGCACCACTCATCGAGTCATGCTGTGGCAGGTGTCCCACATATAAAGTAGAAGAAGATGGGCATAGTTGTTAGCCCAGAGCCAATCTTCCTCAGCAAAAAAGAGGAGGATTGGCAACAGATGTTATCTCAGGGCTAATCTTCCTCACCAAAAAAAACTATAGACCCCACAGACAAAATATCAAAGATAAGAACCATGAAGGATAAAACTGATAGGCCTGGCCATATACAGGTTTTTTTAATTTTGTAGGTCAAAGATACTAAATAAAATTAAAACATACACCACAAATGGGGGAACTACTTCCAACATACTTGACAAATAATAGGTTGATATCCTCTTCACTCAATAAAAAAAAGAAATACTACCAAAAAAGTAAGTAAAAGAGACAAAAGTAGGAAAATGAATGATAAACACATGAATATATAAGTAATAGTCAACTTTATTAATCAAGAAGTGTAAATTAAAACAAGTTTTTCTCATCAGATAAGACTTTTAAAATGGGCAGAGACTTTCTCACATGCTACTGGTAAAAATGTAATTTAACACGTTTCTGCAAAGAAATTCAGGAAATACATTAAAATCCTTAAAATATGCATTTTCTTTGACTCAATCACTCTAACATTAATAATATCATAATTATATAATAATTAATAATATATGGATATAGTCTTAGGAAATCATCAGGAATGTGGGCAAAGATATGGACAGCATTTTTAATGGTGAAAAATTGGAAAGTACCTAAATATTCAAAAATAGAAAATTATTTAATAAATTATGATAATTCAAACAATGGAATAGCATGTAGCTATCCAAAGAAATGTGGTAATGGTATATTTATTGATATAGAGTAATATTCATGACATATTGCTAGATGAGGAAAGAGGTACAAACAGGATACACAGTATGAGTCCATTTTTGTGAGATAGATGATAGATAGATAGATAGATAGATGGATGGATGGGTAGGTGGATGGATAGATGGATGGATGGATGGATGGGGGAGTGGATGGATGGGTGGATGGGTGGATGGATGGATGGATGGGTAGGTGGAGGGATAGATGGATGGATGGATGCATGGATGGATGGATGGATGGATGGATAGGGGAGTGGATGGATGGGTAGATGGATGGATGGGTAGGTGGATGGATAGACAGGAATAACCAGGAGATGCTACATCTATTTTAGGAGAGAATACCTCTTCTCCACTGCAGGTTTCCTTGAGGAGGGATTATTGACAGACTCTCCTGGTCTCTCTCCACCCCCTTTAACTCATTGCATTCTGGGGAGGAGGAATGACTTACCTGGTTGGCAAGTTGGGGAAGAGCAACGGAGGTCTACTTGGCTTGCTCCTCCCTTCTTACTCCTGGGAATGATCTGGCTGCAATGAACACATTATCTCTGCTGCCCCTGGGCCAGGAGTCTTGCCTAGCCCAGTGCCTTCTGTGCCTGGTTGGCTACATCTATCTAATTCTGGGGCTCAGTTTGCAGCCTCATGTGGCTCTCACACTAAATTACATCTCCAACTTTCCCTTTATCAGCAATAAGAGGATGTCCTGGCCTCTATTTGTACTCTTGACCATATTTCTGATTGTTCTGGACCCAGGTGGGGAAGTAGGGTGGAACTTATTGGGTCTCCTCAAAGACCTCAACATGCATCAGTCAGGACTCTGGGTGAAAAGCAGTAAAACGTTTTCTGCTGAGCTGAAACAAAGAGGAATTTATTAAAAGAATAAGCTGCAGGGACCAGAGGATTGTCTCTAGATTAGACAGAAGACCAGAGAACCAGGCTTAGGAGAGGTCAGAAAGTAGGCTGTTCAACAAGGGAGCCCCAGGGAGTTTGGGCCAGCAAACCACCTCTTCAATGTTCCTTCCAACTGTTCCTTCCATTCTTGCACAGTTTGCTCAAAACTGAAAGTTTGAAGAAAGAATGGCCAAATGGTCAAATGGCACTTACCCATCATCCATTCCTCACTTCCCCCTTCCTAACCGAGCCCAGATTTCCAAGGATCCATTGCTCCTCTGCTCCTTATTTAGCTCCAGGGTGGACCCTATCTTAAGCCCATTGACCCATTCCATTCCCCTAACCACAGTTCATGAATCTGCAGGCCAATCAAGTGATGGGGGGAACCTCTCTCTATATCTGTCCCCCTGGACTTGGCAGGGAAGCATATGGCTCTGGGGGTTGTTGGCTGACTTAAAATGCAGCTGACACTGCAGAAGGCTAAACAGAGAGAGGAACAGAGAGTCAAACCAACCTGAAGCCAGATGGATGCTGGGCAAGCCCAAATGATCAATGTATATTGATTACAAAGAAGGAGAAGGAGAAGGAGTGGGACCAGATTCAGACAGCTTGGGCTTGGATCCTGGATCTGCCACTTTTTAACCGGGTCATCTGGGTAAACTTAGCCTTTCTGAACTACCAGTTTTCCAATCTGTAAAGTGGGGACAATAATCTTACTTCCTCCTAGAATTGCTGGAGGATGAAATGAGATAATCCATGTGAGACACTGTGTCTGGCTCATAGTACCTGCTGGATATGCTGCCACTTTCGTACCAAAACCAAACAGTGGATGGACCAGACACCTCTCGCATGCCACTTCAGATTCTCTCGGCCTCACCTGTCTCGTAGTCCACTTAGACCAGTTTCTACAGCACCAAACTCAGGACCACACTGGTCTTTCTCCTCTGTTTTCTCAGTGTTCATGCATGCACGACCCAGAAATGCAGGTGAGGTGACCTTCCACAGAGCGAATGTTCCAACGGTGGGGCATGAGAGTCAGTGGATAAGTGCTTCCTCCTTCTTCTCCCGGGAGAATGTTCCAATACGTATTTCATACAGCACAAGGCTCTTGAGCAGTCAGAGGGGATCCACCACCCAGTCGCCCACAGCAGTGGTCAGATGGGACACGCATCCTTCTCTCGGCTCTCCCTTCCCTGCCTCAGCACCCCTCACTCTTGCTTCCTCTCAAGCTCTTCTTTCTGGCAAATCCATGCTGACCTTGGAGGATCTCTGAGGGGCACATTTTTATGGTTGGTGTTTATCTTTCTCCCTCTCCCTTTTCTCTATTTCCTAATTATTCTTACAATGAACACTTCCTACTCTGATGATTTTTTAAGTCCTTGTTTTCCCTAAGCTTATAGTCACATCTTCAAGGCTAATTTTCCTTTGTTATGAAAGTAGTATGAAATTAGAGTTAGGCGGAAAGTGTGAGAGCGTGACATGAAACATTGCTAGCGAAAATAACATACCCAACACCGAGTCCTCCCAGGAAGCGGGAGCAGCAGGCAGGAGAGAGGGAGAGTGCTTATTCCTCCTGGAGACTCGCCAGGCAGCTCTGAACCGGTTCCTCGGTGAAGGGGAGAATCCTGTGGAGAGAGAAGACGCGGGGAGCCAGGGAGGGAGGAGGAAGGGCACCTGCCCGCCTTTGTTCTCCAGCCTGGCTCCCAGAGATGGGAATGAGGAGGAGGCCCCCTTCTGTTTCAGGCCTTCTGTTCAGCGGAGGTGCTAACTGGCTGGCAGGCCGGGTAAAAGACAGACTCGGAGGGGAGCAGAAGGCAGGAGGGCCACCAACTAGGTGTGAAGGCCCCTCCCCGAGCTGGAGAGAGCCATTTGCCTGTGGCTGCACGGGCGACTGGAAGAACGCACCGAGCTCCACAGCGCCGTGTTAGAAGCAGGAACACGCCCCAGGTGCCTCATAATTAAAAAGCAGGAGGCTCTGAGGAAGAACGGAAAAAGCCACCTGACCGTCACTAAGTGGAACTCCGGCCCCTGCTGGTTCAGGGTCTGCCTGCTGCTCAAGCACCAAAGCACTAGATCCCACGTTATGACCCAGGCGCCGGGCATCTACCCCGCCCCCCACGTCAGCGTGGCCGGTGGCAGAGGGGCCACACCCTGTGGCCAGGGCCGGCCAAGCCCCACGCTGGGCAGGAGGTTCAGACAGTGGGGGGACTCAGTGGGGTGCCCCAGAACTGGATACCAAGGTTAGCCTCTGAAACAAGCGGGTAAAATCCTCGTAAATCAGCACGAAATGATGAGGGGCCTCCAGAGCCCTGCCTCCTCCATCCAGCTCAGCCCCTCTGGGCGGAACCCGCAGGACAATTTTTTTTAATACCCACTAATAACCTTTTTTTATTGTGTTAAAAATATGTAACATAGAATTGACCATCTTAACCATTTTTAAGCGTCCAGTACGTTCTTGTTAACCATACGCACATAGTTGTGCAACAGATCTCTGGAACATTTTCATCTCGCAAAACTGAAATTCGTTACCCGTTGAACGACGGCTCCCTTTTTCCCCTCCCCCAGCCCCAGTAACCGTCATTCTACTTTCTAAGAGTTTGGCTACTTCAGATACCTCATATAAGTGGAATCATAGAGTGTTGGTCTGTTTGTGACTGACTTAGTTAACATAATGTCCTCAAGGTCCATCTATGTGGTAGCATGTGACAGGATTTCCTTCTTTTTAAGTGTGAGTGATATTCCACTGTGTATATAATGGACGACTCTGCTGCACTGTTTTACTGTGACTGGTGAAAAGGCACAGACCTGTGAAAACAGACCTGTGTTGATTCAGCTCCTGCCCCGGGAGAAAGAGACATTGCCTCTGGCTGGCTCGAATATCTGAGTTGGGTCATTCATTTGTTCATTGATTTATTTATGTATCAAGTATGTATAAGAACTACCACATCCTGGGGTTCTGGATGTGTGAGGGAAGACAGAGTCCCCGCCTCCATGATGCTTCTAGCCCAGAGGAGGATAAACACACACCAAGAGCCCCAAATGCCCAGCCCAATGCCACAGTGAGAGGAGTACTGGGTGTGGAGGGAACACAGGGGAAGGCAGCTTCCTGGGCTTGGTGGGGGGAGGGGTGCCACCAGGCAATGAGAGGGGGATGAGCATTGGAGTGGGAGCAACTGCAGATACAAAAGTTCAGAGAAGCAAGAGAACACACCTGGTGTGATGTAACAGGAAGTACACAGCACCACCTACAAGCTATCCTTGCCAAAAAGACTTGAATCCAATCAAATCTCTAGGTCAGAATTTCTCAACCTCAGCAATATAGATATTTGGGGCCAGATGATTCTTTGTTGCACAACTACCCTGTGTATTGTAGGATATTTAGCAACATCCTTGGCATCTACCCAATAGATGCCAGTAGTACCCACCCAGTTGTGATGAGCAAAAATGTCTCCAGATATTGCCAAATGTCCGTTCAGGAGCAAAATTACTCCTAGTTAAGAAGCACAAGTGTACCTGAAAAGTTTACCAATAGTGAGGGCTTCAGGAGTGGTTTGATCAGGGCTCTGACTCTGTTTCTCTGCATTTCTTTCATCAATTATCCTCTCCCTTGTGTCAGCATCACCCCAAGTCTGGCTTTGTTCAAGGTGTCAAAGTGGCTACAGCAGCTCTGGATCTCACAACCACATAAGATGACCAGAAAAACAGAATTCCTTTTCCCCCAACCACTGAACAAAGCCCTGAGTTCACTCGAATTGGACTAACTTAAATCCTGTCTTCTTTCCTATCCCAACCACTATGGTCAGGGGAAACTCTCCACTGACTGGCTTGAGCTAATATTATACGTCTATCCTTGAATCAACTCATTCATTTATTTTAAAAATATTGAATGCCTACTATTATAGTCACCTATGTACCCTTACAGCAAATTCTCCTTTCCGTTTAAGTTGATTTGAGAAGGGTTCTGTTATTTGCAACCCACAAAAAAGCCTTAATTAAGACACAGACGACACGTGGAGCATTTTAAGAAGGGGCCCTGACAATCAGGAAAACCCTCAAATAAGTCCTAATGCAACCAGTATATTGAACAAGCAAGATACCTGGATTACAGTGATCAAAACAGCATCATTCGCTCTCTCCCACCATCTCTTTAAATTTCACTTAGAAGGTATCACCCCCTTCCTCAGATGAAAATGCCACCAGTTTTTTTGCCCACTCATAGGACAGAGACAATCCTAAATCATCGTAAATCCCAAACACAATCTCAACTCCAAAGTAAGAATCCCCAGTCAGCATTTGGGATATACTTATAATAAATAATATTTGGGATATACTTATACTAAAAAAGTATTCATTGTTTCTCTGAAATTCAAACTTCACTGAGCATCCTGTGTTTTATCTGACAGCCCAACCACAGGGCTGCTTGAATATCCTCACAACATGGCAGCCAGCTTCCCCCAGAGCAAGCCGTCCAAGACAGACAGCAAGAAGGAAACCACAACGACTTTTATGACCTAGTCTTGGAGGTCTCACCCTTTTACTTCCACCAAATTCCATATTCATGAGAAGCAAGTCACTAAGTCCAGCCTAGACTCTAGCAGAAGGGAATTAAGCATCATCTCTTGAAGGCAGAAGTATTGAAGAATTTGTGAACAAGTCTGAAACCACAATAGCCCCACATTTTTCTTCTTACCCAAGCAGCCCACCTTCTGGTCCTTGAGACGCATTCACACACCCTGTGCCCTATACACCTGGGGTGTGGGGGCCAATCCACACGCAGCAGTGCTCGCCAGGCTCTGCCAAAAGCAGCCAGATTACAGGGAGGAGTCCACACTCTACCTTGAGTCAATACTGATCCTCTGTGTCTCCCATGGGAAGCACTCTTCAAAGTTCTCCTGGTGGTCTCAAGCCTGGGGTTAGAAGGAGCACCCCCTCACCACTCCCCAAAAAGGGAATTTAGGGGTCCAGAGCACAGCAACAGCTCTCTCCAAAGAAATCCCTTCACCGAGTCTTGTTCTTTTCTCTCTCTCCTCACTTACTACTTTTTAAGGACATCCAAAGGTCAAGAAGCAGGTTCCCAGAGATTTCCCTTGAAGACAATGCAGAATTGTCTCCCACTCACTTCGCCCAGAAAAGTCTCAGTCTCACATCTTTCGTATTGGTATATTAAAGGACTTCATTCAGGGCAAAGAAAGCATCACAAACCAGGAAAAGGGGTGGTGTGTTCACAAATCACGTGAGCAAGGTAGGCTCTTGGATTTGAGAAAATCTTAAATTAGATACTCACTATGCATCATATGCAAAAAAAATTCATTCCAGATATGTTGCCAACAAAAAAAGAAACAATTTAAAAGCTAGAAAACTTTTAAGTGAATATTTAACTGATTTTGAAATAGCAGAATCTTCTACACCTAAAGGCAAAGGGGGGGGAGGAAGCATTGAGAAAAAAATAATAGTTTTAACAGTTGTTTTTAACTAAACACTTAACAGACATTGAGAATTTACAGCTAAATTGGATCTCAGAAAATTCTCTCCTAGGGTCAGAGGTGATAAAGACCCCAAGAAATCAACCCACATGTTATATGACAGATCAAGAGATGTCTTCCTGTAATATTCCATGAGTCGTGTTCTAAACTCTGCAGTGAGACTGCTGCTTTCCACCATATAAATATCATGTTGCTAATGAACACAGCCGGAGAGCAGGCTATACTTTTCGTTCATTCACTTCACAAAAGCTACCTTGAGCCCAGACTCTGCCCAGCACCGTCCCAGGCTCATGGACCCAATGGTGAACCAGATCACAGACCCTCCCTCCCTCATGTCTTGTACCTTCTTTGGAGGCATAGGTACAGAAGTTTACAAACTTTTTTTCATATTGTGAGAAATTGCATAATATGTGAGCTCATATTTTTACAACCCAGAATTGCTTTCATTGAAGTATATTTTCACCATTTGGCAGGAGAACCCATTGAAAGCTGTGGTTTTCAACCTTGGCTGCACTTGGGACTACGTTGGAAACTTTTAAAAATACTGATGCCTGGGTCCCAGAGACTCTGACATAATTTGTCTGGGGTACCGCTTAGGCATCAGGATTTTTTTTTATCTCAGGCGATTCTAACATGCAGCCAGACTGAGATCCACTGACAGGGGCATATAAAAGATATGACCACTAGATGTCGCTATCCCCAAAGGTTTGACAAGAAAACAGCTCACGTACATAATAGACTTTCTTTTGCCCGGTTTTGGACCCAAGGAAAAGCCCAACAAAAAATATTCCTCAATTTCTCTTTGGCCTGAATGCAGCAACCACACAAAACCCAAGTGTATTAGTTTCCTAAGGCTGTCATAACAAAATACTACAGACTGGGTGGCTGAAAAAACAGAAATGTATTTTCTCACAATTCTGGAAGCTAGAAGTCCAAGATCCAGGTATCAGCAGGGTTGCTTTCTTCTGAGGTCTCTCTCCTTGGCTGGCAGATGGCCACCTTCTTGATGTTTCCTCGCATGGTCATCCTGCTGTCTGTGTTGTCTGTGTCCTAATCTCCTCTGCTTATAAGGACACCAGTAACGTTCAGTTAGGGCCCACCCATATGGCCTCATTTTCCTTTCATGAACACTGTAAGGGCCCCATCTCCAAATACAGTCGCATTCTGAGGTCCTGGGGGTCAGGGCTTCCACATATGGATTTTGAGGGGACACAATCCAACCAATAACACCAAGAAATCAAAACCAAAACCAATCCAGTTGATTAACTGCAAAAGAACAGTTTCCTAGCCATCCACAGTTCCCAGGTCCCTCACAGTAACTATGGAGAGAGAGTTGCATTCTTTCCAAAAGCCACACCTGTTATTCAATTTTAATTCAAAGTTTTCTAAATAGCCCCCACACACTTAGAATTAAAGTATTCAGTTGTTTAACCCTATTTCCTGAACCAGGACACTTGAGCTTAAAAAACAAAAAAAAGCAACAGCCTGAGAGAAAGGGAACAGAGTTATGGCGTGATTGTACTGGCGTTAGTTATGTTCTTATTATTATTTATACAACATAAGCGATGTATGTCCGTTGAAGAAAAATTAGAAGGTAAAATACAAAAAATCAAAGTCATGCAAACTCCACCACAAAAGCAACACTTAGAATACATCCATCAAGACTTTTCCTCACTGTGTATACATATGTGTCCTTGAAAAAGGAACCATATGGTTTTGTCACCTGCTTTTCTTCACATAAAATATCCTGAGCACTTTTCCATGCCAATATTAATGCCGGGAAGACTTCAGAGAAGGGACCTATCATAATTTTATGTAGTTATGTATTTTTTTAATATTTTTTGCTGAGGAAGATTAGCCCTGAGCTAACATCTGTGCCAATCTTGCTGTATTTTATATGTGGGTCGCCGCCACAGCATGGCTGGTGAGTGGTATAAGTACGTGGCCGGGATCCAAACCCACGAACCTGGGCCACTGAAGCAGAGTGTGTGAACTTAGCCACTAGGCCACAGGGCCAGCCCCTATGTATTTATTGAGATAAAAGTTATAAGTGTTCACAAGGGAAATTTCAAACCATGGTGGAGGATATAAATGAAAAGGAAAACTCCCTTTCTCCTCTCCATCCCCATCCCCAACCCCCAAACTCATCATTCAAAGACAAATGTTAAATTAGGACTGTCCTGGAACTCCGTGCAGTTTGATACTCACATCCCATGAACACGACTCTGTGTTAGAGCTGTGCGCTGAAGAGTGATGTCAGGGGGGCCAGGAGTTCTTGTCTACCACAGAAAGTAAAAAGAAAAATTGCCTACAGCTGCCTGTCAGGGTATCTGAATCCCACCACCAAAGTCACCCTTCCAGAGCCTCCTGGAGACTCTTTCTTTTACCGTTGTTATGACGGTTGCCTCCTAAGCATGATTCACTTGAGTTAACATGCTCACACACGCTTTTCTGTCTGGTGAAATCCTTCCTGTCTACTGAACTCCACCCAACAGGAGGTTCTAGAACTGCACCCTCCAATACCATAGCCACTAGATGCATGTGGCTGTTTAAATTTACATTGTTAAAATGAAAAGTTTAGCAAAGCCATGAAGTCTGGTGCCCCCTTTCCTGCACCTCCTCACTGTTACTGAGCAACAACCGACCCCGTGCACAGAGGATGGGTCCCAGCTGCCAGGGGCCTGGCCAGAGAGGAGCTGTGGAAGCTGTGGGTCTTTCCACAGTGCCTACAGTCAACTCAGCCCTCGGGACTCTGTCTTTAAAACCAATCTGCCACAGCTTGATTTGCATTGAAGAGGAACCCTTGAAGACCTCACCAGGAGTCCAGAGCTGTGAGCAGAACCAAGTGAGGTTAACAAGAAAGGACCCCTAGGAGCAAGTGCTCCCTCCCTACAAATCCCAACCCCACTCTCCACAACCTGACCCTCACACAGCTTTAAGGGACCTGAACCAAGACCCCAACAAGCTCAGCACCTTATTCCCCTCATCCCAAATCCTCACTGGAGTCACACGTTCAGACCAGAACCGAACACGCCTCCTGGTCGTGGAAGCAGAGAAAGCCTTCCCTGGATGCCAAAATCCATTGGCTTTATCAGGAAAGTCACACTGAGCCCTTCGGTGAGGGATTTACTGGGAAGAGGAGGCATTACACACCAAAAACAAACTAAAATAGCTCCAGGACCCCAAGCAAAAGAGAAATTTGCCTGAGCTTCTCCTGGCAGGAATGTGCCTAAATCGCTGCCCGAACAATCCCATGACAGTGATCCCCCCACTGATTCAGAAGCACCAACAGCCAGCAAGCTCGCCTGAACTTCAAGCCGCCACATGCTGGAATGAGCACGTGGAGAAACCAAACACCTTTCACAAAACCTGAAACAAGCCAACACGTCCTCCCAGCAGCTCCTACGCACGCACATGCACATGCTCGGCTGAGTGTTTTCATGGCAAATGATACACACCCTGGGAAAAATCCTGCTGAGAAATTTCCTTGCGAGTTTCCGCACAAGCCAAGCAGGTTTCATAGAAGCCACAGATCACAGAAGCAAGTTGTTACCATTTTCTGCTTTTCTTCCTCACTTTCCCTCTTTCCTGCCCTGCCTACGGCCTTCCCAGCTTCTAGCCAAGTGAACTGCACCAGAGTCGGCAGCCTGGATGCCTTTAAAACTCAGGATTCACTATCGGCGTAATCCCATGGCCATCTGGACGGAGGAGGGAAGACACTAAAGTTTCATTGGGCTGAATAGCATCACGGGGCCCTGGGGAAGTGTGCTCACCCAGGGTATGGGGAAGGAAGGAACAATTAAACCGGATCTGAGAGCAGGCTCCTGCTGCCCTGCTCATCAAGGTGGTGGCTGGTGGGGCTGGTCCCTGGAGACTGAGAGAAGCCCGTGGGAGAAAGTCCGGCAGTGTTCAGGATGGCTTGTGTCGGTGAAGGGCACTGTCGACCAAACGTGGCTATTGTGGGAAACAGCATCCTGCGTGTCCCTGACCCCTTTCCATACAGAAAACTCACCCTCAGCATCAGCTTCTTTAACTATTTCTGATCTTAGAGGGCCCTCTAGTATAAAGCGAATAGCCAAGAAAGGGGACAACTTCAGGTTTATCAGCTGCCATCATCCAGCTGTAATGAGAAAATAGGAAACAGGATGGAGGTCTGAGAACTGGCAGGAACTCAAAGGAAAGCCCAAGAAAAAGAAGAGGAAACTGGAGCAGCCAGAGGTGTTATGTTGCTGGGACTGACCCTGGACACAATGACCAAAAGCTGTCAAGTTCAGGTTCAAGGCCCCAGTAGCCCAGTCCACACACTAGTTCCCGAGGCTTCAAGCCAGCGTACTGGCTGGGGTCACGCTGGGAACATCAGCCGTCTGTTGGGCCACCAGGGGAAACAAGACCCAAAAGGGACGGTCAGAGGCCATCGGTGAATGTGACTCACAAATGCGCTTGGTTTGTCTGATACAGCTTTGGCCCCTGCAGGGTTTTTTAAATGTGAAATACTAGCCAACATTTAAAGTTCAAGAGATTTCACCTTGAAAAAAAAAATCCAGGTCATCGCTTCTCTTGAGAAATCAGCTCTCTGGCTCTGTTGGGTTCAGTTTCTGGCCAGAGCTGCGTCGCGGCTGCCCCTTGTGCAGCTGGGCATGCGCCGCCCACACTCCCCTCTCCTGCCGTCTCCTCTACCCGGAGCCGCCGTCACAGACCATTCATCCCGGCTGTGACTGTGACTTGAACACTCCAGCCAGCTTCACGTGTGTACTGTAAGCAATCGGCTGTGGCCCCGTCCTGATGTATATGGGGAGAGGCTGCACCCTGGGGGCACAACGAGGCCAAGGCAGTCCCAGTGCCCCCCTGACCAAAGGGCATAGGCTCTGGGGGTCTCAGGGGAACTTGTAGGAGAGGGTTTCGCCTAAGGAGCCTAGGTTACTGCCACCCAGGAAGAGGAGGTTGTGGGACTGGTCTGTCAATAGCAACATTAGCCTCGGTTGAGATTGGCAGGCTGCATCCTCAGGTCGGGAAGAGCCACATGCAGGTGTCAAGGCCATGCCTAAGGAAGAGAGTCGTTGGTGGCCAATCCTGCTGACGAGACAGCCCGGCAAACCTCAGGCACAAACCTCGGCTAACCGGGCGGCATAAGAAGTGGCATCCCCAGGGAGTCGGGGCTGCTCCAGGTGTTGACCACCAGGTTTGGTGCTGTGTCTGCACCTTGTGCGTGTCGGCAACATTAATGTCTCATTGGAAGCATTCCCTTAGGTGCCGTCAAAGCTTAGAGCAGGATGGGCCTTCAGCAAACAGCTGGCGGGTGTCTCTTCTGTCACTGAGAGAACTAACGCCCAAGAGGTAGAGAAACGCACTGGAGGTCAGAGCTCATCACCAGAAGCTGCACTTGGCAGTGCTGACTTCTGACTCTGAGCCATTCCCTCTACCCCTGCTCTGATCACCTGGAAAGGAAATGGAGCAACGTAGATTTTCAGTTTTTACTCAACTGAGCCCAGATTTCTTTTAAGCGTAGCTGCTTTTTCTGAAACTCGAGCTGTCCAAAACCCTCCCACACAAGCTTACTGGAAATGTTGGGACCAAGCCATGGCTTTGATCAAAGTTAGGAGTTGGGTGCCCAGTAGCCAAAGGGGGCAGGGTATCCTTCCAGGGGAAATCTGGAGCCCCAGTGCCAGCAGGAAAGTCAGAGACAAGTTCTTGAGAGAAAGCCAAGAATTTCACCAGAGAGGCTGTTCTAATTCCAGGGATACAGAGGCAAAATGAGGAAAAGGATGGGGAGCCTCAAAGTTAAAGGCCAGGTTGAAATGGGATCAGGTAGAGTGGGGCTCAGGGCTCCAGGGGCACCATTCACATTGTAGTCTAAGGACTAGAGCCACCTGGAATTGTGCAGTGCACAGGCTGCACAACTACACGTGGAGGCGTGACCAGGAGCAAGCAGGTGGTGTGCATCAAATAAATGTTGCTCTGAACAGCGTGGGAGTGCTTGTGGTTCACCCATGCTGGTCAGTGTCTAAGAAAGTACAGGACGCTACAAGTTGCCTTAAAGATGAAGTCAGGGCAGACACAAGATCTATACTCCTTGCTAATTTGTAGGCTGACACTAATCCATGGATGTAAATGTACATTTATTTGAGGTTTTTATATTCACAAGTATGAGTTTAATATCTTAAATGCAAAACAAATCCAAGAAAGAATGTGTAGGGAAATATCTTTAAGGTATTAAGACATTTTCTTAAGTCCTAGGAGTCCCTCCTTCCTAGCCAAGCCCAACTCAGTCCTCTAGAATTAGTGTCATTCACTGTGCCCTGGGGAAGGAAGAACCACCCCCCCACCAGGTTGGAGAAGTCATTTTTGGAGTTTCAGCATAGAATTTATGGGGTCTATAAAGAGACAATAGTCTTGAAAGCCAGGTTTTGTTCAGAAAGAAAAAGGTTTTCTAAATTCCCAAGTTCCCCTTTTGCTATCAACAGCAAAACTTGAGATCTTAGCCCAGAATTTTACTATAAACCATATGTGAAGAGGACCCAAGTTTGGATGTCAGGGTATAGTGGTTGTCAAAGCAAAATAACCAACAACCATTCTCGAGATAAGCTGAGGTTTCCTTAAACCAGAGTGAGGATTATAAACCCGGGAAGGCTTTAGAAAGCGTTCTGGAGAAGCATGGTTTTCAGTGCAGTCTTATACCTTTCAGAACAAAGAACATACATTAAACACACCCAGGATACATATTCATCAAAGTTTCAAAGAGGTATTCAGTTGCAAATTAGCAGGTCAACACGACCCTGATGTTGGGAAAGGGACTAATAGGCGTTATCCACAGGGCGTATGAGGTCAAGTATGCGTTCTCATCTCAAGAGAGTGCATTCTTAACTCAATGGTTAAAGCCGATGAACAATGTATGGCTGTAAGTCAGGCTTCTTTACTTTAAGCTGAATCAGTTTTTAACCAGAATAGTTGCCCCATATACCCCAATATGTGAAAATCTCTTGTCATTGTTTTGTGGGAAAAAAGATAAAAGTGTAAGTTGCAGGCAGAAAACCATGAGGGCAAGATGAGGGTCTGGGTCTCTAAGGAGAAAAGCAACCCTCACCATCCCGGGCTGGAAAGGAACTCTAGGTAATTTGGGAGTGAGCCCCACGTGTCCAGGTTGGCGTCCCAGGTGGGAGAGATCTGCACTCAAGATGGTGTCCAGCAGGTAAAGGAGCAGAAGGGAGGCTGTGGCAGAGGAGCCAGTTGTCCCGAGTCCACGTTGGTGAGCAGGAGCCACCGATTCCTGAGTGTCATGGCAAGGACCACCGAAACGCTGAGAGGATCAGTAGACGCAGAATCTGAGAACCTCATGGTGGAAACAAGAGAAGATCATGATCGGCAGGAGCAAACAGCCCGATGCCAGGGCTGGCCAGACAAGACCCCGCCCTCAGCAGGGCCACCCAGGGACCAGACCAGCCATGCGGCCGCTGGCCACAGCAAAGCCCTGGACGACCCCAAGAAGACCAGAGGCCCCCTGATGATGGAGAGGAGATAAAATCGTTATAGAAAATAGTACATATTTGGCTTACTAGAACCATAATATGTAAATTATAAGCCTGCTACAGTTTTAGAATGGAAATGTATGAAAAAATATAATTGCTACAGAACACCCTTCCCAGTGGCTTCTTGAAAATGGCCCAGCTGTAATACCACCTTAGGTGTGAGTGAAGTGCCAACTGGAACTACCTGTCCCGTCTAGTTGCTCAGTCTTTGAAGGGTGGTCACATCATCCATGCCCGGGTCACTGCTTCAGAGAGAGCTGGGCAGCTCCCAAGGACAGCGTCAGAGGAGGGATCCACATTCACTCCTGCCTGCTCCTTCACGAAGGCTTTGCCTTGTTCTGCTTGGGCTGCTGTAACAAAGACCATAGACTGGAGGCTTAAACAACACACATCTGTTTCTTACAGTTCTGGAGGCTGAAAGTCCAAGACCAGGGTGCCAGCATGATTGGGTTCTGGTGAGAGTCCTCTTCCCAGCTTGAAGACGGCTGCCTTCTTGCTGTGTCCTCACGTGACAAAGAGAGACCATCTCTCTTGTGTCTCTTCTTATAAGGGCACTGTGATGGTTAACTTTATGTCAACTGGACTGGGCTAAGGGATGCCCAGATAGTGGTAAAACAGTATTTCTGGGTGTGCCTGCAAGAGTGTTTCTGGAAGAGATTAGCATGTGATTCAGTAGACTGACAGAAGAGATCCACCCTCACCAACGGCATCACCCTTGGGGGCCCGAATGGAACAAAAAGGTGAAGAAAGGGTGAGTTCCTTCTCTCTCTTCTTGAGCTGCGATGTCCATCTTCTCCTGCCCTCAGAAATTGGAGCTCCTGGTTTTGGGCCTTCAGCCTCCAGGACTTACACCAGCAGACCCCTTGTTCTCAGGCCTTTGGACTCAGACTGAATTATACCATTGGCTTCCCTAGTTCTCCAGCTTGAAGATGGCAAATTGTGGGACTTCTTGGCCTTCATAACCACATGAGCCAATTCCTCTAAGAAATCTTCTCTCATGTATATCTGTATATATCCTATTGGTTCTGTTTCTCTGGAGAACCCTGACTAATACAAGCACTAATCCCATTCATGAGGGCTTCACCCTCATGACCTAATTACCTCCCAAAGGCCTCACCTCCAAATACTATCACATTGGGGATTAGGGTAACAACACATGCATTTTAGGGGGACACAAACATTCCATCTATAATAGACTTTGAGTAAAAGTCACAGCACAGCCACCAGGCAATGCCCAGAGCCCCATGGAGGAACCCAATCTGGTCTCTCGGAGGCATTGGTAGCCACCTTGGCCCAGTCGTGCCAGTGGGAAAAGAGTGGGGACCACAGACAGTCACCATGGTAGCCCAGATAACCCCTTTTATTTTCATGATGCAAAAATACAAACCACTCTCTAGGCCAGAAACAGGTGGTGGTCTTTCTGGGGTGAAGAATGCCCTATGAATTTTCTTAGCTAACTTGGGTAAAAGCCCCTGGGCTGCCCCTTGGCAAGGATTTTGAGGATTACCTAGCGGGATCGATGAACGCTTGTTGATGATGCTTTCAACGTTCTTTGAGTTTTTCAGAGGAAACTGCCATTTCAAGATAAAGTATCTTGTTTTCATTCTCTTGGGATTAATGTGTATGGACCAGAGATTGACAAATTCTTACATGTTTTCCTCTAATTTCAAAACTGTTCATTATTTGGGGGAAAATATATGTATCTTCTCTTAAATTGCTCAGGTTTATTTGTCCTGGAAAGGTTGTATTTTCACCCTGGCTAGGCTGGCTGTGGCCCAGCACAGCAGCCCGCGGGACCTCAGGCTCCTGCTCCCTGAGAAGGGACGGCCTAAGCAGGCAGGAAAATCTGAGAGGGCAGCTGCCTCTGAGCCGAGGTCCTTTTGAAGATGGTCTTCAAAGTCCCAAATCCACAATGGGGAGGAAGGGAGGGAGGAGAGAGCACTGAAAAGGAGAGTATCACATTCAAGGATTTTCCTCAGTGGCTTTAACTCTACTTCTCCACCAAAGTGGTACAAATGTACCGGTTTCCTTCTCAGCTGAGTGTGGCAAGTACGATGAACCACAGCTGCCCACCCCCACCCCTGCCCAGCCCAGACCCCAGGTAGGGAAACTATAAAATTTATTGTCTACTTTTAAGAGAGAAAGAGGGCACTCAATAATTACACTAAGATAGGGGTCAACAAACTATGGCCCATGGGCCAAATGCGGCCCACCACCTGTTTTATACAGCCTGTGGACACAGCCACCCTCATTCGTTTCCATACTGTCTGTGGCTGCTTTCACACTATGACAGCAGAGTTGAGCAGCTGGGACAGAGGCCACATATGGACTCTTGGCCCCCAAAGCTTACTCTCTTGTTACCGAACCAGGTTCATTTTGCCTACTGCACTATTATGCCAATCACCGAGAAGATGCGTTTGCAAAGAGAAAGGGTTTAATCACAAGGCAGCCAAGCGAGGAGGCAGAACAACCAATCTCAAATCTGCCTCTCTGAAAAATGAGGATTAGAGATATTTATGGGACAAAGGGGCAGGGTGGTCTGAAGTGGGAATATATGATGGAGGTAAGGAGAAGTGAGGTAATTGATGATCTGCCAAGTGTAGTCAAGCTTCATGCTCTTCATAGGATGCATGTTCACAAAATGGGGGTGTTACCATGATCTGAGGGTGGAGTTTTCAGCTCCTTGACCTCAAAGGGTCACCTATCAGTCATCCGCACATACCTAGGTAAAGAGTCGGTGGTCTTAACCAGCCTGAACTGGACAAGGAGTCCACTCTCAGTTCCTGAGAAACTCAAGCACCTGTTACCTTGGTGATCCAGGCATCAGAGATGTTGTCTATAGGGTGGGTTTTAGTAATGCATTATCTAACTACTTTTGCAAATGGACAACTAACTGAGCAAAGCAAGTTGGCTCCCAGTTTCACTCTGACTCCTTATAGAAAAGTTTGGCAACCCCTGTGCTGCTGATTCAGGGACCATATTTTGAGAACCACTGGTATAAAGGATTCATATCAACCTACAGGAGGATTTCTGGGTTCCTAGGAAAGCCCTTTTCCAGATGAGCTCACAGCACAACTGAAGTCAGCCCCAGGTGACTCCAACAGAATCCGCCTTTCTCATAAACTCTAAAACCACTCCCAACCTCTGGTTTGGGGTGAGTGGCATAATACCTCCTTGAGGCCCAGGAAGTGGGACAATGGCTCAGAGTAGCAGGACAGAGAAGAAAAATCCTTCTCCATCAGCAGAATTTAAAGTTCTGTGACTCACATATAGACCATAAAGCCAAGACTCCCTCTTTTCTCCTTCCCCCCAAAAACTAAAGCCATGGGATGGCCCTCTCCCTTTTCCCACCAGCCTCAGGCAGTATGTTGTCCTTTTGTGACCCCAGTGCTGAACGTGGTGCTCATTTTAAACCTGATTCCATCTGTATGCACATCACAGAGGAAACGAGCTTTGCCCTGCAGCCATTCCTTGTAGAGCTGGCATGGGTCTCTCTCTAAACTTCCTACTTGAGGTAAGTTCAGGAAGATGATGAATGAGAAAGAACTCACTGGTTTTACTGTTCACTAGTCTATAGACCAAGTGAGGAGGTCAAGAAGACGATGATGATGGTGATGATGACGATTATAATTTGTATCAAACATTTAAAATGTGCCGGACACAGTTCACATTTCATCCTCACAGTTCAGTGAAGTTGGTACTGCTGTGGTCACCAGACAGAGGAACTGAAGCTAAGACAGGTCGTGTGCCTTGCCCAAGGATACCTATCATGGGTTGAATTGTGTCCCACACAAATTCATATGTGGAAGTCCTAACCCCCAGTGGCTCAGAATGTGCTCTTATTTGGAGACAGGATCTTTACAGAGGTAATCAAGCTAAAATGAGGATGGGCCCTAATCCAATATGACTGGTGTCCTTATAAAAATGGGAAATTTGGAGACAGTCACACATAGAGGCTATGTGAAGAGACCTAGGGAAAAGATGGTCATCTACAAGCAAAGGAGAGAGGCCTGGAACAGATCCTTCCTCACAATCCTCAGAGGGAACCAACTCTACCAACACCTTTACTTCAGACTTCTAGCCCCAGAGCTGTGAGATAATACACGTCTGTGTTTAAGCCATCTAGTCTGTGGGCCTTTGTTATGGCAGCCCTGGCAAACTAATACAATACCCAGTTGGTATTCAAACCCAGATGTGACTGACTCCCACCCATGGACCCCACAGCTGATGAGCATGCCACCTGGCCGAGAGGATTCAGCAGCTGCTCCATTTAAGCCCTGCTAAGACCTGGCTGGGATTTGCAGCCAGTTCTGGCACCAAAACTAAAGCCACCAAAGATGAGAACACTGAGGCCTGTTGCTTCCTCCATGTTCCTCCCCCATCCTACCCACCCCACCTCACATCTTCCCCTTTCTTCATGGTGCATCCACCAGCTGGTTCCTTGGGCCACTGACAGCTACCCTATTTACCCCATTCTCTTCCCCTATCTGGAACACTCTGGAACCCTTGTTCCCATGTAGACAACCTCCTCAGCTTCTCAGCCTTTCTGCTGAATGCGCTGTCCACCTCCTGCTTCCCTGAGGGGGAGGCTGCTCATTCTCCCACACTCCCCAGACCCAAGGCAGGAAGACAGAGCTGTTATGCTTCCTGTTCACAGTTGCTGCTTCAAAGACAGTAGTCTTTCACCCTTGGCCAAACTTCTCCTTCTCTGACACGCCCAACATCTACCACAGCTGTTCCTCTTTCCAGGCCACACCTTTCTCCATTGAGAACTTTGGCACCTGCCATCATCTTAAGAGATTTCAACATCCATGTGAAGAATCCATCCAACACCCCAGGCTCAAAGTTCCTCGACCCCCCAGGACTTTCACCTCCACTCCATCCACCCACACTCACGGCCTCACCCAGACCTGTGCCACCCCCTGAAACGCTCCACTTCTGACATTGTAAACCATGGCCTCCTGCCCTTCGACCTCTCTCACTTCCTCCCTTCCACCAGCCCTGTTCTCTGCCCCTCCCTCCACTCTCAGCAGAAGATGTGCATTACTGTCTGGCCAAGACTATTCTTTCCTTGCCTCTGGATGCCATTCCTGCCCCTGGGAATGATGGCGGCTCCCAGTTCTCTCTCATCAGTACTCCATCTCTCTTCCCTTTTTTCTCTATATGGTCCTTTCCCATCAGTATTTAAACTCAGCCCAATCTCTCTCATCTCTAAAGAGAGAGAAATCCATATGTGTGAAATTTTTTTCTGGAAGATATATGAGAAATTGATCACAACTGCTACTTTTAGAGAGAGGGACCAGGGGTCTGAGATGAAAAGTACAGAATTTTACTTTTCATTTTATACGTCTGCTATAGTGTTTGATTTTTTTATACACTTACATGTAATGTTTTCATTAAAAATTGCAAATAAATCAAAAGATAATGATTTAACCATTGCCTCTTCTCCCTTAGAAAAAGCCCTCCATTGGCCCCATCCTTCCGTCTTATCTTTCAGAGTCAACCTCCTTCGCAGTTATCTTTGCTCTCTGCCTCCACATCCTGGCCTCTGAGAGCCAGCGCCTCCCCCATCACCAGCTGAAATTGCTGGCAGAGGTTATTGTCATCGTTGTTGCTAAATCCGGGCTGTGTCCTGATCCTCCTTGATCACCCTGCTTGGACGGTTCTTCCGTAGCTTGTGTGGCGTGGTGGTTCTCTCCTTTCGTGGTCTAGATGATGTCGATGTCTCCCATGGCATCAACCCTCGTCCTTCCCCTCAAACAACACAAGATTTCACCCACTTTCGTGGCTTGAGCTATAATATGCTAAGGACTCTCACATATTGGCCTCCAGGCTCGACCTCTCCTTATCTAACTGCTACTGGTCATTTCCCCGGTCACACCTCAAATTCAACAGGTCAGGTCATCTTTCTCTGCATGCCCCAAACCTACCCAGTTGGTGGCACCACCATCCCCTATACCAAGTCACCCTTGACTCTTCCCCCACCTTCTTATTCACAGACCCAATTAATATCCACATCCCACTGAGTTTACCAACTAAATACTTCTCCTACCTGCCCTCTCCCTCTGCCACATTTCTACTGTTACTGCCTTAGTTCATGCCTGGACCGCCTCTCTCCGGGATTAATGCAATAGCTGGCTGCCCTCTCTGACTCCAGCCCTGTCAGCCTCAAACCTGTCCTCCCCACCAGCTGCCAGAGTGGTTTATCTGAAAATACAAAATCTGGTTTAAGATTCTCAGTGCCTACCTACAATCGAGACCTCCCCGATAAAGTCTGAGCTCCTTGTCATGGTTTATAAGCCCTCCATGACCTGGCGCTATCTGTGCGCCAGCCTCATTTCCTACCACTCTCCACCACAAATGTTAAGCTCCAGGTTCACTGAGAAACTTGAAGTGAGAGCATCTGCAGTCTTTTCCACCTCCATGTTCAGGCTCCCCTGTAACATCTGCAGGGCCCTGGGCCAAGAGTACCAATGAAGGCCCATGCTCCATGTGTCTAAATATTGAAATTTCTAAATCAAGCTAACAAACTGTCCAATAAATATTTTCTCCTTTTTAAATATAATTTGCATACCATAAAATCCACCATTTTAAAGTATAAGTTCAGTGGTTTTTATCATGTTCTCAGAGTTGTGCAACCATATCCACTATCTACTTCTAGAACATTTTCATCACCACAAAAAGAAACTTGTACCTATTTCCTTCTCCTTTCAGCCCATTACGACCACTAATCTCTTTGCCTCTATGGATTTTCCCATTCTGGACACTTCATATGAATGGAATCATATGTGACCTTTTGCAACCAGCTTGTTATACTTAGCATGTTTTCAAGGTTAATCCACATTGTAGCATGTGTCAGTGCTTCATTACTTTCACAGCTGCATAATATTCCACTTTATGGATATACTACATTTTAGTTATCCATTCACCAGGTGATAGATATTTCCAGTGTTTCTATCTTTTGGTTATTATAAAAAAATGCTGCCATGAACACTCATGTACAAGTTTTTGCATGAATATATGTTTTCAGTTTTCTCAGGTATATTCCTGGGAGTGGAACTGCTGGGTCATGTTAACTCCATGTTTGACTTTCCACGGCAGCTGCACCCTTTTACATTCCACCAGCAGTGTACGAGGGTACCCATTTCTCCACATCCTCACCAGCACTTGTCATTTTCCATCTTTTTTTTATTATAGCCAACCTAATCAGTTAAAATATTTTTTTCCTCCTACCTTGGCAGATACCTTTATAACAACAAGGAAGACCAGGTTTGCATTTAGAATCATCAGACTTCTTGGGGTTTAGCACTGGAATGTGGCATGTGGGGAAAGCCAGCCCTTGGCCCCCAGCCCATGGCCTGCCCCCTCACTGTCCACCCCTGGATTTGCCTGCACCACAAAGGCCTCTCCTGCATGTGTGTGAACAGTCCAGCACTAGCATCCAAGCTCCATCCATACACCCCAAACCTCTCAGGGCTGGAGGTTTGTGCTTCAGTGCCACAGTCTGACTTTGAGAGGAGAAACCTGGGCCCTGGAAGCAGGCTCAGGGCCATTTGAGAAGGGAATTCTAGGCTCACAGAATCCAGAGCACAGTCTGGGAAGTGCAGGCTTTACATGCACATGTCCCCTTGTCCCACGGTCTTCTCACCCCCTTGTGAGAGGGGAGAGGCTGAAGGAAGGCCAGACCAGTCCTCTGAGATACAGTGGACAGTTCAAGGGCCCCTCTTGCCGACGTCTAATGATGGCACTGTCATGCTCACATTGTCACTGCTTTCCAGAAGGCTTATCTCCCTAGAAGACCCCCAATCATTCTTGAAGACACAGCCCAGCAGTTACATCATGCGGGAAGCCTTCCCTGATGCCCCTCACAGTGTGCCAGGCAGGGCACTGGGCCCTGGGGACCTGAAGGGGAACAGGACACAGTTAGTTGCTGCCAATGGCAGGGAGTCCAATGGTGGTGAGAGCCAAGTATATACTGGCCAAGTACAGAGTGGTCAGTGTAATAATCAGGGTGTGGCCAGGGTGCTGGGGGCACGTAGGAGAATCACCTCACCCTGCCTTGGGGGACTTCAAGGAGGGCCTCCTGGAGTGAATGACCCCTAAGCTGACACCAGGAAGGCAGGCCAGATGTAGCCAAGCAAAGAGGAGTGCCACTAGCAGGGGCATCTCCGGGGCTCACCCAGGCAGACATGCTCAAGTTGTTGCCTCCCTGCCATCAAAATTAAGGAGCATGTGGTGCAACTGTAGAGGCTGAACATGCAAAATGCTTACTGTATTTCATGCATGACAGGTTATATTAGATGTGCTAATCATTGCCCATTCTGTTCCCACCCCTTTCTGAGGGAGTTGCCCCTAACCTTGGCCCCTGTCCCCCACACTCCTATTTCTAGTTGGAAGAAGGGGAAGCCATGAAAGGCCAAAGTGTGGACCAGTGAGTGACCAGAGGCCAAGCGGAGAGGCCTCGAGGGCTAGTTGACAGTAGTCAGGAGAAAGAGCTACAGGAAGGGAACTAGAGACACAGAGTCCTGTGCCGACCCCCGGGCAGACTCAGGACCCCTTGAGGCCCCACTGCCACTGGGTGAGCCAGGAGCAGGAACTTTTGCCTTGGCCCCCTCTTTGGGTCATTCTGCTCCTCTTCCCACCATCAGAAGGGAAAGGAGGAAAAGAGATTCCAAACCAGTTTGTTCTTTGTAAATTGCCCTGGTGGAAATGTTTACTGTGGGCAAACCATTAAACCATCAGCTAAAATTTGGCATTTTAATTATCTGCACATTGCAGTTATTTGATTTATTCTCCACCTCCCAGTGGTTTCCAATCCTATTTCAATACACAGCCAAGTACAACTCCGTCTCAGACCATATTTTGCAGATCACGTTTCTTGGGGGCAGTTTCAATAAAATAGTATTGGCCAATATAGAGAGCAACTTTTCCTCCCACCTGTGTCGTCCCCGCTCTCCACAAGAGGGAGCCAGCAGGTCCTGTTTGGACAGGCTTCTCCCTGCTCCTCCTCACTATCCTCATCCAAGCTGAGCAAAGGCGAAAGGTTACAGCCCCGGGCAGGTAAACTACGCCAGCAGTTCCTGAACCTTCTGGTGCACAGCACTCTGTAAACACTAGGATTTTTTGGCAACTTATTTAAAGGGAATGAGAGATACACACCTTTCTTTTAAAAAACAAGATCTGGGGAAAGTGAAAAAAGCTTTCTATACATTGCAGTCCATAATACTATTGCATGTAGGTATGTTTATTGAACACTTTTAGTCAGAAGGGTATGATAAAACAATAAGACAATTCTACACAGTAATTATAAATTAATTGGTATTTTAATGAGACACACACCTTATTTTTTAAGTTATTTTTAAACTATTCGGGCATTAAGATGACTCTCATCTTGCGTTCAAGAGATGGTTCTTAGAGGCACACTGTTAAGCATTTTGAATATCGGCTTAGGAAGACTGGAAGCCCTAAACATTGTTAAATCAAGGAATTGTAGGGACCAGTAGGAAGATTCACTTGGTGGCAGTGTGCTAGATGATCTGGAATAGAGCCTCAGGGACAGACCAGGTGGACAGCCCTGGCCATGTTTGAGTGCTGGAGTGATAAGGGCCAGACATGGGTGACAAAGGTGGGGAAGAAGGGGAACATACTGAGATTACAAAGGAGTCATTGACAAGATCTGGTTCCCGACTGAAGAGGTGGAAATGGGAATGGACTGGAAGCAAGCTAGGAGACAGACTCAAAATTGGTTGTGGTTGAGGCAGGAGTCACAGGGGAAGGACAATTCACTCTGAATTCAGCATCTCAATTAATCCCTTTGGTTAAATCACAGCAGCATTTACATACATTTGAAAAATAGTAGAACATATATGTGTGAGATATTATATATTTAATCTACAGGCAAGGCTTGTTGCACAGGTCACAGACCCCTGGTGCGTTCCACACACACACACCCCCCCCCCCACCCCCGGGCTCCTCAGCATAGAATATGAAGAATGTGAATGTGTGATGGGAAAGCAGCATGGGATTCTGTAAATCCATCAGCAAAGGAATTGCCCTGGCATTCTTCTTTCAATGGAGCAGAAATGGGGACCTATCCCTAGAGGGATAGGGTGAGGTTGGGGCAGGCCCAGGCAGCCTTTGAATCCCACGCCTTGGATAGAGTTCCTATCTTCTGGCTTTTCCATTTCTCTCAAGCCCAAATTCCTTCCGTGAAGCAAACCTTCCCAGTCCCCTGAGCTCCTGTGGCTTAGCACGCAATCCAGGGAGGTTCGAGTGACGGGATTGCGAGCAACCCAGATGATTTCCTCCTTCTCCACAGCTCCCTTGCCAGGACACCCTCGTGTAAGAACTCCCCCCTGAGCAGGGCTTCCTGAGGCCGGATGTGGGGGCTTTTCTGCAGAAATCTGCACTCAGCACGAATAATCACGATTGAGCAAGAGGAAGGGCTCTGGACTCTCAGTCCCATCTAAGTCCATCGCAGCTACTAAAACAAGTCTGCCCTTTGGAGAGGAAGCTGCACGGATGAGAAACGAGGAGGCCTTCAGAACAGCACCGCAGGCCAACTGCACTCATCAGGACCAAACCACAGCACGGGCCCTGCAGGGGAAGAGTGCCTGGCCCGCCCCCACTCCCAAATGGATACAGGCATTGGTCGAGGACAAAGACACCATGAGGCACCATAGCTGATGCTGTGAGAGTCTGAGAGATGCAACACTCTCAGAGAGAGCTTTCCATCTAGGAGAGGAGAGACATAAGCCCCAGTGATCCTGCTCCTTCTCCTAACCAGTCTTTGTCATCTTTTAGCCTCCCACAAGCACTGTGTCTGGCACACAGATGATGCTCCCTAAATGTCTGGAGATCATTACACATAACATGCAAGAGGCAGCTCGTAGGAGGAAGAGAATGTGTGCATACAATTTCTGTGCTTTGGAGTCCATTTACAACAGGATTTCTCAAGAGAGACACTATGGACATTTGGGGCCAGACAATTCTTTACTACAGCTGTTCTATGTATTACAGGATCTTTAGCAGCATCCTTGGCCTCTACCCACTAGATGCCAGTAGTACCTCCCCACTCAGCTGTGACAGCCAAGAGTGTCTCCAGCCATTGTCAAATGTTCCCGGGGCAATGTCGCCCCTGTTGGGAATCACTGGGTTGTAGCCTTTATGTCATCCCACTACCTTATCCTTCTTCCAGGGCCCTGTGCTTCGGGATTTCTCTACCCTGTTTTTATGAAAAGTATGCTTCCTGAAATCTGTCACCTCAGAACCTTATTCTGGGTTTTCCAAAATGTTGACAAATTAATGTAACAAATGAATTCAAATTAAATTGTTAATGGAAATAGATGCCAGTGGTTCCCTCAACCACACTCACCTCCACAACCCTTCATTTGTCACTGAAACATCTTAATAGGGACCACTTAGAATCAATTGTATGACACTGAGCATCCTGTGACATAAATACCCAAGACGGCACAAGGGGGCCCCCACAATGATGCTTTACAAGAGCTGCTACAACAAGCGTCTGTGCACTTGAACTTCAGCTCGAAGCAACCAGCTTGATCCTGCTTGCCAGCAACAGAGTTCAACAGAATGGCCCATGCCACCTTGGAAAGATCACCTACTCCTCCCAAGACCCCAAAGCCATGACTTAAAATTGTGACAATGTTAAGCTACAATCAAATCTGACCCTAAAACCACTTTCCAAATTTCTGTGTGTCCCCTGCCCCACCTCCAGCTGCAGGGGCCATCCTAGGGATCTGATGCCGGTTATATGATCTCAAAGCCCAAATCTCTGATTTTCAAGCATTTTCACTGAGATTCACTGGATGACCCAGTGAGGATTACTTCACCATAACCCTATTCTTCTTCTAGAGGGATAGAGGGAATGAGTGGAGAGAAAAAGCAGTGATCCAGGTCATCTGCAGAAATGACACTCAGGAGGGCCATGGGCAGGCTCCCCATCGACCATTTTCTCCTCTCGCCTGAGCTGTGACATGAAGACATCCCTCAGACCCTGTCCCAGTTACTGGCAGTGAGTCAGCTCAGCCCAATGACTCTAATTCAATGCTTATTCACAAATTATAATTTTAGTACAATAGGGCACAACTTTAAACAAGAGTTATGAGAAACCCACCCACCCATGACATCCCAGCGGGCTGCTCATCTCCCAACTTTGGGTGGACATTCTGTTAGTCATAGAGAAGCATCTGGGCCCAGCTCGCTTGTCTCCCCACTTTTTGTATCTCTAGACATTTTACCAAACAGACACTGAGTCAGAATAAGTGGGTTTAGCAATTAAAATCTGTGTGGAGGCTGCCTTCAAAAGCACTTGGTGAATTTGGAAATAAATATTCCTCCATGGCAAATCAAACACTCCTTGTAAAAACCTGAATGTAATATGCATGAAGACAAACTCAAGCTGAAATCTCACGGCATCATCTTTTTCTCCTTCAGCAACGAACATAAAGGACTTCCATTTGCTTGCAGGGAAAATTGAGTAATTTAGAGTAGAATTGTCTCTAAGTACAAGGAGCAGGGAGAGCCTGTTACAGGAAGCATCTATCTGCTTCTCATAAACACGTTTCCATCAGAAACCTTGTTGACAAAGGAGTACCCCCAGACAACGTCCCACCTCACTAAACCTGGTGTGGGGAGTCAGCCAGTCTGAACACACCCAATTTCCAGTCAATACTCTCCTTCAGTCTCTGAGGAGAACTCAAGGCTGGGAGGTTCCTGTGTTCTGAATGCCCCTGCAAGGCCAGCCGGGGAGACCCTCTGCAGAACCTTCTCCCAGCACGAGATGGGAGGAAAAGCCATCCTGGTAGCACCTCCACCTACGGGCCTGACATCATGCCTGGGAGATGTTCCTTCAGGACAGGTCATCTTGGTTCTCTCCACATCTGTTGGGAGATCTAGGAAGCCTCCCATAGCTACTGGCTCACTTTAACGGGAGTTGGTTAGAGCCCCAGCCTAATAAGACCAAGGCTTGTCTTCCACTTACACAAGGATCAGTGGATATCTCTCCTTTATAAAATTCCTGGATTACAGACTGCACCTCCCACCCTCAGCAGCTGGTGAAACATCTGCCACCCAGGATCCAGGCAGATCCAGCCACATACACACACACACACACACACACACACACACACACACCCCAGATGCATCATTCCAGAGCCTGCTGCAGCCTCCTACAGACAGTGCAGCTTCAATCCAAGGGTGAGGACTGACAGCCCCTGGGACAGCAGGGCCTGTAACAAGGGCATCTGCCATCACAAAACCAATTACTACACACACCAGCCTTGACTAAGGATCTCTTGTTTTTCCATCTGGGTGTTCAGAGCCACACTGCAGGCTGAGCACAGGTCCGGGCTGGGACTGACTCCTGCTCTCAGCACAGTTTCTGTCATGCCCTAGGGGATTAAAACCAATACACTCTGGACTATATCAAACTAAAAAGCTTCTGCACAGCAAAGGAAATTATCAACAAAATGAAAAAACAACCTAAAAATTGCAAGAAGATATTTGCAAACCATATATCTGATAAGGGGTTATATCCAAAATATACAGAGAACTCACACATCTCAACAACAACAAAAAATAACAACCCAATTTAAAAATGGGCAAAAGATCTGAACAGACATTTCTCCCAAGAAGATGTACAGATGGCCAACAGGCATATAAAAGATGTTCAACATCATTAATTATCAGGGAAATGCAAATCAAAACTACAATGAGATATCACCTTACACCTGTCAAGATGGCTATAATTAACAAGATAGGAAGTAATAAGGGTTGGAGAGGATGTGGAGAGAAGGAAACTCTCATACACTGCTGGTGGGAATGCAAACTGGTGCCGCCACTATGGAAAACAGTATGGAGATTCCTCAAAAAATTAAGATTAGAACTACCATAAAATCCAGCTATTCCACTGCTGGGTATTTATCCAAAGAACATGAAAACGTGAATGTGTAAAGATACACGCACCCCTATGTTCATTGCAGCATTGGTCACAATAGCCAAGACTTGGAAGCAACCTAGGTGCCCATCAAGGACAAATGGATAAAAAGGATGTGGTGTATATATATGTATACACACACACACACACACACACACACACACACACATGATGGAATACTACTCAGCCATAAAAAAGGATGAAATCTGGCCATTTGTGACAACATGGATGGACCTTGAGGATATTATGTTAAGCAAAATAAATAAGAGGGAGAAAATCAAATACCATATGATCTCACTCATAAGTAGATAAAAACAACAACAAACAAACACATAGAGACAGAAATTGGATTGATGGTTACCAGAGGGGAAGTGGGGAGGGAGGAGGGTGAAAGGGGTGATTAGGTACATGTGGGTGGTGATGAATGGCAATTAGTCTTTGGGCAGTGAACATGATATAGTCTACACAGAAATATAATGATGTACACCCAAAATTTATATAATGTTATAAACCAATGTTACTGCAATAAAAAAAAAAGTAATACACAGTTATGTCTCCAGTTGGGAGGACTCCAGGCCAGTGGTTCTTAACATTTTTAAGGTCACAGACGCCTCTGAGAAACCAGTAAAAACCAAGGTGTCTTTCCTCAGAAAAATGAGCTTTCACACCAATTGGCCATATGGTTTCAGGGGGTTCAGAGAACCCCTGAAAGCCATCCCTGAACCACTACAAACCTCTCCCCTGGTCACTGAGTTTGAAAGCGAGAGGGCCTTCGCTGCCCCTGAGTAACCTCCTCGCACCTGCCCAGCTCCGATTAACCACAATTAAACCACCTCTTGGTTGGGGTGAAGCAGCGGTATCATCTAGATTGTCCAAGGTCTAGGCCTGCAAGTAGCCCAAACTTCAGGCTTGCATCCCTCTGTGTGCCTGCAAGGGGCAGCCACTCTCAGCGGCTGCATATTGAGGGGTACTACACCCCAGGCCCCGAGCAGTGCTCTGATACAGCTCATCCTCCACCTTTATAGCAACCCTAGATGCAGGGCCATTGCTTCCATGTTGTAGATGAGGGCGCTAAGGCTCACAGAGGTAAAGAAGGCCCGCCAGCGGCAGGCATGACAGCTAATGCCCTTACCTATCCGATGGCTCCAGGCCTGGGCAGCTCGAGCAACTGCCTTTCTCTGAACCAGCAGGAACAGACTAAAATCCCACAGCATCTAAGGAGGGAGTTGCTAAAAATGTCAGTTCACTTTGTTTGCTAACTGGGATTGTCTTCATTTTCTGCTTTTTGACTTCCTGTTTGGAGATGAAAACAAGCATATAATTTTCAGGAGGCCCAGTCTTTCTGAATTTGTAGTGGAACTACAGAAAGCACAAACTTCAAGGGGCACACATCCATCCCACAATAAGATAAGATGTGTGTCCAACGAACAACAACAAAAACTTAGATCAACATGGCAGTTGATCATTGATAGGATAGTATCTCAGCTATAGTCACAGAAAACTAGGAATCTAACATCTGCGTTTTAAAATATCAGTTATGGAGGACAAGCTGAGTGAGGTCATTAGAGGAACAAACATTCACAAGTGACTCTTCTGTGCCCGGCGCTGTGCTAAGCCCTGGAGACACAGGGGTGAATAAGGGAAGGACCTGTCCACGATGAACTCATCCTCAGCAGGGGAGTGGGGAAGGCACATGATTAACTGGAATAACAATGTGAGAACTGCTTTACCAGCAATAGGACTGAGGTGCCAAGGGCCAGAGAGCAGGAAGTGAGTAATGCAGGGGAAAGGAGAGGCAAGGTCTCAGGGGTCAGGGAGGGAAGAAGGAGATTTCTCCGAGTTCAGAAGGGGCTGGTCAGGGCATGGTGGGCAGAGGGCACAGTGTGAGTTGAGACCCAGACCCTGCCGGGAGCGAGGGCTGGCTGCTGGGCAGGAAGAGGTGCAGGATGTGAGCCAGAAAGGAAGGAAGGCAGTGGCCAGATTATGAAGACCTTTGTCATCTATGGGAAGTCACTGAGGGATTATTTTCATGGAGGAGAAAGGACTCAATCACATTTGCATCGTAGGAAGATGGGTGTGCCTCAGCACGAGAGGTAGAGTCTGCCTGGGAGAATCCAGAAGCAGGAGATGGGATAGGAAATTGCTGCAATCATTTAAGGCAAGGATGAGGAGGGTTGCATTTCAGTTCTAGATGGCCTTCCCCAATGAACATTCTGACAGAAAACCAGCAGCGTCTGATGACATGTTGGATGTTGATGGGCAAGGTAAGAGCAGAAGAGGAAATGCCTCTGAGGTTTCAAAGTTGAGCAACTGGTAGACGGCGATTCTGCTCAGAGAGAATGGAGACGCGGGCGGAAGACCTCGTTTGGGGTGAGGAGATGGAGGCACGATGAGTTGTGTTCTGCACAGGTTGGTTTTGAGGTGGCCAAAGGGGAGTAGGTAAACGGTCTGCAGATGAGAGCTTTAGAGGGTTGTAAGCAAAAAGCACAAACAAAAGGAGGCGAGAACTACGGATAGAACCTTCAGAATATTAATATTTAAAGGGAGATCAAGGGAAAAAGAGCTAGCAAAGGAAACTGAGTATGAACAACTAAATGTGTGCTGTGGACAAGACACCTTCCAGGAAGGAGAGGCAAATACCAAAAGCTGCAGCGAAGAGGAGGACACGAGCCGAAAGGTGGTCCTGGGTCAGGCGGTTGGAAATTCCTGCCTGACTTCAATTTCAGCAGAACCTCATGGGACTGGGAGTGAAGGCAGAAAGCTTATAATACTCTTTAAAGAACGTTGGCCAAGGAGAGAGGTCCCCCACCCTCACGGTAAAGCTTTTGCTTCTCTGTAGCACGTGATCTAGTACGCGCCAGGTCACGTGGCCCCACCAGACTCACCGCTTAACCCACACATTTGAGCAAGGGGGTCTATACGCGCTGAGGCTGACGTCCAGAATTGGCCGAGGTGGATGCTGATTGCTGGCATTGCCAAGTATTACTAGTTAATGACTTAAACAGATCCTGAAATGTGAGGTGAAGGCGATTGCTCAACAGTACGGTGAGAAGTCGAGGCTTAAACGGCCAATAAGAAGAGACCTGTCTGCTAAGAAAACAGGAAACCGAGAGTGAAAGTGGCAAAGGTGTGTTGCTCTCTTTGATAATACCTGGTTGAAGGCTCTGGGTAGCAAGCATTCTCAGACACCACTAGTGATGACTTAAATTGGCCCAACCTTATCAACGTGTAACCAAAAAGAAAAAAAAACTTAAAATCTTGTGTGGTATTGTGATTTATAATTAGAAATCTATACTTTGTCTTCTTCCGTTCCTGGCACAGAGCCGCTAAAACCCTTGGAATTTCTGAAGTGATGAGACTGGTAAAGGTGTCTTTTGTTATGTTAATGCCATGACTTTTGGAAAGCCCCTAGGTCACCTAAGGATGGAGGCTGGTTGCCAGGGGAACCAACCATGTGATGAAAGGGTTGGAACTTTCAGTCCCATCCTCCAGGGATGGGAGAAGGGCTAGAGATTGAGTTCAATCACCAATGGCCAATGAGTTAATCAAGCATGCCTATGTAACGAAGCCTCGGTAAAAACCCAAAAGGACAGGGTTTGGAGAGCTTCCGGGTTGGTGAACAGGTGGAGGTGCTGGGAGAGCATGGAAGCCTCTGGACCTTGCCTTATGCATCTCTTCCGTTTGGCTATTTCTGAATTATATCCTTTTATAATAAATTGGTAATATAGTAAGTAAAATGTTTCTCTGAGTTCTGTGAGCCTCTCTAGTAAATTAATTGAACCCAAGGAGGGGGTTGTGGGAACCTCTGATTTCTAGCCGGTGGGTTAGAAGCACAGGTATTAACCTGGACTTGTTATTGGCACCTCAAGTCCTGACTGAGCCCTTAACCTGTGGGATCTGGTGTTGCTATCTCCAGGTAGACGGTGTCAGAATTGAGTTGAATCGTAGGACACCTAGCTGGTGTCAGAGAATTGCTTGTATGTGGGGAAAAACCCACACATCGGAATTGGAATTGGAATCAGGACCGTAGTGCTTCCATACACTTTAGTCCAGCAATTCAGCTTTCACAAACTTACCCTGTGAAAGTCATAATGGATACCTGCAAAGTTATGCCTAAAAGAATGTTCACCATAGCTTTGGTTATAAGAGTAAAAAGCTGGAAATAACGTAAATTTCCAACAATAGAGAACCGGTTAAACATGTCATCACACATCGTTACAGGATACAATATTACGCAACCATTTAAAATGTTGGGTAGATCCCCATTTAGCAACTCAGAAAAATGTTCACGGTGTATTATTAAATCTTTTAAAATAATTTACAACAGATAATGAGTACATTAAATGTATTTGTGTACAGGCACTCATACACACTCAGATAAAAGACTAGAAGAATGTACACCAAAATAGTAACACATTCAAATGAAAGACTAGGAGAATATGCACCAAAATAGGAACAGTAACGATTTGTGGGTGTGTATAACTATGGGCGGTTTTAATTTACTTTTTGCTTCTCTGTATTTTCCAAAATACTTGTAATACACATGTATAGCTTTTGTAATTAAAAATAGTCATTTATTTTTAATATAATTAAAATGGTTTAATATAACAAAACAGTCTTTTTTAAGTATAAAAGTAATAGAATCTGATCATTAAAAAATTTTAAAGTATTAAATCATATTAAGGAAAAATAAAGTGTTCCATTTCCCTAATTCCTCCAAATCAAATTCCCCATAGGGAATCAAAAATAACTTTGTTATATCATTGTAGATTTTTCTGCCTAAATATATGTATACTTTCTAAAGTAATTGAAAATGATGTTTTTATTTTAGCCAAAGTGGAAGACTAGGTCGGGGTCAGCAAACCTTTTCTCTAAAGGACCAGATAGTAAATATTTTCAGCTTTGAGGACAGTCTCCATTACAACTCTTCAGCCCTGCCACTGTAGAGTGAAACCAGCCATGAATAATATGTAAACGAATGAGCATAGCTGTTTTCCAATAAAATTTCATTTACAAAAACAAGCATCAGGCCTGACTTGGCTCATGGGCCGTAGTTTTCAGACCCTTGGACTTAGGTGAACAAATAAACAAACAAAAAAATGCCAACTTCCTGAGCACACTGGCCAAAGAATACAGCTTACTTGGTGCCTTTTCATGTTAACATCAGCCTTGGTTCAAATGTCCATGTTTCTGGGTTGCCACGAGGTACTTCCTGTTTCCACATAGCAAGCTGGGTTCCACATAGCAAGGGCCATCCCACCTACTGCTCATCTCCAGGCTACCCAGATAAGGGTCCCACCAACCCACTGGGATCAGCCACTTTGGAGACACTCATTGAGCACCTCTTGTGTGCAGACTGTGCTGCTACTACAGCCTCGTAGTCATTGTGATCTGGGCCAATGTCTTGTTCATCTTTGTAGTTCCATGCCTGGCACATGTTGACCCCTAAATTAGAGTTGAATACATGAATGAGCTATAAGCAAAGTAAGGATCCTACCTTCAGCCCTGTGGCTCGGTAGTGAAAAAAATTGGAATCACTTGGACTTCATACTAAAATGAAGATTTTGATTCAGGATGTCTGGGGTGAGGCCCAAGACTCTGCATCTCTAACAAGCTCCCAGGGGATGCCGATTCTGCTGGTCCAAGTAGCAAGGTTATGGAGGTTCAAGGCAGCGGCAACGACTGAGCAGTGAGGAATTGGAGGAGCTACAAAAGCCCGGGTAACATGGCCCCATTCCTTGAGATGCTGAGTAAGAGAAGAAGCCTATGTCACGATGGGCCTCACAGGGAAATCCATCTGTACAGTCCTTCTTGGTCCAGGATTAGGTCCTCAGTTTTACAGATCTAGAAACTCAGTTTTATCAGTCTTTCTGAGATAACTAGAATGTCCTGACCACAAAGCAGGCTGGGGGCTTCTACTGAAAAAGAAAAACTAGACAAAGATTAGGGCAAGAGCTGAGGAAATCAACAAGAACAGATAAAACTGTTCTTTCCTCCTCTTCCACACAAGAAAGAATCCCGCATTTCAAGTGACCAAATCTCAAGGCTCAGAGCAAACTCTGGAAGATGGAGTCCAGCATTGCTACCCCAGGGTTTATTCTGGAGGAGTAAGGGGACCCATTGATGTAGGAAGGGGACTTTCTGATGCAGGAAGCCAAGGCTCTTTGGGTCAGATGGATGCATGAGTCAGAGCTCAGGGAGGCCCTTGGTGTTGTTGAGAAAGATGACAGGTGCAGGTCCCAGGGGAAAGGGAACCAGAGGCGATCTAAAAGGCAGGGACCCAGACACAGGGCTGGTCAGCAGACTGGCTGCACGTGGGAGTCTGTTCCTGATGAGGAAAGGCACCCACGGCCCTTGGGACACTCAGCACAGACAGAGAAGACAGTTTCCAGATCCACACATTAGTGCGGAAGGAGCTATCACAGCCATCCCAGGGCTCCTGGATTCCAGCCTGGCCTGGATCAAGCCTGCTGTCGGTAATTACTGCCGACAGCTGGTGGAGCTATGACTGGCAGGGACTGATACAGAAGCCGTCAGGTAAAGCTGCTAGCCCACCTCAACCAGTTTACCATGAGAAACATTATTGCCAATTGTGACAGGCAAGCCTTCAGTGCATCCTCTTCCTGGTGGAGGAAGCAGAACTAGGATCTGGAGGTTGCTGGATGGACCAAGTCCCAGAGATCTGCATAGTTCTAGTCAAGGTTGTCACTAGACCTGCCAAGCCCCCAGAACTCACACTTCAGCTAGGCATGAGCCTCTGAGTCTTGGTTGGCCATCTAGGAAATCCTAACCTTCCACCTCTTTCCTAGCCCTAAGCACAACCACGTGCCCTCTGTTTTCATTGCCATTAACAATCCAATTTTTCTTTATTTCCCCATGTTTTCATAGCATGTTTTACGCTCTCAATTTCACAGGTTATTTTTCTCTGGTTACACTTTAAGCTGGATGACTCCTAATTAAGTGATCTTTAATTTCACCAATAAACTGTCCTGAAAGGAGATTAGCGTCCAGGAAGGTTCATGTAAGCATGTTCCCCACTCAGCTATAATCTGTGTGCTCTTATCATCATCGTTTAGTCAATAAATATTTATTAAGCACTTATTTTATTCCTTACATGATGCTAGACACAGTGGATCCAAACACAAATAAAATATTCAGTTCATAAGTAGGGGTTCCTGGTCCTGGGAGAGAGACAAAAGGTAAACAAGTACAGTTAATGCAGATACAATAGGGAGAATAATGGGGTTTGTCCCAAGCACCATGGAGTTCAGAATGGTGCAAATGGTGCCACCCAGAGAACTGAATAAGGGAGTGGATCATTGGAGATGCAGCAACTTTGGGACTGAAGCTGGAGAGATAAATACTGAGTTCCCTAATTCTAAGACCATACTTTTTCACATGTTAACATCTCTAAGTCAGTATGTGTCATACCATCACTGGTGGCCAGGTAGGTGGGTAATCATGTCTTAGTTGTCGTCTCCTGACACCATCAGGCACAATCAGGAAAGTGTCGGCATCAAAACTTGCAAAGTAGGTGTCAGTAGCCTGGGAGAAAATTCCAGAGACAGTAGTGGAGCACTCTTAAGAAATGCAACATCACCAAGACACTTGATGGCAGAGGGGATGATGTGGTGTGGAAAATCAGAATTAAAAAGTGATCAAAGATAAAAATGTTCTGCAATAAGAGAGTGGTGATGGTCACACAATCTTGTGAGTAAACTAAAAACCACTGAATTGTACACTTGAAAAGGGGTGAATCCTATAGTGTGTGAATTATAGCTCAATTTTTTTTTAATGGGGAAAAATGTTTGGGAAGATTAGAAATGTTCTGGAGATGGATGGTGGTGACAGTTACACAACAATACGAATGTACTTAATATCACTGAATTGTACACTTATAAATGGTTAAAATGGTCAATTTTATGTTATATATTTTCACAGTATATAAAATGTATTATATATGTCACAATAAATAAATAAATGGGAGAAAAATGCCACTGTGAGTTTCTTCCCCATCCACACACAAAACCATGTGATGACTCAGCCTTCATTTCAAGATTTCTGTGGAAACAGCGTCTATGGGTGAAGGATCCCTACGTATTACAGCTACAAATGATTTAAGAGTGAAAGCAGGAAGTTGTGAAATTAATAAAATATAAGCTAATCATTACTAACCTCCTAAGATGACAACAGGAGAGGTCGAGATAGATGCCAACTATCTTTGTGTGTGTGTGTGTGTGAGGAAGACCAGCCCTGAGCTAACATCCGTTGCCAATCCTCCTCTTTTTGCCGAGGAAGCCTGGCCCTGGGCTAACATCTGTGCCCACCTTCCTCTACTTTACATGGGACACCGCCATAGCATAGCTTGACAGGCAGTGCGTCTGTCTGTGCCTGGGATCCAAACCTGCGAAATCCCGGGCCGCAAAAGCGGAGCGCGCGAACTTAACTGCTACGCCACCGGGCTGGCCCCAGATGCCAACTATCTTTTGGGGCAAAAATCCTAAAATTCTGGGTTGACCACAGTTGCATGTACCAATAGAATCCCCACCTGCTAGAGTGCCCCCCGCTGGTGCTGAAGGCAGAGCATCTGGCCTTCAAAAGACCCCTTTTACCTCGTCTCAAATGACCACAGCAGGGGCCACACACCAAAGCCTAAAACCTGGAGGATTGAGCAGCAAGTGTGACAAGAAAAAGAACAGGCTTGCAAAAGACTGGTCCCCGGTCTTCCTTCCAGAAGCAGAGGACGCCCTCCTCACTGTTCCCTCTTCTAAGGGTCCACACAGCCAGCCTCTGAACTGTCCTTAGAGCCAAGTGAAGACGTGGCATCTCATTCTCAGCATTAAAATGGCAGAATTCCCTCTATCCAGCTTGCACATCCACCTGCTGTGAGCTCCCTACCAAACTAACAGCTCAGGTGAGAATGCACAATACTCGCCAAGGAGACCAAATCGCTTGGTTCCCAAAACACTTGAAGATAAAACTTTTTTAATAAATAAGTTAACTAAGACCAGAGCTCTCTATTCAAAGTAATCTGTTGGGCAATAAATCTTCTCTAGGGACTTTATTTAGCTCGATTTTTAAAACTTTCTAAACAACAGGAAAGAGTGTAGCCAGGCCCCGCTGTCGGATCTAGATGTAAAAACATCAGGGTGTAAAACCATCTCATCATTCTCATTTATTGAGATGGTTTTACACCCTGATGTTTTTACATCTAGTATATTAGCCATCCCTCCCAGCTTTGTGTCATCCAAATAGCTGATCAACATGTCTCTTCATCCAAGTCACTAATAAAAATATTGACTGTAGTGGTTAAAAAAGAAAAAAAAAGTCATCAAGAAGAAGCAGATTAAATGTAAACAAGTTTTAGGAATAATTTATTTCACTTATATGATTCTTTTTATGTATGCATCAGAGTTAACATATGATTTTAAAATGTATGTCTAAAAGAGTTCTTTTAATAAGCATAAAAAATCCTTAGTGATAAAAAAATGAGATCATTTAATTAGCAGCATTTTTTTTCTTTTTATTGGTACAAAATAATGGTGTGTCTTGCAATTGATCACGTCTTAGATTCAATGTAATTCAGTACGAATTTGCCAGCAGGACACGTGGGGAGGAGCACATGAAGTAGAGAAGGATGACTGTGCAAAGGCATAGACCAAAAGAGAGCGTGACTATCCAGAAGATGGCAAGGTCGATGCATAGCCGACATGGTGAGGAGTAGATGAGAGTGGAAATACAGGAGAGAACCAGACAGTGGATCCCTTACCACGAAATGAGGACTTGAATCAGCAATGAAAAGGGAATTGGGAATTTTTGAGTAGGAGAGTGATGAGTTACGATAGATGTCTTTAAGAGACCACCCAGGTGGTCTCTTCTATGTGGGCAATGAGTTGAGGAGACTCAAACTAAATGCAGACTATTGCAGTCATCTAGGACCTGGACTCTAGGTGACATGTGATGGGGATTGAAGTCAAGGCAGTGACCATTGCAGTGCAGAAAGAGCAACTCACTAGACTTGCCAGGAGTAAGGAACCAATTAAAAGTGGGAGTTGAGAATCGGGAGTTAGAGATGACTGAGGTTTCTAGCTAGAGTTAGAAACGGTGTGGCCTTTAGCCAAAAGGGCATCCTGACCGGAAGTCAGTTCTCTCCCTCTTGAGACTGGACTTGGTCATCTCTTGTCCTAAGACTTGAGAGTCCAAACTTACTTTGGGGCCTGCTGGCATCCGTACACTGATCACAGAGGGTTGGGGCCGCCATTAGGACCTCAGTCAACTCTTTGACACTCCATTTACACTCCAGAAATTGTCCAGGTGGAAGGAGGGGTGTGAGCTCCTCACTGTTGCCCCTCAGACACAACACTCCAGGCTTTTTGGAAATCTGTATTCAGGGCTGACTTAGTCAGGTTGGAATTTGAGTCAAATATTTTTATGATCCCTTGTTGCCTTTTGCCATTCAGCCCTAACGATTCTTTTCTGGTCAACTTTCCACCGCTTCAAGATGAGAACTTTCTTTCTTCAGGACCTAAAACAGCTCTCAGACTCACAGTTGCTGAGAGAGCAAAGGGCAGCCACGCACATTCCATCCTCCAGGAGAAGAAGGCTCCTCTCACTTCCAAACCAAGCAATGGTGAGTTTGGAAGTTCTGAGAGGATTAGAGACAGATGGCATAATAATGAAGAGTTAGAATTTGAGAGTCTAAGAGACCTGAGTCTCTGTTCTGCCGTTTACTAGCTGTGTACCCTGGGGCCATCAATTTAATCTCTGAGCCTCAGTTTGTCTGTAAAATGAGGAGAGGAATAACACCCACTTCACAGGGGTTCTTGTGAAGATGAAATAAGATAACGCATGTAAACGGCTTAGCACAGTGCATGACACATTATAAACACAAAATAATGTGTAATAAGGTGGTGGATGAGTTGAAAGTGGGTCGAGTTTGACAAGCTTCTCTATCTCTCTGACAGCAAGTGCAGCCAGAAGGATACGGGTTAAGCAGTGTTTTTCAAACATTTGAGCACAGTCCCCATAAGAAATACTTCTAGGGGCGGGCCCAGTGGCGCAGCAGTTTAGTTTGTGCTTGGCAGCCCAGGGTTTGCGGGTTCGGATCCCGGGCGCCTGCTGACGCACTGCTCGTCAGCCATGCTGTGGCGGCGTCCCATATAAAGTAGAGGAAGATGGGCACAGATGTTAGCCCAGGGCCAGTCCTCCTCAGTAAAAAGAGGAGGATTAGCAACAGATGTTAGCTCAGGGCTGGTCTTCCTCACAAAAAAAAAGAAAAAGAAAAAGAAATACTTCCATATTGCAATCCAGAGCACATCAACAGGTATATAACTGAAACAAACAAGTTTTACCAAACAATAATTACCTTTACTACACGCAACATGGGGTACACTCTAAGACTTTCAATTCTTCATTAGTCTGTTTGGATTCATTTCTTTATTTACTTGCGAAAGTTTTCAAACCTACAGAAAAGTTGAAAAAAGTGATACAAAAACACTCTTCACCTAGAGCAGAGTTTCTCAGCCTCAGCAATATTGACATTTGAGGCCGGGTAACTTTTTGTTGTGGGCTGTCCTGTGCATTGTCGGATGTTTAGCAGCATTCCTGGCCTCTACCCACTAGATGCCATTAGCTCCCACACACCCACCCATTTGTGACAACCAAAATTGTCTCCAGACACTGCCAAATGTCCCCAGTGGGCAAAATCACCCCCACTGAAAACCACTGACCTAGACCTCCCAATAGTTAACATTTTGTCATATTACTTTATCTTTCCTTCATTACATGCTCATGCGTGCACTCACACACACATAGACATATTTTGTGGTTGAACTATTTGAAAGTAAATTACAGGCATCATGACACTTCACACCTAAATAGTTCAGTATGCATCTCCTCAAAATAAAGACATTCTCTCACATAACCACAATTCTATACTGCACCTAAAAAATTAAAATTAATTCAATAATATCTTTTCTTTTCTCCTTCTTCCAAGTTGTTTGTAATCCACTAAATTGATTCCATGGTCCACTTATAGGCCACGATCTACAGTTTGAAGATTATAGAAGGATTAGAGAAGTGAATATAACTGTCTTCCTAAAGGACTTAAAACCAGAAGCCGAACCTTGCCAGCAAGAGAGGTGCACACGAAGTCACAGAGCCAAGCATGTATTTACAGGAGTTTTACCAACACACTGCTGTTTTTCCCTCCCTGGCCGCTTCCATCTCACAGAACACACTCCCATCACCCCCACGGCGGCACTGGGAGCAGACGGCCAGCCAGCCCCGCCCTACTGGGGACCCAAGAGCTCTCCCAGGCGCCAGCGGTGTGTGCCCTGGCCTGTCTGCCCAGGGTTGGCGGGGCCTACAGAGCTGGGCGCACGGCGACCTGACCACATCACAGGCCCGAGCCCAGGTTCAGGCTCAGGCAGGCTGCCCACCCCTTCTCTGTTTGCTAAGCATCTTTCCTTTACCTGCTCTGGCTCCAGGAAAGTGGTTAAAAGTCAGTCCAAAAACTGCCAAGAGGCAAGGGCTGAGACACATGAAAGTGTGTGAGTCACTGGTCGTCTTTGATTCTCCTGACCTTATAAATTTGGCCTTTGAATCCAGCATCAGGATCCAAAGATCAGTGAAACTTGAAAACTAACACTACCAAGCACAGAGGGAGAACTTGCCAGCAGAGCCCCCTGCATAATCCCCCAGGAGGTCTGGAAAGATCAGTGAGGGGCAAGAGTAAAGGAGAACTTCTCACACAAGCCCTGGGTAGCACCTTCTGTTATCCTGGCAAGGAGGCCCCTTCTGTGTTTGCTGTCACTTTTGTGTTCTTATAAAGGCTTGAAACCTGTGTGGGCCAGGTTTCCCTGAAAGTCAAAACTTTCTCCACCTTGAAGACTAGAAGTAGGGGAGTCAGATCAGCTCTGGTATTTGAGGACAAAGAAGAATTGACTACAGCCTGAAAAGCCAAGGAGAAGCCTCCACTGGAACTGACTGTTCTGGCCAGGAGGCAGTTGCTATGGCAACAACCCATCACTCCTAAGAAGACCCCAGAATACAGGTTCTGCATCCCCAAGCCAAGAGGGTTGGAGAGATGTGCTACCTGACAGGGAGCAAGATACAGACAGAGAAGTTCAGTGATGGGGCCACAAAAAGAAACGAATTATCCCAGAAACCAAGAAATGCCGTCTCGGTGGCCTCCCCTATGCTGTTCCAGTGAATCAGCACAAACACGAAGAAGACATTTCCAAAGCAGGCAATGCAGCAGGGATGGTGATCAGAAGCAGCTAAGAGCAGGAGTGCCACAAATACTCACTGATTGCAAACTGCTCTCACCTGCTGTGATGCCCATTGTGTCTTCAAGGTGGTTATTGCAATGCAAAATTCTCTCATTTATTTAGTTTCTGTCTGTCTTTCCTGCTGGATTATAGGGACATGAGAGCCTTGTCTATTTTGCCCACCATCAAATCCTCACTTCTGAGAATGATGCGCAGAACATAAGCAGCACTGAAAGGATATCTGAACAATGAGCGAGCCAGTGAGCGAGCAAGCAAGTATACACGGTCTTCCCTCAACGATAGCAAGTCAAGTACAATTCGCCCCACTTAGAGGACGAAAGTAAAGCACAGAGACATCAAGTTCACCCAGCTAGTCACTGGTCAGCCTGGGCCTTAAACCCGGAACTCCTGACCCCAATTCCCACATTGCCTAAAACCAATAGAGACATAAAATCATCTTTATCACTTACTTCTCTCATCCCCTTGGGTCCTCTAGTTTGGCAGGACTCATAGGACAATCCCAGGGGTGATGGCTTTTCTTTCATCAGCTTGAGTCTAAAATCAACAGGACACTTCCTCAAACTGTGGGGAACTTTCTTTGCCCCTTTGTCTTAAAGACACCCCACAATGAGCCCAGGGCCTGCCTGAGGATCATTCAATATTGTCTTCAGCATCTCATGCAACCTTTACCCCATGCACAGAGATGGGCATTTATCACCTGTGAATGCTGAAGACGCCCGTCCAGAAGCTGACATACAAGTTGGTGACAGTCTTCTACTTCCAGAATAGTGGAGCTGGTTGGCGCTGGAGGAGATTAATTAGATAGGTACTGAATTTAAAAGGCCCAGAGGGATAAAGTGACTCAAAAAAGGTTACAAGCAAGTTGGCCAGGGAGAACCACCTGGACATGTAGTTAAAGGGAAAGCAAAAAGGAAGGAAGGAAGGAAGGAGGGAGGGAGGAGGGCAGGAGGGAGGGATTCCAGAGAGAAGGAAAAAATATCCTGGGGTGTTTCAGGCATTTCAGATTAGTGAGAGAAGAAGCATTTAGGGACATGGGAAACTCCCAGAGCCTCTCCCACTATTGGCACCCATGATCCTTCCCCTGTCTCCCCCCATCCAGCTATGACTTCTTGTCAGTTGATCCCACTCCATCTCTTTTAAAAGCATTGAAGACTGTGCTGATTTATCATCACAGAACCCAAGTCTCAGATATCACAAGGATGTTGTAAGAACAAGCTGAGAACAGAACTAAATTCTGCTCCTTCCCTCAAAATCCCTAAAATGTGGTAGTCACATACACACATGCACACACTTTGCTCCCCCAGCCCCATTCCTACCACAGCCACTAGCAATTCCCAAAGCCCAGCCTAGAGTCACGTGCAAGTGGGGATTCAATAAAACCTGAGGTGTCCCTCCATCTGCAACTGAGCCTAGCGCTCAGACAGAGAGATGAAGAAGGGCACCCTCTGTTAATGTCGTCTGTCCCAGGCCCTGGCTGGTGCTTTACGAACAGTATTTAGTCTTCCCAACAATCCTGCAAAAATCCCCTTTTAACAGATGAGGAAACTAAGGCTCAGAAAGACAAAGTACTTTACTGAGCACACAGTTAAAAACCTGACTCTGAAACCATTGCTCTTTTCGTTAAACCAAACTCCCAATTCATCCTTCTAATTTATTTCAAACTGAAAATACATAGCTTTCTATTCTCCAAAATAAAACTGACTATATTTACTTTAGACTAGAAAATGAAAACTTAAAAAAATGAATCACAAATTCTATTAAAATTGCAAATTAGGGTGAAAAGCCAAGGGCAAATGCTAAGATTTTTATGTCAATATAAAGTGGACCCACATTGACAAAAGACTGAATCCTTCATCATACTCTCAGGAAGAGCCAGAATGTTACTCTTTAGCAAACGTGGCAGTGTCCCTGGCTCTCAGCAGAGAGAGCAGCCCGGTGTAGAAGGAGATCCTCCAAGTTTATAACTGCAGCCACCCCACACCGGGCTGTAACTCCATCGGGGCAAAGCATGGCAGAAGGAACCTCTGCTTTGCAAACATTGACCTTTCTCACTACAAACTAGAGAGGATTCAAGATTTCCCTCTGGGGACTGCCTGGTGGCCCAGCGGTTTAGTTTGCGCTTTGGCAGCCCGGGGTTCGCAGGTTCAGATCCCGGGCGCCCGCCGATGCACTGCTCGTCAGCCATGCCGTAGCGGCGTCCCATATAAAGTGGAGGAAGATGGGCATGGATGTTAGCCCAGGGCCAGTCTTCCTCAGCAAAAAAAAAAGGAGGATCCCAACGGATGTTAGCTCAGGGCTGTTCTTCCTCACACACACACACACACAAAAGATTTTCCTCTGTGTGGAAAGCATTCTTACATTCCAGTATGCTGTTCTGAGAGGAAGAAGGAAAAGGCTCAGCGTGAGGGCCCACATGTTAGATTGAGATATAACTCAGGGAACGTACATGGGGTGGACTCATCCATCAACTATCTCACTCATTAAAAATAAAAAGTTACTTGTCATTGGTCCAAGAGATTCCTAGTGATAAGGGCAGGACCACACAGTGGATTTTTCACTGACTAAGTGGTCCCAGAACTCACTGAGGGTTTATCAGGGCTAAAAGATGCTCTCATTTTACTGAAATGCACCCAAGCCTGAGGCAGACACCAGAATACAAATATATTAAGGTACAAAAAGAAACACAACTCTACATGGGCCCAAATCACCTATATCAGCATGATCTGCATTATTCACTCTCTATGCCAGCTCCTTGGGAAGCCAGATCCTAACCTGCAGCTACTTTTATTTGCCATGAGCCATCCACGTCACAAAGAGCAGAAACGCTCAAAATCTCTATGATCAGCACTTTCATTACAGGAGATCCAGGTGTGAAACCGAATTGCAGCAGAAAATGGCTTGGTGAAGGGGCTTCAGAGCAAAGGTGATTTAATGAATCAAAAGTGTAACGACCTCAGCCTGAGGAGAGCGTGCTCACTCAGAGGTGTCTTGCCAAGGACACTGGCAATCTCTTTCCCTTCCATTCCCAGTGCTACGGAGGCCGGAAATACTCTGAGAACTTAGTGAAATGCCTCTCCCTGCACAAAGCGAGGACACCACCACTGGTATTTCTCTTCTCCTATACCTGACCAATCTTGCTGTAAGGACGACTCTTTCTTCAGAAGCATCAGCTCATTTGATCAGGCTATATTGATCAGGTCCTACTGGCCTGACAGCCCTCTTGCCTCTCTCTTTCTAGTAGCTGGTTTATCCTACTCTTACCCAACATCTGTGACTCCCACAGAGACAGTTTAACTTCCTAAATTCAAGGTTCACTTTAGCCTCCCAAGTACTGATAAGTGTATTCTCACATAAAATAAGAATCTGAAGCAATTTTTGGAAAATGCATTTTGGACTTGATCTACTCAGATAATCCAAGAAAAATTTCTGTAGTTTACCATCTTGGCTAGGAAGATTCTTTTAATGAAATTCTTCAGTGCTGTATTAATTAAGATACAGGTTTGGCTTCTTCAAAAGAGACCCAAAACAATCACGGTTTAGACAAGATAGAACATAATTTCCCTTTGACATAACAGTCGGAATACAAGCAATCTAGGGCTGACACCATGGCGCCCAGGTTTGAGACCCAGGCTCTTTCTATTTTGTTGCTCTGCCATCCACAGGCATAGTCTTTATCAGCATGGTCTCGATGTCTCATGGTAATGTCCATGCTCTGTCACCAGAGGCAGGATAGAAGATGAGGAAGTTCAAGGTAAGCTCCCTCCCTTTAAAAGCATGACCTGGTAGTTGCACACATCACTTCTGCTCACCCCATGGCCAGAACTTAGTCCACATCCTGGTTGCCAGGTCAGATTAGTCTTGCAATAGTCTTTAGCTGGGCAGCCTGTGCTCAGCTGAAAATTCTATTTCTATGTAAAAATGGAAGAAGAGATATTATCTCTGCCCAGCTACCATTATTTCTCCTTTCCCCACCTCCATTGCTTTCCTTTTAAAGTCAGGTTGTTCAACAGCTCTTTAATGAGAATAATTATAGCCTAATGTACAAAATTAGATTAGAAATATGCTGACTTATTGAGAGTAAAGATGCCACATGGATTCAAACATCATATTAACAAATCAAAATGCAGTACTGTGCACGATACCATTCTCAAGCTCAAGACTAAGAGTATTCCTCAGTTAGTACATGGGTGTGGGAGCAAGTTTGCTTGAGAAATGGTTTCATGTTGGAGAAGAGTGGTAAACAAGATTGTAGAAGGAGTTTGGGGTTCCACTGGGGAGGGCCCTAAATGGACAGACTAAGGAGAGGATGCTTTTTCCTCTCGTTATGATGGATTTTATTCTTTGTGTGCATGTTCAGGTTTATAGAACTTAATTGTGTTTCTCTATGAATAACTAGAGGGGGCACATAGCATTGGGTTTTCTTACACAAAATTTTCAGATAGTGTTTGTTCCTGAATGAGGGTCAGTTTTATGCTCAGTTATCATGGACCAAAGCCTATATCCTCACTGCCCACTAACAAGGTAACTCCATTATCATTCTTCCCCCGACTCTCCCTCTATCATCAGTGAAATGTCCTGCCCCGTTTTCAGCTGAAAGGGAAATCTCTGAGCTCTTGAAAAATAAGAGAAATGAAAATGAGATATAATTATGTATGGTTGCAGCCATAACCATAGGGTTGGTCAGTATAAATGTTGCAATATTTTATTGGTTAGCTTCTGATCTACCACATGAAACATTTCTTTTTTTAAAATTTCAAACAGTTCTCCCCACCTCCATTGACTACATAATCGTTCCAACCATTGTTCCCAATGAACAAGAGACTTTTTTTTTTTTTTTGCAGCATCCAGATACAAGCAAGGGGTTTAATTAACATATTGTTGACTTTTTCATTGGGAAAGAGGGGGTATTTATAGCGACTGCTTTAATATTTGCTGCAGCTCATTTTTCTTGTCTAGAACACCTCACTTAATAATTAGCTCAGCTCTCTCTGTGGCTTCATATATGAACATGCCACATTTCAAAGTACATAAAACAGAGCTAGTAAAGAGTCTGTGCAGTTTGAGGAAGCTGAATTCCTAAATTTATTCCCTGGGCCCAGCTGGATTCCAGTAGCCTGAGATGTTCTTTCAACAAAAAATATTTGTCCCTCTCCATTGTAAAATCCATCCAATAAAAATGTTTAACCAATAACAGAGAAAACTAACTCCAGCAAAAAGAAAGAAAAGAAGGAAGGATGGACGGAAGGAAGGAAGGAAGGTAAGGGGAAAAGAAAAAGGTAGAAAGGAGGGAAGAAAATAAATGAGGTTCCTCCTAAAAACCCAGATTGATGGTTCTTCATGTGAGTGCAAAGGTTACTCTCCCTCTTACAGTAGCTTGTGAAAATATACTCCCCTCTTGCAAATGAAAACTGTGCAGCCTTTCTTTTAAAAAATACCCCTCCATGAAATAACACATGTGCCTGGAGTTGGTCAACAAAAAAGATCATTTCTGGGTTGGTCACTCCATGTTTGAAGAATCTGCAGACTGGAAAGACCCTGGAGGCCTAAGGGGGGAACTTCTGCCCCCAAGTAAAGACGGAACCCAAGCCAGCAATTCTTGGCCTAGTTTTAACAGCACGTAGAAACCTCAGAGTGTTGGGAGGGAAAAGAAAACAAACAGACGAAAAATCAGCTTTTTCTTTCTCCCTCCTTACACTTTTTGAGTTAAAAAAGAAAAAAAAAATCCTTCAATGTTTTACAAGGCCTTTAGACCTCTAAACATACCAATTATTAATTTTATAAGCAAATTGACTTGCTTGTCACACAGTAATATATCCTTAAACTAACAATGATATTCTGGAGCTGTAAAGATACCTTTTTTTATGTTGTACATGTTAAGATTTTCCCAAATTTTATGCATCTGGCAATACCTCACATTGTTTCTAGTTACGCAATATTCGTTCAATAAAAATGTACTGAGGGGCCGGCCTGGTGGCATAGTTGTTAAGTTTGTGCACTCTGCTTCGGCAACCCAGGTTCACAGGTTTGGATCCCAGGTGTGGACCTATGCACTGTTCATCAAGCCATGCTGTGGCGGCATCCCACATACAAAATAGAGGAAGATGGGCACAGACGTTATCTCACGGTTAATCTTCCTCAGCAAAAAGAGGAGGATTGGCAATGGATGTTAGCTCAAAGCCAGTCTTCCTCACACACAAAAAAAACTGTATTGAGTTTCTGCTCTGTGCCAGGCACCATGCTAGAGTCTGAGGATAGACAGAGACCAAATAAAGACACAGCCTCTGCCTTCACAGAGCTTATGGTCATACAGAAGAGATGGGCTTTAAGCAATAATTATACAAAGAGTTCATTTTTTCTCCCATTGATCTTAAACCCCAAATCAATTCAAATCTACTTTGATATAGACATGTCACTGCCATGTGATACCTTTCTTACAGAAGTGGTGCCTCACACAGGCATGCAGACAGGGAAGGTGTAATAAGTGTGCTCTAGCAGAAGCTGTCAATGTGACACCCATTTCCTTCTCCCTTTCATTTCAGAGCCTCTGCCTGACTTCCAGCTGCCAACCTGCATCTCTGCCTAAAGACTTTTTCTGTCTGCTGGAGCCTGCTCTGCCAGATCATTAACACCCACCACTACCACCAGCAGCAGCCCTCAACCAAGGACTGACAGGAGTTGGTGTATAAATACCCCAGCTCCCTCACCTCTTGGGTAGCATGAGGAGGAGTTGTATTTTCTACACTGGCCTCCAAAGTTTCTGAGTGAGATTTAATTCCATTTACACATTCTGGTAACTTGCTTGATAAAGCACCCTTTGATGGCTGCCTTCCCTTCCCATCTCACTTCCTCACTCTCCTATAGTTGTTCCTAGAATTATCTCCTAAGTAATTACTTGTAGTCAAATCCTTCCTTCAGGGTCTGCCTCTAAGCCATTTCAAAGAGCCTGTCAATGTGTGCTCCTTTATTAAATCAATCATCATTTGACAGTACCTACTGAGCCCCGACTGTTTCATTTTTTTTTACTTAATTTATTAATTTTCTATCTCTTTAAACAAAGAAAGGTGGGAGTGTCTCCTATGCATGGTGAGTTTTTTAAGTTCTCCAGGGCACTAAATCACATAGCCTTGTTCCTCTGAACCATCATGTCATAAAATTTGCCATCATAGCCAAGTAAAATTGCTTCACTTACACCTATTTCCTGTTGTTCTGTCTCTGTTGACAGAGGCAGGATCCTCCACATAAGGGGGAGAAGGATGGGAAAGGGGTGAAATAGGCCATTGGGCTGCCCTCTCCACAATAGGACAGGGTCAAATAAGTCTAAAAATATCCTTTTAGAATGAAACAGGAACACACTACTTTTTATGCCATGTGGAATCAATGTTCTTCATTCCTCTTTGGAACTCAAAAGGTCTAATTATCTTTCTGTATATTGTCTCTACAAAGGGACATCTACCAAGAAGTCATCAAAGCTCTCACTTGTTTAATTTAGGCCGGCCTGGTGGCGTAGCAGTTAAGTTTGTGTGCTCTGCTTTGGTGGCCCGGAGTTCGCAGGTTCAGATCCTGGGCGTGGACCTATGCACCACTTATCAAGCCATGCTATGGCGGCGTCCCATATAAAGTAGAGGAAGATGGGCATGGATATTAACCCAGGGCCAATCTTCCTCAGCAAAAAGAGGAGGATTGGCAACAGATGTTAGCTCAGGGATAGTCTTCCTCACAAAAAAGAAAAATAATAATAATTTAGGATATTTATTTTAGCAAGAGGCAAAAACAATTCAATCAATTTAAGTCAAAGAGGGGCATTTGGGAAGGATGCAGGGAAATCTCACAGAACAGCCAAGCTGTGGAAGAGCAGAGATACAGTTGGGCCTTGGGAACGATAGAAACCAGGATCTCGGCCCCCTTGCAATGAACTCTGCCCCTTTTCCCTGATGCTGTCTGTAAAGCGACTTTATACTTCTCTCTCATTAAAGACTGGTTTTCTCCAAGTCAGGGTTCTTGGTTATAGGCAACAAAAGCTCTATGGCTTAAGGAGAAAGGGACTTTTGAAAGGACATTGGTTGTCCTCAGAATGACCTTCAGACAGTGTGCACCTGCACAGTCTTAGTGGCTGCTCACAGCCACTTCCATTCTGACTGGTCACAACATCCACTCAGGTGAGTCAGTGCCCAGCTGTACCACTTGTTAAGTATTTTGAAAACCACCCTGGTTGATCTCACAAAATCATTGTGAATGCAGAGAAACAAGTTTTAGACTGAGCCTCCTAAAGCAACTCCCAGAACCCAGCTAAAGAATAGACCTAATATGGGAGCCACCACCAACTCCAGAGCCACACTGCCTCTCCTATCCCCTGTGCCAGCAGGATGGAGGCTACTCAGCCAAGCTGCCTTTTCACATAATTCCCAATCCAAGTCCCACACAGGATTATCTGGTTGGGGAAACCTAGGCCACAATTCTACATCCTTGCTTCAAAGGAAGCTGGGGAATGTAGGTTGGTTGGTTTGATTGTGGTTTTTGGAACCTACTTTAAGGTGGCAAGATTCATAAAATATGGCACTATCAAAATGTGGAAATAAGATTTGGGCAGCCACACAAGGCAGATGTCCATTGCAACCCACAAGGCAGAAGAAAATGGCCACAAATTATATAGCTTATAGCTTCAACCACTGAAGAAAAACTAGCATGACTATCTCCATTTTAGTCTAAAAATCCCAGGGAACAGATCATTGGCCCAATCTCTCAGGTGCCCATCCAAGACCAAGGTGGCAGTGCCATGGAAGAATGAGGCTGCTCCTGAGGGAATCATGTATATAAAGGGGGGGGGGGTTTGAAGAGTTAGGGGTGGTTGAACAAGGGACAGTAGCCAGAAAAATGGGAGTTTGAGGGCATACAAAATAATAAGTAATAACAAGATCAGTTGAATACTATTTAGGTCATTTTTGGAGGATTCATATTCAAAAATATTTCAAGGGGCCGCCTGGTGGCGCAGCAGTTTAGTCCATGCTTGGCTGCCCAGGGTTCGCAGGTTCGGATCCCTGGCACCTGCCGATGCACTGCTCGTCAGCCACCCCGTGGCGGCGTCCCATATAAAGTAGAGAAAGATGAGCATGGTTGTTAGCCCAGGGCCAGTCTTCCTCAGCAAAAAGAGGAAGATTGGCAACGGATGTTAGCTCAGGGCTGGTCTTCCTCACACACACACAAAAAAATAGATATACATATTTCAGTAAACTGGGTGTCAACAAATATGAATATATCAATGAAAGGTGAACATTGGGGAGTACCTGGGATAAGCCTGGTACAGTAGCATAGTGTTTTTAGAACCAGACAGACCTAACTTAATATCATAACTTCTTCACTTACCAACTGTATGACCATGGACAAGCCATCTAACCACTAAGAGGTCATATCCTCTTCTGCAAAATAATGATAATTCCTTCTCACAACATTATTGTGGAGCTAAGTGAGAAGACACATGTAAAATGCTTGGCACTCATCTGGCCCACAACAGACATCCAACACTGTTCCTTTCCTCCTGCCTTCCTTCCTTGGATAAGTAGAGTGGAGCTGAATTATGGTAAAACTGGCGGAGGAGCTTCGATCTTGCTGCTGGGACAAACCAACTGAACTGAGAAATCAATTGAAATGAGAGTTTAGGGGGCCTATCAGTCAGCTGAGGCATGTAACAAACGGTCCCAAATCTTTGTCACAGTAACAACCCACATTAACAAGAGATTTTCTTCTTATTTGTATCCTCTGTCCATTGCAGGTCAGCTTCAGTTCTACAGCATATAGTTTTCATTCCACAACCCAGGCTGAAGCAACAGCTTCTATCTGGACATGACAGTGTGATGGCAGAGGAAAAAGAGAATGGGGTGGAGGACACGTGATGACCCCAAAAGCTTCTGATTACAAGAGGCACATGTCACTTTAGCTTGGTCAAAGCAAGTCATATGGCCAAGCACGACATCAAGGGACAAGGATATATCATTCTCCTGCAGGAGCCACCCAGTAGGGAGGATGTAGTAAATACAGGAACTAATATTTGTAACCTTAGAAGAAAGGAGAAGCTATTATTTGAGCTGTCTATAGAATAACCTCTCCTTGGCCCATAGCAACATATCAGGGGATACGTGCATCACTCTTTACTGTTTTAAAAGCACTTTTTTACTTTCAATCATCCATTTAATCTTCATAAGCCTGTGAAATATTATGAGACTCAGGGAGATCAAGTGGCCAAGAACTTGGCCAAGTTCTCACAGCCAGCAAGTGGCAGAGGTGGAAGCTGAGCCAATTTCACTTTACTCCAGGTTCAGGACCAAATTAAATTCCCATGCTTTAAAACTTGCTTTTAAAGAAAAGGAAGAATAAAGGTGGATTTATGCTGCCTGATTTCAAGAATTTTTATAATGCCACAATAAAAAAAGAAGCCAAACTAGTGGTGGTATTAGTATAAGGAACTATATAGACAATCCAGAAATAGAAAATCCAGAAATAAAAACCCAAACTGATTTCTTACAATGGTGTCAAGGCACTTCAATGGGGTAAAAGATAGTCATTCGACAAATGGAGCTGGAAGAATTAAATATACGTAGGCGAAAAAAAAGAATCTCAACCCTTACTTCATACTATATATGAAAAGTAAAAGAAATTGGACCATAGACTTACATGTAAGAGATAAAACTATAAAACTACTAGCAGAAAACATAGGAGAAAATCTTAGTAGCCATGGGTTAGGCAAAGATTTCTTAAGTAGGACACAAAAAGAAAAACATATAAATTGAACTTCATCAAAATTTAAAATTTCACTCTTCAAAAGACACAGTTCAGAAACAAAACATAAAAGACATAGTTAAGGAATCAATAAGGAAAACCACAGACCAGGAGAAAATATTTGCAAAACAAACATCTGACAAAAAGGCTTGTATCCAGGATACATCAAGAACTTTCAGAATTCAATAAGGAGAAAAAAATGGACAACAAATTTGAACAAACACTTCACAAAACATACACAAATGAAGGGCCGAGCTGGTGGCATAGTGGTTAAGTTTGCACACTCCGCTTCGGTGGCCCGGGGTTCACAGGTTCGAATCCCGGGCATGGACCAATGCACCACTTGTCAAGCCATGCTGTGGTGGCATTCCATATAAAGTAGAGGAAAATGGACATGGATGTTAGCCCAGGGCCAATCTTCCTCAGCAAAAAGAGGAGGATTGGCAACGGATGTTAGCTGGTCTTCCTCCCCGCCAAAAAAGATATACAAATGAAAAATAAGCACATGCAAAGATGCTAACCATCATCAGTCATTAGAGAAATGCAAATTGAAGCCACAATGAGATACCACTACATATCCATTAGAATGGCTGAAATTAAAAAGACTGACAATACCAAATGTTGGTGAGGATGTGGAATAACTGGAACTCTCATACTTTGCTGATGGGAGTACAGATACTTTAAAAAACAATATGGGATTGCTTAGAAACTTAAATATGCACTTACCATGTGACCTAGCAATTCCACTCCTAAATATTTACCTAAGAGAAATGAAAGCATATTCCATACAAAAACATATACATGAATGTTCATAGCAGTTTTATTCATAATTATCATAACTGGAAAGAGCCCAAATGCACATCATCTGGTGAAGTGATAAACAAATTGTGGTACATCCATATAATGGAATACTACTCAGCAATAAAAAGGAATGAACCACTGATATATACTGCAACATAGACAAATCTTAAAAGCATTATGTCAAGTGAAAGAAGCCAGATTCAAAAAGCTACAAACTGTATTTCTTTTATATGAAATATTTTTTTAAAGGCAAAACTATTTCTTGGGGCCAGCCCCGTGGCATAGTGGTTAAGTTCCCACACTCTGCTTCAGCGGCTTGGGCTTCATAGGTTTGGATTCCAGGCACAGAAATATGCACTTGCTTATCAATCCATGCTATGGTGGCATCCCATATAAAGTAGAGGAAGATGGGCACAGACGTTAGCCCAGGGCCAGTCTTCCTCAGCAAAAAAGTGGAGGATTGGCAATAGATGTTAGCTAAGGGCTAATCTTCCTCACCAAAAAGAAAACTATGCTGATAGAACCAGATCAGTGGTTGTCAGGGGCCAAGAGGTGAGGAAAAGGGATCAAGCACAAATGGGAAGGAAGGAACTTTTGGGGGGTGATGGACATGTTCTATATCTTGATCATGATGGCTGTTACTCAAGAGGATACATTTGCCAAAATTCATCAAACTGTGCACTTGAGATTGGTGAATTTTATGTTATGTAAATTATACCTCAATAAAGCTAAAAAATAAAGGAAAAAAAAACAAAAACAAAAGAACCTGCTCACCCTTTCCTGCCCTGTCTGAAGCCCTCCTGTTTCTGCTTGTGCATTGTGTGAAGTATGGGGTATCCTTTTCTGAGTTGTGGGTTTTTTCCAATTGCTATTGCCATCATTGATCTTTCTAGCTAAAATGCAAATTCTCTGAGGGAAGGGAATTATTGAAAACTGACCTAAGTCAACTTGATTATACACAGCCATGGTTCTTATTGGTCAAAACAGCAGCCACTGAAGAAGTTGGAGGTGGGTGAGGATTAGCTGCTTCCCTGCACTCTCCCCACCCTGTTACATTGATGGAAACCCACTCGTCTGTCAGTTGCCATGCTATGGCATTGGCTCACATAGAAGAACTAGAAGGACTCAGAACTAGAATATACAACCATGTACTGCGGCTTTGGGGAGGAAAAAAAAAAGAGAGAGAGGAAGATTGGCATAGATGTTAGCTCAGGGCGAATCTTGCCCAGCAAAACAAAAAAACCCACAACATACTAACAAGCAAACACAAAGCCATTAATAAAGCCTGTTTGATAAGTCCCATGAAGTCTAAGCTCTCTACTTTGCAGTGCTTTGACCACCACCTCATATGAAAAGTTTATCTGAAACAGACAGGACAGCATTCCAAAAACAAGAAAGATCTGTTACCTGCACAGGTGGCATTAGGTAAACACACATCCTCCTAAACCAATGGTGGGACATGGGACCATTTAGGGATCAAGTATCTGTTGCCTGCCCTTAGGGTGCAGGCTACAGGCCTTTCTAGATTCTTCTACCCTGTTTATGCAAGTGGCTCTGAAACATTTTAGCCCATCCACACATCTCCAATATATTCAATTTCATCTGAGAGCCCACTTTCATTAAGCAGGCTACTAGCTACTACTTTCACCAATAAAACCCCTTTCTTACATTCATATGCTGATTAGAAAAGCCTAAGGTATTGATCAAGATACAGATATCTTCAGTGTTTGTAGAGGCTGCCTGAACTTCCTGATTAGAAGGAAGCTGGCCACACCCTGGACAGTGGGTTCTTGGCAAGAGCTGCTACCCTTGGAGTTGAAGCTTAAACCAAATAGCACAAACAAGATTCTCTGTCTATGCTGAATTTTTTGAAAGTAAATTATAGACATCTTTCCAAGAACATATCCTCTCTTCTTTAAAACTCTTCATGAAATTTTTGACTTCTAATAGATGCTTAGTAACTGTTAATAACTATAAGCCAAGCAAATTAAGAATGGAGGGTTTTTAAGTTTTTAAGCAGAAGGGAAGGAAGGAGGGAAGGAGGGATGGAAGGAGGGAGGGAGGGCGGGACGGAGGGAGGATGGAGAGAGGCTTCTGGCCTCCAGACTCCCCTCGTCTTTGAAGATGTGGACACTGGGCCCTGGGCTACGCCTCGGCTTGCAGTGCAGCATTTTGGGAGACTTTGGGGCCTAGTGGGTTTTTTAAACAAATCCAAAAATAAGGAGATGTGAAAAGGCTAAGTCACTCTGTAAATAAAACTGGGGATGGGGCCGCCCGGTGGCGCAGCGGTTTCGTCCGCGCTTGGCAGCCCGGGATTCGCGGGTTCGGATCCCGGGCGCCCGCCGACGCACTGCCTGTCAGCCACGCCGTGGCGGCGTCCCATATAAAGTGGAGGAAGATGGGCACGGATGTTAGCCCAGGGCCAGTCTTCCCCAGTGAAAAGGGGAGGATTGGAACAGATGTTAGCTCAGGGCTGGTCTTCCCCACAAAAAAAAAAAAAAAAAAAAAAAAACTGGGGAATTTCTGGAGTGAAAAATAATTGCCAGAGGCTAATTAACAGCCTAAATTTAGTCAGATTAGCCCACAGAAGCAAGTCTCCTCTAGGTCACTGAATTTGCTATTTCAAGGAAGCTCCTTGTTCCAACCCCTCCCGGTCACCCTCCAAGTCCTTTTTTCTACAAGTCCAGTCCCAGTGGTCATGGAGTCAGAGCTGCTGAGGACCGAGCTCACAGACAAGAAAGAGAAGCGATGGTTTGATGAGACAGAGGGCCAGGCAGTCTTCTGATCCCAAACACCACCCTGCCACCTGCCATTCTGATCGTTTCTAGTTTATCTGTTTACGGAGGCATGGCACAAGCTCTCGGATTCAAATTCTGGCCTGCTACTCTCTGGGTCTGGGGTTTTGGGCAATTACTTAGTTTCTATGAACCTCGGGTTCCTCGGGTGTAAAACCAAAAACAACAACAAAAAATAAGCAAACAAAGCACAGTAACTACCTATAGCGGCCACTCGATATTTTTTTCTTGCCTGATATCCATGTCCCTGCTTGTAACAGCACCCCATTAGTCTTTAGTGGAACTCCTCCTCACTGCTCTTGGCCTGTGTGGTTCTGGTGAACCCATCACCAGTGAACAGGTTGTCACATGACCAAGATCTGGCCAATCAGCATATTCCACCCCCGCACCAGTAAACTGTTCAGTTGTGGGTCCATTACCGAACTGGGATCATTGAGACTCAGCCCTGAGACTTATGTTGGAAGTAGATTCTCTCTTCTAAACTCAAAGCTGATACCCATATGGGCCTAGTGGTGCTGAGGTTAACACATGGAGAGAGGCAGCCTGAGAATGAAGCCAAGGTGAGAAGGAGGAGCACCAAATCCTGATGGCTCAACACTTGGACAGAGCTGGGCCTGAAGCAAGGCCTCCCCAGGGACTGGTCAGTTTCAGGGGGAATAAATTCTCACTGGAATTTTGGGCTCAACCCAGTTTGAGGTGGGTTCTCTCTCACCTAAAAACCAAAATATCATGGACTCTGGATAATATCTCAGTTTAAATTGTGGCTCCATAACTCATTGGCTGTGGGACCTTGGGTAGTTTACTTAGTATCTCTGGGCCTCAGTTTCCTCACTAATAAGTGAGATAATAACATCAGCTTCATAAGGCTATGATGAGGATTAAATGACTGAATATACGAAAAGCACTTATGACAGGGCCTGGCACATTGAAAATATTACATGGGTGTCAGCTATTTTATTATAATAATTGTTATATTTTATTTTATGATAATAAATGCTATTATTATAATATATATTTTATTACAATAATTGCAATTACATAATTGCAAATTATAATTATTGCTTTTTTTTAATCTCATGGGTTTATAGGGTTTAGGGGAATATAGCCAATGAGTTTGAATAAAATTAAGAATTGTACAGGACAGAGCAGAGTGGTTGCCTCACAGAAGGAAGGAGTCTTAGGCTTCATCCAGCACAAACTAAGACCCAATTAGCCATATTGTCTTTTTTGCTAGACTGATTAGACTGGTAAAGCAAGGCCATGCCATAGATGTATTTAGGATATATATTAATAAAAGAGAGGACTTTGTCAAGACCCTGATGATGTCTATATGGATAAGATTAAGACCTCTGGGTAAAGTTAGGTGATCATATTTGACTAACCAATTAAACCAAGCTTCAATGAGAAGGTGAGATTTGAGCAAGATTTGGAGGAGTAGAGAGCATTAGTCTTGAAAATATCTATAGGAAGAGGCTCCTGGGTACAGGGAACAGCCAGTGCAAAGGTCCTGCCAGGCATTTTGGAGGAGGAGCTGGATTAGAGTGAGCAAGGTGGATTATTGTGGGAGATGAGGGCAGAGAGGCAAATAGGGCCAGTTATGAGGGAGCCATGAGCCATGGTGAAGACTTCAGTTTTTACTCCATGTGAGATGGGGACCCAAACAGCGTTTTGAGCAAAGGAGTGATATCTGACTTTCGTTTTTAAAGATCACTCCAGTTCCTGTGTTCAAAGCAGACTGTCGGTGAGCAAGAGTAGAAGCAGGGAGACAAGTCAGGAAGCTGTCCAGTATCCAGGTGAGAGATAATGCATCTCTCAGGGTGTTGGCCTTACTCTCTCAGACTAGCTTTCTCTTGATAAAGAAACTATGTCTGTTGGCGGCTTCAAGGCTCACATCCTCACAGCTATGAACAGAGGAGACAGGCCTCCTTCCCTTTAATTCTCCTTAATTCCCTTAAAAATAAATAAGCAAAGCCCAGAGAAGGGCATGCTCCCATTTTACATTCCACTTGCCATCCTGCCACAGGCCTAGCACACAGTTGGAACTCACTGAATGCATTTTGGAAAATAAATAAGTAGCATATAAACACACAGACCTGTTCCCTGATTGATTTTGTGGGATGGGTCATATTGCACCATTTACATCCTCCTGCCTTTTCTATTTTATGACTAATGGTCATACGTGCAAAGGGAACAGATGAATTTCATAGGGATGCCAATGGCTACGAGAAGCATATGGTCATACCCAGAGAATTGAATTCCTGTCCTCATTAACATCATCCTCTCATTGAGTTGTTCTTTCCTAGACAATGAGAGGAAATACACAGTTTGGATCTGAGGCAATATATTTTGAATCACAGGCAATGTTATGATACCAGTGAAAGTAGGAAGCCACTTTCAAATATTTTATCAGCATTTTTTATTGTGCAGAATCATCAAGTAAAACATAAAAGAGAACAAGAAGGACACAGAGAAATGTGGAGCATTTAAATCAGACCCTGAAACCAGCAGTCCAAGAATCTGACCTGTAGACACATATTGTTTGGCCTGCACAGTAGATTATTCATATGAACTCAGATCTCCAGTTCTCGTTAAAATGTTATGCTATGTAACAATGTTGAGTCACAGTTCCCTTGAGGCCCTGATCATCTGGATTTCCTTTAGCAGGAGCTCCATCACTCCCAACATGTGTTCTTCTTCTAAAATCTACAATACTTCCCTAGTCCCCATAAAAAATACGGAATTTGCTATCTCTAATTTAAGTATATTTTCTGAGACACCATACAAAACAAAATCCAGAGTAGTGTTCTAGAACTAACATGGTAAAAGAAATCTCAAACCATGGAAATGTTCTTACTCATGAGTAAGAAGTTTTAAATTGGGTGCATTTATATTATAGAACAAGGATGAAACAGGCTAATGTGTTAATTTTGGCACATCCATCATAAGTGGGACCTTTAGCCATGCCAATCACAGAGATAAATTTAGACTCATTCAAAGTCATTAGGATTCTAGTTCCTACATAAGAAAAGCAGGATTAATAAACTCTTGCCTAAGTGGAAATCAGTTCTTTGGCTTATGTCTGCTATTCTAAACCATAATTGCAAAATTCCTAGCGTGGCTCCATCATAACTAGGAACTGGAGTTGACTCAAGCTAGGAACCAAAAATTGGAAAGGATCACACTAATTTGTGAATTTTTTTTTCTAAACTGTGGACTCACCCAAAAAGACTTCTTTGAAAACCAACAAAATTCTATTGAACTAATATGAACTATAACTGAACCAATGTTTTCTCAAAACAATTGAACCAGAACATTAGAATATTATCTGAACTAAACCAGTATTTTTTCTGTTTGTATCTTTTCTGATATGTATCTTTAAAAGCCTTCATATTTTTGTTCTGGTTATTGTGCATATCAAAACTACAGAAATATATTTCAATCAATTATTAACTCTTTTCAATTCTGGCAGGCACTGCTAGTTGCCTACCAAATACCCATTCCATCCTATTTCTTCAACAAAACCCAGATTTATTCAAGGAGATAATGTATTCAACTTCCTTTTCCTAACCTCCCTTGGAACCAAGTGTGGCCACATGTCTAAGTTTCAAACTAAAAGATTGAAGCAGAAGTTGGGTAGAACTTCCAGGAAATCTTTTTGCCATGGACCATTCTATATTCTTCCATCCTGGAATTCAAGTATACAACTAGAGCTCCAGCACCATAAGACAAATTTAAAGATGAAAGCTATGCACTAAGGATGACAAAACAGAAATCAGGAGATGGAGATATTGTTGACATCACAATGGTCCATCCCAGCTCCAGACTTCTTTCATGTAAGAGCTAAATAAACCTTTATTGTGTATGAGCCATTGTTTTGAGGATTTTCTGTTAGATGTAGCTAAACCTTATGCTAACTTGTAAAGAAAGTTGCTTACATTATAGAAAAATTCTCAGTACATCTTTTTATTCAATAAATATTCACTGAATACCTACTATGCATCAAGCATTGCATTAAGGATACTGACGTATTTCCTGCTCTGAGGGAACACAGAAGAAAGAAAACTTGGCTAGGCAACTAAATCCCAGACTCAGCCCTACTGTTAGCTAATAAAGTCTTTGAACTTGGAGAAGTTACTTCACTTCTCTAGGCCCCAGTTTCTTCATATGTAATATGAGGTTTGACCAAATTTTTCTGAGGTCCTTTCCAACTCTCCCACTGTATGACTCAGTTGGTTTCCATAGAAATCCAGTCACTTCCTCACTACCCCTAGAGACCTGTCCCGCCCTCAGTTCCCGGAGGCCAGGGAACATGACTCTAATTGATCTTCTCCAACCACAGTTGATAAGACCAAAGCCATACAATTAGATTCTCCCTTCTGGGAATCTGAAATTGGAATATTGTGACACTGAGTCAGTTATGTGGTGCTGGGCACTTGAACTGAAAAGTCATGTGGAATGGCGGTCAGAGCGGGTGCCATGGCAAACCAGAGTCACGTGTGAGCCAATGTTTGGGGAGCAGAGACACATGAGGAAGCAGGGAAAGTTGCCTGCATAATGGAGCAGGAATAGGCAAAGGAGAAACAGACATGAAAATCCAAAGGTACCAAACTGGCAGCCCAAAAAGGCAGATCTAGTCCTTAGTTGGAATTTAATTTGGTCCACAACATTTGTTTAAATTTGGATTAGCTGTCAAGATTTTGAAAAGAGGAAATTTGGCATAAAATTCTGAATTTCCAGCTTCTTTGAATTACTGGAAGATCTGACGACACTAGGCCTTCTTTCTTGCATGGCCACAAGAGACTGAAACAGAGTTGTCTACACAGGGTGAGTTACGTCAGCACCCACCACTCCTCCTTATCTTACACCAGGGCTCTGCATTCATTTCCTCTCTGTAGGTATCTGAGCTTAAGGCCCAGTTCCAGGCAATGTAGCCTCATGAGAAAATGGCAATCTCAGCCATGATTGTCCAATTTCAATGTCTTCTGTGTAGTCCCAGCTGTGCTTTAATAACTCTCCTAGAATACTTAGTAGATTCCAGAGCCAGCAGTGAGAAAGGCCAAGAAACAACACAGTGACATCTTAGAACCCCCAAAAGGCTCAGGAATTGTCAGAACCAGGTACTTCTGGAAGTGGAAGGTTAAGGTAGGACTAACAGGAATATTGGTTGAAAACCAGATTAAAAGCAGTTCAAGGAGACTTCCACTTTGGCCAAGATGGAGCAGCAGGGACCAGATTTATCCTCCCACCAGACACAATTTATAAAACAGACGAAACAAAACAATTGTTCTCAAGACACTGGATATTAGCCAATAAAGTACAGTCTTACTGGCCCAAGAAGAAAGATAAACATCTGACATTGGGGGCGCCCCAAAGAAACAGTATACCAGATAACTCTGCAGGGAAGCCCACAGTCAAGAAGCACCACCCATGAGATCAGAGCTTCTGATTGGCTTTTTAATATCCCACTCTTAAACATTAGCAGACAACTGAAATTAGAATTTAACTATTCTGAGAACATGAAGGGATGGAAAGGGTGCTTAAACAGGGGGCTGGGGAGCATTATTAGAAAGAGAGAGAAATTACCATATTCTTTAGGGAGAAATCATTAGAAAATGTCCAAAACTTAAATTGCCCAAGAAGTAGCAATTTAAGCCCATTATTAAGATAGGCAAAGATAAATACTAAAAGAACCAGCTGAAAAAATTGGAAATGGTTGCCTCTTAGGAAGGGAGGATGTGGAGGGACGAGGGAATTGCTGTAGTAATAAGTCTAGGAAAATTACATGACTCTTCAAAGTATGTGCCCATGTAACTTTTACAAAAATTAGAGGGAGGAAGTGAATGAAAATCAACGAGAGATGAATAAAGCTCTTGAAAAGTCAATGGATAGGATGACCAAATGTCTCTGTTTGCCAGAGACATTCCCGGTTTTCATCTATTAATAGTGCTCTCTTTCACTTTCCAAATACCTCAGTTTGGCTAACTTTATAATGGATGTGTCAGGCTGACGCCTCCTGAACCCACTAATCAACCTTACTATTACATTAACATGAGACACGGTGCCCTCCTCCTGTGATGCAACAGGCAGTGCACGGTACCACCTATGAAATATCCTTGCCAAAAAAAAAATTTAAAAATACAAGAACTTGAATCTAATCAAGTCTCTTGGTCAGAGTTTCTCAAAATTCACGTAATTCTCTCTCACGTGTATGGGATGTTGAGCAGCATCCCCACCCTCTACCCACTAGACGCTAATAGCACCACCCAGCTGTGACAACCAAAAATTGCCAAATGTCCTGGGCTGGGGGGATCTCCCCCAGTTGAGAACTACTGATCTTCATCTAAGTACCAATTTACAGGAAATGAGACGGAGAAATATGTTAAAGGACACCAGCAAGACACAATCAACCAAATTCAGAACGTGGAAAATTCTAAAGGACAGACGACCTAGTTTTTTTAACAAACATATGGCCTGGGGGACGTATGGGAGGAGAGACTATTACAGTCTAAAAGCCCTTTTAAAAAAACTCAATAAATACAACGTGTGGACCGCGTTTGGATCCTGAGTAAAACAAACCACAAAAAAAAAAAACACTTTTGACACAATCGGAGAAAATTAAGGATGGGCTATTATGCACTAAGAAATATTGTTAATTTTGAGAGTGTGACAATGGTTTTGTGGTTACATTGTTTTTTAAAGCTTTCTGTTAGAGACACATATTGCTGTATTAATAGCTAAAACGGTATGAAGCCTGTCTGGTTGCACAGGGGAAGTGAAGACCAGACAAAACAAAAATGTCAGAACAAGGATGATTACTGAAATGGAGTGATAGGTACACGGGTATTCATCATACGTGTCTCTCTACTTTGTGTATGTTTGAAATTTCCATAATAAAAACTTAATGAAAGAAATAAAATCCAAGGAATTAATAAAGCATGGCTTACTGGGAAGCATAAGGACCGGAGTCCACAGTTCAGGGTTATATTCCTGGCTCCTTCACTAACCAGTCGGATCATTTTAAGCAGGAAAGTCACTTCTCTGGCCTATAGAAGAAGGGTCTTGAGTTAACGGATTTCCATGGTCCCTTCCAGGTGAGGTTTTCAGTGATTCCAGGACAATACTTGCAAAAGTGAGTTGAATAGCAGCCCTGAGGACCTAGCAGTTTCAAAAGCCTGAATTTGTGGTGGAGACGCTTGTGGTGAGTTCTGGCCCAAGGTTCCCAGACTCCCTTCTCGGCCCCTCGACTAGTTTAGAAGTAGCCAGATCAACTGCACTGGAACATTCTGAATTAGAAAGCGCCTGCTGGATGAGGCTTGCGTCAAACTCCTCTTTAAGCGGCTGTGGCTGCAGTTTGAGTAACTTGTCAGGAAAGTGTGAATTACAAGTCAGTATTACAAGAGTGTTTATTTTCAGCCTTTCCAAAAAACAGTGAGAAAGAGAAAAGCATGCATAATAAAGCAGCCGGGCATCTGAGGCAAAAGTTTGCTTTTCCTTATCCGCTCCCTCCCACCTAAGCGTTTAACTACAGGTATCTTTTTCCTGCGAACCTGAATGCAGCCCTCTGTAGGTTTGACTAGGAAGAGCGAACAGAAGAGGGCAGGTGGAGAGGGACGGAGGAAGGGGGTACCTACCACTCACCATGGGGGTGCAGAGCTCAGAGCCGCAAAGGAACAGCAGAAATCCTGTTCCTCCCATCCCCCTGCCGAGCCTGCTGCAAAGAAGTGATTAACGCGGGACTCACTGTCCAACGCCGCAAAGCAAACCCTTATTAGAGAGAGCAACCTGAACTGCCCCTGAAAACAGCACCCCAAAGATCTCTGCCCTTGCTTTGAAGAATGCAGAAAACTCGCCTTGCCACCATATGTGGAGCATCGCCCACGGTGAAGGGGCAGGGGAACTCACACCCCTGCCCTTCCCTGCACCCGCGTCCCAGGCCCCAACTAAAACCTCCGCTTCTCTCTCTCAGTCTCTCTCCCATAGCCGATTGGCCTCCCAACAGTCTGCCGCCTGCAGGGTGACCTGCCGCACATGCAAGCCCGCCCACGCCACCGAGTGCCCTCTTTAAGATTTTTCCACAAGTCCCATCGCTGGGGGGATGAAATCTAGGGTACAAGACGTCCAGTAGAGGCAAGGAGTACTAGTGATTTCAAAGCATCCTCAGACGACTCCCCTGGATAAACCCCGAAGGAGCTTCTTTGTAATATTCCTACGCCAGGCCTAGGGGCAGAACAAAGGAATCCCCCGAGACGCTGGTGCTCTTGGCTTTGGGCCTGGACCCCCTGCGCCGGCTCCAGTCTCACCAGACCTCTTCTGTTACCGGATGGCAGTACCCCACCCCACCCCACCCCCGCAGAGAGTGCTGTGGGAAGGGCAGACCCAGAGAGTGGGTCCCAGCCTGAGGGCGTGCAGGGGAGGGAGGCCCCAGGAGGGACACACGGTATATTCCAAAAGTCTTGTCCACCTGTGTAATCAGTCAAAGCAGCTCAGCAGGCAGCCCAGAGGCAGAAGCAAACAAAGACCCCGACGGTCCAGAGAGCCTCAGGACGCCGGCAGAAGGTGGGCCAGGTCGATTCTGGAGATGGAGTCCAAGTGCCTGCGATAGCTTCACCAAAAAAAAAAGTTTAACTACACAAGTAGCTCAGGAATAAATTCTCCTGAGAAAATACTTAAAACTATTTCAGAATAAGCTACTATATTGGTTAGGATGTATTTAATTGTAACAGAGCGCTTGGCTAACAGTGGTGTAAGCAATAAAGGCATTTAAACATCTCAGGTAACAAGAAGTTAAGGAGAATGGTATTTGCTTTGGAACAGCAAGAACATGTCAGAATGCTGGACTGACATCTCTACAGTTCTCCTGGCCTTTCCATCATGGTCTTAAGATGGTTGCCATAGCTCCAAGCATCACATTTTCAAACAACACAACCCCAAGACAGAAAGGAAGAGGAGAGGGAGAACTCTTCCTCCACTATACTCTCTCTTTGTTAATAGAGCAAAGAAAAAATACTTCCTAGAAGTCACCAGCAGACTAGGTCACATGCCTACCCCTAGACAAATCACAGGCAAAGAGGAGTGGTATCAGTGTACTTGGCTTAGATCAGTTCAATGCTTGGACCTACTTTCCTTGAGCACAGTGCTGCCTTTTGATACCTCAACAAAATTTGAATTGTTAGCATGGAGGAATTGCGGGGGAGGGTGGGAAATGACTGCTGTTAGGCAACCAACAGTGTGTACCACAACTAAAGTCCTCTTCGTCAGCTCCAGTCTTGAACCTCCTCCCACCTCCCCAGTGCAAACCACTACAATACTCCCCCAATATTGTGGGGGATACATTTTAAGACCCCAGTGGAGGCCTGAAACTGTGGATAGTACTGAACTCTGTATATACTGTTTTTTCCTTACATACATACCTATGACAAAGTTTAATTTATAAATTAGGCACAGTAAGAGATTAACAACATAGCCAATAATAAAGATGGCTTTGGGGCTGTTAATAAGTAAAATAAGGGTTACGTGAACACAAGCACTGTGATACCGCCACAGTCATCTGATAACCAAGCTGGCTACTAAGTGACTAATGGGTGGGTAGCATGTACAGGGTGGATATGCTGGACAAAGGGATGATTCACGTCCTGGGTGGGAGGGAGCAAGATGGCACGAAATTTCATCACGCTACTCATGAATTGTTTATTTCTGGAGTTTTCCATTTAATATTTTCAGACTGCAGTTGACCTCGGGTAACTGAAATCGCGGAAAGCAAAACCACGGATAAGGAGCTACCACTGTATTATCATTCCAGACTTTACATGCGTATACACGTACATGTATAGAACACACCATAATAGACATAATAGACTTGGGACATTTAATAGACTTCTGGTAGTGTGTGTGTGTGTGTGTGTGCGCACGTGCGTGCACACACACGCAGGCATGTGATAAACATGCCATCCTACTCTAGGCATCTTTCTGCGATTTGCTTCACTATTCAACAATGTTGTCTTGGTGATCCATCCACATCCATACTTATTCATCTCTTCTGTCTTTGCAACTGCTGCATAGTGTTCCCTAGGGTGGACATATCACAGTTTATTTAGATACTTCCCTATTGATAGCCTCTTGGTTATTTTAAGAGTAGCTTCTAAGCTTTTCTGTGGACAAAGGCACTGGGCATTCTCCATTTGTCCTCAGTGTCCATCTTTCTCTGCTCTGTGTTCAGACTGCTGACTGCTAGAGATAGCGTGAGCTGGCTCTCTTGCTCTCTGGCATCTAGTTGGGTGAAACCTATGTGAGTGGCAGGAAATCGGAGGGTACAAGAGAGAGAAGTTGGGGTGTTTCATTCCCCTGGTTCACTTCCTGCAAGCTGCAGGTTGGCAGTGGCTGTGTTCCTCTACCAAAGGCCACAGTTCCTGTCAAAGGGCCTGTCCTATGGCAAAAGATCTCAGGGTGTTCCAGTATCTGCTATTGTCCCCTTGCCCCTTCAGGCCCCCCGGGATGGTACCATTTCTCTCTACTGCTAGCCCTAAGGTGCTTTACCATCCCATGTTGGTTTTTCTGCCTTTTTGTAAATAGCCACTTTATTAAGCTCTCTTTGACTATCCCTCTCCAGATGCTGTCTGTTTCCTGCTCCATTCTGACTGATAGAGCTACTTACATTCATTTAAAAGAGCAAGAACAATGGAGACCTGAACCTTTCAATGCAAGGCTCCATTTGCCCCCAGTTTGCCTATTTCTCCCAGCGTCTCCCTTTCCCAGTTTCTGCTTTCATCTCCTCTCTATCACTCAGTCTTTGTGTAAGCAGCACCGCAAATGATCCCCAGCCCCAGATCTTCCTGGACTTCTACTCTGTATGCTGCCCTGTGAGCACACTGGGTCCTCGTCCTGACTGAGCTGTCCTCTTGTGTGGAACCCACACGGATCTTTAATTGACTGCTGCTAAATGAGAGCTGGGAAATATTCTCAGTTCTCACAGTGCAGGACCAGGAAAATGCATGTGGTCCCCAACTATAGGAACATCCCCCAGGGACGTGACAAGAGTCCAAGTCTCCCTCTCACCTCTCTGGGCTCTCTAATACTTCATTTACCTCATGCCTCCTCTTAAACTCAACACTGAATTCTCTTCTTTAGGCCCCAGGATGAGTTTAGCAACCAGTCCAGAGCTCCTAGCAAAGTAGTTAAGAATATGGGCTGTGAAGTCAGATAAATCAAGATTCAAATTCTGACTCTGCCACTCAACAGCTGAGAGACCATATGCAAGTTAACTTCTCTGTGCCTCTGTTTCCTCATGGTAAAACTGAAATTATAATATTACCTCTTAGGGTTGTTTTAAAGACCACATAAGATATATCTAAATATATTTCTAAAATATCTTAACACAGAGCCCAGTCCAAAGAGAGCCCTCCATACTTAGTAATAGATTTGATTTGGTCAACACTATGTAAGTTGCTGTGGGAGGTGAAAGAAGCCATGGCCCTACCCTCAAGGAGCCTGATCTACTTTGGAAGACGAGAAGAACGTTCTCATAATAATGAACAACACAGATGACCCTATTTGTGTGTGTGTGTGTGTGTGTGTGTGTGTGTGTGTGTGTGTGAGGAAGACCAGCCCTGAGCTAACATCCATTGCCAATCCTCCTCTTTTTGCTGAGGAAGACTGGCCCTGGGCTAACATCCATGCCTATCTTTCTCTACTTCCTCTATTTGACAAGCAGTGACTTGGTCCGCACCCAGAATCCAAACCTGTGAACCCCAGGCCACCAGAAGCAGAGCGTGCAAACTTAACCGCTATGCCACCTGGCCGGCCCCTGACCATATATATATATACATTTTTTTTTTTTTAAGCAACGATCTTTCTTTATTCTTCAGGTATGCGATTTCATGCATCTTTCCCACTGTATTGTCCTCATAATCAGAAGACAGCAGGAGGAAGAGCACTGCTCACTCATAAATATAAGACAAATTAGTCTCAAACACACAGAGACAAATAAATGGATTAAATCTGCACCAAACTTGCCCTGACCCTATATTTTTAAGTGGCAAATTATCTGGTATAAGCTCCAGTGCAACAGTAGTAGGATGGCCTTTCAGATATCTGACTTTTCAAATTACCTGACAGGTTCTTGAGGGAGAGCACCAAGCATTATCGCTCCTTGTGTGCCCAGTGCTCTGCACACAGTAGGCTTTCAAACACAATTTGTCTAAATACCCAAGGAATGCCTGGAGAGCATGTTAGAACAAGCACTTCGTTCTTTACAAAGTACTTTGAAAGTGAAGCATCGTTTAATTCTCGTAACAACCCTGTGAGATAGTTACTATTACTGCCATCTGCATTTTCCAAATAAGGAAAGTGTGGCTCAGAGAAGCTTAGCATCTTGTTCAAGCCATACAGTCACTTTATGGTGGGGCTAGTCTGGGACCCAAGGCCTTTGACCATAAAGGAGGAGCCTCCTCCTACAAGGGCCACAGAAGTCCACAAGCTGAAGATGTCCGTCCTCTGCCAGATGACTTTTTCTGGCCTCCAGCATGCTCTCTTTTTAACCTTTCTCTTTGCTCTCTCTAGCTGAGACAGCTGGCTCCAGTTTTTTCTTTTAGCCAGAGGGAATCCAATTTATTAGTATTTCTTTTCAGGGAGGCAAAGACTCTCCTGTTTATCCAAGCCCCTATCAGACATACAAGTGTATAATATAGTCATTAAACTCTGGAACACAGGACACACTCATAGCCACACACAAGCTATTGAAAAGTTCATTACCTCCACTGGGAGACGCTCACCACGCTTACCACTCTCTCCTCTTCACGGGGCCAGGGCAGAATGTGAGTGCTCTGGTTAGGGGAAATCTTTTATTTTGCCTTAGAATCCTTCTAAAAGCAGTTGTGTTACTGATAAATCCTAGTTTATTTGTATGTTGCTGAATGCATTGGAAGGCAATGTTTTTAAAAAAACATTTTTATCACAAAAAGCACTGCATGCCTTTTGGGAAAAAACATCAAACAGTACTAAAATATGTAAAGTAAAAAATTAAAGTTTTCAAGACATTGAGAAGACAAGTCACAGGCTGGAAGAAAATATTTGCAAAAGATATATCTAATAAAGGACTGTTATCCAAAATATACAAAGAACTCTTACAACTCAACAATAAAAAAATGAACAACCTGACTAAAAAATGGGCAAAAGACCTCAACAGACACCTCATCAAAGAAGATACACAGATGGAAAATAAGCTCATGAAAAGATAGTCCACATCACATGTCATCAGGAAATTGCAAATTAAAATAACCAGGAGATACCACCACACACCTCTTAGAACAGCCAAGTCCAACGTGCTGACAGCACCAAATGCTGGTGAGGATGTGGAGCAACAGGGACTCTCTATCATTGCTGGCGGGGATGCAAAATGGTATGGCCACTTTGGAAGACACTTTGGCAGTTTCTTACAAAACTATACTCTTACCATATGATCCTGCAACTGTATCCCCTGATATTGAACCAAATGTGTTGAAAACTTATGTCCACACAAAAACCTGCACACGAATGTCTATAGCAGCTGTATTCGTAATCGCCAAAACGTAGAAGCAACCAAGATGTCCTTCAGTAGGTGAATGGATAAATAAACTGTGGTATATCCAGACAACATTATTCAGTGCTAACAAGAAATGAGCTGTCAAGCCATGGAAAGACATGGAGGAAACTTAACGTATATTACTAAGCGAAAGAAGCCAATCAGAAAAGGCTACACACCGTATGATTCCAACTATATGACATTCTGGAAAAGGCAAAACTATGGAGACAGTAAAAAGATAAGTGGTTGCTAGGGGTTGTGGGAGGGAAGGATGAATAGGCAGAGCACAGAGGATTTTTAGGGCAGTGAAACTACTCTGGATGATATTATAATGGTGGATACATGTCATTATACATTTGTCAAAACCCATGGAATGTACAACACCGAGAGTGAGCTGTGATGTAAACTACAGATTCTGGGCGATAATGATGTGTCAGTGTAGGTTCATTGATTGTAATAAATGTACCACTCTGGTGGGGGAATGTGGATAGTGGGGGAGGCTGGGGTGTGATGGAGGGGATGTGTGGGAAATCTCTACATCTTTCCCTCAGTTTAGCTATTGACCTAAAACTGCTCTGAAAGATAAAGTCTATTGTTTTTTAAGTGGAAGTTATTTTCCCTATGCCTCCCATGCTCAATCCCACTCCCCACATGTAAGTATAGTTAAATGTTTAGTGTATTTTCTTCCAGTCTTTTTTCTCACACACACATAATGTGTGTGTACATATAAGATTTTTTTCAAAGGTCAGCAAAAGCTATGTATATGCACATAATTATAGTGGTGTCTCCTTATAATGGTGGAAATACTTTACAGTCATTCAAAATAAGGAATAGTTAAGTAAACTATGATATATTGCTAACGAAGCACTGTATAATGGACTTGAAGGTAGTCAGAGTAGAGTAGTAGTAGTAGTTAAAGGAGAGAAGTAGTAGTAGTGGTTATAGTAGAGTAGTAGTAGTAGTAGTACTAGTAGAGTAGAGTAGAGGAGGAGGAGACAGAGGAGTGGAGTAGTAGTAGTAGCATAATCAGACAGAACTGGATTTAAATTCCCATCTTACACTACCATACAATCCAGCTATTCCACTTCTGGGTATTTATCTGAAGAAAACGAAAACACTAATTCAAAAAGATGTATACATCCCTATGTTCACTGCAACATTATTTACAATAGCCAAGACTTGGAAACAACTTAAGCACCCATCAACAGATGAATGGATAAAAAAGATTTGGTATATAAATACACACATGCGCGTGCACGCGCACACACACACTCACAATGGAATACTACTCAGCCATAAAAAAGATGATATCTTGCCATTTGCTACAACATGGATGGACCTAGAAGCTATTATGCTAAGTGAAATAAGTCAAATAGAGAAAGACAAATACCATACGATTTCACTTATGTGTGGAATCTAAAAACCAAAATAAACGAACAAACAAAACAAAACACAAACAAACTTAACAGATACTGAGAATAGATTGGTGGTCACGGGGTGGGGGGGATGAGCAAAATAGGTTAAGGGGATTAAGAGGTATAAACTTCCAGTTATAAAATAAACGAGTCATGGAGATTAATGTACAGCAGAGGGAATATAGTCAATAATATTGTAATAATTTTGTATGGTGACGGATGGTAGCTAGACTCATCATGGTGATCATTTCATAATGTATATAAATGTCAGATCACTATGCTGTACACCTGAAACTAATATAATACTGTATGTCAACTGTACTTCAATTTGAAAAAAATCCCCTCTTGCTATTTAAACAAGTAGTGAGCACTCTCCAAACCTTAATTTTATCACCTGTATCACAAAAATATTAGCGCTTACCCAAAGGGTTGCATATCAATTAAATGAAGGTGAGAATCTATATAAAAAGTGCTTGGCACCTAATTGGTGCTCCATCAGCCATGGTCACTTCTCGAGGGTAGACCCTTGTCCTGGTGATCCTTGCTCCCCAACAGCTTAACTCAGCACCTGGCCAAAGTAAGCAGTATGATAAATGCTGGGTGGGTTGAACTGGAGTAGAACATTATAGCTGTTTAAAATCACTATTCAGAGACAGGGTGTGGAGTTCGGGATTTCAAGCAATATAAGATTTAATAGAGAGAATAAGAGGCTGACACTACGTCAGATGGTCTGGGGGAGTCAAGGTCAGGGACGCCTCTGCTATCCTGCACCGTGTGGAAGAACCACAGTGTGGAAGGACCCCGGCAGGTCCTGCAGCACCAAACAGGTGATTCCCAAGGGGCTGCCAAAAGCTGCCGCAAGCCCTCCCATCTGCCCTGGTAATGAGGTTTTCTCTGTGCTGTCATGACTCATTGAGAGAGAGAGCCCTAACCTGTGCAAAGAAACCCAGAAAAGTAAGTTCTGATAGAGGAGAAGGAGGGAGGAAGCTCATGGCTCAAGCTATAGAATACTGCAGAAGCATTTTTTAAAACAAAAAACAATTTTAGTTTTATATTACAAACAAGTATGTGCCCATTGTAAAGGGAGAAAATCATCCATAATCTCACCAGCCAGAGAACATCCCTGTTAAAACCTTGGTCTCATTTCCTCGTGGATCTTTTCCTATGCCTGCATACATATATCGTATATATATCATATACATAAAATAGTATATGTGTGTGTATGTGTTTTCTGTATATGATATCCTTTTATCACATCAATAAACCATCATGACATCATTTTAATGGCTGAATAGAATTCCAGTGTCTGGCTAAACTATACTTTATCTAACCAATCATCTATTGTCAGACATTTGGATCATTTCCAAAATCTGGCTATTATAAACAGAGCTGCCAGGAACTTCCTTAGAGCCATGCAGTGAACTTCTGATCCTCTTTCACAGAAGGGTGAGAGACAACAATGGGCTATTTGCTAAAGTCGACTTCAACCCCAAACCACTACCCTTTCTTCCCTACCCCTGGCGATACCCAGTCCTCTGGAGTCCAGCTGGAGGAATCCACAGTCAGGACCCTGGATTCTTGAAGATTTGCCCCACTCCCAGAAGGAGTGTCTGAGCATTTTTGAACCCACATAATTAGATGTGAGGGCCCTGAAACCAGGCCAGCTCTAACCAAAATTGGGAAGCAGATGAAGGAAGTCTTGGCTCACTCTCAACTCCCTCTTAAGTGTTTCCCTTCCCTAGTACCATCCAGTCCTCCCAAGAGGCAACTACCCAGTGCCCCAAACCCCTGGGCCCTGCTCTCAGTGTCTGATATCCTGATGTCTATAGCTGTGACAGAAGCCAGGCTATAAAGCTCCATACCTTCTGGTAATGTATACTTTTCAAGAGGCTCCCTTTAACATCTTGAGTCAAGCAACATGCTTTGAACTAAACACTGCAGGAGGTACATGTGAGTAAGACATCATCCCTGTCCACAGGTGGCTGATACTCTGTTCTAGTTTCCTAGGGCTGCCATAACAAAGTGACACAAACTGGGGAGCCTAACGCAATAGCGACTTATGTCTCAGTTCTGGAGGCTACAAGTCAGACATCAAGCTGTCGGCAGGGCCATGCTCCCTCTGACAGCTCTAGGGGAGACTGCTTTCTTGCCTCTTCCTCGTGTCCCCATGGTCGCCAGGAATCCTTGACATTCCTCGGCTTGCAGCTGCACCTTTCCAGTCTCTGCCTCTGCCTTCCCACAGCCTGCTTCCCTGGGTCTCTGGGTCCCTGGGTCCAAATTCCCTTCCTCTGATTGGGCACTTGTCATATTGGATTTAGGGCCCATCCTAATCCCATATGACCTCTTCTTGAACTAATTATATCTGCAAAGACCCTATTTCCAAATAAGGTCACATTCTGAGGTTCTAGGTGGACATGAATTTGGGGGGGACACTACTCAACCCAGTATACACTCTGATAGAGGCAGCGGTGAATATAAACAACCAAAACCGCAGGCATGAAGTTACTACTACAGCTTTAAATGGACCCAGAGGGATAAGAGATGGGGGTGAGTATGGGTGTACAAGGAGTTATGAGCGTGGGGCTGTCCTTTAAGTCACCCTGCCCTACACCTCCTAGTCTGGCTATGCCTATGAGCCAGACTCCCTGTGAGCCCCCAGTGGGCCCCCTGAAGCTCCCTGTGAAATAAGGATACCTCTTGAATTCTCTCCAGCTCTCCTCACAACCCCATTTCCTGTCGACCGTAAGTTCTGCAGACAATCACAGCAGGGAAAAGATAGACTTAATGAAGAACATATAAAGGCAAAACTGCAACATCTTTTCCCCTAATTTGCTGTGCCTTTTGCACATTTTTTTCCTTTTCCTCTCCTACCTCAGGTTTAAAAAGCTGGGGAAGGTGCCAGAAGCAGCACTATCCTTTTAGAGTCTGAGAGCTTGCTCTTTCCTGCCCCAGCCGTGCACCGCCAACACAGCAGGGTTACAAACTCCTGGCGAGACAAGTCTGGCCGAGCCCATCTCAGGAGTTCAGGCCACAGTCTCCGCATCTCCGGGGCTGACCTTCGGTGCTGGAAGGGCACGGCGGAGGCTGAGATTTGAGAGTCGCCGCAGCACAGCACATCCTTTGCAGAGGCGGAAGGGCTGTCTTCAGAAGCGTATGCCCACCTAAACCTTCCCCGTGGACCACTTCAAGGAGGTTTACTATTTTTCTCTGCCAGCTCTTACGGACGACAGAAGTAACCCATAACAAGTGCTTTCATGGTTGATATCCCACCCAGAGTCCCCCGGTTGTCCAGTGGGGACTATGACCTGCCCCCAGGCCATCTTCTGCACGCACCTTTCACTCTTGGTTGGCCTGAGAGCTTTCTTTGCCTGCCTGTGGGGAGCAGGCTGCAAGGACAGGGGAGGTAAGCCTTTGGGAGCAATCACAAGCAATGAGTAATAGGAGACAGAGAAAAACACCCCAAATTTCTTGCCCTTGGGGGAAGAGAGGGACAACTCTGAGGTTTGCTTTCTGCCATCTCCCAGAGGTCCCAGCGGGACTGAGACCAGCTGCCCACAGTGGTAACCTCCTCATTCGTGTGTCCTGTATTTTCTCACTTCCCTACTGCCTTCCCTGTGCTGCCTGGGATCACTTCCCAAGTAAACTACTTGCACTCAAAACCGTGTCTCTAAGTCAGTTTCTGGGCACTTCTGCGAGGGAGAAGGACAAAGATAAAGTAGAAGTACCTGAAAAGATGAATTACCAGAAGCAGTCATCAGGCAGAAGTGATGCATGGCCAAGTGAGCTGAGCAGAAAAGGGCTACGTTTTCAGAGCAGAAGGTGACCTCTGGGGACTGGAGCAGACAGACAGCCTGGAGGAGGTGGGGCTGGAAGGATGGGAGAATTCAATGGCCAGAAGAGGGACAGGGAGGGAGAATGAAAAGGGACACACGTGAGCAAAGCCACAAAGCAAGGGAATTCCAGATGATTCTCTTCATCATTCTGCCCTACCCTCTTCTGCAAGTCAAAGCTAATTGGGGATGAAAAAGAAATGTTCATCAGGAGCAAAACCAAGGTTTAAGAGACAGTCGCTGAGGCTGCTTTTCAAGCCGAGACATGCCTAAAGGAATACAAATCACATACGAAAGAGGTCACCCATCCTTCAGGTCAGGTGTGTGACCACCACGGCTCCCCATTCTGAAAACCTGGCACCAGAGGACACTGTGAAACCGCCAGCTCTACTGTTGTGCTCAGAACCCGGGAGTCGTGAACTTTGGGGGTTGAAGATATTTCCCTGAAGGCCTGGCAATCAAGACCTCACTTGCCGCTCCCGTGCTGGGAGAGATTTCTTTGCTCGTCTTTACCTTCTCCTCAGGGAGGGAGTGAGCAGGCCAGACTGGCACATTGGATGAGAAAGGCAAAGAGCCCAGCCAAGCACTCTGCCCGATTTTGTAAAGAGATCAGGCATGAAGAAAAAAGCCTTGAAGACTCTGGGCTACATGGGCAGAATCTGGTCGGAAGGATCTTGCCCTTTGTGGCTGTGTCCAGAGCTAAGAGCCCCCCAGACAAACATACAAACTAAGTAAAAACAATGTCTGCTATGAAAACACAGCTTCAAGACCTACCCCCAAGTCCCAGTTAGACGGCTGCCCCCAGGCCTCTTCCAAATAGAAATTCCACAGCCACCATTCCTGCCAGCTCACATGGAGCCACTGACTTTTGTAACCAGGGCTGTAGGAAGACAAAGGCTGGATCCAAGTCCCAGGATGTTCCTAACTGCTCTGCTGTTTACTCAGCAGGAGAATCCGAAGCCCAACTAACACAGCAGTTGTTGGAGTGACATTGTGTAGCCAATGGGCCCATGTGGGGATCACGCCCCTGGCTTCCCCACACTCAGCCACAGACCAGGTGAGCGCAGGGGTACTGATGCCCAAGGGGCAACCGTAGCCCACCAGGGGCTGGGAGCAGAAGAGTAAATGCTTCCCCATTTCCTCTTCCCTCACCCCCAGATGTTCCTGAGATGCATTTCACAAAGCTTCTCAGAAGGTCCCGCCTAGTGGTGGCCGATTCAATAACTCATCCTTTTATTGGCTCTCCCTCCTTCCCCGTTTCACTCTCAAATAGACTACTCACATATAAGCATTCCTCGGCTCTGCATTCAGGAGAACCCAGACTAAGGCACTCAGAAACCTCAAAAGAGATCAGTTGGCTTCTGAACATGACCCCATAGGGCACAGCAATGAGGTTCCCTCCATCCTGGCTTATGTTTGTGTCGAATATGAACCTTCCTATCATACCCAGGCAGGCATTGACTCTGAGAGAGGTTCTCAATACATCCAGCCCAAACAAGGAGGAGAAAATGATCCCTCCATCTACATGGAGGAGGCATGGCAGGTGAATTTTTTCACCAAGTCCTATTTCATTTTGTCAATTCACTAGAACCCATCTTGTGGGAGGGCCAGTGACTCACCACGTAAAAATGGGAAGAACAGTTTCACAAAAAGTGCAATGTTTCACACACTTCTTACACACACACATCAGGACGCAAAGTTGGGTGACGTGGTTTGGCTGATGTCTAAGTGCCCTCAACTCGATATAGAGATTTTAACCAAATATAGCAAGGAGGCTTCCATTTGAGGTTCTAGCTCTCTCTTCCAAAGCAGATGATGGGTGAGAATAAGGGAGGGGGCTGCGGAAGTGGGGGAGATTGGAAACAGAGTTAAAATAAACCTGGGAGGAAAAAGCAGAATTCAAAGGAGAAGAGGAAAAGAAAACCTCATGTACACCTTCTTCTGTTTGAATTCCTGGGTCTGACCATAATGGTTTTCAGAGTGATGTAGGAAACGTCCAGAAATGTACATCTTGGCGGGGGAGGGGGGGGTGTTGAGTTTTGTCTGGGGTGTGAGAACTAAGATTACAAATGGTATGAAAAAGAGTAGTGTTTGGTTTTTAGCACTTGTTACAGATCAAAAATCATATTTTAAGCTTAAGACTTTAACTGTTGTGATTATAACTATTTTTTCTATATGAAAAAATATGAAGACTAGAACAAAAAAATTATTTCTGAATTTTTAAGAAGGGTGTGAATCAAAAAATTTTTTTCTCCGTGCCCTTCCTGCCACAGCAGGGGCTGTTAACAGATCCCCGGTCCTGAATATCCAGTTACATAGCACCATGGAGCCTGGTCAGAAGAATGAGCTATGCAGTCCCACTCTTAGGTATTCACCCAAGAGAAATAAAAACTTAAAAGTTCATACAAAGACCTGTGCACAAATGTTTATGCACCCTTATTCATAAACCCCCCAAGTTGGGCACCACCCAAATGTTCCACTAGTGGATGGAAACAAACTGTGGTACATCCATAAAAGGTAATAGTACTCATCAACAGAAAGGAACAAACATCAGATGTACGCAGCAACAGAAGAATGAATCTCAATGCATTTTGCTAAGTGAAAGAAGCCAGTCTCAAAAGGCTGTATGAGTCCATTTATATGACAGTCTGGAAAAGGCAAAACCGCACCCCCCAGGACTGAGGGTGAATGGAAGGAGGGGATTGACCACAAAGGGGCGCGAGGGAATTTTCGAGGGTGATGGAACTGTTCTATATGTTGATTGTGGGTGTGGTTATACAACTGTATGCTTTTGTCGGTGCTCATAGAAGTGTACACCGCTAAAAAGGGTGAATTTTACTGTATGTAAATTACACCTCAATTAAAAAATAAATAAATAAAAGACATGAGCTGTGGAGTCCCCAGCCTGGGAAAGAACCTCAGCTCCAGCACTTCCTTTTGTGTGACCTTGAACAAATTACTTAAGCTTTCTGGACCTTGGATTCATCATCTGTCCACGAGGGTTTAATAGCTCCTACTTTACAGGTTTATTACACGGATTCAGTGAGTAACGTGGTGCCTGACACCCACTCGGCATTGGATCTCATTATGACCATCCAGCCAAGCGCCACAGAGTGAAGTCCCTCCCTAGGTGGTCTTGATATCTGTCTGCCCTGCACTCTACCACCACAGGCCTCCCCCACCTGCCCTCCGCCTAGCCTGGATTCCTGGGGAGAAATTGATGCCATCCCCTGAGAACTCTGGGAAGCAATCTGGGCTGAGTTGGAGCTTGGTACACCTGAATCCTGGCTTTCAGTCCCAACCCATGAGCTGGTATCTCTGGGGGATGTTAAATCTCTCTCCCGCAGCCACCAGCTGGGCCCCTCAGCAGAGCCAGTAAGCTCATAAATGCCACACAAAAGGCATGTGCACTCACTCTCCCCAGCTCCTGCAGGAGAGTGAAGTCTACTCTTCATTTCCTGGCACATAGTAGATGTTTGATAAATGAATGGGATGTACCATCCCAGGACAGCTAGCTTCTGGGCATTTCTATTGGACTGTGCTAAACATTGTTGGATTATGAGTTCTAATACTTTTCTTTCTTTCTTTAGTTTTGTGTGTGTGATTCTCCTAGCTAACATTTTCTCTTGTGTATTAATAAAAACCTACTGCCCAACTACACTATTTTAAAGATCCCAAGCAGACTTTTCTATAGTTAGAAAGTTTTGTGAAATAATGCAGTTGTTATAGTAAGTAACAAGATGAATCCCTTCCTAATAGATTTTCATTGACTGGGATGAAGTTCAGGGCACAGGACCACATGCGCACTCTGGACGGGATTTGACTTCTCATTCGTCCATTAACAGAGGTAATCATGCAATGGGCATTTACAGAGGGCCTCCTCTGTGCTAGGGTCTGTGCCAGGGGTGCTGGGGTGCTAGGGAGAGCCCACAGCTCCTTCCCAGCTTCCCTACCTGAGTATGCCTCGGTACCTGAGTACCTCGCCTCTTGGCGTCTCGGTTTTCTCAACTGTAATCGGTAAGGCCTATTCCAGACCCCATCCAGGACCCACAATCTACAACTTGGAGACAGTATTGCAATCTGTGATGGATACGGGACATTTTTTATCGAAACTGATGATGATGGTGCTGGTGAAATGGTAATGTTGCTGACCTGAAAGACAGAAAAAATTTAAAGGAATGTGTTTAATGGTAGCAGCTAATTTACAAGTTTCCATATCTCTTGCTGCTTTGAAACTACTGATGAGGGACTGGAAAGATACACAGCCCTTCAGATGGGGTAGGGAAGTGAGGAGAGAGCACAAGAGGGCTTGAACTGATATCTGTAATGCTTTATTCCTTAAAATTAAAAAAAAAAAAAGGAATTCAATAGGGCTAAATGTTAAATCAGGATGTTAGGAGTTCATACTCTTGAGTTATAATGTACTCTGCACGTTTTCACATGTTTGAAATATTTCTTGAGAATTTTTTAAAAGATGTACTCTTTTCTTTTTTAAGTAACTAAGACTGTGGTGGGAGCATTTTTAGAAAGGGTATTTCTGTGTTTACCTGAGTAATCCATATTTCCTTGGAAATAACACCCTGCTGCTGATCCTGTCTATCCTTCTCCTTCTCTTTCTCTGTCTGTCTGTCTCTCTCTGTCTCTGTCTCTCTGCTTCTCTCTGCTCTCTCTCCCTCCCACCCTCCCTCTCTCCCACTCCCTTTGTCTCTCCAAACCCCCTTCAAATGTTCTATGGGATCCTGCCTATACTGCTTGGATGAACAAATGGACCCATGCCTTAAATCATAGCAGCCAGAAGCACCAGTACTTAATTCCTTTAAACCCTTCCTACCGGCAAGTCAGCTGTGCTTCCACACTCCTGCGGGACCAGACCATGGCCTGGTCACCCTGCTGTTGGAGCAGCTTTGAGCTCTTTTGCTCAAGGGCAACTCCAGAGAGAAGTCAGTGCCCTAGCAGGGCTGACAGCGAAAGGGACTCCGCATTTCAAAGGAAGAGGTGAGGGGAGGAGTGAATCAGCCTAGCCTCAAAGGCTAAAAATAATCCGGCTTTGTAGACTTCTTCCTCAGACTAGTCCAGCCGGAAGAGGGGAGGGGGAAGAAAGGGTAGGATCTTCACATGGGTCCTGACTGTGAAGTTGGGGCTGGTCAGAAAAGAGTTAAACTGGGAGGCTCCATCCCAGGCTCTCTCCCAAGTCAACTTCTTTTAACCAGAATTCATTACTCATCTCTTTGATAGTAAGTGTGGTTAGTAGGAACCAGCGGGGTTCTGCCTCTCTGTTCTACTGTTTAGAGGAAAGCCCAGGTGGCCTGGGATGCAAGGAAGCCTCCTGAGCTGTATCCTCAGTGCACCTGAGCCTGGGCATTTGGCCTCCCTGGGCACAGAGGTCCATTTCTGTGAAGGCTGTGACGGCTGATGGAAACCACCCTCTTCCCTAGATGGTTTCATAACAAAGGAGATAATGGACAGGAGGTGCTTTAGCCTCCTTGAGGAAATCCAAGTGATGTTCCAGCCTTCTGTGGTCAGATGCAAGCTGTCCCCTTACACCAGGGATGGATTTTTCTCTTCACTGGGTTTCCTTTACTCCTGGCCTGCCGATTCTCTCAGTAAGACAAGGACTCCTTACTGGTAGGATGCTTCTCCTCCCCCACCCAAATCTGGGTGTTTGTAAATATGTTCGCAGTTCTTTCCAGAGAAATAACTTCCTTTACAAAGGTTAGAGGCATCCAAGAAGCTCACTAGCTGGCCAGCACTGGGGAATGTCAGAGCTAGAGACTTGACAAAGATTCTTTGCTTGACCAAACTTTAGTCAGGCTCCTGAATCTTCGCCTAGGTTCATCTGTGCACTTCCTTGTAAAATCTAGTTTTAGCAAGAACCCTAGTGTCAGTTTAACCAGAACCCCCACCCTCAATATCCGATCTGGTTCCTCATCCTCTACCATCCCCAGGTGATGTCTGATCACCCTGGCCTGTCCTCAGCAAGAATCCAGTTAGGTCCATTTAGCCAGAACCCACCCCCCCTTATCCCTGATGTTTCCTCTTAGTAATTTTCCATCCACTGACCCCCCACCCTGCTCTGTGGCTCCCACTTGCCCAAGCTGTATTCAGAGTTGAGCCCAATCTCTCTCCCCTACTGTAAAATCCCATTGCAGTGGTCCCTATACCTCTTGCAATGGTCTTGAATAAAGTCTGCCTTACCATCTTTAACAAGTGTCTTTTTTTAACAACCTCCTCCTGGATGCCTGGGATGAGCATCCTTCCTGGTAGCAATAAGTAAGAATCAAGGTTCTGCTCCTTTGGATCCACTGAGTAAAACCTTTTCCCTAAAAACTAGTTCTTCTTTAGTGCGATGACCTGTATGTGGAACCCCACACTAGCTCTGGCTCCAGAAATTCATCCTTCAACCTGGAAATCTCACTCAGCAGAGCACAATGCTGCCACATAACCAATTTCTCTTTTTTTTAATTTATTTTTTGTGAGGAAGACCAGCCCTGAGCTAACATCTGTCGCTAATCCTCCTCTTTTTTGCTGAGGAAGACTGGCCCTGGGCTAACATCTGTGCCTATCTTCCTCTACTTTATATGGGACGCCGCCACGGCATGGCTGACGAGCAGTGCATTGGCGGGCGCCCGGGATCCGAACCCGCGAACCCCGGGCTGCCAAGCGTGGACTAAACCGCTGTGCCACCAGGCGGCCCCTCTCTTTTCTTGGTGAATATGCCACCCCCACTGGTTTTAAGGGTATATCAGGGACCCAACCCCCTCAACCCAGGTGTTATTGCTAAATATTTACCAGGACCTCACATGCTACAGAAACACTTCAGCTTTTACATGGGATAGTTCTGAATAAGGACAGTTCCATGCAGCTTCCAAATGAGGTAATGTCAGGGAGGGGGAAATTCCTCCCTCTATCCCTCTTGAGTTCTTACGGCTGGACTATTAATAAAATTGACACAAGACCATGTTAACAGGAGGAAAACCAATTTAATATGTGTGCATGGGAGATTATAAAAAGTAATGCTCAGAGAGTGAATAAAGCAGGCTATTAACATCTTTTTACACAAAGAAACAATAAATTTGTGAGGATTTGACAGTACAAAGAAACTTAGGTTTGAGTGCTTAATTAGTAAGGAATTTAAGCAGAGTTTGGGTTTGGGGTAGTAAAGTTGTAAAAAAAAAAAAAAAAAGTAACAAGATTTGTTTATACAGACTTCTCAGCCCTAAATTCACAAACTCTGGTAATAAGGATGTCTCTCTTAGCCCCCAGGTGCAGGGAGGGCACCCTTCACATGGGAGATTTCTTTCCTACATTCAGGAGAAACAGAGACAGGAGAGTCAGAATGCCCTTTTTGTACCAGCTCTTTTCTCAAGGAACTTTAATTCAAAATAATCAATATCCCAATGTGGGATATTTGGGGGGCAGCATGTCCTGGGCCCCAACAGTAAGAGGACCATTACTGCCTGGATGTGGACCAAAAGAACCGTCAAATACCACCCCCTTAGATCCCAAAATGCACTTCTTTTAATTACTTATAAGAAAGAATATGAACAGCTAACATCTTTTGAGGGCTTACTCTCTGCCAGGCCCTGTGCTCATCCTTTAAATAGATCATCTCATTTAGTCCCTACATTTACACCATGATTTCCATGGTATAACCATGATTTCCAGAAGGGCCCTGTTGAGGTGCAGGTAGTCTAGTGTGGCAAGTCTACAGGAATAGATATTGGAAGATGTGCACTTGAACCTCTAGGTCACCTCCTAACTTTTTGAATGATTGTGAGGAATAGCACAACCTCTCTGGACCTCAGAGTTGCAAAAGGAAATAATGGTATTGGGTCAGCCCCCTTCACAAGAGTGGTTGGATGGGTGTTACTGCTAATCTCTAAAAGGAGACAGAAGAGAGATAAGCAAACAAAGAAGAAGTTACCAAGATTCCTCAGGCTTGCCACGCTTCCTAGAAAGTATCCCTCATCCCCACTGGGCTCCCTTTCTAGATGGTATCTGGAAGTCAGACCCTCCCCCTGAGCCTTCCCAGAATCAGTAGATACAAGGGACTTCTGGGAAACAACAAACTTGAAACGGGCCACTTCAGGTGCCCAGGTCTCAAAGGCTTCATTTACATCCCAAAGGAAGTCACAGCACCACCGCCCCCAACCCCTGCCCCGGCATCTTAGGACCTAGCATCGTAGCCATTTTCATCGAAACAGCCCCCAAAGCAGGAGAGAGATAGATGTCTGAGGCAGATCCTGAAGAGGCCCCATAACAGGCATCAAATTTCTTTGAAGTGTGAGCTATATCTTTTAAACTATGTGCAAAGTTTTCATTCTAGTTATATCCATGCCCATTTATTTTAATTAAAAAAATGCTTTTGATGACTTAGTCAAATTTCTTCTCTTTCCCCCTAAATCTTTGAGTAATCAATTATACTTATGTATTGAGCACAGTGCTAAGAGCTTTACAGACATTATCTCATTTAACCCTCACAATCACCTGAATGGGTAGGTGCTATTATCCCTCCCACTTCATCGATGGGAAACTATCCTCCGCTTCACTGCTGGCGACACCCTGGAGAGATGTTTAGCCTCTGGCTTCTCCTGCCTTGGGCATTACAGATGAGTGCCTTCCCTTAATTAAGATCATAGGAAAGAGTCATTACTATTGTCATTTTGAATATTATGGTAAACATAATTTCCTCAAACTATACACTTTTCTAAGCCTGAGAAGCCCCTTTCACTCCTCTGAAAATGCCTGAAACAGAAATTTGCTTTGGATGTTGCACTGTTTCAGATAAAGACCTAGTTTAATGTGTTGACTAAGCTGCTTGGACTCCAAGCATGGGCTCAGGAGTTACAAATCCCACTAAGCCACTTCCACTTTGTGTGATCTTGGGCTAATCATTTACTCACTCAGCTTCAGTTACTCACCCATGAATTGGGGATAGTAATGGGACCTACCCAGAAGGTTGTTGGGAGGAGTCAATGAGCTAATGTACATACAGTGCCTGTCACAAAGTAAGTGATCAATAAATGTCAAATGCTTTTCCTATTAAAGAGATTTTGGATGGAAATTGCTTTAAGCAATACATTTAGTCAACAATGCCTAAAACCACAATTCCAAGGTGGGGTAAAATATTGCCATTGATTTCGAATTCATCTTCAGATATCAGACCAGGTACACTGAACTTTGGCTGTGAAACTATGATACCTGAAGCAATGTCTTGGATTCTAATCATGGGAGGAAGTGTGAGGTAAAGTCAACTGACTCCTGCAACCCAACTGAATTTCTTTAGGAACCTGAAAGCCATTTGCAGGGAAGAATGAATCCATAAGGGGATCCGTTAGCTAACATGGGGTCATCCCTCTGAGACCATGTCACCACTGAGCCTTGCTGGCTGTAGATATAATGAGATCACAGCTGCCCTGCCCGGGAGGTAGCACTTATCACCCTCCACACTGGCTGAGCTGACAGTGCCCGCTCTAACCCTCGGCTCCACCTCCCCTCCAGCCCCCCACATTCTCATCTCTCTGCTGGACTGAGAACTCACAGAGATGGGGCCACATAGGCTTCATATCTGCACCCCCCACCCCGGCACGCAGTACATGTCCTGTAAATCTTTCGAGAATGAATTCATGGAGGGCTGTAAAGTTCTCTCTGCTCTTCTCTAGGGTGTATCTGTGTAACCAGTGCCAGTCCCGTGGCCTGTATATATGGGTCAAAATAAATGCCTTCCAGGCCTCGCAGCCTTCTTTTCCCAGACCTGGTGCATATGACTGCCCTTCAGCTAAGCATCACCTCAAAGAGTCAGGTCCATTCAGGCATGATCTTCATAATCTTTATACATATTTTAATTGCATAAGTACCCTGGTCTCCCTGGCATCATCTTTCCCAAATATTTCTTAAGCTGGACTACTTAGGCCAATGAAAGAGCTAATCTATTTTATGTTGATTCCATTAGCTTTGGTTTCTTGACCTAGTTTCTAAATTGGAAGAAAGGGAAGAGGGCACCTTTCTGTAGCCTTCTAGACCCTGCCTAAGGAGAAAACTTAGGAGATGTGGCTCATCTCCCACACTCTCATTTGAGTGTGTCCTTGTCTACTCCCCCCGCCGCCCCCCGCCCAGTTGTGTATATGAAGATAGCAGAGAAGTAACATACCTGGATAAACTTAATAAGAGCTTCTCTCCACAGACCTCATGGAGCCTGGATCCCCTACCCATAAACAGATTAGTCTGGTATCCTGGCAAGGACCCTGGATTTATAATCACTGGCCCTGCCTCTTGCTGGCTGTGATATTTTGGATAATCACTTAACCTCCCTAGGCTTCAATTCTTCATTTATAAAAGCAGGAGCAGCCTAGGATATTTTTTAATGTTCTCTGTAACACTGAAGACTAGATAGCATTATACAAACATGAGGAATGATTAGTGTCCCTGGAAAATGCCTTCCTTCCCTCCAACATGAGCTGGCGGGAGGTTCTGAGAACAAAGGTCCCTAGGGAAGGAGAAAAGTTGTCAGCAGATCACAGATCACATTCAGAACGAAAGAGAGGTTGCTGAATTCCCCAGACATATCTAATTTAGGCAGAATGTCTCCCAGAACCTTTGTGGAGATGAGAATCTCTGAAAGTTACCTTCCCATGAGAATGAATATAAGCATCAATTGTTCTGATAGTCATATCAAAGGAAACCTTTGGCTTGAACTAGAAGCTCCTGATATATTAACTGGCCCTTTTAGAGGGCAGAATATGCCAAGAGTTGCCTAAAGAACTAATAATGCAACCTGTGCTCTCTTGTCCAAGGCTATTTGGGGTCTTATAAACCATAAGTGCAATTTTAAAAAAATCAATGCTCTCGACAACTGAAAGTCAATCAAGTTACTTAAGCTTTCCCCAGCATATATAGTCATTGACTCTCCTAGAGTCTGGCTACAGCATTTGGGTCTTGGGCAGACACCAAACTACTTAGCCAGCAGACGAAAATATAGGAAGTTCCAATCATCCAATCAAGAGACTATTAAAATATGAGTCATAAATCTCTGGTTCTGCCACAGTTCACCAAGGACAAAGTCTGGCAACCTTCCGGGCTTGCTGAGAGGCAGCTCCATGGAGCTGGGATGGCCAAGGGGCCTGTTTTCTCCTCCTCTTTCTCTTAGTTGTATCCTAGGATCTTGTTGCACAAGGATCATCAGGGACCTTTTGTTTTCTTACCAGAAAAGGAATCTGTTTTCCCCAAAGGTACCTGAGAAGGTTTTGCTAGTTTAGCACTTCAGTCTCAGCCTTAATCCTGAGAACTTTCCATCTCCAGTCTCTCTAGAGTCGCCCCTGTAGCCCTGCCCCTGCCCTCCAGAGCTGTGAGTGTCAGAGGACAAAGGAGCAGTGTCTGCCCCGGATCTGAGCTCACTGAGGGTCAGGGCACCCTCGGGTATACTGGCAGGGCTTGGGGAGGGCGCTGCATTCTCCTCAGGAAGTGACTGCTGGGGTGCTCCAGGAACCTCAGATCCCATCCTAGCACCACTGATGCTGTGGGGATCAATAACTCAGCACACATAACCCATTCCAGTGTGCCAGTTGGGAAGCTCTGCCATAGACCCTCTGCCCTCTAAGCACGGTTTCCTCACCTGCAAAATGGGAGAATAACACCAACTGCACTGGGTGGTTGATGCCACGAGAGTATCGGCACACAGCAGGCACTCAACAATGGCAGTGCTTTTTCCTTGCCTCCACCTCCATTCTGAAATCCAACTGCTGAGACCAGTAAGAACCAACTGATTTTCCAACTCTAGAGTGGTATAATCTATCAATATCCAAAACTTGATAAAGGGCAATGATAAAAAGTTCCTTTCAGCCTTTCTTTTATTAAGGAAAATTATCCAATGCCCTTCCAACGTTGTACAAGAGCATTCTGACAAGCCCACTTGAGGGTTATCTGATGCTCTACAATAGAGGTTCTCAAAGTGTGGTACCTGGACTAGCATCCACACTTGTTAGAGATGCTCTGGGCGGTCAGCCCAGAATAGACGAGGCCTGATCTGGGAGGCACCCACCATCCTCCTCAGATCCACCTTCCTGGCTCCCACAGCTTCACAGAGTTGAGGTCAATTCTTTCTAAGGTCTTGGGCCAGAGAACTAAGAACTGAGTTTTCAATCAGGGCATGATATTTACGTAAGAGACAGCTGACTAAATGATCGTCCCAGACAATAGAAATATAAACCTGAGCCTAGTTATACATCTGCTAGTTTTTCGTGTGGTAACATGCCAAATACTTGCAAAAAATCTAGCCCATTCACAAATGGGTTGATCCATTTACAAATTGCTGCATAGACAATAAAAGCTGGGTTTGGATCTTAACAATAAAGTTAGTTTTATAAATACTTGAATTCCATTGGAAACATAAGTTTGAAGAGAAATCATGTTAGTAAAAGAGTCATTTTCTTAATGCTATGGAAGTTTTGTGTTCATTGTATTTCAAGTCATCGCCAATTAATGCAATAATGACAATGGTGTTACTTTCAACTGACTTTACAGTTTTGTAAACACTGAAAAGCATTTTTAAGTTTTTAATTATTTTTTTAAAGCACTGACTAGGCCAAGTTGATACAGTGGAAATGTGTTCTACTTGGTGAAAAAGGGGAGGAAAGAAGCGTGGAGGAGAGTGAGCACCTGAGCCTGTTGAGAATTGACAGGCTGGGTACATCCCTCCACAGCTGCCACAGGGGAGACTGAGGAATGATTAGCAAACCTCTCTGGGTTGAGGAATGTCTATACAAAGCAAGCATTTCATATACGGAGCGAGAGACAGAGAGAGAAAGAAGGAAATGGTAGACATACTCATACAGGTAGTCCTGATTGGCAGAGAGATGTGGGTATATATGAGCATTTGTAGAAAGATTTTAGAGTTCTTCACAGTTTTCCCAATACTTTTGCAGAATATTCAAGGAACACTTAGTGAGCTTTTCCTATGTGTGAGTTGTCAAGGCTACAGGGAGGACTTAGAGAAAGACCCTCAAGTGGCTCACATTCTAGTGATTGGTAGGTGACATCACCTATGCATGTGCCATGGAATCCAAGTGAAATGTTTGCTGTGCTCAGTGTGATAACATGTTGTAGATAAATTTGTAGTGGAAAAGTTAAGATTGGAAACTCAGTTTAATTTACCCTTTATAAAAGGGATACAGGGGGGAATCAATTAAGAGCACAAGTCTGGAATCAAATTTCCTGGGTCCGAATTCCAGTTGTATTGCTTACTAGCTGTGTAATCCTAGGCAAGTAATCTAACCTCTCTGTGCCTCAATTTCCTCATCTAAAAAATGTATACCTACCTGAGAGGGCAATTATAAGAATTAAATGAGTTAATAATATATGTAAGGCACTTTGAAGAGATCTTGGCACATAGTAAGCACTACATGTGTTTCCTATTACTATATTTAGTTTATTTAAATTTGGAGATCAACCTAAGAGGATATTTTGTTCATTCCCTAGGTAATGGAGCGACAACATGGTGAGAAAACGGAGATGAGAAGGAGGTGGATTTGCAAGGTCGTTTGGTCAATTCATTGCCCTAGAAAAATACACTGGCATCGTAAGGGATCCTAGGGCATCATTTCTTGGTGAGCCAGAAATTGGACTTGGCTGGCACCATTCATAAGTTTATGTTCTGGCATGGTGCCCACATCTTTCCCTCTACATGGTCTAACACCCAGAGAGCAGTGGATAAATGCCATTATCAGGCCAACCAAACCAGTTAGGAGCCATGTTAGAGAAAAATTTTTAAAAAAACATGATGAAAGAGACCTGAAAACAGAACTTTTAACCTTGACAGCCATCCAGAGTAGGTGAGTTCCATGGCTGGAAGCCATCACTCCCTCTGTCTGATAAGTCCTTCAAAAAAGTTCACCGTCTTCAAGTCTTTGAAGATGAATGCCTATCAGGCCGAATGGTCCCAGCTGTGTGCAGAAGTAACTAGTCCCTGACTTCCCTTCTTGGCTAAGACGCCCCTTCTAAAAAGTCATCCAAGGAAGTCACTTAACCACTCAGGTTCCTTATCTTCAAAAAGGAGAACCATTCGGTGCCTTTTGTTCCTACTTATCTCCCTAAGGAGTTTATGGTATCTGTGTAACTAAGACTCCTGTCTAAAGTGTCCAGTATTGCAGAGACTATCAAAATATGCCTGGTTAATTCACTTTGGATCCAATGATGTTTCAGGAATTTGAATAACTGGATAATGTGGAGGTGGGCGTTAGGTCTGGCCCTGTCTTTCCTGTCTCTGGAAATCTGCCGGTTTAAACAAGAGAAAATCGTGAACATATCCTTTCTAAAAGACACTCTTCTCAAGTATTACTACTATCTTCCTGTTCGTGGGCCTACTCATGGCATATTATTTCTCATTCATATATTGAGAAAATCTTTCATTTGCTCTACCCATTGTGCACAGTGAGTAATAAGTGATGCTGCCACTGAACATAGTGCTACTTGGAAACTACCTCATGGTCAACCAGGTCTTCCACGTTGTGAAGCCTCAGGGTGTGTTAAGAGGCATCCATCCACACCTTCGTTACCGCTTCAGCTGGAGGAGAGCTTAGCCACAGTTAGAGGATTTAAGCAATCACAGAAAGTTAACGCCAAAGAAGGATGGAAATAGGATCTTGTTAGTGGTCTGCTTTTTGGCTTTATCTTTACTTCCTGTTTGATCAAACAGTGCTCAGGTTGACAGTAATTCTGACTTTATCACGCATCAGTCATCTGGAGAACTCATTAAAATAGGGGTTTCTGAGCCCACTCCCATAATTTTGGATTCAGTAGGACTGGGAAGGGACCAGAAAATTTGCCTGCTTCCTGCAGATTCACAGGAGAAGCTGATGCTGCTGGTCCGGTGATGACACTTTGAGAACCACTGGGTTGAAAGGTACATTCTTACAGGTGAAAATCTTGTGTTCTGTGTCTAATTAGAGTGACCAGCTATCATGGTCTTCTTGGGATTGAAGGGTTTCCTTGGACGCAGGAATTTTCAGTGCTAAAACTGGAAGAGTCCTGAGCAAACCAGGATGGTCGATCACCCTAAGAATAGAAGAGATGGTGACCTTCCTAATCTCTTTAAAGTTTAGACTAATTCAGCAGGCTAACTAGTTAGTTAAGAATTTACTAGGTCCCAGAGACCATATATGGGTATATTAGACAAATTAAGACAAATTAAAAAGAACAATTCTAGTTCTTGTCCTCAAAGAATTTCCAAGCTGAGTTAGCCTTCCAGTCATTCATTCATTTACTGATTCAACAGATTTTTATTAACTGCCTACCCATGCTAGGCATTGGGGGTACATCAGTGAATACGACACACATGGAACCTGCCCTCATGGAGCTGACTGTTGAATGCAAGACACTGAACCCGGGTGAACAAAGGTGAAATGGAGATAATTCTCTCCTTGAAGTGGAGTTATGAGGCTTAATTGAATTAATGTCTGGAGATTCTACAAAAGGGAACAGTATGTTACAATTACTATAATTGCATGACCAGAATCTTCTGAAAAATCCTGATTTATGAGATCACATTTCCCAGTTTTTGGATGAGGAAAAAAAATAGCTATGAAGCTAGAAACTGGGAGAACTAAGGTTTAGTTCTGGTTTGGCTACTAACTTCTGTTTGACCTTGAAGGAGTCATTAATGTCTTTGTTCCTCAATCTCCTCACATTATCACTGTAAGGGTCAAATGAGATGTTATTATGGAAACACTTTCAACATCAGCAAACTGATTTACTTGGAAGGCAATTTATTTGGAAAAGTATCATATGATTCTAACATCACAAAATTCCCTTCTGCAACAAAAGTGTTCAAATCAGAACAATTTCTGTGACCTGTGGTTGTTTTACGAAAACATTTTGAAAAAAATAAAGAGCCTAGGTGAGTATAAAGTTTTCATTTTAAAGGAAGGAGCCTCCATGATTTAGGGTGAGAGATTTCTGAGGACAAATGGAAAGTTCTTTAAAGACTTGGAATTTAAATTTGCACCACTCTATTTGAATTCAAAATTCTAAGACCAGAGATTTTAACGAATACCTAAATAGCATTAGGGAAAAAAATGCACATCTAATTGTTGCCTCTATTTTTTCATCTTTTAAAAAAAAGTCATTTTTGTAAAATTGAAAGCTCTTTAAATTTTTTTAAAAGGCTTCCTTTTTTCTTCACTGGGTGTATGTATATGCAGGCATCCTAGGGACACAAGATGTATATCTGAATTGTGTCATCTCCTGCTATCAACAATTTAGTAGTTTCCCATAGCCCTTAGATTAAGGATCAGATAACCCTAGGCTGATAGGGTTTCTCAACCCTGGCTGCTTACCTGGGACACTTTAAAAAAATACCTATATCTAGCCCCTCCTCCAACTGAATCAGAATCTTTGTGGGTGGGGCCTGGATACGAAATTTTGTAAAAGCCATGTGGTCTGGCACTTGTTGCCTCTCCAGTCAATTCTGCCTCGGCCCTCCCCTCAGCCTCACTGGTCCAGTCTTTGATACTAGACACAGCCCAGGGTATTTGCACATGCTGTTCCTCTGCTTGGCTTAAGCATTCCTCCCCTGACCTCCCAGACTATACCAAATTGCTCCAATGTATACTCTCCTAGCACCAGACCCTGGTCTCCTTAGCACATCTCACAGCTGCACTGTACATTTATTTGTGAGATGCTTGGATTAACGTCTGCCTCCCCACTGGGCCGTGAGTGCCTTGAAGTCAGAGGTCAGTTGGTTTCCCCAGCTCCAGAGAAGGGCCTGACACATAAGAGGTGCTCAATACTTATATCAAACATGGGAAATGAATGACAGGATGGAAGACGATCTAATATCTTCCGTCACAGGAGAGATCAAAAGAGAGAGATCAAAAAAATATATGTTTTTTAAAAGTCTTGTGTAAATCTAAAGAAGAATTATCACAAAACATTGAACCCCATTTAATCTTAGCTACAGCTCTCCCACCCAAGCTTCAAAGACAAGCATCATTTGGAAAATAAAATTACAGAACTAATATAACAAGCCATATCCTGTTGAGAGTTATTTTGGGAGGTGCCTACAAAAGGAGGGTTGTATGCTGCCTTCTCAGTGCCTGGATGGGGAGCCATGTCCCTCCAGAGAGGGATTTTCTGAAAGAAGAGTTAGGCCAAACGGTAACAGCACTGCAAAACCTGGTTCTGCTCTCATCTTGCTTCCACTGGGGCCTCTCTGTTAGTCAGTCAGTTTGTTCATAAATAATATCTGTTCCTAAATCCAGAAACGCAAACGGACCATGACTTTGGTTCACATATTTGTAGTTTGAAACATCAGAGAGCTTGAGTCTGCCAGGGTCACCCCCTTCTTTAAGCCAAAGCTGGTAATCTCAGGCAAAGAAGTTTCCAGACTAAACTGAAATGCACAGTACATAAAGTTAATTCACAAAACAAAGAATGATCTGTGTAGGGTGCGGTGGGCCCTAGATTTCAGATTCCAGATGCATATAAATTGAGGCAGTCAGGATATTTGTACTTGAAAGATTGGAAGCAAATAACAAAAGTCATGACAAATTTTAAAGTTATAAATTTTATAGTTATACATTTTAAAGTTAAAAATTAGCTCCAGTTCTCTTTCCTCTGTCCTCAATCACTAAAATGCCCCTGCTTGGGAGGTAGAGGGTTCAGGTGGCCTGCGGCACTAAATTGTGATTACAGAGCACATTGCCGTATCCTCATCTTCCACCCTGGCACAAAAGCCCCCGGGAGGTGGGGAAGAACTGGCCTGCCCAGATTGTTATCACTGAATAAAACCAGCTGTGTTTCCTAGATCCAGAGCTACCAAGAACTATGATGTTTGGCTTTAGCGTCCTGCCACTCCCTTCCAGAAGGCCTCTCCATCTTCCAAGCCAACCACCAGTGTCCCAGGGCCTTGTGCAGCCACTGGGAATGCCCAGGGACCAAACTTGGGCTCCAACCTCTGGGATCCTCATCTCCTTTCAAACATAAAAGAAGGATAATTCTTATCCTGCAGCGACATTTGGAGAGTTCTATAAATAACTTTTGTCAAATCGCAATCAGTGCCCAGTAAATGTTAATTCCATGTGCCAAATGCTTCCTCCTCGACGTCAAAACCTCTAGTGTGTTGGTGATCTGCTCTCAAGTGGACAGGAAATCATCTAAGAATCTAAGTTATATGGCAGTGTGAATGATTGAAAATGTATTTCCCTGCCAGCTTCTCAGTGTGGATGGCTGCATTAAAAAAACAAAGACATTTAGAGAAGTAAAACCCCGTGCAGTGTCTAATCACCAGGGACAGTATAATGTAGTAAACGTTAGCCTAGGCCCTGAGGCCAGACTTCCTGGGTTCTGATCCTGCTTCTACTCCTAATTACCGGTGAGAGACCTCAGGCCAGTTATTCAACCTTTCTGTTTTCCTTATACCTAAAAAGGATTTAATGTTAATAGCACCATATCTCATAGGACAGTTGGTAGGCTAACTGAATGAACACACGTGACATACTTAGCACAGTGCCTGGCACATAGGAAGTACTCAATAAATGTTAGTTATTATCATTGATGATGGCATTTCAAGCACAGCTGTGGACAAAGGGGGATTCCTGGGTTGCTGCTTTCTTGCGCAAGTCCAAGCCAAGTGCCCACTCACCAGGTGGCCTCGTGCTTACAGAGAGACCACTCACCAGGTGGCCTTGTGCTTACAGGGAGGGAGAACAATCTGCTTTGTTCAGAGTGACAGGAGCATAGCTCCAAATTGAATGAGAAGGCCCTCTGCCTTTTAACGAGGGGAAAGTATGTGCCACTTGTATTACTGCCACCAGAAAAAAGGGAGGGAGGGATTATTATATGACCCACAGATGCCCTTATCTTTTAGTCAAGGTGAATTTGAAAGGCAGCTAGGAAGCCATTTCCCGCAGCTCATCACAATATTGATATGGAGCATTTGTATCCCACTCTATACAGAGCAAGTCTCTTCCACATTCTTTACCTCTTTTTGTTTGGTTTGGGCTGAGGAGAAGAAATACCACAGAAAAGAAAGATCACTAAAAGGAAATGGGAGGCTGAGGGTCTAGGCCTAGCGTTATACCTTCCTTCTCTGGGCCTCAGTTTCCTCATCTTTAAAGGTCAAAAGATGGACTAAATACTCTCCAAGATTCCTTCTAAGAGCAAAAGAAAAATACTCTAAGACTCAAAAAATTTACGGAAAGAGAAATTAAGGCATAGAGGCGTAGAGCAATTAAGTGGCTTGCACAGTGTTAAACGACAGTGCCATCACTAACTTAACATGTCCAAGACTGAACACCTGATCTTCCCTGACCCAGACCTGCTCCAGTCACAGCCTTCCTCATCCCAAGTCATCTCATGCAAAGCCTTCCAGTAGGCTAGGCTTGAAACCTTGGAGTCATTCCTAACGCCTTTCTTTCTTTCATACCTTACATCCAATGCATCAGCAAATCCTGCTGGCTCTGCACTCAAAATATAGCTGGAATCTAAACACTTCTCACCATCTCCACCACTACTTCAACGACACCCTCATTGCTCTCCTGTCTGCTAAACTGAGAAGTGAGGGGAAGCAGGAACGTTCATGCCAGGACCTCTTGGAGCCCCATTTCCCCCACGTATAAAATAAACATAATTCTGACCCTGTTGCTTTCCTGTTGGGGTAGCTGACTTTTCCTTGCTGATTTTGTAGGAGTTTGTTGTACACTCTAGATATTAATCCCTGGTTTGTCTTAGACATTGCAAATAGTATCTTTTTCTATTCTGTCAGCTGTCTTAATTTTGTCCATGGTGCCCTCTTTGAGAAATTCTCTTTGTTAAGGTAATATAATTTATTGGATTTTTTTGTCTTACAATTTGTTCTTTTTATGATTTGTTTAAGAAGTCTTTCCTTAACTCTAGGTCACAAAATATTCTACTACATGTTTGTCTATTAACTTTCAAATTTTACCATTCAGACTAAGGTTTTTAATCTATCATCCAGTTTTATATACAGATTTAGAAAGCAATTTAGCTTAATTTTCTTCCATAAAGTGAGCCAACCCCATCTAGTAAATACTTCATCCCTTGCCCATTGATTTATGAATTATACAACTAAATTCTCATACATACTTGGGATTGTCTCTGAAATCTGCTTCGTTGGCCTACTTGCCAGTTCTTGCACCAAGACCACACTATTTTTATTACTATGGCTTTAAAAAAAAATTTTCCCCCAGCTTTATTGAGGAATAACTGACCAAAACTATTCTATGTATTTAAAGTATACAATGTGATGATTTGATATACATACACATTGTGAAATGATTACCATAATCAAGCTAATTAACACATCCATCACCTCATATAGTTAACTTTTTGTTCTTCTGATGAGAATGCTTAAGATCTACTCTCAGCAAATTTCAAGTATACAGTACAGTATTATTTATTAACTATAATTACCATGCTGTACACTAGATCCTTAGAACTTATTCATCATCAGGTTACCTCTCTGGATAGATACTTTCCTCATTCCACCCCACCTGGAATCTGAATTCCATGTTGGGCCACCACCCCTCCTTACACACACACACACCTCACCCTGCACCAGTTGTGACACCTGACACTCTGCCACTGGCTCTCATCCCCCAACCACAGAAACCCACCTTGCTCTGCCCCACCTAATGGCTAAGGAACAAACTGTGCAGGAAGGACAGGGAGCAAAGGGAAGAAGAAGAACCTTGCTAAGAGTTTTTAAAGTTTTATCAACAAAAGTTTCATGTATTCTTGCTGCCTTAGTTTGCTAGCGTTGCCATAACCAAGTACCCAGGCTGGGCGGCTCAAACAACAATTTGACATAATTTCTCACAATTCTAGAGGCTGGAAGTCTGAGATCAAGGTGTCCACAGAATTAGTTTCATTCTGAGGTCTCTCTCCTTGGCTTGTCTATGGCCGTCTTCTCCCAGGGTCTTTAGGTGGTCTTCCCTCGGTGCATGTCTGTGTCCTAATTTCCTTTTCTTGTAAGGACACCAGTCATGTTGGATTAGGGCCCCCTAATGACCTCATTTAACTTAATTACCTCTTTAAAGACCCCATCTCTAAGTACAGCCACATTCTGACGTATTGGGGGTATGAACTTTGGGGGAATACTATTCAGCCCGTAAAACTTGTTAAGCTAATTCCTAGATATTTTTGCTTTTTGATGACTATATTGATTGTTATTTTATATTTTAATTACATTTTTAGATGATTTTTGCTAGTATAGACAAATACTATGGATTTTTATATGTTGACTAACAATCTTCCTGAACTCTCTTACTAAATCTAATTCTTTATTGATTGTTTCCTTCACCATCAAACAATGACACATTTATCTCATTATCTGACATACCCTTTCTCAGTCAGCTTTATTTCCCAAGGGCTGCCATTTCCTATAGGAGTCCTCTTACCTTCTTTATTTAGATTCTCATAGACAACTTTGTATGGTAGAATCTAGAGGGAGATACAAGGTCAAGAATGAGATTTTTTTTTTTTTTTCTTTAAGATGGAAGAGACTTAAATGGCCAAAGGAAAAAAGCACTTGGTAAGAAAGAAATTGAAGATAGAAGAGAGAAAGGGGTACGTAGGAAACATGGAATGGGATTTTAGCAGACATGGCAGGATTAGCCTTGGATAGGAAAAGAGGAGAAAGCAAAGGTGAGTGGGGATGTGGAAAAGATGGTAGGCTGGGGATGTAGAGATAGGTTGCAGGATCTCCTCTCTGATGGCTTTGCCTGTAAAGTCACCTGATTTAAGACATAGGGGTGTTGGGTGGCATGAAGAAGTTGGAGTTTGGGTGGAAGGCTGAAGGAGAACTGTAAAAGTTTGTTGTAATCACATTGGTTTTTCTTCATCTTACCATAATTTTTTATACTTGTGTAACTTAGAGAATAAACCACTCCCTGCTCTTAGCCCCCTGAAAACTGAGAACAAGAGCTCCTAGCTAAGAATTCAGTCAAATCCCATCCAGAAAGTTCAGGGGTTAAGAGAGCATCCATTAAGAGGTGCATAGCTCCTTTCTTATTCCTAGCAGCTAGTACTGCCTCTGAGAATTCATGTCTGTCTTTAAGAGGAGAATGTGAAGTGTGTGTATGTCTGTATCTAGGAGATCCAAAAATCACCCACTGAAATTGTCAGGATAATGACTGTTCATACTGCAGCTACAGCTATAGGAAAACCCACACCCACGCCAATATTCATACCCCACACCTTGGGCCCCAGTATGAGATCCAGGGAAAGATCACATGCCCCAGGTAGCTACTGGTCCAAGGAGGATGAGAGGCACATGAAACACAATTGAATCCAATCTGGAGTTCAGAGCTCAAAGCCAAGGGTCAACCTAGCTCAGTCAAGTCAACCTGTAGACTTATGAGCCTGAGAATAAAAGATTATTGTTTTAAGCAACTGAGCTTCAGGATAACTTGTGAGACAGCAAAACTGTGGTGGTAGCTGACCGATACACCACATTATGTCAGAGGAATCCAACTTTAGAAAAGGGGGAGAAGGGCAGAGGCTGACACTTTTGAGCTACATAAGCAGTGGGTGTCTCTATTTTATCTGGTAAGCTGTACTGATTCACTCATTCATTCATTCATTCAAAAGATATCTAATGAGCTCTATGTTTTAGACACTGGGGACAAAACAGAGAATAAGACAAATGGAAATCCCTGTCCCATGGAGCTTATATTCCGGTATGTGAGATATTTTTGCTACAGGCTTATGTGAGCAGAGGAAATGGTGTTAGATTATCTTAACCTCGGTGCAGCCGGCTCGCTTAAATTTGTTTAGCTACTACAACACAGGCTTTTAGTCATTCATGTAACCCAACTTAGTTCCCTTCTCTACTTCCCTTTTGAAAGGAGACTTGCCCTGAGTTCCCACTATTTAACAAGCCCTAAAACTACATTATTTTTAATCATTACAGAATCTTTAGAGTGGTTAACAGTATTCCCATTATACACAAGAGGAAGCCGAGGTGAGAAAGGTAAAGTAATTTGCCCATAGTCATGCAGCTGGGAAAGACCCTGGATTTGAACCAGTTATGTATAGCTATAAAGCCCTGTTTGAAGAAACCATATTGGCTCTCATAAGCTTGGCATTGCCCTGGAAGGTTCTAGATTAAAAGAAAATATTCTCTAATGTCAGCTAACTTCATGGTGCAATGAAAATGGTGGTGTCTGGGAATACCTCTATGACTTCATCTTTTCCTACTAAATAAATTGATTTCTTCATTTTTATTTTCTCATTCATAGTCGATGATAAGCACATGTGATTTAAGCCAACTAGAAATTCTTCAAATGGCTACCCATCTCAGAACATATAATCTTGGTTAGCTTTTCAAATTTCTTGTCCAAAATCTAATCCCAAATCCCACTCCAAAAAAAAAAAAAAAAAATGCAGCAGGAAACAATTATTTGCCTTGGAATAACAATCTTAGAGGTGTCAATATAAATTGTCAAAAGTTAAAGATGTTGGCTCTACTGGCCAAACTTGGAACAATTTGAGCACTAAAAATAATGGTAATAAAGGAATAAAAATTCAGAGTTAAAAAGTGGGATGGGGCACTTATTTTTTTTTACAAATAAATGACAGCTAATAAATGTAGAAGGCATGATATAATCAGAAAAATCACCATTTTGCAACCACTGATGTAATTAATGAATGCTTTAAGTAAGGATCTTCAATAGTTACTAAACCACTGGGTGAAAGATTGTTGGAGAACAGAATGTTTCCCAGTCTCAAAGTATTACCCCCTTTTATTCCTTATTAATTACAAAGGGTAAAAAGTACCTTTACAATAGAGAAATCTAATGGACGCTGCCTGAACCAAGCTGTCAAACTTAGCATCACCAATAACGGGACAAATCGACATTATATATGTCCTGATGATTTGGAATAGGAAATACCCAAAATGTCCTATGTAATAGTCTTGCCAAAAAATGTTTATTCAGAGTGTCTGATCACAAGGAAACAATCTGACAAGTCTAGATTGGAGCCATTCTACAGGACAACTGGCCTGGACTCTTTCAAAATATCAGTGTCATGAAAGACAAAAGCAACAACAGAAAACCAGTTGAAGGAACTGTTCTAAATTAAAAGAAACCAAAGAGACATGACAACCAATGCAAAAATGCAGCACTTGATCCTTGATTGGATTGGCGGGGGCGGGGGGGCGGGCACTGCTTTAAAAGACATTTTTGGAACAATTGGAAAAATTTGGACTATATTTTAGATAATACTATTTCACTAATGTTAAATTTTGTGGGTGTGATTATAAGATCGTGTTGTGTAGGAAAATGTCCTTATTCTTAGGAAATGCATGATGAAGTACTTAGGGAGAAGTATCAAGTTGTCTGCAATTTACTTCCAAAACGTTCATCGTGCATGTGTGTGTAGATACTGTCTCCATTCCTTACCTTGCTGGTATTTGAAAAACACTAAAATCTGAAATAGATCATCCTTGGAAGATGCAGTCATGTCTGAAGCCTGGGTCAGGTTAACGGTCCTCCCTGCAAACCCACATCGAGTGTCCAGCCTTTATGCTTGGCACACTCAGGAGCAGACCAAATGGGGCTCTGGCTCCCCTGCTCCTCCCGAGTCTGGGACATTACGATGATTGTTTGGAGCTGGCTTTGATAGACAAGAGGCTATTCGTGCATTGCTGGGAGAGACTGTGAAGGGTGAGTCAGGAAAAGACTGGGAAGGAGATGAGGGGGCAGAGAGTTGGGATGTTTGCAGGCAGGAAACAACTCAGGGATGTGTGAGAAATGTGGAGGAGGGGAGTCTGGGAAACAGTGAAGGAGCAGGGGCTTATCTAAAAACCCTCTAATACAAAACCAACAGAGGAGGGCTTATTTGGTCTTGTTTATTTACCCACCACAGGTGCCCACTGTGAAGTAGGCAGGCAGCAGTTACCTGCATTTCCTCCTCCTGCAAGTTAGCCCAAGCTTCCTTCCATCCTGTTTCATTCAAGCGCTCCTTTTTTTGCAAATAGCTGATCCTCTTCAAGTTAATGTCCCCAAAGTAAGGAACAAAAAATTTTAGAGCTGGAATATGTGTGGAGAGAGATTGTAGGAGGGCAAGGGTAGAAACAGGAAGACCAATTTGGAAGCTTTTAGAGTCGTGCCAGTGACGGATGATGGTGGCCTGGGGTGTTACAGAGGAAGTGGTCAGAGGCAGTCAGATTCTGGATGCATTTGAAGGCAGAAGTCAAGAGTGTTACATTGCTGCCTTGCCTACAAAATTCACTGGCCCCTCAGATTTCCCTTCAGCATTCCCTATCTCGGTGGTTTTATTCTTTAACTAGAGGGCTCGGTTTCTTAGAGCCACAAGGTGAGTTGGAGTATGGACAAATGAAAGCAAATCCATCCCCAATCCTGGAAACACTATTCAAAGGGCATGCCCTCCTGATAAAGATTGGTCAGCAACATCAAAGGAAGTTGGGTCCAGCTCAGCATTCCACCTTTTCCAGGAAGCCTTACTTTGCACAGTGTGATGTCTGCCTCCTATGAACTCAAGAGAAGTCTCATCTATAGTAATAATATCCTAGCTGACATGAGTATAGTATTTTACAATCATCTCACACCGTTTGGGGAAGTCTTTCCTGACCCCTAGACTGGATTATGCCCCCTGTTCTATGTTTCCATGGTATCTTGTTCTTCTCCTATTATAATTCTCACTATATTTTATTGTAGATACTTGTTTAAACATCTGTCTTTCTTGCTAGATTGAAAAGCTTTATGAGGAAAAGACAACCTTTACTCCTGGTACCTGACACAGTGCGTGGTTCATAAAAGGCATTTCGTACATCCCTACAACTGAGTGAATAAATGATCAGTAACTCTTTTAATTTTCAAAACAATTCTTCCAAGGCGGGTGTTATTGTCTCCACTTCAAGAAGGGAAGGAGCTATTGAGAGATTATGGTCATGAAGCTAGTTAGTGGAAGAAATAACTGGGAATGCCACCCCGGGATCAGCTCTTTCTGCTACGCTCCACCTGGAACCTAGAAGAAACATCCATTCATTTAATCAATCAATAGACACTTATTGATTATTCCCCACATTTCAGACTCTACTATGGGGACATATGCTCATGGGGGGACATACAAAAAACTGTAAGATTTGTGTTCAAATGCTGGAAACCAAAAGCAGGGAAATGGACATGCAAATACATAATTGCATCATAGTGTGATAGGTACCATGGGAGCTCCTAGGAGGAATGTCTAACTCTGCCTGGGTGAGGGAAGACTTAAATGGATCCATTTGATCTAGGTTTAAAAAAACAAAAGTATTTTTCTAGGAACAGAGCAGGGAAGGTTGTTAAATGACAAGGCTGATGGCTGGCACCTCCAAAGCTGAGTAACCTTGTTTTCTGCTCTATTGTTGACTCTCTCATCCTACCCAAGACCCAGCAACTGGCTTAGGAAATGGAGGAATCAGTCCTAGAAACCCAGGCTTGCTTAGCTCAAAAGCAGTCGATGCAACAAGAAGCCCACAGTGTGGAGCCAGGTTGTATTATAAACATCACTAGGGCTCACCTACCTGGGCCACCATATATACAGACTGAATATATCATCTATATGAATGGTGTTCATTGGATTCAGGCAATGCTCAACCTTCACTGTCGCACACAGTGGCTCCAATCAACATATAAAATCTATTTTTGTTACAAATGAAAGGACCTGGCAGGTCATCTGACATGAAATAAAGTGAGGTACAATTTGCTGTGAGTAACAGAGCATTGGAGCAAGGGAAGACCACTTGTTTACTGGAACCTGGGAGAAGTTGCCTCCTCAGAATATAATGAACTAGCCAGGGCACTCAACAATTCCCTCAGAGAGACATGGCACTGAAGGGCAGCCAAGAGAAGAAGGTTCTTTTGTGGGCCTTGTCATACCTTATTAGGAATTTTGGCAAAAAGGTATTACCATAAGCAGTTGAAGTGTCAGGAAATTTTTAAGTAGGAAAGTATGGTGATAATATTTACACTTTAGAAAGATAATGGACAGCAGTATGTATTAGAGAAACAGAGGACAGAGATAGGGAGATTGTTTAAAATGTTAATAAAAAAATACCAGTGAGAGATGATGAGGCATCTACCCTCAGGGTAATAAGAATGAAGAGGAGGAAATGGATGCAGAAACTATTTAGGGGATAGAGTCATCAAGACCTGAATGACTAATTGCATGTAGTGGGTGAGAAACTAGGAAGAGGAGAGGATGATTTCTGAGCTTCTGACTTGCAAATGTGGTTGGATGATGGTTGGAAGAAGAGAGAGAGAGAGAATGTGTGTGTGTGTGTGTGTATGTGTGTGTGTGTGTGTGTGTGTGTGCGCGCGCGCGCGCGCGCGCACGCACGTCTGAAAAGAAAGTCCAGCTTTATAACTGTTAAAGTGACCACGGACCATGGACATAGGTTTCCAGTAAGTAGCTAGATATGTGGTTTGCAATTCAAAAATTCCAGGCTGGAGATAGTAATTTGACAGTCATCAGAGTTTAAATGGTAAGTAGGAGTGGATGAGGTAGCCCAAGGAGACCACACAGAGAGAGGAGAAAGCTGAGGACCCAAACTTAGGGGTCATCAACATTTAAGGGGCCATTGAAAGCAGTTGCCCGTGAAGAAGACTAAGGAGTCAAGCCACACAAACTCCAAACTCTAAACAACACTTGGAGCCTTAGATGCTCTAGCTCAGTTGGAATTGCATTTGGCTGCATATAACAGAAACCTGACTACAGTGGATTAATAAACTTCTTATCCAGAAGGCAGTCCAGGCAGGGCTTAATGAAGCCATCAAGACTCATGCTCCACTTTTGTCCCCATGATCATAAGATGGCTGCTCCACATCAGGCATTAAGACCTCAGTGCAAGGAGGAAGAAGGGGAAGGGCAAAGGGCAAAAGGCATTTGCCAAACGTCCCCCTTTTTATCAGAAAAACAATAGTTTTCTGAGAAGCCCCATTCATTAGACTAAAAACTACAACTCATTGGCCAGAATTGGGACTATGAATATCTCACTGCATGGGTACCCAAAAGAAATGAGGTGTTTTCTTTTTTTTTAACTTTTTGTTTGGAAATAATTTCAAACTGACAGAAAACTTGCAAAAATAATACAAAGAATTCCTGTATACCCTTCACCCAAAATTTCCAAATATTCACATTTACCACATTTATTTTAAATTTTCTCCCTCTCTCTCTCTCATGCACATTTACTTTTCCATACTTCACTGTGTGCTTCCTAAAAATAAGGATCTTCTCTTACATAACCACAGTACCATGATCAAAATCAGATAGGAATATTGATACAATGCTATTATTTAATCTACGGCTTTTGCCAATTGTCTCACTAATGTCCTTTATTGCAAAGAAAAATATTTTTTTCTAGTCCAGGAACCCACCCAGGATCACATATTGCATTTTGTTGTCATGTTGCTTTAGTCTACTTTAATCTAGAAATTTCCTCAAACTGTCTTGACATTTTTGAAGACCGCAGGCCAGTTACTTTGCAGAACATCCCTTCTTTGGGTTTGTTTGATGTTCCTTCATGATTTAGGTTACGTATTTCTGGCTAGAGTACCTCAGAAGTGTTGTGGTGACCTTCTCAGGGCATCACATCAGGAGGCACATAATTTTGATTTGTCCTATTACTGGTGATATTAACTTTGATCACTTGGTTAAGGTGGTAAGGTGGTACTGGTGGATTTATCTACTACAAAGTAGCTATTGTACCCTTTCAAATTAAATAAATAAGAATTTGTGGAAGATGCTTAGGGATTATATAACTATTTTATGTTTCTCATCAAACTTTCACCTACTAGTCTTAGCATCCATTGATGATCTTGCCTGAAACTACAATATGGTGACTGCAAGATGGTGATTTTTCTAATTCTGTCATTCATTCTATAATTTATTAGTTTGTCTTTTACGTTATAGAAGAACTTTTCTTCCTCCTCTATTTATTTATTTGTTTGTTTGTTTATTTCAGTATGGACCCACAGATTCCTATTCTATTCAATGGGTTATAATCCATTACCATACTTATTTATTTTGGTGCTCAGATTGTTGCAGATTGGCCATTAGGAGACCTGTTAAACTGACTTCTGTGTCCTTTCGACAAGTCCCCATCATTCTTTGAGCACTTTTCTTATTTGAGATGATTATTTTTAATAGGGCACATTACCACCTTGATAAAATCAGGCTTCTCTTAGTAAGGAACAAGAGGAGAAATGGAGGTTGCGAGGGCAACCAGTTGTATCTACCACACCTCGCTCCTTACCAACCAAGAGCTGGTGGCTTGAACCCAGATTGACAGCCTTGCTTTGTTCTAACAAAATAACTTTGTGCCCACAATCCAAAAAGAGCCTTGAGGCCATGTAATTACATCTGTGCCTTTCCTCACTGTAATCCTTTATCACCATCCAAAACAAGTGCTCTTAGGGCCAAGTCTCCTGTGTCGCACAACTCCAGGGGGTGCCATTCATATTGTAGACTATGAATGATGTATTAGAGCAGGGGCCTGCACACTTTTTCTATAAAGGGCCCAGATAGTAAATATTGTCAGCTGTGTGGACCATTCGGTCTTTGTTGCAACTACTCAACTCTGCCATTGTAGTGTGAAAGCAGCCATAGACAATATGCAAATGAATCGGCATGGCTGTGATCCAACAAAACTTTATTTACTGATACTGACATTGAATTCATATCATTTTCATGTATCATGAAATATATTCTTACTTTCAATTTTAAAAAACCATTTAGAAATGTAAAGACCATTCTTAGCTTGTGGGCTTTACAAAAACAGGCAGCTGGTTAGATATGACCACAGTTTCCCACTCCCTGCCCTGCTCAGTCTGAGTTGTCATATGCAGTGGCCCTGCCTCCAGCCAGGTCTCTTCTCCCTTACCCTAATCTCCAATCTGCCATAATTGCTCTGAACTTTCTCTCCACCTTCTGTCATCTTCTTTCTCACGTCTTTCCTCTGTGCCCTGGAATCTCTATTCAATTATAAATAAACTTCTTTTCACCTTTAACCCCCTAGCTCCTTCCTTGCCTTAACTGCAAAGTGAATGTATTCCTTAAGGAACTTTCTTCCTTTGCTGAATTCTAGGAAGGATGCTACTCATTTTCCCATGCCCCACAACTCATAGGCATGGGAAATGGTGCTGACGTTCTCCACATTCCCCAATCCTACTTCTAAATCTTTACTCTTCCACCCTCTTGCAAAACCTCCTCCTCCTTTGAAGCTCTTATCATCCGACTCTTTGAACAATAGCTAACACACATTGAGTGATGTCCTCACAACCACCAGGAGATAGGTACCATTATTATTCCCATTTTGCAGAGAGGTTAAGGTCACACAGCTAGTAAATGGCAGAGCCAGGATTCTAATGCCTGCAGTTCAGGCTTATTACCAAGATGTTATATTGCCTTTTCTCTATGATTGTGGACCATGTGGATAACTATCCTCCATGCTAGCCTCACTCTCCATTATCACTTAGGCACATGGGCAGAAACAGGTGCACACTTAACTTGAGTCACTTGAAGAGGATTTAATAGAGGAACTATTTATAAAGGTGTAGGGTAGTCTTTCTCAATCTTTTTTCATGATCATCCAGCCTAAGGAGAAAAATTAAATTCATCCACTAATTAATTTTACTAATTAAAGTAACTTAGATTAATTAATAAGGCATTCAGTTCACCCCAACCCAATCCATTCCTCCTACTATAAGTGAAAGTCGTCTTTCTAGCTGTGACCACTGGGTGTCTCTGGGACAGGGCATGGGATGGCTGGAGGCGGGCAGGAGGACGACCTTTTCAGCTTTTAAATGTTGTATGATATGCACGTATCATCTAATGCTAAAATGAAATGTAACTTTAAAAATTGACCTAAAATGCAAATATGGTCATTCTTTCCTATGCTCAAAACACTTCAGTAGCCCATCTGCCACCAAGTTAAAATCCAAATTGGTTCACATGTCACACTAGGCCCCTAGCATACTTCTTTAGCCTCATCTCCACCACTTTCCACCTCGAACACTGTGTCCAGACATGTGAATCACTGAGAAGTGAATGTGCTCCCTAAGCAACTGCCTTCCTTTGCTGCCAGTTTGTTCATAATGGCACTTGTATCAGGCGTCTGCTTTTGTAAACCTGCAGCTTCTACAACCCAGAATGCAAAGCCTCTCCCTCTCCTCTTCTTTTCTTCCTGGTTAATTCTTCATTCTTCAAGATCCAGTTAAAACAACTTCTCCTGACTCCTGCGAAAATAGCAGCCAACCTTCTCTGTGCCACCACTGTAGAATGCCATGATTAAGACCACAGGCTCCCACGCCAGACTGTATGGGTTTAGATCCTGGATTTGTCACTTACAAGTTGGTGACCTTAGGCAAAGTATTTAACCTCTATGGTTCAGTTTCCTTATTTGTAAAATGGAGATTAGAATAGTTCCTATCTTAGAAGGAGAATATTCATTCACCAAATATTTACTGACTCTCTATTATATATCAAAACAGACAAAAATTCCTGTCCTGGCAGAACTTTTATTAGGTTTTAGAGCAGTGGTTGGCAAACTACAGTCCCTGTGTCAAATTTAGCCACCTGTTATGTAAATAAAGTTTTATTGGAACACAGCCACGCCCATTCATTTATGTATTGTCTATGGCCACTTCCATACTACAACGGTTGAGTTGAGTGGTTGTAACATAGATCATATGGCCTGCAGAGCCAAAAATATTTACCTTTAAGAAAAAATTTGCTAGGCCCTGCTCTGGTGAGATTAAGTGAGTTCATACATTTAAGTGTTTAAAACTTGAAAACATTGCCTGGCACTTGGTAAGCACTCAAAGGATGCCAGCTTTATTAATATTACTGCATACCCTTACAAAAACACTTAGCACAGTTACTCAGTAAAACTTTTGCTGAATAAATAAATAAATAGAGAGGTAAAGAGGAACCAGAAGTTGGGGTCACGGAAGCCACTGGCAGAAGAGTTTCAAGAAGGTGGAAGTGGTCAGCTATGTTAGGTGACAAATCAACACTGAGGAAAGACCATCACATTTGGCAATCAGATGAAGTGACATAACCAAGAAGCAGCTTGTATGAAGGGGTGAGGACAAAAGCTAGACTATGGTGGGTTTAGGAGGGAATGGAAATGAGGAAGAAGAGATAGGTAAAGAGAGATTATACAGCTATGTGACAGGAAGTATCGAGATAAAAATGAACACATTCGGTCTGCCGGCTGAATTTTTAAAAACCTGCTAACCAAAAATATCAGGTTTATTGAAATATTGGGGTATCTGATGGATTTTCTGCTTATCTTTGAGCTGTTTGGTGTTGGGTAAGATGTCAGTGGCTAAATTCAAGTCTAGAACTAGCAGACAGAACTTCAGGCAGAACCTTCAAGTCCAGAACCATTAAAAGATTTATGATGATTTTAACGATGATAGAGTAATATTTGTTTCTTTTGTGATCTTAATCATTGTGTGATCTTAACTGGTTTGAAACGAGAATTTCTTTTTTAATTTTTTTTTTTGTGAGGAAGACCAGCCCTGAGCTAACATCCATTGCTAATCCTCCTCTTTTTTTGCTGAGGAAGACCAGCCCTGGGCTAACATCCGTGCCCATCTTCCTCCACTTTATATGGGACGCCGCCACAGCATGGCTGACAGGCGGTGCATTGGCAGGTGCCCGGGATCTGAACCCGCGAACCCCAGGCTGCCAAAGCATGAACTAAATCGCTGTGCCACCAGGCCAGCCCCCTGAAATGAGAATTTCAATGCAAACAGCAATGTAAATTTGCCTACAGAATATTTATTGTAATCACAGAACAAAAACCATACAACCATATTTTTTTGTTCATTCTATAAACATTTACTGAGTACTTTGCATGCACTACACATTCTGACAGATATAGATATGTGTATATACAACTTAGCTAATTTGGTCATTGCTTTCCCTATCCCCTCCAGGAATTTGTGATTTGGTTGGTAAAGAAAGCTAGTTGAGCAAATAGGTTCAATAGTTGTTATAGATGCTAAGGTAGAAGTTTAGATGGGTTACAGCAGAGGCACAGAAGAATAAAATAACTTATATGAACCTATTTTGCCATCTGTCAACTATTTGCCAACTATTTTAACATCTATACATATGTACATTAAGACCAAAGAGGATGATATCAACTCATAGCTGCTTTCTGGAAAACATGTATGAGACATTTAGGACTCTGAACACATGCATATTATTACTGAGGTTTTTTTTTAAAGGGGTACAAAAGAGTATGTTTAATGTGACCCTATTTTTATGAAAATATATACTATATAATGTTTTATTAAAATATTTACTATGTATACAGAAAAGGTCTATAAAGATACACATTTAAAATATTAATGGGTTATATCTGGGTGGTAGTATTACTGGGATATTATTTTATTCACTATATTTTTCTCTTTAAATGTTTGTACAATGAACAGGGATTACTTTAATAATCACAAATAACAATAGAACAAAACCACTGAGTTGTAACCACCACAAGTTACAAGCATACAACATGTGTGCTTGTAAGCACACAGAGACTAGACATCTTTATGTTTTTGTAGATTGTCCAATGTTTAGTTGTTACATGAATAGCAACAAAAATTTCTCAGCTTACAAATGTCAGCAGATGACATCTCAAAGAGATGCGTCTAGAAGTCAACGCTGTTGGTTAGTCCTCTTCAGCAAGGTGGCAAACCAACCAGGCACCTGCCGTTGAAACACTGGAATTTACTTAAAATAGTGAGTGCAGCGCTTACAATGAATGAACACAGCATGAATCACTTAGTTTGGCCATAAGTAACAAGACACTGGTAAAAAATGGCTTAAACAATAAAGATTTACTATTTCACATAACATGAAGTCCAAAAGTAGGTGAGTTCCAAGTCTAGTTAACTCAAGAGCTCAGCAATTTCAGGATTCTGGGTCAGCCATCCTTTGATTTTCTTGGCTTTCCCCTCCCGGTAGCGCTGAACATCACTGCCTCACACCAGAACTTCTGCAGGCAGGGGAACAGGAGGAATTCCTCCTCACCCCATCTCTCTCTTTTTTCAAGGATTCAAATCTTTCCCAGAGTTTCCCTAGCAAACATCTCCCTGCATTTTATTGGCTATACTGTGACAATTCAGTGTAAGGAAAAACACGGGGAAAATGACTACATTCAGTGAAAGAAAAAACAATAGTCACCCTTAAACCAAGAACTGAAGAAAGGGATTACCATTATTGCCCTAGACCAGCAGTGTCCATTAGAATTTAATGTGAGCCATAATGCAAGACATATATATATATATTTCCCTGAGTAGTCTTGGAAAGCTGAAAGCAAGTCTTCATTTTCTCCTCCATAAATGAGCTACAACATTGATAAGCAACACTGCCTTCCACCAGCATAATTAGAAGTGCCAAGGGTGTACCTGGCATTATTCCAACAAAGGCACCTTAGTGACGGAATTTGGACTTTATGAGTTATGGTTCTGGGTGTGACCCTGACTATCCGTGTGGTCTTAATTGAGTCACTTGGCTTATCTGGGCCCCAGTTTCCTTGTTTTAACACAGGTAGTTCTTTAACATCCTTTGAACTCCAGTTCTCCATGATTTTATATTACTGTTAAACTGGTGACCTTCCTAGCCTCCTATGTGACACCAGCAAGCTGGGTCAGCAACACATGAGAAGTCATTCAGAAGTCATTCAGAACGGCACTTTCTCTGATGCCAGGGGGCAAAATACACTTTTAAAGGGAAAGAAAAAAGGCAAGCCATGGTGGCTTGTCATTCATTTACAGTAAGTATTACAGGGTACCCACTATGTGCCATAGTGACTCTAGATTGAGTTAGAATAAGATGTGGTCCCCGCTCTCGGTGAGCTTACAATGTAGTGGGAAAGGAGTACAGATAAGTAGATACGCAATTACAAAAGGTGTAAAGAGGGCTAGGACGGAGGAAGATGAGGGTGTACATTGGAGGACCATCTAGCCCAGCTGATGGGAGGTGACAGAAGCCTCCCTGGAAGAAATGATACCCAACTGAGGACTGAGCAAGAGTACTTGGTTGCCCCTCCTGGCATCATGGGAAATTGCCTGGCCTACAGGGCATCTCATCCTACACTTTATCCACTTTTCTTGTCTTCTTTTCTCTGACTTACTGTTAAGCGACAAAATTTTGTGGTGGTTTGTTATACAGCAAAACTAACTGATAAAGGGACCATATCTCACTGAGTTTTGTTTTCCTCTTTTCTCTTTATCCATTCCAAAAAGTTTGGGTAAAACGTTTGGTTTCTCCGAGCCAGTTATCACAAACATATGATCTTTCATTTTCTTCCAATTGTAAAAGCTCTGATTCTCTTATATTAATGAGCTTCCTCTCTCAGTTATGGTCTTTACAGAAGAAAGGGGCTGGGGATAAAGGCAGTAAAAATGAGGCATGATGTTAAGAGTGAGAAGGGAACTGGGGATGTGAATTAAGGTGGTGACGGTGGGATGCTGAGGCCAAAAAGAGAGGTTGGTACAACTCCTAAAGTGTTGACTAACTTCCCGGGAGAAGTTTGTTCTATTAAATCAGAATCTCTGTGAAATTCCCTGGCACTGACCCCAGATGACCCTATGTTAAATTATAAACACACATTCTAAAATTCCCCTTTTACTTTTCACTTTTTCACTATCCAAAATATGGCTTTCTATTTTGGTAGTTAGAATTTTGTTGGTTGTAAGCAACAAAAGCCCAACTTGATCTTAAAAGTCCAGATCATCCTCCACCTTCAGGCAAGGCTGAACCCAGTTGCTCAAATGATGTCCTCAGGGAACCATCTCTCCATCTCTCTCTACTTTCTGCTTTCCTGTTTTGGCCTCCCTGTATTCTTCAATACCTGACCTATTTTGTGGGTCCCAGAGTTGAGTCGTAGCAATTGTCTATTGTGTCTCTCCATCTTCGGTGATGAAGCCCTCCTCCTCCTCCTCCCCACCTGTTACTCTAATCATCTTAAAGGCACTAAGATCCATCCAATTACCGAAGTCAAAAACTTGGAAGTTATCCCAGACCTCTCCATTAGTCCTCATATCTAACAGATCATAAAGCCAAGTCACTTCTCCCCGACCTGAGTCTTTGGAATTGGCTTTCCGTCTCCATGGCCATTGTCACTATGCTTCATCATGCAGTTATTCCTGTCACGGAAGAAGAAAATTTACTCCTAACCAGTCTTTGCTTTGCTTTCTACAAACCATCCTCCATGCCTGGAGTAATCTACTAAAAATGTAAATCTGAGTCTAGCATTCCTTGCTTAAAATGTTTAGTTATGTAACTTGTATAAGCTGCTCCACAAAATTGGGGTACAAACATGATCCCATTTGGTAATTTTTCCAGTTGATCCCTTGAACCTCCAGCTGCCCTGTTGGCAGAGAGCCTAGTTATCTCAAGTTAGGTGCCCTAGAAACAGAGCCTGAGCTGGGATGTGTTATTTTAGGGGCCTCATTGCCCCCAGCCAAGGGCTGGGGCTGAGCCCACTCTGATCCACCCTGCCTGGCCTAACTATAATACAGAGTCTGGGGCAGGAGATTGGGGATTGGTGTCTTTCCTTCCAAGAGGCCCAAGTCTCCTCATGCAAATTGCGTACCCGGTGACAAGCTCTGCCTGCCTGGGGTCTCAGAGTGGAGCCTTGATCTAGTCACAAAAGATTCTTTTATGCCAGGGGTCAAAAACTCAAATGTATACAAGAGCCAGAAGCCTGACTGACAGGGCAGCCACCACCCAGCAACAATCGTTACCAAGCAGGAATTCGGCACTCACAGCCACCACATCTTTGGAGTTATTTCAGGAGGAGCCAAAAATCTTGATTTATGTGAAATATTCTGATTTTAAATTGTTAACTTGAAAAGAAAAAAAAAAGCAGGCAAAACAAAACTTGTCCGGGGCCTTCTCTGGCCCGGGGGCTATCAGTTTGTGAATTTGCTTTTTTGTTTTTTGTGAGGAAGACCAGCCCTGAGCTAACATCCATTGCCAATCTTCCTCTTTTTGCTGAGGAAGACTGGCCCTGGGCTAACATCCGTGCCCATCTTCCTCTACTTTATATGGGACGCCGCCACAGCATGGCTGACAAGCAGTGCCTCGGCCAGCGCCCGGGATCCAAACCTGTGAACCCCGGGCTGCCAAAGCGCGAACTAAATCGCTGCGCCACTGGGGAGGCCGGTGAATTCAGTTTTATACCCTAAATTCCAGAACAAGGGATACCCATTTGCCCCATATTTGCATAACTATGGGGCCACTGCAATGAACTGGGACTGGACAAAGATCTGCTGTGAATCCTACAAAAGGTTCCATGACTTCAAGATAGTCTAACCTCCTCTAGTGTGGCCTGTGTGGCCTCCTTGACCTGGCTCCTACCTTTCTCCAGAGCTTTCTGTTCCCCCCTCCCCTACTCTGTTTCACACCTCAGGGCCTTTGTATTCACTGGGCTATCCCGGAGGCCCCTCCACTTCCAGTTATCTATCCACAGTCTGGCCCTCCTTCAAGATCTGGCTCAAACACCGCTTCCTCTGGGTAGCCCTCCTTCTCCTGATCTCTGCTTTCTCTTCGGTTTACCCCCGTGTTTTAGAGCAGTTACTCCACTGCCTTAATGTTTCTTTACAGGCCTGTTGCCCCGCCTGACCCAACCCCTAGAGGGCAGGACTCTGGGTTCGTTCACACCTATGTCCCCATTGCCTCATAGAGTACCTAGCACTTTAAATGCAGATTGGAGAAACAGGCATCCAGTTTGAAAAATAATGAGCTGACCATTGCTTTTCACACGCCAGACATCCATTTGTGAAGAATAGGTAATTTTATTTGGAGAAATTAAGTTGAAACTTGGTGTTTAAGAGAGTGGGGGGAAAAACTCTGCAGACTTTCATTTTTAAAATGACCACATATTTGTGAAATACAGTTGGAAAGAGTTGTTTTTAGACTCCCTCAGCTTTGGACATAGCTGAGGCTTCTAAGAAGAGTTCTAGAACTAGAGAATGGCTAAACTGCTCGCACCAGCTTTTCTCCGGAACCTCAAAGGTCCCCAGGGCTCTCACAGAAGGCGATGTTTGCTGCCTCAGAGGGGGAAGGAAGCCAGCTCCTCTGAAGGAAACAGCACTTCCACAAGGGCGGCGGCCTACGGTGAGAGAGCGAGCAGCCACAGTCGAAAAGACCCTTTGCATAATCCACTCTTAAAATGACTCAGGCAGGCTTGTAGAGTTGTAAACTGAAACTCCGCAGGCAAACCCTAAGCGGTTACATTTTTCGACAAGAAGGTTTCCCAGCCCTGTCAATCATTTCCTGCTTTCTCTCCCTCCCCACTGTGTGTGTGTGCGCGCGCGCACACACACACACGTTTGGACCGCTGCATTGACACTGAGCCTGTTTCCTACCTGAAGTGGAGCACCTCAGGAAGCAGTGAGGCTGGAGTTTCATTCATAATACATGAACTGAAGGGAGGAGGAAGGCAGGGACAACAGCCTTTCACCTCTGCTATTTAAAATCCCAGCACTGCAGCTCAAAGGGAAAATGACCTGGGAGTGAACGGCATCGAGGATGAAGTATTGCACGATAACGGTACGAGCGAGCGCGTCAGCGGCCCGCCCGCTTGCTATTTATACCGCGGCGATTATGCAATCTGGCTCCAGCCATTCATGCCCCGACTGGGACGACGCGCCCCGGGGGGGCATCATTCCCGGGCGCAGGGTCAGTTTCTAAGTTTGCATCATCCCCTTCATTACGGGAGAGCTTGGGTTTCCATTCCTGCCAGCGGGTCTTGGGGGAGACAGCTGGGCTACAAACTCACTCGGCACACACTGGCACACAGAACTGCTTATTTAAACATAATAAAGGCACCAGAGCGCCCGAGGCGCAGCCAAGCAGTGCGCAGGGCTGGGCTCGGGGCAGACCGGAAGGAACTGATAAACCCAGCGTTAATGATACCCGCTCCCTCCCCTATCGGAAGTGTCCTCCGAGCGCCGGTCATTGAGAAATACCGAAGGGGCAGAATGCGGGTGAGGTGAGGACAGGCCCGGGCGCAGCGGCGCGCGCCTCGCGGGGCGGGGAGCGCGGACGCCGCGGCAGTAGGGGGCTTCTGCGGGCCCGGCGGCGCAACCCTTAGGGCACAGTTAAGTCCTTCCAAATCACCACCACCACCCCCGCGCGCCCCCGAATGGGGGGAGTGATTTATCGATCCCTTCCCCCATACCCTGGGAGATCTGCACTCCCGGCCCTACCAGACCCCGATGGGCGAGAGGTGGGAGGACGCAGAGAAGGGAAGAAGGACACGAAAGACAGAGCGGATGGCAGAGAAGGATAAAATGTCCGCTTCTCCCGGAGCCCGTGCGGGGCGGGAGGAGGCGGGGTCCGCGGCTGGCTTCCGAGTGAAACAGACCTGCAGGTCTACTGAGCATGCCCGTCCTGCGGCTGCCGAGGGTCGCTCCGGTTCCGCGCTCCGGGCTTTCCGGGCGGCCGGCGGGAAGGACCCGGGTCGGGGTGCTCGCCCGTCCGCGACTAGGGATTGAGAGGCGAGTAGGTGGGGGTCCTGCTGGGGCCTCTGCTGGGTTTGCGTGAAGTTGTGAGCAATCGACATTACTTCTGAAGCTGTACGATCTCACTCTGAGTTGACACCCTTGTTTTGATCGCGTTCAGAGCTGCCTGCCCCCTGTTTTTGCTGGTTGTCGGGGAGACACTGGCATGTGGGTATTTAGCTCTTTCAGCAATGTCATTAAATTAAAGCCCTAAATCCGTGATACTTCCTGTTATCTACTTTGATAACACCCTGATATTCAGATCAATAAACGTATCTGAGTTATTCATCCAATATCGCCATTTATTCTATGGAGCGGCAGGAGTCACAGTTGGTAATTGATGGAGAAGACCAAGAGGTGACCTGCTAGGATCAGTTCCACCAAAAGGCCTCTTTTGGGTCACCAACAAGGCAGAAGAGAACTGGAAGGTATTCTTTAGAGGAACATGAAGGACCAGGAGTGGAGGGGGGAGCATTTGGTAATCGGACTGGCTAGAGAGAAGAAAGAGTTGCCATTAATCTCCTACTTGCGGTGTGCTTAACACAGTACCTTCACTGTATAGCCAACTAATCTTCCCAGCAACTCTATGTTGTGGGAATTATCCTAACACTACAGATGCTGAACCCGAGGTTCAGAGAAATGAAGGATCTGCTGGAGTCTGGAACCAGGACATCCAAGTGGGGGCCTGGTGACTCCTGCGCCTTAGAATGTTTTCCTTTGCTCCTCTGGCTGCCTGGTCCATGGGCTGGGCCAGTCATTAACTGGTATTAGCAGGGAGCTGGCTGGATGAGTGGTGATGACACCGATTCAACTTGCCTACCTGCAGAAATGAATAATCACCTCACCTGCTGCCTTGCCATTTGGGCACTCTGAAACTGGAGGGTGGAGCCAAAGATGCCCAGTGGGTGGATAATTTTGACATGGACAAATGCCTATGTCTCTGGAAGTTCAGGAATGACTGAGTGGGATCTCTTTCAGCACCTCCAGGAGAAAAGCAACAATGGCCACAGGTGGGAACCAGGTAGATGCCTTAGCCTTATGCAGATTTAGAGAACAATAAGATCTTGTTTTGTTTGGTGCTTTCTCAAAGACTCTCAACGGCCTCAAAAACTGAGAAAAATAAGCTTGGCCTTGTTATCCCTGTTTTATAAAGAAACTGAAGAATTGCTAAAAGCCTCACTCTGGGCCTCAGGGCTGCTAGGAGGAAACCAGACCCAGGTATTCTCCTGCCTAGTGCCCTTTCACCACCATACACCAGCATTCAGCATCAAAGGTGGGTGAACCCCAATCCATGTCCACAAAGATCATAGTTGTGATAAGCACGAAGCCTAGGGTAAACCACTAGTTTCTCCCTGACTCAAGGTGAAACTCTTACTGTCTTTGGAGCACTGTGGCTCTCCAAATGCATACATATACCCTTTAGGTATACTACATTTGAGGCATATATTTAATCTTCTCTTAATTTGTTCAGTGGTTGCTATTTAGTTAAAATCTCTATGTAGTCGCTCGGCACATTCAGGAGGATGGAAAATCTGCTGTGCTTGGAAAGCAGGAAGGGGCAGGGCCTGTAACTCTTGCTCCCTAGCAAGACCCTAGAAGGAAGTACCCAACTGCTAGGTAATTTGTGGGATCCCCTGCAAAGTGAAAATGTGGAGCCCTTTGTTCAAACATTATAAAGAATTTCAAGACTGCAACAGTAGAGCATCAAACCAGGCAAAAATCCCAATGCAACTGCGCAGGTTGCCCGCCCAGGAAGCCAGCCCGGCCCATTGCCCACGGTCCTATGCAAAGGCAGGAAAAATAATTTAAGGACAAAACGTAGGGGGAGGGGGACTCGAAGAGCTCTCCATCTCCCATCTCACTGTGCCAAAGCCCACGGAGCTGGCAACCTCTGGCCCAGTAACTATGGCCTTCAAGGGCCTGGGACAAGGGCCATCCTCCACCAATATAAGAGAGATTTACTGAATAATTTAAAAAATATATTTGGGTTTATCTTTTAACCCGAGAAAGTCCATTTCTGCTGAAATGCAAACGTTTCTGGGCTGTGTTGGATTTACCTTTCATATTTTTATGTACAAATAATAATTCCTTAAAAATGCCCGTTCCACTACCAAGACAAAAAAGATCACAAGATTCACGCCACACTGAAAAGCCTCTGCCATTCAGAACCTTGGCAAAGACACCTGCGCTGCCCCCACACTCCCGCCCCACGGTGGGGGGTAGTTGGTCCTCTGAGCAACCCTCCCGCCCTCCCTTGAGCTGCTCGTCTCCGCCCCCTCCCCCCCCCGCCCGGATTTTTAATCCAGGGGTTTGGAAGGAGGGAGGGACCCAAACAGGAGCCAGATGTGTGCGAGTCCCCGGCTCCTGCCTCCTCCCTGCTCTCGGGCATTTTAAAACCCGGAGCGCTGACGGAGAGGGATCCGGAGCTAGACAGACGCCGAGCAAACAACTCCGCTCCACTGCTCCTCGGGGAGTAGAAGCCGGGAGGAGAGGTGGGGGGGGAAGGAAGCCGGGCATGCTCAGTAGGCGGGACAAAGTTTTTTTTTTTTTCCTCTCTCTCTCTCTCTCTCTCTCGCTCCTTTTTTTTTTTTTTTTTCGGTCGCAAGTAGGAAGCTTTTTGCACTCCACCACCTCTGGCCGCTGGGAAGACGTCATCGCTTCCGCCCTACTTCCTCCTCCTGTTGGCGGCGGTGAGAATCCAATATGGAGTAAATCGGTGGAGTCGAGAGATGGGGCTCGGACGGGGCGCCCTGCACCGCCTACCAGGCGCACCTCCCCCGGCCGCCGACCGCTCCCCGGAACCGTGATTGGCCCGGCCCCCCCCCCCGGGCGACCCCGGACCGAGCCCCCACCCGCGGCCGGCCCTCTCCTGCTCCTCTCAGCAGTCCCCGCCGCTCCACGGCGCGCTTGTTTTTCTCCTCCTCTCCCCGCCGCCGTCCCCTGCCCAAATCTCTCCCCTCCGCCCGCTCCCGAGCCCCCCGAGCCCCCGCCCGCGTCGCCCCTCGGCGCTGCGGCGCTCACTCCCCCGGCAGCTTGCCTTTGCACCCCTTCCCCCAAACCTCACCCCGCGCTCCGGTCGCCCTGCTTCCCCTTCTGCCTTCTGCGGCGCCCCCTTCATCTCTAGCCGCCCCCCCCCCAACCAAATCAGGCGATCTCCGGAGATGTGAAGAAGGCGGGTGAGCGGACAGGAAGATGAAGGGAGCAAAGCTGCCCGCCGCGGGACAGGCGTCTAGGTGAACAGGAAAATGACCGAAGAAACACACCCGGACGAGTAAGTTTGGCCGCGGAGTGGGACGAGGGTGCCCCGCGGGGGCAGCGTGGGGGCCGGGGCTGAGGACGCGGGTGGGGACGCTCGTTGGGTGAACTTGGCGTGGGGTGCAGCGACTCGCTGGCCTGTGGGGTTTGGGACGCGAGATTTCCCCCCTTGCTGTTGAAGTGAGGAGGGGGCAAAAACTGCTGCGGCCCATAGGGGCGCCCCTTGGGTCGGCGGGCTGGTGGCCGCTGCGGGGGCCAAGGGCGCGCGGGTGACCTCGGGGCGGTCCCTGCTCCCTCTCCAGGGACTCACAAACACCCCTTCCCCCCCGAAATCCTCGGCGGCTGGAGCGGAAGACCTGACACCCCCCGCTCCGGTTTCCTGGGGTCGGTGGGTTTTTACATGCTGACTTTGTGACTCTCCCGCCCCACCGCTCGCCCGCAGTCCCTTCGGGAGCCCACTGGGGCCCAGGCTCCGCCATTTCGTTTTCTTGAATCGCTCTCATTTGCATACCACATTTTCATTCATAAAAAACACGGCAGGGCGAGAGGAGGACTGGGCTCCGGCTGCAAGGGGTCTGCGTGCGCCCGAGTCCCTGCGCCGCCCGGCGTGCTGGAGCCGCCCGAGGGGTCCCGCGGCGCGTGTGAGTGTGTGTGCACGCGCTAATGGCCCGGGACAGGCGCCCCGCGGGGTCGGGGCAGCGCGGGGGGCGGATCCCAGTCGTGTGCGGCGGGGGCGGGCGGGAGCGTGCGGGGCAGCGCGCTGCAGGCCAGTGTGTGTGTATGTATGTGTGCGCGCGTGCACAGGCGTGCGTGCCCGGCCCGCGGGGAACAATGCTCGGGGCCCTTCGCCCAAGGGGCTCCTGGGCTGACCCGCCGCCCCCGGTGGGACTGGTGCCTTTCTCCAGCCCCGGGCCCAGGTGCAGCTCGCTCCGGCCTCGCGATCGCGGAGTGGGGTTTGGCTTTCTCCCCTCCCCGCCCCAGACGTTTCCAGTCCCGGGTACAATGGAAGCTGGGCCCGGCGCCTGAGGTCGTCGGCCTCGGGTCCGAGCGGTCACCGCACGGCGGCCGTCGGCGCTGCTCAGTGGCTGTGCTCGCCACCAGCTGCTTTTTTTTTTGTGAATAAGACGCTCTCCTTTATTGTCACATGATATCCCTCCCCTCCTCCCTTGCACATTCATAAATCCGGAGCCTGCCTCGGCTCCTTTCATTCAGAGCTGCCATTAGCCAAGGTAGCGGCGGCGCAGAGAGCGAGTCGGTAGCCTCCGGGACGCGCCCGGGAGGGAGGCCCCTCGCGTGTCTGGGTGGAGGTGGGGGCTGCCGGTAGCCAGCTCCCGAGGCCCCGGGTTTTTTGACCCCGCGGTTATTGAAACTCCGTGCAGAGAGGGGGAAGTGACTCAGAGCTGGGCGACAGAAAGGGCTTCTTGCAGCAGGTGACAGAAAGCTGTTTTCTACTCTAAGAAGACTCTCGCTCTTTTTTTTTTTTGAATGCCAGTTTGTCCTTTGGCGTCTGCTGTTGCCAGGCTGGATTGGAGGTGGGGGGTGGGAGGGTTGGTGTTTGGGAAAGGGAATTTCCTTCTTGTGCGTCCAGGGAGTTTTGACTGCAGTAACCCCTGGTCTGCTGGACACCCCTAGCTGTATAGGATCCCGCCTGGTGTGCATGTCGCAGCCGTCCCACCACATCTGCTGGTTTTTCTATTTTAGACATGTTGCTTTACCTTCATAGACTGAATTTTCAAATGGTAAAATGAAGAAAAGTTGTGTTTCTAGGGCTGAAACATGGAGAGAAAGGAATATGCTGCTGGGCCTTGCCCGCCTTCAGACTTGACTAATAAACAGGTATTTGTATGGTTCCTCGTTTGTCCCTGCACACACAGATAGCAGTAGTAGCAGTGAGGGACGGTCATCATGCTCTGGGCTTCAGGATTCCTGGAGATGGTTCAGTCACCCTACATTGGGTTCCTTGGCTCCATCTCTTGGGAGTACTGGCCTGGCCTCTCCATTTTCACGGCAGCCTGTCTGTTTTGCATCCTACTCCATCTGGTATCCAAAGCAAAAGGATTTCTAGTGGGATCACCAGCAAGAAGTCTCTCTATTCCAGGCTTTCAGAGCAGTTCAGCATGGAAACCCGCTGCCCCCACTGCTGTCAGAAACCCAGTTGAGACAATGGATGTTCGAGGACATGTTCTGGTTTCATTTAGAGAATCAGAAAGCTGTGGTGCCTTAGCTCACTGCAGAAATGGCCTTCTTGGCATTACTTTTAATGTAATGACCTTGGCATGAGACATGAAATGCCGGGTAAGAAAACGGCTGCATGAGCTATAAACTCCATTTGTGGACACTGTCCATTATATCGTTCAACGTTCTTATGTAATGACCCATGTGAAAAATTCCTTTTAAATGTTAGTGCCAGGAAGAAGGTTTCTCCCTGAGTTACAGAGCTTGCTGTGGTTGCTTTTGTGTTTTGTTTTTTGCTACCACTGTCTGGAAGCTCAGAGCTAAAACTATTGCTTGATTATGGTAGCCATATTAGCCTAGGTTTTTGCTAGATTTATTTACCCCTCTTCTGTATGAATTTTGGTCTTCATTATCTCTTCTAACGGTTTTATGTTTGAGGTCCCTCAGATACCTTTTGGAAGTAGGTAAAGGCGTGTTACTTATAAAGAGAATTGGTGACATCAAACTGGAGATCTAGGGGAGATATAATTGTCCCTTAGGTGAAATAGATTTTCCTGATAGTTCACGTATATTTAAGGTTTTGTTAAACAATACAGATATTTAAACATCTGTCAAATTTCGCAACAGAATACAATAAATCAGAATCTTGCAACTGGTAAAATTGTGCTTAATTTTAAAAAAATAATAAATGTTTTGTCTTCTAATGTTCTTTTCCATGTCAATTTAAAACTCGTCTCTAATAAATATATGGTAATTCAGGAAAGTTTGTCTGCTCTTTTCACTAATGGTCCTAAAAAATAGCTCCATATAGAAAATACACTGACCCTTCTTTGATCCCACTCAAGACAGAAATGCATGTTAAGATTTACAATTCTACAGATTTGTTTTTTATAATTTGAAAAGTAAAGAACATCAACAAACTATTGAAAGTGGTCTTTTGTACAGAGGAATAGAAAATGTTTTAAAAATCATACATATTTTGTCTGTATCTTTAAAGCTTTTGATCATGGCTATGAATAGTTTGGAAATTTGCAGGCAAAATGAAGAAACCCTTCTCAAGCAAGCTATAACTCAGGAGCCAGTGGGCCATCAGGCTGCCATTCAGCTTTCTATTTTGTTCCTCTCGTGAACTCTTTGCAACGCACATCTTGCTGAGAATGAATTTGTAGCTTCGCCCTCAGTCATATTTTTCCTAATGTTGAAAGGTTTCCCATTTTTAAAAAAGGCTTAAGTATTTTTGCTGAACTATTTCAAAGAAATTAAACATCAGAACTCTTATATCTAAATACTTGAGATTACTTCCCAAAAGATGAGAATACTCTTCCGTGAAGCCACAATACCATCATCACACTTTATAAAATTAAGAATAATTCCCCGATATTTTTAACACTCAAGTCTTTTATAACAGGTCATTTGTAGCCAGAGGCCAATCACAGATCCCATGTTAAATGTATTTGTAACATGCTTAAGACTCAAGGCTTAGCCATTTGCTAACTTTCTGATCTAAGGCAAGTTACTTATGTATCTCACCTTGGTTTTATCTAAGTGAATAAAATGGGAATAAATATTACCAATTTCGTGGAGTTGCTGTGAGAATTAAATGAGATATCCTATGTAAAGCTTACAGTCCAGCACCAAGCATTTTACAGTGTCTGGTGTTGGCTCTTTCCAGGGCACGAAATAGGTTTCTCACAGGTTCAGCTTGTTAGTTTTCAGATAACCTGGTTAACTGATGAGGAAGCTTAAATAAAGTTACTTGCCTAAGACAGTAAACAGTTTTTATAGCATTTGTTCATTTAGCCTTCTCACAATCCTATGAAGTAGATGGTATTCCCCCCCCCCCCCCCCCCATTTATAGATGGGGAAACCAAGGCCCAGAGAGGTTAAGTAACTTACCCAAGGTCATACCATTAGTAACTGAAGGAGCTGGGATTTGAGCAGCCCAGCAACCTGGCTCAGGAAGGACTGTTTTTAACCACTGTGAGGTACTGTCTCAGGAGGGGGAGGGTGGCCAGCCTTAGTCATTCTGACTTCAGAGCTCACACTGTGTCTGCCAGTCATACTGTCCCTAATTCTTCTGAGTTGGTGACAATCTGTCACTGCCATAATTTTTTCCACTTCCTTTCCGTGAAAATGCTATGAGGCACATACTGAATTAAAGTGAATTTAAATAAACTTGGGCTTGAGAATTCTGTGATACACATTAAGATAATAGGAGGAGTGTGAACTCAGAGTTGGTTATTACTGGAATGTTAGCTCTCCATTCACTGAAATAACAATTGTGGAAATTAGACCTGATACAACAAGTATTGATCCATTTTCTTTGCATTAACCTTCAAAAGGGGATGTGTTTCTGCTCTACATAAGTAGAATTCTTAAATGTTAAAAACATGGAGTTGACTTTGTAGAATTGGAATCTTAGTCCATTTATCAGAAAATCTTGAAAGCAAGACAAAACAAAAAAACTTGGAAAGATCTGAATAAGCCCGTAAGCCAGGACATTGTCATTGTATAAAGTCCGAGTGCCTACTGCATGTACTTACTGTACAGCTTGTCAGGTGGTGGGACTGGACTAACCTCCACCTGCTGGGTTTGTTTCCATAGGGATATTATATGCAAATGCTACCTCCTTGCTAATTATAGCGATCCCCTCTGCTTTCCAGTTCCTTTAACCAATAAAATACATAAAGACTGAATCACTACGAATACCCAAACCATTCTGACTTGACAGTCTGCTTACTTGTGCTCTTTATTCTGGAATTCTCTTCTTTCTTCCTTCCCTTCTCCAACAAGTGAAATTCTGCTCATTCCCCCCAACCAGATTTTCCTTCTGTGAGGTCCTCCTAGACTTTCCCCACCCCCATTCTCCAAGTTGAAATCAAGGACTCTTTATAGCATTCCCCACCACGTCCCCACTGCATGGCATTTATCACCATTTAGAGTTGGGCTTATACGCCGCTAGATTCTGGCCCAGACTCTGAGCTTCTTAGATCCAGGGTTACCTCTTCAACTGCCTAGTTTTCTAGTTGGCCCAATACGACTGGGCACATTGTGGTTGCTTAATAAATGTCTGTTGAATTAAAAAATGGGTTTAATTATTTTAAAATGCTGTTCAATCCCTGCTGACTAATGCAATAATTACAGTTGTAGTATTTCGTTAACTTTAGGGTGTGCATAAGCCTCCTTCTGAGAAACTCCATGTTCACATGAAGTCCTTGGTGTGTTTTGTGGAAATTGGGTGCAAAACTATCTGGTGATGGTGATCCATGATTGACAACTCAAAACTATTTTGACTCCAGTCCCTGTCTTGGGAACTGGGAAGTAGAAGATCTCGAGCACAATAAGCCAGGGCCCATGTTTCTGCCTCTGCAGGAGAATCTCTGCAGAAACCACAATATTAACAATTTGCAGTAGCTGCAGGGTCCTGATGGAGTCTGAACACTTGAAGTTGGAGACAGCTGTGCTGATGAACGCCAGTATTGGCATAGTTCCTGTATGACTGGGCTGAACACAAATACACAATCTAACAGCGGAGTCCTCAGAAACTGAACAAGATGATAATAGAGGCAGAGCAGGAAGTTTTGGTGTGTGTGGTTGTTTTGGCTTGTTTTCTCTTAAGTAAATGGGGCCCAGTCATATCGATAAACTCTAACTATTCTTACAAATGTTTCTTTTTAATCAATATTTAAGACTAGAACATTGATGATATTTTAAGGCATTTTCTAGGGCTTTTAGTCACTGGAGTAGAAGGAATATTTTGCACTGGTGCACACAGTGCTCTGGAGCACAATGCACGTTCTGTATGCTTGCCCTGGGCGGGCATGAAGGATCGTTACCACAGTTTGACGTGTGTCACATGTCATGGAGAGGAAGTCAGGCCAGGATCTTAGTAACATACCTGATATTAACTGGCATAGGAGTTCGATAAATTAAGGAACAACTGTTTTCTAATACTCATTTCTCAGATAATCTTTGTCAACAGTATCTTCCTAGTGGCGTACTGCACCCCTGATAGCAAATTGTGCTTATGGTACTTATGCTCCTCAACGGGTAGTTGAAGATTTACTTAAAAACAAAATTTCTATGTTTACTTGCACTTAGAGCATAGAGGTGAAGAAATGGATTTTGACTTCACCCTAGCATTTAGCACTTGTGATTGAAGAGATTAGAACACAGACAGCTTCTAAGATGTATGGCTTTGGCTCTTCTGTGTACTGAAATAATGATTTTTCAAATCTGGTTCTTTTCATTCTTAAGTGTATTCCCTGTGGTCCATTCATAAACGATTAAAACTTAATTGTCTGGTTAAGTTTTTTAATATTCTTCCCTAGTTCATCTAGTAATGACATCTTTGTCTTTTCATTTTTATTATTTATTTCTCTTATTTCTATTTCTCATTGCATTGCTTTGAGTCTGGCCTCCAGTATTGCTTTTTCCCAGGTAAGCACTGTTTATTTTGTATTTGCATCCCATCCTCACTGAGAGAGAATGCACAGAGAAGCTTGGCCCATCTGCGCTTCTAGGTGTGGGATTAATAGCTTGTTAGCCCATCTACCCACAGCCTGGCAGAGTGCTGCATCTATAGTAGGCTTTCAGCAAATGTTTATTGATTGGTTAAAAGAAATATTCATTAATTGAAAAATAATTTTACCTTATATAAAAATTTAAATGATTATTTATATTGTACCTACAACCAAAAAGACTTTGAGGTTGCTTTTTCAAAACTACCAAAAGGGGCAGACTGCCATGATGGTATGGAAGAAGCATGGGCTTGGGGTCACATCCTGCCTCTGCCTTCTACTGGCAAGTGTGCTAAGCCATGAGCCCTGGCTTAATGTAATCAAAGTTCATTCTGCTACCTATGTCTTTGGCTGTTAAAAAGTGGGAATGAGATAGTGAAGGTAAAACATTTTAGCACAGCACCTGATAAATTGGGAATTCAGTGGCACTCATCCCCCTCTGGTAGGTCTCACATCATGTAGCAAAGTATCATTTATTTTCAGAATTTACAAGGCAGAGGATATTCATTAACTCTTTTAGCCTCACAGTGACCTTTTGAGGCAGGAAACGAGATGCTCACTTTATGCCTAAGAGTTGAAGTGACTCGCTCAGGGGGGTTTGTGGGAGGAGAATTAGAGACTAGAAATCATGTTCTGCTTTTCATTTGGCTTTCCAGTACTGCCCTGGTAGGTCCCTCTAGAATAGCATCTTAGTTTGGGTACTTTAATATCAGTAATGCCCAGCTAACAATTGGCGCCTTTACTCAGTGATCCTAGTTGGCTATGCTTTTTGAGATTTTATGTCTTCTAGTAGCTTATCTTCTGTCTTACTGTCAGCGTACTTACCTATGGTAGCATCCTTGGCTTTCTTGCCGTCCCTGTCTGTGGTTTAGAAATCATATTACTAACAGCATTCAAATTGTTTCTAAAACAAGAGTCAACAGGCTTAGTGGGGATGGGTGGGACTGAGGGTTCTCTTGGGAGCAAGTTGGCTTATGACTTGTTTTGTCTACTTGTGTGCCATGTTGGTATTTGCATTTTATATTTCCAGCCAAGGAATAAAGTGGATGCTAGCCCAGAGGTTTAATTTAATCATTAACATCCTAATAATTTTACTCATTTTTACAGACCTTTTAAAGCTGTACAAGTGTGAATATAGTCTTAATATAGCAATTAAATTTTTCTCCTTTGCTTAATGGGTTAAGTCAAATCTGATTTTTCTCAGGTTCGAAATTCCAAAACAGGTCTGCTCTGCCAGGATGGTGTGCACTGGCTCAGTGTTACCTCTGGCCCTGAGGGACTAATGATTGCTCTCTCATTACTCTGTGTGAGCAGGTTTCAGTCAGGAGTCTGCTGTTTGTAAACCAGCTTTGAGGCCCTTACCGTCTATTCTTAGATGTCTTTTGTATTAAGGAAAATTAGGGGATATTAGATTACAGGTGACCATTTGGAGGGTGGTAGGCTTTGAATCTAAAGAACTTGACCTTAGAACATACTTGGACCCTAATTGCAAAGCCAGGTATAAATTATTTTGTTGGATAAAATAAATAACAGTGGGAGTGAGGCTCAAGGAAAGGGAGCACCTAACTGTTGAGTGCAATTCACTTACTGCACCTAATGTACCAGACACCTAATCTGCGGTAAAGTACCAGAGCTGTGACTCAGAGAGAGTCTGCCCTCAGGAGCTTACGTTCCGGGGTGCTGGGCACATTCATACGCCTTAAGGGGATGAAGAGAGATCATCTTCCTGGTTGACTAACTAATTGACTGTCAGAGTTGTTTTCCCTTTCCTTCCCTGCCTTCTGCAGTGTTCCTCCTGGGGCTGCAAGCTCTGGGATTCCCAGATTTGGGGTGGGGGGGACTCTTCATACAGAGCACTAAAGGGGTGACATGCCCTTCCCAGAATCCACTCACAAGTCCTTCAAGTTATTTTCAGGGTGAGTGTGTGTGTGTGTGTTGTATGTGCATGCACATGCGCACTCACACGTGGATGGACTATATCCGACAGTCAAGCGTCCACAAACTACAGGTGAAGAAAAGATTCAGAGAGGTTAAATATCTTGTCTGATATTTAAGTCCTCACAGAGCAGGACTTGCGTTTTTTTTGGGGGGGGGGGTTTGGTGAGGAAGATTGTCCCTGAGCTAACATCTGTGCTAATCTTCCTCTGTTTTGTATGCGCGACGCCACCACAGCATGGCTTGACAGCGGTGTATGGGTCCACACCTGGATCTGAACCCGCGAACCTGGCCCCCGAAGCAGAGCGCGTGAACTTAACCACTATGCCACCGGGCTGGCCCCAGGACTTGTTATTTTTAACCCAGGTCCTTTGACTTCAAATCCCGTGTCTATAGAACAACATTATGTGTCATAACTTCACAGAGCCTCACATTTCTCAATAAAAAAATCATGTGTACAACTTGATTTGTATTATTGTGGAGTGAATGAAATTAGAACTCAGAATCCTGTAAATGCCTCAAAACTGTGAGGTGACATTTCTTCCTTGCTTTCCTGTTCAGCTCTGTGGAGTAGGGAACCAGTGCCCATGGAGGTGGCCTTTTCTGTCCTTATGTAAAGAGCAGCTCTACAGATACCTCTTTTGGAAGGAGAACCAGCCACCTTACCCTTGATAGAAAGTGTGTGAGCAGAATGAGTGACAGACAAAGCACGGTATTTTCTTGGACCTGTGTTTTAGCCTAGCTGTTTTGAGAGGAGGATCAAACTTGAACACGCATAGGGCATCACCTGGAAATCTTGTAAAATGAGGATTCTGATTCAGTAAGGCCTGAGATTCTGCATTTTAAACAAACTTCCACATTGTGCTAGTGCTGCTGATGCGTGGACCACACTTTTGAGTAGCAAGGGCCTGTCTGTGGCTGTGATGATAGCGCACAGCTGCCAGGTGGTGTCTTCACAGGTGACTTCACAGACTTGGCATTTGGAATCTGTTGAAGAAGCTCAGTGGACAAGGTGGTGCTTACACACTGAGAGATGTTATCAGGCACCTGCACTTCCCCATCCCGGCAGGACTTCCAGCTTTGAGGTGTAGCTTGATTTTAGATGGTAGTGTGCTGGAAGAATTTTTTCTTATGGCTTAAAAAAAGTTCTTGGTGAATGCCAGGAGGCCCAAAGGATCCATCACTTAAAAAGAAATGCGAAGTCCCACCACTTTATGTGTAATGTCTCACGGTCAGCTGGCATTCTGCAGCTTCCAGACCAATCAGTCTTGTATGGAAAGCCTGCCACCCTGCAAAGCAGGAGGGCTCAGCCCTAGAAGAAATCACAGGAAGTAATTAAACACAGAAGGTCAGAGAAAGAGGAAGTGGTTGTGTTGTTTCTGATGCAAATAGCATTGTTGTTCCTGGGGATCAAGATGATGATGTTTAAGTCTTCTGGAATGTGACTGCTTGGGGATTTGATTGTATTTAAATTGCAGCCCTTTTAGTTTATTCTTTTAGACAGCAATCTAGTTAGGAAATGAATTGCTTTTCGGTCTTATCAGGAATCCCCACGTGCCTAAGCAGAAGTCTTAAGCAGGGAGTTGCTTATAGCTTGGCAAATTGCACTTAAATGAAATGAATGTCAAGATTATTAGAGGTTAATTTTAGGTGTCTGGAGTTCTCCCTAATTCTCCTGATTAAACACTTTAACATAATAGTTTCCTTAATTGGAATAATGATGGAATATTAGCATGCATATTAAACCATTTACCCAAATTTGAATAGGGTTAAAATGCAAATTATCCATCACTTGTCAGTGCTTACTCTTTAGAGATAATTCCTGGTGAGAGATGGGGAAGAGACTGGAATACGAATCTGAATGGGGCTTTCTACTGAAGGCCACATTGCTAGGAAAGCCAAGAATAGACCAGAGGACTGAAGTAAATGAGAGACCCTTTGTTTCCCCCCAAAAGAGGTACTGAAAATACCAATGCCTGTGATAGTGATAACTCCAACGTGGAGGTAGATGCAGTGGGAAATCTGAAATGAACTGACTGTAGACCCTTTCTGGTTGTATCATCATTAGCCTGTCTATTTTTCTCTCAGAGGAAGGTGATAAGAGACTTAAAGTCCCTCCCTGGCATTTAGATAGCCCGTCTGAAGTCTTGAACTGTTGCCACCACCCAGCAGTTCCCAAACAAGTGGCTGGGAACCCATAAGCACTCCAAGTGTTATTTGTGAACCAAATACATAACATCCGGTAATGTCCAATATTATATATATATATTACTCTTTTAGTGTATGTAGCTGCATTTATATTATATAAATATAGTATATATTGTATTATGTATAATAATATATTATATATACTATATATATTTATATATAGTATATGTATTGTATTATATATATTACTCTTTCAGTGTATGGAGCTACATTTATAGAATAATAAAATACAACCTTGTTAAAATACTGCCGAATTCACAGTGAATGTTTGTCATATTTGTCTCAACTCACAGTTATTAAAAAAAATACAGCTATAATCCCTAGAGAAGGGGGCTAGGCCCTGAGTTTTCTCCCTTTGAGCACTTAGAAAGTTGGGACTCATTGGTGGGACCCTCATTCTGGAGGTAAGAACCTCAGTGTGGTCATTCTGTAGGGTGCATATACAGAGGGTGTGCTCCTACTCCAGGGCAGGTTGGGTGGCAGGTCTGAAGGGGAAAGCAGAGGACAAGTTTAGTTGGAGGTGGATGGGGGGCATTGACAATGAGTCAGGACTTCTCCCCTAGAGACTTGGCGGCATAAGGCTAGGTCTTCTCACTAAAGGAGGGGAGCTGGGGGCATGAGTCTTCTCTGTCTTCCAGCTCTCCCCCTTTCCATTCTAGCAATCAGCATTTATAGAACACCTGTGCTGTACAGCTCACACTCTTTATTGTGGAAAAGAGGATACACCTAATACTAGAAGCTCTTGAATGGATACCAAGTTGCAAGGAAGATGGGTACCAGTTGCCATGTATGTAAGTTCTAGGAGTCAGGTTCCCCTTCCCTCTTTGCCTCTAACCTGCTGTGTGACCTTAGGCAAGATGTCGAGCTGCTTCTCTGGACTCAGCTCTCTCATCTCTAAAATAAAAGGATTGAATAATATCATAATATTGAAGAACTCTTCTAGTTCCAAATATTGCAAGGAGAGTTTATGTTTAAAAAAACTTTTATTCTTATTTACAAGTATAATATTCTTTTTTAAGATAAAGACAGATACAAAGAAGAAATTAAAATACCTCTTGCTGCACCAGCCAGGGGAGAGTTCACTTTCAACAACGCAGGACTTGAGTTTTAAAGGACTCAGATAAGGTTGGGGGTGGTATTTTGGGGGAGAGGGGCGGGTCAGGCAAGTTGGGGAGGAGGCATCTCGTGTCCATAGATTCTTCCACAGGCAGAGAAACTACCTCTGAATTTATGCTGAGGGAGCTCAAAGAAAGAGCTGGTCCAGTCAGCTGAGGCTAAATTTGGGAGGTTATTGTGTGTCAGGCTAACAAAGTGGGTATTTGGACTTTTGTTCTTTAGGTAGAGTGGAGCTGTTTAAGGTTTTGACGCAAAGAACTGATGAAGTGATATATTGGTAAATTCAAACTAGTTGGAGGGTACAGGGAGGCCACTAATAACTGAGGCTCTGCCATATCTGGGCAGAGCTTTTGTTTCTGGCTTTAATGAAGTGCTGTAGGCATTGCTGTAGAAACCTTTGTTCCAAAGAGGTTGTCATTGTATTTATTGGAAGATGGTCAAGGGGGCTGTGAGATTCAGAACAAAATTAACTATCTTTGTACATCAAACTTAACAGCTTGGAAATAATCCAAGTGAGAGTTTTTGGTTTTGTTTGTTTTTAGTATTGTTACTTCTGCAGAAACACAACACTGGTTAAGTGAAATTGCCCTTGTGAAGTGGAGAATACATTGCCCTTTCTCAATCAAGTAAAATGGTTGCAACTTGACCATAAAATTGTAGAACTGGAGAGGATCTTAGGAAAATACCAGCTTAGCTCCCTTTTACACATAAATTGCAGTCCAGAGAAGTCAAGTGACAAACAGGGTCACACAGCTAGTTGGTGGTTTGGGATATGTCAGTGAACAGATGTCATCTGGCCTTGGTTCCAGTCCTGTTGTGGGTGCTGTGTTAAACATGCATGACTGTTGCTACACTCAAGTTGAACCCTGCGGAGACAGGAAAAAGATGGTGGAAACTTACTCAGTTCAGATAAATGTGGCCTGTGTTGACGGTCCGCCATCAACACTGAATAGATTGCTAGCCTTGGTCATCCCCTGTACAAGGTTGAGACAGACAAGCTTGCCAAACATGGTTCCTGTGTGGCTTGCCTATGGATGGCAAGGCGGGGTCCTGAGGTATGGCTTCCACCTGTTGTGTTTCAGGGACAGGAGGGCAGGGAGTGGAGGCAGAGGAGGGCGTTTGCTCTCCCTCCTGGGAGAGAAGAGAAGATGAGCCCTTAGATGAAAAGTTGAAATACATGTGACGTTCCAAGGTTTCTGCACCTGGGCACCAGCAAAAAAGTTGATGAAACATTACCTATGCTTGTTCTTCCTCCCCAGCTCCAGTGCCTTCTGTTTTCCCCATGTGTTTGCTTTTGATGTTAACTGCCAAGGCGGTGTGGTCAGAGACAGCAGGAAGTAATATTTGATATACAGGTCTCCTGGGGCAGGGGTCGGTCGGTGCCAGGATGGGAAGGGCAGCGGTTTGGGCACATGAGTGTGAGAACTCTGCACACTTCTAAGCCAACAGGTGCTGTTACAGCAAAGAGAGGAAGGGAAGAGTTGACTGGCTGGTCATATAACGAGCATTTTTTATGGTAGCTTTTTACTGTAAGTTTTTATAAGACCGTGACCCCATAGGTTAACTCCAGATAAAGTCGGGGTTATCCTCTGTACCAAATCACACAGCTAATAAGTGCTGTGGCCAAGGGCATGTAGAAACTTGGGCTTCAGGAAGAGTGAAAACAATCCCCACACCAAGACACACTATCCCCCAGAGCCCACGGTTCAACAGACAGGCTGGGAGGACCCACCCCGCTTTGCTGTGGTGAGACTTGATCCATTTCCCAATCCTGCTTTGAAACTGGAGTTTTCAGTCAGGAGTCCCCTTGGGATAACAAGATTCATACTGTTTGTGTAGGATAGGAAACTTGTATTTTTTAAGAATTTCCTTCTGTTGGGATTTAACGCCCGCTGGTTTCACCTCGTTAATCCCCATCAGCTGGGCATCCTTCTTGCTGAGAGAGTGAAAGATTCCTTGTGAGCCTAAATATTCCCTTGTGGAGTTTCAGGCTCCTCGTCCTAGTGCTTCTGAGAAGATCATCCAAACAGTCAGGGCGGTTTGGTTATAAATAGTTTACCTGCAGAACCCCTTCCACATTCCTCTTGTTCTGCATGGAGCAGTACAACAGTGATCAGGAGAATTAGGCAGGTGTGGTCCACCCCCCACTGCTGGCATGCAGCCTGAAATGGAACCCATCCCCGCAACTGTCCTAACAAGGACAGTTGATCGATATGACAAGAGGCCCTGAGGTGGAGAGTATCTGGGGTTGGTTTGGGATGCTATCAAGAACTGAACACCCTCTGTCTTTCCACTCTTACCTTTCTCCTCCCTAGAGCAACTGAATTAGAATTTCACCCCCACCCCCTGTGTCAGTATTTTAAAAAATCCGGGAGATTCTAATGTGCCTCCAACTAATCAGAGTTTGGAGGAGGGGAACACCCAACCAGACCTAGAGGGTTGTAACCCACCAAGACAGCATTGACCAGGGAGCATTTACTCTTTAAAGATCCCCCTGGGTGACAGATGTTAACTAGACTTATTGTGGTGATATATACAAATATCAAATTATGTTGTAAATCTGAAACTAATGTCATGTCAACTGCAGTTCAAAAAAAAAAAATATGCCCCTGTCTATCACTGCCCATTAATTTATCCCGAGTAGCTGGCCATATCAGAGGGTATTCCAAAGGCCATATACATCCGTATCAGTGAATGGGAATGTTCTCAGGAATGTTACTCCTGGTTTCGTCTCATTCAAGTTAGATAACAAATAATCTCTTAGGGAGGAAGATATCAAATTGATGTTACATGTGAAGTGAGATCATAAGAGAAGATAAAAAATAAATTCTAATTGTTGATCCAAGAGGTCTTTTATTTAACAAAAAATCTAAAGCACAAAAAAATCACCTACAGCTGTCCAAAATTTCAACTGTTTTTATTATTTTTAAAAAAGGTTTGGCTGAAACTTTAAAAGCCCCATTAATTTTTTTCAGAAGTTTTCTTTGGTGATGTAACACAGATGCCTTTAGGATACAAATTTAGCTATTTTAATGTTAAGATAGTAAATAAAGAAATATAGGGGGTTTTTTTATTTTGCCTTTTTTTTTAAGTGAAGTGGGGCCAGTTATTTTACAGGGAACAGGAATAGTTCTTGCATTTGACTTTTGACAAACTTTTGTTAACATGGGAGCAGTATTTGCTCAAATTTAAAGGAAAACAGAGCTATAGAATTATATGCTTTTACCTAGAAATGAAAATACATTGACTTAAAACAGATGCCTCTAACAGAAACTGATGCCAGGTTTTAAAATTGTAGCTTGTCACCCAGAAGTGTGGCACCTCATGCAAATGTGGGGAGGGCTGAAAAATTGTTGTTAATGTCTTAGGAGAAAATGTGAAGGGCACACCTAATGATGGGACAGTCTTACATAACAATGTGAATGTACTTAATGCCCCTGAACCATACACTTAAAAATGGTTAAAATTAAATGTTATGTATATTTTGCCACAATTAAAAAAAATAAAACATCAAACCAAAAAAATGGGAGAGTCAACTAATGACTCAAGAACTCAAAGACTTGTTTCCAGAAAAATGGCAGCCTGAACACAACTGCCTGGGCCTGTGCGCCTCAGACCCTGAATCTCCTATTTCACATCCTCTTAGTAGATCTCTAGCTTCCTGTTGGTCCCTGCCTAGTCCCCTATGTTCCTCTCCCCCCTAAAAAGCTCTCTTCACAGAGGGATTGAGGCAGGTGGACTTTGAGATTAGGCCAGTGGTACCCAATTGTGTATCTCCTTAAGGTTCTTGCAGTTGACCTAATATGTGCGTTTCTTTCTATACTACTATGTCTTGACAAGGGGTTGGAACCCTTGAGAAAGTTCTAGAGGTGGGAACAGCTTTGCATTAGAGCTAACAGCAGAGTTGGTCTTGGTTGTAGTGGTGTGGGTGATGGGCCCTTCCCAGATGGAGAGACCAGAGGTGAAGGTCCATTCGTTCAACAGTGACCAACCAATATGGCCTTGGGCAAGCTTTTCACATCCAGAGAGCCTTGGTGGTTCTGAAGGACAGCAAGAATGCCAACTTCAGAGGCTGCGACAGCCATATGGGATAATAATGCACAAAAGTGTAATCCTCGCACACACATAAAAACCAATCAGGTTGGCCATTCCTCCTTTCTCTATTTGGAGATGAGAAGATTCATAGTCAGGCAGGTGAAATTAAGAATCCCTTAATTCAGACAAACGTGTGACAATGAATATGTGCTGTTGCACGTACCTGTGAAAACACAACTTGTTCTTTGAAAAAGTTAGGCCCTTTTTTTTTTTTTAAGACTTGATGTTTCTCTAAGTAGTTTTACTGTAGCATGTTGGTGTAAATTAGATTGTTAGCGTTTCTGAGGTGGCATACCCCTAGAGTGGGAATATTAGCAATTTCTTATATAGCTTTTGTTGAGTTTTTCAATAAAACTACTAATGAATATAAAATAAATAAAATAAAAATAAATGTACTAACCCTTACGAAAAAGTACTCATTCTTGATTGAAAATCTATACTCATTCATAAACTGTTTATAGATTTGACACTTTCTGACCTTGGGAATACTTAAGTCACCACATCTGATACTTAATTTGGCAATCTCTGTGTCCAACAGAAAAAAACAAATGTAATGAACTGCTCTGATAAGCTTTGGGGATAGGGTTATTCATGGTCGAGGGCACATTTGTTCATGTGAAAGCACACGGTTCCCCCCAGGGACTGAAACGCAGTCTCTGAAGATCTTACCAATTTAGGGAGCTGAGAAGTATGCCCTGTTCTACCACACCGGACAGCCCTTCAGTTCCTGTGGACACTTCCGCAATAAGGGACCCGCCTGCACAGTGACCTGGGTGTGTGGCTCTGATTGTCAGCACATTCTTCTATGGAACCTCTGTCCCCTGCAGCAGCAACAGTTGGTTCTCTTGTTCTGAGGGCCCTGCTGATACAGGAAGGCAGTGCTCCTGTTGGGGAAGAGAGAATTCCCCCCTCACCCTTTCCCTTAAGGTTCTTATGGCTGGCCAAATAATTAAAAGGCAGGTTAGCAGGAGAAAATCAAACAAAGCTTTGATAACACGTATACATGGGAGAAACTTGGAAAACTGAGCAACTCGTTACTTTCACTAAGCTGCTCGCTTAAGTATTTTTCAGGTACAGGCAAACAGGGTGTTGGGGTATTGGTTTGGGATTTCAGAAGGGAAGAAGACAATTTACATGAAGATAGAAATGCAAATTTTTGTCAGACAACTCTTTACCCGGCCACCTATAGATAATGTGGCCGAGAGACACAGAATTTCGATGATAAGATGGGCTTGTCGGTGCCTTTCTTATCACTCTTATTTTACATTATATTATAACTATCATGGTAGTGACTCCTTCCTGGAACAGGCCTTCTATGTTAAATTCTGTAGGCAGTTTGGGGGAAGCTCCAATGTTCTTCCTGAGCCTTCTGAGCCTTTATTGGTTTCAGCTCGAAATAATCTGCATACCAGAGTGGGGGGATCTTGGGGTGGCCTGCCCTGAACACCATCATTCCCTCTCTTCTCTTCGGCTGGCCCAACATCATCCTGGTCTCCTTATCAGTACTCAGGTGCAACCGTGTCTCTTGTAAAATGGGGGCCCATAACTGAAAGTGCTTCTCCAGATGCCACGGACTCTTAGATACTGTGGATATTTGCCTCTCTTTGTGTAGTCTGGGGTGACTGGGGGCCATGGTCAGTGTAAAGGCACCAGGCTGTTTGCATGAAAAATGCATGCTGCTTGTGCTGCGCCTGCACCCTTGGTTTTCCTTTTAATGGTTATGTCGGTCAGTCACCATGAGCTGCTCTGAGCTTTAGGAGTAGACATCTCTCCCCTTGAGAGGGGTGGGCAAAAAGAAGGCCTTCCCAGGGCCAGTATGAGCACTTGCTGGGCATGCTATTGGCTCTAGGTTTGCTGGGCAGTGTGGGGGAGTTGCCTCCTGCTCCCAAGGATCTCTCCACTTCTGGGTGAAGGACTCCAGTCTGTTGTATTCCCTGGGTGGTATTCTTTGGTAGGGGGGGCAGAAGGCCAGGCTAGAAGGTGAGTGAGCTGCTTAAAGCATTGAAATCATTGTTTCTTGAAGCTGGTCCTGGGCCACCTACTCTGTCAGTAGTCTGGAGGGCTTGTTAAAATACATGTCTGTGGCCCACGCAGACCTCTGGAATCAGCTTCTCTGGGGGTGGGGCCCAGGGAATCTGCATTATTGAGAAGCTCCCTAGGTGATTCCTCTGCCTGCAAGCCAGAGTTTGAGATGGCTTCCTTAAGTGTAATTACATCCTTGATGTTCATTTTCATAAACGTCCAACTACTGAGTACTCAGGAATCTTAAAGGCCACCTTTGTGCCTTACTCCAGCCACCCAGTGCTTTTAATAGTTCCTGAGTATGTGTTTACACAATCTGCATTTTATGGAGTCCATAAAGACATATTTACCCAACAAGTCACCACTGCTCCAAAGGTCAGCTTTCCTCCATTTGTATGAAGGCACTTAACGCAAAGTCAATTAACACCAAGATAGAAGCCAATTAAGGCAAGGAAGTGAGCTGTTGAGGCCGACATTCCATTCCTAACTTTTGTCCCCTGTCATAGCTTAGTTTTACAAGTCCCTTTAAGCCATTTACTTCCATAGCCCGTGCCTGTATGGCCAGTTACAGCATACAGGTAAAGTGCCATTTATCGTGTCATTGTGTGGGAGTGCTGTTTAAAAGCATGTAATTTAAGTAACTATTAAATGATGGCATGTTAGCACTTTTGCAACTGACTGAATCGCCCTCCTGCCTGCAAGCAGTGGGGATAGCATGGGGAATGCTGGGGAAGAAGGGCAGGGCAACTCAGTCTCCCTCACTGTTACTTTCACAGTTGCTGTTGACTGAGTCTTGCCTGGGTCCAGAGCTGTGATTTCTTCCTTTGCAGAGTAATTCCTCAAAGAATTGCTGGAGGATTAAATGAGATAACGTGGGTCACGTGCTCAGCACAGTTCCTGGTACGCAGAAAGCAATCAATTTTAAAAAGGTATCTGTTGCAGCTAATGATGATTATTATAACATAAAAATTGAAACCCCTGAGAGGTTAGCAGTTGCAGTAGGTCAAGAGGCTCAGCTAGTAGGTTTTCCACAGTGAAGGCCCCCAGAGCAAACAGCCTCAGGTCCTCCTGCGCTGTCTGGGACCCCATCCAGATGCCAGCCGGGCGCCCTGCACGGAGAACCACTCCTCAAAGGAAAGGTATGCAAGTGCAATAGACTCCTTCCTGTTAGACCCTATCTTTCATCCTAACTTCTTACCTATAAAAACCTCATCCTTAGGAGAAAAAAGCTAGGTCATCTTTTGATTTGATTTGGGAACCATTTTTATCTAGCGAGGTTGAAAAACTGGGATGGTGAGTACAAGTAGTGATTTAAAAAGGAGATTCTGCCCAAGAAGGTATAATCAAATGCCACAAACATGCTAAAGATTCCGGCATGGGAAGGGGAGATGGACAGTGAAGGCTGCTTGTGGGATCTTTGGCATCAGCACACGAAGTTATGCATTTTTTTTGCATTTAAAATTATTCTTAAAGTCTTCATCAGGAAACAAAATTCTCATTACTAGAAGGGAGGCTGTCAAGGTGGCTTTATCCTTTTTAAATAGTGTCCCAGGTGCAAACTGCTAAGAGCGCATTACTATAGGGAGGTAGTACGGCTTCTTGGTAAAGATCATAGGATTTAGACCAGTGCTGTCCAACAGAAATACAACACGAGCCACATGAGTAAGTTTAAATGTTCTGGTAGCAGTGTTTAAAAAAAAGTAAATAGATGGGGCGACCTGGTGGCGTAGTGGTTAAGTTCGTGTGCTCTGCTTTGGCTGCCCGGGGTTCACAGGTTCGGATCCCGGGTGCAGACAGACACACCGCTTGTGTGTCTCATATAAAGTAGAGGAAGATGGGCACGGATGTTAGCCCAGGGCCAGTCTTCCTCAGCAAAAAAGAGGAGGATTGGCAACGAATATTAGCTCAGGGCTACTCTTCCTCACATACACACAAAAAATAAATGGAAACAGGTGAAATTAATTTTAATATTTTTATTTAATTCAATATATCCCCAAATTATCATTTCAACATGTAATCAGCTTTAAGAATTATTAGTCAACTATTCTACTTTTTTTTTGGACCACACCTTTGAAATGCAGTGTATAATTGGCACTTGGAGCACATCTCATTTAGACCAGCTGTATTTCAGGTGTTCAGTAGCCACATGGCTGGTGCCCACTGTGTTAGCACACCTATAGACTAAGGGAGACCTGGTGTGAACTCCACTCTGCTGATTATTAGCCATGTGACCAGAGGTAAATTACTTGAACCTTAGAAAACCTCAAATGTAAAAATGAGACCATAATACCTACTTTTCTGGACTGTTGTAATTACTAAGTCAGATGATACGTGTACATAAATATATGGGGCCTTGAAGAGGTGCTCTGTTCATTTGAGGAGCCAATATATGGCCAGTGGATGTTACTGGCCTCTGGAAAGCAGTTTCAACTTGAAGCCTTGTTGAGAGGACCTGAGGTCTAGACAGAAGGAATGGATCATGCCCCTCTGATAAGCAGCTTGAAAGAGGGAACCAGCCAGGAAGGAGAGGGGCCCTAGAGACTGGTTTTGCAAGAAACTCTGTCTGGAGCTGAAAACAGAGACCAAGTTATCCTGTCCAAGCCAAGTGAATGTGCGCGGGGGATCTGGAGCCACTCACCCGTTTGGTTCATTGAATACCAAAATGCTCCTCGACTGTGCCAAGGCTTTATGATTGTGCAGAGTGCCAGAGGGAACACTGGGGAAGAAATAGGAAAGAGGAGGAGAGTGGGCATGGCCTGGGTTGGTCGCGTTTGGGCAAGTTACCCTCCACATGTGGGCCATGTCATAAGCATTTTGATAATTATTTTTTTTTCTGTCCCTTTAGTCTTCAGGCTTCCTGGCCCAGCTTTCAATGGTTTTATTGTTTGTTCTGGAAAGTAAAATTACTAGACCATCACATTCTCTTGTATTAGTGGTGTTTTAAGACACTCTCAAAGAGCTAAAGGGAGAACTATCCTCAAAAATGGAGTTCTGGGGAGTTATGTGTGCTCCATCTTCCATTGTGATCATGCAAGGCGGAGCATGCACAGATACAGTGTCTTCACAGGTAAAAGGACAACGTGATCAGGCAGAGAGAGTAAATACAAGTAGATCTCCTGATTTAAGCAAACTAGCCTACAAAATCTAGATTTGCAAAGCACGTGAATGCGAGTGTGTCTGACAGTCGCCATATATGAAGACTCAGCATACAAGTGCTTTAAATAGGCAGCATCCCCCCATGCCAAGCAGAGAGAAACTGCATGCTACGTACCTACCTCTTTGATTTACCAGCACTTCTGCATCTGTGGCCACACAGCAACAGATTAGAGCCCCTTCGTGCTGAATCTTTGCTTGAAGAGGACAGTTTAAATGGCCCTAAAGATTGTCATTTGATGGGTTTTCACTGCATAAGGTGTTTTTCTTGAATTCAGGCATAGGCATTAATCATCCCCTACCACCACACACAGATGTGTAGCCATCTCAAGTTCCTGTTAAGTCAAGTTTTTTCGTTGTTAGTTCACGTTAGCTATGAGGCCGGAGATTTTCTGTCATGGGGCTTTTGGTCATGAAGAAAGGAGCTGAGTGCCCCATTTGAGAAAGAGTCTAAACTTTCCATGCCCCAAGTAGTGTCCAGTGACTTGGACCAGAAGCCTAGGTGAGCCACCGGCCGGCAGGTGGCTTGGTGGAGGGCCCTGCCACACTCGTGGGTCTGCACTCTCAGGAAAGGTGGATCTTATCTCTAAGGAAGTGCGGCTCCCTTTATCAGGCCATTCTGGTGGAACAGGTTCACTCCCAACAAGGGTGGAAAGGAGAACTTGATGTTAACTATTTCTGGTCTGTCTCTCACCTGCAGCCAGGAGAGCTGATTTACCAAGCAGAAGAAAAGTGAAATAATAACACATCCTGAAGTGTGTGTTTGTACCTGGCCCCGACCTTCCATCCCTCCACCCCCCCAGAAAATCATCCCCAGAGATGGCAAGTCAGGACATCTCAGGTGTGGGGCGCAGAAAGTACAATGACCCATTTCATTTCCACAACCAGTTAGGCCCCTTGTCACTGCCTCTCTCAAAGCTCCTTGCAATCTGAGAGACAAACTTGGGTGCCTAGACACCAGCAGGTAAAATATTTGGTCCCACCTAGCAAAACTAGGCTCTTTAATTTTGGGCTGGAGTGGGGCACAGCTGGTGTCGCTTTGTGTTTTTAACATTTCAATTCATTTTTCTTGACTGCTGTGAAGAGTGAATTATAAGAAGGGGATTGGAGGATTGGAAAGTGTGGGTGTAGGTTTGGATGGAGAGGATTAGGAAATCTGGTTTCTCAAATTTTCTCTGTGGGGCACAGGCTGCCGGGTTTTCTGCCTCTGGGACAGTCTTTGTGGCTCTGGCATTTTGTCCGGGCTCTGGAGGACCTGCCACCTCCGGGTGGTTGCTCTGCCAACCTCAGGGCAGCATTCGCAGCTCCAAGGAGTGTCCATCAACAGCATCTAGGCCAGAAGCACCGTTTTACAGATGAGGACACTGAGGGCTGGGAGTTAAACCCGGGTCACACAGTTGGGTAGGAGAAGAGTCTGAGTGGCCTGGTTGTTTCCTCTTCCCACAGGGGTCATCCAAAGGAGTGCCAGGAAGAAAGGGTGGGTGTGTGCTGCCCATTGCAGGGAGGTCAGCTTGGAGAATTAGTATGGAATTTCAAAGAGTGCCTGAAGGAAAGGGGACACAGTCCCTTAGCAGGGAGGCCCTGGGTCTTCTCACACAGGAGTGCTCTGGGTAGGAGGAGGGGGGTGGAGGAGCCTGGGGACTCATGGAGGAGCTCAGATGTAGCTGCTTAAATTAGTTCAAAGTGGGAAATGTAATTACTATACTTGCTCAAACCAAATGTCTGAACATTGTTATAAAATGAGGTGTAATCACAGAAGAGAAGATCGCAGCGCAGCACGACTCCCACAAAATGGCCTTTGTGTTCTCCGGGGCCCTGCGGTGCCGAGGAATCTTCTGGGGGGGTGTTAAAGGCCCGCTAAGTTCAGGGGTGTGTATTGGACTTAATTGGGGGAGTTTATTCTGCTCATTTGGACAGTCATTCACAGTTACTTTGCATTTATAACAAGTTTGTGGTGCAGGGAAAAAGAATCGCCATTAAACATTTTAGGAATATTTGAGGTCAGGATAAAATAAGATCTAAGCAAGAGGGAAAACTGAGGCTGATTTGTGGCAACTGGCCCTTCTTAACTGCTATTTGAATGATAAAAGGAAAGATGAAAGGGCTGTTTCAGTAACTCCCTAGAAAATGACTTCCTGTATCAATATTTTTATCTCGATTCCATACTTTTCTCCCTAAGCTGAAAAGTGCTATAAAAAGGCGAATTGAGCCCCTATTCTGCCCTTTGTTAGTCATGTCACCTCAAGCAGTTTCGTAAACTCTAAGCCTTGGTTTTCTCTTCTGGAAAATGGGTCGATGTATGTACAGATAAATGAGAGAACGCCTGGCCCAGAAGAAAGCACATGGTAAATATTAGCAAGCTGCCTTTATCATCATCATTGTTGTTTCTAATCATGTGTATAACAGTGTGTTTATAACACATGTGTAAGAGAAGAAAAACAAACTGAACCAAAGATAGCCACGAGACAGGAGGGAAAGTGGGGAATGAAAGGTCTGTTGGGGAGCGGGTGCCTGGAGCTAAGTGAGGTTGGTCCAGGAAAGGTTTCCTGGGCAGGCTGTTGGGAAGGCAGGGATTTGCTTGGCAGAAAGGACAGGGTGATGTCCAAGCTGGGGAAGTGGTGCATGGGGTAACAGAGCTGGGCCCGCATTTGTGAGAAATGGACACGTGGTTTTGTAGAAGTACAACCTGAACCCTTTGTCTGCTAAGCAGCTTCTCCCTGATCTTGTGTCCCAAATTGGGGCGGGGGGGGGCAGTCTGTCGATTCTCCAGCTCCCAGAGACCCCAGGTCCACTCTACCTGTACACAATAGGGTTGAGTTCCAGGAGGGCAGGGCATTTGCCTGTTCTGCTCATTGCTGTGTTCAGTGCCTGGCATAGAGGGGCTCAAGAAATATCTGTCGGATGAATGAGTGGGAGAACAGTGTGAATGAATATCTACAGTAAGTTTTATGTGCTCCTTGAAAAACTCCCCGAGAAAACTGTCATTACTGAGACTCTTTAGCCATTCTATAAAGAGAAGAGAAAAGCTTTAAAAACAACTTGGTTTGGGCATAGACAAGTTGTAATACTTGTGCTTATACCTAGTTACCATGCAGTTCACTAATATATTTAATATATGTGATTAACTTTGTGAGTATATTTAATCACAGATTTTACCTTTATTTGACATGGTCACCTGCCTACATACAATCCTTAAAACAATTAAAGGGAACATTATTAGCACGAACATTCCTTTTTAGAAAACTGATTGTGCTGCTGTTTCTGGAGTAGTGTTTGAGTATTATATTCACCTGATTATCACCCTGACCAGCGCAATACTGAGCAAGTGCTGTGAGGTCTAGGCTTCCTGGACCAGGGCTTTGATGTGCCTGTCAATCACCTGAGGGTCTTGCTAAGCTGCAGGTTCCCCTCCAGCAGGGCTGGAGGGGAGGGGCTGAGAGTCTGCATCTCTAAGCAAATTTTCAGATGCGGCCTATGCTGCTGCTCATCGCACCACACTTGGAGTAGCAAGACGTTAATTTGTCTTTAGTATTTTGAGGTTTTTCTTTGTGTTCTAAAGATGTCTAGCATATCTTATTCTAAATGTTGACTTTTCTGTACTTAATCCCTTCTGGAAATAGTTGTTTTCTTAGGAGGGCCATTGTTTGGTTTGCACATGTTTAATACAGTGCTGCCAGGTATAGCTGCTCCTAGGAGCTTGGATATTTCAGGATTCACTGTGGACCTTGAGTGAAGTCTGATGCTTTATATTTGGCTTTAGGGAATGTATTTGGGCTTTTGGATGTAAATCAAATGTCATTGGGTTCAGTGTTGGCTAAAAGTATAGATTGTACCAATGAATTCTTTGGCAGAAATGTAAAATGCCCCAAACATGGTGGATTCATTTTTATTTCTCAGTTTGACCAAATGTGCTCATCATTGTCGAGCGCTTTTTTGGTTAATACGGAAACAAATCTTCTGTAGTCTTGCTAAATAAAAACCTTAATTATGATTCTTTGCATGTCTGTACCATGCCTATTGATTTTAATAATTTCTGAATTGACAGAGAATTTCTTCATATGAGGCTGCTTTGTGGAATTACACATCTCTAATTCAGCCAGTAATATAGGTGTAAGTTTAACTTCTGGTTTGCCTTAAGATGCTGTGATTCCATAGTGAACTCTGATAGGAATTACTATTCATTCACTAAAGCCTCACCTCTTTAGGTGCTGGAGCACCCCAGGAGCTCTATCCTGCCCTCTTCTCTCTCTCTACGGGCCTGCCTGGGTGGCTTCTAGTCCCATGACTTTAAGTACCATCTCTGTGCAGATGACTCTCAGATTGATTTCTCCTGGCTGGCCATTCCCAGAACTCCAGACTTGTGTCAGTATCGCCCTGTGGACCTCTAATAGGCATCTCAACTTAAATGTCCAAAACAGTACTTCTCATCCCCTAAAGTAGGCAGCCCACTCACCCAACCTTCCCTGTCTCGACAAATGACACCACCATTCACTCAGTGGTCCAGATCCCAAATCTCATGGTATCTCTGATCCCACTTTCCTGTACTGCCTGTCTGCATCTAATCCATCAACAAGGTTGTCTGTTGTTCTCCACAACAAATTGTCCTTTTTTTCTTCACAACTTCCTCCCTTGGTCAGGCTGCCACAATCTCTCACCTGCAGTGTTGCTATAGCCCTCTGGCACCCTACCTCACTCTTGCCCCTGTATAATACATTTTCTGTAGAGTAGCCAAATGATCTTTACAGAAATCACATTGCTTTGTGTCTCTCCTTGTTGAAAACCTTCCAGCAGTTTCCCATTGGAAACACCTGACCTGGTTTACCAATTCCCCCAATTCTTGCCCTGGCCTGTATCTCACATTCTCATCTGATGCCATTCTCCTGCAAGCCAGACAAGCTCTTTCTTGTCTCCATCTTTATATTGGCCATTCCCTCAGATTAAAATGCTGTTCCTTCTGCTCTTTCCATCGCTGACTCCTTCTTGATAATTGTATCTGAGTTTAAATGTCACCTTCTCTGGGATGCCTTCCCTGACCCTAGTCACGTCCTATTACATCATCCAACTTTAAATCTGTATAGGACTTACCATTGTCTGTTGATTTACATGTTCATGGTCTGTCTCCCTGTGCGTGAGCAGAAACCTCATTTGTCTTTTCTCTAGTGTATACTAGTGCCTAGAAAGAACCTGAATATAGTAGAATCTTAAGTATTTATTGATAAATGAATGGCTTTATCTGGAATACAAAGAACTTTATAGAGTTCTACTAGCTTTGGTACTTATTCTCTACTGTTTTGACAAAAAGTAAAATAATAAACATATTATTCCTAAAGATTTTTGGCTTTGTTTGGTTGTCTTGTAAAGCAGCAATGTCCAGAGGATGTTAGAAGGTGAGGTCCTACAACTACAGGCCTCATCCTCTTGGTGATGTCCAAGTTCCTATGAAACCCGTATGCCTTTAGAACTACCTGAGAAAAATTAACAGATGTTTGTATGTTTTAATATTCTGATTGCTTTACAATTTGTAATCTGCGAGTGGTCTAAATGTTAGCATTTAGTTAATTAAAATATTGACCCACCTTCTTGAGCTCTCACTACTTAAAAGTCTTTGCACTTGATGCTAGAAAGAAAATATATGAGACATGGTAACTGACCTTGTAATTCTGTTTGTAAACATTCAGTCCTTGACTTCTGGTTAAACATAGTAAACTGAACAAGTGTATATATCTCTGCTTCCTCCCAAAACTCTCATAAAATGACGGTAAGGAATTAAAACAGTATAAACCCAGAAACCTCCCAGAGAGATAGCAACCAAATTTCGCAAGATGGAATGCCAGTGCGTGAGTGCTGATTTAGCAGAGCAGAGAAAGCTGAATCCGAATTGCCTGCCAGGGTGGGTGGTGCAAATTTGGGGGTGGGAAGTTCTTGCTACAGAATCCTACGGGCTGGGGTTCCGGATGCAGTACTGAACCAAAAACAGGGAGTGAGAGAACATTCCATCAGAGCCAGGGAGAGAGAAAGAGAGAGAACACCATGAAATCCAGGAAATAGGGTCCAACACAGAACAGAGGTAAAGGGAAGAAGCCCCAGCACCGCAGCCACACATTTAGGCCCTGAGAGCAGCCAGTCTAGAAGGGGGATGCAGGACAGATGTTCCCAGAAGGGATGGCACTAAGAACAAAAATGCTTTTGATCCTATTCAGAGAATGTTTTTCAGGTCTGGCCCACTTTGTAGATGAAATAGTAATTGATACATAGAAAACTAAGCAAAAATTTTAAAAGGAGGCAATTTTTAATGTAGGAATAAAACAAAAAGTTACAAGAAAGAAAATATAACCATCAAATTTTCCAAGGTCAGCTCTAAATATTGACATAATCATAACAGTGTATCACCAAATCTTGATTTAAATAGAATGTCATATAACTGTTTAAGAAGGAGTGAGGAGGAGAATTGTGGAGGAGCCAGGGTGATATAAGTAGATAATTGCTAAAATTGGTCAGAAGGGTTGTGCATCGGTGGTTTCATTGGAGAAGTATTCATACCTGAATATCCTCTATGATGCTGAGAATAGCCCTGTGGGTGCTTTGGAGGAAGTGACATGTGTAAAGAAGTCTGGCTAAGACAGGGTTCCCATCTTCAAGAAGCTGGTAATCTAGTTAGAAAGGCCAGGGTCTATGAATTAAAGATAATTATATGTTATCTTGTATTGTGAGCAAAGGGCCAAAAAAGATGGCAAAAACAGATTGTAGGAATTTGATGGAGGGAGAGGGGGGATTATCTTGGTTTAGGCAGTTGAGGAAAGCTTCACAGAAGAGGAAGGAATTGAGTTTGCCTTGATAGATTGGTAGAATTTAGGTAAGAAGGAAAAGAGAGGTGTCTTAAGTCACAACACACTCTCGTTGCCAATGAGAAAGGTTAATATTGCTCTTTTGTTTAAGACAGTAGCGGTGAGGGCTGGGTTTATTATTTGGCACTGTTGGCTGATTTCTGGCAGGCCTGGGTCATCTTCGGGGTATTCGTAAGTGTTGGGGTGGGGGTCTCAGAGGCCAGGCCATGTAGATCATATAAGCCTGGTGAACAGGGAGCCACGATGTAGTGTGCATCTATTTCTCTGTTTTTCTATTTCAGTATTTCATTCAAAACAAAGAGAGAAAAGTCAAGTCGTTTTCCTTTTCTGATGGCCATGACTGAATTTTTCTTGCATGAACGGTTCTTGTATTCTTATTTAAAAGAAGAATTTGGCATATGGCAGACCTCCTCAAGCTATCTTTAGTTGGTTGTGGGGTGTAAGTGATTAAGAATGCAGCTGTACTTGCTACCAACACATGCTTTTAAGGAGTGAACTGCTAAGCAGACAGGCCTGGTTAGAAGTTTAGAATAGCCTCTTGGGATCAAAGATCTAATTTTTCAAGCACATGAGATACAAGAGTCCCTCCCCTCAGGATTGAGGCATTGAGGCCTGTTTGTGCCTAGAGGCAGCATGACTTATTTGTTTAAAATGGCGGTCACTCTTGGCTCTGGAGACGCAGCCATGCTTCACTTGGAGTAGACAGGAGGAGGCTGACTTCACTTTGCTTTGTATAGTTTGGCTTCAGTGCTCCTTTGGAAGAAAACATTCTTTACTTCTCCAGTGTGTCACTGGACAAATCCATCTCTGTCCTGTTGCTCAGTTACACCATGTGCCGGGTCCTTAGTCTTCAAAGCCTGGAACTCCCTCTTACCTTTCCTCCAAAAATTTGTTCTTTCACTCAGCAAATATTTACCAACTTTCTGCCGTATGCAGGACCGTGGGGAGAACACAAAGATGAATCAGACATGAGGCCTGTTCGTGGTCAAGTAGAGGACTAGGGCAAGCACACGGGAGCTTTGACTATGAAGTGCCCAAGACTAGTGCCATGTGCTGTAGATATTTAGAAGGGGAAGGAGAATAGTTAGATGGGTGGGTTTCAGGTAAATCTTTACGGAGAAGGTGACATTTGAGTTGAGCCATGAGCTATGCAGAGGGAGAGGTGTTCTAGGCAGAGGGATATGGCACATGGGCTGTAAAACAAGAGGACGGGTAGAGAATTGGAAGAAAGAGCAATCAGTGCTTATTGAGTTCTGACTATACCCCAAGCACTTGGCTGAGGCCTCACCCTTGTTATGCCATTTAATCCTCATAGCAACATTTTCCTGCTAAGAAAACTAAGGCCTGGAGCATTTCAGTAATTTGTCCAAGGATGCTCAGAATTGGTAAGAGTGCAGATTTGAACCCAAGGCGGTCTGATTCCAAATCTCAACTATTAGCCTCTGAGACAGAGCAGATGTTAGCTAGAGCAAAAGATATTTGAGGGGAAAATAAGTAGTTTGAAGAGGTAACGTTTAGAAAAAAAGTGGTTTGGGGCAGATGAAAAGGAGAGCCTTGAATGCTGAGCTAATTACTCGGTAAGCAGCAGAGAGCCATTGAAGGTCTTTAATGGGGTGTGACATGGCCACAGCTGGGCTTCCAACTGTAAGGCAGAAACATTTGAGTTCATCACTATGTGCCAGATACTATGTCAGATGCCTGACACCCCTAATGTCATTTAATCCTCATAACAGCCCTGAGTGATAGGTGCTATCGATGCCCCTTTTATGGATGAAGAAATAGAGTAAAATCTTAGAGAGGTTAAGTGACTTGCTAGAAGTGGAATCAAGTATGATGTGCGAGGTGGAGTTGAGGTCAGAGGCAGAAGTCGATCAGGCCACTGCAGGAGCCCTTGAGAGACGGTGGTGATTCCAGGAGGGGAGGAAAGGAAGCAATGGATGTGAGAGAGTTGGGGTGCCGCTAAAGAGGGTGAGAGAGAGTCCACGTGGGAGAGATTTCTGACTTCCATCTTGTAGGGTGCAGGTGATGGGGAGAGCCCTGACGAGTGTGATTGGAAGAGGGGGCAAGTCACCTTCCTTTCCAACCCCACAAGCAGACTTGAAGGATCAGATTGAGATGTTCTGCCCACAAGTGAGAGAAGGGCTCTGAGGGCTAGACTTGGCGATGGGTGAAATCCATCAAGTTGGTAAGCGAAGTGTGTGGAGGTGGGGGAGCTGGGGCTACAGAGGGAGCAATCTAAACACTTAGATGGAGGCTGGAGAGGACCCTGGGATGGAATGAGGGAAGTCAAGCAGGGGCACGTGGACAGGTGGCCAGTAGGCTGGAGACTCAGGAGAAATTGCTGGACGTGGCAAGTCCTGGTCCCCAGATATCTCTTGTACCCTTCACCCCTGCTGCTGCTGCTCGAGTCAACCCCAACCTGAGGCGATCTCCCATTTTCCTCATTCAGAAAAGGAATAAAAATCACTATAATTGGCATAAATTTGCCTAAGATAAAAGACATGGAAGAAGCATAATGTGAAAATGTAGTGGCTTTTAAAATTTTTTTCAATTCATATAAAAAAAAGAAAATCCCTGCTGACTAGTACTAGAATATCTAGTCCTTTGCATTCCACCTTCTTTGAGTCTCACTGTAATCAGAACTGGGCTTGGTGTGCTGGGAAACCTACCAATCCTAGCATCAGAAAAGGGCAGAAATGCACAGAGGCATGGGACTGAGGTGCAGGGACATAGTAAGGAGCCCTGTCCCCAAAGGTATTCAGGAAATGCCCAAGGGGGGGGCGGGGCAGGGGAGTATGGTCTTCTTTTCAAGTTCAGGTGGGTCAGGTAAGTGTTTGATGGGGTGACTATGAAACATGCAGTGGTAAGAAACCAGTCTTCAGATAGTGTGTGTTCCTCAGTCGGATTTGGCTCAGAGAGAATTCTCGGTTTGGGGATTTATTGAGGCTGCTGTGAAATAGCAGGTCCATTAAACCCTCGTTCATGTCCATTCACAGCGGCCTCCCAGTTTCATCAGACAAGAGGCCTGAGCAGGGTGCCAGCAATCACCGCCCATCTATGGCAGGCCTCGAAAAAAGCAGCACCCTTTGCCAGAGCCTGTGAATTTTAAAAGCAGGGATATATCTGTGGCATCATCTTTCCAAACCCAATAATGTGTAATTGCTCAGTTGTAGAACTGTGGTTGATCTATTTCTAGCAGATTAGCTACCTGAGAGGAGATGAGAATTTAAATTGTTTGCTGGACTTTAAAAACTTTACACACGAGGAGACATCTCATCCAGAGATGCAAATGACACACGGAAAGCTTTTTGTCCAAGTAGCAGCCACTGTTGATTGACATTTTACAATTTTCTTGCCTGGGTACTTTTCACAGTCTTAGTAGTCCTCACAACAGTTTTTACTTGTGTAGTTTGAAACCCATTTTAGAGATTAGGAGCCCAGGTTCGGAAGGTAAGTAGCTTGTTCAAGATCCCTGGGATTGGCAGCCAGACCTCTCTGACTCCTGCGGCTTTCTGCGCCCGTTATCAGGAGTAGCCCATTAACTGGCAGTAATGATTTTTGAATGAATGGGTCTACAAAAAGAATAGTTCATATGCTCCCTGGTTTGAGAGAATATTTGAGATAGCTGTTTGGAGGAGGGGGCCACAGACCATGAAGCACCAATAAATCTTCCTTATATCTGCTAAATCCCTTTATTATGATTATCGTTGCAAAAAAATGGTTATTCAACAAATAGGTATTGAGTAAAAATGTACTTGTCTGCTCTGGATTTGGGAAAGGGCTGGAGTTGGAGATCCAGGTGGAGGGGCAGGGTGGCGAGAGTGTCTTCCCACAATAGCACCACATCTGTGTGCAGGTGTCTAAGGGTGGTTGCATGCTACACTCAGGATTATTTTGAATAACATGCTGCCTTGTTTTTATCTCTGTAGCAGTAACTTTGCATAAGAAAAATAGCTAGTTCCACAATCTTTTGCCTTTTGAAAAGGAGGCAGGGGAGAGATCTGTTTTAAACTCTTGACAGGCTCCTCACAGTTCCCTTTTTCCTGTTATTTAGTGGCAAGTAGAATCTCTCATTCACTGAGGTCTGGGGCCATAAGGGCTGACGGACCACCATTCCCTGCTTCTCTTTTTTTGCTGGCTTTTGATTCTATCCCTCATCCTTTCTGCACAGTTCCTAAGGCGAGGGCCTAGGGAAGGAGGACTGAGTGTCCCTGGCACATTCTGATTAATCCTATTCATTGTCAAGTACAGCTTTTTAATGAGCTGATTCATTACTGAGAGTAAGTCGCATGCAAATCCCCAGTTTGTATCCTGCAGTTTTAATTTCTAACAATTTCCTCATTTCACAACTCCATTGTACCGTGGGTTTTATGATTTCCTTCAAATGTAGAACTCCACCTCACATTTTATTTCAAACTATGAGGTAAATATATATATTTTTTAATGAAAACCTTAGAAGAATAAGCTAGAAGAACACATAGGTAGATATTTAACTTGTCTCTAAAGGAAGAAGGATTGTTTACATACACATAAAAGTACTGGAGGAAATCACTGATAAGTTTCCAAACTTCTGTTTGTGAGATACCACGGACAAATTTAACAGACAAATATGCAAAAAAAGTTTGCCTTGATTATGATATATAAAGAGTTAATATAAAACAGTGAAGAGTTCAGGAAATGACAAAAAGAGACAGTAAGTCAACCAGTAGAAAAATAGACAACTTAATACTTTTAAAAAAATGCCAAGCTAACTGGTTAAAAGAGAAAAATAGAGTTGGCTAAATGTGGGACAAAATATAACCCCACAAATTATTAAAGTAAGGCAATAGAACAAATTATTCACAGATTATTCACAATTATTATTCACAAATTATTAAAGTAATACAAATGAAACAGTAGCATTTTTTTTCGACTGTTATTATCAAGTAGGAAAATATTTTTAAATGCTGGTGTGGCTTTGGTGAGGGCATTTTTCAAACACTGCTATTGGGAGTAGAATTTAGTGTGCCCTTTCTGGAAAGCAATTTGGTAATATATATTACTTTTTTTTCAAGTTCATCTTCACAATCCAAAAATTCCTCTTCATAATCAGATGAAAACACATTTATGGGCAGTGGTGTTTAAAGTTATGTGAGTTGAAAATGTTGATAAGAGAGCGTAGGAGAGTGGTTAAGCCACATGGAACATCTATGTGACCAGATAGTATGCAGCCTCGGAAAACAGTACTTTCAAGGAATTATTAATAATACAGAGAATACAGCATTGGGTGAAAACAGGATTCAGAACTCTTGTACCCATATACCATGATCCAGATTCTACCTAAAACATATGCATAGCAAAAGGGCCAGAAGGAACTACACCAGACTGTTAGCAATGGTCATGGTCATTTCTGAGCTGTGGTGTTACAGGCATGGCTTGTTTTCTTCTTTATTCTTTTATGTGTATATTAAGGTGACCAACTGTCCTGGTTTGCCTGGCCATACCCTGGTTTTAGCACCGAAAGTCCTACCCTGGACAGTTGGTCACTCTACTATATATGTGTGCATACTGGGATGAGTTTGTGCCATTTGGCAGGAAGAGTCAAAGATCAAGTAACAATTGACAAACTAATGGGGCCTGTGTAGGAGTCAGTAGATTTTCTGGTGATAAAATTAATATGGATTATTTTAGAAAACATAGAAAAAATAAATATGTAAAAACTTAAATAGCACTTGCATGTGGCCAGTATTCTTCTAAATGCTTTTGGTGGTTAACACTCTTTAATCACCCAACCCTACGGTAAGTACAGTTATCACATCCCCATTTACAGAGGCATAAAGAGATTGAGTGATGATACATGCAGGGTCCCACAGCTCTTGACAGAGTCTGGATTTGAACTCAGGAAGTCTGGATCCAGAGCCTGGGCTGTTAACCACCAATTTCATCTCTACAGATCCTCCACTCCAGCCATTCCCGTTGCTGCCCTTCTTGCCAATTATGTCGTTACTGCCCACACCAGGCCACTGAGTTGGCCATGCTTCACTTACTGCTGCTTCACTCCAGCCCCTGTCATGGCCAGGACTACCATTGACCTATGGCCAGGACTGCCTTTGACCTCGAACAGAGGAAACACCTTCCCCCTGTCTGGAGCCTGGGGTGGGGATTTCCATAGCAGAGTTGCTGGCCTCTAGTGATAGAGTTCTTTCAGTTTTGCCACATGATCTTGTGGCAAAGGTCTGGGTCCAGGTGCAGCCTTGGTTATTTCTGGAAACACTTCTCCTTTTCCTTTATTTTGCCGAATCTGGCTCATCAGTCATCTGAAGGTGATTTTGGCTTCTCTGCCCAGACCATCAGACATTTGTGTAGGTGCTGGAATCTTCCATGAGGGTTCTGGACTCTGTGCAAATTTCAGGGTGAGTGTGAAAATGGGGAGGGGGTGATGTACACCAGGGTATCCATCCTCAGCTTTGTTCAGCTAAGCCCCCCCGTGATTGCACGTGGCTGTGTTAGCAATGGTGGTCTCTGAATGGTGGATGATGGATAGTGTTTATTCTTTTTGCTTACCTGTTTTAAACATTTCTTCGGCAAACTTGCTTTACTTTCCAGATTTTAAAAATGTATTTCAATTGTTTTTTCTTATAATACAGTTTACTCCTGCAAAATTTCCAGCTCCTTCAAAATCTGTGCATGGCAAAGAGCTTCCTAACCCTCATTCAAGTTAGAGCAACTCCATTTCTGTACCAAAAAGAAATACCTTCAGCTGTTGTCTGAACTTGTACCTTGCTGAGAATTCTGCCAGAGTTTCTGGTTAAGTGTTTGTTTTGTCACATTAATTGAACAATGAGAGGGCACTGGCATTCCTCGCTCATGAGGTGGAGGCACAAAATCTACATTTCTTTTTAGGTATGTTGAGGGGGTGGGGGGGAAGTGTTTTTTGGTTTTAAATCTTAGAAATCTGTTATTTGACAAATCAGAGTTTTAGGGTACTTAACTTTTTTTTGAGGACTATGATGTTTAAGCTAAAACCAGGTTTAAATTTGGACCTTGGTTATGTTTTCAAGAATCTGTGTTTATCCTCTTCCTTCCAAAAAGTTCAGAAGTATGAGTCAATCTCCCTCCCCTTAACACACTTTTTTGGGAGGTAAGAGGGAAGTAATGTAGCAAAATTATTCTTTCTCAATTGTAAAAGTAGAGTATCTTCAGATGTTTTAGTGTTCAAAGGAAAGACTGTGCTTCCCAAGGCAAGATGTTCCCTTAAAAATAAAAGGCTAATATATCTTTGTATTGTTTTGTCTCAGGAGGGGGGATGAGGCATCTGCTGGTGTGAGAACAGGGGAGAATTCCAGGTGGATTCCTGAGGCTAGGGCAGAGCTGTGAAGCCAAGGGCCTTTCATCCTTCAGAGGAGAGAGAGATGGGAGCCTGAGAAGCTAGAGCCAGGGGATAGGCCTGGCCAGTCAGGATTCCCAGAGCCCCCCGGTGCCCACAGCTCTCTCCGCAGAGCCAGCATCCCTGGGGAGTTGTTAGACAAGCAGAATCCCCTTCTCCTACCTATGAACCAAAATCAGCTCCCCCAAATGATTCTCCTGCACTGCCTGTGGATACTGGCTGAATTGGTGGCTTGTGTGGCTGCCCAGAAGAGCAATGTACCACTGAGACAAGGCAAGTGGGAGTGGAGGGGGGCTAGGAGCTAGACTGAGGAAGATCATTTATTTAAATTCATAATAATATATTCTAAATATACAGTACATTGTAAAAATATAATATATAAATTTATAATATTGTACCGCACGCTCAGGGTTTAGGTTTTGCTTTGGGTACCTAGGAAATGACCAAGAACACAACAGGAGTGTGTGCTTGTGCGTGTGTGTGTCTTTGGGGAAAGAATTGCTTTTTCACCTCCCCTCCTCCTGGCTTTGGTCCCTCATCTGCACTGGTCCTCTTAGAGGGGACTGAGGGACTTGCTGCCCCATTGACAACAGCCCCTAAGAACACATGATAAGCCCCCCAGTGAGGAGACCCGGCCCTCTCCCAGTTACCGTCACACAGCAAACAGTAGAGCTGTTTGTGAGGGTCCTCTCTGTGCTCTGTAGGCTCAAGAAGTCATCAAAAATGGAGTCGCAAGCCTGTGGGCCTTGGCTAATCTGAGCACAGCCCAGGATGGAGTAAAAGCAGGGGCCTTAGCTGGGAGGCAAGCATGGCATGGGCGGGGCGGCCTGCCCACATGGCGCCCTGGGCTGGATTACCTCATCCATCCATCCAACCGCTGATAATGTCTTTGGCCCTGCCCCTAATGGGAGACACGCCATCCTTACCTTGAGGGCTCAGATTCAGTGTTTCATAAGCTCTGGATTCACTCAGGTTGAACTTCTCCCCCCAAACATGTTGTATTAAAATAAAAGAGTGAACACAGCTCATGGGTGAGGCACTGGCCTGGTTCTTTTTGGCTGTGTGATGTGCTAAACCTGTTGTCCTTAAGACACGAGCCTCATTGCTAACTTGTGGCGGCTTTTAGGTATTTGTTCTTCCTAGTTCTTCAGTGTTTATTAGTTTCATTTTTCCATAAACCTATATATTTATGTTTAGGTTAAAATTTGCATTTTTAGTTTAATAGTCTAAACTATTAGATCTAGATTAGAAACAAATATGCATCCTGTGTTGCATAGGGTTGATTACTTTAATATTTCTGATTTTGTTGAACCAAATGCTCTACTGTCTTCGCTCTGGAGTTCACATTCCACAGTTACCTAACCTTTCCAACATAGATCCTATTGACTTCAAAAATAATTTAGAATATATTTAGCTGTTGCTCTCTGTTAAGTATGAGACCTGGGTGTGCTTACCATTATTTTGTGCAAAAACTAACTGATCAGGGTTACACATTATTACATATGAACATTAGACATCTCTGTTGGAGTTCATACTGCCTTTGCAGTGGTCATAGCTGGATAGCGTGACCACACTCCTTAAAGAGAAAGCACAACCAAGAGTTGCGAGTACAGGCTAAGGAGGAGATTGTTCTGGTAGCCGTGTGGGATTTCTGTCTTCAGTGTTCTGTGACTACAACTGTGGGACCCAGCATCGACTGAGTACCCACCACGTCACCCACAACGTGCAAGGCTTTTAGGATACTCCCCACAAAATTGCCCTGTCACAGGGGGAGGGTCCCCCAGCCCCACTTTGGGCATTTGCACAATGTTCAGGGTATTCGCCGAACACTTCAAAATTGAAGTGTTTTTCTATAACATTAAAACCAGCTTCAACTTAAAAGAAAAACCAAACTAACTCTTAAAGAGCCATATGTGGGATATGTTTGCTGGGTGACATGTGGCAGGGAAAGCAGGTATCTAAAGTGGACATTGTGAAAGCTGCTTTTATGCCCGGAGCCTTTTGAAACAAGAGTGCTCTAGACTGTGAGTGGCAGCTGAAGAGCCAAAACCTGAAATGTCTTTCCTTAGACAGACTGCCTGAGTGTGTTACTTGATTTCTCTTCCTCTATAAAATGGGGACCATATGGTAAGGATGGAGATAATATATTTTTGACAAATTCATGATTACATGAAGAGCTTACTAGGTTGGCAGCACTGTTCTGGGTGTTGGGTAATCAGAGCTGACCTTATATTCTTAAGAGGGAGCCACACAATAAGCAGGGAAACCAGTAAACAAGAAAAGTACAGGCTGTCCCCAATGCCAGGAGAGATGTGCTAGAGAATAAGTGGTCCACCCCTTACCTAGTGAGTACCAGGCTCAGTAAATGATGACTGCTGCTATTACGGTTATTATTGTTATTGAATGGCCCGTGAGGGGAGGGAGGTTCCTTGACTGGGTTTGGCGACGATCTTCTAATATCAGAGGGCACACAAAGTTAATGCCTGTGTTTTCTGATACAGTATCATCCCCCTCTCTTGGCCTCACCATCACCCATGAGCATGATCAGTTGACAATTGCTGGAAAAATCAACTTTGCCTGAATGTGTAGGAAGCTGTTTGGGATTTCCAATGTTCTTCTTCCTCTTAAAAAATTATAAAGGAAGGGGGTAGTGGTGATCATCGTTCATCTCTTCTGCTGTCTGCCTCATTCTGCTTCTTTGCTCAAAAGCAACTTAAGTGCCCACAAGCATTTTCCTTGAAAAGTTCATCATTTTAAGGGAAACGAGATCTCATTTAAAGTTTTTAGGTAAGAAAACCCAAGGTTCTTGTCTTGATCCTACTTCCTGACAGCAGTTGGTAGGGTATTGAATTAAACATGGATCACCCTCTTCCTCTCCGGATTATACTCCCACCTGTGTCAGATGGAGTAAGGTGAAAGAAGATAATGCTGGGTCTCCTGTTCCCATCCCTCTACCACACCCCTCACAGTGCTGGCAGCCACCAGGAAGGTGGTGAAATTTCCGCCACTGTGCCAGCTGGGCCACCTGTGAAGCCATTGCCAAAGTCAACATGTGTAGTCTTTGTGTCTGGCCAATAGGTTTCATAATGGGGGTTAATGGAAGTTCCTGTTCAGACACCCTCAAACTCGTTGTGTAATTCTGTCTCCAGAGGGCCTGGGCAACTCCTCTTATGTAAAAGCAAGATCTTCAGGGAAATTTTAAATTTTTCCTTTAACTGGTCACTTGGCAAGGTCATAGGAGGCTTTTTAAGTGGCCATTAGAGGTGGAGAGCAATATTCCTAGTGGGCATTCAGTAAAAATTTATAGCAGACCTAAGGTGTACCAAGTTTTGTTCTGGAAAGGTGGGAGGGGAGGGCCCAGAAATGACTAAGCAATGAACCCAGAGCCCTAGGACTCTTGATGTAATTGAGGTGTGGAGGAGAGACAGGTAAATAAATAACCATACTATAAATCAGGACTGGAGAGCTCAGTGGAATGGGCATCTGTGAATGGGTCACCTGAGAGGGTGTAAGCTGATTTCCTTGTCTTGAAGTCATCTTTGAGGGGAGGGATGAGTTTCGGTGAGAAGGGTTCTCAGTAGTGGTAGCATCTGCTGCCTTCTGGGGTTGGTCTGAGGGAGGTGTAGGGAAGGGGGCTGCCTCGTGTGCGTGCATCTAGGCAGTAACACGGGGCCTCACGCTTAGAAAGGTCCCACACTTGGTCTAATGCTCTACTATTGCCGTCCTGAGATTCTTAATTTTTGAGTGATGGGCCCCACAAATTATTTTCATTTTGTACCAGGTCCCACAAATCACGTAGCCGGTCCTGCATATGGAGATGGGGCTGTAACAGTATTTGGGCCAGATTATGAAGAGTTCTGTCTGTCAAACTGGAGAACATTTGGCTTTATTCCAGAAGCAGCGGGGAGTCGTGGAAGGTGTGGTGAGAGGGGTTGTAGAAGAAACACTGGAGGGGCTGGTGAGACCAGAGAGGCTGGCAGTCCATGGAGGTAGGCGGATCAAATCATGCTGGAACAGACGTGGCAGATACCAAGAGCTGGTGGAGATACACGCCTGGTGGAGATGAGCTGGCTTAGGGCACTGGGGACAAAGGCAGAGAGGGTTGTTGGAGATGGCAGAGGTTTCTAGCTGGGCTGGAGAGTCCACTCATCAACAGTAGTGCAGGAGAAAGGAGTCCCTAAGCCTGTGGCAGTGAGGCAGATGTTTTGCAGGAGCGGGGCGAGGCCCTTTCCAAAAAGACCCGGAAATCTCTGGTGGGACAGCTTGTGGAAACATGCACTGCAGCTGCTCAGCTGCAGCAAATGACCTGCAGATCAAGGTTTTTGTCAGTATCGAGAGCTTCACTAGAACAAATATTCATCCAAAAATAAACTTCCCGTTCTTCCTGTTTTTATAACTTGCCTATTTCCTCCGAGTTTGAGGCTGGTCTCCAGTTCCGTGGGTTATTAATCTTCAGAGGATCAAGACCTCTATAGAAGTATTTCCTGTACATGTTTATCTACCCAGCCCTAAATTATTTTCTCCAAATGATAAGAGAACTTTTCTGTACTGGTGTGTCAGACTTTTCCTTTGAGACATTTCGATTAGGCACCACAGCGAATAAGGTTCAACCAGAAAGGCTTCTCCCAGAACAGAGGAAGCCCAGGTGAGGTGGGAGTGACTTGCAGTGGGTTCTGATGGCCACTCTCAGCCCACCACTTCCGGGCTAAAGTTGGCTTCTTTCTGGCCCGAGCCCTAGGGAGGTCAAGTGAAAGCTGCAGAGGGCCTTATTTGAGGAAATTTTAAATGCCCTGAGCATCCGTACAGGAATAATAGCTCCAGAAATGTCTCTGCTCTTTGAAGAGTTCAAAATACCCCTCATTGGACCATAATTTGTTCTTATAACATCTTCCAACTATAAACAGGACCCCTACCTTCCCTCTTCCTTTCTCAGTCCAGGGAATTAGAGTGTGCTTGGTGCTCATGACGGTACACGAAGAGAGAAAAGCCATGTTGAAGCTTGGGCCAACTTCAGCCTTGATAGACAAATAAACAAGCTTGGTTAAGCAGGCGTGGGCATTTTACTCATCGGCTCAGTGAGTCCACCTGCCTCTGGGAGACTTTCTTTGGTCTCCTACTTTTTATGCTTACACATCCCAAGCTAGCATGCTGAAGGGTATTTTTTTAAATGTAAGCCTTCTTGTGTGACTCCTGCAGAGAGGCGTGGGGACCAGGCTGCGTGGGTGGCGGCTTGTGCCGCAGCAGAACTTGGAGGGAAGCCAGCTGCCTTTTACCCAGGCCTTCTGAGGTGGGGCTGGCATGCCATATTTTGCACAAGGCACTACCCCTCCCCCTTGGCGATTCAGGTGCCTGGATTGGGAATTACTGCACCAGACCATGGCCTGCTACACTAGACCGCACTGTCCAACACCCAAGCCACTAGCCACCTGGGCTGTTGTGCACTTGAAATGAGGCTAGTGTGAACTGAGATGTGCTGCACGTGTAAAATACACATCGGATTTTGAAGCCTTATTACGAAGAAAAAGAATGTAAAATAGCTCATTAGTAATTATTTCGTTGTGATTACTTGCTGCAACAAAAATATTTTAGATATTGGATTATGTCAACTATATTCTAATTAGTTTTGCCTGTTTTTTATTACTTTTTTAATGTGACTACTAGAAAGATTTAAATTACATATGTGGCTCGTGTTACATTTCTGTAGGACAGTGCTGCTAGTCTGTGCCGTAGTTCAGCTGCCAGTTGTGGCTTTGAAGCAAATAGTACATTCCCAGAGGCGGGGAGGGAGGGGGGGCCCCTCTCCCTGGTGGCCTGGCTGAGGGGGTGACCCAGCCCTAACTGTAGACTGCCCAGAGCAGTGGGTGGACAGCCTACTTCTAGGCGAAGAGTTACTTAATAAGCAGCAGCAGGAATTTTTAAAAGTCCTTTCAAAAGCACCCCTCTTGGCTTAATTTTTTGTCTTAGCCTGCTTCACTGACCAGCCTCTTTCCTGGAAGCATTTTTTTCAAATTCAGAACTCTTCCCCTCTGTCAGCGTGGGACCTGCAGAGATGGTGTTGGCCAGAGGAGCTTATTGTTTTTATTTTCTTGTTTAGATTGTTCTTCTGCCCCCAGGTCAGGCTCCAGTAGCTGCTCTTGATCCTTTCTCCGAAGGGCCCACCCGGGGAACTACCCAGATAGGCTTGGGGAGCCACTGTTGCAGACCAGTCCCCCGAGTGATTACTCAAGTGTAAACATGACTTGGGAAAACACGAAGTGAAGTGGATGTGAAGCTTAGGAAACTCATGCTTTGAGAAGTACAGATGTACAGAACCACAACCAACCTCCTAATGTCGGGGTGGCGTTTCAGGAAAAAATGGGGGAAATTCCACTGGTCTTTGAAAGCCCCAAATAATTCCCTGTTGCAAGGAGGAGTTTCACATTGACTTCAGAAGTCCAGGGAAGAGCCTGTCGGATTGTCTAGTTATTGTATTACATGGTGAAGTTTCTCTGCTTGGGCACCTGTGCTGTCTTCATCAGCCATCACAGCAGCCCTGCCCCGAGGCCCTGCGTATTTGTGGCACATTTTGTGCCCCCTGCTGTCTGTCGTATACTGGACATTTGCTGGAATAATCAACATGAGAACCAGCATTTATTAAGTGCTTGCTCTGTGCACAGTGCTTTGTAACATTTACAGTGAATTGGCATCACAAACTCCGAGATACCCCAGAGAAATTGCCATTGTTTCCCCATTTTGCAGATGGAGAAAGTGCAGATTAGAAAGATGAAATAAGGTATCCGCGAACTGATAGCTAGAAGTCGGTGGGGCAGAGAGTACAACCTTGGCTGTTTGCCTCCAGAGCCAAGTGTTTAACCATAGGATGTCACTCTGTGCTGCCCAGACCAGCCCATGTACGTATTGTTCATTCTGCATGAGCATTTGTTTATCGTTGACATATCTGCTGGTACAGGCTGGGACACGATGCCAGGGGAGGGTTCAATTCTGAGTTGCTGAACCAGCCGAGCTAAGAGTTGAGGAGCACTGCGTGCGCCTCTGAGCTTTGCTGGGAGGACACTTTCTCACATGGTGTTTAAGTTGCTGTGCTGAGGAACCCTCTCCCCACATGGGTCTTGTGTTGGTGCAGAAAGGGCAACTCCACAGCTGGCTGGCTCACCTGGTGAGGTTTGGAAATGAGCAAAGGGATTAAGAGCTATATGCTCTGGAGTCACACTGCCCTTTTGGTTCTATCTCTCCATGGCTTTATAGGTTGGGTTCTTCATTCTCTGGGTGGCTGTTTCCCCAACTGTAAAATGGGGAATATTCATAGTCCCTGGCTTAGAGAACTGCTGTGAGAATTAAAGAGGACACAAAGGCATAGCATAGCATACTTGGCACATCAAACAGATGTCAGCTAACATTTCATTATGATTATCATTAATGCCATTTAATGCTGCATGATGGATTATGGTCATATACAAAATGTACCAGCAGATGTAATCTTGTGGCTTGAGTTTTTGTTGTAAGGCAAACATGTTAGAACCTTTGAATCTGAATATGTACTTTTGTACTTGAATGTGGTATCTTTCAAAGCCATGAACTCACCTTCGGAAGTTGCATGCTCATCTTGATCTTGCAACCATTTGCTTGAAACATTTTCAGAAGCCTTTTTGGAATTTCTCAGAAGACAAAAGATGGTTATAGTAAGTATTTATCTTGTGAAGGTAGATTTTAAATTGGAAATGGCTAAGTTCATTAGAGCTAAGTTTGGTGAATAAGTTGAGAATAAGCTTTGGTGGTGGATCCACTATAAGTTAAAAAATGGTGCTTCACTAAAAAGGATGGATTTTCTTTTTTTAATGACTGGCTCATTTATTATAAGACTAGCCTTAAAGACAGTTCCAGAAGGATTCCAGGTACCTTTTGACTTGGGGCAGCATCTTTGGAACACTAGCAGAGTCTCCCAGGGCAAAAGCTTTAGAGGCAGGGGTTTGGGGGTGAGGATTGACATACTGAAGGCAATATTGACTAAGACCTATAAGGATATGTTTTTGGAGTAAAAATTAGGCTTATTTATGCCTACTGTTTTAAGCAACCCTGGCAGCTGAGTTGGCCTTGTATTAGGGGCTTGTGTAGCTGCTAATGGGGCCAGTAGCAGAAGGTTCCCTGCGTCCAAGGAGTAGAGGCCAAAACCTGGCTTTGGACCTAGTTTGCTTGCATTCCAGGCCTGTTTACACCTTGTGATGCACAGAATTCAAATCTGAAGGTGTGGGTGTGTTAAGGGAAGGGCCCTCAGGTTGGCATCCGTAGCCAGGACTTTAAGCTGGGCATGTGGGAGCACTTCTCCTTTTTACGTATTGCCATGGCTGAGAGACTAGAAAGCAACACTCAGCTGGGGCTCACAGAGGTGGAGGAAAGATGTATGCCGCCATGGAAAGTGATGAAAGAAAGTTCAAGAGTCTTGTATCGTCAGACTCCTGATGACTAATAAGTTCATCCAGGAGGGCTGGGCCACCAAACAATCTTTGGGTTATTTCCTACAGGTGGAAATGAGAGGTGCCATGTTTAGTATATCCTAAAGTTTATCTTGGAGAGCATGGGGCTTTGGGATTAGGCTGGTCAAACTCCAACTGTCCTCTCTGTTGCTGGGTTGACTATGGTGTCATAACTAGGATTGCCTGGGCCTCAGTTCTCTCATCTGTAGAATGGGAACATAATTATACTTGTTATGAGGGGGGTCAGAGGAGTTACATAAAGGAGGGCCTCAGCAGATGGAAACCCCTCACCTCTCCCAAGGTCCTGAGAATGACACCAAAATTAACCCCATTAAGGCCCACAGTTGTCCATCAGAATATGCCACCTGCCGCAGGAACATTTCCCTTTGTGAGGTGAGGCTTGCACTCCTAAGAGGAGACTTGCCAGTTCCTCTCTGTTTTGAATAACTCCAGCTGTTGGGGCTCCAACACTCAGCATCTATAACAAATTAAGCTGCTGAAGACCCTCCGGCCTCTTAAAACAGGAGCTTTTCTGTAGCTAATATAGGTGGGTCTCAGCACGTTGTCACTTAATGCTCAGGTGGGTGAGGGGAACAGTCAATGGAATGTCAACATGAACTGCAGTCCTGATCTTGATAACAGGTCATCTCCCTTCTGGATTTAAAACAGGCCCAGCTTCTGGTTTTAATCTGTTTGCCAGATCCTTAGCTTTTACTGTAGCTCTACTGTCATCTTTGATTGCACTGGTAATTCAGGGAAGGTTGGCCCGGAACCCAGACTTGGGTGCCTCAGAGAGACAGATAATTAGACGAGGGGATCACAGGCAAGCTTGAGCAGGAGAGCGTCCAGCTGCCACTGTCCTCTCACGCTTACGCCTGACATTTTCCTGAACCACCCTGTTAGGTTCCTGAAGCCCTGATCCTCAAACTTTGTTATACATTAGAATTACCTGGGCAACTTTGAAAAATCCAGAAATTCAGGCTCTGCCCCAAACAATTAAGTTAGGCACCAATTAAAAAAAAAAAAAACACTCCCAGGCGATTCCAGTGTGCAGGCAAGTTTGAAAAACAATGTCTTAGTTGATGGGATAAAAAATCCGGTGCAGTTACTTACTGAGTTGACTTGCTTTTGTGTGGTCACTAACTCTGTCATCTCTGGATCCTATGGGGATGAGGTGTCACCCCTAGGGACTGAATTGCCCTTTCTAGTCAGTAGTGAGGTCTCAGTGATAATAGTTATAACAGCCTGTTTTCTTATTATGAATGTTCTAAACATTACAAGGTAAAGAGAACAGCATAATGGACCCACATACTCATCACCCAGCAGTCATTTATGTTTTCTCCACCCCACCACACATACTTTTGGCAGGAGGGTGGAGTATTTTAAAGCAAATTTCAGGCATCACTTCATCCATAAATACTTCAATATGTATCTTTAAGAGATAGGGATTTTAAAAAATTAGCCATTGTCACACTTGAGAAAATTAGCAATAATTCTTTAATTTCATCTAATATCAAATCCATGTTTGGTTTTCTCCAGTTTGTCTCAAAAACGCATTTATATGTTGGGTTTGTTCCGATTAGAGTCCAAACAAGTATAAATCATTTCTAATACTTTGACTTTAACCCCGGGGTAATTAAACCGTCATTGTGTACACACACAGGTAATGATGCATATGCACTTCTGAAAAGAGATGTAAATGGCATTTGGCTCAGCTGATGTTTACAGGATGGTCTCTCTCCTCCTCACCTTCCTTAGCCCTTCTGGTGGGACTTTGACCTGTCACAGAGGAAATGCTCGTTGAGGCCCCAGCCACAACCACTTCTGTGCTGCTCTGCTTCTGCCTGAAGGCATGTTCCCTTTGGTAAACTTAGAATAGAATCTTCAGGATGCTTGTCAAAAGAGAAGATGAGTCAGCTTCGTGGACAGCTTAGAATTTCCTGCTCCTTTGCTGGAGGCGGTGGCTGGGAAGGGCTGGAACTGCCTCTTGGGCTCCTCTCTGGGCTCTCTGGGCTCTGCTGAGGCATTCTGCTTTGCAGGTTACCTCTGGGGATTCACCTGGGACTTGTGCTCTGATGCAGGGACCAGCCAACAGCTCACCCCTAAAGTTACAGATGCCTCTGTGTGGCTTCACATCCAACTAGACCTCTGGGATAAGGTCCGGATAATGACCAGGGAAGGAGAGGGTTACTTACTGCCCTCTGAGGTAGCACCAGCCACCTCACCAGTCTCCACTTGGGCACAGTATTCCTCCTTTATGAGATAGAATGCTGTTAGAATTTCTTAAAGGGGCAGATGCCTGGATGGCCCCCTAGGATGAATGGGTAGGGAGGCTCTGGGGGGTTAGCAGGAGGAGGATAATGATGGAGAATGGGTAACCTAAATAATTGAACTCTGTCTCAGTCCTTCCACAAGTATCTGTTGAGTGCCTGCTATATATGCATCATACCAAATCACAATCTCATTTTATTTTTCCATAACTATATTTTTTGCTTTAGAATGGCTTTGTCTTAATTTCAGATGGATTTGCAGTTGCGAGGTTTTCTTCCTTCTTTCTCTGTATCATGGTCAGGTAGCTCCAGAGCAGTAAACAAGTATCTTAATATATAAAGGCAACTCTAATGTATAAAGGCGACTCTAATATATAAGGATGTTCATCACAGGATTGTTTTCAGTAGCAAAAGTTTCCAAAAAACCTAAGTGTCCATTAATAAGGGACTGGTTAAATCATGGTACATCCTTATAGTGGAATATTGTACAAGTATAAAAAGGGAATGAATTAGTTGTCTATGTTCCAGTATGGAAAGATCTTCAAGGGGTAAAAAGCAAGGTCTAGAACATGTGAATAATATGGGGTGAGAGGAGAATACATATTTATATTTGCATAAACTCGAGAAGGATGCACAAAATACTTTTAAAAGGTGGTTACTATTGGCTTTTGGGTGGGAAAAGGAACAGGGCAGATGGGATGTGGTGGGAGTATACCTTTTGTATTTTAATTTATGAATCATGAATGTTACCTATGCAGAGCAACTAACTAAATTAAAAAGAATAAATACATCTATACTTACATTGTACAGATAAATTGATGACTTATTATGCCCAGTTAATCTGTTTTATAATCTTCTGACCACTGCTTACCTGTACTTACACGCCAGCATCTGTTCTGACATGGACCAGTGAGGCTGTGATCAGCCCGTGGAATGTGTGCCACCGTCTCCCCATGATGCCTTGCTCAGCAGCAGATTATAAATATTTGGTTCTATCTGAAGCCCATGGGCTTTTCCCCTTCCTCACCTGAAATATAAACTGAGCTGGCAGCATCTCAAGTCTGATGGTAGGGATAGGGAGGACGGGCTTCCTGTGTCCTCCAGCAAAGCTAACTGCAGTCTTCTGAGGAGGAACTGCCGTGGGGGTGGGGGTGCCTTCCCTTCCCATGCCAGTCTTTCTGTAGCCTTTTGCTTGTCTGTTGGCATCCTGTGCGCCATATTGTCCGTGTATTTATATTTATTTCCAGCTTCTACTGCGCGGTAGCAAAATCTCTTTGAGCTAAACTGGTCCCACCCTGGTAGCTTGGAATGTTCTAATGTTAAGACTTGCTCTTCACATTCGGCACATTCTTAGTATCAGGGGCAATTCCTCCAGGGCTCACAGGAAACAAACAAATGAAATCCATGGAACACTTTTCTCCCTCTTGAGTGGAGAAAGAGGGGCAGAGAGAATCTTTGGGGAGGCTTGAAACAAAGAGCACGTGGGTGTGAACCTTGTTGAAAAGTATTTTAAATTTATTTATTTTTTTGTGAGGAAGACCAGCCCTGAGCTAACATCCGTTGCTAATCCTCCTCTTTTTGCTGAGGAAGACTGGCCCTGGGCTAACATCCGTGTCCATCTTCCTCTACTTTATATGGAATGCCGCCACGGCATGGCTGACGAGCAGTGCGTTGGCAGGATCCAAACCTGCGAACCCCCGGCTGCCAAGCGTGAACTAAACCGCTGCGCCACTGGGCCAGTCCTTGAAAAGTATTTTGACAGATGAAATTCAAGGACACTCAGGACCTATTCTTGATTCTGCCGCAAATGTACCTTTTATATATTTTTCCAGTTTGGGTATTTGGGGCTTACTCTCTGGTTTTTAGTCTGTAAAATAGGTGAAGCCCACATTCATTGTCCATTCCTTCTTAGCCATCTGATACTTATTTTAATAAAACTTGAAGGCTTTTAAATGGCAACTCAGTGAAAAGAGTGGGTGAGCCTTCCTGGGCCCTTTTCTTCCTTGACTGAGTCCTGCAGTGAGTACCATTCTAGGGGTGAGTACTGATCCAGTTGAGGTTCAATCAGGGACTTGGTATCTCCCCCACACATCTGTTCCTCTTTTGAGTAGAGCTATACACACAATGAAAAGCATGTGTGGTCATCATTACCTTAGACACTTCTATAGGAGGCCAGCATACAGTTTTTCACCTCTTCTTCCAGTTTAGGGAAGGATCACTGTTTTTGTGATGGAGCACCAAATGAGGTGCTTGGTTAGCATTTAAAGTCCATGTTGAAAGGTGTATACATACTGCGTCTTTAAACTCCAAAGTCACATAAGGATGGCAGTAACAGGAGAGGCACATGGTCCCCAAATCTCGACCAGCTCCAGCGGATGTGTTCATTGAGAGGAAGAGACCGTTCTCTCTTTAAATGGACTCAGACTCTTGCTTCTATTCTCTCACTGAATGGGTGCTATTGAATTGGGACGGTTAATGGTGCCTACATGAGACTCCCCTGTAAGGCGCTCATCTTAACTACCATGCAGAGCAAATGAGATACTTTTCTTAGTGAGATACTTTGGATTTTCCCCTTTCCTCTTCTCTCCTAGCAAGTTTTATTATGGCCACTCTTGGGGCTTCCTGAGATGGGGAGATACTTGAAGCAAATTGAATGCTCACCAACTGTGCCTTTCCTAAGTAGAATTCAGGCAAACCTGGGGGAGGAAATGGATGCCGAAGTCAGTGATCTGTAAGCCTTATCTGATAGTTTGCAGTCTGTTGACCAGTGAGCCCTAACTCAAGTTCACTGGCCCATTTAAAAATTTTCTGATAGAACTAAAATGTTTATGGTAAAGGCAGAAACGATCTTCAGAGTAATGAGTAACTTTGGCTGACCTTCTGATGATTTTATTTAACCTGGTGCCTGAGAATTCTAGTGTCGGTGAATATTCTAGACACAGTCATCTACTTTTCTTGTTCCGGAATCATCTCTGATTGCTTTTCAGGAACCTGAAGTTAACGTTGTGCCAGAATTTAGGGATGATTCTGGTTTTAGCTAGGTAGCTAGTTCTCAGTAAGGAAAAATGGACTTAGAGTCAGAAGTTTGGGACCCAGTTCTGGCTCCTACAACTAAATTCAAGCAAGAAACTTGGCCCCTGGCCTTAGTTTCCTCATCTATCAAGTGTGGTTGGTTTGGAACTAGATATGCCTAAGATTTGCTTTAGAATTCTAGGCTGATCTTCTAGTTTGTTAGTTAATCTCTAAGGTCCATAAGGTGTGAAACCTATGAGTTATTTATTTGCCCCTCTGGGATGCCTAACTAAATCAGAAAAAAACCCTGCACACAATACCTTTTGTTTTTATCAGAAATATGTAAATAGAAAAATAGGGGAATATTATTTCCTAATTATTTTTTAATGGGATTCAGACAGTGGCAAAGAATACATTAAATTAGCAAACATGCATCACATTACTGTAGGTTCCTATAATGCTCTTAAATTCTGCTTGCCTAGATGTCATTTTAGGTGAATGTTTTTCTTTGCATTTCCTAAATTTTTTACAGAGAGCTTATCACCTTTTGTAATAAAGAAAAAATACACATTACAAAAGTTTGCTACTACCTGTCATTTCCTCCCTTTATATAATCTTGATCTCCACCCCCTATTTAAGCCAAGAAAGGTTAATCTGTGTTTGTCTGTTGAATGAATGAAAGAAACTCAGTCTACCAAGGGTTTACCATGTGCCAGGCACTGAGCTACAAAAGTAAGAAAAGAAAAAGAAAAAACCTTCTCTGGAGAATCTCAAGTTCAATGGCATAGGCAAGTCATAACAAAATGCTGTAATCGTGGTACTGATTGCCATGAAGACAGAAGATGTGTTAGACTCTGATTCCTTATCTCAAGTCTTTGTCTAGGATAAAGTCCTGTGAAATTCTGAGGCTCAGTGCCCGCACATGATACAACCATAGCTAATGTTGACATTAGCTGCTATTGTTGACTAACGTTTGTGAGGAAAAGTCAGTTCTAGCTTTGGGGTGAGATCTACATCCTTTTAGACTGGTGTGTTAGTTTAGGCTGGCCTCTTAGATCCAGGGTCAGGAATATAGCTTTCCCCCAAACCCTTGGTCTTGATCCACCAACACTGCCCAGCTTTCTTTCTACTCCTCTCTCTTCTCTGGCTATGCATATTATTAGGCAGTTTTCTCATTTAGCTGTTACCAGTCCATTCCTTGTAGAATTTTAGAGCTTCAGAGACTGAGCTAGCTTAAACTCTACATTTTCTAGACAAGGAAATTGAAATACAAAGAAGTTAAGTGACTCTGTCCAAGGTCATATAACCAGTGGCAAAGCTAGGCCCAAACTACTGCCTCCCAACAGAATGAATTTGCATGATTTCTCAGTCCAATATTGTATGCTGTTTACATAGGTGAATGATGAAAGAGTATTGGCGAGAGTTTTCAGAAGGGATTTCCATTTCCACAGCTGAATATGTCTATTGCCATCTGACAGAGGTGGCTTCCACGTGGAAGGTTTGCTTAGCTAGGAAGCTGCCATCATCTTCCATAGGTTGTTTGTGACCAACATCAAGCTGAGTGGTAGATTTCTCTTCTGAAGACTGTTCCTGGAATTATACAGCCTTTGAGCAGCATCAGGCCTAATTTTGGCCTGAAGTTAGGGAAACAACAGAGTGGGCTGAGCTGGGCTGAATGGCAGATTTGGGTCCAGCACCCTCAGTCTGTGCAGTGATTGTCCTGGTATGAGTCACCTTGAGGAATAAGCCATCCAACCTTGAGGAGATTTCAAGCACAGACCTCACTGTTCAGCCTGGCAGATATTAAATGGTCACCCCTTAGTCTTGAGGCAGCTTCATCCCTTGAACTTAAAATTCCACCCATAGATCTAGGCTTGGTTTCTCTCTGAATCCGAGCCCTGTTGCCCTATTTGGTCTCCAGGCTTGAAGGGGGAACTGGTCTTCTGCTGGACACCTGGCCTCCAACTCAACTACACACCCAGAACCCTGAATGCCCTATTACCTTTTCCTTATTAATCAATCCCTTGGCTCCTTCCATCATTTCCCAGAGTGACTTTCCTGTATTTCTCATATATTTCAGATTCCTTCCTTCCTTCTTCTATGAGTCCTGCCTTGTTTGTATAACATCCTGTACTGGAGAAATTCAGACTATCCAGACTCAATCGACCTAATAATTTAGACCCCTATTTTTCCTCCACACAATCCAGAAACAAAATTTGTGGGTGCGTTGAAATAACCATGTGGAGCACCCCACGCAGAGTGGCACTGGGTGAATGCGAGTACTCTTCGCCTTTCCCTCAAGAAACCTGGCTGAATCCACAAGCCTAGTTCTGAAGGGTCCTCAAATCATAGATTCGCATCTAAAAAAAAAAATGGGGTTAGCATAATATCCCATATGCACTTAATCATTAGTGCAGATCTTCTGGCTCTGGCCAAGCTGAACATCCCCAAATTAACCATGAGCTTTGGAGAGAGCCATAGTTTTCCCCTATGCCAGCCAGTTACACTTGAAGGAACATGGCTGAAAACTGACTTGGCCTCAAGTGAGATTTGTCACTATGTATACTGTCTCTGAAATCCTGCTCTCAGTGGGTAACAGTAGAAGTCATCTGCCTCCCCCCTCTTCCTTGACCGGCTCAGCCCTCATCATTCACTTTAGTATTTAACATATGCAATTTTCTATTGGATTGACTTTGGGAAGATGTTGATATTTGCCAGTAAGGCAACAAGTGACTGCCAGAAAGACACTGTGTATCTAAGTACACCCCAGATTTAATCGCTGTCCAAACAGCTGGCTAAGACTTTTTTTTAAATAAGAGAACTAACTGAAGGCAGTTAGAAGGGTTTCTTTTGTTCAAATTTCCTCTCCCAGAGACCAGTCCCAGGAGTTCCTTCACCTGCATTATCCATTAATGCTGTGGGTTCATTTTCTCCAAATAAACAAGTTTTCCTGCCAAAGAAAATAGCCAGCACGATTGGATGCAGGGATGCGTCTTGGGACCTGCATTTGCCGCGTATTCTTCATTTTTCTGGGTTGGCCCCCAGGCTCCTTACTGAGCTCTTGTCGGCAGTGGAGGTGTTGTGGCTGCCCTCGTTTTTGAAGGCCCCTCATGCTGTATTAATGCTGCCAGTGGCTGTCCAGCCCCCTTGAAAGTATCCTTCATTCCTGTTTGCTCAGTTTCCTGAACGCCTCTTCCAGATCATCTTTCACCTCTTGCTTCAAGCTCTGGGGACACATGTGGTTTCGACATAATGCACAGATGTGACTTGGGGGAGGGGAGGCACGGCTGTGGATTCTCACATCAGCTGGGGTCACTGGACTCTGAAGTAAGGGAGGTCGTCCTCTTTTGAGTGGGCAGGTCAGGAAGGAGGGGAGGCGGAGAGACCAACAGGCAACCCCAGGCTCTGTAGACTTCTCCACCCGCCATGAGACAGAGTGCTGGGGTGTGTGTTTTGCATTGTAAGGAAACCATGAGCTACAGCTCATGTGGATCAAATCACCATAAATAACCCTTGTGTATCTGATTCTAGATTGAGACATTAAGCAGAATAAGGGACTAATGACCAAAACTTCTATAGGGAAAAGACCTGGTTCTTTACCCAAATGTTGGTCACCAGGGGTTGACAAACCTTTTCTGTAAAGGTCTAGATAGTAAATATTTTCAGCTTTGAGGACCTTACGGTTTCTGTCACAACTACTCAAACTCTGCCTTTGTAGCTCTAAAGCAGCCACAGACGATATGTCAACAGATGAGTGTGGTAGCTGGCCATAATTTTCCCACCCCTGAGATTTTAAATTCATAAAACTTAGAAATATCCTCATTGTTAATTGCATGAATTAATGAGCGCTGTTTGTGGCTAGGCCCTATGTTAAGTACTTGTTGTGAATGATCACACTTATCCCATTCAAAACAATTCTGTGAAGTAATTAATAATATTGTACCCATTTTACAGATAAAGAAAATAGAAGCCTAGAGAAGTTAAATAACCTAACCAAGGGCCAGGCTAGATTTTGAACCAAGACAGCTTGACTTCAGGCTCATGCTCTTTTCTACTACATAGTATAGCCTATAGTACCAACATCATTGATATCCACATTTGCTTTTAGATCTTCACATGAGCCAATATTTGGACTTTAGCCAAAAACAAAAACATACAAACAGATAATTGCTAAAACCCTTGTTCAAATTAATATGTGTCAAGAATTCTAAAAGTAAGAGTCCATTAGTGAGTTATAAGGAATTGGAAGCCATGTTCTCCTGTGCTTCCCAGCTAGTTTGCTTCTTAACACCCAAGGATCAGTGCTAGGAGGTGAGTATGTAAAGTCCTGGGGAGCTCAGAGGCCAAAGACATCCAGGCTGGTTTCCAGGTTCCAAAACCCAGTGCTCTGATGGGGTGGGCCCGGTGGTGCAGTGGTTAAGTTCACATACTCCACTTGTGCAGCCCAGGGTTCATGGATTCGGTTCCTGGGTGTGGAACCACGCACCACTTATCAAGCCATGCTGTGGCAGGTGTCCCACATATAAAGTAGAGGAGGATGGGCACGGATGTTAGCCCGGGGCCAATCTTCTTCAGCAGGAAGAGGAGGATTGGCAACAGATGTTAGCCCAAGGCCAATCTTCTTCAGCAAAAAGAGGAGGATTGGCAACGGATGTTAGCTTAGGGCCAATCTTTCCTCACCAAATAAATAAATAAAAATTAAAAATTTTTTAAAGCATTAACATTAAAAAAAGCCAAAAAACAGTGCTCTGAAAATGGCGAGGTAGAACTGGGCCTGGAGCAAGCTACTGTTCCATGGGATGGCCTCACCCAGAGCCAGCCTCCTCTTACCAGAAACACCAACACCAACGTGAGCTGTCAACCTGTTGTACACACCAGTGTAGGCTCCAAGGCTGCCATGATGATGGCATACGCCACTGTAGTGTGGTCCTGGGAGACTGGATAATAGCATACTCCACGTTGTTTGCTGACTAGTAGAGGTCATTAGCATGCAAGTCAGCCAAATAGAAATGTCGGTTAAAGATGGCAGAGACCAAGTTTATGTCTTTTGTTGTTATAATAAGTAAAGTGTGTTCTGAAGAAAGCTTAGAATAAAAGATCAGAAATAAAGTATCTCATATCCCATCATCTACGGCAGTGTTTCCCAAAGCGAATTTGTGAAATGCAAGACTAAACAAACTTAAATAGTATTCTTGAAGATATAGTATATTGTTTTCCCAAAATATTTGTTTGTTTTGTTTTCAGAGTCTCTTAAAAAATTGTTTGCAAGGAACACCCTTTGATAGACCCTAATCCAGAGGCATTTCCCAATGTTAACATTTATGGTCCAAGATTTTTTTAAATGGGTGAGAGTGGCAGCAGCACCAACTGTGGTGGTTATTAAATCCATATATATATATTTTTTTTTTTGGTAACAGGGATTATATATTTTCTTGATTGTGTTACTTACAGAAAAGTTGCAAGCATAGTAAAAAGGACTTCTCTATACCCAATTCCCCATTTGTTAATATTTTACCATATTTGCCTTATCATTCCTTCTCTGTGTGTGTGTGTACATTATTATTGCTATTACTTTTGTGTTTTTACTTAGTGAAATCTGAATTATAAAATTCTTTCATGAATTATGGATTTATTTTTTGAAAATACTTATAGAAACTCAAATGAGAAGTTTATTAATTCCTCCTATTTCTACCTGTTGCATTAAGGTAAATCATGCTTTGCAAGTGTGTGAAAGGTTATCGTTAAATTGCGAGGTGACATTTTGATAAGCCTATAGCTTGCAGTCCTATGAGGAAAGAATTTGTGAAGACCAAGGAAGGCTTCAGCTCAGGCCCACACACAGTCCTAAACAATCTGGATTTGTGAAGTTATCATTTGATGTTGTGTGGGGACTATCACACACAACTATTTGCATCCACTTTGCAGTCCTCTTAGACAGTGTCCTTTGAGGATTGGGCTTGGCTGTTGGCTGAGGTGGGAGCCTCAGCCTGATATGCCCTCCTATCCTTTAGTTTCAGAGCTAAAGGGAGGCTTTTGTAAGACCTCTGTGTTTCAAGTGTCCTCTGTTGACTTGTCACACTTTTCAGAATGTATCAACATGGACAGTTTTTTAAATGACATCTAATTTCAACAGTGGTTTCATTTAACAAACATTGAAGCTTCCATATCTGGGTTTTTTCCAGCCATGAAATCAAAGCACTCTTCCTCCTTCAGATGGTTTAAGTAACCCAATTTAAGCATCAAGTGAGTGGAACAAACACTTTGCCACCTTACAAAGAGATTTGTTGGTATAAGGGGACTGTGGATGTGACTTACATAACCTCTCATGGAGAGTTTCCAAAACCATATAAGGAAGCTGGAAATAGTCACCTCTCCTTCATAATGTCAACATTAACTCATGAATGAGGCTGGGGCTTGTGTCCTCAAAGAAAGCATGAAGAAACAACCACCAGACAGTCTTGGGAGGAGAGAGCACCAGGCATTTGTTCATGGGGTGGATGCAGCCCTCATAGTGGCCTGAGGACACATGTATCATACCTTCAAGCTGGAAGCTCCCACACCCACAGGGTCACTGGTGCACTGTGTGAATGGTGCCCGTTCACACCTACAGTAGGTTCACACATAACTAGAAAAGTGCCTTGTTGGGGTACAAATTAGACTGTAAGGACTGAAAATTTTTTTTTAATTTTTAAAAATATTTTGTTGTGAAAATTTTCAAAGATACTCAGAAGAAGAGAGAATAATATAGTCAATCCCCATATACTCAACCACGCAGATGCAACAATTATCAAGATTTTGCCACATTTCTTTACCCTTCCCCTTTTTTGGCTAAAATATTTTATAACAAATCCCAGATATTATATCCTTTCATCCCTGATGTGCTTTCTCTAAAAAGTAGTCATTTTATAAACACAGTGCCACTATTCCACCTAACAAAATTAATCCAGGACCAAAATTTTGATGTATAGTTTTTACAAAGCTCCTGCAACTAGGTAACCCTACAAGGTAAGAATCTACAGGGTCTATGCCTATATTAATACACTGATAGCTTGAAAGAGGGGGAGTCCTTGCTCTCAGCTCTGAACAAAAATTATTTGGATAGGAGATGGGGGGTGGGTGAACCATTTGCACTTGTGGTTCTGCAGACTGTAATCTTGGGTATTGAGCTGTGCCATTTGCTTCCTAGGCATTTCATAGTATCATCAATGATTGATAATCATAACTTACAGGAATTTTTTTAAACAATATTTTAATTGGAAAAAGCATCTGTGAGCTGTCAGGCTTCCAGCTTCCACTTTTGAGAAGCAGGATGTTGAATGTGAGTAATGACACAACAGGCCTATAAAATGCGGACTAACCCTCGGATGACTCATCCAGTACGATGCAGTATATTTGTCAAGGAGACTGAATCATATATGGGGGAAACCACTTCTCAAGCAGCCAGCTGGTTCTCAGGTCCGCAGGAGACGATCCATTTTTATCGGAAGCTTTACAGTAGCAATAATGCTAATACCCAGCACTTGGGCTCTACAATGTAGAGGCAATGGCATCGCCGGGCAGGTATGTGCTGTTTGCATGGACTTCATGTTCTTGTCGTTCTCTTCTGCCTAATCTTACCAATGATTTCTTTTAACATTTTTAAGGGAGAAAAATAATTAATCTAACTGTAAAGAACTGAAGTGTGTGTTTGTGTATGTGTGTGTGCCACGTGCAAGGACAGATAGGTAACCACTGGTCTTTTGATGGACACAGAGCTCTTGTCCACTCATCTCCCTTTCTGAAAACAAATTTCTCCCTAGATATTAAGATAGAAATGGTCTTAACTTACCCCTTTTATTAAGTCCTGAGTTTAAAACATGCTACCTAGGAAACAGCTTGCAGAGGTGGTATACCTTTTTGTGGGGTCGGGGGGGAGGGTAGCTTAAAACTTAAAAAAATGATTAAGCAGAGGTGAGCTAACGGAGGTGGTCTAATGATAACTATTGTATTTATTTTGTTGGATTTTTTTTTAATATTGTGCTTTTTCCTGCCCTCCAAGATGCATGACTTAATGCAAGAAAGCTTTATTCCCTGAGTGAATACATCTATTTTTTGCAAATCATAATTTGCTCACACAGAACTCATGCATTAATTTTTCTAGGTGGGAGAAAGGGTAGTGGAGATTTGGAAACAACGTTTAATTATAGCTTTCACATGATCTGAAGGATTGTTCTGCATAATTGGGAGGCTGTGTCGCCTGTCTGACCCTCTCCCTCTCTCTCTCTTCACTCACTAAATTTAAACAATGCCTGGCTAGTTAAGGCACATATCTTGTTTATTTGAGTATATTAAACATTCCTCTGTGTGTTGACAGTCCATTCAGTGTCTCCTCATATTTTTAAAATATACTTTTTGAGTCCTACTTGTTAGGGACAGATGCTATAGTTAGTTTATAGCAGTACTATTTATGCTTTTCTGGTCTGTCTGTCCAGAATGACTGGGTCAGGACCTATAACACACTGCCCACAAATTTTCCTAAGATGGAGCACTTGTGGAGCAGCCCTGTCTATGGTGGTAAATTCTCTTAGCACTTGGAGAGCATTAAACAGATCTGGGTTACCACACTGGAAAAACAGCAGCCTTTGTTTCTCTTCCTCTTTCTTGTAAAGCCCATAAATGATTTGTTTTCCTTGAGGTATGTATATTTTAAACTGTCGGTAAATGTATTACATTTACTCATTTACATATATTCAGAAATTCAGATAATATGGAAATCCAGCATAAAGGGAGTTTGGTTTGTTTCTGTTTGTTTCGTAGATTAAGGGGTACACTTTTTTTAGACTGCCCAATTTGTTTTTGGAGACAGGACCATCTCCAAATTTCATTAATTTTGCATTCTATAAATGAAAGCCACCTGTTATGCTGTAACATGCTAATTATGGTAGAGGACAATAATGAGGAAGAACAGTATTTGAAATATGTGGGGGTTTTGCTAAGAATTTTCCTGCCCACATCTGTAGTGCTTATTTTTATATGTGTATGTGTATACATTTATATAGAGTGCATATTTAATAATAGCATTTAGTGATATTAAAAAATACTTCAGATTCAAAATGGGGGTCCTTTTTATTCCTTCTCATTAACATTTTTTTTTAAGTTGTGGAAGAAGAGCTACTTAAAAAATGTTAGCTTGAACTAAAGCCTGAATTCTGTGATCTTACAGTAAATGGGGTTCTCTCTCCAAGCTTTGGTGGATGCCACGCTCAGCTCAGGGTTCACTGTCAAAAGTCATCAGAAAAATAATATGACTTAATAATGCAGATTAAAGGCAGAATAGCTAATTTTCTCTGATTTCGCTGAAAACTTAGGTTCCTTTATATCATTTATTTTCCTTGAGGCCTGCAAACAATGATTACAGGCAGATATATAAAAACATTTCTTTTAAGGTTCTTGATTTATTGGCGTTTTCTGTGAAAGTGTCTTACTTTCCTCTGATTTGTGTAGTTGATACTAACTCAGGTCCTCTCCAGATTATTTCAGGGCAGCATAGATGTTGTTCATCTTTGGTTACTTTACACATTCAGAGCATACTGATTACTGCGATTCGGCAATGATAATCACCCCTAGGGTTGTGGCCGCGGCTCCTTGGAGGCCCCTCTGCTGTTAAGCACCATGAGCCATCAGTCCAGAGTGACTACATGGTTTTTAAAATTCCTTCTTTCCCTTTTGAGGGAAGAGGAATACAGAGCTACGGCCAAACCAAGGGTCTCATATCATTCAACTTGGAAGCAATCAATAGATATCGAGTGAGATGCTGCCTATGTTCAGAGCTATGTGCTGGGGAGTCTTAAATGAAAAAATGCTTGTGATCCGGGCCCAGCCCTGCCCTTGGTATAATTCCCTCTTCGGTGAGGATTCATGGTTATTGGAGATAGATTCCTCCTGGGTTTTCTTTTATTCATAGATTTACTAGAGTCTACAATCCAGAGCCACTAATTGCTCTGTGTAGAAGCAACTTTTAGCTATTCCCTTCTGGTTCTTCAGAACCTAACTCTTCTTGGATGGAAATCAAGAAAACTGCCCGACTCAAAAATTCATTGGAGAGTTTTGATGGCCGTGTTTTCTGAGCCAAGTAGAGTGACACAACCTTGGACAAAGAATTTTTTTTTTCTCTCTCTCTTCCTCCTCGGGAAGAGTGGCAGTTAGGCAGAGTGTTTGAATCCTCAAAGCTTAGACCATCCAGGATATTTTAGTGGAACAGATTGGGAAAAGCTATCCTTGATGTTTACTAATCTTTGAGGTTTGAAGGCCCCTTCCCTTTTTAGCATCTGTTAAAATTGTGTTCTAATGACTCAAAGCTATAATGAATTCAGTAACCATTTAATAAAAACAGATTTATTTAAAATCACTATAGATCATGTATCAACATTTAAAAATACTTATTAGTATTTAGAGAGACCTGTTTTAGTAAGTGTACAATCTGTTCTTGCTGTACGGGTGGATGATTTATGCATACATGGTGATAAGTCATAGCCCTCAGGGAGAGGGCTGGACCTGTCCACTGCCTGTTGTCCATTGCCCACTGTTCTGCTGTTACACTGTCCTCTCCACATCCGGGGTTTATGGTCGCTCTGCCTACATAGTTGGTGGGATTAATAGCACTTGTAGATAAATCTTGTGTCATTATCTGGAAATATCAACTTTCTTGTGTAGCTCAGAAAAGCCAGAGACAGGTACAGAACAGCCTTCTTAAGACATTAACCCCACTCTTAAGGACACATAAATGGGGTGAATGACCACCGTCTTAACAAAGTCCAGCATGGACTTTTATTCGTCCTGAGCATTCTTCCAGGTATAAGTTTGCTGACAGCTTGTTTGCATTGACATTTGTGCCCAGATTGTCTTACAGTGTATGTGGGACAGTTATGGAAACCATGCCCATTCCCAGTTGGATCCTTAATCACTGTTTCTTCATGACTAATGATCACCATAGACAAAGCAAATGCTTCAGAACCAGGCTGGCACTTCAGCCCTCTTAGAAAGAGCTTTTGGCTTGTATGACAGTCTACCTTCCTACCTGCACATTCTGAGAGCAGCTCGGGGAGTTTGTGCAAGGAACCACAACAATATACTATCTCTTTCCAGATTTTCAACCCAGGAGATGACTTTTAGTTTTCAGTGTTAATTCATGTCCAAGCTGGGTTTGGCTTTTTTGTGGTTTTCTTTTTAAACACATGTTCCTTGTACCCATCCAGTGGAAGAGATGGGTTGCCTGCTGTTGCTCTGGCCCCTTGGGGCCAGCTGTTTGACTGGGCCTCTTGAATTCCATTAAATGGAGCGCAGACAGCATGTGTCATAAAGGCTGCTTGGGAGGGTGAGGAGCAAAATTAGTGCCTGTGGGTGGGCATGTGTTCTCATCACATCGCCAAAGAACTGCAGTGTGCAAAATCTGGCAGGAACTTGTTCCAGAGAAAAATAAAACAGCCCCTTTTTTCTGCTTTGAGAAATATTAAAAAACATCACTAACTCCCATGTTGAAGAAATGAAACAGAAAATTCTTGTGATTGTTTGTGTGTGTTTTAAATAATCTTAAAAACTGAGGTTGGAACAGAAGAAATAAAAAGGAACTAATCATAAAAAAATATTTTTAGGGATTCTGGCATATATTGTAAACATGATAAGCATTCTATTAGAATATAACTGGCTAAGGATTTGGGGAATTTGTAAGAGTTTACGATTAGAGGAGAGTCTGTTACGCTTACCATTCTTCTGTTCTTTGAGATGATTCTGTAAGAAGAGCCATTTTTATCTCAGAAAACCAATTACAAAGGAAATATTTGTGTTTTCCGTATATGCAGTTTGTCTTGTATCCCAAGGAACAAAGCGTAGGCAACATTTACATTTATATTTGAAGCACAGGATCTCCCTTTATAGTTACCTTGAGAGGGTCTTGCACGTTTGTTAATTGTTCCTCATAGTGTAGAATATTTCTGAGATGAAAGAGTGGTCATGAATGTATGTAGTTTGCACAACGGTCATATGCTACTTTTATAATTAGGGGAGAGGTTTGTGGGTTGTTTTTTTATATATATAGTGTTAATGTTTACTTCTTATGGACTACAGAAATGTTCTTTAGCCAAAGCCCAAAATTCATGAATTTGGGGTCCTTCTTGAGTATAGCTATCTCAAGTGGCCCCTTTTTGTTTTATCTTTATTGTGTGTGTGGCAAAAAAGGCATAACATAAACTTCACCATCTTAACTATTTTTAACTGTACAGTACAATCATGTTAACTATATGCACATTGTTGTGCAACAGATCTCTAGAACGTTTTCATCTTGTGAAACTGAAATTCTATACCCATTCAGCAACTCCCCAGATCCCTCTTACCCCAGCCCTTTACAATCATCCTTCTACTTTCTGCTTCCGTGAGTTTGACTACTTTAGATAGTAGAATTTAAAAGTGGAATCATGTGGTATTTTTCTTTTTGTGACTGGCTTATTTCACTTGGTATAATGTTCTTGAGGTTCTTCCATGTTGTAGCATGTAACAGGATTTCTTTCTTTTTTAAAGGTGAAAAATAATTTATTGTATGTATTTTCTTTATCCATTCATCTCTTGTTGGACATTTAGGTTGTTTCTACCTCTTGGCTATTGTGAATAATGCTGCACTGAACATGGATGTGAAATTAATTGCCTTTTGAGATAGGAGTTGACATAATGTTAGGGTTAATTCTCTATATGCAAACACACCAGAAAAAGTGTCATTATGTCATATCACCTTATGTTTATCTAGCCTTTTCAGTTTACACAAGAGCTTCCATATACGGGTTACTCACTGTAGGAAATTGCTGGGTACATAGCAATTTTCAGTCCGGGATGGTATATTTATGGTGCCTTCAGGGATCATAACTCTAGAGGTGAACTTAGTCCTAGGGTAAGGACGGGGCCCTTTTATTCTTTTCTGATACTGCATGACAGCATGGCTTCAGGGTCGTGTAATTGCATCTCTTTGGACTGCCACCTTGTCAGGAAAGCTCTTTGGTGGGAGAAGCTGACTGTGGCTACTTGGTTGTCCTGCCTTGGGCAGTGGTCTTAGCCACTGCTGAATGCATGACCTAAAGCTTGGTGGGCTCCCTGGCACAAGCGTATCGGTGATGCCCAGGAAAGCCCAAATGCAGCAGCTTAGCCTCCAGGGGTCTCAGTTACCTGTGAAGATCATGAGTCTTGAAATCAAATGGCTTCTAGTCCTTCCCAAACTGCTAGCCTTTGTTATGTGGGGATAGCTTTCGTGTTCCCTGGAAGTTCTTTTCGAAATCACAGCAGAATACCCTGCTAGAAATGAAACAGTGTTTTAAGAATATCGTGTTAAACTATAAACAGCAAGCTTAGTAGCTTATTGGCCTACACATTCTCCTTACTGCCCAGTTCTTTTATGGCAGGAAAGTAGCTTAATGGAAGCACATGTACCGAGTGGATGGCTCTGTTTTGTTATAACTCAGAAGGAAATTGCCCCTGGAGGTCAAATCCCATCCCCCTGTGTAGTCAAGAACTGGTCTGGAATCCGCTGCTGCGTGATTATCCTGTGAGCCTGAAGCTTCTTGTTCCTGCCCTTCTGATTGCTTGCCAACAGTCATTGCTACCATAAAAGAAAAGAACAATTTCCCCAGTAACGCTTATTTGGAATGCCTAAGTGATAGCATTAATACTGACACCATTGTTACATTTGCATTTAAACCAGTCATTGTGAGTTTGAGTAACTTAGTGCTTTCCTCTTGGTTTATCTGCTTGCTTGCCTTGGGTAAAGATTCTCAACCTTATTAGCAGATAATCATCAGGTTGGTTCTTTTTAGAGCTATTCAAGATCCAGTGGTGCCAAACACCAGGGACCCCAAAATGAAGCCTAAATCGGGAGTTTAAGAATTTCTCCTTGCTTACCCTTTCTCCCCCACCCCACACCCAGAAAGGGACACTCTTGGCCAGAGCTGCACTGGCCATTCCCACTGGAAGCCAGAAAGAGGCTTCTGTTAAGGAGACTGTCAGTGGGCAGTGAAAACAATTTGGGACTATAACTGTGATTCAGTTATCTTAGGAATCGATTAGGTTTTCATGGACTAGATTGGGAATCCTGCTGCTCACCATTTTATGTTTTTCCTGTGGGGCAAATACATTCCGGTATCAAACAACTGCTTTACAAGAAAACTTTTGGACCAGAAATTTGTGACGTTGAAGCAGCCTGGACGCAATCTGAAACTTGAAGTGCACAGAGTTGCTTTATCCAAGGTCTATCGACAAATAAATGTCTCTCCCCATTTTTAAGTTAAGCACTTGTTTCATTACCTCTTCCTAACGTTTTTCCCCTTTCTCTCTGAATATAGTCAAGATTGGTACAGGAGTGTCTGTCTGGAGTCAATTGATAAAGCACAGAGGATGAACTCTTTGGGCGAAAGGGGGCACCTCCCTCTTCTCGTCGTCTTTGCCTGCATTTGTTCCGTAAATATGTCTTGGATTTTCTTCTATGTGGTTAAAGAGAATCTCACACTTGTGGATGCGTAAACCCAGCTAGATGGCTAGGTTCTACCTATTTTATACAAAGGATCTTATTAAAACTCATTTTTCATTATTTTCTTGCTTTTTCAAAATACTTTGATAGACCCCTTTTGCTCCTGGGAACTTTATAATTGCATAATAACACTTGCACTTAGAGAATAGCTGTTAGCTTGTCGTGGTTTCAGGTCTTTGTGGTTTCGAGTTTTTTCAGTTCGAAAGAAGTTTTCAGTTGCATTTTACTGCTGAAAGTTTTCTGATCTGCTTTTGTAGAATATTTGGGCAGCTTAAGTTCGTGAAGCCCTCTGGCACAGCTAAAGGACTTTAAGGCCATATTTGTTTTTTAACACAAAAGGGGGGCCAAAGTTGAAAAGAGACCTCAGATCATTGGGCCCCTACCCCTCATTTTACATGTGAAGAAACTGAGGCTCAGTAGTAGAATTGGGGTGTCTCACTCAGGAGTGAGAGAGAGATGTGCAATAGAGGTTATCTGCTGACTTATAACACTGGTTATACTGGCAGATCCAAGAATGAAGATGGCCTCTGTTGGTGTGAAGCTTTGCCCAGCTGAATAGGACTTCCCAGTCCCAACCCCCAGCTCTGTTGTTTTTTTCTTGTGGCTGTATTAGTGATAGCTCTTCATTTCTCCTTAGGATTCCTTTGGCAATCTGTTGTCTATCCAGTAAATTTTAAGAGACCAATGAGAATAACTTCTCTTATATCCTTTAGATCATCTTGCTTGGATATGGGGACCTTTGCCACAACACAGGACCCTTTTAAACAAAGTGTGAGGGGGTTGAGAGGCCTGTTTAGAGATTGGATCTTAGTCCTTTATATGTCCCTAATGCCAGTGACCTTGAACAAGTCCCTTGTCCAGTCTGGATTTTAATTTTTCCATCTAAGTGAGGGGTCTAGAGTAGATGGTTTCTACGATTCTTACTAGCTTAGGAAGTGTGTAACTGCTTCACTAGTCCTAACTGAAGACCTAAACTCCACCTGCAGGCCCACCTCCATTCCATTCTGACTGGGAAAGGAAGAGGTCCAGAATGCTTCAGGGAGAACAGATGCATTGCATGTGTTTTATTTGTCTGTTTCTTTGTGTGTTAAGCTTTTCATCTCTGATGAGGGAAGTGGCAGAATCCTAGAAGAAAAGGAACTAAATGAATTTGTAATTCTTGCCCCCTGAAAGGACATCCATGTCCAGTGGATCTTTTGGGATATAAGCAGAGGCTCTTAAAATACACTCAGTCTGTTGCTAGCACAACATGCTAACTTTTTTTCCTCCCTGTGGGCTAAACTGTCACCTCCTCTTGTTTGAGAACAGGTCTTATTAAGGACAAACTTGTAAAGGATTTTGTAGGTTTAGAATTTGCTATTAACATAGTTTGGTAAAGTAATTTCCTGACTTTTTGACAACGGTTTGCTTTGGGGGTTGGAACAGGTGGCAGGTGAAAAAATGGGAAATGTGTCCTGGATCCCGAGAGAAGAAAAAACTAGACTTTTCAGCACCATTATCAGCATCTTTCGGATTTAGTGTTGATCTCCATTTAGAATATAGCACTATAAATTTTCTCTCTTCCCCCTTATGAAAGTCTTCAAATGTTCAGAAAAGTTGAAAGAAGTGTACAGTCAACACCTAGCAGCGCCAGTCTGCACCCAGCATTTTGCTATTATTGCTTTATCACACACATATCTATCCTTCCATCTGTCCCTCTCTCCATCCAAGACGCCATGTTATTTTTTTATGCATTTCAAAGTAAGTTACAGATATTAGTGCCCTTCTCCCTAAACATTTCAGCATGTGGATCATTAAGTATTCTCTTCCTTTTTTTTTCTCCAACTGAATGAGAAAGAAAGCAAATATATTCTGAGAAGGTCAGGCACGGAAGTTCCAGGGCCTCAATTTAAAGACCTGAATTGGAGATTATTAACTTTAAACAACTCCCTTTGCCATTTGTGTTTTGAAGTGCCAATTTTTCTATTACACGTATACTTTAATGTGGTGAGAGTTAATTTTGTTTAGTAATCTAACATTTCCATTAGCTGGCCTTTGGGGGTTTAAATGTGGATCGTAAATACCATTTTGGAAGGGTGTGTAAAACAGAGGGAAAGTCAAAGAAAATTATTACTTTCCAAGTAAAAAGTAGAAGAAAGGGTTCTTCAGGGGTCAGTTATTTTGTTTTAAGTTGGTAATCCTTTGATCTTGATTAATTATGAACTTCACTGAACTCCGGGCTCAGCAAAGCAGCAGACAATAAAAGCAAAATCATAAACTTAGATTCAGACTTTGGCTTCTCACCTCCCAGGACTCCCTTGTTCCCACTTCACACTGTGTAATCACCCTGAAACTCAGCCCTTCTGGACAGAACCATTTCAGTCTGTAAGAAGTAGATTCATTCTATTTTGGTTTGAATAAAGTAAATTTCATTTTTAAAAGTAGTTTACTCATGTCCAAGTTGTCCGTGTTTTGGTGATTTTTGACCAAAATAATCAAATCTCTAATAGATACCTTGAATGTTAATGCACTGTTGTGATAAAATCTTACCATAATTTCCTAAAATGTTTTAGCTGATCTTAAAATATCTGTGTTAACGTTTAGAGAAGCTGTTGCTGATAGATGCTATGACAGAATTAACATTAAAATAAAATACACATATACATGTATATATTTATCTTGTTATTTCAGTAACTATCTACAGCAGACATGATTCCTGGACGTACAGGTAAAAGGAAAGAGGAATGGAGGTAGACATGTCCAGTTGGGTTTGGAAGCCTTGCCTGGTATGGATTTGCCTTGAAAGCAAGAATCTAGATGTGAATTATACCTTTTGTATTAGTGTAATCCTCAGCTGCAACAGTGCAGAGAATCATTTAATGCTAGGTTTTAAAAAGAGAAATCTTTTCAAAAAATTTTATAGCTGTTGAATTCAGCAGAATTGTAAATTTTTTTTAATTTTAAAATTGTATTATATTTACTTCCAAATCTAAGAATTTTTATTGTTGTTAGAGGGTAATAAGAGCTAAGTTCCTGGAGCCAGTGTTTTAAAACTCAAAAATAATTTAAATGCATTCCATAACCCACTGACAGATAAGGATACAGAGGTCCTAAATGGTTGACCAGAAACCCACCTAGGATTTAAGGGGCATGTGCCCAGGAATCTCCAGTTCCCTGGACCCCCAGGGTGGAGAAATTAGGATTTCTGCTATTAGTAGGGATTAGAACAAATAATTTCCAAATTTGAAGAAAAAATAAATACTTTCTTCACTGATTATGCGTCCCCCACGATAAACTACCAAGCCTGTGCTGCCCCATCTCCCAGGCTTGACCTCAGCCAGGCCTTTCTCCGCCTAGCCGGGTGCATTACTCACCTCAAGAGGTACTTGCTCAGGAAATTTATATTGACACAGGGAAAGTTGCCAAAGAGCCATTAAAAAAAAAAATCTGTCTTAGACAACTTCTAAAATTGCCTTTTCGGGTGCTGAAGCTAAGATTTACTTCAGCAAACACTTATTGCTTGGGTTTAAAACTGCCCAGTGTGATGGTTTGGGTTGTACATTAGGAGAACAGCCCTAGCGCCTTTATCTTGATTGTGCCTTGGTCGTAAAGGATCCGTCTTCATGGATATTACCTATTTAGTATTCTTGTGGTTTCTGAATTTAAGTGCTGAATTTAAATGTTGGGATGAAAAGTTTTGTTTTTGCTGTTTTTAAAAAACTATAGCTCTGTCCTTAAGACATTTGATATATTAAATAAATAAAATCAAAAGATTTTTGTAAAAAGATTTTTACAAAAGAAAAAGCAATTGAGAGCAATAGAAGTAGAATCCAGCTGAATCACTGTTTTCCTCTGGTGGATTTCTGCATGTTCAGACTGCAGGCAATAAAAGCTTTGAAGTTAAATTAAAAATTGTGTTTTAAACACAGTACAGTGGAGTGAGTCTAATATAACTTTGTAAACCTTGCTGAGAAGGAAACCCCAAAATCAGTGTTTTGTAAGGTAATTTCCAGCATGCCTGGGCACTGCTATCAGCATCACCACCTTCCGTTCACAGTCCATGATTTGCCCCAGGATTGGGGCTCTCACTGAGGGGTGGAGGGCCAGGGGCCACCAGAAGCTCTGACTGGCCCAGACCGTAGGCCACTGGAACTAGCTCACTGGAACTGATAGTCAGTGCTCCTGGGCTGCGGGGATGTCAGAGGATCCCCAACTGCCTCTGGTATTTCCTCCACTCTTTCCTCAAAGGCCTCTTAAGCTTCTGTAAAGCTTACAAGTTTAACTTCCAGCCCTGATCTTTGTTCCTTTGCATCTTTGCTTCATTTCCTCTTCTTGGCCATTATGGGTCACAGGACACAGCAGCAAAGAAAGAGGGACCAGAGTGGTGAACAGCTCACTACCCAGTACCCTCAACTTCAACAGCCCTGCAGAGCGTCCATTCCTGAGGACATCTGTAGGGCAGGTGTCTCAGCCTCATGTGCAACAGAATGTGTTAGAATGTTCAGTGCACGTGCTACTCTGTCTCTTGTAGCCTGGAAGTGTAAGGTAGCACTCTGGAGATTGGAAAATGTCTATTTACAGTGCACTGTAATTTAAAGGAAAATATTAAAGAGGCACATAGCATGCTAAATCAGCATTGCTTGTTGAGGTATGGGCATTTATTTTGAATCATAGAATCACTGGCTTATAAAAATAGGGAATTTGCAGTAGTTACTCTGAAGGAGTATTTTTGTATTAAAATTTCAATAGGAAAATTACTAGAGGGTATGTCTAATAAACTTTCACTTGCTAGAGTTGGTTCTAAAGAATGATTTATGTTACTAAATTTAATAATCATTCCTGTTTCAAACATCAGTCATGCTGGCAGTGTCCTTTACAATAATAAAGAAAGTGACCCTTTCTAATATGTGCACTAGAAAATGGTGTGTGGGTGAATAGGTCTATTTATATGCCTCAATGTAGCTAGGTAGCATCAACAACAAAGGTGCTGTGCTTATACATGGCATGTGAGGATGAGAATGGGCGTGCCCCATACCTCCCTCTCTGGGTGAGGGAAGAACTTGGACACGGATACTCCAGTGACCTTGTAGTACAGCAGAACTGACTGGCTTATGGAGCAAGACTAAAGTGGGGATTCCTGAAACATTTTTGGTATCTTCACTCCCAGTTCTGAGCCCAGCACCTAGTAAAGGAGGAAAACCTATTCACACTCCCTCTGGAGCTCCCACAATATAAGAAGCATTCCTGGCTTTCAGCCTAATTGGTTCCTGGATGAAGGTTACATCCCCAGTTGCTGCAAGTGGTGGCAAGTACCCACCACCACCACCACCATCACCTTTTGGGTACCATGTTATATATTGGGATTCCATTCCTGGAAACTCCATTTAAAAATATACCATTTAAAAAATGCCTAGATGGGGCCAGCCCGGTGGCGTAGCGGTTAAGTTCACACACTCTCCTTCGGCGGCCTGGGGTTTGCGTGTTCGGATCCCGGGCACCGACAGACGCACTGCTTGTCAGCCATGCTCTGGCGGCGTCCCATATAAAGTAGGGGAAGATGGGCATGGATGTTATCCCAGGGCCAGTCTTTCTCAGCAAAAAAAGAGGAGGATTGGCAACAGATGTTAGCTCAGGGCTGGTCTTCCTCACCCAAAAAAAAAAAAAAATGCCTAGATTGATCATGAAGATAAAACATAGAGCAGATCTGTGGTAATCCTCTAGGGGGAATTACTCCACATGGGCAAGATGAGCTGCGACATCTCAGAAAAGCAGGGACACAGTGAAGACTGGACTAAAGACCCTGCTTTCCTCTCTGGTGGATTTGGTCACTAGCAGAGTGCCCTGGCACCATGAGTTCAAAATTATGGTGTTAGCGCCTGTTCTAGTACATGGATTCTTTTACTAGCAGATCCTGGGCTAGGGCACTTTCCAAGATGACTCTCCATCAAGTGTACTTCATGGCTGATTCATGGATGTTAAATAACTGTGGGGAAGCCTTTTTCTTAAGTGATCTTAGCCCACTTTTCAGATTCCCAGCTCTGATATCATGGCAAACAGGTTCTCTTTATGAAACAAACTTTTTTTTTTTTTCCAATTTTTTTGGGGGTGGGGGAAGACTAGCCCTGAGCTAACATCTATAGCCAATCCTCCTCTTTTTGCTGAGGAAGATTGGCCCCGCGCTAACATCCATGCCCATCTTCCTCTGCTTTATATGGGACGCCACCACAGCATGGCTTGACAAGCAGTGCGTCTGTCCACGCCCGGGATCTGAACCTGCAAACCTCAGGCCACCGAAGTGGAGCACTTGAACCCAACCACTACGCCACCGGGCTGGCCCCTGAAACAAACGTTTAATGTCCAGAAAACTTCTCAGCTCCACAGTGCCTGCTCATCAGCATTTGAGAAGAGAGCCTTCACCAGAATTGGCTCCTGCCAGGTCTAGCATCTTCAGTGGACTTTTCTTATCACTGTTTTCTATATTGGCCCAACTGTACAAACAGTTCACATTTTAGTAGTTAATACAAGAGGCCTTATTTCCTGTGACATTCAGTGGGCAGAGCAAGTGTTTACCTTTAGTGGCTTGTACAGAGCTGAAAATCACGTTACTACCATGCATAAAACTACATTATGTAGAACTTTCCTTGCCTATAGAGTTCAGAATATATAAATTTCTAAAACCACAGCAGTTCACTTTTAAACAATTCTTAAGTAGTTGATACTTAATAAAGGGGCACTCACAAAACCACCACCCACTTAAATAGACTATGACCAATATCTTTGGCTTCTCAACATATTTGATTCTGATGAAGTATTTGTTTGATTCTTTTTAAAAAGATGACTGGGCATATATATTTCATATACACATGTGTTTTAGAAGCATATGATACTTGATATATACGTATATAATTCTATGAAGTCAAAGAGCCTTTATAAATCTATAGGCACAAGGAAGACTGGGGGTGGGGTGGGGGATGTGATTACAATGAAGAGTGTGCCTGGCTCCCCTGGAGGACTTGGTGTTATATTTGGCTCAGCCAGCGGCTGGGGTTTGTGCTGGGTGGAAGAGGGAGGGAGCCTGAGAGGCTGGGATCTTGGTTAATCCCTCTCAAGGTCTGGTGAAGTGGAGAAGGGTGGATAAGAGGCCTGGGAGGAAGTGAATGTAATGTTTAGCATAATGGAGAGATAAAGGAGCCTTGTAATCAGATAAGGGCTGACCCTGAGGAGGGGGCCGGGAGGTATTTATGGACGATGTAAAAGTTCCAGGCTCCATCCCTGAAGCTGAGGGGGAGGGGCAGGAGCAGCTGGCCCTTTCACAGATGCCAGATGGAATTATTTTCCTCTACAGGTGTGCCTGAGATGTAGGCTCAGACCTGCTCTTTATAAATCTGACTTGCACTGATAATTGCTGGAGGTCCGTTTTGGATTTTTCTCCTGTTGTCAAGGGCCTGACCATCTCCCCGCCACTCAGCTCTTGACAGCTGAAAAGGTGGGCAGTCTGGAAGGGCGGGGGGGGGGGGTGTCTTTAAAAGACCTGTTTTGTAATCAAAGGCAGCCTTGCAGCAAAAATAATTTTGATGGCTCCCATTTACCCAACTTCTCTGTATCCAGCACTTGACCTCTGTCACTACTTTTAACCCTCAGGACATCCCAGGGTAGATCCTCTCTCATTTTTGCAAATGAGGAAACTGAAGCTCAGAAAGAGGCTTCCTCAGCTGCTGAGAAGGTCGAGGCACTGCTGACCTGTCTGGCTCTGAACATTACTTACGGACACAGAGCTGCCTTGTCACCACTTCCTACAATTCCTTTGTTTACTTCCGTAAGGTGGCCCAGACAGGGCCTGCTTTGAATCTGGAGAGAGCTTAGAACATAAAAGCCTGAGATCCAAATCTTGCTCTGCCACCTTGGAATCAGCACCCCGAAACAAAAATCTAGTTTTGAAATTGTTCTGTGCCTCCCCATCCTGCCGTAGGATGTTACCTACTTCTTTTGCATGTTGAGTGATCACAGGACAGCAAGTCCTGTTTTTATAAATAAGCCACATGTTGGGAACACAAAGATTCCAGTTAAAGAAACCACGTTTAAATGATAGATCCCCAGTCCAATTCTTAAAAGCCAGTTTTACTTATAATGCTTCTAAAGAGTATGGTATTCTTTGGTTGGTGGTAGTCAAATACCATTTGTAATGACATTGATTCTTTGGGGCAATTTAGCTCAAATTCAGACACTAGGGCTCCATTCAGTTGGCTTTTGGACCCACATGTGGAACTTCACCACGTCCTAATCAGTTCCACTGGTTTAGCACTTGCCACTTTCAGAAGCATTTTTTAAAATTTTGTTACTTTTGACAGTGATAGCATTTCTTGAAATTTTTCTAAAGCATACCAGCAGCATTTTCCTTGTACAAATTAAAAAATTAATCTGCTCTTGCCCTTCCTGCTTCATCCTCCCCCAAACAAACCCCACATATGGTTTAAACATGTTGTTTAATTCTTTCCAGAAAGAGAGGGAGGGAAGGTGGGAAGGGAGTTTTTCTCCTTTATCCCTCTCTGGTAGTAGAGTTCATTGTCGTGTCTGTTCTGGGTGGGGTGACGTGCCCGAGGAACGTAAACGCACAACAGATAGGAAGCAGTTGGCATGCGGCCATGCAGCTGGATTATCCAGACATCCTTTGAAGCTTTTAGTGCAACACTTTATCCCCCTGCCTTGTTTTAAATAACCAGATGCCTAAGTTAATGCTGGCTTTCGGGAAGGAGACCAGAGGAGATGGGGGACTTCTGTCCCCCAACCTGCAGCATACACACCCCATCACAGAGAAGTCTGTGCCCTCAGGAGGGGCACAGGAGGAATCAGGACAGGAAAGAGGATGCTGCACCACAAGCAAAAACCAAAATTAAAAGTCCCTGTAGTCTGGAAGCCGAGGGGTGGGATATGTTTTTAAATCTCTAATAAATGAATACCTTTTGCAAATAAGTTTATGGCACTAACATAAGTAATGCAAACTTCCCTTTTTCATGTTTACTTAATCCCCTCAAAGGAAGGAGAATAGCACACAGCTGCAGCGCAAAAGAAGTAAAAGCATGTTTTAACAAGAGGTGTGCAGAGTTTCAGTTATTCACCTTGGCCATTTCCTGTTGGGATGAACCCATCATGTGCTTTCAGAAGAGCTGAGAGTTGGGATGTAGAAAAAAAAGGATATTATCAAATTGTTTATATGTAACTAATGTAAGCAAGTGTTATAAAATGTTCTTAGTCTCTATGATCTAAAGGAATATGCATGTTGAATCCTGAGATGAATGGATTAATGATAGATACCATGTGATTTTTTAAATTCCATTTCCCTGTTAATGAAAAGGAAAGCTTTACCTATCCCAGTTAAGCTATTGTGGCTTATAAGCAAATGCGTATTGAACACTTTATATCTTCTCAAGGATTGTTAGCTACAAATAGTTTTTTAAAAACATGTTTATAAATATTGAGTATTTAATCAATTCATTCCACAACTTTCTATACATAAGACACTGCTCTAGGCTCTAGGGATCCAGTAGTGAACAGAAAAGGCAAAGCCCCTGCTCTTGTGGAGTTTACATTCTACTTGGGAAAAGTGGGCAAATAGGACAGATGTTGATTTAGTAGCATGTAGAGAGACAACGCAGGGTGAGAAGATTTAAGAGGAGTGGAGGGTGCTCCTTTATATAAAGTGGATAGAGAAGTATTCTCTGGTGAAATAACCTTGGGCAGAAACCTGAATGAAATAAGGGCATGAGCCTAGTTGTTGTGTGGGGAGAAGTGTGGGAAATAGGGTTTTAAGTGAAAGTAATAGCAAGTGCAAAGGCCCTGAGGTGGGAATGTGCTTAAATGGAGGACCATCCAGGACAACAGGAGTGAAGTGGAATGAGCAAGGGAGACAGTGGTAAGATAAATGCTAGATTTGACTTTTACACAGAGTTATATAAGAAGTTATTGGAGGGTTTGTTTGAGTAGAGTGTCATAATCTGACTTACCTTTCTATTTTCTTAGAAAGTTGGTCAAGCTTGGAAGTAAGGAGGCCAGTTAGGAGGCTACTGCAGTAGTCTGAGAGGCGATGGCAGCTGGGATCCAGCGCAGTGTCGATGGAAGTAGTAAAAAGTGGATTCTGGATATATTTCGAAGGGAGAATCAGAAGGATACGAAGGTGTTGAGAATTAGGAGTTCCCTCTGAAACATGTTGATTAAGATGCCTACTAGATGCCCAAGCAGAGAAATCACATAGGCTGTCAGTTTTACTGATCTGAAGCTTAGGGAAGAGATCTGGGTAGAAATGTGAACTGGGGCGCTGTTAGCACACAGAAAGTATTTAAGTGGAGTTGTTGGCCCTGGCTTGGATCGTGGAAGGTTTAGCCACAGTTACAGGACGAGAGGCAGGGAGTTCTGGTACAGAGGAGTGGGCATGCTGGTAGGTGCTGGTGCAAGGTCTCTTCTGATTGTGTCTATTTTCTCAGTGAAATTAAAGCAAGCTCATCCATCATCTGAGAGGGAGGGGGCCAGAGGACATGTGAAATAGTCTTCTTGGTGATGGATCAGGGAAATGTAACTGGATGCTGGATGGCATTTGGGGACCCATTTGAGTTTAGTGGTTATGACTTTAAAACTAGACCTATCATCATAGTAGAATGGAGTTTTTCCTCTAACCATGTATGACAGCCTGGGTGGGACATGGAGTTAAGTAGATGGTAGGATTTCACCAGGGTTGGAGTTTTGCCAGGCAATTACTATGAGGAAAAAGAGGGCAAATGTATTAGGGTTTTGTGCAAAAGAATGTCATGATAGACCATGGAACTTAAGTTGGGTAGTGAATGAAGTGAGAACATGAGGGATGTGGGGAATAGGGCAAAGGTGGTCAGAACAGTAGCTTGTTGGCCCCAGCGGGATGAAGAATTATTAGAGTCTGGAGGGAGAGAGCTGCAGAGTTGGGAGGTGGTGGCTGAAAAGCCAGATGCTTAAATTGAGGTTATGGAGGTTGTGCAGATATTGGTAATGACAAGGTCAAGGGTGTGACCTAAGCGTGGATGGCTAAGATTGGGTATAAGACAAGGGCATTGGAGGAGAAGAGTTCCAGAAACTGGGAGGCCAAGGAATTGGAAGGATCTTCCGTGTGAATGGTGAAATTACAAAGAATCCTGACAGGGATCATAGCAGAGAGATGGAGGGACAGTGAGCCCACTGGCTAATGTCCTCCAGGAATGAGGGAATGTGACCTAGAGGTCTGTAGAAGACTGAAGAAGGGTAGTGGGGGGCATGGTCACACTTGTGAGTTTCAGAGGAACTAGAGAGAGGGCCAGTAGCCTGCAGCAGAGGTGAATACCCTACCCCCGACCTAGGCTCAGTGTGGAGGGTTGTGGGAGAGAGAAAGCAGCCCAGTGTGTATGGGCCACAGAGACTCAGCCTAGAGCACGTTTTCATTTAGGTTAAGAAAGTAAAAAGAACTTACATGAGGTACCTGGAGGAGTCAAGTTCTTAGAGACAGAAAGTAGAATGGTGGTTGCCAGGGGCTAGGGGGAGGGGAGAATGGGGAGTTTAGTGTAATGGGTACGCAGTTCCAGTTTTTGCAAGATGAAAAAAGTTCTGGAGATGGATGGTGGTGATGATTGCAGAACAATGTGAATGTAGTTAATGCCACAGAATTGTACACTTAAAATGGCTAAAATGGTAAATTTTACATTGTGTATATTTTACCACAATAAAAAAAAGTAAAAGGAATGGTCTGAGGAAGGGATGAGGGAGTACGCGGGATGTTGGGGGCACAGTGGGAGTGGAGCTGGGTCACAGTAGAGGGTGAGCTGCAGCAAGTTGTGGGATATCTGGGTGGCTTTGCCTTTGGGGACTGAGTGAGGTGAGCAGAGATGTGGGGCAGGGGGACCTTCTAAATCGTCTCCAGCAGGCCACAGATGGTGGTGGCAGGGCTCTGAGCACCGGTCCTGGGGGGCGGAAAGAGAGGTTCTGGGTTACTCTGCATCTTTGTTTCCTCAGAATCTGGCATAGCGCCTGGTGTATAGAAGACGGGAATATATGTTGGAATGAGTATAAAATTAATCCTATCCAAGAAAGAAAACAGCAAGTGAGAATTTAATGGCCTTGCTGAAAATCCAAATAAATTTACCAAAAAGTGATGAAGAATGAAAAGAAGCTAGAGTTCGTCTCTGGAGGAGAAAGAGGATTTCTGGCAAATGTGCAAAAGAACTTATTGCGAAATTGAAGTTTAGACTGGAAAAAATAAAATCATAAAAAGAAGGCTACATATGTGTAAAGGATATTTGAATTGAAATATTTTCCCACCTATATAAATGATTGCATGGTGAATTTGTGATTTGAAAGGGGCATGTCCTGTTCTTATGCTAAATCAGAAGATTATTAGCTTTATAAAATGTTAAATCTTAGTCATTCATTGTAAACTAAGTTTTAAGGGTTGAAACAATAATATCCCCCTAAGTGAATGGATTTGCCTTTCCTAACAGATTTCCAAACTATGGAGATCAGCTCATTCGTTTTGTTATTAATGCTTATACCGCGAAACAGGAGAATGTTATGCCTGCATACATCTTCAAAGACTCACAAATATTTTTTAATTACTGGGCATCTGTTTTTAAATGTACTTTTATATTGAGTTTAAGTATTTTGGCTTTTTCCCTAAAAGTTGAGATGAGCTCCCATTTAAGGTTGCTGCCAGGCATAGATTTTCTTTCCATGAGTCCAAAAAGTGCTGGCTGGTGGTCATCTTGCATTGTGAAACATGTCCTGCAGCTACCAGACCATTGTCATGCCCCATTCTTCTTGTTGTCGTTTTAGTGACAGCTATATTGTGCGTGTCAAGGCTGTGGTTATGACCAGAGATGACTCCAGCGGGGGATGGTTCCCACAGGAAGGAGGCGGGATCAGTCGCGTGGGGGTCTGTAAGGTCATGCACCCCGAAGGCAATGGACGAAGCGGCTTTCTCATCCATGGCGAACGACAGAAAGACAAACTGGTAATGGCAGACATGCGACGCGTGGGTTAAATTAGCAACAACTGATTGCTTTACATTAAATCATAGCCTTCTTCCGTAGATATTTTTTCCCTTCTTTCTCTGACTTCAAACTCTTGTGAAAGCTTCCAGAGTTAGAACTCTGGAGCTGGTGCCAAATTGCAAAATGTAACCCTGGCTTTCCAGCAAAGTCACTCTTTACCACACACCATATAACTCAGATGTGTAGAAGTCGTATATTTGGCTATCTTGTTTGCGTCTTTGAGTAATTAAGCTGTCTGTCAGTGTAACGATATTCACAACAAAAGTGCGTTGTTCTTTATTATGAATCACATTGTAGTGAGCTGTGGAGTCAGAGTTTTTAAAAATGTAGGGTTTATTCATGGAGCATGCCATCAAGGTTTGGACTGTTAGAGGCAAAACGCAAAGAAAAGTCATCCGACATTTGGTTACTTCTAAATAAATGTTTATCTAGAAGATACTGTAGCTCTTATTTCATAAGCTAATGAATAAAACATGTTTGGAAAAAAAGTAACAAAAAGTAGTGGTATCACACTTCTATAATAATTCTACATGCTTAAAAATAAACACTTTGGGAGAGTAATCATTATTTCACATGGGTGGGGGTGTTGATAGTTCATATACAGTTTCATGAAGGAACTTGGATGTCCAGTTCCATGTTATGAAGGAATCTATGATATGAAGGAAAATTGAATGTCCCTATTTTTAATTGGTGGCCTTGAACCTGGAAGAACATTGCTTCTGTCTGTATTTGATCATGGAGTGTAGGCTCAAAAGCCAACCACTGATTCAAAATGTGCAGGATCATATAGGATCTCAACAGAGAAAATACAAAGACACCACAGGAATGTGTCAGTGTTACATTTGAGACCCTTAACAGCGGCATCTGTTGAGTTTTATGTGTTCAGTGTACAAATTTAATCTTTTACAACCACTTCTATTGTTTAAAAAAGTTCTATTGTATAAAATAGAACAATTTGTAAATGATATATATGGATTAAGAGAAATGCTATTTTCACACGTGATTCATTTCTGAAAATGAAATGAATGAAAATTGAAAGGGAGAATATAGCTCATTTTAAGAAGTGTGTCAAGAAATTCCCCACATAATAGTCAAATAATTAAAACATTCTTGTTTATAAGATATTCACAAAGGCAATATAACCACACTACCAATAAAAAGTAAAGTAACTACCATTTATCTAGCATTTACCTTGTACTAAATACAATGCTAGCCCTTTAGGTTGTATCATTGTATCCTTACAGCAGCCTGTATAATTATACCTGAAGTTAAGATTTAGACAGACCCCATGTTCTTTGGTGACCCATCTCAGGAGCCTGGAAGCAGTATTAGATACCTGTCACTCTGACCCCAAAACTGAGCCAAACGCACGTGTGCACAACCACCTTTAGCCCTTTGATGTAGTTTTTTTTCCCCTTGTGCATATTTTTATTTTACATGGCTATAATCAGAGCTCCTAAACAGTTTTGTGTCTCATTTGTTTTGCCTTAACTTTTTCATAAGAAATTTTCCATGTTGCTGGTATCAGGTTGATGTTCCATTGTTTATTTGACGATCTCCTTAGTGTCAGATATTCAAGTTCTTTCCCTTTTTCCCCTCCTATATTACCTGCCTGCATTTTCCACATTTATTATTTTCGCGGAATAATTTGGGGGCATCAGATTTTTATGACTTTTGATACTTATACAAAGAGCTGCTACCAGCATATATGAGAATTTCCTCTAGGACATTAAGGGTTAGATATTTTAAATCTTTATCAATTTGGTAAAGTAAAAGTATTTTATTGTTGATTACTAATGAGATCAAATTTATTTTGTTTGTTTGTTAAACAGTTGTAACTGAATTATCTGTTAATGTCCTTTGCATATTTATCTATTGAGGCCTTATTTTTCTCCTTGGTATGTATGCCCTCATGTGTAGTAAAGATGTCAATCTTCATCTGCCATATTTGCCAAATATTTTTATAATCTGATCTTGCATTTTTATTTTAGTTGGTGTTCTTTTTCTACAAAAATTTTGATAGAAAAAATTTTTTCACTTTTTATCGTTATTACTTTTGTGTTAGCAAATTATCTTACCTGAACAATTATATCTTTTTAGATCTATTTTTTCCTGGTATTTCTATGGTTTGTCATAGAATATATCAACCTAAAATGGCCTTTAGATTGTCTAATCCAGCTCCTTCACTTTATAAATACATTTATAAACTTGTATCTTACCACTAACTGGTACATAATAATTGTAACCTTGTACCATTTTATTCAAAGCCCTTTATGTAAATAACCTTAGTTAAATTCCTGCCACATTCTGAAGGAGGAATATATTGTTATCTGCACTTTGTAGTGGGGAACCTCAATGCTCCAAGAAGTCATCCATTTCCTATCTAGGCACACAGTCATTAACAGAGCCGGCACTGGGAACCATTTCATTATGAAGCCAAAACCTAGTCCCTTCATACTGACTCTGCATAGTAATAGGGCAGTCCTGGGTGTGGACCAGCTTCTGTTTTTTGTTGCTATTGCACAAGGGTTGTGTACCTCATCCCCTCCCCCATCATGTTTCTCCATCACTGCGTCCCTCTTCCTGTCCCCTTTACATTCTTTGACTCTACACTTCTGGACTTTTATACCCACTAGTACTTAAATCACATACTGATACACACAGTTGTGCTTCTCCATCTTTCCATTCCTCAGCTTGCTTATTTCATACTCTGGGAAATTCTGGACTCCTATAATCAGTGGTACTTAACTCCCTCCCCCTGCCTTGTTCCACAGTATGTGCGCACACCCCTTTGGAGATATGGTGACTCCTCCTTTGGCCTCAAAGCTTCCATAATGCAGCACTTCTGCCCACTGGAGGGTATGAACCCCCATGGGAGCTCTGCAAATGGAGTGGGTTGTTGAAGGAGTCCCCCTCTAAATGGTGGAATGGCGAGGAGAGGGTGGAGGTCATTTTTGGAATACAGTGGATGGATGGTATCAAAGTTCCCAGTATTCTAACTAAAACATGAAATGCTTTTTCTGATAGAAACAGTGTTGTCAATAGTTTTTACAATGTAGTGCAGTTCTAGAATTCAGCACATTGGTTTTTGTTGTTATTTGAATTATACGTTGAGGCCTGTGAACTTAACTGCCATTGTTTCTACAGGAAAGTCTATGTTCCAGACATCTACTCACATGTTATTTGGATAATTTTTTATCAGTTGGGGACAATCAAGTTTTCCTGAGAAATTATATGTAAATTTAAAATTTCTAAGTTGCACTCTATTTTAGATAGATTAGAGGAGTTTACTCCTTAAACAAATCCTGTGAGAAACTACCTTATGAAGATTAACCACAAAATCTAAAGGTTGATCATTCCAGTCATTGCCCGCTTACAGACACAGGAGCACTCACAAACATTTGGTGGGGGTTCCAGCTGGCAAGCTCTTTGAAAGACAATTTGGGAGGATATTAATTTTAAATGTATATACCTTTTTACCTAGCAGTTCCACATCTAAACCCTATCCTATAGAAGTAGACTTACACACAAAGGTTTATGGACAGCAACAGTTCTCAAACATTTTTGGTCTCAGGATCCCTTTACACTCTAAAAATTTATTGAGGACCCCAAAAGGCTTTTGTTTTTGTGGGTTATAGCAACTAATATTTACCATATTAGAAATTAAAACTGACATTTAAAAAATTCTTTTTTTTTTTAACTTTAAATTTTTATTGCTGTCTTAATAGTTTATAACATTGTGGGGTTTTAGTTGTACATTATTATTTGTCCATCACCATATGGATGTATCCCTTCACCCCTTGTGCCCACCCCCTATCCCCCTTCCTCCTGGTAAGTACCAACCAGTTCTCTCTGTCCGTGTTAGTTTATATTCCACATACGAGTGAAATCATGAGGTGTTTGTCCTTCTCTCTCTGGCTTATTTCACTTAACATAATACCCTCTAGGTCCATCCATGTTGTTGCAAATGGGACAATTCTGCCTTTTCTATGCTGAGTAGTATTCCATTGTGTATATATGCCACATCTTCTTTATCCAGTCATCAATCAAGGGATACTTGGGTTGCTTCCACTTTTTGGCTATAGTCAATAATGCTGCAATGAACATAGCGGTGCATAAGCCTCTTGGGATGGTTGATTTCATGTCTGTTGGGTAGATGCCCAATAGTGGGATTGCTGGATCATAAAGTATTTCTATTTTTAATTTTTTGAGGAATCTCCATACTGTTTTCCATAGAGGCTGAAAAAAAATTCTTAAACTATACTGTTAGCATAAATGACATTCTTTATGACAACTGTATAACTATTTTCCAGAACAAAAATAATTAGTGAGAAGAGTAGTATTGCTTTACATTTTTGCAGATCTCTTTAATATCTAGCTTAATAGAAAATTGCTGGATTCTGATATCTACTCCTGCTTTCAATCTGTTGCAATATGTTGTTTTGGTTAAAATATATGAAGAACATCCAGTCTCTCACAGGTGTGTAGTTGGAAAAGGAAAAAGTATTTTAATAGCCTTTTCAGATAATTGTAGACATATTTCTTTGATACCACACCAAAATTTGGCTTGTAGTAGTTTCTTCAACGTGGAATCTGAAGCCATATCAGTGAACTTTTCATACCCTGTTACATTAAAATCCACTGGTTTATCTTTCACTTTGAATGGGTCTTTTCCTCATTCTTGATTTTATAACATTATGCATTGGTCATTTGGAAAATAATGTTTACTAAGTTAAGCAGATCTTCCAAATGTTGACACGTTTAATTCTACTGTATCGAAAAAAATCACATTTCTTAATATCACCACTAATCTCATTAGAGAAGTCTTTAAGAATTAGGAAGCTGTCCAAAATTCTAATTTTCACTTGCAAGTTCAAATTTATTATTGGCAACAAATCCTCCAGTTGTTTTCCTCGAAGTGACAGGCTCACTGTGTTCATTTTCAAGAAAACGTCTGCCAAATACCCATGTCTGAATAACTATAGTTTGTCAGTTGTTCTTTCAAGTAAACCTGGTGATCCATGAAAAAAGCAGTTAGTTCAACTTACAGCTGAAGCAGTTGCACAAGTACTTTTCCTTGAGACAACCCTCATTCCTCCATGTGCAGCAGAAGGGAAAAGGCTATTAGAAATACTCTTCCCTTTTCCAACTATGCATTTGTACAAAGCCAGAGTTTCTTCATATATTCAACCAAAGCGACGTATTACAGCAGATTGAATGCAGAGGCAGTTATGAGAATCCAATTATGTGTACTTCCCATTTCATCACACAGAATAAAAGATGTGTATTCAAGGGTCAAGATTTAATAATTTTTAACTGTTTCATCAAGGACAATCCTATGTAGAACTAGCATTTTTTACTTTGACGATGTGACAGTGATGAATCTGGTGACCTTTGTACAGTTTGGTGTCACTGCACTGCCTTGACTGACACCACGGCACAGCAGTCTTACCCCCCGTTCCTGTTGCATCAGCAGCAGAAATGGCAACACAATGAAAAGGCAAAAAAGTCTTATTATATGAAAATAGTTTTGCTGTTCTGGACCCCCTGAAAGGGCCTGGAGTCGGGGGGCGGGGGGGAGCCCACAGACCGAACTTTGAGAACATGTATAAAGCTGTTCAGTCCATCGTTGTCTGTAAAAGTGACCAATTAGAAATAACCTAAATGCCCATTAGTGTGGAGAATGGCTTAATAATTCTAATACATCCATACTGAGAAATATTATGCAGTCGTTAAACAGAATCCGTTTTACCTTCCTGTATCTCTAAGACATATTTTTAAGGAAAATAAAATGCAAGTTGCAGAGCAACGTTTAGGTGTGGCTACATTTAAACACACACACACACACGTGAGTATATAAAGAAGCCATAGAAGGAACTGGGATTGTGTCCACCTTACTGACAGTGTGTAACTGGAAATGGAGAGGCACTGGGGGGGGGATGAGTATGAATGGAGCCTTCCTGTATTCATCTAAATTACTTAAATCTTTTACAATATGTATTTCTTGTGTAGATGTTTTTTAAAAGCTTCCAACAAGAATATATAATCGCTTTATTTCTCCCTGTGCATCTCATTTAAAAAGATATTTTTAAAAGCCTTTCTCACGTTAACGCCAAAACTTCACTAGAGGCTTTATACCTGTTAGGAAGATTAAAGCATCTGAACTTTTTCATTTTTGTCATTAAACTTAGATATGTAATGTCATTTTTCATTTTGTTTAGGAGGACATAAAGAGATGGTATCTGATCCCCTCCCCCTCACAGAATTTAGGTGGCTGAATTTATTTTACTTTTCTAAGAATTTATTAAACTTCTCTAAGAAAATGTACCATTGGAATAATGTAAACTTGGAAAATGTCAACCAAAGACTAATTTTTTTCCACTCTAAAAATATGGAGAAACTGGAAGTCTTTGTTTTTACAAAAAGTTTATTTTGAGACTTTGAATTGAGACTATTAAATTCTAAAATAGATAACATTTGTTAGTTAAAGCCTTGGTTATTTGGATTTCCCCAGTTTGGAATGGGGCTGGGCTGACATTTAATCATTGCACTATTCTTAGGGGGAAATGGCCATAATAAGCAATTTAATTATAAATAGAACTGTGTGAGCAGACTGTTGTCTTCTTTCAATACAATGTAATAAAGTTAACTGCTTGGGACTGCTATTGATATACCAATTTGACTATTGTCCTCATCTATTAAGTTAGGGAACATTTATTAGGCAGCACTTAATTTCTGTTTGCTTAGATGTATTCTTGAAAGTTGTACTCATTTCAAGATATTCTCTAATTTGAATTTATACTAATTTAGGCAGGCCTTCACTCTTTTCCTTCACTTAGTATAAAATTAATAACATCACATTTTGTTAAATGCAGGGCTTTGCCAGAACAACATCAAAGCTATTAAAAGTTAGCAAAATCATTTTGGTATACATAATGAAGCCATAGGAATAAATATTGTCAATATTTTGCAGTTTTTTGTGAATAAAGAATGAAGTTTTACACTCACACAATTGCAATGCTTCTTTTATTCTATAATATTAGACTCTGGTATCTTTATCAACAATAGCCCTGTGCTGGACACAGAGGGAGTTATTTATAATACATCTTGATCTTTTACAGTCTAGTTAGAGGAACAAGACTAATGCATGTGAAACTGTTAGAGAATAATATGAAATTGGGTGCTAAATTGTAAGGTGACAAGAAGAAATGGAATAAATAGAGCAAAACTTGATGGTGCAAATATACTGGGATGAGTGTGACCCTGTTACGTTTCTCATTATTCAGTGTTTTCAGAGCATCTTCATGTGTATGTCCTCATTGATAACATTGGTGTTATTTCCGTTTTAGAGACAAAAAGATCAAGGGTTTGAGACAATCTACTCAAAGTCCTAGCTTAGTAAAAGGCAGTTCTGAGACTAGATTGCTAGAAACTTGGAGATTGTTCTAATAATCCAGATAAAAGGTTAATAGAGACCCAGATCAGGGTGGTAGCAACTGAAATGGGGTTGATATAAAAGATGTTGAAGGAAAAATGAAATGGACTTAGTGATTCATAATACAGGGAATAGAGAAAGCAGAGGAGGCAAAGATAACCACGGAGATTTTGAGTCAGAGAGAATGAACAGAGAGGGATTGGCATTGCTAGATATGGGAAAGTTAGGAGAGAAAACTAGTGGCAGAAATTCCAGAACAGATTAATTTTTCAATTGTTGAATTTGAGGTCACTGGGAAACACCCATTAGGACAGAGGAGAGAAGATTGAGAGCCATTCATACAAAGGCCCTGACACAGAAGCAGTAAACCTAGAACAGAGCAAAGCCCCAAGACCTGGGCCTCAGCCTAGTGTCCCCCAGTCAGGGGCAGAAGGAAGACTAATGAGTGAGGTGAAAAGTGTGGTTAAGGAGTACAGCAGTACTCTGGGGGTCACCAAAAGCAAGAGTGGATGGTCAACAGAGGCAAGCAAAGGCGTCTTCCGAGATGGAGAGACTCAGATACATACAGGCAGGGATGGGGGGTTTCTCATTAGTTGTACCAATGATGGATGGTTCCTAGTTAGATTTTGGTAACCAGATACCATCATGGCTTTCCCAAGTAACCAACCTATGCATTTCCATCCTTTAGGTGGTATTGGAATGCTATGTAAGAAAGGACTTGGTCTACACCAAAGCCAACCCAACCTTTCATCATTGGAAGGTCGACAATAGGAAGTTTGGACTTACTTTCCAAAGCCCTGCTGACGCGCGAGCCTTTGACAGGGGAGTGAGGAAAGCAATCGAAGACCTTATAGAAGGTATTGAATTTGTCACTACATTCTCAGTGGGACTCTGGGAATGTTCCAAGTTCTTATTGATTCCAGTTGTCTGCCATCATATATCTGTTGTTTACTTGTGGGAGGGCTGGGGGCCGGGTCAGTAGATGCCAAGACTTTAGGAACATCCGAGGAGAACAATTATAAAGTGAATTGTTTTCACTTTATAGGGGAAAAGGAGATGGGTTTCAGAGTAAGGAGTGATCCCAATTGGTTTAGACTCTGCTCTGAAAAGACAAGTTCTGGACTTCCCGTGTGAGTGACTTTTTGACAGATTTCACCTTTCCCTTCCCACTGAAATAGCTTTGGTCTGATCTATCTTGGCTCAGAAGTGGAGAATGAATTTTAATGGGCCCAGAAGTCTCTAGGCCCGCCCACTGTCCTGCTGTCATCAGAGCCCAGGGTCTATGGGGGCCACTGAAAAGGAAAGGGATCTGTGACCCTTGGAGCCCTAGTTGGGGCAGCCTTAGTCTGTGGGAGTGGATAGTGGACATTGTGTTGCATTTGATCGTGGCCTGGAAGACTCTCAGGCCATCGTTCCTTATGGGCTTTTCTAGAGTCCACAGATGCAAACACACAACTTCTCCACTTCAATACATTCACTTGCAAATCAGAGTTAAAGCTCCCATAGCCAGGGCCCTGCAAAGAGAGAAATATCCAGCAAGGCAGTTAAGGCCAAATTCAGAATTTGGGGAAATTAATCACAAAAGAATATGTTTCATTCATTTAAGAAATAAAAGTGTTCTGAAGTCATTTTCTTCATTGTGGATTTGGGGGAAGAGAGAAAAGCAAATATTAAAAGAAAAATCGCTTAACATATGTAATAAGACAATTCTAGCTAGAACATGAATCTGTTAACTACAGCCACATGATAGCCAAAAAGATATAAAATAAAAACCAGTGTTCACCTCATAGGTCTGAGATAAGGTGGCAAATATTTAAAATATTATTAAACATAGCTTTTATTTATTTATTTTGTGTGTGTGTGTGTGTGAGGAAGACCAGCCCTGAGCTAACATCCGTTGCTAATCCTCCTCTTTTTGCTGAGGAAGACTGGCCCTGGGCTAACATCCGTGTCCATCTTCCTCTACTTCATATGGGACGCCGCCACGGCATGGCTGACAAGCGGTGCGTCAGCGGGCACCCGGGATCCGAACCGGGGAACCCCAGGCTGCCAAGCGCGAACTAAACCGCTGCGCCACCGGGCCGGCCCCAAACATAGCTTTTAAATGTTTAGAGAGAAAACAGCTCCTCTGTTGAGAGAAGTTTGCAGTGTGTCCATGTACTTAATCACTGAAGCTACACACAAAATTTGATTCTCTTACTTGTAATTTTTTTTGCTATATACACTCTACCTAGCTGTTTCTATCAAACTTGCCTTAAACATTGATTGACTGGAATAATTCAAATAGTAGAGAAAAATCCCGAACGATCAATGGGAATTGCACAGAGGGTATTGTGGGACTTATTTTTCCTCCTGCAATCCCTCTTTGGAAATTTAAATATTTCTCATCCCTTTCTGAGCAATTCTTTTTTTTTTTTTTTTTTTTTTTGCGAGGAAGACCAGCCCTGAGCTAACATCCGTTGCTAATCCTCCTCTTTTTGCTGAGGAAGACTGGCCCTGGGCTAACATCCGTGCCCATCTTCCTCCACTTTATATGGGACGCCGCCACAGCATGGCTGACAGGCAGTGCGTCGGCGGGCGCCTGGGATCTGAACTCGCGAACCCTGGGCTGCCAAGCGCGAACTAAACCGCTGCGCCACCGGGCGGCCCCATCTGAGCAATTCTTTTAATTTCAGTTTTATGTAATAGCAAAATATTTTCTAAATGCATATTTTTAAAGACCTAACCAAGAGAAGAAGATAGAGAATAAATTTCCCTCTTGGTATGTCTATTCACTTATGCAAATTTAAATGTTTTTCCTTTTGGCCTTTAACATTGTCAATTAAGCTGATTCACACATTACTGGGTACTATTAGAGGAGCAAGTGGGAAGTTATATTGATTTGCAAACCAGACTGAAGAAAGAGATGAACAAGTAAATAAATTGAACCCTAAATAACCAATTCGCTGCATGATGGAATAAACTGGGTTTTCTGACATGAGCCTAAATTTTGGCCTGAGAAACAGAGAAAACTCACTGATGTCCTGGTATTGCAAGAGAAAACCTTCTTACCCGGGTATCAGCTTAGAGTGGCTCCCACAATCTGGGTTTTACAGTACAGTGTCTGAATTCCAGAACAGGAGATGACCCTACAAGCTACTTAGTCAAACCCCCTCAGTGGTAGAGGAAGAGACCAGAAAGCTAAGGTGCAGTTGACACAGTGAGATTGTGGCAGGTCTGACCTGGGGGGTTGCTGGTGGAGGCTGGTCTTGACACACGCCCTTCAGAGCAGTGGGCAAGCTCTCCTCTCCCCTCCTCTGTGGTGCCTCTCTGTGCTGGTCCTCCAGTGGCCAGTGCACAAGTTTGAGGGATTAATTGGGAACAAGGGTAGGCAAACTTAATTTAGGGAGCACTCTGGCAAGAGTCAATTGAAGAAGAGGAAATTAAAAGCATTTAAGTCCCAGGTAACATATTTCTGTTGGTGATTCCCATGCAAAAGGAATGGAATGTGGTTTTATTAAAATATACTTTTTAGGGGGCTGGCCCGGTGGCATAATGGTTAAGTTCACATGCTCCACTTCGGCAGCCCAGGGTTCACAGGTTTGAATCCCAGGCGCAGACCGACACACTGCTCGTCAGGCCATGCTGTGGCAGCATCCCTATAAAAAATAGAAGAAGATGGGCACAGATGTTAGCCCAGGGCCAATCTTCCTCGCCAAGAAAAATACATATATATACTTTTTAAATGATTGGATTTGACTTATCCTCTTCGGAAACACTTTTTCATACTTTTTTTTGTCTTTTAGGCTCAACAACATCATCTTCCACCATCCATAATGAAGCTGAGCTTGGTGATGATGACGTTTTTACAGTAAGTTCCCTTGGTCCTCTGCTTTCCAGATTAGTTGGTGAATAATCAGAGAGGTTCTGTTTAAAGGCATGAGAGCCACTGTGCAGTTTGGCATGTGCCGTTGCTGTTGGGGTGCCATCGGGGAGACACCTGTCTGTCTGGTCATGGTTTTTGCAGTGCTGGGTTTGCCTTTGTTGCCCAGGTTGCAGTGGTACCATCCACCACATGGCACAACAGCGTCAGCTCTCCCCGATCTGTCCAAGCTTCCCTCACAGTCTTCCCTCAGATTTAGGGGTACCAGCTGTCTGCTTTGCCTGGGACTGTCCTAGTGTTAACACTGAAAGGCCCTAGTCCTGTGAAACACCTCAATCCCAGGCAAACCGGGACAACTGGTAACCCTACTCAGTCTTCTGTTAACACAACCCCCTCCCTGGCTTTGAGGGGAAAAGCCAGAAGTAGCCTCCCTGGTGAGTAATTAAACGTCTGATAAGAAGGGCCTGAAGGCTGGGCTGAGGTTAGGCCCAAGTGGCAGGAAAGGGCCTGGACATTCTGACACAGCTTGAGTTAATGGGATGTAACTGAAGACAGAATGATCTCTCAGCTTGCTTCTTCATTTCAGTCCTGTGCTTCTAGAAGTTAATTAACAAATAGTTCATTGTGCACCTGCTGTGTGCTTGGTGCAGCGAGGCGCTGTAGGGCAGCATTGTCAAACTCTTGGCGTTGACCACAGTAAGAAATACACTTATGTTGTAACCTAGGACACACACACGTCAACAGACACCTGAAATCAGATTGTACTTCATGCTCTGCATTCTGATTTTTTCTCTTCCGTTTCATTTTCTTCTACTTTTATGAAATTTTTTCAAGCACATTATTTAAAGAATAATCCAGTGAACACCTGTGTACTCTACACTTGGATTCAGCAGTTGTAACATTTTGCCTCGTTTGTTTATCTGCATGTGTGTGTACTTATACATGCACACGCACACATATTTTTTTGCTGATCCAATTGAAAGTCAGTCACCTCTAAATATCAGGCATGCATCTCCTAAAAATAAGGCATTCTCCTATACAACCACAACACCGTTACTATACCTAAGAAAATTAATAGGAATTTCATAATATCTAATAGTTTCCCAATAGTTCCTCCATTGTCCCAAGAGTATCTTTCATACACTAGTTTTTATTTCATATTTTAAAATATTGGTTGCAACCCTTTAACCTTGTTTCCCAAGGTACTCATCGTGCAACTAGTGTTTGGAAAACGCTCTTTTGGGAATACAGAGGTGTGTATGCCATGCCTCCAGTCCTCAGGAGATCACAGGATGGTTCGGACAGAGATGAGATTGGTCTGTGAAAGGCTCAGAGAATGGCACAGACTGTGTGAAGCGCTCTGGTCCAGAGTACGTCACAGGGAGGGGCATGGGGGTCAGAGAAGACCACTGGGAGGTGAGGCTGGACTGGTCCTCGGTGGCATTTGAACATGGTTCAGGAAGGCGTTTGAGGCTGGGAACCACAGGGGCTAAGGCCGAAGCAGGGGTGTGCGTGGTGAGTTGCCTGAGTGTTGCAGATCCCAACCTGACGTGAACAGAGCGTGTGTGGGGTTTCAGGAAGTGAACTCAGTTGTCCCTCCATGGAGCGGCTGGTGTGACGTGCCTCTGAACAGGCTTCCTCTGGTGCTCCGAGCAGATCCTCTCCACAGTTGGCATGTTGCTTACATCTGTTCCTTTGTCACGTTTCGAGAGACAAACAACAGCAGGAGGGTTAAAGGTGGCTTCCTGTGCTCCAGAGCAAAACTGTCATTCGCAGCTGCTTCCCAGCTACCTGCCAGGAGTGATTTATAGAACTGGGAGAGGGCAAGAGGCAAAGGCGTGCTGGGAGCCAGCATCCCTCCTGGTTTTGTCCTTCAATCCACAAGGGGATCAACGTGCTGCTCTAGAAGGAAGTGTAGAAACAGCCCTGGTGCTTCCAGACACTCAGAAACTCACTGGAGAAGGAGCTCCACTTCATTGCGTTCCGTGTAGGCCCCGATGTGTATGATCAGTTGCCTTCGCTCCATTTACAAACAAGGGCCTGTTAACAACCGTACCCCCTTCCCCAGGACAGGCGCAGGCATTAGGCCGTTGACTATTGGGAACACATCCCATGTAAGGATGGAAGGGTCTCCAAGGGCTTACACGCCACATTTCCCTTTTGTTCACGAGCTCCCTGTCGTTAGACTTTCTGTCTTAAGACAGTAAATGAGATGTCTGTGAGAGCTGAAGCCAAGCAAGTGAGCAGCTGCATTAACTCCCGCATAGTCTACAGCTTCCCAACGTTTGCTGTATTCTAGAACTTTTATTGGTAAGACAGATGTTTAGAACTTGGAACTCCTTTATTGTAGAAAGAGTTTAAATGGTGATAAGACCCTCATACAACTTATGATGGACTAGAATTATAAGAATTTTCTAAGAGAATAGCATACGTATGGGAAAACCTTTAGAGGGTTAACCTGAGGATCCAGGACTAGATCTTCTGTTTCCTCCTTTTTCAGAAGATTCCCCGGGGCTAGGAGGAAAACGGGACATTGTGGATGTTCTGATGCACGTTCTACATTGAGGAATAAAGTGGAGGAAGGGGCACCCCACTCCCCGTGGAACAGTTGTTTGGCGTGGGTGCTCACTAAGTGTGGGCTGTCTCTGCTCACACTTCCCCAGCTCTCATGGCTAGCCCCAAACCAGCTTGTCCTCCTGGCTTCTCAGGATGGTAAAACCATGTTGCAATTCCTCAGAGTAAAATTAGCGTCCTGCTTAGCATGTGCACAAATGCACACGCACGCACACACCCTGCTCACCCATCTGTTGCAATGGCCAACACCATTGCCTCCGCAGTCTTCCCATGTCTCTCCTTCCATCTCACAGCCACCAGCCTGGTGTGTGTCCACGTCTTTCCTACCAGAGCCTCCTGATTCGCAGCTGTTCTCATTTTCTGAGTTTGGGCTGTTTACCCATTTGTGTGTCCTGATATTTCTCCCTCGACTGATTAGGATTGTTCTCTCTCCTTTAAAGTCCCACAGCACTCTGTTGTTTATTTCTCTCTTGCCACTTGAAAGTCTGACCTTTTTTTGTTTTTCATATTTTATTTGCTGGATGAATGAATCTTCATCTAATTAGAAGCAGGTTATTCATTATAGTCTCTGCAACCTCTAAAGCTTTGCTCTACAGGTGCTCAATACATGGGTGATCTGAACTCCAGATGTAGTGTGTAACAATCCTAGGTTTTCATATTTTATTCAATTGCTTTATTATCTGGGGGCGGGGGAGCATTTAAAAGTGAGTGATTTTGAGGGATTCTTGGTAGCTTCGTGTCATATTTTTCTAGCTGTATTTCTGCCGAGTCTGCAACTAGAAGCTCAGTCCTAGTGTTGTCACCCACTATAAGCTCTTGACTGCTCAGGCTTCTTCTTGCCCTCCTGTCAACCTTCTCCCTTGCAGCACAGTCCCTTCATGGCCCCTCTACTCCATGGGAGACCTCAGGTATAATGACTGATCCAGATGAACACAAATGCCCCGGTGGCAAGGGTGTGCCCAGCATTAAAGATGGATGGAGGAGGAAATTCCAGTGCCTGACACATTTGGGACAAATTTGTAAGATGAGAAATGCAAAGAATATAAAGCAACAACAAACACGTTAGCATTCTGTAATGGGAGTCTTCTTGGCATTGCTAAGAGTTAGCACACTCTCGGTGCTTCTGACTGACAGCTTTTCATTTCTTTCACTTCAGAGCTGGGGAGACTTGAGAGGGACAGAATGAAGAGACCCTCGAGTTTGTTCCCTCTGTTGAGCTTTCGTCTTTGTGGAAGAGACATGTGCTGTACATTGTCTCATAGAGGAGGCCCATGTAAACTTTCAGTGTGAAGAGTTCCGCTTCGTGGATTAGCTGAGCTAGCTTGCTCCCCAGTAGGACTGACTTCCTGCCAGATCCCTACAGTTCGGGACTCGGTCCGAGGGTTTGGAGCATGCCAGGAAGGGGGATATTATCGAGGGAGAGAGAGCGAATAGAGAAAACGGGCTGTATAGAACTAGAGAGGCTCCAGGTTTTATGGTCATTTAATGAACAATTTTCCAAATACCTGTTTTGTAGGGTTTGGTCCATTAAAACCTGGTGGTTTATTTACTGCTGCAGAATTCTAAAATCATTTTTAAGTGTTATTAGCATCTTCATAGATAGACAGGGATGATTTTAATACAGTCTTGGGAGAATGCAGCTGCAGTGTATACGTACTTCCAGAGCAGGCTAACCTAGAATCTGTGGGCAAGTGTTGATGGTGCTTCAGCTGTCATTGTGCTGAGTGGCTGGAATCTGACTCTAAAGCTGGAAGATTAGGGAAATATTTGCTTTATAGAAAGATCCTTGGGAGTGTATAAAATAGCTGTCTTCATCTTCCATAATAAGACGTCCTTAAATAATATCTAAATCTACAAATCAGGAAATAGTAGTATAACCACATGGCATTGAAAAAATGGAGAGAAATACAAGAAAGAACCACAAGAATTGGAAGTGTATTTCTCTGGCGAGGGAGAAGCTGAGATGGGGGAAGCAAGACTGCTATTTGAGATGTTAAATGATGTACATGTATTGATTTTTTAAAAAGAAAGAAAGAATGTGAGAGGGTTTTCTCAGAAAGGTGGGGGGGGCGGGGGTCAAGAGAGAAGGAGGAGTCCAGAGAGACCTTAGTGACAGCAATCCTGACTTCCCCCATCTGGGGATTTATAGAGGTTAAAGACACAACAGAGGTGAGTGCCATGCCTCTCGGCGCTCTTGGTCTTCCCGGTGCTTTCTCTGCCTAGTGTTAGGAAGCAGTGTGTCCACCGTGGAAATCATGGCCCATTAAAGAGAGGATAGCTGACAGGAGTTAGCTGGAGGTATTTGGCTTGCTGGGAGGCCACGATAGCTCTTTAGATGCCAACTCCTTAGAATTATAGGTCTTGGAATTGAAAGGGATTTTGAGGTCATATCAGATGAGCTAGCCACCTTCCTCTGGCAAATGAAGAAGGATTTGTCTCATTTTATGGACATAGTCATGGAAGCAGCCCAGAGAGTCAGATGCTGAATCTAAGATCACACAGCTAGTTCATAATGGAGGAGTGAGCACCATCTCCCAGCCTTTCTAGTTCACCACTGCTGTTTTTCTCCTCCTCTGTTGAGTAATTACATGTATGATAGATATTTCAGCTCTTCTATTTTTTAAACAAACAACCAAATACAAGAGTCATATTTTAGGGTTCTCTTGGACCTAAGTTGGAAAAGGGAGAGATAAGAAAATAAATATGTGACCAGTACCCCGTGTGGCCCATTCATGTGACAGACTTGCACCATACAAGATGAGTGTTGCAGCCTAAATGTCCTCAAAATAGCAACTCAGAGCTTGGCCATAGGAAGGCCTTCCCTATATGAAGTTTTGGGGTTTTTTTCCTGCCTTCTAGGTGTGTACTACATCTAAGTATTGTTTCTGGATTTGGGCAGCCCTTCTCCATGGGGATTCCTAATTCAGCTTTAGTGTCTTAAGGCCTCCAGCCTATATAGAGTTAACTTCCCTCCTGTGCATCTAGAAGGGTACCCACTGTGTACCATCCTTTGCGGAATTGAGAAGAGTCATTCACATCATTCTGTGTGGGGCTGAATTCTCTCCTAGAACCCAGCTGAAAAAGGCTGGCATTTGGGTTATGTTTTGCTGTTTCATTGTACTTTATTTCTTTAGGTAGGCAGTCCTCTACACAGGAAATATGTCATGTCTTTGACAGTATCATCAGCTTCTAGCCATGTTTTCCCCAGACTGGAAAACTTGGTCCTCCCTCATGCCCTCTGCCTGAACCCTTGACATTCTGTTTATTACAAGCTGCATTTTATTACTTTCTGGCTATTCAGAGCAGTTGTCCCTAATGACACCTTGGACCCCTCCCATCCACCCCAGGTGTTTTCTAAAGTAGGGCTAGAGCAAGTGATTGGAGACCCAAGTACTAAGAAGCAGTTTGTTCTGTCCTCGATGGGCTTTTGAGTATTTGCACGTGCTTCTTTTCATTCTTGGTCAAGTAGAAAAAGTGAAGTCACTGAATTTTGTAATTATCAAGAGTTCATTCATAGAAGCAGAAGAGTACAGAATACCACAAAATTTTCCTTTTCTTGAAGAGTTTTTTCCACCCAATCCATTCTGAACAAACATTAAAACTGATGGCAAATCTACCAATTTTGTAGTAAATGGGGTCCATTTACTGATTTTCTAAGAAAGGGGTTTTTTAAAGATGAAGTGGCGTGTGACCCCTGAGTGTGCGGGGTTTAGAGGCTTAGGAGAGGCCTGGCTTCTAAACGTGGTTCTGCCATCAGTTAGCTGTGATCATTGATCCTGTGGACTCAGAACTTTCTCAGGGTGAACATGTTTCCCCTGAGTCTCTGTTTGCTGCCCCAAGGAGGGGAAGGACGGGAATGGCAGTGTGGAGCTGTCCCTGGCACTGTGCCCTGCACATTCACATAGGTTCGGTCCTCGCAACCACTCTGGCAGGTACATACTGACACTTGCATTTCTGCAAATAAAATCACCAAGGCTCAGGGTGAGCAGTGACCTATGCCCATTTCCACACTCTGCTCACCCAGAAGGCAAACCCCGAGTCCACTTGCTGCCTTTCAGAGAACTTCAAGAAAGGGAAACATTCACTCAATAAGTTTCGGTAAATTTTACATATTAAATATACCACATTCCCTTAATGGCAGACGAGTCGCCTAAACGATGGACTTTTCAGCTAGTGCATTGGCTTAAACCCAGTCATCTCGTCAGTGGAGGTATGTGGTTCCCCTGTGGTTCTCCCTGCTTGAAAGCCCCAGGCTCATTTTAGGTGATTGGTTGATCAAAAACCTTTTCTGTTGTCTCTACCTTTGGATTAAGGGATTGGGGCAAAGTGGGGTGGGGAGAGGGTAAGTAAAGAGAAAATAGGTTGAAAATGTAAATTACTTCTACACAGTTTAACTAGTGAAACTGATCTGTGATGGTTTATCAAGAAAAGCAAAAATGTTTTGGGAGGGGCAGCCCATGCTTTGTGGTTGACGCCAGGGAGCAGCGTCCCCTAACTGCTGCTGCTGAGACCCAGCACTGCATGGGGTGGCGTGGAAGGTCCCAGAAGACGGAGGGGAGCTGCTATCTTCTAAATGACAGTAATTATCAAGCTCTTACATTACTAGTAAGAGGAGGATCTTTTTATTCAACATGTAATACCTACACTGGCTAAACTAAAGCAATTAAATATCTAAGACTCAAACAAAAGCTTTGAAATGCTCTCAATTTCAGGAAGCCCAAAGGCATTTTGCTAGCCCTCCCACTTGTGTCTTTTCTTCATTTACTCATATATCACCTCATCTTCGTAAGCTGTGGCTAGTAGGATACCATTATTTCCATTTTACTAATTCATACTGAGTACATACATGTTCAAGGTTACCTGAAACTGGCCTTCCTGCTCCCAACCCCTCAGCCCTTCCAGTGAAGCTAAGCTGTGGGCTTATCAGAGCCCTTTCCTTTCATATTAAAATTTCACCTAACTTCAAATTTTAGAAATGGAAAACTTTTTTTTTTTAACGTGTGGGAATTTTGTTTTTGTTGTTTCTTCACAATGAAAGAATGCCCACTTGATCTATCCTCTGGGTCCCCAAGAGGATAATGTCCCAGAGTCTAGGACAGTCATCACTTTCTCCCCCAGCAGCTGCCTCTTAGACCCAAACTGCCTGCTAGCTGGAGCCGTAAAACAGCACATGCCTGGCCGATTTCTTGCTCTGCTTGCCTCTGTGAAAGAGGACACCTGGAGCCATTGTAGGCCCTTAGGACTGGGAAACTAGTGCTACCTGTTCCCAAAGCCCTGTTGACAAAATGGGTGACAACTTCCTGTTTACCAAAGAAAAAAGGATTGGCTGTAGGTCTGTCAGTCTAATAGATCCTGAGGGGAAGGGCGTGTTCTGCTGAAGAGTTAGAAACTGACAGCTCTTTCAAACCACCTGAGCCAGGAGCCTTCTGAGGCCCTCAGCCATCCAGTGTGCTGTCTTCTGAGAAGCAGAAGATGCCCAGAGTTTCCTGTGATCAGTCTAGTCTCCCAGCCTGAGGTTGAGAGGAATGGTATATATTTCTATTTATATTTACATTTATTTACATTTATATATACTGTGTGGGTACATACTTTTTTAAAAAATAAAATGAAAAGCCCTAGCAATGGGAAGAATATTGAATATTGCTTTGGTTGCATCAGCTGTTGAGATCTATTTTGGTGGCGAATTGCAGTAAAAATAATACAAATTGTGGTCATAACTACTAGTTAGCTATCTTTAAAAATGTAAAATATCAGCAGCATCCATAGACAAAGCAGAAATTCCACTTAATCGATCTGAATGAATCCTGTGGTTCTTGAATCAACTCAGCAGCAGTCTTAGTCAAACCCCTCTCACCTGTAATGTTCTTAGGAGGAGGGGAGGGGGGTGGTACATGTGAAATTGTTGGAACTCAAACAGACCTTGGAAATCATCCGGTGCAACTCCCTTATTTAACACATGAGGAAACTGAGGCCCAAAGAAGTTAAACAGCTTGTCCAAGACATGTGGCCTAGCCTGGCCTGGAATCAGGGTTTTCTAATTCTCTCAGTATCGTGCTATTTTTGCTTAACATTGCTGAATGATTCCTGAATGATGTGGTGTAGCTTCTTAAGCATTTTCTTAACTTGACTCACGCCTTATTCAAAACATGTAGTAGGCCTGCAGACCTCCTGAAACGGCTGCTCAGCGTGGGCTCGGCTCCTCGTGCTGTGTGTTTTCTTCAACTTGCGTGTTCCCAGGGACACAGGGATGATGAAGTGGCTGTACTTGTTTGCCTGCCTCTCTGGAGCTGGGGTTCGTCCCATTTGTCTCCATTCCTAGGAGGGAGAAGAAAAGTGCCGGTTGCCAGCCTTCTCGTAGTCTCACCAACATACCCAGAGGGAGTGCCCTACTCCGGAAAGCTATAAACCAGGTTCCCCTTAGTGGTTCCAAGTGTTCTTGAAACAACAGCCCTGGGCACACCTTTCCTCTCCCATCAGCACTGCTTGCCAGCTGCTGCTGCCTTTGTTCTCCACCCCCACTCCCCCTTTTGGAAAAACAAAGATTTAGCAGGAAAACCCAGGGGAGTTGAAGGGATGCACATAGTCCTGAAAACACTTGTTTCACTTTGAAATGCATAGACTAACCCACCCTGGTGCCCCCCAAAAGCCCTTGGTCAGCAACCAGGATTCTATCCCAGGATGGGTAATGTAAGCAAACTGCCTCCTCAGCTGGTCTGGCCTCTTGGTTCTTTCCCTCCCTCTCTTCCTCCCTCCTTGAGCTTCCCTTGGTCAGAGGTTGGCCTTTCACATGAAGAAGGCTCATTCCCAGGCCCAGGGCATGTAATGCATGTGCTTCTTTAGGAACTTCCAGGTACATTCAAGGTCCCTGCATAAGAGAGGGAAGAATAGCCAAGTTTCCAAGGGTAAGAAATCATATTTCACAAAATATGCCCATACAGTAGGAGGGAGCCAGCCACATATTTAACATTAGACATCGATCTTCTAGTCTTCTTTCTTCATTCAGACCAATTCCCACCCAACCAGGCAGCACTGACCTTGGTAAAAGAGGCAGCCCCAGCCCAATGTCTTTTTGTACTTCAGGTTTTGATTCATTGTCAAGATAGCATAACATTAACGTCAATTCAAAAGAAAAGTCTGTATCAACTTTTGAGGCTCCATGGTTTTCCTCTCATTTGTTGTTAAATTCTGAAGAATTATAGGAAATATCTGAATTCTCAAAATAAGTACAACTTATGCCTGCAGAGTCCAGCCCTTGGAAGCTTGCTCTTTTGGAAGTTTATCAGATGTTTACTGATAAACTTGAGCCTCTTTTTTCTTCCTCAGGGCCTTGCTCTGCATTGTCCACCTATCTAGAAGGCCACCCACCCATCTTGGTGCCCCTCCTCAGGGAAGCCACCTGGCCCTGCCCCTCCCTGCCCATGTCACCTTCTGTGTCTGAACCCACATTCCACAAAGTACCCAGCCCAAACCCAAAAACCTTTCAGGGCAGGGATTGGTGTTTTTACCACCAGAGTGGATCTGCTCAGGCCAGTCGTGTCTCTGTTTTCTGTGTTTAAGGTTGGCAGTGCCCACTCTTTCATCTCAGTGCCCTCTGAGTCTTGATTCCACCTCCCTTCACTTTATTTTCTCACCCTCCGGTTCTTTCTACGTTCTTCCTTATCAAAACCTTGTCTCAGCTCACTGCCCTATTAGATGGCTTTAGAACCAGGTCTCACAAAGCTTGTTGCTACTGAAAATATGTGAGTTTTTACAGTAACTGTAGAAAAACTTGAAAATGTAGTCAAAGGTCTACCCCTTAAAAAGGGATTGTGGCGCAGCGGTTTAGTTCACACTTGGCAGCCCGGGGTTCATGGGTTAGGATCCCGGGCGCCTGCTGACACACTGCTTGTCAGCCATGCTGTGGCAGCATCCCATATGAAGTAGAGGAAGATGGGCACGGATGTTAGCCCAGGGCCAGTCTTCCTCAGCAAAAAGAGGGAGATTAGCAACGGATGTTAGCTCAGGGCTGGTCTTCCTCAAAAAAAAAAAAAAGAAAAAGAAACACAAGTCCCATGTGGAAAGCTGCCTAGCTCAATCTATAAGCTTAGCATAACCCAGCTACAAAATTGGACGAGGATAGCTCAAGTAAAGAAAAACAGAAGCCAAACTCACTTAGGAATGGAGATGTAAAGTTTCTAAGTAAATTACTAACAAATCACATCAAATATTTGGAAAACAAATTTAATGAAAGACCAGTCAGTAGAGTATATCCCAGGAATGCAAAGATGGTTTATACTGGAAAAGCTGACTGTTTGATTCATACATTAATAAAACAAATTAAAGGTGAAAAACTGTGTAATCATCTCAATAGATACAGAAAAAACGTCTGGTGACATCCATCATCTTTTAGTGAAAACCCTTAGCAATCTAGACTATAAGGAAACTTTCAGAACTTTATAATCACTCCAGTTATCTAGAAACACCATATATAATGGAGAATCATTAGAAGTTGTCCCATTAAAGTCAGATTCAAGGCATCCAGGGCCACTATCACCTCTGTTTTTCCGTGTGATGCTGAAAGCCCTGGCAAAAGATGCAATAAAACAAGAAAAAGAAAGTATAGGGGCCAGCCCTGGTGGCCTAGTGGTTAAGTTCGGCATGCTCTGCTTTGGCAGCCCAGCTTAGGTTCCCGGGCACGGACCTACACCACTCATCTGTCAGTGGCCATGCTATGGCATCAGCACACATACAAAAAGGAATATTGGCAGTGGATGTTAGCTCAGGGCAAATCTTCCTCAGCAAAAAAAAAGAAAGAAAGAAAAGTGTAAATACTGGAAAGGAGACCAAACTCTTTTCTGGGTGATATGATTTACTTAGAAAAATCCATAGAATCACTGTATAGGGTATTTGAGCTTTCATAAGGGAAAGAAAGCAACCAGATACAGGACCAACATAACAGAATCAGTAACTTTTCTATAATCAGCAGTAACAGTTTAGAAAATGGACGTTTAATCCCATTTTATTTTTGTAATAACCCTGAGGACGATTTTAGCTCCATTTTGCAGATATAAAAACTGGAGTTCGAGGTTAACTTGACCAAAACCACACAGTTTATAATTAGAGAATGAATCAAATCCAGTCTACCTGAGCTGAGACCTTGTTATATAGCATGGTAATACTCCACTGCGTTTCTGTTGTTCAATGCCGCATATAAGGTTGCAGACTTCTTAATTGGACATCTTTGTAATAATGGGAATTAACACTGAGTCACAAACAGAGGCAAAATTTTTTTGGAGGGCACATTTACAGGTGGCAGCGGTTATGCTCACTGCATCACGGTGTGAGAACTCCCACGAGTCAGCAGCGCCCAGATGGCCCTGCCCGGCCTTGCTGTCTACAGCAGGAGGCATTAAAGGCTCGGTCTGACCATGCTTTCTCAGGACACAGGGAAACTGCTGCTGAAGCCTCCCCTCTCAGGAGCCCAAGGTCCTCCAGCACAGAGTAGCTGCAGAGGACTGCTGCTTTTGTTCTTCTTGGGCTCAAACCTGCAGCGGTTCAGAGACACCCACTGGAGAGCAAGTCGAGTTTAAAATGCAGCCAGAGTCTGAGTTAAGGTGAAGCTGTCAGACTGGTAGGTTGGTAGGTGTGTTTAGTTTGTGCACACAAATAACCAAGATGCTCAGGAATCTGCGTGTGAGTGTGTGTAGGTAACTTCAGGGGACTGCTTTTCTGTGGGTCTGTGTGGAAACCATGGGCAGAGTTATGGGAGAGCCAGTTCAGAGGTGCGTGTGGGTAACAGGAGGTTTCTTCCCTGGTCTTTCTTGGAGATGCCCTGACAGTACGTTCCTTTGGTTTGTAGGTCATACCACTTTGCAAGACTTGTCTGACAGTCTAGATCGGAAATAAGCCTCAGCTTCCATTGGAGCCTCTCTTGCATGCTCTCCTTCCTAGAGCCCAGAGCAGTCTAGGCAGGGAAGCTGCTGGGCTGGGCTAGGAGGTATCCTCAGCAGGCAGTGAACTGTGGACACGCTTCAAAGTTTTCTGGCCTTCCCGCTCCTTCATACAAATTGGTCATTAGATTAGGAGATATTGAAAGGCTGTTCTCAGTCTCACGTTCTCTGACAGTGTCCGGGAAGCTTTGCACTGGACTCTGCAGGGGAAGAGTCTGTGCGGGGCGGGGGAGGTGGGATGGGTGCACCAGGAGATGGCCTTTCTGATGGCTCATGAATGCTAGGAGGAACTGGGTGTGCCGCATCTCTCAGAATGACTTTCTACACGTTGTTAACCTGGACATGGGTCACAGAAAATAGGGTGGATTAGGGTAGACAGATGACTAACACAGAAGTGACCGTGATGTGTTAACTGGGTTCATGAGAACCAAATGCTGAGTGCGTGGAATAGTGTTCAATACAAGGGCAGCTTCTAACCTATGAGATGACTGTCACGTGGGTGTTGGATAAGAATTTAACCCTTGAGATTTGAATCACACCAAAGGACCCTTATCTACTCATTCAGAAAGTATTTATTGAGATCCTTAGAAACCTTTGTATTGCAAGACACCACCCCCTTATCTCCTGGGTTTGTGTAAAGCAGGGTGTACCTTCTTAGTTGGAGAAGTTGTGCTTGTGTTAATCTCAACAACAAAATACCTCTCAGAGCCGGCACTGGACCGAGCTCTCCTGAGCTTGAGAAGCAGCAGTGTGGTGCAGTGAAATCCACTGGGCTTGTGGTCAGGGGCTGCATTTCAGTCCAGCTCTGCCAGCGGCTGTCTGCCACCATGGGCAGGATCCTGCACCTCTAGGAGCCTCTGTCTTCCTGTGTGTGATGTGGAGACGATAGTGTGCCTGCAGCCGTGTTCACGTGCCATGGGGCCTGGCACATCGTGAGCACTCACCCAGTATGAGACTATTAAGAGTTGTTTGCTTTGTTGTTCTCTCTGATCTACAACCACCCATGTGTTAAAGAGGGAGGCAGTAACCCAAAGACATAAAGAAAGGGGGGATGAGAGTTGGAGGACAGACCAGAGTTTGGAAGAAAGTAAAAATGCTTCTGTATCAGTTTGGTCTCTTTCAGTTACTGGGATTTGAGGGGTAAATAGCAACTCTTCCCTACCTGAGTTCTGAACCAATTGAGGGGGAAAGGAAAAAAAAAAAAGATATGAGACCCTTTTTTACTGATGGGGCCACTGATGCGGGTGTCTTTTACTCTTCCTGAATACTTGTGGTCCCATTTTTCTGAGCATTTATTACTTTCTAAATGGGGGGGGCGGGTAAAAGTAACTTTTATGTGTATTTGTTTTAACCTTTCCTTGCCCTCAAAGGGATTTATGACACTAACAAAAAATATGTAAAATAAAAAGATAAATAAGCAAATGAGGCAAGGGAAGGGAATATAAGAGCAAGAAACAGCCACGGAGGAGTTCCTAGATATTTACCAGAAATAGGACACCTAGATATCAAGGAAAACCTTTTCATTTATTTGGGAAGAAAGAAAAAGAAAGATCCATTACTCTAAGGATTGGAAGGTGGAGTGGGGATTCTGAGGGGCCCTGGTTTTAAAGGCAGTTGCCAGCTGCAATTAACAAAGCCTTTTATGAGCATGTGGCTCCTGGGCCCTGGGGGGTTGTGGAGAGTGACCATCACCTGGCCCACCTCCAGTCTCAGGTGGGAGCAGGAAGCACCTAGGTGGTGGGTATGTTGGGAGGTGGTCGGCCCCCTGTGCTCTAGCCCACGGCCACCATCCATCCCGAAATCTGATCACCTTCCCAAGATGCCATCACGGAGGCTCCAATCTGAACTCGTCACCTCTACTGGAAAAACAGCTCTGCACTCACCCTCCACAAATGGTGGCCTACGTCCCTCTGTGCAGTCATCCATCTAACTTCCAGTTTAAGGTGACCCCAGCAAGGCTTGCCTCCAAACCAAAGATTGTAAAATTTCTTCCTGGAAAGCCAGTACCCTGATACCCCCAAGGTATCCCTATCTCTGAGACTTTCCCAGGCTGGAATTAGCCCCACATAGAAACATTTGGGTTTGATTTTTGCTTGTTTGCATCTCCCCTGCTTGCCAGAGTACCTTGTAATCAATTGGGGTAACCATTCCTGATCAAACTGGAACAACCAGCGGGAGGCCTGCGGTAGTGAGCCCTTCCCCAAAACCTGGACGCTGGTCCCACATTTGAGAAAACAAACCCAACTTTCCAGGGTCTGGTGGCTGGGTTTCTCTGCCTGTTGAGCCAGCCACATCGTGTTTAGACAATCTGGCCCTTCAGGGGTCCTCCCGCCTCCCATAGCCAGGATAAATTCAAGATTTCGGGAAGTCCTGCAAGATGGCACAAGTCGGGGTAGACGGTGTGTTAGGGTTTGGTATGTGGGTTTGGTTTTTGTTTTTGTTTTTGTTTTAGTTAACTCTTTGTTACCTCCCTCCAAACAGACAGCTACAGACAGTTCTTCTAATTCCTCTCAGAAGAGGGAACAACCTACTCGGACAATCTCCTCTCCCACATCCTGTGAGCACCGGAGGATTTATACCCTGGGCCACCTCCACGACCCATACCCCGCGGACCACTATCCTCTCGAACAGGTGAGCAGCAGTCCCGTTCCTCTGAGGTCACTGGCATGGAGGGCTCCCAATGCTGGAAGGTCTTCTTCTCCTCCTGTTTAGCCAGATGCCCCAGGCCCTGGCCTCTCCTGCTCTCCTACTTTGTACCCCAACCCCATATTGAAGGTGGTGGTGGCAGCTCCCCCTTACTCAGTTTTCTGTGTGCCAGACACCTTGCTAAACCCTTCATGTGCTTTTTCTGGTTTAATCCTCACAAATCACCCCACAAGGCAGGCCATCAGCACCCCCAGTTTATGGATGAGCAGGCTGAGGCTTAGAGAGCTAGAGGCCCTGGTGGAACAGGATTCAAGTGCAAGTCTGTGCTCACCCCGGGCGCTCTGCTGCCTCCTGTGTTCCTCTGTCCAAGGGCCTCCTGGCATTGAGTGAAAGCAGAGAGCCGTGATCAGGACTCAAGAATGCTACACACTTGGCTCGAGCGCCCTGGCATCGTGGGCTGCAGGCCCAGGCTTGCTCGGGGGGATGTAGCTGGAGTCTGGAATTCAGTAATTCAACAAATATTTACCGAGCGGCTGTTTTGCGGAGCAGGTTCCCAAACTGTGGGACATGGACTGGTGCCCATGTGGGACGATGTGGCTACCAGCCTACTTTGAAAAGAGAAAAAGGAGCACAGGGCAGTGAGGTGGTGTTTTTTTTCTGACATAAAGCTAGATTTATAAGACTTTTATTTTTTAATTATCTTATTGTGTGCCTCTTAATATTTTGGCATTAAAATGTTCTTTTTTAAAATCACATTATGGTAGCAGTAGATAGGAACTGACTTTTTGACTCTCCTTACTTTGCAAGATAAATAATTAGCAAAGTCTATGTCAGCTTCCAAGATTTGTTTTGAAATCCTACAGGATTGTGATTTTTCCAAAGTCAGGGAAACTCTGATGTCAAGAATCTGACAGGAATTAGGGCAAAGCGTGTGAGATGTGGCCCCTGCTCTCAAGGAACTCGCGGTCTGGTGGGAAGTGGTGGGTAAATCTAATTACCATGTGATTAAATTCTGTGACAATATTATAATGACAATAATGGCAACAGGTATCAAGCACATCCTGTGTGACAGGCTCTGTGCTGACACTACCACATAGATACTTTCTCTTCGTTCTCATAATAGCCCTAGCAGTTTGATAGGGAAACTGAGGCTGAGGCTTAGCTTTTTGTTGTTAGTGCCGTGGAGTCGATTCCGACTCCTAGTGACCCTGTGCACAGCAGAGCGGAACCCTGCCCGTCTTTCTGCTCCATCCTCTCACCTTCAGATGCTACATCAGATGATGCTCCGCTGCTATTCATAGGGTTTTCATGGCCAATTTTTTCAGAAGTGGGTGACCGCATCCTTCTTCCTAGTCTGTCTTAGTCTAGAAGCTCCACTGAAACCTGTCCACCCTGGGTGACCCTGCTGCTATTTGAAATACCGGTGGCCTAGCTTTCAGCATCACAGCAACACGCAGCCACCACAGTATGATAGCCAACAGATGGGTGACCAGGAAACGAACCTGGGCCACTGGAGCACCGAATCTTAACCACTAGGGCTGGGGGGCTTAGCTACTTGCTAGTAAATTCCATAGTTCTAATTTGACTCCAGTGGGTTCACTTAGAGCCATGTTTCACCCCTTAAGAAGCCTTCATGCCCAAAGGACTTCAAAGGTGGGAAATCGCATTCTCTGCTGCAGCTGAGCTGCCCCGTGCAAGGCAGGCCTACCTGCATCTATTCAGTAACTTTACTGGTGCCCACCGCTCTGGGCAAGGCATCGTTGCAAACTGTAGCTGGGCTGCCTGCAGAGATGACTCTGTCACCTAAGGGAAAATGCAGTTTGGGGGTGAAGGCCAGAGGATGTAGCTGTGGGTCCCACCTGCCCCTCACTGTGAGAGCCTGGGAGGATTTGAACCCAGCCAGCAGGCCTCTAGAACCTGCACTCTTACCCTTTTCATATCTGAGTGTCTTATCTTCCTGACCAGATTACAAGGTGTTTTTTTGGACATGACCCACAGTGAGAAATGCATTTTATGTCGTGACCCCCTATGTACATAGCATGTACACGTAGATAATGAAAAGTACTTACCCTTGTACCGTGCACTGCACTCCAGTATTCTATTTCACTGGGGGAAAAAAGAAGCTGGTGTTATAGAAAAGAACATACTGTACAAAAACGGGCAAAACTAATCTAAGCTGTTAGAAATTAGGATCGTGTCACTGTCACCTCAGGGGTGGCGGGTAACTGAAGGGAGGTGGGGGATGTACTAGGGAGGCCTCTCACCACCTGCTGCTTGATCTGGGTGTGTTCAGTTTCTGAAAATTCAAACTATATTCTTACAGTGTACAGTCTCTATTCTTTCCCACATATATGGTAATATTTCAACAAAAAGGGAAAAAATGCTGGTCTCAACTCATTAAATTGATTTCCTGATCCAGGAATGGATTGAGACTCATAATTTGAAGTATCATCTTTGACTGACCTACAGGATGTTCGGTAATTACAGAATGGGTCAGTTTCTTCAAGAAATGCCTTTGTCAAGGTGAAAGGTGCATGTTGGAGGATGTGGGGCGGGGGAGCAGGGGCCATTGCTATAAAATGGTGTCTCCTTTTTCCTGGGGCAGACGATGCCAAGGCCCTACCGCCAAGTGAGCTTCCCGGACGACGACGAGGAGATCGTGCGCATCAACCCCAGGGAGAAGATCTGGATGACGGGCTACGAGGATTACCGGCACGCGCCCGTCCGGGGCAAGTACCTGGACACCTCGGAGGACGCGGACTCCTACGTGCGCTTCGCCAAGGGCGAGGTCCCCAAGCACGACTACAACTACCCCTACGTGGACTCCTCAGACTTCGGCCTCGGCGAGGACCCCAAAGGGCGCGGGGGCGGCGTGATCAAGACGCAGCCGTCCCGGGGCAAGTCCCGGCGGCGGAAGGAGGACGGCGAGCGCTCCCGGTGCGAGTACTGCAGGGACATGTTCAACCACGAGGATAACCGGAGGGGCCACTGTCAGGACGCGCCCGACTCCGTAAGAACTTGCATCCGCCGGGTGAGCTGTATGTGGTGTGCGGACAGCATGCTCTACCACTGTATGTCGGACCCCGAGGGAGACTATACAGACCCGTGCTCGTGCGATACTAGCGACGAGAAGTTTTGCCTCCGGTGGATGGCGCTTATTGCCTTGTCTTTCCTGGCCCCCTGTATGTGCTGTTACCTACCCCTCCGGGCCTGCTACCACTGCGGGGTGATGTGCCGGTGCTGCGGGGGGAAGCACAAAGCGGCCGTGTGACTCGGTGCCCCTCCCTCCCCCTCCATCCACGGCCACGAGGGAACTTGTCTTCTCCATACTCTCGTCTTCTCCCCTGCTCCCTGGTGCCTGGAGGCGCCCTTCCAGCCTGGGGAACCTACCCGGTGGACTCTGCACTCCCCCCAGCCACCCACTCTGTGTCAGCCACACACCCATACACGCGTGTTTCCAAGCTTTCTAAGGAAAGGAACCTCCACATAGACTCTCGTGTATTATTAACGATCTGTAATCAAGCTAACTGTCTTCTCCATGTTGATTTCCTGTCTCTCCTCCCCACCTCTTCCAGTTCAAAGGCGCCTGTAGTCGGAACTGCTGATTTTTGGTGGGCGTTGTAGTTGGTTTTTCCCAAGAGCATGGAAGACTCTCTTTCTCTTGGTTCAGCTTGCCTGTTGCTAACGAGCATCATCGGGTTCCTGCGGAAATGTGATGTCAGAATGATGAAACCCTACCGGAAGTATTTTAACCTGCAGTCAGTTATTATGTATAGAAGGTGAGCTAGTTAACAAACTTCTACCACAAAACAAGATCGCTTTAACTTTTCTAAAGCCACATTTCCCACGTAAGCTGCAGTTTCTATCTTGAGCCCATCATCATTTTCTGCCCCACCTCCCCAACCCAAATCTTGTCAGTTTTTCACTGATAGGAACATTCACCCGTAAAATGACTGAGAATTGAGCCTTAACTTCAGATTCACTAGTGAGAATCAGGAAAATTCCTTAAACTGCATCGCATCCTCTCGGGCCAGGGCTAGAAAGGGGATTTCAGGTCTCTTGGAGCCTCCCCAGTTACCCCGAAAGTAGAACTTTTTAAAATTATGTCACCACCACTTCTAAAAATTTAGCAATATTAGAAGAAAACGCTAATGAAGTAAGAAATTCTGCTCATTGTTTTGCAAACCAAATAGTCTATTCAAACACAAACCAGTGTTCTCCCAAAAAGTTCCACTTGAGAAACACTAAGGTTGCGGTAAATAAAACTACAAGAGCTTTTTTTCCCCCCAGTGGCTATTTTCTATTAACTGGGGGAAATTTTAAATGTCATAAATTCGAAGAGTGGTGGGTTGCATTTTGTTTGTGGGTTTGTGTTTTTGTTCTCATTTTGGACTCCGATTTCACATCACCAAATTCTTCATTTATACTTGGGGAAAAACAAGGCCATATGTAAAAACCCTTCCAATGCCTAAGTGTCTTTCTCCTGCAACCCCAAACCCAGACTTCCCACTTGGGGTGCACAGGTGGTTAGGTCAGCAGACTGGGTCTACCTGTCGCCTTGCCACATAGGAGGCTTCTAATTAGCTGGAAAAGAGTATTTTTCTAATATATTGCAAGGAATAGCCAAATCTTATTGCAGAAAGGAGGAAGATGAAGAGTGGTCACCTGTACCTAGCATAGTACAATCAGAACCACGTGGAGACCAGGGAACAGGCCTGTGAGTGCTGGCTCTTCTTCCCGCCAGGATCTTCCTGTGGTAATTGCCAGCTGAGGGCATAGCCTGATCCCTCTCTCCCCACTCCCCTCACCCCTTCTCTCTTGCACACAGGACATCAGTCTTCGAGGAAAGGGACTTTCTTCCAGTCTGCCAATAGTATTGGGAAAGTGCTAGCCATGCTTACCTTCATGGAAGTGTTTCGGCTCGTCTGAGAGCACATCACATTTCTTTAGTCAGATCGTCGGTGTAGATAGCCGGTGTGCTTATGAGTTAGTTGGTGTACGTTTTCATTTGCTGGAGTGACTGGTTTGGGCCTTCCAGTTTGGGGAAGGAGCAGAGAGCTGTCAATCTGGTGATGAGAGAACCGCTTCCCTGCCAGGAGAACGTCTAGAAAACCTTCAGCCAGCCTCCAAACGTTGTCGAGAGACCATCTCCTCCCCGCCCCCACCTGAGGTGTTTCCTCTGGGTCTTTCTCAAGGTCTCCTCTCTACAAAGCACAACACTAATGTATGTTTTGTTAGACCTCAGTTCATGCGCCCCTATTTATTTCAGTATAGTACACACATCCCATGCGCTTTGTTTGTTGTCCCTAATTAGTCGCTATCTGCTTCTGTCTTCCTTTACCCCTAGTCCTCTTCCACCCCTTTGAAGAGTTATGCTGGTGAATCTTACTCCGCATACAGTTTTTGGTTTGTGAAGGCAGCAGTTAAGGGCACAAGGACAGCCATGGGGACATTTATGTAAATACATCTCTAATTATCACACTGCAGCTAACAGTGTGTATTTTCCCAGTCAGCTCTGCCATACTGACGTCAATCATTTGAGAGAAATTATTCAGATTTTATTTTTGTATCTGTGGTAACAAAACTTTAACCAAAAGATTTTCTGTTGGGAAGCTTCCCCCGACCCCCCTAAGCTATTTGCTCACATTAACAAATTAAAGTGCCTGAAGCATAATTCATTCTTTACCTGTATACTAAAAACCCTGTTGTATTGATTTTTTTATAATAAGCCTTTTTACCTCTGTGTAAAAAATATATATACAAGTGTATGATGTACATTTTAGTTCTTAACTTTTTTTTATGGTTTCTAATATGTATGACCAATGTAGCCATTGCTTTAAAATGTACCGTGTAAATATAAACACATCCTATCAGATTGCTGACTTTGGGCTATTTGTCTGCCTGGAATCGGGGTGGCACTTGAGCCTCTGCTGGTGTGGGAGTTCTCACACACGGGATGGGAAGGGGTCTCCTTTGGAGAAGGACGTCTGGACACTGGTCTGTTTTTGTGAGGCTCTTCCCGCCTATGGTTATGTCATATTCCCAAGGGACGACTGCAGCTCCTCGGGCTCGGATGCCTCAAGTGAAAGGAATGCTGTATGTCACCACCCAGGGAACACCCCCCTCTTCCTAGGCCTAGCTTCCCCCACACGTGCTCCTCAGAGGGAACAGCTGTACTTCCTCCGAGTTGTTTTCCACCGATTCCTGCTGAACCTCAGGTGGGGGTGTGTGTGTGCGTGTGTGTGGAGTTTGGAAGACAGTTCCTCTCAAAAAACAACGGTTAAAACTGCAAGACCCTTGGTCTCCTCAGAGTGGTTCTATTTCACTGACACTTGGCCCACTTTCCCTTCCAAATGGGCTCTTTGGATGCTCAAAAGTTACAGTGACAATCCCTTGGAGGAAATAAAGTGAGAGGTCTTTTAAAGGTCACTGAGGAAAAGTTTCTTCTCTAGAGAACTGAGTAGGAGCCTTAAAAAGGGTTGTGTAGAGGGGCCCCTCCATCTTAGTTTTAACTATTTCTGAAAGGGGTGACTTTTTCAAGGCACTGGCAAAGGTGAAAAACAACAGGAGATGCTAGAAGTTGGAAAGCGAGAGGAGAGAAACAAGCCATAAGGATTCATATTTAAGAGATTATTAGATAACAATGAAAGTTGCTTCATTAGAGTAGGAGGGGCATAAGCCAGATTATAGTGGGGTGAAGAGTCAAGATAGCAGAAGTAAAAACATCAAATGTAAAACACGTTTTCAAGAAGTTTGATGCTGAGCCAGCCCTGATGCCTAGTGGTTAAGTTCGGCACGCTCTGCGTCAGCGGCCCGGGTTTAGTTCCCGGGTGCAGAACCACACCACTTGTGTGTCGGTAGCCATGCTGTGGTGGCGGCTCACATAGAAGAACTAGGACCTACAACTAGAATGTACAACTATGTACTGGGGCTTTGAGGAGGGGAAAAAAAAGTTTGATGCTAAAGGAATAATGGGATTGCTCTGAAGTAGAATTGGTGAATTTAAAAAATAAGTTAAATCTGCCAGGATAATATGTTTGCATTTACTTGTTATGACAATTATTCCTGAATAAATTATTCTGATAAAAAAAAGTGAGGAAAACTTGGAAGGCACCTCGAAGAGCTGCAGAGGGAAGGAGTCTTAAGATCTTCCTTGACCCTCAGGCCTCCCTGTACGTCCCTCCTGTTGTCCCTGTTTACAGTTGAGGAACTGAGGTTTAGAAAGGGTAACTAAGCTAACCTGCAGTCACGTGAAGCAAGGGCTGAACCTGGCCTGAGCCCAGGTCCTTTCCCGGCCTCGCTCTGCTACCTCTGCTCGCCTCCTCTGGGGCTTGAAAAGTGGGCATCTGTCAAGAGCCTTGCCCAGTCCTCCCTGTTCTCTCAGCCCCATCAGGCTGCTTCAGAATTAGCTTGTCATCTTTTGTGCCCGGTATGCTCAGCCAGGAGCCAGACACACGCCATATGTCATCTCCTTTAACCCCCTGTGAAGGAGGGGGTTCATTTCCACCTCATAGGTGAGGAAGCAGGCCTCGAGGAACTGCACCCACTCTTTCAGGGTTGCTGGACAGTCTTTCTGCCATTACTAGCCATTAGCCGTTGGGCAAGTGACTTCACCCTTCTGAGCCTCAGTTTCCTCAGGTAGAACAAGTGGAATAATACCCTCACCACTTTGGGAAGATTCAATGATATGCTGTAGTTACAGTGCAGTACACGGGAGGAGGTTCCAAATGCTAGTTCTTTCCTCACTTCCTCCTTTATCCTGGGACCCTGAGGAAACATACAGAACTAGAGAGGACAAGGACAATCTTGAAGCACACGTGGCTGAAACAATTTGCATATTTTGTGAATATTTAGACTTACAACGTATATGTTGAGATTTCTTTTTCTTAACCTCTCTGCAGTTCTAAAGAAGGTTTTGATTCCTTGCTGGCTCTCCCAGGTATGTTCATGGCCCCTAGCTACAGAAGTGCACTAGACTGGCTGCATTTCTCGGGAACCAATGGATGCAACTTGGAGAAAGATGATGGCTTCTGTCAGATCCATTCTGCCAAGAGGGCTGGACCCAGCTCAGCATACTTGACCAGGGTTGGAGCATGTTGTCTTGTAAGAGTTCTGTCTTCCTGAACCTTCCACCCCCTCTTTTGTGGCCTTTAGGGTCACCCCCTGCAAGTCAGTGCCCTCATCTGGGTCTCTGCTCCTCCTTGCTGTTGTCCCTCCCCACTGGTTACCATCCCCCGCCCCATGGTGGGCACCCCCAGAAAATCAGGACATCTTCCCAGGGGAAAAAGTGTTGTTGGAAGAATTCTGTTTTACAGGGACTCCCAGGATGGTTTGTTATTTTAACATGGCTTTCAAGCAGGCAGTCACAGGGCCATCCATATGAACAAGGGACCAGAGCTTATTAAAGTGTGCCGGCTGCTTGCAGACATTCTTACTGCAGGCCTGTTGGACTTTCTGATTTGTGGGGTGAGATGGTTGGAAATATCACACTTTGTTTGTTTGTTTAGGCCTGAACCAGATGGGTGAAATAAAGGGAGATGACCCTGGTGACATTTTGCACAACCAATACAAGTTGTGACCTAGCAAATCAGGGCCCACCTGTCTCCTCAGCTAGAGCAGCCACCAGTGCTAGTGGTTCCCCCGAGGCAAGCTACCACCTAAAGGGCAGTAGGAGGAGGTAGGCTCTGCATATTTATAAAGGAGGAATGAAACCAATTATGTGATAGTCGTGCCTGGTACCCTTTTCTTATTATACCTCTTCTCATTCCTTTCTTTTTTTTTTCAAAAATTGGGCTAGGAGGTCCTCTGATTATAGAAGTATCACACATAGTCATTGTAAAAATGTCATACACTGTAAAAATATAAAAATGAGTCTCCTTGTGTTAGTTTGCTAGGGCTGTTGTAACAAAATACCACAGACAAAGTGGCTTAAACAATGGAAATTTATTGTCTCAGTTGTGGAGGCTGGAAGTCCAAAGTCAAGGTGATCTGTCCCAAGCCTGTCTCCTTGGCTTGTAAATGGCCATCTTCTCCCTTTGTCTGTTCAGATTTTCTTCCTTCTACATGTGTCTCTGTGTCCAAATTTCCCCTTTTTATAGGGATATCAGTCATATTGGATTAAGGCTCACCCTTAATGACTTAATGACCTAATTTTAACTTGATTACCTCTGTAAAGACCCTATCTCCAAATAAGGTCCCATTCTTACGTACCAGAGGTTAGGACTCCATATGAATTTAGGGGAGACACAATTCAACCCATAACAGTCCTCTTCCCAGCAAAAGTAAGCACTGTGTCCTTCTGGACTTTTCTATGCATATATACACAGATGTGTGTGTGTGTGTGTGTATGTGTGTGTACATTTATGTATATATATTTGCACACGAGTGCTTTCTCTGGAGAAAGAGAAATGAGTGTTTTCTCTTTTGTTTTGTTTTTATTTAAAAATATATCCTCAGCCACTCTGTCTTTTGATTAGAGAATTTAGTCCATTTACACTTAATTATTAATGGGTATACACTTATTGTCCTTTTATTAATTATTTTCTGGCTATTTTGTAGTTCCTCTGTTCCTTTCTTCTTTTGCTCACTTCTTTTGTGATTTGATGGTTTTCTTTGGTGGTATGCTTAGATTCCTTTCTCATTATTTTTTTTGTATCTACTGTAGGGTTTTGCTTTGTGGTTACCATGAGGCTTACATATATGAACTTATATTTATTAACAGTCTATTTTAATTTGATAACAACTTAAGTCTGAATGCATTCTAAAGCTCTACATTTTTACTCTCCCCCTCATTTTATGGGTTTGTTTTTTTTTTTTCTTTTTGGCTGAGGAAGATTTGCCCTGAGCTAACATCCACTGCCAGTCTTCCTCTTTTTGTAGGTGGGCCACCACCACATCATGGTCACTGACAGATGAGTGGTGTAGGTCCACTCCTGGGAACCGAACCCAGGTCACCAAAACAGAGCACACCAAACTTAATCAGTAGGCCACCAGGGCTGGACCCACGTTTTATGTTTTGATGTCACATTTTACATCTTTGTATCTTGTGTATTCCTTAACTAATTATTGTAGTTATAGTTATTTTTAGCATTTCCATCTTTTAAATTTCATACTAGCTTTATAAGTGATGATCCTTAATCTTTACATTAGATTATTCTAAATTCCACTACATATTTACCTTTACCAGTGAGATATACTTTCATAGGTTTTCCTGTTCCTAATTAGTGCCCTTTCTTTTCAGCTTAAAGAAGTCCCTTTTAACATTTCTTGTAAGGCCGTTTTAGTGGTGATGAATTTCTTTTAGCTTTTGCTTGTCTAGAAAACTCTTTTTCTCTCCTTCAATTCTGAATGACAGCTTTGCCAGGGAGAGTATTCTTGGTTGGAAGTTTTTTTCTTTCAGCACTTTGAATATATCATGCTACTCCTTTCCAGCCTGCAAAATTTCTGCTGAAAAACCTGCTGATAGTCTTATGGGGATTCCCCTGTACATTAAAAGTTGTTTTTCTCTTGCTGCTTTTAAGATTCTCTCCTTGTCTTTAACTTTTGACATCTTAATTATAATGTGTCTTTATAGACCTATCTATATGCTGCCTACAAGAGACTCACTTCAGCTCTGAGGACACATATAGACTGACAGTAAAGGGATGGAAAAAGATATTTCATGCAAATGGAAACCCAAAAGAAAGCAGAGGTAGCTATAGTTTTTCAGACAGAATAGACTTTAACCCAAAGACTATAACCAGAGACAAAGAAAGCATTATATAATGATAAAGGGGTCAATCCAACAAGAGGATATAACATTTGTATTTATGGACTCAACATGGGAGTTCAACTATATATATAAAGGAAATATTAACAGACCTATAGGCAGCAATACAATAATAGTAGGGGACTTTAATACCCCACTTTCATCAATGGATAGATCATCCAGACAGATAATCAATAAGAAAACTTCAGCCATAAATGACGTGTTAGACCTGACGGACTTAACAGACATATACAGAACATTCCATCCAAAGCAAGAGAATACACATTCTTCTCAAGTGCACGAAGAACATTCTCCAGGACAGATTATATATTAGGTTACAAAATAAGTCTTAATAAATTTAAGAAGATTGAAATCATATCAAGCATCTTTTCCAATCACGGTGGTATGAAACTAGAAATAATTTACAAGAAGAAACTGAAAAATTCACAAATATGGGAAATTAAACAACATGCTACTGAAAAACCAATGGGTCAAAGAAGAAATCAAGAGAGAAATCAAAAAATATCTTGAGAAAAATGAAAGTGGAAACACAATATACCAAAACTTATGGGATGCAGCAAAAGCAATTCTAAGAGAGAATTTCATAGTGATAAATGCCTACATCAAGAAATAAGAAAAATCTCAAACAACTTCATTTTATGCCTCAAGGAACTAGAAAAAGAACAAATGAAGCCTAAAGTTAGTAGAAAAAAGGAAATAACAAAAATCAGAATGGAAATAAAAGAGGTAGAGTCTAAAAAGACAATACAAAAGATCAATGAAACTGGTTCTTTGAAAAAATAAACAAAATTGACAAACGTTTAGCTAGACTCACCATGAAAAAAGACTCAAATAAATGAAATCAGAAATAAAAGAAGACACATTACAACTGATACCACAGAAATACAAAAGATCATAAGAGACTACTATGAATAATTTTATGCCAACAAATTGGACAACCTAGAAGAAATGGATAAATTCCTAGAAACTATAACTAACGAAGACTGAATCATGTAGAAATGGAAAACCTGAACAGATTGATTACTAGTAAGGAGATTGAATTAGTAATCATAAACCACCTAACAAACAAAATTCCAGGACCAATCAGCTTCAAGTGAATTCTACCAAAATTTAAAGAAGAATTAATACCAATCTTTCTCAAACTCTTCCAAAAAATAGAAGAGGAGGGAGCATTTCCAAACTCATTTTACGAGGCCAGCATTTATCTGATACCAAAACCAGACAAGGACACTACAAGAAAATAAAATTACAGGCCAATATCCCTGATGAGCATAGATGCAAAGATCCTTAACAAAATATTAGCTAACAAAATTCAACAATACGTTAAAAGGATCATACACCATGATCAAGTGGGATTTATTCCAGGGATGCAAGGATGGTTCAACATCCACCAATCAATGTCATATACTACGTTAACAAAATGAAGAGTAAAACTCATATGATCATCTCAATATGCAGAAAAAGCATTTGACAAAATTCAACATCCATTTATTATAAAAATTCTCAACAAAGTGGGTATGGAGGGAAAGTACCTCAACATAATAAAGGACATATATGAGAAGCCCACAGCAAACATCATACTCAATGGTTGGAAACCTAAAAGTTTTCCTCTAAGATCAGAAATGAGACAAGGATGCCCAGTTTTGCCACTCTATTCAAAATAGTACTGGAAGTCCTAGCTAGATCAGTTAGGCAAGAAGAAGAAATAAAAGGTATCCAAATCAGAAAGGAAGAAGTAAAACTGTCACTATTTGCAGATGACATGATATTATATATATAGAAAACCCTAAAGACTCCACCAAAAAACTGTTAGAACTAATAAACTAATTCAGTAAATTTGTGGGTACGAAATCAATATACAAAAATCTGTTGCATTTCTATACACCAATAATGAACTATCAGAGAAATTAAGAAAATAATCCCATTTACAATTGCATCAAAAAGAATAAAATACCTAGGAATAAATTTAACCAAAGAAGTGAAAGGCCTATACACTGAAAACTATAAGATATTAATGAAAGTAATTGAAGATGACACAAATAAATGGAAAGATATTCCATGCTCATGGATTGGAAGAATGAATATCATTAAAATGTTCAAAGTACCCAATGAAATCTACAGATTCAGTGCAATCCTTATAAAAATTCCAATGGCATTTTTCCAATTCCAGAAATAGAACAAACACAATCCTAAAAATTTTTACGGAACCACAAAAGACCCCGTATAGCCAAAGCAATCTTGAGAAAGAAAAACAAAGCCAGAGGCATCACTCTTCCTGATTTCAAAGTATATTACAAAGCTATTGTAATCAAAACAGTATGATATTGGCATAAAAATAGACACATAGACTAATGAAACAGAATGGAGAACCCAGAAATAAACCCACACATATATGGTCAGTAAATTTATGACAAAGGACCAAGAATATATCATGGGAAAAGGACAGGCTCTTCAATAAATGGTGTGGAGAAAACTGGACAGATGAAAAGAATAAAAGAATACACATGCAAAAGAATGAAAGTGGACCACTCTCTTACACCATACACGAAAATTAACTCAAAATGGATTAAAGACTTGAATTTAAAACCTGAAACAATAAAACTAGAAGAAAACATAGGTGGTAAGCTCCTTGACATTGGTCTTGGTGATGATTTTTTTGAATTTGACACCAAAAGCAAAGGCAAAAAGAAAAAATAAACAAGTGGGACTACATCAAACTAAAAAGCTTCTGCACAGCAAAGGAAACCATCAACACAATGAAAAGGCAACCTACCAAATGGGATAAAATATTTGCAAATCATATATCTGATAAGGGGTTAATATCCAAAATATGTAAGAAACTCATACAACTCAATAGCACAAAAACACAATTTGATTTTTAAAAATGGGCAGAGGGGGCCGCCCGGTGGCGCAGCGGTTTAGTCCGCGCTTGGCAGCCCGGGGTTCACAAGTTCGGATCCCGGGCGCCCGCCGACGCACTGCTTGTCAGCCATCCCGTGGCGGCGTCCCATATAAAGTGGAGGAAGATGGGCACGATGTTAGCCCAGGCCAGTCTTCCTCAGCAAAAAGGGGAGGATTGGCAACAGATGTTAGCTCAGGGCTGGTCTTCCCCACAAAAAAAAAAAAAAAAAAAATGGGCAGAGGATCTGAATAGACATTTTTCCAAAGACATACTGATGGCCAATAGGTACATGAAAAGATGCTCAGCATCACTAATCATCAGGGCAATGCAAATCAAGACTACAATGAGATATCACCTCACACCTGTTAGAGTGGCTATTATCAAAAAGACAAGAAATAACAAGTGTTGGTGAGGATGTGGAAAAAAAGGAACTCTGGTGCACTGTTGGTGGGAATGTAAATTGGTGCAGCCACTATGAAAAACAGTATGTAGGTTCCAAAAAAAAATTTAAAATAGAACTATCATATGATCCAGCAATTCCACTTCTGGGTATTTACCCGAAGAAAAAAACTAATTCGAAAAGATATATCACCCCTACGTTCACTGCAGCATTATTTACAACAGCCAAGACATGGAAGCAACCTAAGTGTCCTTCAATAGATGAATGGATATAGAAATTGTAGTGTATATATATATATATATATATATATATATATATATATACAATGGAATATTACTCATCCACAAAAAAGAAGGAAATCTTGCCATTTGTGACAATATGGATGGACCTTGAGAGCATTATGCTAAGTGAAATAAATCAGACAGACAGACAAATACCGTATAATCTCACTTATATGTGGAATCTAAAAAAGAGAAAAAAAACTTGAACTCATAGATACAAAGGACAGATTTGTGGTTGACAGAAGCAGAAGGTGGGAGTGGGCGAAATGAGTAAAATTGATCAAAATGTACAAACTTCCAGCTGTAAGATAAATAAGTCCTGGGATGTAATGTACAGCATGGTGACAATAGTTAATTATACTGTATTGCATATTTGAAAGTTCCTAAGAGAGTAAATCTTAAAAGTTCTCATCACAAGAAAACAAATCTGTAACTATGTGTGGTGATGGATGTTAATTAGACTTACTGTGGTAATCGTTTTGCAATATATACAAATATCGCATCATTATGTTGTACATTTGAAACTAATATAATGTTATATGCCAATTACATCTCAATAAAATAAAGAAGTAGCTATGAGAATATAGCTGTCTTCTATTTAGGCAGACATTAAAGAGATTTGCAAAATATATGCCAGTGACTCTCACTAAAATATTTTTTATTTGGAAAACACATTTATTTTTCATTAAAAATGTTATTTATGTTAACATGCGAAGGGTTTATTACTGTTATTTTTAAATGAATTTTAAATAATTTTTTAAATTTCTCACTTTTAATTTCTAATGCAAGTATATCAATAGCTATAACCTACTCAAACTAAAGCTCTTTGAAGTCCTCAATTTCTAAGAGTATAAACGGATCCAAAGAAGTTTGTGGCCTCTTCCTCTGGTTAACAGGCTGTTTCTTAGTCAATTCTGCTCTTATTCTCTTCAAAGGTAGTGTTAACTGTGGCTCTTCTCTTTTTGGGTTACTTTATATTATCTTCTTGTTTTAGCCAGCTCTCTCTCTGTCTCCTCTCTTATCTCAGACTTTGTCCTTCTAGTTCCTTCTTTGGCCAGTCCATTGGGGCCATCTCTTCTTGCATCTTTCCAAGGACCCAGGGCAGCAATTATCTAAGATTAGCATCTGTTTCTTGTAGAACAGTAATGTTCAGAGAGATCTGCCACCTCTGGGTCTGGAGGGCAGTTTTTCTCTCCTTCAGGCTCTACTATCTTTTCATTGGCCCCTTGTTGGAGAGCCCTTTATCCAGGCTCAGCCTTGGCCATCAGACAAGGTAAATGCAGTGTCCTTAGCCTCCCACTTGGGTGCTGGCAGCTTCCTCTGGTGGATCTAAGCCTACCTAGCTCAGATGTTCATGCCTGGTGAGCATTCTCTGGGGTACTTCTGAGCCAGCCTAAGGTTGCATCTTCTGCTCTGCTCTTGGGACCTCTGATTGGGCTGGAGGATCAAATGTAGTTTGCAGACTGTTGAGCATCCATTCCCAGCACTCTTTTCTCCCGCTGTTGATGACCCTTCCTAGTAATTAAGCAAGTGCAGAAGTTGATGCATGCCGTCAGCCATCCTTCTTTCTCTTTGTGTTGTGTGCTGGGAATTACAGTCTTTGTTGCTTTGGACAGAGGCAGAAAAGGAGGCTGAAACTAGGATCTGTCTGACCTCGATGATAAGTCCTGCCTGCCCAGGTGGGAGACCATCGCCAACAAAGGGATTGAGTAAAATGAAACTATTTCCTTCCTTCCTGGGGCTCTCTGTCCTGTTCTGGCTCAACGTGGGCAACACAAATGGCGTGAAATCCAAGAACATTCTTCTAAATGCATCCCAGTGGACAACGTGGTTAGTGAAAATTTTGCCTGGATATTGGCTCGTGGCCTCATCTTTGGTCATAGGGCTGTTGCCAGATTTCACGTTTATGTGAGACTTCTTGGGGATTTTAGGGGATGCTGCAAGGTGTGTCTGGTCTGCTTCTGCACTCACCTGGGAGTCCTTGGAATTAATATTTGGGGCCTAATGCAAAAGCCATCCCACGTTTTTGCCTCTTTTGTCAAGCCTGGGTAATAACTACCTCTGTCTCACGCTTGCCATGCTCCATTAGTAACTATGGTTGCCTTTTAAGTGTCTTCCAAAAAAGGCTTCCCCTGTCAAGAGAGAGAAAATTGATCACGTCTGCCCAGCCCTGAAAGCTGACATTGTAGGCTGTCACAAAACCATCCTGTGCAGCACGCAGCAAAGGAGAAAGCGAGAAGGAGAAACACGGGACCCAGGCCTGTGGTCCCCTTCTGAGTCTACCCTCGGGGGCCGGGAAGTTGTGGTGTGGTTCCTGCTGCTGCTTCTGAATGAAGGTCTTTGCTTCCTCACTGGCTTGACGCGACAAGCAGAAGCCACTTTGAAAATGCCTCGCCCGACGGGGCCCAGATATTTGCATAGTGGCCTTTCATTCTGCAAACCGAGTGTGCGCCTCTGCACATATTTTAGGCCTCCCTGCATGCTTGCGGGCCCCTAAGTGCCATTCGCCAGCTTTTAAGTTTGTTTTGCAGGCAGCGAGCCACTGAGAGGGAGGCCTGACTCAGAGCACAGGGGGCCAGCCGTCTGCTGCCGCCGCCACCTCCTACCACTGCAGTCTTGGCGGGGAAGGAAGCAGTGGGTTTTACAGCTGGTGTTTTTGGTTTAGAAAAAAAGAGAGAGAGAGAAGAATTAAAAAAAAAAATACCTTGCACATGTAAAATGACACTGAATGTAAGTCTCTATGCAGTATTTGGGGACAAGAGAAACTCTGTGTGCATGATCCATCATTCCTCGTCATGACAGCAAAGAAGGTTTGCACCCAGCCTCTGCTGTGTTAGGAGTTTGTCCCAAACTCTGAAGAGACAGGGAGAAGACCCAGTTCCTCGCCCCCTCCTCAGAAAGCGGGTCGTGTCTGGGCTAGATTAGGGCAGCCTGGCATTTGCTTTCTCTCCTCTGACTACGAAGATTCTCATTTTTCTATCAAAACCTGGGTCATCTGCTTCACGGATATAGGGGTTCCAGGGCGTGGGGAAGGGAGAAAGCCATGCTTTCCTGAGTCTGACTTGAGTCTAGAAATATGTGTTGACAGAGCTGGATGGGAGGGCCCTCCTAACGCTGTCTCCCAGCAGGTGCGCCCAGCTCCCTGGAGGTGGGGTGAGCATCGCCAAGGTTGGGCGGCCAGCGGCCAGGAACACGCAGTCTTTCTAGGATTCAGCCCTTGCAAGTTACCAAAACATGGTGTGCCGCTTCAAGGCTGACACATACCTTGGCAGGGATGATGGGGCTTCTGCCCAGAGCTGGGAGTCCCCAGGGTCAGGCTGACCTCCAGGCTGCAGTTTGGCCTGGAGGAGGGGCCACACAGTGGGTGTGGTGGCTGCTCAGGGCAGATGCGTTCCCTGGGAGCACTGGGGCCACGAGCAGCAGGCTGACCCAGGGACCAAGTGCACAGTTAGGGCACACAGGGAGAGGCTGGCAGCAGCTTCCCCAGGCTGCTGGCTGGCCTGCCCGGGGCACCCCACATTCCTTCCCTCCCATTCATTGTGAGACGGGAGGACTTCCTCAGTCCCTCGGTCACAGGCACATTGCAAGTTCATTGTCCAGATGAGACAGCCCTCAGTATGAGTGGAGCATTATATTCTGAAATTCAAAATTTCCCTTTTCCAAAGCTGTGTGAGACTCAAGTTTAGTCAAATAGAGCACTGAGTCCAAAAATTTAAACAATTCATTCTACTGTTAAGTTCTGTTTCTTGCCTTGGGAGGCAGTTTCCAGAATGTTTGCCTGATAATAATTTACTAAGCTTAAACTCTACATTTGTTGTGTGGGGTTTTCTGTCTGTGTGTTTTATTTGACAATAAGACAGTTAAGAAAAATAAAAGTCCTCTGCAGATGAATTAGCAATTGAGTAGCACCTAAAAGCTAATATTGGTCCCCAAATCTACTATCATTAACAAAAGCCCCCACAAGCCTGTGGTCATTGCCCTGCTTGCCCATGTTCACCCAGTCCCGCCAGTCTGTGGGCTTGGCAGAGACACGTATTGCACAGGATTATCCATGCGACCACACACACACACACACATACACACACACACACACTGCTCGGTCCCTTGCAATTAGGTGTGGCTGCGTGCCTAGTTCTGGCCAGTGAGCCGTGAGTGGATGTGACCTAGGGAGACACGGACGAGTCAGCGCATGATCCTCGCGCATTCGCCCCGGTGCTGCACCCCTCCCCGAGGTCAGTCATGAAGCCCACCCATGGAGGTGGTGAGCCACAAGTTGAAAACAGATTGGGTCACTGAGTCACTACAGGGAGGACGGCTGACATGGGGAGTGGCCTGTGTCAGGGAGTGAATGAGTAAGTAAAACATAAATCTTGGTATGAAGCCAGGAAAATTTGGGGGTTGTTTGTTACCACAAAAGACTATCCTGACTGATACAAAGATAGCAGCAGTTTATATAGGAAATATCAACCTTATGAGACAAAAAGCCAGCTTCACTCTAGTAAAGGGAAGGCAAAAAGGTGACAAGAAGATGACCCCCTTTCCCCCAGGCCCAAGAGTGGCTTCAAGCCTTAGTACTAACTAGGGAAGAGGCACAGCTCTGTTGAGCAGATGTTTTCGAGCCCAGGGTGGGCAGTGGAAGGATCAGTGCTAGGAGACGGAGACTCCACTCCAGCCCCGCCCACCGTCCTCCTACCACCTGGTTACTGTGTGACCTTGGGCAAGCTGCTTCGGCCCTCTGGACCTCAGCCCATACCTCCTTAGGCAAACCAGGCATGAGGGGGCTCCACCTGCCTGGGGCGGCAGGCTCGACAGATGACCTTTACAGTTCCTGGAGGCCCTACGGGGATCATGATGAGCTGGTGGCCAGAGAGAAGAACCTCCGCTGTCAACATTCTTGCTTTCATTCAGAAATATCCCTGGGGCGTGGGGCGTGCTGAGGTCTATCAAACCTGGAGGGTTGTACATATCAGATGTCCAAAAGCCAAGAGCCTGCATGGCCCCCTTGGTGCCATCCCCAATGCCTTGGCAACGGTAGAAGTGCAGTCTCTGAGCTAGTGACTCCAACTGTCCCCGGCTGTCATCTTGCTCTTGTTATCAAAAGCAGAATGTTGCTCACACACATGCAGGGACATCTGCCTGAAGGTGCTTACTGCAACATTGTTAGTGACGGCAAAAATCTAGAAAGGCCAAAAAACTCTACACGTCCTAGGTAACCCTAAGGGGTAGACTGGTTAAGTTCCAATATAGCCAAACTATGAACCCCTATCCAGCCATGAAAAAGTCAGGCAGCTCTCTGTACTGACGCTGGAGCTTTCCAACACATATCAAATGAAGAAAGCAAGGTGCAGACAGTGTGGACAGCACATAACCATTTATATACATAGAATTGTAGACACACAGACATAGAAGCATCTGTGTGCATACTCTATACAGCTGGAAAGCAACACAAGAAACTAGTAATGGTGGTTGCCTCCTGACTGGGATCTGGTGGCACAGGGAATTAATTTTCATTGTAAACTCTTTTGTACTGTTTTACCATACATGGATGTATTCAGTTTTCCTTTAAGTTTTTTATCAAAGAAGTAAAGAAAGGAAACACTGGGTTTGGAATCCCAATCCTAGATTTCAAGCCGAGGTTTTCCACATCATATCTGTGATCTTGGGCAAGCCTCAGTTTCTTCATCTGTACAATGGAACAATAATCATGCATACCTCACTGGCTTATTGCAAGGATTAAATGAGATAATGCATAAGAGCTTAGCACAGGGCCTGGCACCCATTAAGCATTCTTGGCATCCATTCGTGGCACCCGTTAAGCTATTTTTGCTAAAGCCCGGCACTCACTGTCCATTTGACCACAGGCCCCAGCTATCTGACAGAATCATTAAGACCATTCCTTGAAGAGAGACTGTTGGTGTTGGTTTTAATATTTTATCACCTGGCAGTATCTTGTGGAAAACACTCATTTGTAGCCTCTTCCTGTGCTCTGCCCAGCCTGCTATTAACAGTCCCCAAAGCCTTCTTAAAAAGTGTGCTTCTCCATATGGTTTCCCAAAACTCCTACTCAGTAGACAGGGTTGATATATAGCTGGGTGAACATCCTTTTCTCCTTGAGCTTTTACGAAGGATGTGAGGGAAAGGGCTCTTCTTACCAAATGAGGGAGAAAAGACTCTCAAAGCCATTATGTGTCTGACACCAATTCAATTACCCCATCCGTGCCCTTTCCAGCTAAGCACTTCCTAAACTTCATTAGTGCTGCTGCCAGCTGACGTCCGAACCTTCACGGAAGGCATTGCCCACAGGAGAGACAAGCCTCGCTGCAGCAGGACATAGCAGCTCCCCTGTTTCCTGAACTAGGGGGACCCGGGGGCCTCCCAGCTGAGTGCAGGGTCCAGGCGAGGTTGTGCGGCCCATACAAACCTACCCCAGCCTGATTCCCATCACCTAGAGTTTCAAGTAATCTTTAAAAAAAAAAAAATACTAGGGGCTGGCTCGGTGGCGCAGCGGTTTCGTCCGCGCTTGGCAGCCCGCCGACGCACCGCTTGTCAGCCATGCCGTGGTGGCGTCCCATATAAAGTGGAGGAAGATGGGCACAGATGTTAGCCCAGGGCCAGTCTTCCTCAGCAAAAAGAGGAGGATTAGCAACAGATGTTAGCTCAGGGCTGGTCTTCCTCACCAAAAAAAAAAAAAAAAATACTTCGTGCTCCCAGGTTGGTGAATGCTTCCACATGCGGGAGCTTGCGACACCCCAGTTCCACGGGGACAGAAGCTCCTGCACTCAGGACCCTTCCAGGCTATGTCCCAGGTACCTCTTCATCTGGCTGTTCATCTGTAGCCTTTATCATATCCTGTAAAATAAGCTAGTAAACAAATATAAAAGGGGGATAAAGAAAGAAAAAAGGAGGGACAGAGAGTGAGGAAGTTGAAGGAGAGAGAGATTTTCCTTGAGTAAGCAGAGAATGAAGCAAAAGCAGAGCATACAAGAGCAAAGAAAATTCTATTCAACCGGTTGTTTCTAGTAAAAGACTGACTGTGACGTATGATAAATATTCTCTAAAGTACAAAACAAAGAGATGAGGAAACTGAGGCCTGGAGAGGTCAAGTAACAGGACAAAGTTCAGGGTCGAACCCAGTTTTCTCATCTCATCTAATCCCTAGATGAGCCTGCTGAGTATCTTTCCTTGTTGCACAAAACTGAAAATGAATGAATAATTCTTGTATCATAATAAAAACTGAACATTACACTAAAAAAAAAAAAAAACAAAGAAAAACCTCGAGAACATGGGTTGTACAAGCTACTTTGGCTCATTCTTTATAAGGAAAATAGACCCAGAGTCTATCCTACTGCCCCGACAGAGCACAGCCACACCTCCCATTAACGCTGGTTTCCTGTCTGTCAGACCAAAGGTTATAAGAGGTTTGAGGGGAGGTGACTGTGCCTTCTGCATCCACACAGCATCCATTAGTGACCTGAGTGCTGCGAGTGGTAAGTAGACACCAGGGAGACTGAGTTCTTCGAGGCTGTGGTCTTGGAACCAAGGGAAGGGTCTTGGAAGCCCCGTTGGTCCAAGGGACAGAGCTGCTTGCCTTTGAAAAGACCCCTGGGCTTGGACCATGAGCATCTCGGCATCATCCATGACAGACTGCAGCCCAGGCACCTGTGAGTTTCTGCATTCACATGAAACCATAGGGGAAAGGGAGGACAGGCACCTCCTGAAATGTGACTGAGATGGAACTCTTTCCCACTGTGGCAAGAGGGAGCTTGGAGTCCTATTTAATTAGGGAGACGAAGTAATTGTGATACAAATGTCTTGTGTCAAAGTTGGGAACTAAAAGTCATATCAACTACATTTGTATCCCTGGTGCTTAGCACAGAACTTGGCACATAGAAGATGCTCAATAAGTGTATAATGAATGAATGACCAATCCTGAGGCCTTGCAAGGTCTTCAGTCATCAAATGAAAATTCAATTACTTTTCATAAGTTCTATTATTTTCAAAGGCAGAGAGTGGGCTCTAACCATTTAGAAAATTGCTCATCCCCATTAGAAAGCAGAAATTCTCCCTTGTATCCCCATTGCTCAATCCCTCCAATGACTTTCCATCTCACTCAATAAAATCCAAAGTTCTTACCATGATCTTCACAGCCCTACAAGACCTGGCCCCCACTATCTCTCTGACCTCATTGTCTAACATTCTCCCCTTCTTTTATTCCCTTAAGCCACACTGGCCTTCTTATTGTTCCTCAAACATGTTCCTGCCTCAGGACTTTTGTACTTGCTGTTCCCTCCACCTGAAGTGCTCTGCCCTGAGATCTCTGCAGGGCTTCATCCTTGCTTCTTTCGGGTCTATGCTGAGATGTCACCCCTTTAGAAAAGCCTTCCCAGATAACTTAATCTAAAATTGCTTCCCTTCTCAGTCTCCCCATCCCACACTTTATGCTTATGCTACTTTATTTATTCTCATAGCCCTTAGATGATATATATATGATACAGTTATTTGTTTATAGTCTGTTTCCCCACTAAAGCAATAAGAGAATAGATCTTATTCACTCCTCAATCCCCAGTGCCTAGAACGGTACCTGGCACACAGTAGAAACTCAAGAAATATTTGTTGAGTAAATGAGTGAATTTAACTAACAAATTTGACTGCCTAGGCTGCCACCCCCCAGGTCTTCTCTCAAAGTGAGACTTGATTGGCATGAATTTCAGAAACAGAAATAGAATGTTGGAACGGGAGGAGATCTTGGGATCATTGACTTCTGCCCTTTCAGGGCCCTGGGCCGGGCTGTGGCACCTGACGCCTGCGAGGCCTGGGGCTTTCCGTCGACTGAAAGGAAGCCACCTTGATGAGGGGAGACTCCAGCCCAGTGGCTCTGTGGTGCCTTCTCCAACATCACTGGGCTTGGAGCAAGAGGGAGATTCCATAGATGGTAAGAGCTGTTCTGAGAAAACACAACTGGGAAACCCTGGGTTTCCTTACCTCTCAGGACGGTAGGTAAGCTTCTGTGTGTTGTGATTCTCCAAGGTGGGGTGACTGTAGACCGCATTTCTCAAAGTTTTTTTAACTCTTGTTCTCGGGAACCGTTTTGTGGGATTCGTGTTCCCTGGGACGCATCTTCGAAAACATGCTTTTTTCCTGGCTAAAGTGCTTTCTGAATAGGTGTGTGGGAAGCTGCAGGAAAGTCGCTTGCTTTGGATACCTCCAGAACCCAGATATGGGCCTTTTTCCTTCCACAAAGCCAGGCCTGCCAGCTCCTTCCATCTCTCACGGGAGTCCTGAAGCCCATTCCTTTCTACGTTCTGCCTCCGCCGCCCCAAAACCTGAACCAGTTCCCTTCAGCACCTCCAAGTCCTACCACACACATCTTACCAGGCTCGTTCTTCCCCCTCCAGGTGTCACCTTCACCTACCTGCCTCCCACCTACCTCCTGAGGCCCTGCTAGGAGGGCTTTCTCCCTCCTGGAGTCCAATGCAAGGGAGAGGAACATCGGGGAACTGTCCCCTCTTCCCTGCCCTTTGGCAGCCCCCAGCCCCCCACCCCTGGTGTGCTTATAAAGGAGACAAGCAGGTTCCTGAAGGGTATGCCAGTGATCCAACTTTGTAAAATAAGAACTGCTGTGGACATGTTCACGTACATCTGCATAAAGAGAAAGCTGGGAGGGGGATGGTGGTTATCTCTGGGCAGCGGGATTTGCGGTGGTTTTTTCCTTTTTTGTTTAGCTGTATTTTTAAATTTTTCCACGTGTTTAAAAAGGAAAAAAAAGAACTCGTGTAAGTATCACAGAATCCGCAGCTGTCATTCGGTTCCTCACTAGCTGGGTGACCTCAGAGCACTCGACCTCTCGGGTTCCTCATCTCAGAAGCCCCACCTTGTTCCTTCTCCGAGGTTCTCCGGGAACCATTTCTGTTCCATAGATAGACTGCAAGCAGCTAGAGAGCAAGCGAGCGTCTTCTGGGGCCACACCTCCTCTGCATCTTCCCCATGCCCGTGCGGGGCCTTGCATGCTGCAGCGTTATTTTTTATTACTGCAGGTGCTAAATAAATTCTCAGTGACTGAGGCTGGAGCCAAACACATTTATCCTTGTCATCGCTCCAATTCCGCGCGGCTGGGATGGAGCCCAAGGCGCTGGAGACGCAATAAATCTGCTCTGGGGGACCCACCCATTTCTCCACCAAGCAGATGTGGTTGAAGGGAGCCAAGGTCTGGGGGGCCCCGCGCTGGGCTGAGAGCAGGAGCGAGCGCGAGGCCCCGTGAGTTGGGAGTCCTGGAGAAGGGCGGGCTGGCTTCACAAACCTCCCCTCCCAGGAAGTGTGTGAGTTGGCTTTTGGCAGTGGTTTCCCCAGAAGGAAGGGATGAGGCCCTGACCAGGTGCAGAGGCAGCCGGTAGAAGCCACGCCTGGGCTCAGTCTTGCCCCGGCCCCAGAGCCCCTGCCCTGGCGAGCCGGGGCAAGTCCCTCCACTGCTTTGGGCCTCCCTTTCCTCATCCACCAAAAGCACCTATGTTTTGGATTATCATAATAATAAAATGAGGTTATGCATATATAATCTAACAAGTAGAAAGCGCTCATAATGACCAAACGGTACCTCTTAAGAGGCTTTTAGGCTCCAAAGCCAGTCCCTAATTGAGTAACTGGCCCCCAGGGGGCTCAAAGTTCAGGGCTGGCTTAATGCCTGGTACCCTTTCCCAGCACTGACCAAGCAGCCATGGATAGAACTCATTGAAAGCAAGCTCCAGCTTTGACATGGGTGGGCCCGTCTTTCCCTTTACCATGCAGCCGAGAGTGGATTTATGAAGCAAAAGCAGCTCGAGGTGCATCCTCTGTGTGCCAGACATCTGCTAGGGGCTTCCTTTTACAGAGAGGACTTCCTTCAGGGTGCAGAAGAATAAGGTTGTGGCCAAAGCCATACTGCATGATAAAAGGTGGAACCAGAGTCCAAATGCTGCCGAGTTACTGCACCAGAAGAGAATAAGAATCTCCTCCAAAGTCTGCTCACCCCTTTGTGGTTTTGCAGACTCTGGAATTTTCCATTCCATTTGTTTAACGCCATTTGTAGTGAAGGCTTCCTAACGCATCTTGGGAAATAATGTGCTAAATGGTACTATATACAAACTCGCTTCTCCCACGAATTAGCCACACTAAGAGCCACGCCTTTAAATAATTCTGAGACGTTCTTCTCAGGACATTTGTGGCACAGGGAGGAAGCCCTTACTGCCTTCTGGCAGCTGTGCTCCCCTCGGTCAGGAGTTGTGATGGAGACCCAGAGCTGGGTGCGGACTGAAAGGGAAGTATTTCTACCAAGTCCTGTGCGTGACTTAGACCCTCTTGAGTGTTTCCTAAAAACTCATTGTCAAAACGGGAGGGGGAAAGACTGGATTCACCAGGTGCTGAACAAATGTTTCCTGAAAGGAGGGTGCTTGGTGACAGCCATTGGAGAAATACAGCTGGCAGGATGGATGCTCAGTGATTTAGACTCGCTGGAGTCTCACATTTGACCTTTGGCTTCCACATGAGGTTAAGGGACCAAAGGCTTTTTCAAAGTCATTTTCTATTTACATAATAGTTCAAGGCTTTGGTGGAAGTAGGGAATCCAAAGCCTACCCAGACTACTTCCTCTTATTATGATTTATGCCAGTGGTTTAAAGCTTGTTTGTAAAATAAATATTTTATAAACTCCTTTTAATATCCCAAATGAAATTCATCGATTATAGAAGCTATCGATACACATTTTTAAAAAATTAATGTAATACCCTAATTCTAACGCAGGGATTTTTAACCTGAGAACTATTGACACGGGGCCACGTAACTCTTGAGGGGCTGTCCCGTCAACTGGAGGACGGTTAGCACATCTCAGGCCTCTACCCGCCAAATGCCAGTAGCACCTCACCCCCAATCGTGACAACCAAAAATGTCTCCAGATATTGCCAAATGTCCCCTGGGGGGCAAAATCATCCCCCATTGAGAACAACGCCTCTAACACAAAGGATACAAAGATGATAATGTATAAGAAAGTAACATGTATTTCAAAATAGAACTGCTTAAGCATGGCTGCCCTGGAGGACTCAGTGGAGCAGCCAGCTGCCTGCACCTACCAATAATGAAGGGGTTTGGATTTAAGAGAAGATCAGAAGCTGTTTATACAAGAAGAACAGAAAAATGAAAAGGCAGAGGTATGGATGGACCTTTGAATAAAAACTAGTGTTAGACTAAGTAATAACAGAGAACACTTACCTGTGTATAAGAGAAAGAATAAAATAACCATAATTAAAATAGAGATAGTGTACTAAGATGAGCTACAGACTCAAAGTCATAAATGAGCTGGGACTTATTTATAAGTACAGCATCAGGGTGGTTCCCTATTCTATGACTGGGGAGTATCGCTCTAATGATAGAGTCTCTAGAACTTAAAAACACTCAGGGGCTGTATCTTGTGAGAGGATGGATTGAAAGAGGCCAAGTGGTGGGGAAGACCTCTAGGGAAGGAATGGGAATAATGTTGAAAAAGAACAGACCAACTGAAAAATAATTTGAAAATGTAATTCTCACAACCTGGACTTCTCATCATTGTGCTACAAATATATATATATATATATATGTATGTATATAGATGGCAATATTATAACAATATTTTTTTAAACAACATGAATGAAATTCAGTGAGATTCTTGTGTTCCATGAATCTGCTCATTTATATCTGGTTCAAGGTGTGTTCAAAGAAATCTCAAATTTCTGTTAATATTTTCAGTTGGTTTCATTGCACAGTAACTCCCCTATGGCATTGAAACCCTTTTCAGGAAAATTTGTAGTTAGAAATGCTCAATGCACAGAGCCGGCAACCTGCACAGCATGAGTAAATTACACAGTAATTTCCAGACAAGATCTTTCTTCCATTTAAGTTTCTCTCTATGGAAAGTTCTTCTAAATTACTGGGTTTTTCAAGTAACTTCTTAGAACTTATTTTCAGAATTATGATGTTCGAAGTATTGCTGATTTACATTTGTAGTGAGTTTAGTCTGGGAGAACATTCAAAAGTCATGTGGGACAGGAAATGATTCTTCATTGTATGGGACTCTCCCAAACATTGCAGGACATCTTGCTTCCCTCCCTCCCCAAATGCCAGTGGGGATGTCAACCAAAAACCACACCCACCAACTTCCAAAATGCTCCCTCTGGGGCACTACGGCTCCTCTTGATTACCCCAAGCTCATGAGAGCACATCCCAGATGTGGGGCACTGCCACTCAAGACTGCATTGACGAGCACCCACTTTGGATGGGCACAGATTCATATGTCCCTGCCACCAGCTGGTGTTTGGGGCACCATATAGGTATTTCTATTATCTCCACTACCTCTAACACTTCTATACAATTTTGATTCATCATAACTCACTTCATGCAACCCTCAATGAATGATATCAACAAGGTAAAGAGGTAACATTTGTTGAGAGCTCTGTGTGTGTCAGACCCTGGGTGTTAATCTATTATTTCCTTCAAACTTCACAATAACCCTATGAGGTTGATACTATTATTAGCCACATTTTATAGAGAAGAGGTTAGGTAACTTGTCCAAAGTGACCCAACTAGTGAGTGGCAGAGTCAGAATTTGAACCTTGGCTTGACTCTACTTGCCATACTATTTCCCCAGAACTGGCTGCTCTGTATTCAATTTGTGTAAAAGAAGCAAATGGCAGCAAGGCATACTTTTATAAAAATTTGTATGTTTTTATACCTAAAGTTTATCCAGACTCAGTAAACATTCAGCACAGTCCCCCACATCACCTGTTCTATTGTCCTATGTACTTGGAGGACTTGGGAGGGAGGAATCTTGCCTTCGAGGCCCTGAAAGATACCCCATTATGAAAGAAATATTGAGCTAAGTGCACCACACCCAGAATGGAGAATTGGTTTCATCTCCAGTGTCAGCTGATTGATTAGTCATGGCTGCCTAGGGTTGAGAAAAAATTTTAAGGCAAGTCAGAGGTCAGTGTCAACATCAATAGAAATGTCTGCCCTGGCTAGGGAGAGGGCATGTAGTGGCCTCCATGTTATGAAGTTATTATCCCTAGGCAGGAAATTTACACTTTAGAAAAGTTTTCAAAAATAGGAATAAAAACAAAAAGGAATTTTTGGTGGAATTCTAAATTAACCAGAAAACCCCAGTTCCTCAGAATATCCTTCTCACGTAGTTATAGAAACATTAAGGTAGGAAGGACCTTCAAGATTATTTAGACTTATTCACTTTAAAAACGTTTTCAAAAATGGGAATAGAAACAAGAAGGAATTTCTGGTGGTGAATTCTAAGTTCATCAGAAAACTCAGTTCCTCAGAATATTCCATTCATGGACTTGTAGAAACTTAAGGCTAGGAAAGACTTTTAAGATTATTTAGGCCTGTGGTTCTCAAATTTGGCTCACAGTAGAAACACCTGGGAAACTTTTGAAAAATTCCGATGTCTGGGTTCTGATGTCTGGCTTCTAATTTAATTGGTCTGGGGCTGGGCCCAGGAATTGGCATTTTCTTAAAATTCCCCTACTGGTTCTAATGCCCAGCCTGGATTGAGAACTACAGATTTGGTCAAAAGCTCTCATTGTACAGATGAGGAAACGGAGGCTTAGATAGAGAAAACTGGTGGTTTTCCCAGGGACACACAGTCAGCTAGAGACACAGCAGATTCTGCCCCGCACCCTGGCCCACTGGCCTGGGTGTCGGGTGAACCCCAGGTCCTCGATATTGCAGAGCTCGAGTCCCGGAGCCTGGCTCAGTCTCCTAATCTGTGTCCTATTGGCCATTTCCTTACAGCTAACTCTCAAAGTAAGCATGACCATGCCCCTCAAGACAGCCATTTTGTTGCTACTTCCACCCACTACTACTCGAGTTTCCAAAGAGAATCCAAATCTCCCACTGGGCTGCTGTTGCATATCTGGTTTTTCATGCCTCTTGCCATATGTGTTGCATGGTATGACTTGCTTGTCCCTGATGTCCCTTCATAGCACTGGAAACAACAGTAAGAGTATAAATAGTATACTCTTATGTAGTATAATAGTATATAAATAATAGTAAGCGTATAAAAAGTTACTTTTAAAGTAACTTTAAAAAGGTGGAGGAAGAGAATGAGAAGTACGCTAACACTTGTGGAACGCCTCCCATGCACCAAGCATCTTACGTATTCGTTTGTCCTCTCCACAACATTGGAAGAGAAATATTATTATCCCATTTTACAGATAAGGAAAGGTGGATCTGAGAGGTTAAGTAACTTGCCCAGGGTCACACAGCTAGTGAATGGTATAATCAGAATTCAAACCAGTTCTTACCACTGCCTTCTGCAGCCTCCTCCGTTATTATGAATATATTATTATATTACTATTAAGAGTCTGTCCTAGTCCCTTAAAAGACAGGGTGTGTTGCCCCACAGATTGATCATTAGTCGCCAGGAGAAAATGGTAACCGCAGTGGAGAAACCTGACCACACGTGGACCAGGTGATCAAAATGAACATAAGCAGATGGACATCCCCCAGCATCATCTGCGTTGTCCTCTGGCCAGGACTAGTCCCAGGAACCCAAATTGAGGGACATCGTATGAAATCACCGGCCTCTGTTCTTCAAACGTTTCAATGCCACAAAAGACAAAGAAAGCCAGAGGACTGATCCTGAGTAAAGGAAACCGGAGACACGACATCTAAGTGTCGCGTGTGGTGCTGGGTGTGATTCTGCCCTGGAGTAGGGAAACACTTTGCAGTCCTCTTGGGCGAACTGACAGACTTGCAATGTGGAGTGTAGAATAGAAAAACTTACCGTAACAGTGTTAAATTTCCTGAATTTGATAACTGCACTGTGGCTGTGTCAGAGAATATCCTGTTCTTAGGAAATCCGCACTGAGGTATTAAGAGATAAAGGGGCATGGGGTCTCAAGCTACTCTCGAATGCGTCAGAAAAGACAAGTACTGCTGCAGTATTCCTTACAGCAGCCAGCAGAGCGCTAAGCTCATGGCAGATAGTGACTTTGTTTTTATTTGATTAAACAATCCCACAGTCTCTTGACATCAAGGAAAATACTTTTCAAAGTGGCTTTCTTGGCTTCTAACACTTCTGCTTGATTTCAGAGAAGGCACAAATAAATTCTGACCCTTCACTAACCCACTCCCACTCCATCCCCAGCTCCTCTAAGAAAAGGGGAAACCCTACTGCGAGTTTGTCTTACTTCATCACCATTCATAAATTCCTTCACATTTCCTGGAAATTTATTTGGGATTTTATTACTCTTACCATGTTCATAGGGTGAAAAAAACAAACTCAGCAGGATTTCGCTGAGCACATTCTCTGCCCTTCTTCCGACCTTCCGCTCCTATGAAAATCTTCAATCAGATTCTCGCTCTGCCCGATGCAGGGGACTGAGTGGGGCCTCTCGCTTGAAAGAGAAAGTTGTCTTTAATTTGACAAATATTGAGCCAGCCTCTGCTTTGTGTGGCATACAGAGCTCTTATCCCAGACATCTGAGAGAATAAACACACTCTATATTACGGAACTAAATGTTTGGAACTATCTCCATGTCCTTCATTGCTAAGCCCCAGTTTCAGTAAGACAGAATCGCATCTTAGTTGGCAGGATGCACCTATTTAGTCAGAGTTTTAGCTGCAAGCAACAAAACCTGCCCGGGGTGGTTTAAGCAGAAAAGGAATTACTACGGGACACTTGGGAGCCCACAGAATCCCTGGGAGGGCCAGAGCCCAGTTGGAAACCATCCAGGCAGGAGCCAGGCTTCACCGGGGACCCCTACCACCTCCCCTCTGGACATAGCCTCTGCTGCCCACACCTCTGACACTGGGCACTGGAGACCAGGTCCCCTGCCTGGCTGTGCCTAAAAGCCCCAGGGCTATGCCACCCGCTGGGCTGGAAAGGATTCCTCTGGGTATCTGCTTCCCAAGTGGGAGCGTCTAGGGGCAGATCCTTGCTGCAAGAAAGGCTGGAAGGGTGAGTTAGTGACTTCTGTCTCGAGGAGGCTGGACTTACAATGTCAAAAAGCCCCTACATATGGAAAGAGAGTTCAAAAGATGCTTGGTGGCCACAAGCATCAAGACCAATGTCCAGTAATATGGCACCAACGTGGGAACAGTCAACCCAGGGAAAACTCCCCATTCCTAGGTTTTCTTTGCATGCGTTTGTCTACTGTGTTTCTCTCTTAAGTCAGTGTCTTCTCTCTCCCACTATCTGCTGTTATTTTGGCAGTTGAAAGCTTATTCTAAATATGAAAAAAAGTCTGTAAAATCCTCAAATCTTAGTTATAAAGTGAATCTTTCAGAAAGAGACTGGAAGTCTTCCAGGCACCTTGAAACCTGTTGTTTACAGTTGAGGAAAAGGGCCCAGAAATGTGGGGTTTGCCCACAGCTACTGCTATCTATGTTACTGGCTAGGACCAGGATTTTCCAGAATGTGCTTTGCACAGTATTAATAGGTGGTGGCCAGAGAGAGGAAAGGAGGCAATGATTAAGAGAGAGAGAGACTTTGCACTGGATAAAGTCCACTTGTTTCCCTTCCTGCAAGACTTCTCAGAGACTTAAATATGCTGAAAGGGCGATGGATGCAGCATTTCCCTGACTCGCTGGACCACAGAGCACACTTGGGTTGTAAGGGGTCTTGCCTCGACTTGGGTTTCACAGAATACCCTTGGGGAAATACTACATTACCCCATGCTGCCTCCTCCCCAGGTTAGAAGTCCACAGACAGAACACTTAACTTCTGCAATTTCAAAACTCAGAGACTTTCATGCAAATACAAGTGATTTTAAATGTCACTGGTTTCAGACCAGTTTTGAGGGCTACTTTCAAAGGGGAAAGAAGGACAACACACTGCAGACGTTCAGTCCCTTTCAAGTTCTCTTGAATGTCTGGGAAGTTGCTTTTCCTCAGCCACCACTTGACTTCGGAAATGCAGTTTGAGATCTTCAAACAATGGGACCCCCGACCTTAATGCAAGCTTGACGGTTCAATGATCGTAACTAACACAGGATAAAATAACGTTATCCAGTGAGGAAAAAAAAGATTTGCTTCCTACAAAGTCAACGTTATACATATGAAATGTGCTTATTTTGCACAAACTGAAAGTAACATTGTCATGGGTTGCTTTTTGTTTTGTTATTTGTTGTTTTTTGGTTCACTGTCAAGTTCAGCTTGACAGATTATCTTCAAATTAATTTAACACATATACGTGTATAAAACTGGCAAAAACTTTGGCTCCCACACGAGCTGGCCCTCAAGTCCCTCACTAGAACAGCTGCACAAGGCTGACCCTTCCAGACGCAGCATACCATTTGGCTTAGTAATCCTTGGCACACTTTATATTGAGATAATTTCACAGCCTATTAAAATGCCCATCGATCCTACTTTCTTTCTTTCTTTTTTTTTTTTGCTGAGGAAGACTGGTCCTAGGCTAACATCCGTGCCCATCCTCCTCTACTTTATATGGGACGCCGCCACAGCATGGTTGACAAGCAGTGCGTTGGCGGGCGCCCAGGATCCAAACCCGCTAACCCCGGGCTGCCAAGCGCGAACTAAACTGCTGCGCCACTGGGCCGGCCCCCATCAATCCTACTTTTTAAAGGTGTTTGTTTGGTTCTATCCCAAGGGCCATTAAGATGTTGAAAAAACCCCAACTCTGAGGTGTGGCCCACAGCATCAACCCCCACGAATCCCTTCTTTGATATTGTAAAAGCGCTGAATTGTAAAGGTCACCAGGCGCCAGCCCAGTTCCTCTGACAGTGTCTGCCGGAGACTCCCTCATTTGGAATGGATTTTTTGACTAACTCAAGAGGTCATTTCATACTTTTTATCAGTATATTCACTTCTTTTAAACCCCAGTTTTTAAAAAGTGATGAATTATTCTCAACAAGATCATAAAACCTATTTAATCCTGTCATGGAAAACTGAAGGCAAATTGGCAAGGTGAATGGCCTTATGGTAAAACTTGCTAGACATATTTTTAATCAATTTATGTATAGGCCTTAATGTGTCTAAACATCCAGAAACATAAGAGGAATCTGTTTCCAGCATCTTTAGACCAAGCCCGGCACTCCACCCGCTCGGTTGTTTTTCTTGGTATTCTCATCTCATGTGAAAACATTCAATCCAGGTCCTAACCCTCAAAAATCCCATGAGTACGTGAATTACAGATTCTTGCACATCTGAAGTACTTTCTTGTGGCTTTTTCTGGTTTTGCTTTGTTTTGTTTATCCTACACAACTTCCTTCCTTCCTTCCTACCCTTTGCTCCCCAGGGCTTTTCGAGATAGGCTAACCACTAACCATGTCCTCCTGCAACAGCCGCAGCGACAGGACACCCAGATCCAGGCTCCTCCCTCTGCTCCTGGCCAACGGGGGATGTAAGCAATAATGGCATCTTAAACAACACGGCTATTCCCGGCATGGAGATCTGGGGAACATCCTTGAGTCCAGAGAGCGAGTTTAGCTGCTGCTTAAGTGACACACAGCTGCTCTGCACCAGAGCAGAGTTACTGTCTCCCAGAGGCAACGCCCTTTGCAGGTTTTAGCCTCTGCAGACAGCCTTCATTGGGTTGTCCTCGTGGAGACAGACAGTCGCTCGGAGAGCTTGCTCACGCACTCGCCACTCTCAGAGCATTCCACCCTGGGCAAATTCTTAGGACATTGAAGCGATTCGCATCTTTCCCCTCCCCAAGTGTTCTTTCCAAGGGCCATATGGATTCCAGGGGCCACTGCTAACCTTAATAACTGACATTCTTTCCATTTCTTGCCTTCCTGTTGAGTGGAGATTTTGAAAACTCCATTGACTAATTTGTCAAGTTCTGATCTAAATTCAGGGCCTTGGAAGAGAATGAACACCTGCTAGGCAAAAACTAAGCCTAAAAAAAATGTCCAAACTTGATAAATCCTGAGTGTGACAAGTCCCTCTGGATTTAAATGCCTGCGGCCAACAGGCCACTCATTTGTTCACTCCCAGAGCTTCCACTTAATTTTCTTCATGGGAATGGTTTGCTATAAACAGAAGAGCAAGCTCTTATGGGGCACTTCATATCAAAGCGCTTTTCTAATGGCACTTGGGACGGCAACCACTCCAGGCTGGGGGCACTCTCCTCATTTGTCGGAGTTAAATTAAGGCACACAAAAGACAAGTGCTTTTCCCACGGCCTCCAAGTGAGGGGTGGAGTCAAGACAGGGTCCTGTGCTGAGCAAAGCTTTGAGAGACAGACAGAGACTCGGGTGACCACCACACAGATCCATTACAGGATGTTGGAGAAGCAAAGGAGGGTACACACCTGGAGAGATGCTTGTGTTCAGCTCTGCCTCTACAACTTCTAGCTCTGGGTCCTTGTTCCCGTTACTTTACCTCTGCAGTCTCTGTTTTCTCATCTACAGAGTGGAGACGGTAACTCCCACTTGAATTACATGAGAATGCTGGTAAAGTGCTTAGGGTACAGCTCCTGGTACTGAGGGGGCGCTCAGTCAATGGTGACCATTACAGCTTTTGTTGTGTCATCATCATTGCTGTTATTGCTTCCTATGTGACTACTTGAATTGACGTAGGGCATGATGACCCCTGCTGGCTTAGCTCACAGAAAGTCAAGGAACTTGAACAGTTCAATAAACACTTGTTCAAGATGCCTTCTTGTTCTCTGAGAGGCAGTAAACCAAGGCAGGAAACTGCACTTCTTTTCCAAAAGGGATTTGAAACAAAGGCCTTTGAAACAGATGAGACAGGCAACACTTTCCTTTGTGAGGAGCATTAAGGTGCAATAATAAAAAGAGCCAAGCCGATTTTCTCAAGGCACACAGTAGGAACCCTCGAGAGAGAAACCGAGAGTCCAAGAGTCCCTGGTGGCTAAGTTCTAGGTGGGAAAGCCTTTGTCTTCATTCTCTTAAAAAACTCCTAATTAAGTGAAAGCTTTGGAAAAAATACCCAGATTTTTATCATTTAGGCTGTAGCTTAATTCTATACGAAATTAGCCTGGTTTCTGATTCATGTTTTTCCAAATGCAAAGGAGCCCTTCTTAGAATGTCACCTCAATTTCTGGAAGTGGGGCCAGGTATCTGCGTTGTAATTAGCTCACCAAGAGATGATTCTCAGGCACCCCAAAGTTTGAGAACCACTGGTCTGAATGCTGCTGGAAAGGCTAGGAGAGGAAGGGGGTGTTGGCGAGGGAGAGGGAACACCTTGGAGACTTGGAATTCTGTCTTGGTCTAATGGAAATAGTTTACACTGATATTGTCACAAATCCAAGCTATCTGGGGTAAATGGTTTCCTCATTTCTCCTCCATAAATCAGTGTGGATATTCTTGGCCAGCTCCGCTCTTTGCAGGGTGGGCAGCTGTGAGTCAAGAGAGAGGGTTATCTCCTCCTCTTCCCCTGACCTTGTTCTGCCTTTTGCAGATGCAGTTACTTCCCTGTCTGCCTCACAGCTAATTATTTTAGCAGAGAAGCTCTGAGCATGAAGAAAACGGGGTATATTCTTCAAAGTAATAACTGTACTGAAATGTAGTGAGAAAAGTCCCTCCTTTGGTCCCAGCTTCTGAATAAAATCAGCTAGTGGAGTGAACTACCATTTGGTTCAGTTTGCCACTTAGCAAATCTTGGCTTCTAAGAGTTTAAGATGCTCTTTAGTAAACTTAATTTTATCCTGTCATTTCAGGGAACTTGGGAACAGCAAAGGTTTTTGTGATGTGGGCCATATTCACAACTTTTCCACTCTCAGTGATTTGACGGTGGGGGTGGTGATGGGAGCACCATAAATCCAAACCTCTTTAGACTCTTAAAACATGGGAATTTCATTACATAAATCTTTCCAGTCACATACTTGTTCAAAAGACCCACTAATGCAACAAAACAAAGAAAACTTTTATTTAGAATGTTCAAGGAAGCCTTTCTTATTGTTTTTCAAAGTACTTGAGAGGATTCTTTTGGCTCACACCACAAATCTTAGCTTCTTTTGAATGGTATGAACAGAAAAAATGTTTAGGGCATAAAGAGTGCTATGTATATGAAAATGGAAAAAAGAAAGATAATCTTCAGCCAACTCTTTTCTGAGATTGGTAGAATTAACCAAAACTAAAGAAATAAACATGAAATTGTCCACCATTTTAAAAGAACAGTAGCTTCAAGTCAGAAGGCAGTTTCCCTAGCACCACCTCCACCTGTGTGTGTGGTAAAAGGCAAATAGAGACCCCCAAAATCCACATTACAAACAGCATTCTGCTTTAGGGGAGCTTATGATATAAAAACTGACTGAAAAAATCACAAGAGAGTTATTTACAGCAGTCATTAAAGTGACTATTGGTCACTATGAACAATTCAACACTTGGGGACGAATTTCAGGTCAACATTCAGAACTAACGAGGCCTCTAAACCTCTGACTGTGCATTTTCAGCTGACTGTACCATTTCACCCTCAGAGGTGGTGCTTAAAAGGCTGGAAGGTATTTGCTGCGTGCTCTAGAGTGAAAGGGAAAATTTAAGAGAAGCTTTCACAGTGAAAACAGTGGGAATGAAATATTCAGGCAAACAAATAACAAGGAAATGCATCCAGCGTCAACTGCACACTCTCCACCTAGAGACCTCTAAAGCTGACTTGTTTGGGCTGTAGAAGAATTAGGTTCAGAAGATAAACGTTACTTCCTACTCACCCAGAGGATCCATCAAGCTCCTCCCAGGGGGTTCCCGCACTCGAAACTAACCACCTCCTTACCTGCAGCTGGTTACTTATTGAATACTGAGTAGCCACATGCCCGCCTCTCTCCTCTTCTCGTTCAAGTTTCTGGCTAAAATTATCCTTGCCTACAAGCGCAAATGCAGGGGTAAGCTTTTTTTCTCTCTCTAGCAGCTATCAATTAAAATAATAAAATTCCACAAACATCCAAATTTTGGAACCAACTGCGTTTTACTTAAAAAAAAAAAAAAAAAAACGAATCAAAACTTGAAACAACTATCCATAGGTGGTCTCCAAGTTGCATCCAAAAATTTGTTTGTATGTCAGCTGCATGGAACTTGAGACACAGATATTTCCTCTTCATTTCTTCTTCAGAAGTAAAGCTACATCTGGTAGGTGGGTTCCCTGGCCAGACTACAAATCATTGTAATCCTTCAGGCGGCTGGACCGTAGCACTGGCTGTACTAGCTTGAGCTCAGGGAGCTGGGAAGCATGCAAGTCAGAAGTGAGGAGAAAAGATCTCTAAAGCAATTTTGAAATAAGCAGTTTGCTCAGTTTATTTCACCACTTCTAGCACCCAGCTCCCATCTACATGGGCCCTCAAGAGCCAGCTTGCCCTAATCATTTCTTCACATTCCCTCAGGGGTTGGCCTGTTTTCTCCAATGCACGCCTTAGGCCAAACTTACAGACCTTCCCTTCACTTAAATCACAAAGAGCTGCTGACCTTCACTAGGTGTCAGTTGGAGTTGCTGGACTTCTTTTAATTCACACACGTGTAAATGACCAACGGTGCTTTAACCTTCCCAGAAGAATTTGCATTTGGGGTAAAGGAAGTTATCACCCACCTGAACTGAGGATTTGCTTGGGGAGGTGGGGTGGAAGTCAGCGCACGGCCGACCAACACCGCTCAGAGTTGGGTTTCCAGGCCTTGTTTCCATTTCACTTCTGAACCTATTTGCTAAAAGCTCCACGAGTTTTCAGGAGAAGAGCAAGACAAGGGCACACAGGTGTGGGCCCAGGGAGCAGTTCCTACTTGGGAGCCTCTGCTTGTCCTATTAATATCCTACAGCAGGGGAGGGAGAGCTCTGGGGGATGAGGACCAGCAGCACAGCTGGAAAACAGGCAAACCAACCCTCAGGCTGAGAGTGGACTTCGGTAGGTGCGGCGTACAGGTCAGGAACCTGCGCTAATATTCCATGTGATTCTGACTTCATATTGAGAAAGACATTGAGGGGCAAATCATTTTAATGATATTTTAAATTAGGTAATTATACTCTAGTTACATCATTTCCTATAGGATACTTAACATGTTCAATTCCACCTAAACCACTAAGTAAAAACAAAACAAACCAGCAAAATGGCCTCCCTAATTTGTCATCAATGTCCTTCAAATTGTACCTTGCCATCATAGTTTTAGGTTCCCAAAACTACATTCCTTTTCAATAGTCTTTAAATTTAACTAATGCCAGAAGCTTTCAAATGTAGATCTGAGAAAGAAAACACACACATTTGGGGGTACACTGAAGGTTTCAAATCATGGGGTCAAATGTATACTATCACTTAATTTCGACATTGGAGCCTCAGTGAAAGCCCACATTTCTTACTCTTCAAACAGAAAGTTGGCATGAAATATGAAAATACGTGCAAGAGCAGTTAATGAAAGTATTTCTCACTCAGGAAATCCTCAGATTTGGTTTCCTAAAGTAAGATACGCCTTGCACTTTTCTTGTGCATATTTTATGATCTGCCTAAAAAAAAAATCCCGACCCCTGCACAAAACCAAGGTGCTCATTTAACAAAAAGATCCAATTAATACTGCAGCAGGGCTCAACTTCAGAACTTCCCGAACTAATTGCTTAAAACGTCGACCTTTATTTGAAATTAATACCTTTGCGAATATTTATAATCTTTTTTTATGCATAGAATTCTTATTCTTTAGAGTTGGGGCCCTCTTTTTCAAACCCCTATTCAAGGAGACAAAGCAGCTCACTGGAGTTTTCTTTTTACTAATCTTCAAAAAAAAAGCATTCATTAGGCAAATGCTCAACTCAATGTCAATGGCAAAAGGCACCGTCCTCGGGAGTCTTCCTTGGGCTTAAAAACGAGACTGTATTATGCTTGTGATTGGTTTTTGCACTTCCCAAACTCAAACCTTTCAACTGTTCCATGCAAGCATAGTTAAAATACTCTCTAATTCTTCTGTTTCAGAGAAAATTATTTGCAGAGTCCTTTCCGGTCTTTCCTTTTTCCTCCAGTGGGTGGAAGGAACTGAGAATAGATATGAGAGAGGACAGGAACTCTGTTGTGCCAAAGGGAAGAGAGAAATCATCTGGACTCCCCCTACCTAGTTAGATATTTTATATCTGCACATAATACAAATTGAGATACTTATAATAGGTACAAGACATTTTTTGTCACTGCCATGGTGCAGGTGATTTAAACAAATATAACTATAGTGTAATAGCTTCCTTCTCCCTAACTTCAGATATTAAACAATGCAGAGCAAGATGCATTAGAACGCTTTTAAAATGTTAGTTTAATGTGAAAATCACTGGAATTTATACAATAGCTGCATTGTTTACATCCCCCTAGTTGAAGTTTATTTCTATCCTATGGCTAAGGTTACTTGCAATAACATAGCAGTCAAAGTCAGTAATTTGGCCCCACACTTGCAAATATGCTCTCCCAGGTCCTTCCTGCTACCTCCTCCTCTTACCTCGGACGTAGCATTTTCAATCTTTTAATAGGTCAAGGAATTTGAGCTGTAGGAAAAAGTGACCTTACAAATACCCCAGGTATTGTGGGTAGTTGGCCAATTAGTCTAAGGTTAGATAGCATGTTAACTATTGAGCTAAAATCAACCCTTGAGTTTCTAGTTCACTTTGGTTGGACTCTTTGATGGTTCTAGTTAGTACAGTTAATAAACTCACTCAATTGTACAGGGGTCAAAGTTTGTGGGTGGAGAAAAAAACGACGAGCGCTGAGACAGTCATTCCAGCAACAATGACACCTTATGCAGTGCCCCGTATTTCCTTCCTCTGTAACATGTGCAGAGAGCTGTCACAGTATTCTTCTGGCAACTAGGAAGAGACTAGATGAAAGGCCCCGGAGGCACCCTGAGGAAGGCTTGGGGGACTCTGGCCGTGAAGGGAGCAATGAGGTTCAAGCATAAAAGTTCATGAAGAAGGAAAAATAAAAATACTTGGTTTACTCCCTAGCCCCCATCCTGAAAAGGCTGGTATAAAAGCAAGAAAGGGTCAGTTTAATAAATTTTCATCTTTAGTTGTTTTGTTAAAAATAATATGCCTTATAGTCTACAGATGAGCTAAAATGTCCTTGAAAAGAGGCACGTTACACACAGGTCTGTCTAGTATTCCTAATACTGCAAAAGCCACCTTAAATCTTCTGGGAAAAACAGTCTGCTCAAGGAAAAAATCTCTAATGTAGCTGTGATTTGCTCTCATTTCTAGTTATTTTTTTCCTTACATATTTAAAATCATACCAGAAATAAAGAGGTTTTCTGGTCACATAATACAACAGCACTGAACTGAAGCTGGCCTAACAACTAGCATAAAGCTGTCTATCCATCCTGCAATAGCAAAAATGAAAATATGAATAAAATTAAGAAAATGAAACCAAAGAGAAAAACCAGTAAGAGGAAAGACAAAATTCAAATTTACTTTGAAAAATCTGGTTTTATTTTCTGAATCAAAAAGAAATGTATCCATGTTAAATTTAGAATGCTTAACTTTCCCTTGATCTCTTAAAATACTTTCCACATATTGTTAACAGTGCTCAGAACTGTGTAAAAGTTAACATCCAATACCACGTTCTAGAGAAAAAAGTTTAACTATCGGATCTATCTCTAAGAAACCCTTCTCAAAGGTCAAAGGATTGGCAATTTTAATTTAAAAAGAAAAGATTTTTAATCATTATTGGAAATTAAGTGACAATGGTTTTCAAGAGCTAAAAATCAGATCTCTTTTAAAACAGAAAAAATTTTAATTTCTGAGGGTCTCATACCTGACAACTCCAGTTAAACATAATACTTCCCCCTCTCCCCAAAATTACCATGGAATAGGAAATTATAAAATGAAACTTTTAAATTATACTATATATACATCAATACACCATTTTAACTGTCATGTTTGCTAGCAGAATTAGGAAATTAAAACCAAATTCTACATTCAATGGACAAAGGATAAATGCTCTTTCATTATTTTATTTAAGAGTCCACCCTGTTCTTTGTTGTTTTTTTCTAGCCCCATATTTTAAAATCATGACCAAAGGCCAAGAGTCAATCCATTTACCTGAAATGAACAGCTAGGAGGTACTGGTCCTGCATCTGTGTCCTTTAACAAGTCCAGTACTCAAAAGGCGGAGGGAATTCATAAGAACATGATTTAGGAACATTTTAGAACACCAAAGGGACTCTGACATCCACGTCCCTAACATCTAGTAGATGTTATTCAGACAATTCACATGTACTGAAGCATGTCCAGCATGCAGGCAAACTTCTTTTATTTGTTCAAATTGAGGTAAAACAGACAAAAAATAGTTAATATTAACAGAAGCTGCATAATTTAACCTTCTTTTGCTGCTTATTTCATATAAACTGATTTTTAAGTTTTCTCACAAAAAAAGAGATTCTAAAGCCAATAATTTCTCCAATTTCAGTCACCCAAAAAAATAAGCTTCTTCTTTCAAAGCCATTATTATTAGTAAAGAATGTTTTGAAATGAAGGAAAACATTTTTTTTCCCAGAATCTGCATTTTGTATTAAGCATGATACAATTTATTACTTTATTTTTCAAATTTAGAAAGAATTCAAGTCTGAGTACTATTTGATATTTTTTTCAGACACCAAGCAATACCAACAGGATTCATAAATATGATTTTCTGACACAGGCAGGTAAGTCTGCTAACATTTACAAAGTACAAACAACTCTTCTTTCAAGGATAAGACAGCTGAGATTTAGTAGTTATGATTAGTTTTTCAGTACAAATACAAATTCAAATCTTGATTTTTTTTTGGCCAACATTTTAAATAGTCAAATTTTATTCCACTTCCAGGTTTCAAGTTGAAACAAAAACTAATAAAAATTACCCAACTGGCAACAAGTCCCATATTTCGATGTTATCTTCAACCCAACAATTATAACCTACTGCCAGTGATTATTTATATGTATCTACTTGTTTTTATTAAATAAGCTCTGGTCAGTTATATAAAAGAATAATTTGCAAGAATGGTCCTTGGCACTGGGTTACCTTAATGCTTCTGGTATAAAGAGAAGCACTAGAAAATATCAGCTCTTAAGCACTTTTTTATCTGTAATTTGAAAGCCAAAAGCATTTTTCAATGTTACTTTTCCACTGATAGATTCTAGGGAGTCTAGTCTCAGCCAACACGGTTGATTTTAAAAACCAAAAAAATCCCTAAGCTACATGGCAATAGAATACTACACTTGCTTTTTATATCATATGGAAACAGTTCCAGGCAGACCAAAAGTAGAAGAAAACCTGCCAAATCAAAGTACTGTAAATAAAGTTCATCTTACGTGCCCCAGGCAGAAAAGTTCAAAAATCAAAAAATCAGAATCAAAAGACCACCTTCCCAGGCAAAAACCCACCCAAAACACTTCAGTTCTGGGCCTAACATTTCCCTAAAATGTTAATACCAGCAGTAACTGTAGAAAGCGCCACATACAGAGGAAATGCCATGAAGGGTTCAGCAGCCGCCCACTCATCCCTCACCACCCCCACCCCAATAATATGTAAAAGCTCCGCCAAGTTTTTTCTTCTGCTAATAAAGGCATACCACCTAGTGTGCTAAAGACTAAAACTAGCAGCATTAGAGCAGTAACGTGAAAATAGGAAGCCGACAGGAATGCTCTAAACGCCTACTTAGAAGAAACAAAGCAGCAGACAGGACCCTTTGCCCTCTCCTCATGTTTGTAGGGAAGTGGGTGAATTAAACAGTCAGATTTACCCACATTAGCAAAAATTTAACAAAGCTTCCCCAAGACACCAGAATAAAACCTGACCTTTCCAGTCAAAGGGCACAGAGAGGCCTCTTGCACGTCCTGGAGTCAATGAGTTCCAAGATTGGCAATAAAGGAGAAAAGCAAGCATTAGGGGTGTGATGGAACGAGCTGTGGAGTCTATCGAACAGTCACACCAAGTTTCTCCAGCACACGGACACCCTTTTCTTGGTATTCTTGCCGGGTCATCCAGAAGTTGTCTTTGTCTTTCATGATATCTGCTAGGACTGCACCACCCAGGAACACCATGTGCTTTCTGCGGGGTGGGTCTTCGATGCGGATCTTAAATTTCTAAAGGAGAAAGAAGAGATGACAAAACGTCACGTGTGCATAGTGCTTTCTGCTTTATGAACATGACCTTCTCATATATTCTCTTGCTGAATTTTCACAAAAGTCCTGTGATGTAAATAGGACGGCAGGGTTTGGTATCTGAGGTACAGAGACATTCTGTAATTTGCCCAAAGCTCATAGCTAGGAGATCACACATCCATCCCATGGTGCTTAGAACAGTCCTGATTTACACCTGTTGCCTCATCTTTATTAACAGCACCTCTTTTCACTCTCAAGTGTCCTGATCTGAACAATAAATTCCATGATCACCCTAGTGAGAGCCCAAGTACCAGAGTCCTGATGCAGCAGGTTTTCCCACCAACTGGTGGATGAACATATGGGCAAATCACTTAGCTACCTGTCAAATGTAGAGTTTGGATAAGAGGACTTGTATATTTCTTTAAGGTCTACCACAGCTATGATTCTAGTCTCATGTAATAGAGTTAGAGTGAAGTTCTTCTCTTACCAGCAAAGCTCACTTTCTATTGTCTCAAATTCAAATGAAATGTTCTCAAAATAAACAAGGCCAAATACGGTCAAAATAAATCATGGGGATGTGGGAAAAAATGAACACAGTGACTGAAATTAAAGACCAGTGGGAAAAGTTTTACACACTACAGCCAGTATTAATTGTCTAACAAGGATACACCTCAATCTGTATGGTCAGTCAACACCGGAAAGAGAAACCTTAAAATGATGTAGCAGTTTTTATTTACAGTATCACAAATCCTGCAAAAAGACTCAAAGTAACTATGTCACTCTAAATTGTCTTTATGTCATATAAATGAACAGTAGAATCTGATAATACATAACATAGAAAAACACCAGTTTACTTAATAAACAATTCTGAGGCTAACCTACTGTTTTAATTGTTCTAGTTACTTTTTAGCTCTTAGGCAGGGGTTAGCAAACTTCTGTAAAGGGCCAGATAGTAAATACTTAAGGCTCTGCGGGTCTCTCTGGCAACTACCTAAAGAAGGCAGCCGTAGACAATATGTGAAAATAGCTAACACTTAAAATGAGTGAGCCTGGCCATGTTCCAATAAAACTTTATAGAAACAGCCAGTTTGGGCACAGGGCTGTAGTCTGGCCTCCCCTGCTCTAAGCGAAACATGGCTAGCCCCTGAAGACACTGCTGCCCCCGCAGCTTTCTTAACTGTCTGCTATTTCTCTCTCTCACACTACCTTCCCAACCCTGGAGGTTTGGTAACAGGAATTCTTGTTCTTCATTGCTGCTTCTCTCCCTCCTTCCTACAACTCCACAGCCCCTCTGAAACTCATTCTATCAGACTGTTCCATCCATCACTCCACCTTGTCCAAGTCATCTATAGATCCCCAGGTTATTTCCTCTCATACCTGCTCTTACTGCATGCGTATGCGTGCTCTCTCCATCATTCCCTGACATTATCCTTAGTGACTTTGTCCTTTTCTCCCTCTCACACTCACTTGGCAAAACACCAACTCCAGTGATCAACTCTCTATTTTGCACCTGCTCTCAAGGAACTGAACAGCATAGGAAGAGAAACTCAACATCCTGCTTTAAATATATCACTTAACCTCAGTCAAGCCCCTTAGTGCTGCAGGCAATCCCCTTACATTTCCCTTCTCTCTCGTCCATTCTCCAAGACAACCATTTCACACCTCCTCCTCTATTTTAAACCTCAACCATCCCCACCCTCCTCTCAGAGCCTCCTAACTGGTCTTTCTACACCCAACTTTCTTCCTCCCTCCCTCAACAGTCTATTCACCACACCAGACTTAATGATCCTTTAAAAACAAGTCAGATCCTATCATTTCTCTGCTCAAAATCCTCCCAAGACTTTCCATCTCTCTAGGAGTAAAGCCAAACTCTACCGTGGCTGACCAAGACCCATGTCCCGACTACCTTTCTGATCTCACCTCCCAGCCCTCTCCCTTGTTCACTCTGCTCCAGCCACACCTGCACAATCTCACCAACTCAAAGCTTTTGCACTTGCTGTTGCTGCCTAGAAGATTCTTCCCCCAGACAGTCATGTAGCTCACTTGCTCATTCCCTCACTCCATTTAGGTCTCTGCTCAAACGTTCCCTCATCTGAGAGACCTTCCCTGATCACGCTACATGAAGGAGCACACTATCTCCCCAACCACTTCCCCTTTCTAGCTCCCCAATTTACTTCACTTTTCTTCATAGTGCTTATTACTACTGATATATTATTCTAGACTAAAAGCAGGGATTTTGGTTTTGTTCACCACTGTTCTGTTTGTCCCAGCACCAAGACCAGTGTGTTCAGCACCCAGAAGGAGTTCAAGAACTATCTGCTAAATAAATGATCACCTACAACTGATTTCAAATTATATGTATAAGCCAATAAAATCAGACAAATGAGTGAAGTACTTAGACAACAGGGCTCCTCCTGAGTCTTTTAATTTGTATGTGAATGCATACTCAATTTAATTCAACAACTTGAGTCACATATGAAAGATGTAACATTAGTGTCTCCAATACATGCTGTCCTCTGTAATATGTAATCTCATTATCTAAAACGGTTGATCAAAGTTAGTGAGACAAAGCTCAGAGATTAACTCAAAACTAAGTGGTTGAGTGCATAGTATATATAGAGTACTTCACTCAGTCGAGTTTGTAGAAAAAAAATCAATGCCAAATAACCATCAACTATTACAGACTAGTTTAAAAATTTCAACTCTACACATCAACTATCAATTAAAGTCTGTTTCAAGAGCTATGATAGTTGATGGGGAAGTAAAAGAAGTGGAGAAATGATGTTTTACAATCTGATTGGGGAGATAAAACATGTGGAGGAAATAGCCAGAAAATAACCTAGAATCAGAAATATAAGACAGGCCAAAAGTAGCACTAAAGGCTGATTACATATCCAAAAAGTAAGTTAAAAAAAAAAAAAAAAAAAAACCCCAAGTGGGGCATTTGTCTCTCCACAGTGTACCGGCTTCTTCCCACGCACTTAGAGGCACCTTGGCTCGCAGGCTGATCCTTACAGGTGAACCAGAACGTTTGGCCCTGAACCCAGCCGTCTCTATCCACTGAACAGAGGTGACCAGGCAGTATTCTCAGTATTCTGAGACAGAGCTTACCTTGAACCATTTACTTCTCCCCTTCTCTTCAAGGCTGCACTTGCCTGCATTAGGAATTTGTTTAGGAAGACTTCTTGCTCCCTCTGGTGGTTGTCAAGATTCACAAGCTACTTTACAGGGTTTTAAAAGTATGTTAACAGTTGGATTACTGATTTAATACTTACAGAAAGTTTTTCCACATCTCCCTTTAAAACTCGTTCTAAGTAAAGCTGTTTAAGTTCTCGTTCCAACCGTGATGGCAGCCCAGGGTACATAGTAGACCCTCCAGATAGTACAATATGCTTATAGAATTCAGATCTAGAAAGACACAATAGGTATTCATTGGGGGTTTCAGACTAGGAAAACAGTATATCTCCGAGTTCCTGTTATTTATGTCAGGCTCAGGGGGTTACTGGGAGAATTAAATAAGATTCAACATGTAAATCACAGGGCTGAATGTTTGCTACTACTACTGTTATTAGATAAATATTTTATATGTAAAGAGAATTTGTTATTACAATTTTGATGAAAATACTTCTAAAGCACATGACATACTTTCTTGTAAATGTAATTGAGTCTTTTAATAATGAACACAGTTTACATGAATAAACTTCCAGTATTTGTACTGTGTTAGCACAGTGCTCCCCTGGAGACACTGAGATGTGGTTGTTTACTATAATTAACCATCTTCTACCATGACTCCTGTTCTTGCTTTTGTAGTTTCCCTTTTGCTCCTTTGCCTGGAGGCTGTCCACTGTTATTCTTGGTTAGACTGACGTGTTTGCTTCTCATAGCAGTCCTCTCTTTCTTCCTTAAATACGCTGTTGGTTATGGTACCAGACCACTAGATCTAAAATAACTGCATATGTAGTAAAATATAATCTGAGTGAGGGTCTGAGGAACTCTTCTCATAGTAAAGTTTAGGAAGTGAGTCACATCCATTTTGGCCTCATTCAAACTGGCTTCCAGGTTTTTACTTACTTCTACGTTCTCAATGGCTCAGGCTACTGTAATTCTAGCTTCTAGAAGAGCAATGTTTTTGTATTTAATTGAAGAAGTGTGCACGTGAGTGCAGCATAAGCCAAGCCGTTGAGGTATGGCTACATGTGATATGTACCCACGAGCATTTACACGTACATTTCAATACACAGAACACACAAAACAAAATTTGCGTTGTGCTCCTTTCCATTACCAGCTCTGTGGAGAGGTCCTGAACCTGCCTCCTGTGCTTGAAGAACACAAAAACTTTAATCCTTACCAACAGGCAGGCACTTTTAAATATGACTTTGCTATTAATGATCATTAAATCAAGGGACAAAAGCATCTACCTAATCTCTACTATGAGAAGTTACCATAATTACAAAGTCCAGATTAGATTTTTGATCATCTTCCATTAGATTTATAGCTAGTTATGAGCCGACTGATATTTTCAGTCATTTCCATTTATTATCCTGCTCCCTAGCCATCCCACCAAAATTAGTTAGGTGGTTATTTAATTCAGGGTTAAACAAACAAGTAAGCAAACACTTGCTTTACAAAATGCTTCTGAGTGAATTCCTCAATTACCTGGGTGTAAAGGGAGGCTTTCTAACTATGATTCAAATTCTAGATGCAATAAAAGATTATAAATCTTTTTATATGACTAAATAAAAACAAATTTTTGAAAGGTCAAAAACACCATAAGCAAGAGACAAATGGCAAATTAGGAGAAAATATCTGCAACATGTATCAGAGTTAATATAAGAAGAACTTTTAAAAATTGAGGAAAAAAATTACAAAAATTCTATAGAAGAACAGACAAAAGCCGTGAACAGATAATTCACCAGAAAAAGATATAAAAGTGACCCTAAAACATAGAAAAACATGTTCAACTTCACTCTTAAGAGAAATGCAAATTAAAACTACATTGAGATATCATTTCTCACTCATCAGACTGGCAGAAAAGTAAAAAACTGTGAACAAGCTGTGGAGACATGGGTGCCCTCATATATTACTGGTGGGAATGAGAAATGGTACAACACTTGTAGGGGTTAATTGAGCAATAACAAAACTACATGCATTTACTCTTTGACCCAACAATTCCCCCTCTAGAAATTTTTTCAGAATATACATGCCCAACAATGCAAAAATACAGTGTGTACAAGGTTATTAATTGCAACATTATTTATCAGATGTTATTTATCAGACAAATATTGGAATCTACCTAAATAACTAAGATTCACTGAATAAGCTGATATGTACACACAAAGGAGTACTATGCAACTGGAAAAAAGAATGAGGACAATTCCTAGGAAATGGTATAGGACTCTTTAGGGTATATTAAGTGAAAAAAAAACAAAGTGCAAAAGAGTATTTATAGTATGTTACCTTTTGTGTAAAAGGAAACAAGAAACACATAAAGGATAAGCCTGAAACTAATAAGATCACTTACCTACAAGAGGGAGGAGGACTAGGGTGGAAGACAAGAGGTGGGGAGAGTAATACTTCTAAGTATTCTTTCTTGTATAGTTTTGACTATACTGTTAATGTTCTACCGATTCAAAAAACAAAATTAAAGATGAGCTGGAAACATCCTGTGCCACAAAATAGAATGCACTCAGAAAAAGCTGGGGGCACGTCAAAGGACACAGGAGCCTGCTTGAAGGGGTTCTCACTGGCCAAATCAGGAAGAATTGAGCATCAAATAAATAAAGACAGTAATAAACTATATCCACTGAATAGAATCATGAGTCCATACTGATAATAAACAAACACATAAAAAAGGGGGAAAAGGAAAAGCACCTCCTTATGCTAGAATGCCAACTAATAAATAGGAAAGGAATGATGGAATTAGAAATCACTTTTTTGCAACCATCACAATGAAAATGGATTTAGGCAAGAATTATCAATAGATGATAAAAGGGGTGGGGGGGGCAGAATCTGATGAGGAACAGGAGATTTACATAGTCCCAAAGTATTTTCTTACAAATTACTTATAAATTAAGAAAGGAAAAACAGAAAAACTAACAGTGGAGAAAACAGGAAATGTCATTAATAGCTTAACACTAATGTCACCAATAAGGAGCAAACAGACATCACCTCTGATGTGATACCCTGATGTACCCTGATGTGTTTTTAAGGACACATCACTTATGTAGTATTACAGCCAAAACTGCATAACCTGAATCTAATCATGAGAAAACATTCAAACCTAAATTGAGAAAAATTCTCTAAAATAATTGGCCTATACTCTGCAAAGATGTCAATGTCATGAAAGACTGAGGAATTGTGACAGATAAAAGCTGACTAGGAGACATGACAACTAAATACAATGTGGGATCCTAGATTTGATTCTTTACTGGAGAAGAGGAAAACTGTATAAAGGACATTCCTGGGACAATGGACGAAACTGAAATATGGTAGACAGAAGTACATCAATAATCCATCTTCAGAACTCGATAATCGCACTGTGGCTATATACGAGAATATCTTCATTCTTAGGCAATACAAACTGAGTATTATGGAGTAAAGAGCATTTATTCATTCAACCTACTCTCTAATGGCTCAAGAAAAAAAAGAGAGAGGGGACAATAAAGGAAACACGCAGAATGTTAAACTTAGTAAAATGGGAAACTGGATAAAGAGTATATATTAGTTTTCTGTATTATTCTTGCAACTTTCCTTTAAGTTTTAAATTATTTGAAAATAAAAAACTTGAAGTGGCTTCTGAGACACAATGATACATTGTCCAACATCCAGTGCTACCCTATCAAAAAATTATTTTGCCTTATCTATTCAAAAACATGAGTGAGAAAATAAGACAACTTGGTCAGTCTAACTATTTATATTCATTCTATTTCTGATGAATAACTTTGAAACCACCATTTCTAATGTACCTGGTATCAATGTCAGCTGCCTGGATTGTGTTAAAAAGCAATTCAGCAACACCCACTCCCTCAACATTGATCAAGTGAGGCTGAAATAAAGCTTCTGGTGCTTCAAATCTCTCTCCCCCAACTTTGATAATGCGGCCATCTGGGAGCTAGAAACCAAGAATAACCAAGTATTAGTCAGCAAAAGATTAAAAAATTCCCCAGTGTTCTCTAGAAACTAGTTAGCACTTTTAAATGTATCTGTTCTATAACCAAAATCATTATCAGCAACATATTTCTGCTAAAATACATTTTTGAAAAAAGGATAAAATACATTTTGACAATTGATTTTATTATCATGCTCTGTTCTGTTTTTAAAAATGGTACGCCATGCCCCCAAATAACAGAAAGTTCTTGGAGAAATCACCAATGCACGAGTGCGTGATGGCCCAATGGTGTGCAGCGAAGCTTAAAAAGGCAGCACTGATCACACTGCATCTGGATTGTTATTGGGATCAATGCTGCTTCTCTTATTATTTTAATACATTTGTGATTTTATGGATATTTTTACCATGTAGCACAGGTACATTCAATTAAAAATTTTAAATAATTTCTTTCATCAAATAATTACTCTGTGAAACTGTTATTTTGCCATCAAAACACTTTACACCACATGTGAAACTTCTGTCAAATGATTTAATCTAAAAAATGTTTTATGATCCAGAAAGTTTAAGGAACACTGACCTAGAATACTTTATCAGGCAATTCTGTTGTACCCTATTTACTAGTTCCTATTAAATTTTAAATGATAATGGATAAATATAATTTTAATTTAAGCAAATAAAATTTAAATAGGTCAGATATCATTACATGACCTTGTAGAGAAAACTCTAAGTCACATCATGTTTATATTTAATTAAATGAGAAATGGTAAATAAAAACTCCCTCTCTTAAACCACCTCACAATTCATTGGATTGACCTAAGTAACAAGCATAGTTGTGTATGCTGGCATTTGACACATTTCTATATGAGATACCAGAAGTAGTTTTACATTAACATTTCTAACAGTATATTTATCTGTAATACTATAATTACAATAATTATACTGAGAGTCCAAAACTGACTTTCCAATATGACAAAGTACCACAAAGCAAGCTTAAAACATTTACTCCATGTTTGCTGTGACTGCTTACAGATACGTGCAAAGCAATCACATTTTCCAAAAATGCCAGAATTATCTTTTAATAAATTGTTATCAAATTTCCAAAAAAAAGATACTGATTCAAACATTTACACTTAAAAAAATAAAACCATCAGATGAGTTTAAAAACCACATGAAATCACCTAAGATATCCAGAAAAACTTTACCCGGCAGACTGTTATTAGCAAAAGCTCTTTACCTCGCACTTCCAGCCTCTCGGAGGGTGTGGCTTCTCTCAGTGCTCTGGCTGCTGGCCAGTGTGAAGCCAGCCACCCTAGGAACTACCTACCTCTAGGAATTGTTAAGAATGTACAGTTCTCATTTCTTTGCACCAGATCTTATCCTATCCTTTATTTGTCCGCCTTTATCCCTCTTCACTTACTCATCAGTTTGTTGTTTCTTATTTGTTGTATATATTTTTGTAACACACCTCAAATTCTTTGAGAAAGGAGGGAAGAAATAAATAAAAGGTGCCTTACATTTCTAGTTCCCTCATCCTTTGCTCCACACCACTTTCCTCCAAATGAGTCAGGTAGATGAAAAATTATAAATCTAGAGGAACTGTCAAGAAGGCTCCAGGAAAGAATCCCCAGGGCAAATCTGGAGATCATTAAGTTGCAATGTATTGCCTTATTGACTATTTGGATCAGTATCTTTTAAAAATAAAACAATATAATTTATAAAAATTTATAATATTTTTTAAATGACTATTTTATACATATTTGTGATATGTAGAGCTTACATGAATCAAATGGTTTAAGAATACTTGCTTTTTTATTGCCTATTACTCGATTTCATTTTAGCAATAACTAGATTGAAGATGAGATATAGAAGAACTTTATACCCCAATGAATACATTAGACTTAAGATAGCAATACAGTAAAAATTCAGGTAGGATCCACTCCCCTGGTGTAAGCTATAACTAGGGTCTAAGTTTCAATAGTTACAATTTCAACTTAACATTTGTTCTGAACATCCCATTAAGAAGTCAGGAAAAGCCTGCCACCTATTGAATTATTAAACCAATATTCTAGGATGACCACTTCCCAAAGTATGTTTCTTAGAACACCAGTCCCATGAAATGTTGAAGAGTCCTATACTCTAATAAGGTTGAGAAACAGGTATACTATATTCTCACAGACATGCACATGTTAGCATATCAAAGGCTCTGAGAAGTCCTGCAGTAAAGTAAATCCAACTCTCTCCCAAACTTATTTGACAATGCACCACCCATTTTAATTTTTGTGAAATACCTATTAACATCTCAGGGAAACACCATTCTGTAAAATACATGTTGAAAAATGCTATTCCAGATACTAGAATCTCAAAATAACATCTCATATCTGATTATATCCTAAGGCAGAAAAACAATTTATGATTCTTGCTTTATTTTACATTACATGGTATCCTAAAATAATTAAATCATAGACTCTTAATACAGAAAGACATTCAAGGTCACACATATACATATTACAATAACTCAAAACAAAAATACTCGATTCCAAGAAAACCTCCTTAAACACACACCAAAAATCATGGTTGTCCATTTTAAAACCACATATATATTATACACTGGAAATACTTACTGTGTAAGATTCAACTAATACTGTGGTTTCTAAGGCCAGTTTCTGCTCTTGCTCAATATTATACCCCACATAACACAATTTTTCTTTAATCATGCGAACCGTTTCAAAATCAGCAGAATGGTTGAAAGCATATCCTCGCAACAGAAGCAGCTGGTACAAAAAAATAGCATTAAATTCACAATTAATCTGAATGAGTTCAACTCTGCAAAAGCTATTATTGCTCACTAAATATGTCACATCATTAACAAATGCAATAGACAGTGGATCCTTAGCTCTTACTGAATACTGCAGAAATGGGAATATTACTGGCCATGGAAGGATTTATATTTCAGTTTCACAGAGAAGTTTCACAGACAGTAACAGAATTAAGAGTTCATGAATAATAAATGGGTAAAATGAGGTAGAAAAACAAGCTAATTTTTTAAAAGAGTACTGTTTGACTACTGATGTTTGAGTAATGTTTGAGTACTAATAGTCTTGATAAACAAATCAAAAGTCTATTCATAAATAAATATTATTTTAGTACTGGACTCCTATAATCTGCAATTTGCTCAATGCCATATTCATGAAATACCCCTAGGTCTTAGAAAGTTTTATCCCTGGCTTCTAGTACTACATCTGACACATATTATATGGGCAACGGCACTTGTTAAACAAATGAATGATAAGAGAATTCAATCTGCTGACAGGAGAAAAAAACAAACAAATGTAATATACATCATAACTACAACTGGACTTTTCATATAAAAACTGTAAAAAATAAATCCCCTAATCTTTGTTTATTTTCAAAAGAAAACCCTGGGAAACGCCTTTGGTAGTTACCCTCAGACAGAATTCTAGCTGAGAATGAGAATATTATAATTCTCTCTAACAATCACATTATTACTCTGAGACTAAAGGAACCCAATGTCAAGATGAAGACTTAATGCAACCCAATTTGTTGCACAGACATCACCCTAGAACAGAGTTTCCCAACAGCAGCACCAATACATCTTGGACCTTATAACTCTTTGTGTGTGCCCTGTTCATTACAGGATGTTCAGAAGCATTCCTACACAGTTCCAACAACCAAAAAAATGTCTCCAGACATTGCAAAATGTCCCTGGGGGGCAGCATCATCCCTGGCTGGGAGGCAGTGACCTGGAGAGGATATCTAACTACAGAATTCTAGTACAGACAATACCCTAAACTTTTTTTTTTTTTTTTTTGCTGAGGAAGATCTGCCCTGAGCTAACATCTGTGCCAATCTTCCTCTATTTCGTATGTGGGTCGCCACCACAGCATGGCCACTGACGAGAGGTGTAGGCCCGCACTTGGGAATTGAACCAGGGCCTCTGAAGCAGAGTGCACTGAACTTAACCACTAGGCCGTGGGGCCAGTCCCTCTAAACCGTTTTTTTTTAAACATTAAAAAAATACACATGCCTCCAAATAGTGGCCTTACATACTTTATCCAGCAATGTTTTTAAAGAAAATTCTAACTAACTATATTCAGAAGTAAACTTTAAAATAGTAAATACTAAAAATTGGATATATTCCACGAAATCTACTAAATATTAAAGTCTGATACATCTGGGTCCTGTATTTAATCAAATATCAATAATTTAATATCAGTGTTTTTGGTGGGGAAGGACAAGAAAAGGCAACCCAACCAAGATTATGGCTTTAACATACACCTGTTCAAAGAAAGGTTTTACAGCAGAAAAGGCTACCTAAGCTGTTCAAGGAAGTTTTAGGGTCTCTTCCATCTTTCAAATAGCGCTCTACCCCTTCCTCAGGAATAGCAAATATCATTATATAATGAAATAATATATTTTCATTAGTATTCCAGCAATCATGTATATAAATCTTATATGGATTTTTATATGAATAATTGGGTAATTGGGCCATTTCTGAAGTGGTGCAGAAGATTTGCTAGAATCCTGAGATGATACGTTTTGATTTTGTGTTAAGTCAGTAAACACAAACTACAAAATCTAATTTCTATGATATTTTCTCTTGCTTACCTTGATAAGATATCTGGTAATATCCCTCCCAGCAATATCCAGTCTCCTGGTAAGGTGAGGGAGAGAAAAGCCTTCATATACAGGGCAAATGTGAGTTACACCATCTCCAGAGTCCACCACTACTCCAGTCAATAAACCTGTGTTAAGAATCACAAGGTTTCAAATAAAAAGCCAAATCAGAAAAATCAAAGCCAGCAAATTTCAAATAGGATAGAAGCCAAACTAGAAATGTCACCAATCAGAATGGTCTAGAAGCCAGCATTTATTATTTGCTTATTTTGATGTTTGTTTCTGATACACAGACACTAAAGTCAGTGTTTTTTCACGTCTCTTGTGAGACTCTTATAGTCTAATCATGTGCTACCTCAGGAGACAGGAAGAAACAGACCCTGAGACCTAGGACTGAAAACCACAACATGTTCTTAAAGCTCAGTACAATTCTTTATTTTTCTTTCCAACTTAATCACGATGCCTGGATTCCCTTAAAGTGAAATTTTCTAAAGCATCATGGATGACTTTTATGAAAACCATTGTGAAAGGTAAATAGTACACAAGTTGATAATGAGCTTGTTGAAATAATCTAGTTCTTTATTATTATTTTTGTCATATAGTATATTCAAAATTGTATTGTCTTGGAAAAATTCTTGTTGATTCTACATAGCTGGAAATCTGAGAACAATTAATCTTGGCTAGCCAAAGGATCTCCTCAATTATTCACCAGAAACCAGAAAGACAATATCAGTTAAACCCTATAATAAAAGACAGCAAAGAAACCGCCTTGTTTCCTATATGTGCTATTTTAAAGTATAAATGGCTACAAAAGTTAGTGTTTCACCTTTTGCACCAGGGTTAATTCGGGGGGGTGGGGGGGGACCATTTTGTAACTCACATTTTCTAATAGAATGTTTTTAACCAAAAAAAATTTTAACCAGAACATGCATTATCTATAACTTGCTTAAGCATTATTTTACCATTTTCCCTTCCCTGAATAGGCTCTCTCCCTCCTTCTTATTAATACAAACTTGCATGCATTATAGTATCTAATTGTAATGATTTGTCTTTAAATACATTTATTCAAACCACCTCCTTTTGAAGCTGATATAATTTGTCTTTTCTTGACTGATGTTGTAAGCTTCACAAAAATCATTTACTGCCTTTTAATGCTGCATTCTTTTAAACAAGAGACTTTCCATTGCAAAAAAAGAATCCACATTATTAATTCAAAAATACTCCCAATAATAGCAACTAAAGCAGGGATTTACATTTTGTTTTCCAAACAGACCTTCCTTCCCATCCAATCTCATCTTATTTTCTGCCTCTCCTGCCAGGTAACCCTATACACATCTGACCCATTTTCAGTGCCATATCCTTTTGTCACTGGATTATCCATTCTTTCCACTTCAATTCCTACAGATTCTTTAAGGCTCAATCTAGTTCTTACCTTTTCACTTACACCTTCCATGACCACTCTAACCTCCAGCCCAGATGCCCTCAATTCCAGTTAATCCCCACAAATCTGTCTGAAACACGCAGCCAAACACACCTTCCTAACTCACTGTGTCACTTCTCTTATTCAAAAAACCTTCCATGGCTCTGAATGCTTCTTCCTACTTTTTTTTTGTTTAATTGGTAGCACTAGTCACTTTGTTTAGAAGGAGAATTTCACTATGGCTTAGAGTTCTTTCTTTTTTACTGAGGAAGATTCACCCTGAGTTCACATTCGTGACAATCTTCCTCTAATTTGTACATGGGTTGCCACCACAGCATGGCCACCGACAAGCAGTGTAGGTCTGCACCCAGGAACTGAACCCAGGCTGCAGAAGCAGAGCATGCTAAACTTAACCACTAGCCCACATGGCCAGCTTCTAGAGTTCTTCTGATTAACATTCTTAGACTACCATTTCTCTAAATTAAGGATTCCACAGTTAAACAAAAACAGCTAAATATCAGGAATTAAGAGAGGATATCTTCCCATTGGATGAAAATAAATTTATGAATATTGCTAGAAAAATCTCTTTCGGTCAATTTTATTCAAATACAGTTCAAACAAAAATTGACTTCAGCAGAACTGTCCCATCCCCACCCTATAACTGGAACTATTATCACCACTTTCAAAGCTTAGATTCAAAATTTTTAATATCTATTTTTCCCAAAGTATTGTCTAAAATAATTTCTGACATTTATTTTTTTTTTAATGAAATAAAATTATCTAGAACCAGACAAGTACTCTCTGCAAAGTAACAAGTGATTTTTGATTCCTTCTTCAAAGGAGAAATTACTCGTAGCTGGACTGTAATTGCCTTAAGGGCAAAGAGACCACGTCCTGCTTACGCACTGCCATATCCTCTGCACAGAGTGCAAGGCACATGCGACACTCAGTGAATGAACAGAGCTTCTTTAAAAATTTAATTCTCCCAAGTAAGTATTTTCTACATATCCATGTATAGTACTAAAGACAGTTTAAAAACCCAATATGTATTTTTACAAGGTGATTTTTACTAATCCATGTGTAGAATCAGATGGATCATATAATACTGAAGTTTGTTCTATAAGTACTACATCATACACGTTGCTTAAGTACTAAGGCTTGAGACTTAGCTCCGGTGTCACCTCTTTCAGAAAGATTCCGTGACATGCTGAATCAGAACGATCTGTTTCTACATGTTTTCCCCATTAGACTCTAAGTTCCTTGAGGGAGTCTTTACATTTCAAGTGCCTAATAGACTCTGCGGCACATATCTGACAGCCCCTAAGTTCTCAAGACCATTGGAATATAAAGAGCTCTCCCCACACGGCCAATATTTTATTCCCAACACACAAGGAGGCAGCTGCTAATGGCAGCACCAAGAAAACATAGTAGTCCCCTCCATTAAATCCACCTCAAAAATTAGGAAGGCACTCCCAAATGTCTACCTTCTCCTTTGTAGTTAATCTATTATGTATTTGACAACTAGGATTTTAAAGCAACCTTTTTGGATTCTCTTTTTTTTTTTTTTTAACACTGCCAATTCTGAGGACAAATTCTGTGTTCAATCTCTACTGCATAAAAAACTTTTACTTTAAAATAGGGAACGTCCCACTTTAAAAAACAATTGAGAAGTCTCTGTTTACCTTAAATCATTCACTGTTCAATAAGGGAAATAAAAATGTATATATTTTGACAGATTTTAGAAATTGTGAAAATGTTTGCATAAATAGACAAACTCTGTACTTTTCTGGGATTTACAACTTATTGAAAAATCAAATTCCTTTGACATAAAATGCATTTAATAAATGTTTGCTGAATTGATTATTCTGAAAGTTAAGCTTCACTTACCTTGAGCATACAAAGTCAGAACTGCCTGGATGGCTACATATACGCCAGAAAACTGGTAAGTTTCAAACATTACCTGAAAATGCAAAAGGGAAGAAAAATATATTGGTATTTAGAAGTAACATAATAAATATTTATATGCTTTTTGGATGGTCACAGAGTGGATTACTTGCCCAAAATAGAATCCAAGGCACCTAAAAGAGTCCACCATTGTCTTCAGCTCTTCTTGCCTCTATTAAAATCCTGCTGTCACAGACCTCCAATGTTGGGCACAGATTTCTGGATACTTACTGAGTCCCTAAGCATTTCATAAGTACTACAAAGCAAAGATTTCTGACTGTTTTAGTTAATGGCTAATTAAAGAGCTTTCTGCATTTGAACAAGGCTTTCTCTCTTTTTTTGCTGAGGAAGATTTGCCCTGAGCTATCATCTGTTGCCAATCTTCCTCTATTTCGTATGTGAGCCACAGTCACAGCATGGCCACTGATAGATGAGTGGTGTAGGTCTGTGCCCAGGAACCGAACCCAGGCTGCTGAAGCAGAGCACGCCAAACTTAACCACTAGGCCACAGGGGCTGGCCCCGAACAAGCCATTCTTAACTGATTAGCCTTAAGGGAAATAACTTTTAATTCAAAGACAAACTACAGAAATTGCTTAACTGCTGACCCTCCCACCCCCATCGCTCTCCCTCAGCCTAGGCCAAGACTGTGGCTCTACCTCCAGCAGTTAGAAAAAAAAAAGTAGTAAAATGAAAGGGGCAGGAAGACAAAAATAAATACAGTCAATTCCTGATTGTTGGCAGATATAGAAACTGCCTAGCCACTAAGCCCGCCCTCCCTGCCACTCCACTCTCAGCTGAACCATACTGGAGGGAGGAGGAGTCTCCTTGTGCCCTCTCTGGTCACAAACATGCTCATTCTCTGCAGTCCAGGTTGGCTGGGAACATCCTGCAGAATTTCTTCTGTCATCTATAGTGAGCACTCCTTGACTGGCAGGGGTGACTACCACTCTGAAAATCTAGATATTTAGAAATTTTACAACTGACCACAATGAGAACTGTACAGAATTTAAACTTTACAACTCTGAAACACATACTCATTAATTAAGCAACTAGATATTGTAACTAGTATTCTGTTCCATCATCCTTTATTCCCCGTCCACAGGGATGAAAATGGAATAGTGATGCTGTATTTGCATTTATCAAATTCAAAGTCTGTTAGAACTGTTTTTACTTATAAGACCATTAAAAAGTATCTGTAGTACTAAAACAACTTTCTGGATGAGATTAAAGAAGCACATTATCAGTCACAGCCAAATTTGCACTCATAAGTAAGAGCATTAAAATAAGGTGAGACCTTATTGCACAGTGAGACCAGCTGTCGTCATTTTTGCAGATTAAAAACAATATATCTGTCCTAGTTTAACAGCTAGTCAGTGGAAAAGGCATCCAGGTATAATGTCATCTCCCTAGCTTTCTATCTGAAAGAAAATGTGGTTTTCTGTCCAACATCCTCTTTCCTTCCTAAAGGTTTCCACGTGTAGGAACCTTTTGGTTTAATGCAAAAATATCTCTGCACGCTGATTTTGTAATGCCTTGCTAAAAATAAACAGCAATTATAAATGACTACTTATTATCACAAAGTATTAGAGGTTGTAAATAATTTATAAAGTGTAAAATGCAATTAAAATATGAACTAATACAATAAAGCCCATCTTTCACAGTTTTAGGGGTATCTAGGAGGAAAAAAAAGTATTGAAATATGAACCATAAAGGATGATATGGATTCTTTAATTAAAACCATGATCTCAAATTTTTAAAACACTTAATACAAAAATTGAGTTTTAACCCAGACTTTTAAAATACTGTCTAACAACTCTTCTAAACCCGTTCCAAAATTTCTGTCAACATCTAAACATAGTCATAGAGTAAAACAAAATATTAAGTAGTCACTGGAAAGCTACTAAAATACAAAAAGTTATTAAAAGTTTCTACCCCATATATAACAAAATGAAAGACAACTTTGAAAAGTTACTCATCTAAACTATTAAGAATGTCGATTTCCTGCTCTCTGTAACTGCTTACAGTTCATTAGCCTTTTCAATCTCCTTTCGCTAGTTCCTCCTATCTCCCTGGTCCTTAGCCTTCTCACCCCTGTCTACTCTCGCTTCTTCGGTGAACCATATTATCTGTATTCTGATGACAACCAATTTTATATCTCCAGCCCCAGAGTTTTCTCCTGAACTTGATCTTATATATATGTGTATATATATATATATACATAACTATCTACTTGACATTTCTGCTTGGATGTCTAATGAGGACCTAGACTTGACATGTCCAAAACTGAACTCCTGATCCATTCCCCTCAGATCCTGTTCTACTTATCTCAGTCTTTCCACACCTCAGTAACCCCATCTTCAAGTTGCTCAAGCCAAAACCTTTGGAGTCATTCGTGACTCCTCACCCTATTACCCACATCTAACGCATCAGAAAATTCTTCAGCCCTATCTTCAAAATAGATCCACAATTGGCCGCTTCTCATTACTTCCACTGCTATTACCCCTAAACCTAATCACCATTATCTTTTGCCTAAAGTGAAAAAGTCTCCAAACTGGTCTCTCTTCCACCCTTGCCTCCTTATGGTCTACTCTCAACACAGCAGCTACAGAAACCTAAATCTGAGTATGTCCCTTCCCAGTGAGAACCCTTCATTTCACTGGGAGCAAGAGTCTAATTCCCTATAAGAGCCTACGAGGTCCTAGATGATCTGGCCCTGTCACTCTTCTGACCCATCTCCTCTCGCTCTCCCACACTGGCTTCCTTGCTGACCCTCTAACGTGCCAGGCTGGCTCTCATTTTAAGACCTTTACACTGGCTACTCCCTTTGTCTGGAAAACTCTTCCCCCATATATCCTGGCTAACTCCCGTACGCTGTCTTTGTTTAAACTTCACCTTCTCACAGAGGCCTTCTACCACACCCCATGTACAAATGCAAGCTCCTCCATGCCCCATCCCCCTTAACTTGGTCTTTTTTTTTTTCTTTTCCTTTAACATCTATTATCTTCTAACAAACCACTCAACTCACTTCTCTTTTTCGGTCTGTTTTCCCCTGCTAGAATGTAAGTTCCACGGCAGCAGGATTTTGTTTTGTCTACCGATATATCCTATACTTAGAAATAATGACTAGCATATAGTTAGGTGCTCAATAAATAGGATCTGGGGGAAAACAACAATTATTTTTATCTCTTTTATCCTTAACAACAACAGTAAGATAAAAGAAAGAATATTTGCTTTAATATCACGTCGAAGAACACATATGCACATCCCATCTAAAAACTTACCTCTACGATCTTCTCTCTGTTTTTGGTTGGGTTCATAGGAGGTTCTGTGAGTAAGATTTTACAATTTCTGGTATCTATATTAAGTTTCTCTGGTCCAAATGTATAGTCCCACAGGTGCTTCATGTCATCCCAATTGCGTACTATGCCATTTTCCATAGGGTAGTTAACTTCTAACATTGAGCGTAATTCACTTGCCTCATCACCAACCATAAGATCCTAGAAAATCATAATATCAAACCTTTAGACCAGTCACATTTTTGCATGAAATACCTTTAGAAAATCAAACTCCTATGATATTTTGGAAAACTTGGGAATAATTAATCTTAATCTTTCTGGCACTTTCAGATAAAGTTCTTCATTCCACAAGTTAAAAAAGTCTTTTCTTTCAAGAACAATGCCCTGCAAAGTTTAATCATGAATAATAAATTTTTATGTACAACATGGTTTAAATCAATAAACTGACCTTACCTTTAATACATATGTTTCCAAAAGAAGAGCATTAGCACAAATAAACCCCACATTTTCATATTTTGGAGGGTTTTGTATGAGGTTTCATCTGTTTCTTTTGCTCAAATGTTCAAAAAATAAGGCCTGTGATATGTGAAATAGCACATCAGGGGAAAAAAAAGTGTAGAAAAATGCTAAATGCATGCAGCACATCTTTGTACTAAATATCAAAATGATAAGTGTAAGTTCTATAAAGCATAATGAAAGAAGCAAAAAATGATTCTTTATTACACTATATAATAATGCAGACACGCATCACATAATTTATAAATTTCACAAACTTCTACCTACATATGCCTGAATTAGAATTGAAAATAAGTTTCTACACACACCTCACCAAGATGAACGAGAATTTGTAGAGCTACAAAAAATTAAAACGTAGGGAAATAATTCTTTAAAATTATCTCATAAGCAACATTTTCAATCGTAAAGTATAATACTAGAAAACCACACTATCACACATGAAGCAGAATACTCACAAGTCTTGTCTCCAATGAGAGCATACTTAAGACGACCCACATTTGAAAAGTCAAATTTTGTATGTATAATAAAGCTAATGATGTCCAAGAACTTAAACTTATTTTAGAAATCAACTAGTCAAGATATTAAATAATCCTAATTTCTACATGAACTGATAAATTAAAAAAAAAAACTAGGATCAGAAATAGCTACTATTTGCTACAATACCTTAAGTTTAAAACACACAGAAATGCAAAGAAACAGCAAAATTAACATAAGATGTCTTAAAACAGAGATTTAAATATATATAAATTTAAAACTCTTAAAAATAAATTAAAAAAAGATCAGAGGTAAAAACCAGGGTAAGGACTCTATTAAAAAAAAAAAAAAAACAGATTTCTGGAAAATCCACTGAAAGCAACAACAAAAAGGGAAAACAAAGTTAAAGCAGATGCTAGAAATGTTCACTGAAACTTCTCTGTTGCAACTAATTTCTTACAAAGTTAATTTACTATAACTTAATACTCAAATTTCTTAAATATTAACTTTTTAGAATCATCTGATAGAATAATGCAAAGCAAAGTCTGTATCTGTGAACTCTAAATACATGAATATGTTGAATTATTTAGGGAGAAGTACACTGATACTTTGAAATATATCAAAAACCAAAATAGACTGATGGATGGATAGATGAATATGTGATACAAATATTAACGTCAGAATCTAGGTGATGGGTATATGGGGCTCACTGTAAAATTCTTTCAACTTTGCTATATATTCTAAACACTTCTTAACAAAATGTTAGGGTGGAATCTATATCTGTAAGTACATATATTACTTTTGGCCATTAACAAATACAATTTAATACACAATTTTGTTACTTATTTTCCTCTAGAATATATCTTTCTTTGTGTTGTATAACGTAACAGATTAGATAATTAGATGGTTTATAGAATCAATATGCATTCACAACTATATTTCAACAAATTTAGAACAAGTCCGATCTGATTTCATCAGAATATTTTTATTCCATGCAAGAATAGGGGCTTACATATGCCAATCCAATGCCAACTAAAAATAAATGCCTCACATATCTACTTCTAGGACATACATACTATAAAGGATTAACTGAAAGAAACATCTGGCATTGAGTATCTTACCATCCCTCTGAACAAAGAGAACATTTAAAACAGGAGAAAAAAGTATTAACTTATTAGATTAGTGCAAAATTTCTTGAGTAGCTCAAGTTACCTAAACTTATCTGTACGTAAAATTTTAATTAAAAAATCCTAAAACATATAATCTCCCCCAGAACATTTCAACTTCCCCAAACCAAAAATGCTAAGAGCTTTACGTAACTTGCCCTCATATCTCAGAACCAAGTTATAAGCAATGAGATCAGGCCTTAGATTTTTACCACCCACCTCATCACTGGACCTCAAGCCTAAGCCATCACCTATTATCTGAAAGAACGAAAAGTTATAGTAACTGTCTGAGACGCTGTTTCAAAGGCATTTATATTTTATGAAACGCAAGCAGTGTAGACTATATTTGCTAAGAATCATTTTGAACAATGTCACCTCAAATTGGAAAATAGAGCAAACACACTTTAAAACCACAATTAAATCCCTAGAAGGAAATTCCATAAAAAACATTTGTTAAATTAAGCCTACACTGTTCTCTACAAGGATACTCTTTTCTTAATCTCCTCAGAATCTTAAGACAAATGCACAATCTTTTATTACAATAAATATAGAAATTTCCACTTTTAAATGCTTTTGTTTATTCAAAAGAAAACCCCACAAAGTTACTACTACTAGTTAAAATTATATCACTAGAAATGCCTGATATTCATCTGTCAAAGCTGCTAACAAATAACATTAAAAAAAAACTTGAGAATACCTACTATAGAATCACTTAGATTATTGCAGAAAAATATTTAATGAAAGAGTCACTTGTCTGGGATGCACCCAGTAAGCTTCTAGTTCAAAAGAAAAAGGTGCCACACAATGGTCCTTATTTAGGGGAAAAATCTATTGTTTATGGAAAAGTCTTATAAGACTTTCAGCTTTTTACTTATCCTCAGCAATCTTGTCAAAACTGCTCATGAATAAAGATGGTATAGGAAACAAGTCATTCTCTTTTCCTCCCCCTTTACTGTCTACAGTTCATTGCATATTAAAATTTTACTCAGTTTATTAAAAACACATATGATACTGTACTGGATGCAAATACATACATATACAGCTATGATAGGCAATGTTCAGTTTAACATTGGTCAATAAAGTGGATTTATCCAAATGTAACAACTTCACCCAATTTCCTGGATCACACACACCCTAAATAAAGCCACTTGGTTTCTAATATTATGCACACCACATTCCATTTTAATTATAACATTCATCTACAAGAAACACAAGGAAAACAATTCAAAACTATGTTAGTAATTAGTTCTGGTTTGGTCCATTGTATGCAATCAGGAAAGTAGGACTTAATTAGTTGCTACCAAATTGAAGCAATGAAGAAGGTTAAAAAGCAAAGTATTTAAAATTAAAATATGGAATTACCCCCCTCCCCAATACTAAAGGGACACAAAACAACAACTACTGTCCCACCAAGCAAAAGTGGAAAACAAACAGAGAGCATGTGTGTAACCTCACTTACCATCTTTTTGTTATTCTACTTCAACAGGTCAAGAAAGGTGAAGAGAGAGAAGGTAGAAGTAAGAGTCAGAAAAGGCCTAAATAAAATCCTCACTGAAATTTTTAAACATACAAGCAATAAAGACAAATTAGGTCGAGGTCAGATGCAGTACTACTATATTTTACGGAGTTAATAATTAGGGCCAAATTAACACGGACAGTTATTACTCCTGAATGAAAATTAACTCATTAAACAATTTAAATTTCCAGTTTTTTTCAGTCTATCATCACATTTTAGCTAACAAGACACAAAAAGTATAAGTCAATCCACTAGGCATAGGATTCCAAAAAGTCAAATTTCTTTAATGCATTACTGAATTTAAGAACCTTAATTAAAGAAAATAAATGATAACAGAAAAGGTCTAGCTGAATAGGTAGAGGGTAAGTTTAGGGTTGTTTTTCCAAGCTCTAGTAGTCAAGTTAAATTTGACACAGGTCTCTTTTACTGTTTTCTACTGGAAAAACAATTTAACTTGAAAGACTTAAAAGAATGAGCAGATTGAACAGAATTGAGCCAACAGAACACAGAATGACAAACCATATAAGCAAGTACTATTGGGCAATTCTTAACCAAATGTCTTATTAGAATATCGACTAGTTTCATTTCTATCACTTGGCCTTAAAAAGCAAGAAAGTGGAAGTAAAAAGATACGTCATTATTTGTGCCTATGTTGGCGAATAAAATTGGCTGTATGTGATGTATCTTAGTACCTCAAAAATGTTATTACCCACAAAGTATATTAAAAAACCATTCTCCTTTAAAAGTCTGATACTGAATAAAAAGTATGACTTCAACTTCATTTAAAAAGTTTATCCTTATCACTACTATTAGCTCAATTTTAAGTCAAAATTCATTTAAGACTGAATTCAATCAGCATGAAAGGAGTTCACAAAAAGAAAATAAGGAATGTCATCAATTTCCCAAAAGAAAAGACCCTAAAAAGAAAACACTCTCATATTGAGTGTCCCATTTGACTGTCTGTAACATAACAAAACAGAAGACAGAATAATTCACTATGTTAAGTCTTTAAAAAATTATCACAGAACCTAAGTTTCAGTTCTTATTTTTATTCATTGTGTAACTCAGTTCTACAGTCCTAAGAGCAGAGAGCTACCAAGTAGCAAATCTCTACCACCTATTACCACCTTCCTAGATATCTCAAACAAACGTCCCAAAGAGGTATGCTAACTCATATATTTCAAATGACTCATAATCTAACAGTTCACTGAAGTCTTGCCAAAGACTGTCCAGATAAGACCAACAATGCTAGTTGTTCACAAATAAATCAGTTAAAGAGCCCCTAAATTCTACTGCATTTTGTAAATCTGATCCCTAGGCCACCTAAAGAATGTAAGTCAATTGGTGACCACAGTCCTTTTGATTCTATTTTTTTCTTCTAAAATATCATAACGCCCAATCCCTTTGATATGGGAGAAAAATCTATCATCCTAAACGCTGAGTCTCTCACGTTAAGTACGGTGAGTAGGTAATGACAACCTTCCCTCCTCTCTCCTTATGGTAAGACAAATAATGCAAGGCCAAATAAAGACTTGCACGGCTTTGTCCTGCACATTATGGAAATCAGTTATTATATTAGTGAAAGGAGGAAACAATACAGTTTACATCCTGTCTTTTCCTGACTAGCCATATAAAACAGTAGGAGGATCAGGCCATGAAAACATGAAAAGGAAAAGTCTAAGGTCCCAAAGAGACACTAACATATAATGACAAATATATGGAACTGAAAAACATAAAAATACCAGGCTGATTTCTGTTAAAAATTATATTATGTAATAGGACTTTAAGTCACTAATACAGTATTCACATCAATATAAAAATCTTAAGTATTTTACTCCATTCAGAGAGTAGTGCCATCAAGCCATACTTAAAGTCAGATGAAATTAACTTCAGTTTTTGTGCCTTTCTTCAGGTGTTGATATAAATTAAAAATATAAGAAATTCTGCCCTCCCCCTTTTCATGGCATCATTTTTAAAACTACTTTATTCAAAGAACACCTCACAGATTTTGATCCTCATTTATCAAGAAATAAAATATTACCTTGATTTCAATGTTTCCCACTTTGGTGGTTGATCTGATAATAGGTCTTCCAACCAAAGCTGGGAAGATGTGTTCTGGAAAGTTAGAGCCTGCATATCCACACTTCACAAACTGGAAAAGAATAGTAAAAGTGGGTTAGTGTCAAGGTATTTACTGTATCCATTTAAAAACAGTACCTGAAAAATACCACTTTGTATTTATACAATATTTTAAATTTTTGGTGCTTTCAAATTACCCAAAGTAGTCACCCAATCTATCATATCTCCTTTTATTTCTCTTATGGCATTGACTACTACCAGAGTTCATGTTTATTTACTGGTTAACTGCTTATTTAGTGCCCAAGTCCCCCCATGACAGAGAAAGCCTCAGGAAAGCAGGGAAGCTGAGCAGTTCATGCTGGAGCTCAATGCCTCGAAGCGGTCCTGGCACACAGTGGTCACACAAGAAGTATTTGGGGAATGGACGAATTCACTCAACGAATGCTAAGTATTTTTAAAAGAGAAATGTTACAAAATGAATAGAACTAAAGCTTCAATTCTAAAGCAGACTTTCACTCATCTCTGGCAATTCACTTAAGCAACCTCATTTTCCAAAATGGGAAAAGTCAATGGCATCTGGACTAGTATCATGTTAAAATAAACCTTTATTAGGCTTTTTGGCTATTTACATTTTTTATTTAGAAAAATGTATTTAGTAATACCAGATAACATAATTTCATATTCAGATAGTGTGCTTCTCCAGTGACAGCACATCACTGATTCTGATAATACTTCCATTTTATGCATGAGAAACTGATAAACCAGGAGATTTAACAACTACAGTAAAACTGAAAATAGAATGAAGGGCTTTTTAATTTTTATACCAATTATACAGACTGTTTAGTCTTATTTTGAAGAGCACATTCCAAGGAAAAGGCAATTAAAAACTTCAGGGTGGGAGGAGGAAGCTATATAAGAAAGGAAGTGTAATCATAGTCTCTGCCCTCCTCCTCAACAAGTCTTTATTCAATGGAAGCCACACTGTGCAAGGATTTTTGTCTACTGATGAATCTCAAATGCCTAGAACAGTGTCTGGCATGTAGTAAGCACATATTAAATAACTGATCAATAAATATTAAAAGTTTTGCTGTTGATTTGAGAGTACAATACTATGATTAATTTAATATAGAGAATATGTTTAATAGTGAGAAAAAGTCTGTTGTTCCATGGCTCCAGGCACCGCACTTTCTCTTAGAAGAATTAAGGAGAAAGATACTATCTGACTGTGACACATGACAGTAATAACACAAAGATGGAGAGAAACTATTAACCTAACCCTTGACAGAAAGCTACTATGTACAAGGAACTGTTTTGTTTGATGGTGGTAAAATTTAGCACCAATCTTTAACTCACTGACTTTTGACTAATCCTCCAAAATATAAAATTTTTGTATTTCAAAGATATCTACAACTTTGTTGGAAATGATGTTGATATGAACATTTAATTATAAACAGCCTAGAATAGTCTGACATCCCGAATTTCAACTGAATTTCAAGTCTTATAAATAGAGCTTTTAAAATGTTAGTCATGACTTAGGCAGATTAAAGCCACTTTTATGAAAAATCTGTCTGAAATTAGGAAGCTTCATATTCCCAGTACCAACTGAATTCCTATCATCTCAGTTCATGTTAGCATTTTAGAACCTACATAAAACATAATATTCAGGTATATTTTCTTCCAAACCCAGTCTTGGTCAGTTTACCATTGAGCCACCAAGGCTAGACCATTTTTCAGGTATAGCTACCCATTTCTAAAACTATAATACAATTTGTACTGGATTACCCTTCAAGGCAGAAGTTAGTATGATACGACGGCATACGCAACAGACAACCTGCTTGCTCAGACCTACCTCTCCGTTTGAATAGTGGTCGGTAAGAACTACAGCATACTTCCCACCCTAAGAGTGTTAAAATAAACAGAATTTCAGAAGCACAAGTCTGTTTCTCCACAACGTCTTCTTAAACAATTTATCAATGTGACCCAGAAGGAGTTGGAGAAACAATTAACAAAGAAGAAAAGAATAATATCTAGTATTTTCTAGTAGATTCAAACAAACAAAAAAACAAACAAAACCTCTCACACTCTTCTAAATCATAAACTCTTTTATCCTTAAGTCAAAATCTAGCTCACCTGATGTGAACTGAAATGATATGCAAGGGCAGAGAATCTAATTATTATCCCAACCATACCCAAATTTCTACATAAATAAAATTTTTCAGGATCACTAGCCTAAAATCAGCATTAGTCATAATTTACACATATATTCCAAATATAGAAAGTAAATACTATGTGGATATTAAATTCTTATGTTTACTTCAAAGTAATGAACAGATATGGACACTGGGTGAGTCAAAAGTGTCCACTCGCCAGGCTGAAAATGCTCATTTGAGTGTAAACATTCTTGAAGAAAACTATAGAATGAATGACTGAAAAAGAACCTATAAAATTGCTGTTTGGAAAAAGAAAAAAAACAATCTACAAGTTTGGGAGGGCCATTTTCAACATATTAAATGTAAACAAATGATTTCAGTGAGAAATCACAACAGAAGTTGAAGGTGGGGGAAGAGCCTGGGATGGAGCACCAAGTCCCAGTGCAGGGAGGAGGCTGCTAAGGTGGACACACCTCCCTCTCATTCTGAGCCACACAAACTGGGAAACAGGCAACGTGGCAAATCTGCAATAATCACATCACTCAATGTTTTCTGATTATAATTGTTCAGATGAGTAGTTTGTTTCTTAAAATTCTTATCTGAGTATATTTAAGGGACAAAATACTTGTCAAGTGCCTAAGGTGAGAAGACAAAAATTGAGATCCGCTTCTGCTGAAACTACAAAAATAGTTTTAAACCTACTATTCCTGTGCTTTACAAAAAAATGAAACTTGGCTTTTAATTCAAATTAAAGATATCAATCACTTACTAATGAAATTATTTATTCTGCTTAAGCAGTAGCTTATTCGAAGCAGATGCTGCCATAGTAATCCAGTGCTGGCATTCCTACAGGGTATTAGATATGTGGTGAAAGGGGCAGTAACTGCTCTTTCACATTATTTCAAATGTGAAAGCATTAATAGCTACAATAACAAGAATATAATTAAAATAATCTATTTCTCAATAATATAAAGCTAATGTAGCCTAGCATTTTCTTTCTTGAAAAAAAAAGTATTTTTAAAAATCTAAACCATGATGTGATGAAATACAAAACAAATATTCTCTTCTAAACTACTGATTTGGTATCATTTTAATCCTTGAAATTCCTCCCCCACTGCAATCATTTTAAGACATGGTGACTTAGTTCCCTCGTTGTATGCAATAAGGCTGTGTTTAAGAAATAGATTTTACCATATATAGTTTCCTCTTTATAGCACTGTGGTTTAAACTGGCTCTTACTTCCTACTGAGTCATCAAATGGTAAGAACATGAACAGTATAATGTTCTCTCAAGCAAAAATGAAAACTCCATCTACATTTGCTCTAAAAGTACCTTCCTCCCCTCAGAAAATAAAAGATTTATAAAGCCTCATTTAATTTGTATTTTTCCTTTATTAATTTTATCTGATGGTATTGAAGTATTAATTTAACTACTCAATGATTATTCTGATCTTACACCACCAAAATATTTATTCTATTCATTCCCAAGCAACTTGCAGGGTAAAACCAAACATGTTGTTGGTTTATTTCTACTTCGAACACTCCTAGATTCAACATATAAATTAGCATAAGCCTGATACAGCAGGCCATAATCAACTACAAGTGTGAATTATAAATGAAAATATAATTATCCTGGCACTATAAGCTACTTTGTATCACTAGACCCTAAAAACAGTACCAGTCACACAGTAGACACTCGTCTTCATTGTGGTTGGCGAACTAACTCACTGCTAACGAAATCACCTGAGTTTGGTAACAGAGTACACAACACCAGAGGCCTGGGCCCAACTCTTGAAAGGCACCTAAACCAAGCAGATCTCCAGATTTACAGCTATCTGGCCACTTTCAGTGGCTCTATTTTAGGTAGTAGGTTTGAACAGTTATGAGGATGAAGCACATAAAGTATTGGAACCAGATGACTTTCCCTCCTCTATGCTGCTCTAATGCGACACTGGTCTAGCTGGGGGCTAGTGAGAAGAGGAGCAGCATCAACGTCCGGGCGTGTGATGGTAAGAACTCACCTACTCTTACAGCATTCGATTTAGGGCCCGCCAGAGGAGTTTAAAAAAATCATCAACTTCTCAAATTGCCTGTAATTTTAAAATCTAAAATGTGTTAAGGGGCAAGTTGCTTTAGGGTAACAACTATTCCCACAAGTTTTTAGAAATTAAATTTGAATATCTTCTTTAATATTTAAAAGGAATCACTATACCTTCAGGCATCTAAATAAAATCAAGATGACTATGAAGTATAAACAGGAAGAAACAGAATATAGACTCTAAGTGGTTCCTAATCCTCTAAATTTTCAGAAATATCACAGCATCCTGATTACATATTATATCAGAGCTCTTTCTTCATTTGAAGTCAATCATGTCTATAGAAAATCCGGATAAAATTTAAAATTAACTAGAAATGTAACACCAAATACATTTTTGTTTGAATTAACTACACTTTTCCTATTGGTGTCATAGTAACTGATCTTTTGTCTTAAGGAACAAGATTCTTAAATCAGGGATTAGACATGAGACTAATCAATAATATACAATCAGCCTTCTAACATAGCTAAACTAATTTAAAAAATAGTAACATAAAAATTAGCTCATGGTTAACATTCCAATTCTAATTGAGTATCGAAAAACTCATATATCACAAGTACAGGGTTCATTACCCTTCAAAAAGAAAGAATCCAATAAAATATAACTAGCTCAGATTTCTAAAGAGAATAACCTGACAAATGAAATAAAATATTCACAAAACAAAATATTTTAAATTCAATTTTTAAAGTTTTAAATTTATTTGGAGGTCAATTTGAGACAAAATTTTTAAAAAAGCACCTTTAACTGAGTTTTAACTGTAAAAGTAATACACATTTATAGTTTCTTTAGTTTAAAGACAGCTTAACAATACAAATACATGTTTTGTTAAAAAACAAAACAAAAAACACTTTTCCAATAATTCGGAAGAGTCATGAAGTCCTTCCTATCTTCCCTCACTTCCTATTCCTAGTGTCACAGGTAACCATATGAAGATTTCTTCCATATCCCTCCAAAACTCTCACATACAGATACAAGTTTGTGAACACACAAATATCTTTAATAAAGAAAACACACGTAAACAGAATGATTCTAAAACTTTTTTCAAACTTAAGACATATTTCCATAGCAGTGGATCTGCCTTTTTTTCCCCAAGTATTTTATTTTGTATGGATGTCCCATTATATGATAACACTCTTCTTACTCTTTTTTTAACTTAGTTTAGAAAGCTAGTATAATTATTGCTTGTAAAAATCTCCAAAAAATTCAATCAAGGGAAGTATTATGGTAGTGAATATTGGCTCTTTTTTCCCTTCAACAATCCAGTTTCCAAAATGTTTTAAAGTTCAAGTAAGATCTATTTTAATTCATATGCCACGTTTATGGAAAGAAGGGGAGAAAAGTCACAAAATATGCAACTCCAAAATGGCTGGACATCGCTGTAATGTAGGGGAAATGATCACTACAGAACTCACCCTAAATAAGTAATATTTCTGTATTCTGATTTGCTAACTTTCCTGCCCGAAATACATTTTTTAAAGGGCGTGGGCGTTTGAAATAAATAACTTTCAAATCATTTCTAAAAAAGTGTTTTACTCAGATTTTCACAATTATTTGCATTTTAGAATCTTAAAGACTCACATTATCTGCACCTAAGGAAAAAAAGGAAGAGGGGGAGACCAAAACTGATTACCTTCCCCCAAGGTCAGTGGAATTAACCCTTCGGCCTTGAGGGGTCCTAGATCTTCCAAGATCATTCAATGGAACAAGCTGGTCTCTGCGGGGCTGCACCTGGGCCAAATTCCCAGCGTGCAGAACTAAAAGTAAATGATGAGCTGCTGATCTGGCCTCCCCTTCCCTCAAAAAAAAAAAAAAAAAAACCCTCAAACACTGCGAAAAGGCTGAGGCTCATTGCATGACAGCACTTCCCTTTTTTTCTTGCAACCCGTTTCCTGCCTCCCGTTCGCTATCTTCAACTATACAGGAAGAGGAAGGCCTCCAGGTCTTTCTCCTTTTCACACACCGGCGACCCTGGGGAACCGAGCCCTTCTCGAACACACAAACCCAGCCTTTTACCCCTCTAGCCCTTTGGCCAAATTGCCCCCGCTGAGCGCGGAGCCGGCCCTGCCAGGCAGCAGGTGAGATGCCCATCCAGCTCCGGCCTCGCCCGCCGCCCTGACCCGGAAGGCGGCGGCGGTGGGAGGCTCCGGGAGACCTGGGCCGGACCCGGCCCGCTAGCTCCGCACGCCCGCGGAGGCAGGAAGCGCTGCCCCGCGCCCCTTCGTCCTCCCGGCCCGGGAGCCCAGGGGTGCAGCCCCGGCGCCCCAGGGGTGCAGCCTCGGCGCCGAGGGCACGCGCGACCCCGCACATCCCCGCCCGGGCCTGTGCCCGCCGCGGCTCCCCGCTGGTCGCTCACCCCAGTGCCGTTGTCGCACACCACCACCTTCCTGCCCTGGCTGTCCATCGTCCGCCCGGAAGAGAGCCGCCACTGCCGCCGAACAACCTACAGCCGCCACCGCCCGGCCCTTTCCTCTTCCTCTTCCTCCCTCCTCGCAGCCCCTCCTTCGTCCCAACTTTCTTCCCGCAACCGGAAGTCGCCTCCCGGCCCCGCCCGCCATTTAGCTGACGGCCTGTGCGGAAGAGGTGGGGATGGGCGGGAGGAGGCCGAGACTGGCAGCGGTGATCTCCAGTAAGAAACGGAGGGGCGCTAAGGCCCCGCCCACAGCTCCGGTTCCGGCTCCAGCCCCGCAGTCACCGGTGCCGCCCACTCGGGTGCTTCCTCTCAGAGTCTTGTTCCTTGGGCTTTATCGGGCTGTGATGGCAGGCGACCTGGAGGGTGCTGCGGCCTTCTCCCTACGGTGTCTCTGGCGTTGAGGGCGCCGCTCATCCGGCTGCAGAAGGCGCAGGCGGGTGAAGGACACCGGGTCTGTCTCGAGATGGCAGTGGAATGTGGCGGAGAAGCCAGCCGCGTGGGGAAACAAACGTGGAGGTCCTTGCCCATCCCACCGTTGAACATGGCTTGGTGTGCCCTTGCTTCTAGGCCTTTTCAGTGGGCAGAGCTGGATTAGGTGCACCCACACGCACGTATTTGAAATAATGCCTTTATACCGATACCTCCAATCCCAGCCCAACCCTTCTTTGCCCAAATTGCCCTTAGTCAAGTGAAAGGGTGGGTGCCTGCATTTCTAGTCTCATGGCCCGCCACTTCCCTCTTCCAGCAGCATCATGTTGCTTCACGCCTCTTAGGTATAGGTACCTATTTGAACCCAGAGCCTGGCTTTGAAATCAGACAACCCCAGTTTCAAATCTGGCCCTCCTATTCGAGAGGTTTGTTGATTGGGGCATAACCTTGTCTGTGCATGGGGACAATAACCTCTACTTCCATGGGTTGTTGTGAGGATAAAATTCTGTGCATAGAGTAAGCATCCATTTAGTGGTAGCTATTTATTATTAATTCCATACTTTTAAATGTGCGGTTTCATCTGTGATGCCCCTACCTTTTTTCTTTTTAATCAATTGGGAGACTTCTACTCATGCTTTAAGACCCAGATGTCAAATCTATGAAGTCTTTGCTGATAATCCTCAAGATGCTCTTTACTCTCTTTCTTTGCTATTACTTTACCATGGATATATGAATAACATTATTGTGCTTATTATACTCAATAAATATTATTGGATGAATGACATTAAAATTCATCTAGAAAAAAATGCCATCATTTTTGAGAGGTGAGAACTAGAATTGTGCCTTCCACCTGGCTGTACATGTACAATGACTAGAATAAAACTTGGATCATGAACCCCCCATTCAGCATTTTAATACTAGGCTGCCTCTCAGTTTTCACTTTGTTCTTGTATTAGACCAGTGGTTTTTAAACCTTTATAAAAGCATAGAATGCTTTATTCAAATTTAATCTCATATGGAACCCCAACATATAAAATAGATTAAAGTAAAGCTGCCAGAGTGGTAGTTGGAAGTTTGAGAGGTTAGGATGGGAAGGAAGCCTCAGGGGACTATGTCTTCCCTACACCTGCTTCAGTAGTGGTTGAGGTACTTCAGAAACCTGCTGAACAGTGCATTAGTTCATAAATTGTACATCTTATTTTTGTGGTCCCAGTGCCTAGCACTGTGCAGTTTTCCTGGAAGCACATTTAATTGGTCTCAGCAAATTGAACTCAAGCATTTCTATGTCTTTTTACTTTTCCTCTTTATGAAATTAAGTGGATTACTAATTTTTACTTTTTAAGAAATAGCATTTGTTGTTTCCTTCTGATTACAAAAACAATACACGCAGATGACAGAAAATATCAGTGAACATCTATTCACTACACTAATGAAAATGCAGCAAAACACCTTGATTATGCAAATTCAGATATAATACCATTGGTGACTGGTTCCTGTCATCTACACCAGGCAAATCTTGGTCATTTCACTTTCTTCAAAATGCTGTGCCCTCTCCCCACCCCATTTTAGGTGACTGAATTTTTTTTAGGGGCGGCTTCATTTCTAGCCTTCTGTTGAGAGTTTACATACGTTATTCCACACAAAAATCTTGCCAGGTAGATATCCCCATTTTATACATGAGAAATGGGGGCTTTAACAAAAATTAAGTCTAGCAAAGTTGTAGTATATAAGATCTACATACAAAAATTAATATATTTATATATGCCATCAGTGAGCAATCTCAAAATGAAGTTAGGAAAACAATTCCATTCACAAGAGCATCAGAAAAATCTGAATAAATTTAATGAAAGTAAGACCTATATGCTGAAAACTATAAAACATTGCTGAGAGAAATCAAAGATCTAAATAAATAAATATATCACATTCATGGATTGGACACTTACTGTTAAGATGATAGTTCTCTCCAAATTTATCTATACATTCAATGTAAACTCTATCAAAATTCCAGCAGGCTTTCTTCTTTTTAGAAATTAAGTTTGATCCTAAAATTTATATGGAAATGCAAAGGAACCAGAATAGCCAAATAATTTTGAAAAAGAAAAGCAAAGGTGGTGGGCTTCTATTATCTGATTTCAAAACTTATTATAAAGCTACAGTAATGAAGACAGTGTGGTATTGGCATAAGGATAGTCATGTAGGTGAATGGAACAGAATAGATAGCCCAGAAATAAACCCTTACATTTATGGTCAATTGATTTTCAACAAATGTGCTAAAACAATTCAATGGGGAAAGGGTAATCTTTTTAACAAATAATGCAGGGACAATTAAATAGCAATGTGTGGTAGGGGAGAAGAACTTTGATTTTTACCTCACACCCTACACAAAGATTAATTCAAATAGACCTAAATATAAAAGAGCTAAAACTTTATAAATTCTGGAAGAAAACAGGAGAAAAACCTTTTGATGTTAAGTGAAAATTGGTTAGTTATGACACCAAAATCATGATCCGTAAAAAAAATTGATAAATTGGACTTAATAGAAATTTAAACTTTTAATTTGTCTATTAAGAAAACAAAAAGACAAGCACAGCCTAGGAGAAAATATTTGCAAATCATGTATCCAACAAAGGACTTGTATCCAGAATAAATTAAGAACACATAATAATGGGGCTGCCCGGTGGCGCAGCGGTTTAGTTCACGCTTGGCAGCCCGGGGTTCGCGGGTTCGGATCCCGGGCGCCCGCCGACGAACTGCCTGTCAGCCATGCCGTGGCGGCGTCCCATATAAAGTGGAGGAAGATGAGCACGGATGTTAGCCCAGGGCCAGTCTTCCTCAGCAAAAAGGGGAGGATCGGCAACAGATGTTAGCTCAGGGCTGGTCTTGCCCACAAAAAAAAAAAAAAGAACACATAATAATAATGAGACAAATTACCTAATGTAAAAGTGGGCAAAATATTTGAATAGACATTTTACCAAAGAAGATTTTTGAATGGCTAATAAGCACATGAAAAGATGCTCAACATCATTAATCATTAGGGAAATGCAAATTAAAACCATGAGATACACTTCATATTCATTAGAATGGATATAATAAAAAATACAGAAGATAACACATGTTGGTGAAGATGTGGAGAAACTGGAACCCTCATATATTGCTGGTGGGAATGTACAATAATGCAGTCACTTTGGAAAACCGTTTGGCATTTTTTCAAAAAGTAAAACATAAAATTACTATACCCAGCAATTCCACTCCTAGGTATATACTCAAGAGAAATGAAAACATATTGACAGACTTGTATACAAATGTGCATAGCAGCATTACTCATAATAGGCAAAAAATGAAAACATTCCAAATGTCTGTCAACTTGTGAATGAGTAAACTATGTGGTATATCCATACAGTGGAATAGTATTTGGCAATGAAAAAGAAAGAATACATGCTAAAACATGGATGAACCTAAAAAACATTATACCAGATACAAAAGACTATACATTGTATGATTCCATTTCTATGACATTTTCAGAAAAAGCAAATTTGTAGGTTCAGAAAGTGATTGCTGGGGCTGGGAGCCAGATGTGGCTGCAAATAGGCGTGAGAGAACTTTGTGGGGTGGCATTCTAAAACTAGATTTTTGTGATGGTTGCACCACTATATAAATTTACTAAAAATCATCAAACTATACATTTGAGATATGTATATTATACCTTGTAACTTCAACAAAGTTGTTTTAAAAAATTGTTACCTGCCCAAATTCACCTATCACGTCTCAGAACTAGATTAGGCCCAAGTGTGCCTGACTCCAAAGCCTGAACTCTGTTTACTCTGAGGATTTTCGGAAACTCCAGATCCGTCATGAACACCTGAAGCTCCAGTGGGCGTTTCAGTTGGGGATGACTCCTGAAGGGATTCTAGCATTTCTCTTGGACCTGATTTAGCTTCTGTGCTTGAATGGCAGTGGATCAGTATGTTTTTATGGTTATAGAGTAATACAATGGCTGTTAAAATACACCCAACTCATAGCTGTGTATTGTACTTGAGTCAAGAAGGAAAACAGTGTGTACTAGTAACTGAAGTAAAATAATAAAAATAATTAAGTCTTTTCTCTCCAGAATTTATAGATAAAAATGATTTCCTTGGATTCCTTTAAAAATGCAGTTATTTGTTTCTGCAGTTTCTAAGTTAATGAACACAAAGACACCTTGGGAACGTTTTGAGTAGAACTTTAATTCACTCCAAAGTTGTTCACTCATTTTAGAAACTGATAGTGTTACCACATATATTATACCTTATTCTGTACTTGAAGAACTCAGGAAGGGGACATCTATATCATTTATTTAATTATTTGATTTAAAAAGTCACTAAGTCAAAAGATTTGTACTTATCCCAGAAAAGTACTTCCCTATCTTGGCAACTATCTAACCTTTCCAAGTTGTTCTCTTTTATGTTGCTAAGATAAATGTTTCATTAGCAGTGTTAAACAAGTTGATTGGAAACAAGTTAATCCATTTGAAAGTGTTTCAGACATCATGTCACTTCACTAAATTCTTCAGCATGCTTATTCCAAGAATAAATGCAATCTCCTACAAAACCACAATGTGATTATCATATCTAAGAAAAATTAACAATAATTCCATATCATCTAATACCCAGTCCGTATTCATATTTCCCCCATTGTCCCTGAAGTAGTTATAGCTGTTTTTCCCCCTGAACCAAGATCCAATCAGGGTTCCTGTATTGTTTTTAGTTGTTACGTCTCTTTAATCTCCTAATCTAGAATAGTCTTCCCAGCTTTTTTTTTTCTTCATGACATTGACTTTTTTAAGAATTCAGGTCATTTGGCTGTAGAAATATCCTGTGTTATGGATTTGTCTGATTGCTTCCTCATGGTTAGTTAAATTTTTAAGTGACACTTATAAACAATATTATGGCATTTGACGGTACCATAGACAGGTAGGGTATGTTACATGGATATTCTTTGCTTTTAGTAATACAAAATTAACATCAGAACCAAGTGAAAATCTTGCAATACTATAAATATTGCTATTGTCCTGATTTAGGTCTAGCTTTGGAGGAGTAAAGCAGTTATGCAAAAAAAAAGTAGAGATCTGTGATCTGTGATTTGGTATTTATGCTTGGGAAAGGGAATAAATATTATGAAAATTAATAAAAGAAATGTTTTACTATCCAAGTTCCTGACTTGGTTTAGCCTCTTGCTAGCTTTTAGATTCTCTGTACACAAAAGTACATCTCAGGATTGGAGGAAAATAATTCTGAAGAATTTATGTCTGTTTTATAATTTAATAGCTTTAAATTATCTTTAATTTAATAATAAATTTGATTACTATTTTTGACGTTTATTGTGGAAATTTTCAAACACACATAAAAGTATCATAAAATGAACCCCAGGAGCCCATCACTTAACTTCAGCAGCCATCAGCTTTCTGTGGTTCTTTCATCTATTTGCATCCACACAGTTCTGTGTTGTTCTTGTTTGCTGGAGTATTTTAAAGCAAGTCTCAAGCATTATATCCTTTTTCCTTTAAATACTTCCGTATGTGTTTCTAACAGATGAAGACTTTAAAAACAAAATCACAATACTGTTATTATAGCCAACAAAACTAATCAATTCTTATTCTTCTAATACTCAATCTGTGTTCAGTTTTCCCCAATTGTCTCAGAAATGTCCTCTTACAGTTGGTTTTTTTCCATCAGAATCTAAACTAGGTCCACGCATTGCATTTGGTTGATATTTCTCTTAAGACTACTTTAGTCTATAATACTTCCCTCTGTCTTTTTTTACACCATTTTTTTTGTTGTTGTTGAAGAAACTGGATCATTTGTCCCCTAGAATTTCTCACATTCTGGACTGGCTGATTGTATCCACATAGTGTTGTTTTTCCTATTCCTCTAGTCTCTGTGTTTTCTGTAAGATGGTAGTAAGATGTAGAAGCTTGATTAGATTTAAGTTTGATTATTTTGGCAAGAGTATTTCATAGCAGTGGTATGTCCTTCCTATTGCATCACATTTGAGGGGACATAATGTCTGGGTCCCACGTTTAGTGATGTTAAGATTATTCAGTGGATTTTGGTATTATTGAATGATCTATTACAGAGTCCCCCATGAACTTGTCACTTAATAGTTTAAGCAGCCATCAATGATTGTTGCCTGATTGGACTGGAAAATAAATACAATTTGCCTGACCCACAATTTCTCATTTCCAAAGCTAACGGGTTTTGACCTAATTATCCACTGCAGTTGCTTTCAAGTAAAAGAATTATAGTTTTCAAACTAGGTTAGTTAAATGATTTTAAAATTGAAAAACAAACTCATAGACACTTGGTGTGTATAAGCTACAGTTTTAGTTGGAATTTTAGTTGTGATATGCCTTATTCAAAAGGTTAATCTTCCCTCCCCTCCACCTCACCATACACAAAAATTAACTTGAAATGGATTAAAGATGTAAATTTAAGAGTTAAAAGAAAACATAGGAGGTAAATCTTCATGGCTTTGGATTAGGCAATGGTTTCTTAGATGTGATACAAAAGCACAAGCAACAAAAGAAGAAATAGATAAACTGGACTTCACCAAAATTCTATTAAAATTAAAAACTTTTGTGCTACAAAGACACCATCAGTGAAAAGACACCATGAGTGAAAAGACAACTCAGAGTGAGAGAAAATACCTGTAAATCATATATCTGATAAGGGACTTGTGTCTATCATATATTAAGAACTCTTAAAATTCAATAACAAAAAAAACCCCAATTTAAAAATGTGAAAAGGATTTGAATAGATATTTTTCCAAAGAAGATATACAAATAGCCAATAAGCACATGAAAAGAAGCTTAGCATCATTAGTACAAAAAAGCATCAGATAAATACAAATCAAAACTGTTATGAAATTCTACTTCATTCTCACTAGGATGGCTATATTAAAAAACATAGATAATAACGAGTGTTGATGAGGATATGGACAAATTAGAACCTCATACATTGCTGGTGGGAATGTAAAATGATACATCTGCTTTAAAAAGTAGTTTAGGGGGCTGACCCAGTGGTGTAGTTGTTAAGTATGCACAATCCACTTTGGCAGCCCAGGGTTCACAGGTTTTGATCCCAGGCTCAGACCTATGCACCACTCATCAGCCACACTATGGCAGCATCCTGCATACAAAATAGAGGAAGATGGGCACAGTTGTTGGCTCAGGGCCAATCTTCCTCAGAAAAAAGAGGAAGATTGGTAATGGATGTTAGCTCATAGCCAATCTTCCTCATCAAAAAAAAAAAAAGCAGTTTGAGGTGCCAGCCCCATGGCATAGTGGTTAAGTTTGGTGCACTCCACTTTGGTGGCCTGGGTTCATGGTTTTGGATCTCAGGCACGGACCTACACCACCCATCAGCCATGCTGTGTCCATGACCCACATAAAACATAGAGGGAGTTTGACACAGATGTTAGCTTAGGGCTAATCTTCCTCGAGCAAAAAGAGGAAGATTGGCAACGGATGTGAGCTCAGGACGAATCTTCTTCACCAAATAAATAAATAAATAAGCAGTTTGGCAGTTCCTCAACAGGTTAAACACAGAGTTGCCATATGACTCAGCAATTCCACTTCTAGGAATATACCAGAGAAATGAAAACATATGTCCATATAAAAACTTGTACAGAAATGTTGTAGCAGCATTATTCATAATAGCCCAAAAATGGAAACAACCCAAATATCCATCAACTGATGAGAGGATAAACAAAATGTGGTATGTCCATACAAAGGAATATTATTCAGCCATGAAAAGAAGTGTAGCACTGTTACAGGCTACAACATGGGTGAACCTTAAAAATACTATACTAAGTGAAAGAAGCCAGTCACATAAGGACACATAATGTAGGATTACATTATGTGAAATATCCAGAATAGGCAAATCTTTAGAGACAGAAGATAGATTAGTGGTTCCCATGACTGGGTTGGTGAGGTGTGAGGGAAGAGCAGAGAACTGCTAATGGGTATGGGGTTTCTCTTTGGGATAATAAAATGCTCTAAAATTGATTGTGGGGATGGTTGTACAACTCTACTGTTGTAGTATGTACTTTAAGTGAATTGTATGGTATGTGTAGTATATCTCAATAAAGCTGTTTTTTTTTTTTTTTTAACTTTCAGGATAAAAGTTAAAGTGGTTCATTCAGAGACAAACTGCTCTACTCTTAATAGTGGACTAGAACTTGAATTTACAGATTCTACCAGTACTCCTTCCAAAAGCTAATCTTCCTACCAAATACTTTAATTCTGTGACTGAACAAACTCAAGGTTGTAAATGCTGAGTTTTGCTTCACCAAATAAAGATGAGATTTCTAGCATGAGTAAATAAATTGATTGAATGAATGAATGTTAGTATTTTCTGAGTTACTTGAGGGGATGTTCTAACATATTTGTACTATAAGGCTGACAAGGAAAATCACAGGGGCCTTTTCAGCGTTGGCATAGTCTAGAGGTTAAGGGCTAAGAATCCAGCATCATATAGACTTGGACTTAAAACCTGGTCCCCCTGCTTCCAGGCTCCCTCCTTGAACAAATTGCTCAATCTCTTGAATGCACTGTCTCACTGGGTCCTGACAACAGTCCTGAAATGTAGGTATTGGTAGTCCCATTTTTCACAAATGAGGAAACTAAAGCTCAGTAAATTTAAGTAACTGGACACATTTCTGTAAATGGTAAAACTGCTGTTTAAACTTTTGTCTACCTACATCCAAAGCTATGCCTTCTAATCAATTATAAGCCACAATGCCAGTTTATTAATTTATGGTAGGAGACATGCCTTTCTATTGGCCAAGAGATTTGAGTCGTCTCTTCAGAGGCCTCATTTTCTAATTTCAAACACTTGGGAAATTGAATTAGTAATCAGAAGATCGATACATGAGTTTAGACTCTGAGCAGAGAGAATTGAGGAATTATTCTATGAGAAGAGAGCCTAGAGATTCCTGCCTGCTTTCCTAATACCAGTAGGGTTCTGACCCAACTAGGTGTCATTATTCACTCAACAAATATGTTTAGAACCCACCATATGCCAGGTCCTATTGTAGGACCTGGACGTGGTCCTGGCCTCCACAAAGCTTACATTCTAGTTGGGAGAGACAAACATTAAACAAGTGAACTTAAAAAATATGATAAAGTCAGATAACAAGAAGTGTTATAAGGAAAATAGTAGAAAGTGACTTGGAATAGGGGATACCACTCAGAGGAGGTAGCACATAACCTGAGCCTTTGGATTAGATTCTGCTGTAAGTGACAGAAAACCTAGAATAAAAGTGGCTTTAGGAATTGGTGTTTGTTTTTCTTCCACATAAATTAAGTCCACAGGTCAGCATTCTAGGGCTGAATGACACTCTACAGCAACAGGGAACCAGCCTCCTGTGTCTTATTGCTCCCCCATCCTCGTTCACAGAATCGGATGGTTTGTGCTACAGCTATCATTTCCACATGCCAGCCAGTAGGAAGGAAGAAGAGGGGGTAAGGGTATGGAGACAGTGAAGAAGGGCAAGCGTCTTCCTTTCAAGGACTCTCCCTGAGAGTTGCATACACTATTTCCAGTTCCATCTCTATGGGTTGATAGAACCTGGCTAGCCATATCTAGCTGTTAGAGAGGTTGGAAAATGGAGTCTGGATGGCCATGTGCCAAGCTAAAAATTGGAAGTTCTATTTCCAGGGAAGAGAAGAGAATGGATATTTGGGAATAACTAGTGATCTTTGCCTTAAATAATGAGAAGCTCTCAGCTATGTAAAGAGCTGGGGAGAAGATGTTTACAGACAAAGGGAACTGAAGGTACAAAGACCCTAAGGCAGAAAGAAAGAGAAGAAGGAAGGAAGGATGGGAGGGAGGGAGGAAGGGTGGGAGGAAGACAAATGAGCTTGGTGTGCTGATTGAAGGAACCGAAGAAGGCCAATGTGGCTGGAGCATAGTGAATAAAGGGAAGAGTGGTACATGAGGGTTTCACAGACTACAGTAAAGAGATTAGATTTTATTCCAGTCACAGTGGCACACCTTTGGAAGGTGTTGAGCAGTTGTAGAAGGTTTTGTCTTAGAACCAGACTTGGAGACATAGTAAGGACATCAGTTAATTGACTTGGAGACATCAGTAAGGACATCTCTAATTCCAACACAATGGCACAAAGTTTTTTTTTTTTTTTAATATTTAAAAAACACACACATACTTTTTTTTTCTTATTTGTTTCTTTTTTTTAATTGAAGTATAATTGACATTATACTAGTTTCAGGTGTACAACATAATGATTTGATATTTGTATATATTGCAAAAAGATCACCACAAAAGTCTAGTTAACACCTGTCACCACACAGAGTTACAGAATTTTTTTCTTGTGATAAGAACTTTTAAGATCTACTTTCTTAGCAACTTTCAAATATGCAATCCAGTATTATTAACTATAGGCACCATGCTGTACATTACATCCCCACGATTTACTTATTTTATAACTGGAAGTTTGTACCTTTTGACTCCCTTCACCCATTTCGCACCCCACCCCAAGCAACCAGCAATCTCCTCTGTATCTATGAGCTTGGTGTTTTTGCTTTGTTTTGTTTTGTTTTTTTAGATTCTACATATAAGTGAGATCATATAGTATTTGCCTTTCTCTGTCTGACTTATTTCACTTAGCATAATGCCTTCAAGGTCCATCCACATTGTCACAAATGGCAAGATTTCATTCTTTTTTTTGAGTGAGTAATAGTCCATTGTGTATATATACCACAATTTCTTTATCCATTCATTTATTGATGGACACTTAGGTTGTTTTCCCATCTGGCTATTGTAAATAATGCTGCAATGAACATAGAAGTGCATATATCTTTTTGAGTTAATGTTTTTGTTTTCTTCGGATAAATACCCAGAAGTGGAATTGCTGGATCATATGGTAGTTCTAGTTTCAATTTTTTGAGGAACCTCCATACTATTTTCCAAGTGACTGCACCAATTTACATTCCCACCAACAGTGTGCAAGGGTTCCCTTTCCTCCACATTCTCGGCACCACTTGTTATTTCTTGTCTTTTTGATAATAGCCATTCTAAAAGATGTGAGGAGATATCTCATTGTGGTTTTGATTTGTATTTCCCTAAATCAGTGATGTTGAGCATCTTTTCATGTATCTGTTGGCCATCTATATGTCTTCTTTGGAAAAATATCTATTCAGATCTTCTGCCCATTTTTTAGTTGAATTGTTTGTTTTTTTGCTGTTGAGTTGTATGAGTTCTTTATATATTTTGGATATTAACCCCTTATCAGGTACATGATTTGCAAATATCTTCATCCATTCAGTAGGTTGCCTTTCATTTTGTTGATGGGTTCCTTCCCTGCGCTCTTATTTGTTTCTTGAGTCCATCCAATTCTCTCCTTATTACCAACACGCCATGTCAAGGTGCCATTTTTTTTTTCACTTCAACTATGTACTATTATCAACTCTCTCCACCCTTTTTTTAAAGTACTTTTTGAGGGCTGTATTGGCCATACAAACACATCACACAAAATTTGAAATGTTCAACAAATGAAAAGTAAGCTAAATTCTCCTCTCACTCTTATGCCCGAGTCACCCAGGTCCTCTCCCCAAAGGCAGCCACTCTTACTGGTTTCTTGTGTAGCCTTCCAGAGATATTCCATGGAATAAAAGCATATACATAGGTATTCTTTTTTTTTTAATTGATGTCTTAATAGTTTATAACACAGTGGGGTTTTATTTGTACATTATTGTTTGTCTGTCACCACACACATACTTTTTATGTTGTGTGTGTGTGTGTGAGGAAGATTAGCCCTGAGCTAACATCCGTTGCCAATCCTCCTCTTTTTGCTGAGGAAGATTGGCCCTGGGCTAGCATTAGTGCCCATCTTCCTCTACTTTACACATGGGATGCCTGCCACAGTATGGCTTGACAAGCGGTGCATAGGTCCATGCCCAGGATCCGAACCTGTGAACCCTGGGCCACAGAAGTGGAGCATGTGAACTTAACCACTACACCATCGGGCCAGCCCCAAAATGACACAAAGTTTTTTGTTTGTTTATTAACCATAAAACCAGCAAGACAAAGAGATGTGGGAAAAGGATAAAAGAATGATATCAACAAATATTTGTACACTGGAGAGCAGATGGAGGCGTGAGGGTTACTCAGCAAAGCTTCGAAAGCTGAAAAGTTAATGCCTGAGGTTGGGACAGGAAAAAAGAAGCAAGCCTATTTGTGACACAGATACCTGAAAGGGAATTGATTGAAAATATGTTAAAAATCAGTTGGACTCCTAAATACCCTCCTTCACCCCTTGCAGCCAGATGACACTCTGCCCTCTTCTGTCATGGAAAGGAGTGGCTTTACTTGAGTGTGAGTTAAAGGCGAAGGAACTCTGTTCCCAGGGACAGGCACAGCTGAGGAAAACAGGGAGATTAATGGGAAGTCTATATCCAAAAGAGTGAGACACCCAGCCTCCTTCCTACTGGGCTGCCAATAACCTGGTAACCACTTTTCCACCTCCATCTCAGTCACTGCCCCATCCCTCTCTCTTTCCTCTCTTGGGAAAAGCAAAACAAAACCTATCTGGAGACAAGACTTACAGACACTGACAGCTGGGGTTCCCCTGACAAAAATGGTCAAACCTCGGCTAGATCACACTACACCAACACCCACTAGTCAACAACACTCAGCACACACAGCTTCCAATCAGTTTTTTAGTGTTTCACCCTTAAATATCATTGGACAGCCTAGGACCATCAGAAACTTGAGGAAATCTCTAAAGCGTAAGACAAAGATCAAAACAGTGACAATGTAGGGAACAGGAGAAAACTTAAAAAGCCATTAAGTTAATATCTTCGTATCCTCAGAGGAATAAGAAAATTTTAAATATGATAGAAGAAAAAATTCAATAGAAGGGTTGGGGGCCGCCTGGTGGCGCAGCGGTTTAGTCCGCGCTTGGCAGCCCGGGGTTCGCAGGTTCAGATCCCCGGGGCCGGCGGAGGCACTGCTTGTCAGCCACGCCGTGGCGGCGTCCCATATAAAGTAGAGGAAGATGGGCACGGATGTTAGCCCAGGGCCAGTCTTCCTCAGCAAAAAGGGGAGGATTAGCAATGGATGTTAGCTCAGGGCTGGTCTTCCTCACAAAAAAAAAAAAAAAAAAAAATTCAATAGAAGGGTTGTATTGACTGAAATAAAGGATCTGGGTAAATGTTAATTAAAGGAGTTTATTCGATAATCAAAGTGAGGATTTCAAATCCCGGGAAACAGTCCCACAAAGTGTTCTGAGGAACTGCTCCAAGGTCTCCAGATCTGAGTGTAGTTTACATACTTGCTAACAAAGCAGTGTAAGTGCAGGAAAGGGCTTACACACCTAACAGTCATCTACTTGAAGGATAACCCTAACTTTTTAGTTATACGTCAAACAAGGCTGGGAGTGCTGATGTTATCTACGTGTGGAGGGAGGCAAAGACCAGGGTCATCACTTTTCCCCTCAGTCTCTAAGAAATGCAGCTGGGGAATGTGAGAACCAGGTACCCATTCTCTCTTTCTGTTGCTGATTCATCCTGCTAGTGTCTTCACTCATGAGACGAGGGGCTGCAAGGTCATTGAGACACAGGCTCATGAGCTGCTTCACAGTACAGCCTGGGTTTCTATTGTACTGACTTCAAGCTTATGCAGCTCACTTGCTGGATCTGCCTGTTAGACCAGGGAGAGGGGTCCCAGTTTCATTCACATTTGGAATATAAAGTTCAAGTTTTCCAGAAAGTAGAGTGAAAAAACAACAAAATGGAAAAAGAAAAAAAAATTAAAAATTAGAGGATCAGGTCAGGAAGTTCAATATCAGAATAATAGAATTTCCAGAAAGAAAGAACAGAAAATGGAGGAAAATAATTATTTGAGAAATAATACAAGATTATTTCCAAGAATTGAGAAACAATTTTCTAGACATGCTTCATTTCTCAGAAAGTTACTGAAGAATGTACTCCTGGAAAATGAGAGAGTTGTTCAAGAAATACGAAATCATGGGAACTAGGAGACCAGGATTCAAGACAGAGAAAGATAAGAATTCCAGGAATGATGGTGGAACAAAAATCCCAAGGATCAGCTGTGCATCATCCTAGAGTCTGAAGCAGGGTAGAGTGCTTTAGGAAGGAAATTAATCAATCTCTCTCTCTTTCCCTCTCTCTCTCTCTCTCTCTCTCTCTCTCTCACACACACACACACACACACACACACACACACACACACACACGTGCACACAATAGATTTTCTGATGTATTTTAAGACTGAGAGATATATATTTCTAGTGGAGAATTTGGTGATGAATTAGTAATAACTTCTTAAAGGAAAAATGAGGCAGTGATTAAATCCAGTGAAAATTAAAAATTGTAATGCAAAGGAAGTGTCTTCATGTATACTACATGGCTCAGTACGAATGTAAATACTAAATAATGGTCTATTCAAATATTATGGTACGTTGATGTTAGGAGGATGAGGGGAAGGAAAATATATGTGTGTTGGGGAGGAGTTGTAAGAGAGGAAAATGATCTTTCATAGTAGATGGTTAATAGTAGATGTCTAAACTGAAAAAGATCAAGAAATAGCTGAATAAACATGTTCAGAAATATGGAGTTAAATATCAGAAGAAACAAGTAAAAGAGCTGAAGGTAGTTGCCTTGGGGAAGCAGAAATTGAGAGTAGAGAGGGTAGGACAGGGATTGGATGTTCATCATTAGAAGCTTTGTTAAACCATTTGACTTTTTAAACTCTGCGTGTGTGTGTGTGTCTGTGTGTAGACTGTAGGTGGAACACTCAGTATTAATGACTGATGTTTTGCTTTTTGGCTTTCTTTTCATCAAGGCTCCATTACCCTACACAATATAAATTGCAAAGTCATTGTAATCTTGCTTAAATTAAATTTTAATCCTGAATTTGGGAGCTCCCTTAGGCTTCTAGATAAAATATGGAAGACATCCTAGCATAATCTCATCAGCAGCACTTTTACAAACTTTTGCAACTTTATTACGTATGTTGCTATCTAAACTCAGTCACTTACTGTTGATTCTTTTTATTTTATTTTTCAGTTTTTAAAAATTTTATTGAGGTCATATTGGCTTATGACATTACACAAATTTCAGGCATACGTCATTATATTTCAACTTCCTTATGGACTGCATCGTGTTCACCACCAACAGTCTAGCTTTTGTCCGTCACCATACATATGTGCCCCTTTACCCCTTTAGTCCTCCCCCTCCTCCCTTCCCCTCTGGTAAGCACCGATATGTTCTCTGTATTTTATGTGTTTGTTTGTTTATCTTCCACATTTGAGTGAAGACATATGGTAGTTGTCTTCCTCTGTCTGACTTATTTTGCTTAGGAAAATACCCTCAAGGTCCATCCATGTTGTCACAAATGGCACTATTTCATCTTTTTTTTTTCATGGCTGAGCAGTATTCCATTGTGTGTATATATAAGAAAGAAAGCCAAAAAGCAAAACATACATACATATATGTATATGTATATACCACATCTTCTTTATCTATTCATTCATTCATGGGCACTTAGGTTGCTTCCAAGTCTTGACTATTGTGAATAATGCTGCAATTAACATAGGAGTGCGTGTATCTTTTTGAATTAGTGTTTTTGTGTTCTTTGGATAAATACCCAGAAGTGAAATAGCTAGATCATATGGTATTTCTATTTTTAACTTTTTGAGGAATCTCCATACCATTTTCCATACTGACTGCACCAATGTACCTTCCCACCAGCAGTGTATGAGGGTTCTTTTTCCTCCACATCCTCTCCAACACTTGTTATTTCTTGTCTTTTTAATAATAGCCATTCTGATGAGTGTGAGGTGATATCTCGTAGTTTTGATTCACATTTCCCTAATAATTAGTGATGCTGAACATCTTTTCATGTGCCTCTTGGGTATCTGTATATCTTCTTTAGAAAAATGTTCATATCCTCTGCCCATTTTTTGATCAAGTGTTCTGTTTTTTTGCCATCAAGTTACATGAGTTCTTTATATATTTTGGATGGTAACCCCTTATCAGATACATGATATGCAAATATTTTCTCCCAGTTGGTCTTTTCACTTTGTTTATCGTTTCCTCTGGAATGCAGAAGCTTTTCAGTTTGACGTAGTCCCATTTGTTTACTTTTTCTTTTGTTTCCCTTGCCTGTGGAGACGTGATATTCAAAAAGATACTGCTAAGACTGATGTCAAATAGTGTACTGCCTATGTTTTCTTCTAGGGGTTTTATGGTTTCAGGTCTTACATTCAAGTCTTTAACCTATTTTTAGTTAATTTTTGTGTATGGTGTAAGATAATGCTCTACTTTCATTTTTCTGCATGTGGTTGACCAGTTTTCCCAGCACCATTTATTAGAGACTTTCCTTTCTCCATTGTATGTTCTTGGATCCTTTTTCGAAGATTAGCTGTCCATAGATGTGTGGTTTTATTTCTGGGCTCTCAGTTCAGTTCCATGGATCTGTGTGTCTGTTTTGGTGCCAGTACCATGCTGTTTTGATTACGATAGCTTTGTAGTACATTATGAAGTCAGGGAGTGTGATACCTTCAGTTTCGTTCTTTTTTCTCAGGATTGCTTTGGCTACTCGGGGTCTTTTGTTGTTCCACATAAATTTTAGGATTCTTGTTCTATTTCCGTGAAAAATGTCATTGGGATTCTGATTGGGATTGCACTGAATCTGTAGATTGCTTTAGGTAATATGAACATTTTAACTATGCTAATTCTTCCAATCCACAAGCATGGAATATCTTTCCATATCTTTACATCTTCTTCAATTTCTTTCAATAATGTCTTATAGTTTTCATTGTATAGGTCTTTCACCTCCTTGGTTAAATTTATTCCTAGGTATTTTATTCTTTTTGTTGTGATTGTAAATGAGATTGTATTCTTGATTTCTCTTTCTGCTAGTTTGTTGTTAGTGCATAGAAATGCAACTAATTTTTGTATGTTGATTTTGTACCCTGCAACTTTACTATATTTGTTATTATTTCTAATAGTTTTTTTGTGTGGATTCTTTAGGGTTTTCTATATATAGAATCATGTCATCAGCAAAAAGTGACAGTTTTACTTCTTCCTTTCCAATTTCGACCAATTTTATTTCTTTTTCTTGCCTGATTGCTCTGCCTAGGACTTCCAATACTATGTTGAATAAGAGTGGTGAGAGTGGGTATCCTTGTCTTGTTCCTGTTCTTAGAGAAATAGCTTTCAGTTTTCACCATTGAGTATGATGTTAGCTGTGGGTTTGTCATATATGGCCTTAATTATGTTGAGGTACTTTCCTTCTATACCAATTTTATTGAGAGTTTTTATCATAAATGGATTTGAATCTTATCATATACTTTCTCTGCATCTATTAAGATGATCATGTGATTTTTATCCTTAATTTTGTTAATGTGGTGTATCACATTGATTTTTCAGATGTTAAACCATCCCTGTGTCCTTGGAATAAATCCCACTTGATTGTTGTATATGATCCTTTTAATGTATTGTATTCAATTTGCTAGTATTTTGTTGAGGATTTTTCCATCTATGTTCATTAGTAATATTGGCCTGTAATTTTCCTTTTTTGTGTTGCCTTTGTCTCATTTTGGTGTCAGGGTAAAGTTGGCCTTGTAATATGAGTTAGGAACCATCCCCACCTCTTCAATTTTTGGAAGAATTTGAGAAGGATAGGAATTAAATTCTTTGAATGTTTGGTAGAATTCACCAAAGTCCAGTTTCTGGCCTTTTGATTTTGGGAGATTTTCGATTACTGTCAATCTCTTTACTTGTGATTGGTCTATTCAGATTATCGATTTCTTCTTGATTCCGTTTTGGGAGGTTGTATGAGTCTAAGAATTTATCCATTTCTTCTAGGTATCCAATTTGTTTGCATATAGCTTTTCATAGTATTCTCTTATAATCTTTTGTATTTCTGTAGTATCTGTTGTAATTTCTTTTCTTTCATTTCTGATTTTATTTATTTGAGCCTTCTTTCTTTTTTTCTTAGTGAGTCTAGCTAAGGGTTTGTCAATTTTGTTTATCTTCACAAAGAACCAGCTCTTAGTTTCATTGATCCTTTCCATGTTTTCTATGCTCTCCCTCTCTTCTCCTTCTAGGATACCCATTATCCTTATGTTGCTTTTCCTAATTGAGTCAAATATTTCTCATAGAATTTCTTCATTATTTTAAAATCTTAGCTCTCTCTCCGCTCCCATCTGAATCATCTCTAGATTTCTATCTTCAAGCTCACTAATTCTCTCTTCCATATGATCTGCTCTATTTCCAGTGCTTTTTACATTATTTTTCATCTCATTAATTGTGTTCTTCATCTCCAGAATTTCTGTTTGGTTTTTTTTTTTTTTCAGAGTTTCAATCTCTTTGGTAAAGTACTCCTTCTGCTTATTAGTTTTATTCCTAAGTTCATTGAACTGTCTTTCTGAGTTTTCTTATAACTCATTGAGTTTCTTCATGACAGGTATTTTGAATCCTTGTCACTTAAATCACAATCTTCTGTGACTTCAAGTTTGGTTTCTGGAGTATTGTCATTTTCTTTCTGTTCTACCATTTGAGTGTAGTTCTTCATGGTACTTGGTGAGTTGATCCTCAGCCAGCACATTTGTGGTAGTAAACACCTTTCTTATTTGGGTAAGGTTTGGCTACTTTGATTCTGAGCTGCTTCTGTTTGTATTTGAGAGCCCCTCACTTTCTACCCTCCACTGCCTCCACCAGAGGCATTGTCAGTGCCCTCCTTGTGCTGCATGTGCCTCTCAGATTTCTGGTGACTTGCTGCTTACAATGTCCCTCCAGTTGTGGGTGTCACCACTAGGGTCACCGGGCTGCAATCTCCTCTGCTGCTTCTGGGTTTGCTTGGCTCTTGTGTTCCCCCACTCGCTCTCCACAGGCTTGAGTGCTGCTGCCATGTGTGCCACATGCTAGGGACACTGGATTCATGGGTGTTGCTGCCACTGCCAGGGGCCTGGGGTCTTGCATGTAGCCCCCGCTTCTGGTAGGGCTGGTGTTGGGGGTGCTGCCACTGGGGGCTGGCTTAGGGGTACTGCTGTGTTTCCTGAAGCATCAGGTTGCAGGTGCCACCCATCACTGCTCGAGGAGGAGCAGAGGCTAAGACAGGAGTGCTGCTACTCCTGCAGCCTCTGGTTTCCGACATTGGTGTGCTTTTTTGAAACCTTGGGTCAGGGTACCACTGCCACTGCCTGAGGTATCTGCATTTTGGATCGTCGCCACTGGGCGAGGGGGAGGGAGCTTCTCCTCTAGTTCCACTGCCTCCATGGGGTCCAGTCCACCCACCTTCAGATGAATGGATCTCTCAGGTGCTCTGGTGTGCTGTGCAGGGAGTCCTTTGTTGGTCAATGGATGTCCTACTGGTTGTAACTTAGAGGGGAGAGACAAAGGGAACAATTCACTCCACCATGATGCTGACATCAACAGCCTACTGTTGATTCTTATAGGCTTCAATTTCTAAGTTTAATTTTCTGTCTTTGAGGCTTGCTGACCAACAGGTACACAATGACTCTTTTATTTTATGTTTTATTACAAGTTGCATAATATGTCTACACTACAATAGAATGTATATCATGTATATAGCATATATAAAAGTAAATATATATCCAATATAATATATATGATAAAATTTATGTCTATGGGGCCTATTACATAATGACATATCATTTTAGTGAAGATTATTAGAGGTTTCTTAGTGAAAAATATTGTTGATATCCTGTATTACTGAAAGAAGCAATGCAAAGTCTATTAATCCAGATAGTTTTTTAAAAAGCACAGAACTTAAAATTAAAATACACACACACAAAGATACTATATATTGTCTATATTTCCTTACGTAGGTGTGTAAATGTATATAAAAAGGATAAACTGATCCCCTCTTGGGAGAATACAAGATTTGAAAAGGATCAAAAAGGACTTAACTAAAATATTCTAGGTTTTTTTTTAACAGGGGGAATGTTTTCATGTATTTCCCATGATATTAAAAATTAATGTTTAAAAAAGTATATAGAATTTTAAAATAAATTTTATTGCGGTATAATAGACACACAGAAAAGTGCACAAATGATACTTGTACGGCTCAAGACACTATCACTAAGTGAACACAGCTATGTAACAACACCCAGGTCAAGAATTAGAATATTACAAGTACCCCAGAGGATGCCCCCACACCCCTTCTCAATCACTGCCCAACCTCTTCATCCCAAAGGAAAACATTGTCCATCTTCTAACAACATAGATTAATTTTGCCTATTTTTGACTTTATAGAAATGGAATCATTACAGTATATATTCTTCTGTCTCGTTTCTTTTTCTCAACATTATGTTTGTGAAAGTCATTCATTCATGTTGTTGCCTCAGGCTGTCATTGCTCTCAGAATTTGACTATTAATGGATGGCTTTTTAATAGGGTCCAGCTCCCCTAAATATATATTTTTTAAATAACCAAGTAGGTTTGAGTTTCTCTTTTCACATGATTTAGGAGGGAAAAGTGTGCCTGATGACAGTATCCAATATCAAAATGTAAGCTTCTGACTTCCAAGAGATCTGTCATCACCGAAAGAAAAGTAAATGATCAGAACAGAAAAAGTTCCAATTTAAGAATCATTCAGATTATCTAGATAAAATGAATAAAAATTTTGAATAAAATTTAAAATTATTAAATTCAGAATTTATATATATTTAACTTAAATAAGATATTCTGTTACCTCAACTTTGTGATTAAAATCTGATGTTAATAATTTGCTATTGAAAGAGAAGAAACACAGGCTTGTGGGGGCAGTGATAAATTTAAATCTCTAATGAAAGATTAAAAAGGGATACGTTCATGGCCAAGTCCCCCAACAGAAGCATGTGGAACAGCATGAGCTTTTGTCACAAGCTGTTTCCGGCCTTGAAGCTTAACAAACAAGTCTAAAACAAAAATATGTGAGTTTAGGGAAATAGAAATGGAACCTAATAAGATTAAGCACAGGCCCTGCCTCTTTCATTGGCCTAGAGGCCTAAGGCCTGTTTCTTCTCCCTTCCCAGGATTTCTTCTTATCTGTATTATGGTCTTTATGAGCCCAGCTGAGATCTTCACCTACAACTCCCAGATGAAGAAGCTGGAACCCTCTTCAAACTCTGACTCATCTCCTAGTTATGGCTGCTCAGATAAGATATAGACAGCAAGAGGAGTTAGCAGGGAGTTAACTCTCTTTCTGCCACTGCTAAAGCAACATAGCCATGTAGTCCAGTAGTTTCCAATCTTTTCAGCATGAGGATCCCGTTGAGGACACGTTGATGCTTAATTATGGCTGTTGCTCTGAACTGTTGCCAGGCAGAGCACATAACTCTATGTGTTCAGCATGCAGGAGACTGTCTAACAGATGCTCCAATAGCTGTCGTGGCACACCCTGAAATAATCAGTATCAGTATTATGTAATAACAGTATCACTGTTCTTTTGTAGAATATTGAACATAGCCCTTGCATGCCAATGACTACCTTCCGATTTGTTACAACTCCCTTATTTTAAAGGTGAATAGACTGAGGTGCAGAGAAGTTAGATGATGGAATAATGAATATAGTTATATGATGGAATAACAAATCTAGTAGAAAGTGTACTGAACCATGAATCAGAAGACCTGGGTTCAGTCTTCACTTTAAGAAGACTTAGCTTTGTGATCCTGGCCAGACTTTTAAAAATTTTCTCATTTTATACAATTCTGTTTGGCTTTTGCCCCAATAAATGCATTACTCTTTTAATTTTAAAAAGGTATTATAATTACTTTACAAATCAAAGTTATACTATTGAAATTCTTGTTCCCTTTTATTTTTTCACTGGGGATGTTCTAACTAGGGATCAGATAGTCTCACCTCAAACACTTGTTCCTTCCTTTTTCCCTTTCTCTTGTTTCCTTTTTCTCCTTAATTATCAGATTAAGATTCACCATGTTCATGCCCATGACCTGCATTAACATTTCTAGAAATGTAATCATTTCTTTATATTTGTTCAGTAAACATAGATTATTGATACATTACATTTGAATTGAATTCCCACTGTATATTATAAATGCAGTGTGTTGGCACCTAAAAGAATGTTGTCATTGATGATAGACTGGTCTTAGGTGCAGAAACCTAAGTACATTAAGGTGGACTAACTCATGCTGGAGACCAGTCACATAATTTTGGTAACACGACACCCTCATTTACCACACAGTGCAGAGAACTTGAATTCCCTTTTGAATATCTGGATGAGATTTTATTTTGGAATGTAAAGTTGTCACAGAGAAACAGAGAGTCCTGTTCAAACCTGTTTGGGCCTTCTTAGGGATAAATGATTGCTCTTTACTCCTTGGTTTATGGGACAGGAATACTTTCCATTGTTGATTTGGCCTGACAATCACATTGATGAAGAAAAAGTCTTCGTTAAGCATTATAGATATTTTCATAAATTTTGAAGACCTCAAGGAAATGAGTTTCCTAGAGACTTGCTAGTATCGTTTGTACAACTTGAAAGTGTAATCTATTACTCATTTAGGAAGCATGGAATGAGATCACTAAGCATGTTATAGCGTGACACTATTCCTGAAAATGAACACTAGTCCATTTATGAGGTTAAGAGGAGTCAGTGATCTAAACAAATTAAACAGTAAAGAAAATAATAAAGTCTCATTCTTCGTAGGAACAGGAGCTGCTATTTATTGAGCAACTCTCTTCTACCACATGCTATACTGAGCTCTTTTAATGTATTATCTAATTTAACTACATCCTAACAATACTCTTATGAGGTGGGTACTATTATCACTGTTTTACAGGTAAGAGAAGACTAAGAGAGGTCAAAATCACCTACCTAAAGTCCCACATCTGGTAGGAACAGCGGAATTCAAACCAAGTCTGTCTGATTTGAAATCTGAGTTCTTTCCGTGATAAAATACTGCCTCTGCTTTTTATTCTGTGCTTCTTTTGGTTTTAGTTAATAGTTAATTACAGAAATAATACATGAATTAATTCTTCTTTTAAAATATAGCATATTACAGATGCACTTCGAGTCCTTTTTTATGTTCATCATTTATCCCAGTTCCCTCTCACCTTCCCCAGAAATAGTATTAATTTATGTTTTGGTGGATCCTTAGGGATAATTTTTAAACTATCTATTAGGTACACAAGAAAAGATATTCAACATCATTAGTCATTATGGAAATGCAAATTAAAACCGCAATTAGATACCACTACACATTAATTGGTATAGAATTACTAAATAAAATAGTATAAATAAAATAAAAAATAGTGATAACACCAAATGCTGGTGAGGATGCAGAAACTGGATCTCTCATTTATTGCTGGTCAGAATGTAAAATGATACACTCAATCTGGAAAATGGTCTGCCAATTTCTTATAAAACTAAACATACACTTACCATATAATCCAGCAATCATACACTTGAGCATTTACCCCAGGGCAATGAAAACATACATTCACACAGAAACCTACACAAGAATGTTCATAGTGGTTTTATTTCTGGCTAAAAGCTGGAAACAACCCAGTCCTTCAATGAGTGAATGGCTAAACAAAGTGTGGTACATCCATACTGTGGAATAATACACAGCAATAAAAAGAAACAAACTATTGATATACACAACAATAATTTGAATGGATCACAAGGGAATTATGCTGAGTGCAAAAAGAAACTTAAAAGAGTTATATACTGTTTAAGTTCATTTATATAACATTCTAGAAATGACAAAATTATAGAGATGGAAAATAGATCAGTGGTTGCCAGGTGTTAGGCATGAGGTGGGGGAGCGGGATGGGTTTGACTCTAAAAGGGGTAGCATGGAGAGCTCTTTGTGGTGCTGGAGCAGTTCTGTATCTGGATTGCAGTGGTGGTTACACAAATCTATATATATGATAAAACTGTGTAGAAGTACATGCACACACACACACACACACACACACACACAGATGAGCGCATATAAGACTAGTTGAATCTGGATAAGGTTGTAGATTGTATCGATGTCACTTTCCTGGTTTTGATATTGAACTCTACTTATGTGATTTGTTATCACTGGCAGAAATTGGATAAAGGATACATAGGACCTCACTATACTATTTTTTGCAACTCCCTGTTAATCCACAATTATTTAAAATTTCAAAAGTCAAGTACAAAAGATATCCATTACATACATACGTGTTCCTGTGTAAAATTACTAGTATTGATTTTTGTAAGTATGTGTTTTTTTCGTAAATAGTATCATCCTGAAGGTGTCATTCTGTAAACTTGATTGCTCACTCAACATTCTGTTTTTGACATTCATCCAAATCAATGTATAGAGACCTAGGTCTTGTAACTACTGCATGGATTCTATTATATGAATATGTCACATTTTATTTATCCACCCAATTTATGAACACTCATATTTTTTCTGATTTTTTTCCTATCACAAAGCTTGCTGTGATGAATATCCTTGTATGTGACCTGTTGTGCATGTATGCATGAATTTTTCTAGCGTAGTATTTCCTATACTCAGAGGTAACAAAAATACTGGCTGTCAATATTTATTGAGCACTGGTTACAATATTATCATGATTGGTGAGGAAACTGAGAAGTTAACTAACTTGCCAAAAGTCACACAGCCAGTAAGTGGCAGAGCCAGAATTCAAACCCATCCTGTCCAACTCCGACACCCATATTCTTAACTACTGTGGTGTGCTGCGGCCTCCTGCAGCGTTCAGTTAAAATCTTCCAGTCTTCTTCCCTGCACGTTTATCCAGGTGTCCTCAATCTGTACTTTGCAAGTTCATCTTGCAACCTCAAATGGCATCTTTTTATTTATTCTAGTTAATTAAATCTTCTTGATTTGAGACTGTAATTCCAGCATTTTGAGATTATATTTATTCAAGCACGTGAGTTTTTAGAGCATTACCTATAAAGTGTCTCTGCCCAAATTGTTAACCTGAATCTAATCGGGCTTCTAGAGTTAACTTCCACTTAGAGGAAACATAAAAGATGGAGGAATAGTTGAACGATACCACAGGGAAGCAAACTGACAAATCCATAATGCAGAATATTCTATAGGACAATTAACAGTTTTTCGACAAATCAATGTCATGAAAAATGTATGTGTGTGGGAGTGTGCACATGTGTGCATGCACGTGTATGTGCACGGGGGGGAATTCTCTAAATAAAAAGAAACTTAAGAAATATAATGACCGATTACAATGTGTAAACCTTATTTGTACCCAAATTTGAATAAACCAACTGAAAAAAAGACATTTTTGAGATTGTTGGGGAAGTAGGATTAATGGGGACTAAACAGTATACCAAGGACACCAAGGGATTATTTCTAATTTTGGTAAGTGCTAAAAAGGCATTGTGGTTATGCAAGAAAATGTACATTTTTAAAATATAACATATATAAATAAATATGTGTATTTCAAAATATATTTTTTAAAGCGATTCTTAACGAGGTGTCTGCAGATGAAATGATATGCTATCTGGAATTTGCTTTAGAATACTCTGGGGGGAAAAAAGGATAGATTCAGCAAATGGTGCAAAATCTTGATAATTGAATCTGGGAGATAAATATATAGAAGTTCATTGTACTTTTCTATCTACTTTTTAATACGTTTAACAAATTTTATAATAAATTTTAAAGTGCTTTTATTATAAAAGTAATAGAAACCATGACAGGGGGAAGGTAGAAGTCTAGAAAAGAGAAAAAATAGAGCTCATAACCCACTACCCAGAGACAACCACTGTCAAAATTTAGGTGCATTTTCTTCTAGTATTTTCCTATGTATCTTTTGGTTTGCTTTTCATAATTAAGATGAAAATCTATATATAACATTGTGTTCTACTTTTCCCCTTTATATGTATAAACATTTTTTAATATTGTCATGAATCTTCTTAAGCATCATATTTACTGTAGTTATACCCAGGCTGCATTTGATGCCTCTCCTCTGTGCTCACAGATCATTCTACTACTAAGAGTTCTAGGGGGCTGGCCCCATGGCACAGTGGTTAAGTTTGGCATGCTCCACTTCCACAGCCTGGATTCGCAGGTTCGGATCCCAGGCGTGGACCTACACCAATCGTCAGTCATGCTGTGGCTGTGACGGATATACAAAATAGAGGAAGACTGGCACAGATGTTAGCTCAGGGCTTATCTTCCTCAAGCAAACAAAGAAGATTTGCAACAGATATTAGCTCAGGGTGAATCTTCCTCAGCAAAAAAGAAAAACAAGAGTTCTAATAAGGCATTTATTTTGTATCACATTTTTGTGGGGAAGAAGTGCAGTCTCCTCCTGTATACCAAACCTAACACAGTGTTTGATACATAGTAGATACTTAATAAATATCTATGTAAATTAAATGAAAAAATTGATAGGTATTTGGATTGTTCAATTAGCTGTATGTAATGGCCCATGCTACTCTATTTTGCCAATCAAAATATCATGAACTACCAGGGGCCGCCCGGTGGCGCAGCGGTTTTGTCCACGCTTGGCAGCCCGGGGTTCGCCGGTTCGGATCCCAGGTGCCGGCCGACGCGCTGCTTGTCAGCCATGCTGTGGCGGCGTCCCATATAAAGTGGAGGAAGATGGGCACGGATGTTAGCCCAGGGCCAGTCTTCCTCAGAAAAAAGAGGAGGATTGGCAACGGATGTTAGCTCAGGGCTGGTCTTCCTCACAAAAAAAGAAAAAGAAATATCATGAACTACCATGTTAGTTTCCTTATTTGAATTGGCATTTCACTGCATTTCTCTGGTCTTTCAGTCTATTAACCGAATCAAAAATTAAAATGACTTTTCTTAGTAAACCTCTACTGGTTCTTATTGCCCACCACTTCCTCTTAGAAGACTCACCAAGCATTCATGTAGTAATCCAATATTGTTCTGGGGATCAACACTGAACTCGTTTGTCTGGCAGAAAACTGGTCTTCCATGAATCTTTGACAGGGATGCCACAAAATTTTGACTAATGTGAAACATTAATATTTCCCATAACTGAGTATACACATGGTCATGGTAATGACTGTCTGCCATGACCTGGAGCCAAGTAGGGGATAGGCACAAAGTAGCATCTAATTTGCTTTGAGGTAAAGAATTTATAATGTGACAAAAAGCAGACACCAAAGAAAGATTGCTTGTCTCCTAGAACAATAATAAATTAGCTGTGGGAGAATAAAATTGTCAAAGTAAAATCAAAGAACAATTCAAAGAATTAATTATTAGCATGCTATTTTATTTGTGTACAAGGAAGATAAACTGACAGGTTGATTCTAATGAAAACACGAACAAGATTTATATAAGGAAAATGGGAAAGAGGCAAGAAAAAATACAGTTTAGGGACAATGAACTTCTTCGTTTTCCTTTTCTTAGGTAAGTGCTGATTAGAGGCAGCTAGCAACAATTTGAGTTGTTTATGGATTTTCTAGAAAACCTTGAGAGGTTAGCTGTGGAATATTCATGATGCACTTTCTCTGAGTGATGTCTGCCTGCGTCCTCCATTATCACTTTTTGTTCATCTGGTTAGGCCTGGTCTGCACATCAAAATTTCTCCAGGGCTTACAAGTCAGAAGAATAAATGGTTCTACTCAAATAGGACATAGTACTGAAGAGTGACCAAGGTAAAATTTTATAAGAGGGTTTTCTGTAACAAGTAATTGGCTTAATAAAATAAAATTAAATGGGTTTAATCAGAATATGGAATTAGTCAACTCATGCAACTAAAAAGTGTAAAGAGTAAACTTCAAGCAGGGACTCAAATAATGGCATCAGGACTCAACTTCTCTTTCTCCATCTGTTGGGTGCATTTCCACGAGTTGGCTTTATCCCAGGCAGGCTTTTACCTTGAGGTGATAAGATGAGGCCAGCAGTTCTCCGTTCTATATCATTCTGAGTTTAAAGTTAGTTGAAAAGAAGTCTTTTGCCATGACTCATTATGATTATGCAAATTTTGTCAAATGACCTCCCCTGAACAAATCACCATGACCAGGAAAATGGAATTTCAATATTTGGCTGGTCCTGGTCACATGCTCAACTCTTGATGGAAGGAAGATACCCCTTTGCTGCATAGGGACTGAGAACAGGAAGAATCTCTAACAGGAAACCAGAATTCAATTACCAAAAGAAGTGGAAACAGATGCATGCTGGACAACCAAACAGCCACAGGAGGCCAGCCTAGCGCAACAGTTATATCTATCAGTTAGGACTTCTTCTAACACAATACAAAAAGTCTAACTCTAATTGTTTTTTAAAAAATAAGAAAGGGGCTGGCCCGGTGGTGTAGCGGTTCAGTTCATACACTCCACTTCGGCAGCCCAGGGTTCACAGGTTTGGATCCCAGGCACAGACCTACACACTGCCATCAAGCCATGCTGTGGTGGCATCCCATATACAAAATAGAGGAAGACTGGCACAGATGTTAGCTCAGGGACAATCTTCCTCACCAAAAAAAAAAAAAAAAGAAAGGAATTTATTGGCTTCTGTTCAAAAATGTACCCAGGATTGGTTTTAATCAGCTATGGTAAGACACACAGACATGGAAATAATTGTCAAGAAGGAAGTTTATACCCACAGATGCCTAAAAACAGGAGGTACGGCATGCCATGCAGGGCCACATGGGGAAGGAGCAAGGTTGGTCAGGAGGTGGAAAGGGGTGAGAGCGAAGAGGATGGCCCAGAGCATTGATTAAAATTTTCACATGATGGGGCCGGCCCAGTGGCGCAGCGGTTTAGTTTGCGCTTGGCAGCCCGGGGTTCGCGGGTTCAGATCCTGGGCGCCCACCGACACACTGCTTGTCAGCCATGCCCTGGCGGCGTCCCATATAAAGTGGAGGAAGATGGGCACGAATGTTAGCCCAGGGCCAGTCTTCCTCAGCAAAAAGAGGAGGATTAGCAACAGATGTTAGCTCAGGGCTGGTCTTCCTCACAAAAAAAAAAAAAAAATTTTCACATGAAGGAATGGGCGAGGCAGGGTAGGTATGCTGAGTAAGTTGGGATTGGATAGTCTGATTAATTTCAGTAGGCTCTGGGCTATAGGGGTGGTCTGTAGTTGTCTGGTACTTGGCCCTGGCATGCTTTAGGGCAGGGGGGAATCTTGGCTTGGTATGTGAGAGTTTGATAAAGGAGATGACTGGGGATGTGGGTTCTGGATTTGTTAGTTTGTATACCAAAGGCATGCTCTGGATGTGTTGTGGGGGGAGTAGCAGGGGGAAGTCATTTGCTATCTCTAGTAATTGGGTAGCCCTGGGAGAAGCAGTCTCTCCAGGATCAAAGCTGCAAATGCCAGAGCATCAAGAACACAGAAAATAAGAAGATATAGTCAACACAGCTCCCATAACTGAAAAGTCCAGGGAAACAAATTTTCCAGCATAGCTAGATATGACCCATACGATGTTATCTCCGCATTGTGCTCAGGCTCCACCTAGTGGCTTCTGGCAGTTCCAGACTCCACCGCTCTCTCCACCCCCACCCCATGACGCCTAAAGGACAGCAGCAGCTCTTTTCTACATCTTTTCTGCTTCAAGTCCAGAAGGCAGGAAGGAGCTTCTTTCCTCCAAAAGCCAAACAAAAATCCTGGTCCTCATTCTCATTGGCCAGATTTGGACCAATCACTGTGGCTAAGGGGATGGGAATTGCTTATTGACTTAGGACCCTAGTGCTCCAATCAAATAGATACAGAACAGAGGAGAGATGGCTCACCAGGGGCATTCTGGTATGCTGTTTTCCCAGAAGAACAGGAATGGATGCTGGGAAACCAAAGCAACAGTTGTCCACCACACAATGAATGTCAGACATGTTTATCCTGGGGTAGCTACTACCTTGTCATTATTGCTGACTTTTTTAGTGCAACTTTGAGTCTTTTAATCCAGAGACATTTGCCATCAAGAATTGTAGTATTTAGGGCCCGGCCCGGGAGCATAGCAGTTAAGTTTGGTGCACTCCGCTTCAGCGGCCCAGGTTTGTGGGTTCAGATCCTGGGCGCAGACCTTCACCACTCATAAAGCCATGCTGTGGCGGTGACCCATATATAAAATAGATGAAGATTAACACAGATGTTAGCTCAGGGCAAATCTTCCTTAAGCAAAAAGAGGAAGATTGGCAACAGATGTTTGCTCAGGGCCAATCTTCCTCACCAAAAAACAAAAACAAAAACAAAAAAAAGAATTGTAGTATTTAAAAATGTCTCACTAATACTCAAAATTTGAGAACCACTCTCCTATAGTTAAAGTTGATCAAGTTGATCTCCCACCTACCCCTCACTATCCTCCCACACACACATTTTTAAATACTGTCTACATGTGTCTAGTCTTTTGGTATTTCAAGATTTCTCAAATCACAGCAGTTCCGTGATCATGTCTGCAAAGTCTTTTATTGCAATATAATGCAGTTTCTCTTGACAGTTGAATTCTGCTATCGTAGGCTTCAATTTCATCTTTAAGATATTATTTTTACCAACATCCATCTACTCATTGCAAATAATGTAGCAGCTACAAGACTCGAGGGGCATATAGATGGATCCCCATCTCCAGCTCCCAGGGAATGTTTTGATGGGTTTAATTCAATCAGGGTAATTCCATCTCCCTCGCAACAGTCATTGGTTTAGGTAACCTAAATACAAGCTAGTTGCATGGGATTGGCTGACCACTGGAATTGGGTCAGGAATGGCCCATTGAGGGAAAAAAATTTTGTTTGATGATTTTAAAAATCCTATTTCTTTCTTCACCTGGATGGCGTTATGTCTCTACTTTTCTTGAATTTACAGTGTAGTTTAGAGACGAGATAAAAGATAAGAAATGTCAAGTAATTGCCCCTGACATCCCCTCTGAAAGATTCTTGCCGTCCTCTGATTGAGCTGCCTGCCCTACTCCCATGTCAATTTACATGGGGGTCATGGAGGAAGCCTCCAATATCTATGGGACACTGTAATTTCTTCTCAATTTCAATACCAATATATTTGAACAATGCATTGATATTTCTGTCTTCAGGACCTCATACAGCAGTGTGTGTGTGTGTGTGTGTGTGTGTGTGTGCGCGCGCGTGTGTGTGTGTAGCTATAGAGCTATATCTTTGTTAGTCATTTTAATATTGTGGATCTAAGAAAAATCATAATTTATTTTCATTAGCAAGGTTGGAGGTTTTGACTCTATAGATAGAACTTTAGAAAATAACGAAGAATGTGTGCAAAGATTGAGCTGCTAAAGATTCTCTTTAAAGTGTTTTTAGAAACATTCTATAAATGTTTTATAATAACTTTGTAATAAACATCTTTAGTCGTTAAATCTTTGTATACATAATTATCTCTTTAGGATGTAAATTCCCAGAAGCAGAATTGCTTCATATGCATATCTTGAAGGCCTTTGCTCTGGCCTACAAGCACCCTAGCTTTCTAACTCATTTTCTTGCCTCTGGTTTCTCTCTCCCTCCATTCTGTCTTTTGTTGGTAAATTTATCTCCCTAACACCCTGTGCTCGTCAGTTTGCTTCCCTGCTGAAAATACTTCCTTTCTCCTTGCTGGGGCCCAGTTCCTTACCCTGATATCTGAGGACTCACAGTCTGACTCTGCCCCAGATTTGTAGTCTTTTCTGCCACCGCTCCCCTGTATGAATCTTACATTTTAAATAAATTCATCTACGCCCTACCCCTCATTATGCCTTGTAATTTCCTGTCTTTGCACTTGTGTTCATGCTGTTCCCACCTCCTGTAAGAAAGCAGGTGGGAACTGTATAATAAAGGAAATGTCAGAATTAGGGATGAGTAATTCAGTTTGTCACAACCCTCTATATACCTTTCCTCCACCTACTTTTCTCCATTCCACCCAAACCGTTGAGTTGTCCTGCCTTCCATGCTAAAAATAGCCAAGTGTAAGTGCTGAGCCTTCCTCCTTCCCTTCCTGTTCAGCCCCTCAACCTCCTCAGAGCTGAGGGTTATTCCACCTGCTGCCAGGTGTTCTGACCTCTTTTCCTCTCTTCTGTCAGTGGCTGGGCTCAACCTCCTCATCAAGGTTGCCCTCTCTTGTTCACTTCCATCTCCACCAGATTCATTGCTCCTCTGCTCTCCATCTGTAGCTCTGCATCTCTGCGTTCTGCTTTTTGCTGGCCGTTTCTAATCTCCCCTGTATCTACTGTCTACCATTCTCTTTTTCGGTCTGCTTTTCTTCTCTTATTAAGTTTCCTCAGGTCGATGCCTCGTAGTTCCTGCGTGAAGTCTAGGCCTTCACTGCGCCGACAGCATGCCGTTCTGTCATTTTCAATAATTGTCTTCTCACAGCCCATCAAAGCAGAAGGTGCTTTTCCATCCTTCTAGGCTCTTTTCATCATTGTTCTTCTTCCTTCCCATCCTTATAGATTCTACAGCGGTTCCTGATACTTGACTGCCCTGGCCTCAAAATAACAAAGACCTAATCTCAGTGACAGAGTTCTCATCCACCAAGGAAAACTGAGAGGATGACATAGAATAACTATGAACAAAAGTTTTAAAGAGAGAAAAAACAGTACTTGCTTCATAAGATTTTTTTTCAGTCTCAGTTTTGGTTTCTAGAACACATTTTCAAAGAAAGCATACATAAATTCTCGAGTGCTATTAGACCCACGGGGAAATGATATAAATAAGCTTAAAATAAAAAGGCTTACATAAAGCACAGCCAAATTGTTCACAACTCTGGAATTGTGACAATTGCTAATGATAAAGGGAGAATTTAGAAGTAACAAGACATAATTTGGTTAGAGAAATTAGGTCCAATTAAAGGAGACAAATACATAATTCTCAGACAGCACAGACAAATGGGTTTAAAAATAATTTCCTTAACTTCATTTGACTGTCTGGGATTCTTATTCCCATTGAGAAACCAATTTAAAGGTAAAACAGTGAGAAAAATTAGACTTTCTTTATACATGATAGGTTTTTCTGATGGTAGATTCAAATGATGGAAATCTATTATGTTCTTTTAACCAGAATCATTTTTCATATTATATCAATTTGTAATAATTTGAATTTATATGTGTATATGTGATCAAATAATTCTCTTTTCATTTCTCTCTATATCCTTTATTCATGGAGTTCTATTTGAAGTGAAAAGGACTTTGAAATCAATATAGTATAAGACTTTCAAAGACATAAACATGTGATTTAGTGAGAGAAAGAAAAAGAGAGGAGAGAAAATGATCAAGTAGAAAAATACCATAATCAATATTTTTAGCATTCTCATTGTTCAGACATCTTATAGGATTAAATAATTTTTCAAATCTTCTTATAGTCTTTTAGGTAAGGTTACCTGCAAGCACCATTTTCTTTGTTATTTTGAATTGTCATTTCATCAATATCCTTTTAGAAATTTGTAACTCAATCCTTTTTTAAAAAACAGCTTTATTGAGATATAATTTGCATACTGCACAATTCACCCATTTAAAATGTACAATTCAATGGCTTTTCAGTATATTCAGAGAGTTGTACAACCATCATCACAAATAATTTTAGAATATTTTATTACTCCGAAGAGAAACCCTATATCCTTTGGCTATCACCCTCAATTCACCTCAACATAGGCAACCACTAATATACTTTTTATCTCTATAGATTTGCCTCGGCCGGACATGTCATGTAAACGGAATCATACATTATATGGCCCTTTGTGACTGGCTTCTTTCCCTTAGCATGTTTCCAGGGTTCATCCATGCTGTAGTACATATCAGTACTTATTTCTTTTTATTGCTGAACAATCTTCTGTTGTATGGAAATACCACATTTTGTTTATCCATTCATCAGTTGATGGACATTTGAGTCATTTTACTTTTTGACTATTACGAATAATGTTGCTATGAACATTCATGTACTACAAGTTTTTGTATGTATGTACAAGTGGTGCAAACATGTTTTTATTCCCCATTTCTCTTAGGTAAATACCTAGGAGTAGAATTGCTGGATCCATAGTAATTCTATGTATAACCTTTTGAGGAACTGCCAGACTGTTTTCCAAAGTGGCTGCATCCTTTTACATTCCCACCAGCAATGTATAAGCATTCCAATTTCCCCACATCCTTGCTAACACTTGTGATTATCTGTCTTCTTGGTTAGAGGCATCCTGTGAGTGTGAAGTGGTATCTCACTGTGGTTTTCATTTGCATTTACCTGATGGCTAATGATGAGCATCTTTTCATGTGTTTATTAGCCATTTGTGTGTTTTCTTTGGAGAACTGTCTATACAGTTTCTTTGCTTATTTTTAATTGGGTGATGTCTTTTATTATTATGTTATAATAGCTCTTTATATATTCTAGATACAAGCCCCTTTATCTATTTTATCTGTTGTTACTTGTGCTTTAGATGTCATATGTAAGAAGTCATTGCCTAATACAACATCATGAAGAGTTAAGCCTATGTTTTCTCCTAAAAGTTTTATAATTTTAGCTCTTACACTTAGGTCTTTGTTCCATTTTGAGTCAATTTTTGTATATGGTTTGTGGTAGGGAATGAACTTTATTCTTTTGTGTGTGGATATCCAATGGTCCCAGCACAATTTGCTGAAAGGACTATTCTTTCCCCATCTAATTGTCTTAGCATCGTGTTGAAAATCAGTTGACCATAAATGTGAGGCTTTCTTTCTGGACTCTCAATTATATTCCATTGATCTACATATCTATCTTATTTCAGTACCACCCTGTCTTGATTATTGTAGCTTTGTAGTAAATCTTGAAATTGGAAAGTGTTATATCTCCTCCAACATTGTTATTCTTTTTTCAAGAGTGTCTTGACTAGTCTGGGTCCCTTGAACTTCCACAGGAATTTAAAGATCAGTTTGTCGATTTCTGCAAAGAATCAAGCTGGGGTCTTGATAGGGACTGCATTAAATCTGTAGGTCAATTTGAAAAGGATTGACCTCTTAACAATATTAAGTCTTCTGATCCATGGCTATGGGATGTCTTTCCATTTATTAAATGTTCTTTAACTTCTTTTAACAATGTTTTGTAGTTTTCAGAGCATAGCTTTTGCACTTTCCATGAATTATTCATGGATTCCCTATTTGCAAATTCTCCATTCACTAACACTTATTTGTGACTCCAAAATCAATACCCATAGGACTTTTGCAGTCATTTATGGACCTGCACAGAGCAGCAAAAAGTTTGAATTGCTTGAGGCACACATTCCCAGCTGAAGTCAAACAAGGCAATGTTCTGCCTTCTTTTTTCAGCTCTCATACTGTAAACAAGTGTCCTTTTCACGGTCTATTTAGTACCACATTTTTCACACTTTTTTGTGCTTTTTATTCCTGATTTCACTGTTTAAAATGGCTTCCGAGCATAGTGCTGAAGTGCTGTCTGGTGCCCCTGAGCACATGGAGCTGTATGTGACTTTTGGGAAAATAGATGTGTTAGAAAAGCTTCATTCAGGCATGAGTTATAGCGCTGTTGGCTCTGAGTTCAATGTTAATGAATCACTATACATTAAACCAGGTGTCTTTAAACAGAAACACCCATAGGCAAGGTCATGTATTGATCAGTTGATGAAAATGTTGTGACCAGAGGCTCACGAGAACCTAACCCTGGATTTCCCCTAGGAGCAATGCTTTAGTATGTGCTAATTCAGTATTTATGGTGATTTATAGAACAAAACTAGTGTGAATAACAAGAATTAACTATATATATATATTTTTTGATGCTACTGTGGATGGAATTGTTTTCTTAATTTCATTTTTGGTTTGCTCATTGCTAAAGTATAGAAATGTATTTGATTTTTGTATTTTGATCTTGTATCATGCAACCTTGCTGAACTTGCTTACTGCTTCTAACAATTTTTTAGTGGATTTCTCAGAATTTTCTATAGACAAGAATATATTATCTACAAATAGAGGTAGTTTTACTTCTTTGTTTCCGATTTAGATGCATTTTATTTTATTTTCTTGTCTAATTGCGCTGACTACAACTTCCAGTATAATGCTGAAGAGGAGTGATGAGAGAAGACATCACTGTCTTGTCCCTGATCTTTGGGGAAGCATTCGGCCTTTCACCATTAAGTATGATGTTAGTAGTGGATTTTTCATAGATGTCCTTTACCAAGTTGAGGAAGATCCATTCTATTTTTATGAGTGTGCTCAATTTTGTGAAATGCTTTTTCTGTATCTATTGAGATCATCATGTGGTTTTTGTCTTTTATTCTATTGAAACGGTATATTACATTGATTGATTTTTGGATGTTAAGTCAACCTTGGGATAAATCCCCCTTGGTCCTGGTCTACAATCCTTTGTTACATATTGCTGAACTTGATTTGCTAGTATTTTGTTGAGGATTTTTGCATATATATTCAGAAGAGATATTGGTCTGTACTTTTCTTTCCTGTGATGTCTTCGGTTTTCAGATCAAGGTAATATTGGCCACACAGGTTGAATTTGGAAGTGTTCCCTTGTCTTCTACTTTTTGGAAGAGTTTTTAAGAATTTGAGTTAATTCTTCTTTAAATGTTTCGTAGAATTCACCAGTGAAGCCATCTGGGCTTGGGATTTTCTTTGTGGGCAGTTTTTTGGCTACTAATTTAATCTTTTTACTTGTTATAAGTTTATTCCCATTTTCTATTTCTTCTTGAGTCAGTTTCAGTCCTTTATGTCTTTTCTAGAAATTTCTTGATTTCATCTAAGTTATCTAATTTATTGGCATATAGTTCATAGTATTCCCTTATAATCCTTTCTATTTCTGTAAGATTAGTAGTCCCTTCTTCCATCTCTAATTTTGGTAATTAAGTCTTCTTTCTTTTTTCTTGGTCAGTGTAGCTAAAGGTTTGTCAATTTTGTTGATTTTTTGGAGAGAAGTTAATTTTGCTTTTGTTGATTTTTTCTATTGTTTTTCTTTTTCATTAATTTCCACTCTAATCTTTATTATTTCCTTCTTTTTCCTTTTGGTTTAGTTTTCTCTTCTTTTTCCAGTGTCTTAAGGTAGAGGTTTAGGTTATTGATTTGAGACTTTTCTTCTTTTCTAATATAGAGCATTTAGAGCTATAAATTTCCCTCTAATCACTGCTTTAACTGAATCACATTCATTTTGGTATGTTGTATCTTCATTTTCATTCATCTCAAAGTATTTTCTAATTTCCTTTGTGATTTCTTCTTTAACCTATTGGTTATTTTGGAATATGTTTAATTTCTGCATATTTATGAGTTTCCCAAGTTTCTTTCCATTGTTGATTTCTAATTTCATTCCCTGTAGGCCAGAGAATATATTTTGTATTATTTATATCCTTTTAAATTTATGGAGGTTGTTTTATGGCCTAGCATATGGTCTATTCTGGAGAATTTTCCATGTGAACTTGAGAAGAATTATATTCTGCTGTTTTGGGGTGGAGTATTCTATAAATGACTATTATACCTAGTTGATTTTTAGTGTTTTCAAGTTTTCTGTTTCCCTGTTGATCTTCTCCCTCACTGTTCTTTCATTATTGAAAGTGTGGTATTGAAGTGGCCAACCAGTATTGTTGACCTGACTATTTCTCCTTTCATTTCTGTCAGTTTTGCTTCCTGTATTTTAAGGTTCTGTCATTAGATGCACATACGTTTATAACTGTTAGATTTTCCTGATGGATTATCCCTTTTATCATCATAAAATGACCCTGTTTATCTCTAGTAACATTTTTAGTTTTAAGTCTATTTTGTCTGATATTAGCATAGTCACTCCAGCTTTCATTTGTATATTTAAATCTAAAGTTGGATAGCATATAGTTGCTTTTTTTAAAAAATCCAGTCTGACAACGTCTGCATTTTGATTAAATTATTTAATCTAGTCACTTCTAATGTTATTACTGACACATTTGGATGATTTACATCTGCCATTTTACATTTTGTTTTCTAAATGTCTCATGTCTTTTTGTTTCTCTGCTGCTCCTTTACTGCCTTCTTTTGCACTAAGTGAATATTTTCTAATGTAATATTTTAATTCTTTTAATATATTTTTGAGTTATTTTCTTTCATAATTGTGATTTTATTGGTTGTTTTGAGGATCAGTACACAGACATTTGAATCTGTACACAGTTCTTTCTTTCTTTCTTCATTTTTGAGGAAGATTGGCCCTGAGTTAACATCTGTCACCACTCTTCCTCCTTTCTTCCCTTTTTCTCCCCAAAGCCCCAGTAGATAGTTGTATGTCATAATTGTACATCCTCCTAGCTGCTCTATGTGGGACGCTGCCTCAGCATGGCTAGATGAGCAGTGAGTAGGTCCACGCCCAGGATCCGAACCAGCGAACCCCAGGCCACCAAAGCAGAGAGTGCAAACTTAACCACTATGCCACCGGGCAGGCCCCCTGTACACAATTCTTAACATATGTACCAAAAAATCTAAAAAAATCATGTAGTTGTGATTCTTTTCTAAATGGTTATTCCAGTGACTTTCTAGCTTAAAACTTGGAGGCAAATTTCCCTTAACAGGATATCAAGTACCAATATCTTCAAATGTTGATACCTGTTACATCAAGAGCCCACTAATTCACAATTTAATATCATATATACTACATACTCAAATTTTCAATCTTTCACAGCACATTAACAAAGTTACTAGGAAAACTGGATTGCCACTACCAAAGATGTTATAGAATGCATAAAATTCTGACAGAGAGAGCCAAGATCGAGGAGTGCTTTCTTTAGGAAACAATTCTATCCAAAACAACATGGGAATAGAAGTAATTTAAAATGTTCAAGACACATTAAACACATGACTGATTCCAAATTGTCATTTAGTATGCTTCGTATTATAGAATGTAAAAACTACCCCCATCTATGAAATGTTAAGCTGACACCAGACAATCAAAGCCTCCCATATTCAGTATCCCACTATTTTCTGGTTGTACCAAAAAAATAACCAGTAAATGATTTCACTTCTTAAAAAAAAGCATTTACACTTTAAAAATGGGGTGAAGTGGGATTCCTTCCTTCTTAAAAATGTGCCAAAAAACTTACATTTACAAAATAGTTGATAAAAATATTCCTCTGGACTGTACAAGAAGGGGGACAGGGATGACTGAGAAGACATGGTATATGACATTAATCAGACTTGGCAGGCCAGCCCAGTGGCGTAGCGGTTAAGTTCACATACTCCACTTCAGCGGCCTGGGGTTCGCAGTTTCGGATCCCAGGCATGGACCAATGCACTGCTGGTCAGCCATGCTGTAGCAGTGTCCCACATAAAGTAGAGGAAGATGGGCACAGATGTTAGCCCAGGGCCAATCTTCCTCAGCAAAAAAAAAAAAAAATCAGACTTGGCTTCTTTCTCTCCTGCTTCATCAGAGGCTGCATGCTCCTCGTTTTTAGTTTCTCTGTTTTCTGCAGGTAAGTCTACTTTAGTTTCTTGGTTAGCCACTTCAGCCTGTTTTCCCTTTGCTCCCCTTTTCTCTTTTGTTTGCACTTTTTTGTCTGAAGATTTATCCTTTCCCGCCACCATTTTGGTCTTCGTTTCCACTTTTGCAGGAGCAGGTTTAGCTGACAACTTCACCAGTCTCCTCTTGGGCTCCTCCTTCGCTGCACCCTCAGGGGAGCTGACCTTCCTACTGGGCATCATGAAAGCAGGGCGGGTGCATGCTGTGTGCCTGTGGGTCATAGCTGCTGCCACTCCTCCTGCCCTTGAGTTATTTTCTTAATGTTACTCTAGGGTTTACTATATACATCTTAACTTATCAGAATCCACTTCAGACTTACAGTAACTCAATTCCAATGAGATATAGAAACATTACTCTTATTTATTTCTATTCCCTCTTCTCCTTTTTTTTGTGAAGAAGATTAGCCCTGAGATAACATCCATTGTCAATCCTTCTCTTTTTGCTGAGGAAGATTGACCCTGGGCTAACATCCATGCCCATCTTCCTCTACTTTATATGGGACACTGCCACAGCATGGCTTGATAAGCAGTGGGTCTATCCAGGCCCAGGATCTGAACCTGCAAACCCCAGGCTGCCAGAAGCAGAGCACATGAACTTAACCACTATGCCACCAAGCCGGCCCCTCTCTCTTCTTCTTTTTGTACTATTATCATTATACATATTATGTCTATATATGATACAAACTGAAAACACATTGTTATAACTATTACTTTATATAATTTTATGTCTAGTAAGAAAGTACAGTGAAGAAAGGAGAGCAAATATATATTTATAGCATTTGTTATATTAACCTTCTTATTTACCATTCCTGATCTCTTCATTTGTCCCTGTGGATCGGAATTACCATCTGGTATAGTTTCCTTACTCCATAAATCTTTGTTCCCACCATTTCCTTTGTGCCACTATTGTCAAATACAATACATTTCTACATGTTATAGGCTGAGCAATACGATTATATATATGTTGTTTTATACAATTGCTTTTAATAAGGTAAGAGAAGGAGAAGAAGTAGGCATGTATACTGTTTTTTTATAATTACATAATTATCTTTACAGGTACTCATTATTTTTTAATGTGTATTTCAATTACTGTCTGGAGTCACTTGCTTTCAGCCTAAAGAACTTCCTTTAATATTTCTTGTATGGCAGGTCTGCTAACAATGAATTCTCTCAGTTTTTGTTTATCTGGGAATGTTTTATTTTGCCTTCATTTTTGAAAGATAGTTTTGCTGGATATAAGATTCTTGGTTGACACCTCCAGCACTTTAAGTATGTCATTCCACTGCCTTTGGCCTCCATTGTTTCAGATTAGAAGTCAGGTGTTAGTCTTATTTTGCTTCCTTTGTTTATGATTAGTTGTTTTCTTTTGCTGCTTTTAAGATTTCCTCTTTGTCTTTGTTTTTCAATATTTTTACTATGGTGTGTCTACGTATAGATCTCTTTGAGTTGAACCTACTTGGAGTTTATTGAGTTTCCTGAATGTATGGATTAATGTTTTTCATCAAATGTGGGAAATTTTCAACCACTATTTCTTTGTGGTCCTTTCTCTCTCTTTTTTCTTTTTCTGCTACTCCTATTACACATATGTCAGTGTACTTGGTGGTGTCTCACATTTTTCTGTGGCTCTGTTCATTTTTCTTCATTTTTTTCTCTCTGTTCTTTGGATTATATAATCTCTATGGACCTATTTTCAAGTTTGCTCATTCTTTGTTATGCCAGTTGAAATAAAGTCAGTTCTTTGGAGAGAGCGTTGGAACTCTCTGCTCTTATAGGCTGTCTCCCACCCCCTCGCCCCAGGCAATATCTCTGAGCCACTGCTCTGGAGCTGGGTGTGGAAATGACATTTAACTGCTTTACAAACAGGATCCTGAATAGGGATGGTAGCCTCTGGTATTCCTGTCTTGCCTCTCCTGATATGGAACTTCCACCCTACAAGTGAGCTGGAACAAGGGCAATTAGGGCCCCAGTATTCTCAGTCTGCTGTGCCAGGTGTAGAGCCTCCAACATATGAGTAAGAGATGGGTAGAGGAAGGGAGTCTTCAATTTCTTGGATACATTCATCAGGAATTTAGCCTCTGAAACTCAGAGATGGACATGAGAGACGCTGGTAGCACCTCCTTTTGAGATACTGTATCCCTTGACTAAGCAATAAGTGGAAAGAAAGCCCTGCCTTCTTGGGAAATCTGCCTGGAGTGGAGCTTCCATCAAACTGAGCTGGAGGTGGGGAGAGAGGGAGCAGGTTGTGGCTCAAGTGCCACAGACTCTTGCTATTCATACTGAAATTTAGTAGATCTCCTTGAATAAGTATTTCTTCATTTGCTATATAACCTTAGGACAATTTTCAGAGACTTCCAGTGGGTGTTTTCTATAATTTTCACCAGTTATGGCTATTTCACTGTGGAATAGATCCATGGAGCACCTCATGCTGCCATTCTGGAAGTAGAATCCCTTGAATTTTAGTTTTTGCAAATAATCTTAGAATAATTAAAGTAACTGAAGTTATTTGGAGAAATAGTTCTTATTTGTAAATGAATAACAATTACATGCTCACTTCTTCTGCAAGCAATTCAATTGGATAGATTAACAAGTATTGTCATGAAAAAGATCTTCTTTTTTTTTTTTTTGGTGAGGAAGATTAGCCCTGAGCTAACATCTGTTGCCAATCCTCCTCTTTTTGCTGAGGAAGATTGGCTCTGAGCTAACATCTGTGCCCATCTTCCTCTACTTTATATGGGACACCACCACAGCACGGCTTGATTAGTGGTGCATGGGTCTATGCCTGGGATTTGAACGTGTGAACCCCAGGCCGCCAAAGCGGACTATGTGAACTTAACTACTATGCCACCAGGCCACCCCCAAAATGATCTTTTTAAAGCCATAGTTCACTGCATTTATATTTATAAACTCCATACACAAACACATATTTCTCCTTTATTAGGTAGACTCATACAGATATTTAAACACAAAGACAGTGATGATTATAAAACATGATTAAACTCTAGGTTAAGGCTTTATATTTGTTTTAAAACCCATATTCATAAGTAATTGTGTCCAAATAAAACTTTCATCTACTAGATTGAGTTCATCTGCCCAGGATATATGTTATTTATCCTATACCAACAATTCCTTTGTATTGGATTGTATGAAATATGAATTAGTAGCAACCACAATCATTTCACTTTAAAGAACTATTAGTTCCTTTCTTAGGTTTTGGTCTTTATTTTGATGGTTTAGCTTTTAGTAGCATAATCATGTGCAAAAGAAGGGACAGAGCATTTCTTCATAAACTTAGAAAACCTACAAACTGTACTAATTCTTATTTCCCTGAAAGTTGGCCAACAATAATAATTCAGGACATCCTAAATACAGAAAATACCAAAACATCCTTGATCACTCCCCCTTTTCAAAACATAGAACGTGTTAAGGTAGAGATGGCAGGATTTATTGATGGATAGAATGTGGGGTGTGAGAGAAGATGGAAGGATGACTTGACGGTTTTGGGCCTGAGCAGTTGGAGGGATGGAGTTGCCATTAAATGAAGTAGGCAATTCTGCAGGGACAGCAGTTTTTTGGGGGGTGGAGGTTTATTAGGGATATACTAGTAATTAAAATGTTCAGGCTAGTATCTTAATCACAGCTCCACACTCTTCCCTAATTGGAGCCTCTCCCTTCTCTCCGCTCTGGCCTGCTCTAGGCTGGGAAGGCAACAGTGGGGGAGCAGTCAGGGTCAGCCTCTGGATCTCTTCCCTGACTGGGGTTCTCCTCCTCTTCCCCAGCCCTCAGCAGATTGTCTCCAGTTCTTCTTCCAGGACAGGGAGGGACAGAAATACACACTGACAAGCACCCCTGAAGGTGCCCTCTGGGGGACGCAGATCCCCAGGGCTAGCCTTTCCTGTCATGGGCTCTTCCTTCAGTCCGTCAAAGATTCTGGTGCTGGGCTCTTTGGTGACAGCTCCCTGGACCCTGGAAATGTCCCTCCTCTGACTACCAGTTTTGATTGCTCCCTTTCATCTTTCAGGCCACCTCTCTGTCGGGTTCTCACGGACTCTTTGGGACTCGAATTTGGTCTATAAGAACCACCTGTACTTTGCCCCGCCCTCAGAGGAAGTGTGGTCCACATTCAGCACAGCCCTCTTTGCTGCCACCACCTGCTGCTTTGGCCTGGAGGAGTTTTTCAGATTTGACATTTGCCTCTGTTCCACACAAACCCCAAGGGGCACAGGTCAAACGCTCCAAGGCGTTCTTTTGAAGTCCCCTCTGTTGTTTGGCTAACATGTGAGGACATGCACACCAGAATACAAAACAAAACAGAAACCTGACAATACCAAGTGTTAGCAAAAAAATGTGGAAAAACTGGAATTATCATATACTGCTGGTGGGAGAGATTCTTTGGAAAATCTTTGACAGTATCTACTCAAAGTGAGCTGGCAATTCCACATTTAGTGAGATATTCACTAGATACATACATACAATCAACAGAAGACATATAGAGGGATGGCCATAGTAGTATAAAAGTCATAAACTTGGGGCTGGCCCGGTGGCAAAGCAGTTTAGTTCACGCTTTGGCAGCGCGGGGTTCGCGGGTTCGGATCCCGGGCGCCTACTGACACACTGCTTGTCAGCCATGCTGTGGCGGCGTCCCATATAAAGTAGAGGAAGATGGGTACAGATGTTAGCTCAGGGCCAGTCTTCCTCAGCAAAAAGGAGGAGGATTGGCAACGGATCTTAGCTCAGGGCTGGTATTCCTCACAAAAACAGAAGTCATTAACTGGAAACAACCCAGACACCCATCAGCAAGAGAATGGATAAATAATGGTTGTATATTTTAAAAATGGAATTCAAAAAAAAAAGAATGAACTACTGCTACAGGCAATATGAGTAAATTTCACAGACATACATTAAGTCAAAGAAGCAAAATATAAAAGAGTAGATACTGTTTGATTCCATTTGTATAATGTCCAAGAACAGACAAAATTAATGCTGTTAGAACTCAGGATAGTGGTTAGAAATCAGGATAGTGGAGTAAGTAGTGACCAGGAGGTGGGCAAGAGGGAGGTTTCTAGGTTACTGGAATATTCTATATTTTAATTTGGGTGATGATTAAGTTTTGTAACATAATAGGTTTATATATTCCTAAAATTTCATCTAGCTGTACAGTTAAGATTTGTGCCTTTTTTTTTTTTGCAGGGGAAGATACACCCTAAGCTAACATCTGTTGCCCATCTTCCTCCTTTTTTCTTCCTTCTCCCCCAACCGAAGCCCCAGGACATAGTTGTGTATAGTTGTAAATTCTTCTAGTTCTTCTATGTAAGCCACTGCCATAGCATGGCTACTGACAGATGAGTGATGTGGTTCTGCGCCCTGGAGCCTAACCCAGTTGCCAAAGCAGAGCGCACCAAACTTTAACCACTAGGCCATCAGAGCTGGCTCAAGATTTGTGCATTTCATAACATGTATGTTATACTTAACTAAGAAAGTGAAAGCAAAATTTATGGAGAAATCTGTGTTCTCCCACTCTTCATGCATTGCATTTTCATTAGTTGATAACATGAGCCTGGGATTATTTAAAAGGATGCTTTAGTTGGGAGGACATTCTGAGCCAAAAACTCCTGGCAGAGACATTTTGAAAAGTGGAAATGTTATTTGTAAGGAAAAACAACCCTCTTCCCTTGCTGCGCGTGGCCGCAGTTTTCACTGCACTTCTCAGGGTTCCACTCAGCCACAGCTCGGCTTCCCCGGCTTCTACCAGATTTTACCAGCAGGGGTCAGCCCTGTACAAAACCCACAGCTTGAGTCTTCTGTGAGTTAGAACTTTCTTCCCAGTTCAGTCAAGTCATCCTGGCCTTTCAGTTCTCTCACTTCACATCTCCAGCTACACTCTGTCACCACCACCCACTCCCAGGACCATAACGTGGACCAGAAACTTCACTGCCTTCCTCACTCATTCTGACACACTCTCCTATCTTCCCACGTTCTCAAGTAACCCTCCAACAACACTCCTTTCACCTTATCAAGCCCTTCAGTCCAGTGACCTGCCGTTTCCTCTCCATCCTGCAGTCCCCTCCTTTCTTCACTGACCCCTTATCCAGTCCTGACGCCATGAGTCATCAGTGTAATCACTTTCACAGACACCTTCAACTCTTTGACCATGCCAGACCCAGCTTTTAACTCATTAATGCTTTCTCATAGCACTTGGGATAAAATACAAAACCCACTAGAGGGCCCCCAAGGCCCTGCATGCCCCAGCCTGGGCTGGTCCCTCTCCCACCTTGACTCATACACCATACCCTCTCACCCCATGCTTCCAATTCTTTTCTCCATCATTATGAAAGTCATTTCCAGGGCCAGCCCCGTGGCAGTGGTTAAGCTTGGCGTACGCCACTTCGGTGGCCCAGGTTTGGTTGCCAGTTGTGGACCTACACCACTCATCAGTGGCCATGCTGAGGCAGCAACCCACATACAAAATAGAGGAAGATTGGCACAGATGTTAGCTCAGGGCGAATCTTCCTCAGCAAAAAAAGAAAGAAGAAAACCATTTTGTCCAAATCCACTCTTTTTCTCTTTCCTGGCAAGGTGTTTGTTTCCTTCAAGACACAATTTAAAATTATATCCATATTTGTGTACTTGCTGGCTGACTGTTGGTCTTTGACTTGAGACTGTGCACTCCACAAAGGCAGCGGCCATATCTGGCTTGCTCATCTTTTATACAATTGGTGCCAAGCATTTGTTGGGTCCACAGCAGATGCTCAATAAGTATTTATTGAATTAGAATATCAATCTGGACCTTGACCCCACAAAGACATGGGACAGATGTGGGGCCCTCTGTTGCTTTAGAAAAAAAAAGTAGCACTTTTATTTGTATAATATTTGTCCTTTCAAAGCACTTTGACATCCATTATCATAATAATTGCATAAGGCAGGTTAAATAAGATAAATAAACGTTATGATTCCCATTTGATAGATGAAGAAAATGAGGCACAAAGAGAATTGACTAAAACATCAGAGTAAGGACTAAAGCCAAAGTCTCTAACCTACCCATCTGTGCCTCTTAACTAGCAGATGGAAATGTTCTGCCTCTTGATCAAACTTGCAGTGGAGAGGATAGCTTAATAGTTAAATGCTCAGGTTCTAGGGACAGACTGTTAAGGTTCCAAACCCAGATCCAATATTTAACTCACTGCGTGACCCTGGGCAAGTTACTTGACTTCCCTGAGCTTCAGCTTCTCCATCTCTAAAGAGCAAATAACAATACCCATCTGAGGAGGTTGTAGCGAGGTTTATATGTACAAGATGCACACAGTGCTGAGTGTGGCACACGAGAAGCACTCAGCCAAAGTTAGTTATTATTTGTGGAAGTCTTTAGAGAATAATGATTATGTTTCATACTCCTTGGTCACTCTAACAATTAGCACAGTGCCTTTCACGGTGACGTTTAACACAAGTGTTTGACATGGCCTTCCAGCAGCATTGGGATTTCTGTTTTCTTGAATTATCCTTATCTGTGAATACTGTCGCCTTTGAGGAGTGAAAAAAAAAGTGTAATATGTACCCTTGGTCTGACCATTCCCATGTGCAAACCCTTTAAGGCCTGATAATTAGGAGCAGACTTCTAGACGCCTGTTCTCTATTAGTTCTCTCATTTTAGAGTCCATTTTCCTGTCTTTCTCTGGGAGAGTGTAACTGATACAACTCATGTCCTCAAACCCCCTTCCATTCTGGAATGGCTTACATATGATAGCCATGGCAGTTACTGTGAATTGGCCTAATAAGGCATTGAGCTAATGAGATAATCTCCACCCCCATCGGATAGGATAGAAAATTATAGAGTAGGATGCAAAGCAGGTAGGTCAGTCCTCCTTACAGTGTATTCTGAAGAAGTTTGTTAGAATGGAAAAATCACATGCCATTTGAAAAATCCCTTTATGCAGGATAAAGTGATAATTCAAAATAAACCTACAAGAGAGAAGTAAAGGTCATGACATTTTATTTCATTTGCTTGGTCCTCTTAAAAATATGTTATGCTGTAATATTTTTGTCTCTTGTAGTTATTAATATAAATATATAGGAATAATGGCCCATAATGAAACTTGTGAAACATATGAGTGCAAATTTAAATGGAGGTTTTCTTGGAAAACTAACACAAATGACTAATGGGCTGCAATCTGTTAGAACAGACTAAAATGTTTTATTTAACTATGTTTGATGATGCCTCTTCCTCTATCTCTGTCATCATTCATTAATATTTATTACATGGCTACCTGAGGTTACGAATCTGCTGTAAAAATTTGTTAAAAGTACAGTAAAAGTATTCTCCCCTATTCTGTTTCTTTTATAGAATTCAGTAAGCTGTTAACAGTGTACAACAGAATGGTCTCCATCTTAATGTTCAAGGGTCCAGAGTAAGGAGGTCCAGCCTTCCAGTTTTAGTTGAAAAACTACAAATTAATTCACTTCAATAGGTTCTCTTGCACCTACAGTCCATATTTAGAAGTGTTTGGAGCCAGCCCTGATGGTCTAGTGGTTAAAGTTCAGCGCACTCCACTTCGGCGGCCTGGGTTTGGTTCCTGGGCATGGAACCACACCACTCGTCTGTCAGTAGCCATGCTGTGGTGGCAGCTCACATAGAAGAACTAGAAGGACTTACAACTAGGGTATACAACCATGCACTGGGGCTTTAGGCAGGAAAAAGAAGAAGAAAGAAATGTTTGATTCTGTCCTTTTCTTTACAAGTTTTCAAAATAATGAATTGGTTCTCTAGCATTCTCCAAAGATGACCAATGAGATTTTAAGTATAATTTTAAACTTACTATTTACACATACTTAATGTGTTTTAACTCATTACAGCTATGATTCTTATTGACACTTAAACTGTCCCTTCTTTGGCCAGTGGAAACATCTTCACATTTGCTCCTGAGTAATTTTGACATGATCCTATTAATCATTGACAACTTCTTTGCTTTCTGGTAGGATAAGATGGTCCAGTGCTCCTTGTGTATATTTCCTGCTTCAGACTTAGAATTAGCCATTTCTTCAAGAAGCTTGGTTCTTCTTAGTAGAAAACTGTGTTTAGAAACTACAACCTAATTGCTAACAATGTTCATTGTTACTAAGTTAGTCATTATTTGTAGGCTTTTCCAGAAAGCTACTTTTAATCAAATTTGCAATTGATCCATTTGATGTGTGTTCTACCTCATTCTATCACCTCACTTTAGAATGTCTTGTTTTCCCCAAGTTCCTTATGACTCCTTTTATGGACTTGAACATCTTCCTACCTGGTTTTTTAGAAAGTACGCTTTCCTCCTCTGAATAAAATGTTTTAATTGTTGGAGATCAATAGATTTTGAGCATACGATTTCTTCAAAGAGGCTGTATGGCATAATTCTTCAGGGGACAGGCTTTGGAATGAGACTGACTGGATTATAATCCATAATGTGGGAAATTAACTTGATGCAATGGTGGTTTCCATGCACCCTACCAGGCAAGCTATCTGAGAAAAGGTCATGGTGCAGAAAGGCTCACAGCTCAAATAAAGATGCTCAAAGCACATAGTCTGCTGAATCACCTTAAAACATACAGCTAGAAGCAAGGAGGTAAGAGCTAGGGTACACTGAGACATTTAGGAACGGGTCCAAGCCTGGTGGAGGACCACACTGCCTGAATCCTGTGTTGTGTAATAGTCAATGGATGTTCTCTCTCTCCCTTTCTGCACATCGGTCTTCCCTGCTGATGGTGTGATTACAAGAACCAAAGAAGAGATTGAACAAGGCTGCCTAGCAGGCAGGCACCTGAAGCAAACACACTCTTACTCTTTGAGAGAGAAGCAGGGACAAGTACTTTTGGCCACAAGTGGTAGCTTGCCAATTAGCCTGCTGAGCAGCTGTAGATTTATCTGCATCTCTTGGACTGAGCACCTGTGGAGCCAGAGTAGGACTGTAATGGGTGTCACCAATGGGTGCCTGATTTTGGAGATGATATTAAGGTCTGATAAAGATATTGTGGTCATGTTTACAAAAAAAAAATTTTTAAGAGTTATGGGTTTGAAACAAAGCAGGAACGTTTGACAGTATTATTTTAGCACTTGGGGTTAGTAGGACAGTTGTCTTATATTTCTGTTTCTGGTTTCTAAATCCACACTAGCAATTCAGAAGGTGGTGTACAGGGTGCACTCTTCAGAACTGCGCCCCTCGGGATCTTCCTGGTGCTCCAGGGGGCTGAGGGGGGTTGGGGGAGATAGCGAGCAGGAGGCAGGGGTACAAGGTTGTGAGAGACGCCACCATGTTCACCACCACAAGGATTTAATGGTTTCATGGACAAACAAGCTTTGAAAAGTCGGGATTGAACCAGTTTAAACTGGATTCTTAGTTATAGGACAAGTTTATGGCACTGAACACAAGCTTATTAAAGCTATAACTATGATTATCAATAAGGTCTATCCAGTTTAAAAACAAAGCATTGTTTGAAATAAACATTGCTTCTTCTGAAAATCCCAATGTATCCAGGCAAGATATTTCTGGTTAATGAGATTATTAGTAGGAAATTTAAAATGTGAAACCTCTGATGATGTATATGATGTGCATACTTGGGAATAAGACAAACTTAAAACTTTTTACTAGTATCTATAAGACAGCTAATAATATATAATTAAAAACATTTAAAAATATCCATAAAACTACCATTCTAACACGATTATTTTTAAATTTTATGTTGCTTTTTATTTACATAGATAATTCTTTAAGAATTATCATAATAGTTTTCTATTTTATGTTCTGCCTTTTCATGTTTGCAAGTCTTCCTAATTATCATTTTACTACCTATATTTTACTCTGTTGATGCACCATAATTTAACAAGCTATTCTACTGTTGGATACTTAGGTTATTTTCACTTTTTAAACTATGATTTATAGTTTAAACTATATAGTTTATATATATATAAATAGTTTATAAATATATATATAGTTTATGATATATATGATATATAGTTTAAAATATATATAACTATGTATCATAGTTAAATATATCATAGTTACTGCTATAAGGAAAAGCTGTATTAATCTTTGTTTTGCTTTGCTTAAATATTTTCTTTGGGATAAATTTTTAGAAGTGAAATTACAATAAAATAGTATGAGCTTCTGTTCTTGCTTTATATAGACTTACTGTTTCCAAAAGGGTTGTATCATGCATATCTTTGACATGATATACAATTTAGGTAACAACTCATAGTCTATTTCAAAATGCCTACCTAAACTCCTTTAAAAACACTGTTCATATTTATAGATCTGAAAATCAACCTTTGAAAAGCAGAATATAAAAGTAACAATGAACAGGAATTCTCATTTGCCTAAAGTGTTAAAAAAAAGTAACTTTAGAATGTAATTAACTGATTATTAATTAATTGTAAATTTTCTTCTTTCTATGATCTTCTTACTATAAAAATTATTAAAAATCACTGACATAGCCAGTATGTAGGCAGCATGAAAAGGGACAGCATAATTTACAAAATAGATATTATCCCAATTTTGTAAAATGTATCTTTTCTGTAGAAATAAAAACATTAATTTGGGGGAGAAGTTAAATCAATTACCGAATGGCTCACTTTGACAGCTCTCAGCTTCCAGAGCTGGCTTCACGTTGTGAAAATGTTAGAACTCCTTTTCTCCAGAGAACCAGTTTTGTATCCTAATTGATTTAATTCACCCCTTCACCTTTTGGGGTTATGTAAATAAGATTCATTACATATAAGAAATGTTTTATACTATTTTTTAATTGAGGTATAATTATCACAAAATAAAATGCACAGATATGAAGTGTATATTTTGATCAGTTTTTACAAACATATAAACCATACCCCAAAGCCCCAGAAAGCAACTTGTGCCCCCTTCTAGTCAATCCTCTCCTTTCCCCCGCACTCCCCAGGTATAATCACTGCTCTGGTTTCTTTCACCATGGATTAACTTTGTCTGTTCTGGAACTTTATATAAATGGAATCATTCAGTAGGTACTCTTGTGTTTGCCTCTTTAGCTCAACAGCTTTTTTTTTTGTGAGGAAGACCAGCCCTGAGCTAACGTGCATCGCCAATCCTCCCCTTTTTTGCTGAGGAAGACTGGCCCTGGGCTAACATCGTGCCCATCTTCCTCTGCTTTATATGGGACGCTGCCACAGCATGGCTGACAAGCAGTGTGTCGGCCAGCGCCTGGGGTCCGAACCCGCAAACCCCAGGCTGCCAAAGTGTGACCTAAACCACTGCGCCACTGGCCCAGACTCTCAACATCTTTTTTGTTGTTGTTGTTGAGGAAGATTTGCCCTGAGCTAACATCCACTGCCAATCTTCCTCTTTTTGTATGTGGGTCGCTGCCACAGCATGGCCACTGACAGATGAGTGGTGTACGTCCGCGTCCAGGAACCGAACTTGAGCTGCCAAAGCAGAGCACACCTAACTTTTAACACTAGGCCACCGGGGCTGGCCCAGGTCGGCATCTTTTTGAAATTCATTCATATTGTTGCATGTTATCAGTAGTTCATTCCTTTTTATTGCTGAGTATATTTCACTTTATGAATATACTACATTTTGTTCATCCATTATCCTCTTAATGGACATGTAGGTTGTTTCCAATGTTCATCTATTATGAGTGAAGCTGCTATGAACATTCATGTACAATTCATTTTCTGTATGTATAGCATACTTCAAAAAAAATTTTTTTAAAAAGACTATAATGCAATACCATTACATACCCACCAAAGTGGCTATAATTAAAAAAACAGAAAATACTTAGTGTTGGTGAAATATATAATAACAAAAATGCTCACATGTACAATCCCTTTGGAAAACTGGCAGTATCTACTAACGCTAAAAATATGTGTACATATGTGTATATGTAATTTTATGTATATTACCCGGCAATTCCATTCCTAGGTATACATACCCAATAGAATGTATACACATGGTTTAAGAATATTCATAGAAGCAGTATCCATAAAAACCAAAAGCTAGAAAGTGCCCACATACTCATCAATGGTAGAATGGATAAATAAATTGTGGTATATACACACAAGGGAACGCTATATGTCAATGAGAAGGAACAAACCACAGCGGCATGCAACAACATGGATGAACTTCACAAACTTAAAGGGGAGAACCTGGATATCAAAACATATGATTCTATTTATATCAAGTTCAAAACTAACCTATGACATCAGAAGAGAGGACAGGATTAATCTTAGGAAGCTTTGTCACTGGTAGCAGTGACAAGAGGGCTCCTGGGCTGTGATGTCTGTCTTGTGATCTCTCAGCATTACACAGGAGTGTGAACTTGGTGGAAATTCATCAAGCTGAACACTAACGATCTGTGCTGGGCACTTTTCTGTCTGTATATTATATTTCAATATAAAATAAAAATTTACTTTAAAAATCCCCTCGGATCTGAGAGCCAATCTGATTTAAACATTGCTCACATGCTTTCTTGTCTCTATGGGTCCCTTTTTAATTTTTTCCTTTCAGGGTTATCAGAAAAATCATAGTGCTATCAGAAAGGGAAGTTCACTGTTGCTCCTTGCAGCACTGTGAACATAATATACACGTGTTCTAGAACAGTCTAGTGACACAGCACAAAGCTACATCATCAGTGTAGATAGCTGACTAGTTTGGAAAAACAATAAAATGCAGAGTTGCAGTGGCATATGGCTTTCACCACAGTTAGATGAATCATTAACCCGGGCGCTCTATGGTACAAGGTGTTTGACTAACCTCGTAAACCAAGTCAGGGAGCAAAAGTAAAGAGGCTGTGGCTGCCTTCCTCTCTGAAGGGACAGCGGAAGAGAAATAATTTCGTGAGGAGTTCAAGCACCACGTGTCTCGGTCCAGCTATTGGTTCTCTCACTAAACATGTCTTCTCTCTGACCTCTAAGGCAAAAAAACACCTGCAAGAAAGGATTTTAAATGGCTGTACTGAAAATTCCCCTGAAAATAGCCCTTTCCCCCTCTCAGTTAAACTATGGGAAACTTTCAGGGGAGTTGAAATGGGCTGTTGGTTTATGTACTACCAAATGTTGAAAAATGAGCTAGGGAAAGTTGAAACGTTTTATCTTTTTCCAAAACGAATTTTCCCCTCTCGTGGCCGACAGCAATTTCTGCGTCAGTGTCTGCGTTTGTGGGCGGCAGCGATTAATAAAATGGCTCATTGAGCTATGTGAGCTTACTCGGCCAGAACGGGGCGAGCAGCAATAGTTACCGAGGACTTTGATTAAGTCAGATTACCTTTTTTTTTTTTTTTTGTGAGGAAGACCAGCCCTGAGCTAACATCCGTTGCTAATCCTCCTCTTTCTGCTGAGGAAGACTGGCCCTGGGCTAACATCAGTGCCCATCTTCCTCCACTTTATATGGGACGCCGCCACGGCATGGCTGACAGGCAGTGAGTCGGCAGGTGCCCGGGATCCGAACCCGCGAACCCCGGGCTGCCAAGCGCGGACGAAACCGCTGCGCCACCAGGCGGCCCCCAGATTACCTTCTGACAATAAACCAGATATATCCCATTGGTGGCCGCCAGATTCAACTACTACCTAAAGCGAGCTACGGTGAAACTGCCTCAAAAGCATTGAGCAACTCTCCACCGCTGAACAAAATGAGCCCAAACTCTGTATTCTTCAAGGTTAGCTCAAGGTGACTGCTTCAGTTACGAGTGATGGTGTATTTTGGTCCTTGTTGGGAAAGTCTGAAATCAGATACAGTATATTGTAGGAGTCTGGGTTGTGGGAGCAATGACAATATTTGTTTAGCGACCTCACTTCCTTCATCTCCTTCCGTTGTTAAAAAGTCCATCGCTCTTGGGGTGAGGGTCAGATGAGAACAAAGCAAAGAGATTGGTAAAGAAATACCAAACGCCAAAAATGGCTTTCTCTGGTATGTAAAGTTAAGCAGCTATTTTCAGCTATTCTCAGTACTCGTCCCGAGGCCCTGTCATTACCTGGGAAGAAACTAGGATAGTTTCAGGACTACCACATTTTTTAAGTACTACCGGAAAAAAGTCACAGATAAAAATCGTCATCTGATTTCATTTTATCAAATGGTTAATTTTTTCTACTTCCTGCTAGCAAAATATCAAATGCTAGGCTAGCTGCTGGACTAATTATTTTTTGTGGTATATATTTTTCTTTCTTATCAACTATATAGGAAAAGTTTGAAGACAAAAATGGTTTCAACTTCATCTCTCCTACAGAGGAAATTCTCTCCCCTCCCACCCCAGGGTATGTGTGTGCTTCCCATGCAGTGCCTGATATGGTGCTTTGCAAGTAAATCTAAACATAAACAATAAAACGTTAGAAGAAAATATGAGAGAATATTTGTATAACCTTGGGTTGAAGAGGTCTTCTTAAGCAAGACAGGAAACCCAAGAGAAATTAAAGAAAAAAATAGATGTTCGACTACATAAAAAGTACTATTTTTTTTGCAAAGCCAGACACCATAAAGTGAAAAGAAAAACTGAAGAAAAATGTTTGCTATAAAAATGACAGAAATTGGCAAATATCCTGATAAACAAAGGCTCCTACAAATTAACAAACAAAATACAAGACAATAGGAAAAAGAGCCAGTAATATGAATAGGCAGTTCGTAGAAGAGGAAACAGGAGAAGGTGTTCAGTATCAGTGGGAGCTGGGAAAACGCAGTGAATTCATGGATATAAATACATGCATGTAAAGATATAAAAATACCCAATTTAGGAATGGGTGGCCTTAGGGCCCAGGGACCTAGGGGAGGGTAATAGACCTGGGATTGGAGGTCAAAAGGGACTTTGATTTTAACTGCAGTGCTTTATTTTTTTTATTAAAATATATTAATATTTAAGGGGAATGTGACAAAATGGTAGCAGTTATCACACTTGAGTTATGTCTTTCGGTGAGCATATATTTGCGTTCTGTTGGATACATGCCTAGGAGTAGAATTGCTAGGTCATAGGATATGCATATGTTGTACTAATGTTCTGTTTCTTAATCTTGGTGTTGGTTACAGGGGGTTACATAAACCTAACCACTCAGTTTATGAAAGTTCACTGAGATGTATACTCACGACACACACATTTCAATAAAATGTTAAACAACAAAATAAAAACTACAGTGCAATACCACTACACACCCACCAGAAGGGCTAAAATAGAAGAGCAGAAAATACCAAGTGTTGAAGAGGATGTACAGCAACTGAGTTGCTCAAATATTACTAGCAGGAATTGACCTTGATATAATCCCTTTGGAAAACTGGCATCATCTACTAGCACTGAAAAGATGTGTATCCTGTGATCTGACAATTCCACTCCTAGGCAGACATACCCAGCAAAAATGTGTCTATATGATACCAAAAGACATGCATAAGACATGTGACATCATTTTTTTGAATATGTTTTTAACATTATTGAGATATCTTTGACATATAAAAATTATACACATTTAAGGTATACAACCTAATGTTCTGATATATTGTGATACCATTTTAAAACAATCAGATTGGGGGAAAAAAGAATAAATTATGGTATATCAAAGATGTGAATTTTATACGAATTAAATCTATACATATTGACATGGTAGGATATCCCCGAGCAGTTAAGAAAGCAAGTTGTGTATCAACTGACCTCGTTTTTGTAAAGATCAAAAAATGAAAACAAAACCCCTTTTATGTGTATATATGTGTGTAAGAGCAAGAAGAGAAGATTGCAAATAAAAAGATCAAAATTTTAATATGGGAGGTGAGATTAAATGGGGAATGAGGAGAGAGATGATTAGCTTTTTCCTTAGTCAGCTGTATATTGTCTGACTTGCTAAAACCAGCATGTATTTCTAGGTAATTATTTTTGATTGAGATACAATTCGCAAATGATAAAATGCACCAATTTAAAGCATATAATTCAGTAATTTTCAGTATATTTACAAAGTTGTGTAAGCATACCACTTCTATGCTTTTAACATTTTAATCGCTCCCCCCTTCCTCCCCAAAAAAACCTGTACCCGTTAGCAATCATTCCCTATACTTCCTGCCTCCCAGCCCCTGGCAACCACTAATCTACTTTCTGTCTCAATGGACTGCCTATTCTGCACATTTCATATAAATGGAATTGTATAGTAGGTATGTGATTTTTTGCGTCTGGCTTCTTTCACTTAGCATAATGCTTCTAGGTTCAACCATGTTGTAGCATGTATCAATAGTTCATTCCTTTTTATGGCTGAATAATATTCCATCATATGAATATAGTATATTTTGTATCCATTCACTAAGTGATCATCATTTGCATTGTGCATTGTTTCTACTTCTTGGCTGTTATGAATAATGCTGCTATGAACATTTTGGGACAAGTTTTTATGTGAATGTATATTTTTATTTCTCTTAGATATATACCTAGGAGTGGAATTGCTAGGTCATACAATAACTCTATGTTTGACATTTTGAGGAATTGCTTGACTGCTTTTTAAAGCTGCTGCACCATTTTACTTTTCCACTAGCAATGTATGAGGGTTCCAATTTCTCTACATCCTCTGCAACACTTGTGATTGTCTGTCTTTTTTGTTATAGCCATATTAGTGTGTATGAAGTATATCACGTTTGTTTCAATTTGAATTTCCCTGATGCCTATTTGTTTTGTACATCTTTTAGTGGGCTTATTGACCATGTGTGTATCTTCTTTGGATAAATGTCTATTCAAATCCTTTACCCATTTTTAATTGGGTTATTTGACTTTTTATTGTTGAGTTGTAAGAGTTCTTTATATCTTCTGTATGGAAGTCACTTGTGAGATATATGATTTGCAAGTATTTTATCCCATTCTGTGGGTTGTCTTTTCACTTTCTTGATAGTGTCCTTTGAAGCATTAAAGGATTTTAATTTTGATGAGTCTAATTTATCTCTTTTTTTTGATTGCTTGTGTTTTTGGTGTCATATTTAAGAAACTGTTGCCTAACCCAAGGTCACGAAAATATACACCTATGTTTTCTTATAAGCGTTTTATAGTTTTAGCTTGTAAATTTAGGTCTTTGATCCATTTTGAGTTAATTTCTGTATGTGGTATGAAGTAGGGGTTCACCTCCATTCTTTTGCTTATGGATAGCCAGCTTTCCCAGCTTCATTTGTTGAAAAGTCTATTCTTTCCCCCATGGAATTGTCTTGGCACCCTTGTTGAAAATTAATTGACCATAAATGTATGGGTTTACTCCTGGACTCTCAATTCTATTCCATTGATCTCTATGTCTATCCTTATGCCAGCACCACATGTCTTGACTACTATCTAGGTAGTTTAAAAAAAAAACCTAATTTTTAAAATATATTTTATTGAATTTAGTCATATAACATCAAAGCTCTCTCTGGGGATCTTATTCTGTTTTAAACTTTATTAATCCCTATGTTAGTTTTCCATCACTGCTGTAAAAAATTACCACAAACTTAGTGGCTTAACAAAAAACGAATTTATTATCTTACATATCTGTAGGTTATAAGTCTGACACAAAATTTTTTCAGCTTAATTGAGGTATAATTGACAAATAAAATTGTAAGATATTTAGAGTACATTGTAGTGGTTTGGTATAAATATACATTGGGAAAAGATTCCTCCCATCTAGTTAATTAACACATCCATCACCTCACATATTTAGCTTTTTATTTTTAATTTTTTTGGTTTTGGTTTTGTTGGGTGTTTTTTTTTTTTTTTGTAAGGAAGATTGGCCCTGAGCTCACATCTGTGCCAGTCTTCCTCTATTTTGTATCTGGGTCGCCACCACAGCATGGCTTGATGAGTGGTGGAGGTCCGCACCCAGGATCTGAACCCACGAACCCTGGGCCATCGAAGCAGAGTGCATGAACTTAACCACTACACCACTGGGCCAGCCCCCTATCTTTTTTTTGAAGTGAGAACATTTAAGTTCTACTCTCTTAGCAAATTTCAATTATACAATACAGCGTTATCAACTACAGTCACCATGTTACACATCAGATCCTCAGAACTTATTCATCTCATAGCTGAAAGTTTGTATCCTTTTACCAACCTCTCTCCATTTCCTCCACCCCTCAGAACACAAACATTTTTTAATAGTTTACATGGATGTTGGTTAAATGAGTTGCTTTAAGATCACACAGCAAATAACTGACAGGGCTGGGGAGAGGCGTTCTAATTCCCTGTGTGGTGATTCACTTGCCTCATTTTTCATTCAAGAAATATTTTTTGAGCATATAGATGATGTGGCATACAACCTTATGCTGTTTTAATAAAGGCATTTTAGACAATCAACTTGTTGGATTTTGAGTTCAAGATCTCCAAAATTTTAAATTTGTACATAATTTTAAAAGAAAGTTGAAAGATGGCTGATTATTTATGAAGAGCTGACAGTACAAAGCTTACTAATCAAGTGAAGTCTAAGTCATTCAAAGACAAGGACTGTGATGCCAAGGCAGGAAATGCTGGTGAGGTTGGTAGGAAAGGAACCAGCGAGGTGGGACGCAGTCACTGTCAAATCTGGTCCTGGCAGGGATGCTCACAAAATGGACGTGTGGGCTTTTACAAAAAACAAACGTTTACACAGCTACTCTTGAGGCTTTGTTACTGGGGAAGACCTTGAGAAAAAGGGAAATGTATCCATTCAATAGCAAGGAGGGAAACTTGATATGTGGCCAAAACAAGGGAAAAAGCTACAACTTGGGCATGTATTACAAAGTTAGTTCATTTATGGGGCTGACCCAGAGGCATAGTAGTTAATTTCGTGTGCTCTGGTTCGGCTGCCCGGGGTTCACAGGTTCGGATCCTGGGCACTGATCCACACACCGCTCATCAGACCCTGCTGTGGCGGCATCCCACATACAAAATAGAGGAAGATTGGCACAGTTGTTAGTTCGGCGACAATCATCCACAAAAAGAGGAAGATTGGCAACAGATGTTAGCTCAGGGCCAATCTTCCTTACCAAGAAAAATACACATGTATAAAAAAAAAGTTCATTCATTTATTCAATCACTCAACCAGGATAAACTCCAGGCATTGTGCTGGGGGTCAAGAACATGGCTCTAAAGGAGGCATGGAATCCCCAGTGCAAGCCACCTCCTGGGCTAGGTCTTCCCCTAATTAGGTGCTGCCACTCAGACAAAGAGTGGGGCTGAGAAGCTGAGCCCCCTCCGAGACTGCCTCCTGCCCCTCCACGACCCCACTAACACAAACACCACCTACCCTGTCCTCATCAATTCTCTGAGCACCTCCACCCCCTACCTCCTACCTACAGGGCTTGGCTTCTCCCATCCTCCCATCGTCCCTCCCTTCCCCCAACTACCGGGATAATCCTCAAACCATACTAATTCCAAACAGTCCATTTCCCAGGCTGAGTTTTTCAAATAACCATATGGGGGTGAGGCAGGAGTGGTATGCAGGATTGGAAGAAGCAAGGAGAGGAGGTGTACAGGGCATGGTGGGAAGGAGGAGCAAGAAACCTCCAGTGCCTGTCCTCTTAAAAGGGCAGTGTAGTGAAGTGGTTAAAATCCTGGTGTCTGAGGGTTCAGATTGCCTGAGTTCAAGCCCCAGCTTTTGCACTTGCCACCTCAACACATCCTTTAACCGCTCTGCACCTGTTTCTGCATCCACAACACTGGAGGAAGAGTTATTTCATAAGGTTGTATTCTTAATATAGATAGAGCACCCAGAGCAGCGCCTTGCGCATAATAAACTCTCTGTGTGTTACCTTGAAGCCCGGTTTGGAGAACTCTGTGCCACTGTGACATCAAGATAGGCTTGCTCAGTTCTGTCAGTTCTCTCTGCAACTCTATTCCTGGTGGCCCATGGGTAGCTCTTAGACAAAACTCAACAGACACGGTGTCCCAAGACTAACAACAGGGACGAAAGTCTAAATTCACATTAAGCGGAAAAAGGAAGTTTGCGTCAAAGGTACAAATCTGCAACGGTTTCCATGGCCCCATTGTAGATCACCTCTGAGTGATTGTATTCCTCTTTTCTCAACTTCCTGCTTCCAACTTCTTGGCCCAGGGACCTCTCTGCCTAACAAAGCCCATTTCAGTGCCTTTCCAACAAGATACATCCCTTGGCAACCCTCCTAGAATGTGCAAGCAGCTCATTTTAAAATAGAATCTTTTTTCCTTTGGTCCTTCTACATTTAGTTTACAGTGTACTCAGTGGAAAAATAGAGCTGTCATAGTCCTTCCTCTCATTTTCTTCCCTTTTCCCTGCCCCTCCTCTTTTCTTCTGGGTCTCTTTTCTTCCCCTTTTATTTTCTTTGTTCTTTGTTTCCTAGAATCCCTCCCTATTGCTCAGAATGGGGCTGAGATTGTCCTGGACTTGGTATCGTTCTGAACCAGGTGGATGTGAGCCTGGGAAATAGTAGTTTCTTTTCTGACTTGGTGCTTAACTGCAAAAGGAGAGAGCAGAGGCTGTTGGGCGAAGAACTAGAGCTGAGGAGAGAAGCACCAGACTCCAGGGAGGAGACGTTCCCGAGCTGATTAGTTCTCTACTGGAGCAATCACTCTCCAGCTTCCCAGAAGGGGATAAAACGCATGACTCTGGACCCACGCACTCCCCTGGTCTTCAATCCAGTGTCTTTTATCTCCGGGTTTCAGGTTGTAGATGACATCAACTCCTCTTCTTATTTATTGCAACGTGCCTGTCTGATCTTGGATCCACATGTGATTTATTTTGTTTGTCGTCATTTCGTGAGTCATGAAGGGAGGGGTTCCAGTGCTCAGGAAGGCCAAGAATGGATGAGATTTGCTTGACCACTTATCAACCTCTTTCTGAAAATGAATCTTTTTAGCGTTATGCACAAGGAGTAGGTACAGGGTGGGAGTTTGCTGTTAACCTACAGATACCTTATTTATCTCGGCTGTGGTTAGACTGTGAACAGTATTTCAAGGGAAAGAAAATATTTTTGGTTTTTAACCACAGTTTCTTTTGTGTAGGTAGATGTGAATTGGCACCTTTAAAAAAACTGTTAGCTGTGAGATTAAAACAAAAAAATCAAGTTATCATTAACGTCTTTATTTTCTAAATCAGTCTCTGAATTTGATTGATTGGTTTGTTTTGAGTCAGTTTTGAAAACTGAACTGATTTTTTACCAATTCAGACGGCACTGTTGAGACTTGGCCTCTTTATCCTGTAGAGAAGGAAAAATAATTTTGCCTCTACCTTTCTGAGTTCTTGGCTGAGAACTCTGTAATAGAAAACAGATTAATAAGAGAAAAACAGAAGTTGATTAACATGTACACCTCATGTATACATGGGAGATGCCCAGGGAAAAATGAGTAACTTCCCGAAGTAGCTTAGAATTCAGGATAAATAACTTCTTGATAGGGATAGTGGAGAGAGAACGTAGAGGACAGTAAATGATTTTTAGGAAAGATGAATAGGCACTTAGAAGAATTGATGGGAGGTATGATCGTTTGTGACACAGTTTGCCTTGGTGTGGCGTAGACTTCTAGTCTCCTCTCCTGTGATAAGAACTGATCTTCCCTGGTTGATGAAACTCCCTGATAAGAAGATTTATGAAAATCGAGTTCCTTTTGGAGGATCTGTCCTTGGGCAGATAAGGGGAGTTCGGAGAAAGCCTTTCCCTGCATTTGCTGCTCTTTAAGCACCTTCAGTTCAAAATAATCAATATACCAAAGCGGCATTTTTTGGGGTGGCATATTCTCCTACCCTACAATCCTCTATGGAGTCTGTGACCCGGGGTTTATTAGGTCGCTCACTTGAAACAATCCAAGGGAGTTATTAGAGTCCTTTCATAATTACTCCAGTTTTAAGTAGACCAAGGAAAAAATAAATTGTCAGTTTCTCTGGTTAGTACTGTCCTCTTAGTAGTTAGTTCTCTAGTTAGTATTGTCAGTACTCTGAACTTAGAAGGACAATTCCCATGAGTGGCTTTTGTATCTGCCTCTTTACATTTTGGTAAATTTAAGCCATCAGAAGAGAATGTCCACCAGCTTGACGTTACACGTACTCTCTTGGTTTTTTTCATTTCGTAGCGGTTGCTCTGTCTAGGTTCTTTGTCCTTTCCCAGACCTCTTACCTTTGGTGTGCCCTAGGGCTCCTTCCTCGGCACTGGTCACTATCTGCATTCATTCCCCAGTTATCTCATTCAGTCTTGTGACTTTACGTTCCATTCAAGAATGCAGGCATGTTCAGAAGTGAAGCAACAAGATGCCTCCAACTCACAAATGGTTCCCTTAAACAAACAAACGGAATAAAAGCATATATAAATAGAAAAATATAGAGCAAATATGGCAAAATGTTAATTATTGAATGGAGGCAGAAGGTATATGTACTAAATATATGTACATTTCTGTATGTTTGTAAGTGTACATGTTAAAAGAATGGAAATGAGTGAATAAACGTCATCTATATACTGACAACTCCCAAATTATGTCTCCAGCCCAGACCTCTCTCCCAAACTCCAGACTCACATATCCAACTGTCCACTAACTTCCCCATCTGGATGTCAGAGCAATATAACCCAAACTGAGTTTCTGATCTGCCCTCTTCCCTGCCAACCTGCTCCATCAGCGGCTTCCCCACCTCAGGTGATGACAAGTTCATTTTTTGTAGTTGTTCAGGCCAAAACCCTTGAAGGCACTTTGACTCTTCTCTTTCTCTCCAGCCCACATCCAACCCTTCAGGAAATCCTGTGGGTTCTGTCTGCAGAACATACCCAGAATGTGATGACTTTTCACCACGGCCACTCCACACCCTGGTCTGCTCTAAACCACTCCCAGCCCTTCCTCTGATCTTGGCATTAGTCTTGCAAGTGGTCCCCCTGTTTCTGCCTTGTGCCCCTCAGTCTATTCTCAACAGAGAAGTAGATGAGACCCTTTTAAAATAGTCAAACTGTGTTCCTTCTCTGCTCACAAGCAGAGTCTCACCCAGAGTAAACAAGGAAGGAAAGGAAGCTGAAATTCTTCAACAGCCCCAGGCCCTACCTGGTCTCCTTCCACTTCCCTCCTGGCCCTCTATATTCCAGCCACTCTGGCCTCCTTGCTGTTCCTGGAATAAACCAAGATGATCCTGCCTTCTTAGGAATCTATACTGGCTATTACCTCTCCCTGGAAAGCCCCTCCCCCAAAACATTTGCACCTTTTTCAAGTCTTTACTTACACTTACTTCTCAAGGAAGCCTACCTTTATGATTACAACCTGCTCCACACATGCTAGATCCACCTAACCTTGCTCTTATTTCCCTACAGCACTCACTCCCTTCTGACACATTACCTAATTTACCTACATATTGTATTTATCATCTGTCTCTCCTACTTGAATGTCAGCTTGGTAAGGATAGGACTATTTTGCTTGCTATTATATGTCCTGGGTCTAGAACAGTGCCTGACCCAACATGGGGCCTGGCATGCAGTAAATATTTGTGCAATGAATGAATCGAATGGTCACACTTTGGTTGTATTTCTTTTTTTTTTAACTTTTTATTTTTTATTATTATTATTTTTTTTGGTGAGGAAGACCAGCCCTGAGCTAACATCTGCTGTCAATCCTCCTCTTTTTGCTGAGGAAGACTGGCCCTGGGCTAACATCGTACCCATCTTCCTCTACTTTATATGGGACGCCGCCACAGCATGGCTGACCGGCAGTGCGTCGGCGGGTGCCCGGGATCCGAACCTGTGAACCCCGGGCTGCCAAGCGCGGACTAAACCTCTGCGCCACCGGGCGGCCCCAGGTTGTATTTCTTGAGCAAAGAATCTATAATGTGAATTTGAATAGGCCGTAAATGAAACTTAAGTCAAAACTCTTTGAAATCCAGAACTCTGAGCTACACTTTCCCTTCACTCCAGTTCATTCTTTATTTTCTTACCACAGTGGTACTAAGTTGTTTGTGAAAGTCCTCTTCTGTGGATGATATCATTGTTCTTTTTATTCTGCATGTTGCAATTCTTGGGACTTGTATCAATTCAGCTGTTTCATTGATTTCACTTAGTACTTCCCTCCTTAAAGTGAAATGACAGTACTGAATATGTGAGAATCAGTGTGAGTTCAAGTCAGAATAAGAATAATCTCCATTTGAACTGGCAGAATTGAAATAAGTGTCCCATGGAATATGAAAACGCACCTTTGACATCCATTCTCCCTAAAACTCACCCACACATCCTTTATATTCAATAATAAGCCAGGTTCTTCCTAAATGTTGTTAGTCCCTTGGACCAGTATGAAAAATTTCATTTTGGTAACATAATAGATTTCTCCCAACCTTTCTTGGCTGATTCCTCAAATAGCAGAAGCAGAATTATCATTATGCTCCCAAGGAAGAGCTATTTATGTAATGCAACACCATTCTTTTCTATAGTAATTCTGTATTAAAAATAGTCTATTCTAGAAGGAAACCCCATTTTTTTCTAGCTTAACCATCTTCATAGACATGTTAAATGCCTTTCTTAGTTTCTCAAACTAAATCTCAGTTTTAAATGGATGAAAACCCAGTGGTTACCGAATAAAATAAGTTCATCTTATCCTTTCTACTCCCTCTCTTCCATTTCTATTAGGACATGAAAACTGGTGAATTCAGAGAAAAAAGACAGCTAATATAAGGCACGAAATGGAAATGAACTGTACCAAAGTAAGTTAAACAGAGATTTAAACAAAGGTCTGATCCCTGAAAGAGAGAATGATAAAGCTTATGTGGCAAAATCGCAACAGTTGGTGAATCTTGGCAAAGGGTATCTGAGAGTTCTTTGCACAATTCCTGCAGCTTTTCTCTGAGTTTGAAATTATTTCAAAATAAAGAGTTTAAAAAAAGTTTGATCCTTTTGGGCTAAGTATTAGTAAACAAGGCATCAACATAGATTAAGCATCCAATAGTTGCTGGGGAAATGGAAAGATGAATAACATGTGGATCTTGTCCACATATTGTTCACAATCTAGAAGGGGAAAGAGACATGTAAATAAATGTCTCGGGATAATCAAGTAGGGCTTCTCTATCTCAGCTTCAAGGAGGTAACAGTGAGTAGATATCATTAATAAAGTAAGTTGAAGATAACAGTCACCTCCCCCTACATAGAATTTACATAGCAAATGAAAAATAACCTGTTTTAAAATTCTTAGATTCCTTAGTCTGATCAAGGCTATAGAAAGGGGAGAGGGTCCCACCCCTGAGAGAAAAGAGCTGGAATGCGACCTTCTTAATCTCATCATTGAGGGGAAACCTTAGAGAACGTTCAAATATGTTTCTTCAGAGGGAACAAACAGAAAACAAAAACTAAAATGGCACACTTGAGCCCTAACATATTGTTAAATGTAAATGGTCTAAATGCACCAAGTGAAACACAGAACTTGGTGAAGTGGATAAAATACATGACCCAACAATGTGCTGTCTACAAGGAAGTCACTTCAAATATAACCATAGGGGTAGGTGAAACTGTGTTTCTTGCAGTTGAGAGATGCAGAGCTCAGACCAGAGAAATTTCCAACATACTGTGGAACAGAGTTTGATTCCCATCTTGGAAAATCCAGTGACAGAGAGAGAGGGGTGTGGCTTTGGTGGTGGCATTAGGAGACTCCCTGTGTTGGAATCGCCCTGCACTCCCGGTGTCCTGTTCAGTAGGACTGACTACCTAGAATGGAAAGAGGCTGGAGGGGATCCCAGAGGCCAAAGGGCTGAGGATGGAGGCACTCAAGACTCTCCAGAGGAGCAACACATCCGCCTGGGCAGGGAAATGGTGAGGAAGGGGCCCACTCACCTCTGCACAGACCCCAACCCTGGCAGTAGTAGGGAAGGAAGTGAGTGAGGCGACAGCAGAAAGACCTAAGTTCCCTATCCCACTGCAGGGGCAAGATATATGGCAGGTCAGGCTCTGACATTCTGATTTCTGAATTGAGACTGTATTTGCTGGTTAAATTGACTATAGGAACAGCCTGCATAAGACTATCCCTTCGGCCAACTGGAATTTTCAGCTAGTGCCAGGAAAGAGGAACTCAACTGAATAAAAAAATGACAACGCTTTTATGGATATTGATACTATCAAGGAATTATGCTAACTTTTTAAAGAATGACAGTAGTATCATTATTATGTTTTAAAAAGATTTCTTATCATTTAGAGATACATCTTGAGGTATTTATAGATGAAATGATGTGAAGTCTGGTATTTGCTTCTGAATAAAACAGTAGAGCGGACAAAATGGGTCAGGCATTGCTGAACAATTTTGGCCAATTCAACAATTTGATTGTTGAAGCTGGGTGATAGGGACATGGGGATCATTAAACTATTCTCTTTGTTTTTACATATGTTGAAATTTTACATTAGAAGTTAAAGAAAAAGGACAGTGGAAGAAAGAAAGTTGGATTTTGATTACAATCTATGCGTGATGCTTGCTCAACCTACTGGTTCAACAGGTAAATTAAATATGTGGTGCTAAGGGCTATAAGATAGCAACAAAGGTTGATATCAGCTCAAAACAAAGAACACCTAATGTAGGAGAGTCAAGGCTGCTTTACACAAGAGGGTTATTTGTTTTGGGTCTAGAAAGTTAACTAGGAGTTGCTAGGCCAAAAGTGGGGGATGAGACTGCAGATGGAAGGAATTATCATGTCTAAAACAGAATTGTGATGGGACATGGCATGTTCCGGGGATAGAGGCAAGCCTAGTGTGGCCAGAGTGAAGGGTGTGTGGGAGGAGAGTGAGGAATGAATAGACTGGAAAGGATGGGGAGGAATTTGAAAAGCCTTGTATCTTGCATTGTATGAGGAAGTTTACATTGTATCTTGCAGCAGATAGAAAAAATCTGCAGTCTTTCAAAGAAGAGAGTTACATGATTCAATTGGATTATATTTTAGAAAGAGAGCTCTTGTGACAGAGAAAATGAAGAATGTCCTTCTGGGCAGTTGAGGCCGGTGACAGGGAGCCAAGAGGGAAGTCATTGCTGCCACACAGTGCACACAGGAAGGGGGATAATGGAGCCAAATGGAGTCTTATCAGAGCCCGTGGCATTATTTTGTCCTGTCTTCTAAATAATTACCCTTTCTCCCTGACTTTCATATGTATCCCCATCACTCCTCACACGAAAACCCATTAAACTCTCAGGCCACTTAAGAACAAAGGCAGAACAGAGAAAATCCAGAAACTTAAAGGAGAAGATGGGGAAGAAGACCACCTGGTAAACTGCGTGTTGGACACCTCTCTCGTCTTCTGCCTGCTGGCTCTTGCTAATATTACTTCTTGGACTAGGCACACAGAAGGCAATTAATAACTACTCTCCTGGGCAGCCAGGTACCATTATGTCTTCTGATGTAATGCACGGAGTTCCCAGTATCACCTATGACGTATTCTAGCCAAAAATGTTTGATTGGAACCCATTAAGCATTTGGATCTAATTTACAGCTTGTAGGAAGTACAGGGGATAGAGGATCAAGCTAATATACACAAGCAATCAGAAAAAACCAGAAGGTGGGACAACTGGCCAAGTCTCTTCAGTAAGTCACTGTCATGCAGCAACAGTCTGGGCTAGATTAAAAGAGATTTAAGGGACAGAATAACCAGGTGTAAAGGAGATCCTGGAATAAATCTTCTTGAACAAAGCAAATGATAAAGACAGTTTGGGATCCGGGTATTAATTGAGATAAAATTTACCACAATGGAAAGATAGAGAACACTGACTGAAAAAAAAGCAGGTTACAAACAGTATGTACAATATAATGTAATTTTAGTTAAAAATTATAAAGATAAAGATTTAGAAGAATATGCACTACTGATGATCTCAGATTTTTATTTTCGCTTATCTGCATTTCCATTTTTCACTGCATCTATAGAGATCTCTTTAAAAATGTTAGAAAATACTTTTGACTTCAATAGGCTGGACTCAGCTCCATTTTGTCTCCCTATGATTTCTCACAGTTTATTCACTATAAAAAATAATACTGTCACACAAAAAGACAGTGTTTGGTTTAATTGTGAGAGGAATTCTACTTCGTGTATAACATTCCTAACTTAGTTATCCATTGAAATTAACAAATGTTACACCAAATGATGTTTAATAGTGTGCAGTTAGCTTACGCACAGCAATTCTGTTAGTGCGTCACTCTGTATTCTAGCAGCTTTATTCATTGTGATGTATTTTGTGACTATTCAATAAATACTTGTTGGTGAGTATATGCAGGAAAAGTTAAATTAGAAGATTTGATCTTTCCTTTCCATCAGCACTACTGTTTGGAGACAAAGTCATGTGTTTCTGTCCTCATTTTCATTTTATTCTGTAGTTGAAGCAGATGACCCAGTTACTGTTTCCTGATTTTAAAGTAATTATATGTGGGCATTGGTGCTATTGCTATTTCTACTTCTAATAGTTCCATGGAGCAGAAATAGCAGTGAACTTGGAGCTAGCATACTTGAATTTCAGTCCCAGTTCAGTCACTAACTGGCTTAGTTTTTCACACATTTGAGATGAAAAAGCAAGAGTAGACGACAGCTAGGGTTCCTTCTAGCTCCCCAAATTCCATAATCCTAAAACATTGTTTTTTAAATATTTTTTCCAAAATGAGATTCTCCAAGCCAAAACAAACAGAAACCTACATATATTGTGAGGCTTTAGCCAATAGCAATTTGTATGAACGATATCCCATAATTTGCATATGATGCCTTCATAAAGTAAAGAGATTGAAACCAGGAATTATTGTTAATTTTTATATTTCTAGAACCAAAAAAAAGCAGGAGGTTGCCTCTAGTTCTACTGATGATCCAGCAGATTCCAAAACAACTACAGACTCAAGCTGACTCTAATTAAGTTAGCAAAATAAGATGCCCTGTTATCCACCACAAGGAAATACAGGTTCCTAATTCGGGTTAGATAATGTTAACAAATGTAAGATATCTTTCTTTTGTTTTCATGGGCTTTGGAGTCAGACTAACTTGGGTTCAAATGACAGTCTGGACACTTTCCGCTTCATTTTCCAAATCTTCTATTGAGTTTTTCGTATTTACTTTTTATTTTTAATGTCCAGGACCTGCATGCTGTTTTCTTTATTTCCCCGTAGCATCCTGTTCTTGTTTCATGGTTACTGATTGCCTCCTCCTTACATTCTCCCTGTTTCCTACAAGTGTCTTTCTTCCGTTTGCTTGTCTCGGTCCACGTCTTCGACGTTAGAAGCTTCCTTCTGACATCTGTTAAGCCGCAGGCATCCGCTCTCGTTTGATTGGGTTGTTTTGTCTTTTTGTTGTTGAGTTGTAAGACTTTTTAAAATATTCTGGATACTAGACTCTTATCAGATATATGATTTGCAAATATTTTCTCCCATTCTATAACTTGCCTTTTCACTTTCTTGACAGTGCTCTTGAATACATAAAAGTTTTAAATTTTGACAAAGTCCAATTTATCTATTTTTTCTTTCGTAGCTTACATTTTTGGTGTCATATCTAAGAAACCAGGCTGCCTCACTTCAACTCTGAGAGCCTGGAAATGAAGCAATAAAATCTTTTGATATTTTTCCTTCTAAGGAAATTGTTTGACATATGCATGCTTTTTTAAGAACTTATCCCTTGGTATGGTAAGGAACGCTTAGGAATTATACAGCAGTACAGGCTTCATGCTTACACTCTTGAGCAGATGGTACAATATCTCTTAGCCTCACTTTCCTCGTGTATAAAAAAAAAGGATAAAAATCTCGTAGTGCTCAATAAATAGCAGCTCTTTATTGTTTAAATAGTAAAATTAAAATAAGAAGCAAAATAAGAACTTAAAAATGGTACTGCTGAGGTAAAAGATGCTACTGAAAAGCTGCTCTGGGGGGGCCGGCCCCATGGTATAGTGGTTAAGTTCAGTGCGCTCCCCTTTGGCGGCCCTGGTTTGCAGGTATGGATCCCGGGCATGGACCTACACCACTCATCAGCCATGCTGTGGCAGTGACCCTACAAAATAGAGGAAGATTGGCACAGATGTTAGCTCAGGGCTAATCTTCCTCAGCAAAAAAAGAAGCTGGTCTGGGCATAACATGTATGGCAGGAATGTTGTAAGAATAGAGTTGCATAACAGTGCTTTTCAAACTTTAATGTTCCTATCAATCACCTGGGGATTGTATTAGGATGCAGATTAGAATTCACTAGGTCTGGAGTAGGCCTGAAAGTCTGCATTTCTAACAAGCTCCGGGTGATGCCAATGCTGCTGGTCCAGGGACCACACTTCAAAGACCAAAGTAGAAAACATGTCAGCCATCGTGTCTGCCATGGTGTCTGCTAAAACTGACCGTCCTCCTTCATAGTCCTCCATTCAGGACTTCTGTAAGAAGTGGGGAGAGGAGGATACTGATTGGACCCATGCCAGGCCTCTGACCCGAGGAGAGCTCATCCACAGGCTGGGCTTCAAAATACAAGATGGTGGAGCTTAAGGGGGCCATGGTCGTTAGCTGGGCCACCCAGACTAGGAATTTGCACCAAAGCACAGGCCAGGCCCCAAAGGCAGTGCCTGTGGCTCCCAAGGGGCCAGATAGGCTCCATAGTTCCATTCCATGTATATCTAAAATACCCCTTCCCCTTTCCTTCGCATAGTCTGAACACATTCTCTCACTCATTCACTCATTCATTCATTAAATGTGTTTTGAGTACCTACTCTACTCCAGGCATGGTTCTGGGCTCCAGAGGTACAGCAGAGAGCGAAAGAAGGCCCCTGTTCTCAGGGAGTTTGCACTCTAGTGGAAGACTTCTTGCAACCAAATAGAAGAGCTAAATGCAAAAGGGATCCAACTGGAGGGCTCCAGGGTCTCTGCCATATTCTGTCAAACACCTGGAATGTGTTTAACTAAGTTAATGGAGTTTGTTATAGAAGAGACTGTGTAAGCCAAAAGTGTAAACACATTTCAGAGGGGTCAGACAAAGTAATGTATGATGGAATCGTAACTGCCATGAATGTATGAATTACATATGCATTCAGGTTACAAAGAAAGTGGCAGGTGTATGGAGGTACTCTTTAATTTTTCAGAAATGTACTTTAGAGGGCACTTGTCTTTAAACAACCCTATCTGAAAATAGTTTGGGATAGGCTATTGGCCCCCACTTTTATGCTGAGCATTTTTTAAGTACTATAGTGGGATACAAAAGAAAAACAATCACTTACGTTGAATGTGCAAACTCGTAAGAAGGACTATGAGTCTTTTTTTATAGCATTTAGTGGCAAAATGACAAAACCACGCATATATAAAACCTGCAGCATTCTTAGCAGTGTTTTATAAAGTAATAATTAATGCATAAAATGGAGCAACTAGCAACATTTGGAATTCTTATGTTCCAAACCTGTCCTTGTTTTCTATATCAGGGAGCAGTAAAGCACAGCAGGTAAGAACATGGGTTTTAGAGTCAGACATACTTGGGTTCTAATCCCAGCTCTGCCTCTTGGGAGCTCTGTGGCCTCGGGAAAGTTACTTAACCTCGTGAGCCTCAGCTTCCTCGTCTGTAAAATGAGAATAATAATAATACCACCATCACAGGATTGTTATAGGGGCTAAATAAAACAGCCTATATATAATTCAATGTCCATTAACTTGTATGAATCACTGGCCTCGTACAAAGAGACTCCCATCCCTTTCCCCGCACAGTGACCCCACATCACTATTGGGAGCAAACAAAGGGGTGCTTCAGTAGTGCCCATTATGACACTCCCTCCATCTTCTTCTCCAGATTTGGTCCCTTTGTCCACTGCTGCTGTCTGTAGCCTCATGGAAGTACCCCCTGATTCCCACCCCCAAGCTGTAATCTCTGTGTGCTGCTAACATTTCCAGTTCTCAGGTCCCAAGAAAAAGCTGGGCAAACAGAAGCGGGAGGAAGGGGCCTCCTCTTCCTTCCCTGTTATTGCCAGGTCTCTCAAAGCCCCTCTTGAATAGTCCCATCAAATTTTGCCTCTAACTCTGTCTCACTAGTGAGTCAAAACCAGTCCAAGGAACCAAGTGGATGCTGGACCCCCTTCTATCTCCTTCCATATTGCAATTCCTTAACCTCAGCTTCTCCCCCTCCCCAGACTTTCTCTCCACATTCTCTGTTGCGGAAATAAAAGCTCCTTACATATGAGTGCATACATGCTAACTGATTCTGACCTGGATACAGGATCATTGGTGGAAGTAGGGTGTCTACACCGGCAGGGTATACAGACTACACAGACAATGAATGCCTTGTTTTATATGTAAGTGCTTGGATGTTGATTGTACTTCATCCCACATATGGCAACTCTCTTTTCCAACTTTTAATTTACTCAGGTAGTATAGAGTATAATTTTGTACACAATATCCTCTGCTAGAGACACTCAACTTTTTTCTATTACCAACAGAACAAATCAATTCCACAGACAGAAAGTCAAATATTTATTAATAGGGTTTTGTGCAGTGAAAAGAAATGGAGTGCTGCTTCCACCTTGCTTTCCCAGTGGATGAGAAAAACAATATTAATTCTCAACTCTTAATGATCTGAGTGATTTTCGAGGCTAATGAACTGACTCCAAGGTTGGGACTCTGAGAAAAAAGAATAAAGTAGGCCATTTACTTCTTTTGAATTGTCCAAATAAACTCAGTGGGTTCCTATGGGATTGACTGACCCATTAGGTTTCAGGGATGGCTGAAATGGTTGGCTTGGCCAAAGTGCAGTCCAGCAGAACATCTGGAAATACATTCAGCCAAATTCCAAGGAACAATAGACGTGTTCACAGATATCACATGGATATCATGCCCTTTCCCCCAGAGAAGAGGGCTTTTTGTGAATGAGGTATTATGGTTGCATATTTTTTACAAACATACAGTATTTTTATATTGCTGAATGTTCCAATTTGATTTTTAAAATTATGGTAAAATTCACCTAACATAAAATTTACCGTTTTTATCACTTTAAGTGTATAGTTTAGTGGCGTTAAGTATACTCACATTGTTGTACAAACCACACACTATCCATCTCCAGAACTTTTTTATCGTCTCAAACAGTAACTCTATGCCCATTAAACAAAAACTCCCAATCCCCCTCTCTCTCCAGCCCCTGGTGATCACCATTCTACTTTATGTATCTACGATTTTGACGATTCCAGGTACCTCATATATCTGAGGTGGAACTGTACAATATTTGTCCTTTTGTGATTGGCTTATTTCACTTAGCATAATGTCCTCAAGTTCCTCCATTTGTACCATGTATCAGAATTGCTTTCCTTTTTAAGGATGAGTAACATTCCATTGTATGTATATACCACATTTTGTTTATCCATTTTGTCCATCTATTGATGGGCATTTAGGTTAACCCCACCTTTTAGCTATTGTGAATAATGCAGCTATGAACATTGGTGTAGGTCAAGCTGAAAGGTACATTTCTTACTCATGGAGCACTTTTCAGTTATCTGAAAGCACTCTGAAAATAACTTTTGCATGAGAAAATTGTTTTAAATTTAAGTAAATTCCCGAGATCATGTAGAGTTATTATACTTAAAAAAATGAAAGAAAATATGTTATAAATCTAAAACAAATATAAGAAATTATTGGAAATGTTAGAAAAATATCAAGAAATGGCAATCTATGTATCATAATGGGTAGAAGAATGCAAACCTGTTGTCAGGTCTATGAACTATGCAGCTCATGGATAGGTATCTGCTCATGGCTCCTGTCTGATTTAATAATTCCATTTGCATTCAAAATTCAGCCAGAAGATGGGCTTGTATTTCCTTTTCTATATAAATTCCAGTTCTCAGCTGCAACTTTTGACCTTCAGGTATAAACTGAATTGAGTCTGAAAATATATTTAGAACAAACACACTAAACCAATAGTTCTCTACTGGAGAACTGAGACATTGGCAATGTCTGAAGACAGTTTTGATTGTCGCAACATGCTACTGGCATGTAGTAGGTAGAGGCCAGGATGCTGCTAAACATTCTACAATGCACAGGACAACCCCACAAGAAAGAATTATGTGGCCCAAAATGTCGAATGTCAAATGTCGAGAAACCCAGCACTAAACAAAATATATTGAACAATTACAATCAACCCAAACAGAGTTGATATTTAAAAACAGTTGATTGCAATGAAGTTATATTTCCAGTTCTCACAAAGAAGGCTGATTGTGGAGCTCTGATATTTGCTTTTCTCTTTCTCTCTTTCTTCCCTTTCACCCTTCCTTCCTTCCTTCCCTCCTTCCCACCTTCCCTCCTTCCTTCCTTCCTTCCTTTTGGTAGTGACATGAAAGAAACTTATCTACCATCTTCTCTACTCATTTTGGAGTTTCAGCATTATTGTAAAGTGGTAAGAAATACGTTGTGGGGGACCCCTCCAGTCAGGCAGCCTGGAACTGGTCCTACTACCTTGAAGTAGAAAATACTGACTATGTGACCACAGGCATAGTTTTCCTGACCTTTCGTTTCCTTCTCTCACAAATGGGCAGGGCCAATTTTCCTCATGGCCTCTGCTCAAGCTGTACTGGGAGTTCACTGCTGGTGTCACCTCTAATTGGTTCACGCCTCATTTGGACTGGTTGGCGTCCAAGCCAAATATTTTTCTTATCACCACAGAAAGTGGATATAATAACTAAACTACCCACCCCAAAGGGTTTGAAAGGATCTTGTATAGTAATTGAAAATACTTTCAAAGAATAACAACCATATAAATGTAAGATTCTAAGGAATGAAAGGATATAAAAATACCAGGGATGACAATCCAAAGATCAGAACGTGCATGGCCCCTTCTGGAGTTTCAGGGTGAGCTTATTTTTAATTTGTTTTGCTGTTTAACCTAAGTCTTTGTTTCTGCTACCATTTAATCTGGGGAAAACAAACGCCATTATGGCTTTGAATTTTATCTCAGAATAGTTCAAATCCTTTTATGGTCACAAGAGAGCAAATTATGACAGAAAAGAAAAAAACCTTCTAAATAATTGGGTCATCATGGCATGGATCCATGTAAGCTCTTCTGGGACAAGATTTAATCACTTCATAAATTGCATATGTTGATTGTGTTATAAATAATAATGCTGTGTGCCTCATTAAACTCCAGATGCATGTCCTTGCGTGAAACTCATTCCTTTTCTTGCCAGCCTGACTAGGTGCATTGTCTGTGGATTTGTCTTAGGACAAGTGCACCTGGCTCAGAGTCAGGCAGGTGCGAGACGTCTCAAGTGCAGTGAAATTTTGTGCTCATCAATTTTGACAACCATGCTCTAGATTAACTATCAGGGCTGCTCTTCTCTTTTTCTCTTACGTTGTGGATCAATTAATAAAAATTCCCAGATAGGAAAAGTAGCTTGCCTCCTGAGACTCTGGACAATTTGTCTTATTCCATATTTAAGGCTTCAGGTAAAATTTTACAAAATGCAAGCACATCCTAATTTCTTCCACTAAAACCATTTAAAATATGTTTACTTAGAATGAGCCAACTTCCTTTGATGCAGTAATGAAAAATAAACCATAGAAGTTGAATGAATTTTCTTTTAATAATAAAGAATGTAATAAGGAATTCCCACCTTTCTCTAGTGGGTCACTTGTTTTATCGTGAAATTGGACAATATGAGGTTTGCCTTCCTAAAACAGCCTCGCAGGGTAGTGTGACTTAAGATGGGATCCATTGGCTGGTACCAGTTGGCAAACATGACAACATAAGTTCAGAAATTGAGAGTAAGCCTCTGGGAAGTTTTATAGCAATCTAAGTATGTGATTATTTTTGTAGTACTTTATTTTCATTTCATTTGGCAAAAGTGTCAGTTCATGTTGGATTGAAAATGAAAAAATCTGGTCCTTCACCGCAGATAGTTTGAAAAGTGCTATTGTAGGGAATTCTTTCAGCAGTATCTGATCTTCTCCAAGGATGACCGTCCTCATAAATTTTTCTTAGGCAACAGAACAATGCTGTTCTGTCCTTAGCTGCTCTGCTTCAAAGCGTGAAGACACATAACATCCAGTGTTTTCAGCTGCAAGTATCAGCTCCTTGATGGAGAACCAGTTTCCGTTCCTCTTGCCCTTCTAGTCTCCTTCATCCTTTCCAAACAGGACTCATTTCCTTCCAAATCTTGTGCAGGATCAAAAGTGTGCCCTTTGTAAGGGGTCTGCGACACTCTGGCCGGGCCCCTGTGTTTAGAGGGGTGCTAAGGAATATCTCCTTTCTCTGGTGCCTCCCATTGCAGGAGGAGTTGGTGAGTGATTATCGTTCTTGCGTCAGAGACAAGTTAGATTAGCTGAGATGTGAGGTAACCAGCAATAGGCTATGAGGTGACCTTCTTTCTTCCTGGTTGGCCATAGATTGTGAAGGCAGCAGCGCTGACTTAGGCAACCTCCTGACCTCTTGTTTATTCTCCTGGTTTGAGTGCCCTTCCCCCACCCTGACAAGCACAGACGGGAGCCTCTCAAGGCTCCAGGGCTCCTCTGGCAGGCAACAGAGCACCTGATTAAACCTGATAGGTTTAGAGTCCCTTTTGTATACCCATATCTGCTTTTTGAAGGAGTATGTGTGTGTTGGGGCTGGGTGAAGGAGGGGCGGTGGCTAGACAAATAATTTTTTTTATTAAAAATTTTCAAACCCAGAATTAACAAATGCCAATTTTATCTTTTTTCCAAATATTTTTTGTTTGTACTTAAAGAACTAACATATTAAGCCCTCTCCAGTCTCAGTCTTCTTTCCTCCTTTCCCAGATGCATTTACTATCACGAAGTTGGCAGGTACACGTCCTGTCTCTGTTTTTATACTTTCACTATTTTATTTATCTATCTTAATTTCTTAATATCTTGATTATCTTAACAAATAAATAAAATACTCATGTAACACCGTATCAGTCAACTATTCACACATTACAAATCACCCCAAAACTTACTGGCTCAAAGAGACAACAATAGTTGTATTGTTATCTCTCATGGTTCTGTGGGTTGATAAAGCTGTTAGGCGGTTCTCTCACAAGGTTTCAGTTAGATGGCCACTGGGGCTGGAGTCATCTTAAAGGCTTTCTCACTCGCAGATCTGGTGGCTGATGCTGGCTGTTGGCTAAGACCTCATCAAGGGCCAGCAACTGGGACACCTACCCGTGGCCTGGGCTTCTTAGCATGGTGGCTAGATTCTTGGAGGGAATGTTCCAAGAGGAGCAGGTAGAAGTTATATCATCTTTTAGGACCTCCCTTCAGAAGTCATGTGGCATTATTTCCACCATAGCCATAGACCCACCTGGATTCAAGAAGAGAGAACATAGGCACCCTCCCCCCACTTCTTGATGGGAGGAATGTAAATGTCACATTGTAGGAAGATCATGTAGGATGGAAAATCTTATTGTGGCCATCTTGGAAAATATAACCTGCCACAAGTTCTTATTATGTGCCAGGTACTATTCTATGTTACAAAGAGTACATATTTATAATTAATTTTGTATGTTTTTAGTCTTTTTCTAAATGGTAGCATATGGGATGCATCATTTTGTAACATTTTTCACTCAGCTTTATAGTTTTGATAGTAGCTGATACATGAGGGCTAATACTTTTCTTTTCTTTTATTTTTTATTTATTTCGTGTGTGTGTGCGAGGAAGATTAGCCCTGGGCTAACATCCATGCCCATCTTCCTCTATTTTACGTGAGGACTCCTGCCACATCATGGCTTGATAAGTGGTGCATAAGTCCATGCCCAGGATTCGAACCTGCAAACCCTGGGCCACCAAAGCGGAGCACATGAACTTAACCACTACACCACAGGGCTGGACCCTAATTCATTTCTTTTAATTGCTACTTTATATTGCATTGTAGGTATATATCACAATTTGTCCATTTTCCATGTCCATATATTTTCATTTTTTAATTGAAATAGTATAGTATATATTACTTTGTGACATCCTTTAAAAGCTATAGTAAAAGGTCAGCACTTTCCCATACCACCAAATATTCTCCCAACACAAAGTGTTTGGTGACTACATTGTGTTCATTCATCATATGACTGGAACATAATCTTTAACTAAACCCTGAGAGATGAACCTTTAGGTTGTTCATTGTTTTTTTCACTATTATAGATAAAGCCACCACAACTATCTGTATATATAAGTATGCATGTGTGTTTTTTATTATTTCCTTAGGAAAATTTCTTACAAAAGGAATGAACAGATGAAAGAGTATAAACAATTTTGAAGCTGTTAATATATATTGCCAATCTTGGATCCACTTTTATTTAGTTTTACATTTTGATCAATACCAGAAATACCTAGACATCCTCCACCCAACTTAAGAAGTAAAACAATGCCAATAATTGAAGTCTTCTGTATGCCTTTCCCATTTCATCTCCCTCCCACTTTCCAGAGGCCCCCACTATGCTAAATCTGGTATTTATTATTCTCAGGTATTTTTATATTTATATAAACAAAATCAAACTGCATATATAGAGATGCTTTCCACATATTTATGTAAATAAAATCATACCATATGTATCCTTCTGCAATTTTGCTCAATGTTACCTTTGTGAGATTTATCTGTATTGACAAATGTAACTCTAGTTCATTCACTTTCACTGGTGCTTAGTGTTCCATTGGATGGACATACCCTTCAATTTATTTACCCGACAGCTGTTTGCTGCACTCAGTACTGTCAGATTTGCCCACCTAATGAGTGTGAACTAGCATCTCACTGGGGGTATCACATTTTAAAAAGCTTCTGAGAACTGGCCTTATATCCAGTGAGGAGTGCCCAGGCTGGTGAAAGTCATGAAACATAACACATTAAGAAATAACTGAAGAAAATGAGACTGCTTGGTTAGAAAAATAGGAAGACCAAAAAGCGTTATGATGACAGTCCTCAAATACAGGAAAAGCTGTCATATGGAAGGGGACTTGATTTATTATTTGTCACTCCAGAGAACAGACTCACTTAGTGACTCTATTTCCCAGACACGAGGTGGATGGCCAGCTTTCAGGAATACAGTGAAGCACTGGAAACCTGGGGGGTTCAAGGATGGACTTTGAGAGTCCAGAGATCCCCCCAGAGATGTTGGCAAGCTGTTGGTGAAAGTGCATATGTGCATTCCTTTGGGCAGAGGGTTCTTAGCTTTTTGTCTCAAAAAGGTATGACCCAGATATGACAGGCTGGACTAGACCCTCCCCAGGGGCCATCTAACCAGCTTTGGGGTTTTGTTTTACTAGTGGGAAATGCTGAGTGCTTATTGATGGGGATAATATAGGGGGTGGAGAGTAGGGTAGGGGACAGATTGTGGAAGGAGATAAGAAACTGTTCAGTTGAGGTAGGGTGGTTTGAGAGAGAACAGAGACGTCTAATGGGAACTTTTGGTTGTTTGGCTTATTCTCCCCATGAAAATGTCCTTGAAATCTAGACTACTCAACAATGCTTTGGGAGTAATTTGGGGGGTATATGTGTAAGGAAATAAACTATTTGCCCAATTTCGGTGGGGCAAAGGGCCAGAGCAAGGACTGTCCAATAGGTATTTCAGGTCACACATGCATAAACAAAAGAAGAAAGTTTGCACCTTGTGTGGGAGGTTGCACTATTTAGCCTCCAAGCATCCTTCTAAATCCAAAACTCCAACGAGATACCAATGAGATGGTGCTGATTCACCCAGAAATAATTGCATTTTGAAAGAAGACCTGCAGAAAGTAAGCAATACAAAACCCTAAGGAACACCTCATTAATCTTAGAATTTCAATCATAGGCTAGGACAGGTAGATGATTAATGTTAGGGAACTTCTTGGTCCCCCTTAAATTCTACAATTATAGAAAACACCCTAGGGCCAGCCCAGTGGTATAGTGGTTCACGGCTCCACTTCAGTGGCCTGGAGTTCATGGTTCGGATCCTGGGTGTGGACCTATGCACCACTCATTAAGCCATTCTTTGGCAGTGTCCCACATGTAAAATAGAGGAAGATTGGCACAGATGTTAGCTCAGGGCTATCTTCCTCACCAAAAAAAAAAAAGAAAGAAAAGAAAACATCCTAGAATCATAGAATTTGGGGGCTAAATTTCTTCATTGCAAAGATTAAAAATGGAAACACAGAATTGCCTTCCCCTTGAGTATAGGCTCAAGTTAGAAACTGCCTTCTAATAAACAGAGTATGGAAAAAAGAAAGTAATAATTTTATAACGGAGAAATCTGGCATTTAACCAAGTGATCAAGAATAACATCATCAGTAATAGGTCACGTTGATGAAAAGGGCACATCACCTCCATGATTCTTTTCCCCAAATCCATAACCCCAGTCTAATCATGAGAAAATATCAGATAAACCCAAAACGGAGAGAAACTCTACAAAATACTTCACCAGTACTCTTCAAAATTGTCAAGTACATGAAAAACAGGAAAAGACTAAAAAGCTGTCATAGATTGGAGGAAACATGATGGGTAAGTGCAATGTGCTATCCTAAATTAGATCCTGGAACAGAAAATGGACATTCATGAAAGAACTGGTAAAATGAAAATAAAATCTGTAGTTCAGTATTGTACCAATGCTAATTTTTTAGCTTTGATAAATGTGACATAATCATGTGCAATGTTAACATTAGGGGAAGCTCAGTGAAAGGTATATGGGAACTCTCTGTACTACCTTTGGAACTTTTCTATAAACTTAAAATTATTTCAAGATAAAAGTTAAAAAATATATGGGGCTGGCCCGGTGGTATAGTGGTTAAGTTTGCGCACTCCACTCTGGCGGCCCAGGGTTTGTGGGTTCAGATCCCGGGCACAGACCTACACACCGCTCATCAAGCCATGCTGTGGCAGGTGTCTCACATAAAAAGTAGAGGAAGATGGGCACGGATGTTAGCCCAGGGCCAATCTTCCTCAGCAAAAAGAGGAAGATTGTCAATGGATGTTAGCTCAGGGCTAATCTTCCTCACCAAAAAAAAAGTTAAAAAATACAATTTCCATGTAAAAAAAGTACTGAAGCACAGAGATGTTAATTGATTGCTCAGGACCACACAACAGATAAGTGATTTATCTGAAATTAGAACCCAGGTCTCTAGATCCAAACCCAGAGTTATTTCTCCTAACAGGAGTCTCCAGTGGGCCACCCTAACCCTGGGGTCCATCATTTTGCTCATCTTGGTGGACATATTTATTTATTAAACTTTGTCTGGACTTGCTGGGTAGGAACCAAATAAGATTCTTCCAACTATAGTCTTTCCTGCGACACTGTAAACCCACTCTTCCATTCTCAGAAGCAACCATTTCAAACTTTCTCCACTCCTCAGTCTTCCAACCCTATTGCCCTCTTCCTCACTCCCTCAGATGGCCAGATTTACTTCACAGCAAGAACAGAGGACATCAGAGAACTTCCTCAACTTCCTATAACCCAACCTACAAATCCACCTGCTTCCACACCCACCTGCCTTGATCCATCCGCTACCATTTCACCAAAACAGGTGTTCTTCATGTTGTCTCAGATTGTGGCCTTCACCTGGGCCCTGGATTTTCCTACTGCTGCCGCCTCAGGGACCTGTATCTATCAATGAACCTCTCTCCTGTCTCTCCAATTTCTCCCTCCCTACTGACATCTTTAGATATATTTTCTCATCTTCAATCTTAAAAAACTTTTTCCTTAATACTACATCCACCTTAGACATTTAACTTGCCCTTCACAGCCAAATTTCCTGAAAAAGTCATCCAACTCATCTCTTTCCTCACCTCCCACTTTGCTGTTCTCTTCCTATTTGATTTCTTTGAGCATTTAACACTATGGACCACACCATTCTCTTTTTTCTAATTGAGATATAATTCATCCATTTAAAGCGTACAATTCAATGGTTTTTAGTATATTCACAGAAATGTGCGACCGTCACTATAGTCAATTTTAGAACATTTACATCACCTCACAAAGAAACCCAATAGCTGTCACAACCCCTTTAACTGTCACTCCCTTCTCTCCCCATCCTCCCCCACCATCCCTCAGCAACCATTAATCCACTTTCTCTCTGTATAGATTTACCTATTCTGGACTTTCATATGAATGAAATCACATAATATGTGGACTTTTGTGGTTGGCTTCCTTCACTTAGCATAATGTTTTCAAGGGTCATCCAAGTTACAGCATGTATCAGTACTTCATTCCTTTTCATGGACGAATAATATTCCATTATATATATATACCACATTTTGTCTCTCTACTCATCAGTTGATGGGCATTTGAGTCGTACCCATCTTTTAGCTATTATGAATGATGCTGCTATAAACATTTGTGTACAAGTTTTTGTGAATACATGTTTTCATTTCTCTTGGGTATATACCTAATGGAATAGCTGGGTCATATCATAACTCTATGTTTAATCATTTGAAGAACTGCCACACTGTTTTCTCAAGCAGCTACACCATTTTACATTCCCAGGGTTCTGATGTCTCCACATCCTTGTCAACACTTGTTAGTGTCTGACTTTTTGATCCAGCCATCCTAGTGGGTATTAAGTGTTTTCTCATTGTGACACACTATTCTTCTTAAATATAAGATTCCCTTGGCTTCCATGAATCTACACTCTTAGGATCAAAATATAATTATCAAAAAGTTTAAAAACATGACTCTTTCACAAATCTAAAATGAAAATGTGTCAAAACTTAAACAATTCATTAATTAATGAGGAAACCAGTAAGATGGTAAAGCTGGTTCAAAGAGTATTTTCAGAAACCAGAGTTTATACAATCCTTAAAAAAAAGAATTTTAGAATGATTACTAGGTTAGAGACAAAATTGGTTAATGTCCTAATAAACCATAACTTTCACAAATTTATTTTTTTGGTAAGGAAGACTGTCCCTGAGCTAACATCTATTGCCAATCTTCCTCTTTTTGCTTGAGGAAGAGTGGTCCTGAACTAGCATCTGTGCTCATCTTCCTCTATTTTGTATGTGGGATACCGCCACAGCATGGCTTGATGAGTGGTGTGTATGTCTGCACCCGGGATCTGAACCTGTGAATGCCGGGCCTCCAAAGCGGAGCATGTGAACTTAACCACTACACCACCGGGCTAGCTCCATCAACCATAACTTTTGAGGTTACCAGGTGGTGTACTGGGGCCAGCTTATACCTCTGATTATTAGATATTCAGGAACTTTCTAAGGTATTCCCTCTCCCTTCAGCCAGTTTACCAGCACACCACTGATATTACCATTTCTACGGGAAAGAAATTATTCAGATCTTTACCAGACACAAATTAACATGTTAGTAAGTAATTTTACAGAGTCTCAGTTCTTAATAATAAAGAGCAAAATCAAACAATGGTACATTCTCCTTGAAAATTGAATCATCCTTGAGTGAGCCTGTTAAACATGGGCTTCACCATGACATTGAAAGAACATACAGTCACCCTCTTCATCTCATTTACAAGTTTTGGATAATTTTTCTTAATACTGATTTTCCTCCAACCTCTCTAGCTCTTCCTTTTCAATCTTCTTTGTGGGCTGCTTCTCCTATCCTCTCCCACCCCATCCCTGATGTTCTTCAAGGTTTTATCTTCAGGGACTGTCCTAGGCTCGCTCTCTTTTCACTCTTCTCAGTCTTTTCCCTTCACTGCCTAGTTAATTGGTATTCGTGCTTTAACCTGCCTCGTTAGGACAAGCCTTCCCTGACTCCCCAGGTAAGATCAGCTTCCCCTCTTTCAGAGCACTTACCACAATTCTGATAAACAATTCATTGTGTAATTAGTTGTTTAATGTCTGTCTCTTCCACTAGACCATAAATTCCATGACAGCAGGGAACATGACTGTCTTTTTCACTTCTATAATCCTAAGAGCCTAAATAATTTTTTGTTGAATAAATGAACGAGTGAGTGCATGAATGGAGAAGTAACAGATGGTAGATGGTGATCTCATCATTCCCTTCCATGGCCTCAGTTTTCATCGGTGTATTGGTGACTGAAAAAATGCATACTGCCAATTCTCTTTCTCTGTTGAAACCAAGTAATAAAATGATATTCAGGGAAAGTCTCTTGTTATTTTCCAAACACAAGTACTAAAACATAATTCCATGTATTTTGAAAATGCCAAATGTCAACAAAGGGGGCACACAATTCAGCTATTGCTTGATCTAGGAAATAGCATTTTACTGCCCACAAAGTGTTGGGAGACAATTCTCCATGGATCTCTCATGTTTCTTCATGTCTTGTGAGCAGAGCCACCGACAAGAAAGTTGAGCAGAGCCACTGACAAGAAAGTTCTGTACTTTCTTTTCAAGGATAGTACAGCCTGGGAAGATGGAGATAGTGGCTCCCTTCAGAGCAGAAGGTAGGTTTGTTTGCTGTGCAGTATAATAAAGATAATGTCTCCCTCTGGGGCAAAGCTTGGGCAATGGGCTTGCTTGCATCCCATTATATAAAATAAGCTTAGGGCTGCTTTCCTGGATTGCAACCTGCCACATGTGCAGGCATCACCTCATTATGTCACCTGTAGGAACTGGATTCAGGGAACTGATACAAGAAAATGATGGTTCTCTGGCTATTGCTATTGCTGTGAGTAATAAATTCTCCTTTGTCACTAACCCAGGAGATTCGTCTTTGGTCAGCATCCACAAAACTGTGGCAGACTGACTTAGCTTGCAAGTAGGATAAAAATCTCAAATTCTTTACAGTTCTTGACACAAAGCAGCTATTTATAAACATTCATGCTAATTGGTGATCAGGGAGCAAATGTTTTAAGCATTTTACATCCTAATGTAATTGTCACATATATAGGTGCTTTACAATGTTTTAGTTATGATTTAGAAAATTGATTGGGAGTTTGAGGTTGATGTGTAACTGATCATGCTTTTCCCCCTTTAAACAATACAAAATAGGTTCCCAGTTTGAGTTTTCACACAGAGTTTCTACTTTTCAGAAGATTTTTTCTGACATTGAGCAGGAGATGCCTGTGCATCTGTTCATACTTCCTGTGTTTCTGGAAGTACTCTAGCTCATTTTCTCAAGTGTAAACTTAGTATTGCCAACAACTACCTCAAAGGCAAGAGCCATGCATGTTATTCTTTTACATCCCTCTCCTCCTTCTTATAAGGTTTGGTAACAAGGCTTAACAAACTTTGGACCAAGTTTCAGTCCAAACATTACCACTCTTCCAATATGGCAGATTGTACTTTCCAAAGATTGCTGCAGTGATAACTCCCACCTCCATTGCTCTTGTGCAATGTGACCTTGTCACTCCCTCAGCAAGAGGTGGAGTTTATTTCTTTATCTCCTTGAATTTGGGAAGGACCTGTGACTTCTCTGACCAATAGAACATGGTGGGAGTAAAACTGGGGAAGTTCCATGCATAGTTCTTTTCCTGGCCCAGCAGCTTCTGCTCCTGCCTCTCGGAATATTTGCTCTTGGGCTGCTTCCTCTCATAACTCAGCTTTCATGCTGTGAGAAGCCCAGGCCACATAGAGAAGCCACACGGAGGTGCTCTGGGTGACAGCCTCAGCTGTGCTCCTGACTAACATTCAGCATCAACTGCCAGCCAGGTGTGTGAGCCATCTGGGATGTCTAACCTAGTTGAGCCTTCAGGTGACTGCGGTCCCTGTTGACTTACAGCTGCAATTGCATGAGAGACACCAAGTGAGAACTGCTGAGCCGAACCCAGTCAACCCGCAAAACCACAAGGGATAATAATAAATTGTTGTTTGGTGGTAGCTTGTTAAACAGCCATAGAGAACCAGAACAAAGAGGCCCCTGAATAAAGAATTTCACTTGACCACATAGTTCTAAACCCATCCTCAACTGCTTAGAATCCTTAAAAGCAAGTGTTTCTCAAGATCAAGCATGGCAGCTTGTACCTAGTAGACATTACTGGACTATTTTTATAAATCAATGAATGAATATAAAACAAAAATCACTGTAAAACAGAGGTCTTAATCCCAGATTTTAAAGTAAAATGTTGATTTGCTCACTTATAAATCAAACACTGGGAAATAACTCTTTCTTAATTTGAATTTATCTGGCCTCTTGGGCATGGCTAGATCTCCAGACCTGAATCGAGACAACCTGTTTGATCACAAGTTTGAGCGCAGGTAGGAGGTGAGTCTAGAACTGGTTTTGCTATTATTGGGCAACAATTTGAATCTGATGTTGTTATGGTAGTCTAGCATGGAGGCTCATTTGTCACCCTTTTGAAAGCTTTGAGAACGTTCAATCATGATTCTAGGGGTGCAATCTTCAGATCCCAGAGCATAAAGTGTTTTTTGTCTCAAAAATAAGATCACTCTGAAGCACAGCAGTGGACAGCAATCTCCTCCCCAACCCCCAGCCAATTAGCCTACACTGTGTGCCTCTTTCCTCTCACTCCTCGTGGTCTAGCCTTGCTGATCTTTCAACAAGTCCTCAAATACACCATGTTCCTTCCTGCCATGGGACCTTTGCACATGCTGTCTCATCCTCCCACCCCCACCTCTCCATTTCTTCCTCTAGCTAAACTCATCATTTTGCCTCAGTTCAAACATAAGTTCCTCAAAGATGCTTTTTCTGACCTGCAGAGTAGGTGAGGTGCCCCTGTTATAAGCTCCCATAGTACCCTATATTTATCCATCACAGCATATTTTGCAATTATAATTACATATCCTTAATTGTGTAATTACTTTATTTCTCCTAAGGTGCATATTTTTCACATGTTTATGAGACCATCTCCATAGCTTACTCTATACATGAACATGACTTTACTATTCTACAGCTGCCATCAGCATAACTTTACTATTCCAGGACACTCTTGACCAGGAAGATAAGTTACAAACAAATGATTTTACTGGTGACTCCAGGACCTTCTTGAAAGACCCATCAACTCTTCAAAATAAAGCGCCAAATGACAATTTATACTCCAAGACTGTCTGAGTGCCTTGTCTCAACTGCTGTGTCTACCAAACCTAAACTATCACGATGCTTATCCAACGCTAACTAAGACTTCCCTCTCCCCCCAGTGAAAGACCCACCTTAAACCAGACTTTTAAAGTTCAATGAATAGCCCAGTTTTGCTCTTACCCTCCTTTGAGATGCCACAAAGCCTGTCAAGACACCTTGGTAAGCAATAAACTGAGTTTTGTCATATCCACACATTGTTTTGGTGGTATTTGGGGGGAGGCATTTTTGATGCTAATATCCAATCAATGTGCCTATTTAATGTGGTAGCACTTTTTCTTCTTTTTTTTTTTTTTCCCCCTGAAAAGCTGTTATTAAATCCATGATGGAAATCAACGATGCCTTAGATTTGAGGAAATAGAGTAGTTGATAGATCTGTTGTGAGAATTTACATGCTCCATAGGGGCATAGACCTGGTCAGTTTTGTTCATTGGTTTATCTCCATGTCAGAGCAGAATAGGTACTCAATACATAATTATTAAGTGAGTGAGTGGATCAATGAGTAGATGACAGACCGAGATGGATTTCATGGAGTGCAAGGGTGACTCTTACTGATGAGACTTCCTAGCTGAGACTCTTGTGGCAAAGTGAATTCTACTTTCTCACCCTTCCACTTTAACCCAATTCCAGACAATATCATACAACCATACAGGATTTTACGTGGAGCTCTGATGATGACTTCATATCGTCACACAGCTGCTTATCTGCTAGTTCATGATTTTGATTTGCCCGGCCTAGTTATGTAATATTGCCATTAGGTGATAGGTCCACAAGGGTTGCCATTGTTCGAGAAGTGAGTGAAAACGAGTTCCTTGCAGCACATAATATGTCAGTGTGGCTTGGCTGATTTAAGATTGAAGGGTGGCAGAATATGCCACCCCCAAATATGCCACTTTGGTATAAGGATTATTTTGAGCTGAAGGCACTTGAGATGAAGCAGATAAAAGAAAAAACTTTCTGCTCTCCTCCTATTTGCCTAAAAGCAGGACATAAATTTGTAAAGATGTATCCCTCTCTCCTCTCTCCCTGGAAGGACAGAAGTTAATCATCAGAGAAACTCTAGACCCTTATCAGCCCCGAGATGGCACCAGAGGAATCTATGTAACAAACTGTACTAACTAGCCCTTATCTTCCATTAGTTCCCCCACACATATACCTTCCCACAATCTGCCACTGCTGGAAACTCAAAGTCCTTTTCCTTTGTCTTGCCACGTCTCTACAGATTTACTATTCTTTGGTTAAAATGTTATATAAGCCCAGGTTCTAACCACCCCTTCAAGTTACTCATCTCTGAGTGCTCCCATGTGTAAGCACGAGGCATGTGTTAATAAACATCTGTCTGATTTTCTCTTGTTAATCTGTCTTTTATCAGTCTAACCTACAGGGCACTAGTCAATGAACCTATGATGGGTAGAGGAAAAGATTTTTCTTCTCCCCTACAAGAGCATCAACTGAAACTTGAGCGATGTTGTGAAGAAGGTTGTGGTGCTATGCCCACAGGTGGTGCCACAGCAGCAGCACTAGGACATGACCCGTAAGAAGAGTCATCACTGAGATTTATCAGTCAATGGTGCAGTTGATACAAGCTCATCACAGTTACATACATATTAGAATATAAGTGACCAGATGACTGTGGCTTGCTTTTCTAAAGGGCTTATTTAGAAACTTCACTCACTCAACATTTACTCAGCACTTAAAACATGTTAGGTACTGTGTAAAGTGCTTTAAGACATATGAATATTTTCTAAAAGGCACTTTAAAAGCCTTTGTCCTGAATATATTCTATTATAGAGGAAGATGATCAATGCCTGTGTGCTCAATATAATTGACTATTAAAATATATTTGTTGATATTACAAACAAATCAAACACTAGATATTTATAGATTTGTTATGGGCTAAGCCCTGGAGACACAAAGAAGTGTAAAATCCCCAAGAAGCATACATGGAAGGGTAACTAGCAATCCTCGTGACAACAGAGTGGTGAGGGTCTCAGTAGTGTGGTGGTAGAAGTTCAGAGGAGAGAGGGATCTCTTCCCACTGGGTGGTCAGGAGAGACTTCATGGAGAGAAAGGGGACTTTCAACCGCATCTTTAGAATGGGTAAAACTTGGAGGAATGAAGAAAGGAGGTGTAGCGCCAGGCTTGATGCTAGGGAGGGAGACAAGGGCAGAGGGAGTTGACATTTTTGAAACCTCCTCCAAGGGAGGCACTTCCACAAACATCATCATTTGATCATCTCAAAAAATGTGGAGGACAATGATGGCACTGAGATCTCTGCTCCCAACGGTATAAGTACTATACTTAAAACAATTAGAAAACAATAGATGTTAGGGAAGAAAATACTAGACTCAACATATTCAAGCATGGTTCATCTCTCTTGCTGGTGGATTTCCAGGAGAGATTAGGCTTCAGTAACTAAGTCCAAAAGCCCTTTTGATTGAGATCAGGAGGTAGGTGAGAGCTGGGGAAGGTCAGGCTGTTGGAGGTACACTCTGAAGCAGGTCTGGATTGGCTAGCTGAGCCCTTTGTCACCTGGAGCCCAGGGTATCTGGAATGGTTCTGAGACCTACTTAGGGAATTTTCAGTCAATTTTATTCGACACACCTGTGGCCCTGCCTTGCTGACTGCTGAACACCATGCTGGCCTTGGCGGCACCCTGACCTCATAGGAATATTTCAAATTGGGGACACCTCCATGGGAGGTAGAAGTCAGGGAACTAGGCATTCAGACAGAAGTTCTTTTCAGAGGATTAAAGGCCTGGGATTTGATATCTATGGCAGGCACAGTACACTGTAGCCAACCCCCTCCTTTGCCCTTTCTTCCCGCTGACCGTGCCCGATGGACAGGAGTATCTTATCTGTTAGGCTTCAGCGCACTGTTCCTCTTTCTGGGAAGATGAACTGAGCTTTATTTTTGGCTGAGGAAAACTCAAAAAGATTTACATAACCCCAGAGCTTAATAACAAGCCAATTCTTTCCTGAGGACCCAATCAATGAATATGTTTGATATTTACTAGGTATAAAACACTGTGCTAAGTGCTGGTGGGAAGGGATCTAGAGTTTGATAGGGTGTGGTCCCTGCCCTCAAGGAGCTTGTAGTCTCACTGGAGAAATAAAACATATACATAAAAAATTATAACTAATTGTATGTAGTGCTGTCCAAATGAACTTTCTGTGATGATGGAAATGTTCTATAATGTGTGTTGTCTAATGTGGTAGCCACCAGCCACATGTGGCTGTTGAGCACTTGAAATGTGGACAGTGCAACTGAGGAACTGAACTAAATTTTTAACTTAACTTTAATTAATTTAAATAGTCATATGTGGGTCATGGCTTCTGAATTGGACAGCTTTGTATGAGGCATTACACGAGCACTAAAAAAAGAGCTGAGGTAAACAACAGGATGAAGATCACTCACTTCAGGTTGACGAGGACAAGGAAAGCTTCCAGGAAGGGGTGTGATTAGAGTTGGGTCCTTAGGAATATATAGGATTCTGAGAGAACACATAGAAGATAGTACTAGCTTCTGGGAATTTTCAGAGCACTTTTAGGGGTACCAGAGAGCAAACATTGAACAGAGTACAGTCCTCTTCTGGTTTTCAGTTCTTCTATTGTGTTAAAAAGATGATTGGGTTTGATGAGGCAATAATCTCTGTTCAATGCTCTCTGACACTTCCTTTCCAGGGGCCTGAGCAAATAATCTTAAGGGCAATGCAAGAGCACTAGAATGGGAGTCAGGAAACATGGGTTCTATTCCCACTGTGTCATGAACTCACTCATGGGGCTTAGTTTTCTTGTCTAAAAAGAATCAAGGGTTCTTCAGTAAATGTTCTCCAAGGCTCTGTCCTGTACCAATGTTCTCTGATTCCCATCATATTTTGGTAGAACAGGATGGTGCAGCCCCACGTCACCTAGCTTAAAGTCTTCTTCAAGGTGGAGAAGGGGACTCAATAGGGGAATGTAGGGATGCACTAGTCTACATCGTTTCCACCTTCCCATTTTGGAGGGAGAAAGCAGAGGTGAAGGAGTGGTAAGCTCACCTCTAACGTATCTCTCACCCCTAAGGCAATAGGGGGTCTTCTATAGATTGGGAGAGGTGGGGAAAGGTAGAGTCGCAGTGGAAAACATCTTAAACTGAAGTGGGGATGAGCCTAACATGTGTTGAGAGTATGTGTTTGGGGTAAGGTTGGGTATGGGGAGGCAGTATCTGGAGGAAGGGGGTGGTGTGACTGGGAAGTTTGAGTCCTGGAAACATTTTCCAACTTTACAATTTCCTCTAGGTTTTTTCACCATTGCTGCCTACTATCTGTAGATCAGATGTGGTACTCTAGAGACATTGAAATAAAAGGATGTTTCTCACACAGTCACTGGACATCTTAAATCCAGGGTTCTGTCTTGGCAAGACTCTCTCCTTGACAAAACTCTAGTCAGTCTCCTTTGAGCCCTCTTCTCAACTAGGTCTCAACGGTGGCCTATAAAACTACAGCCTCTCAGCACAAATGATTTTGTCCACCCCCATACACTAAGAGATTTGAACAAACACCAGAATAGTTTCTAACAGCTCAAGGCCACATCCTTAGGATGACCCCAGCCCCCCTTAAAATGCCTCCTTCATGAAATCAACCATCACAAGAGGCTTATGCACTCCTATGTTCATTGCAGCATTATTCACTATAGCCAAGAAGTGGAAGCAACCCAAGTGTCCCTTGACTGATGATTGGTTAAAGAAGATGTGGTATATACATACAATGGAATACTACTCAGCCATAAGAAAAGACAGAATTGTCCCATTTGCAACAACATGGATGGAACTAGAGGGTATTATGTTAAGTGAAATAAGCCAGAGAGAGAAGGACAGACACTGCGTGAATTCACTGATATATGGAATATAAATGAACACACGGACAGAGAGAACTGATTGGTGGTTACCAAGGGGAAGGGGGTGGGGGGTGGGCACAAGGGGTGAAGGGATACATCCACATGGTGACAGACAAACAATAATGTACAACTAAAACCCCACGGTGTTATAAACTATTAAGATATCAATAAAAAAATTAATAATAATAATAAAAAAAAGACTCCTTGAGAAACCTTAACTCTGCCTGGAGAATTTAGTGTTTTTTCCAGCCTAAACTTGGCGATGGGCAGATAGGCTCCAGAACCCTTGGTAGAGCAGTTACTTTAGAAAGCTTGCAATTATAAATCCTTTCCTGCTTCCAGTGTCTTTGAAATGCAAACATTCACACCCAGCCCAGTGGGCACCTTGTTCTAACTTGCACCACTGCCTCCTGTCATAAAGATGCAAAAGTTTGTCTTCCAGACAAGTGTGAGTTAACAAACTCAGGTGGCCTAGTCACATGGACCAATATCCTTAACATCCCTCAATGCCTTTTCCTTAGTACACCCCAGCTTTTAAAGTCTGTCTTTTGTTTCAGTGACATTGAGTTCAGTTCACACTGGGCCCTCTTCTCTGTGGCAGCAGTTATTACAGGATGAAGTCTATCCTTGGAGCTTTAACTAGTGTATAGCTTTGTCTTTGAGAGTCTTTGACAGTATTCTGCTTTTTGTGCTGATTCAGAAGGATAGAAGGACAATTTCTGGTAGTTCTAGTACTTCCATACCAGGGCAGCTTTAACCCTGACCTCGAACCACAAAGCACTGTCAATCTTCCTCCTTCTTTCTCCCATTCCAAGCCCCTCATCCCCTGTTCTCTGACTTGGCTGGGGCCTTGGCGCCCATGCTGGCAGGTAAACTGGGTATCTCTGGGTCACTTTTAGCTCCTCCTTTCCCTCGCACCTTCAGACTCTATCTCCTCCTCTCTGGAATCTCCCCTCCTTTCCATTCTTGAGGCAACTGCCCTAGGTCAGGACACATCATCATTGCCTAAATGAATCTAGTTACCTTTTAACTAATCTCCCTACCTCCAGTCTCCACAGAACTCCCAAGTGCTCCTTTTAAAACACTGAGCTGAACACCTCACTCTCCTTCTCAGAACTTTTCTCGACTCTCTACTGCTACTGAATAAAGTTGAAACTCCTTAGCAGGCATTTGGGACTCCCCATGATCTCACCTTAACCTAAACATTTCCCAACTCATCTCCCATGGAATCTGTGTTCACTACTCCTTAAACACATGTATATCTTCACACTTCTAGGGTTATGCTCACATTCTTTTGTCATTCTAGGATAAATGGCTCCCTCTCCCCCATTTCTGCCAATGATCAAATTTTATTCTTTTTCAAGGCCTAATTCAAATACCATCTTCTTCATGAAGGCATTCTCAATGTTTGATTTGGAATTGTTTCCCTCCTCTGTACTTCTACCTCATATCATTTTTTATGTTGGGTTTATAATTGAGGTATAGTTTATATACAGCTAAATTCAGCCCTTTTAGGAGTATAGTTCTACAAGTTTTGACAAGCATATACAGTTGAGTAACTAACCACCACCACAATGAAGATATAGAGGATTTCCATGAAACCAAAAGGTTCACTTCTGTCTCTGTGCAGACCATTCCCTCCTCCCATTCCCAGTTCTTGGCAATCACTGATCTTATTATCGTCCCTACACACCTCATATAATTTTAATTTAGTTTTGCATTTTCCCCTATAGGTCTTGTTTGTGCGCACCTCTCTCTCTCTCACTGGATTGTAATCTCCTCACAGACAGAAAGTTGTAATTATTCACCTTTGTATTCCTCATGGTTCCAAGAACAAGTTCCAAACACATTTATTATGTGCCCAGTCATAAATATTTGATTTTAAAAAAGGGAAGAAAAGGAAAAGGAAAGAAGGAAAAAAGAAACAAAATAATAAGCCAAACAATAAATGGACAAATAGCCCTAGGAGAGTTTTGATTCAACAATAGGGCAGCCAACAGGGCTTGTGCTAGTTTAATTAATTATTCTGAGTTATTAATCTGAACTATAAAAGTAGCTACTCTTAAATACCTAAACATAAAAAAAATGTATTAAAATCTGAATCAGCAAAACTGACACTTTAAGTTTGGGAAGGAAGTCTTAATGTAAATGACATATAAGTTGTAGTTGGGGGTAGAAAACAACCACCCGCCACTCCACGCTAAGCTGCCCCTGATTTCCTTGCATATTACACCATTACTAAGATACAAGCCGTTCTGTCCTCGGTATACAGCAGGTACACTTCAAACTTTCAGAGAGGTTAAGGGAAGGAGAAGGGTAATTAGCATTTACCAAGCGCCCGAAAAGTCATAGTATTATATGCTTTATAGTCTGTTTTATAATTCTTACAACTACCCTCTCACTTAAGTTAAAAGTCATTAGGAGGTAATTCTTTGTTGGGAAAGGAAATAGGTCATTAAAGGCAGTTTAGGGGTATACCTCAAAGGAGAGGGACAGGTTAAAAATTGTATTTTTGGCACAGGATGAGTTTGATGGGGAGAAAGAGCATTCTCTACCCACTCTGGGTCCTTTCTGACTGGGCTACAAATTAAATTGACATGAAGCCGAACAGCAGGAGAAAATCAAACAAAGCTTTATCAAACATGTATACATGGGAGAGACCAGGGAGTGTCTCTCGACAAAATGGTGGAGAGTCTCCTCTTCTAGAAACAAATGAGGATTTTGGGGGGTGTTGGGAGTGTCAACCACGAGGGATTACAAGAAAAGCACAGTAAGGTTATTATGCAGATTTAAGGCCTCCCCTTCCACATTGACAAGTTTCTAGGGATGAGGTCATCCGCCCCTCTTCCCAGTACAGAAGGGGTGATGCCTTTACAAATGGAGATTTCCCTTACAAATATTGTTTGGTAAACAGAACTTGGATAGGAATGGGCGTAGCAAAGACCCTCCCAGTCTATCTATACCCAGAGTCATCCAAGGTGAAGGCCCATCCCAGGGACAGGCCTTCCATCCCAAATCCCTTTAGAGAGTTGGGTGGGGGGTGAAGGTCAAAGCCTCCCTCAGGGCAAGGTAGAGAGAGACACATCTTGAGGTGGCCAATTCTGATCCCCCACAAGTTCTTTGGAGATTTTCTGAGTTTTTCTTCTGTGAAATCATAAGAAGTGGGAAGGGACAAGAGTCCAGGGTAATACACAGTTTTTGATGGCTATCATTGATCCATTCAGGGTACTTCATCATGGTGTGGTGACCATGCTCATTTCAGAAGTCAACATGATGTGAAGGAACTCTAGTGCACTGTTCGATGAAGTTGTCAACTAAGGCAAATGGTGGAATTTGTAGTTAGTAAATAGGTAGCAATAAGAACTGCCTTCTTTCCACATTTTCGTGTCACGGGAATTTAATGTGATTTTGCAATCACTCTTGGGAGATAATTTTCTTGGTTCTTGGAACAAGTTGGAAGATAAACTTTGGACAATGTATTATACCATGCCCTTTGCAATTAAATAACCCAAGATAATGTGTTAAAGTTTAGTGGAGATTTAAATTCCTGAGATGATTAAAGAGAGCTGTTTAGATCATAAGGTTTTAAAACAAATGTGTTAATATTACTCCTGGAGTTTCTAGGCATTAAACAGTGATGAATCACATTTCTATCGCTTATTACTGTCCAATCTTGCAGAACAGCTCAGCATTAAATATCAACTAAAAATAAGTACAATTCAACTTGAAGGCTGGGACCAGGGCAGGAAGGCCCTCGAATTTTTGACTGACTCTGGGCTGTGTCCTGTCCACGGAAAGTGGAGCCATGGAAAGTTGTGGGGTCGTGATGAAAGCGCTGTTTCAGGAAGGTAAATCTGGCTGTGTTTGCAAATGGCCTGGGGCAGAGAGGAAAAAGAGGCAGTTAGCCCACTCGGAGGCTACTGCAATACCAGGCTGAGGTGATAAGAGCAGGGTTGGTACGAGAATGGTAACGAAAAAAAAAAAAAGGTAGTGTCTGCGGCCAACCCTGGAGGATGACCAGACCCAGTGGGGCTGGGTGAGTGAGGAAGAGAACTGAAAGATTGGCTTCGTATTTTCCAGAGACTCTGAAGTTCTCAGCAGAGGCCCCTCGACTCCTCTTCCGTTGTTAGAGCAGACATCCTGGGAGCAGCCGGGAAGCTCAAGCCTCAAGCCGGCCAGGGCAGCAAAAGGCCCACCGGAGGCAGGACCGGCCAGGCCAGTCCTCCAGCCCCACTTCCTTCCAGGCCTCCTCATTCAGGCCGTCCATCCAGTACTGAACCCTCTCTCCTCAGTCCTCGGAGTCCCCCGATCTCCTCCCCACCCCCACCCTCCTTCGGCGGCTGGCACCGCCCTCTGCCCCTCCCTTCTTCCCCTCCCCCGTGGGGAGCTGACTCGCCGGGCTGCCACGTCTCACTGATGACATCACAGGGCCGCTCGGCCCTAGCCAATCCGCTAGGGGGAGTCCGAGCGAAGTCCTAGCCAGCGAGTCAGCGGGGAGGGGAGCTGGGCGGGGCGGAGGGGGTGGTGAGAGAGTGGGGAGTGGGGTGGGCATAACCCCTCAAGTACGCATGCGCCAGGGGCGCGGAGCTCGGCGGGAAATGGAGTCCTGGACGTCGCGCCGCACCGTCGGTCCCAAGCGCCGACAGCCGCCCTCATAACTCTCTTTCCCGGCATGCCACGCGGGGCGGCCGCCCTCTGGGCTATGTAAAGATCCCCTCGGTCTAAGCTTTTCCTATTTCCTGGTTCGCCGGCGGCCATTTTGGGTGGAAGCGATAGCTGAGTGGCGGCGGCTGCTGATTGTGTTCTAGGGGGACGGAGTAGGGGAAGACGTTTGCTCTCCCGGAACAGCCTGTCTCATTCCTCTCCTTCGGTTACCCGTGGCGCGGAGAGTCAGGGCGGCGGCTGCAGCAGCAAGGGCGGCGGTGGCGGCGGCGGCAGCTGCAGTGACATGTCCAGCATGAATCCCGAATAGTGAGTGCTGGAGAGCACCGGTCGGCTGGGTCGGTGGGCCAGCTTGGGAAAGCTTAAAGGGGGCGAGGAGGGCTGGGACGGGAGTAGGGGCCTCGGCCTGGGTGAGGTGAGGGTGATGGGGCAGGAGAGGCTGGCGGCCGGGAGTCAGGCCCCATTGTCTGAAGGAGGAGGGGCGGCTGGGGGAGGGGTCGGGCCGGAGGGGCGAGCCGCCCGGGCCTGGACCGGGTCAGGTTGGAGGGCCTGAGTGCGGGGCCGGGGCGGAGGAACAGTCTGCTGAGGGGGTTGGGGCGTTTGGGAGTGGTGGGGTGGTGGGAAGTGGTAGCTTCTCTTGGAGCCAGTGACTTTTGAAGGAGGACTTGCTTTTAAGGGGAGGGGAGCGGGTGGGAGAGCTCTCCTAGAGGACACTGCCGTTTCTGCTCCCGCACTCTGCGGAGCTGTCAGAATGGTCGGGGTGGAAACCAGCTCTTCTTGTAAATCCTGAGCTTGTTGGCTCTCCTTCCATCCTCCCCGCCAGGTTGCAGGTAATATGGATGCTTTTCAGGACTGCGTGGGATTGAGGGGAATGAGTAGATGGTGAGAAGCGATTTTAAATGTTTAGTTCTTTTCTGGAGTTTTCTAAGAATTCGCCCAGGCTCATTGCCTTCTTAAAAACCTGGGCATTTGTGAGAATTTTTTTTTAGAGGACACCAAAGTCATTTTGTCTTGTGTAGATCAGGAACAAGAAAAACAGAACTAAAACGTGGGAACACCTTTTTGATAGTGTTACCATATTAAAGGAAGACTTTGCTGTCAAGTTGGAAGAGAAGCGAATGGACCCCATGATAGATGTAGGTTTTGGGTTACCTACTTGAATGCTTGCAGATAGGGATTGAGGTTCCATGACGTGTCATGAAAAGTTAATGCATTTCTTTCTCTTGCTTACTCAAGAAGTCACCACAGCAGATGTGACACACCTGGCACCTTTCCTGGGAACTGGGGTTCACTTTCCCTGGGAAGACTTTGTTGGGCTCTCCTTAATGGCCCTTTAAAAAATCTTCCTATAGTTTGCATATATAAATTAATGAATAATTAGAGGAGATTTAATTGATATTCCTTCTCAGTGTCAGAAGGTTTTGGGGGAGAGAGGTGATTTTTTTTAAAGCATAAATCAGTATTTGTCCTAAAGGTTGAGTTTATTTGCTGCTTTGGTCAATTACTGCTAAACATTTCCCCTGAAAGGGCCACCCATCAGTTTAGCTGACTGTCATGTGTGTGTCACATGGCTCTTGCAAAATGCATTCTGACTTCAAGTTTTGTAATACTGTGGTTTGATGCTGAAATGTCCCCTTTTGTACTAAACAGAAGCCATAGTATTTTATTAAAATTTTGTATACTTGAAGAAGTTGAGGATAGTGTTCTAATAGTGCCATACTTGCTGTGTTGGCAGTTTTTTCTTTCTTTATCAAGGGCTCCAGGGACAAGACTGGTTTTGCACAGTTGGGCAGAGTTGAACTTGAGGTCCCTAATTTAGTAGTTTTCCTGGCAACAATAAAGTACATGGATTTGCTACTTTATGGAGATTTGTAAACTTCTTCTGTTCAGGGAGTTTCTTATACTTGCTACGTGTATTTAGCACTGTAAATAGATCTTGAAGATTAATTGAACAGAACCATGACAAATTATTTAGCCTCCAAATTTGTTTCTCCGTTTGTAAAATAGGATAGTAGGAGTCATTATTCCTGTCAGGGTAGTTGTGAGGTTCAAGTATATGTAAAAGAATTTGGAAAACTGTAAGATCATTGTAGGTTTTGTACGCCATCATCATGTAAGATATTTTAGTAGTGCTAGGGTTTAGAGATATAATCCTTACCCTCAAAGAACTTGTAATGGAATATAGGAAATAGATTGTATATAAATCAAATACCAGTAGATAGAGGAAGTTCCAGATGTGCAACATGGATTGGAGCAACAAGATTTCAAAGGAGGGTGGAGGGTTGTGGTTGGCTAGTGGGGTTCAGGAAGACTTTATAGAAAAGAGACCTGTAAGAGAGTTATTAGCAATGGATTTGGTGAAGCAGAAGGGAGTGAGGAGGATTTTTCAAGGGGGAGGCAGGAAGAAGAATGGTTAATAAATGACAAGGATAGTAATTCGTAAGTAAGTACAGTGCCAAACCATCCTTTCTTTTGAGGACTCTAGGTTAATGACCTCAGCAGAATCAAACCCAGACCTCATTTTTATATTTTTTCTGGCATGGAGTATGCCAGTACCTGGCCTATTGTATTTATATTCTAGACTGTCTGGTAACATAATCTAGGAATTTGGGAAAACCTTTGGAAAAGCGTTAGTGAAAATTACTTGAGATGAGAGAAGGTGATGGATATTTTATTCTGGGAGGTCTCAAGGGTAACCAGCAAGCAGATTTTTAGCAATCTGACTTCAGCAGTTTCTTCTTTTTGTCTTTAATGAAGCTTGTTACCATTATAAAAGTAATTAGAGAAAAACTGGAAAATAGAGAAAAGAAGGAAAGAAATTCTTAAGAGTTTTATAATCCAAATATAAGTCCATTTAACACCATGTTCTAAACTTTAAAATCTTGGGTTTTCTTCCTTGAAACTTTTAATGGGTGAGTGCCTTTCACGATTCCATGATGTTGTCTTAATAGCTAACATTTATAGCCACTTATTATATGCCAGGCACAATATTAATCATTATAATATATGTGTATTACAGCATACACTTTGTATGCTAATGTGAAGGAATAGTATACTAGCTGATATTTACAAGTGCACCCCAAATGTTCCTTGTTTTGGTTTGTCATCTATAAATTTATCTTATTCCTTTTAGAAACTTTAAAAATCTGCTTTAGAGGCCAGCCTCGTGGCATAGTGGTTAAGTTTGCTCTGTCTGCTTTGACGGCCTGGGGTTCACAGGTTCTGATCCCGGGCTTATCAAGCCATGTGTGGCAGGGTCCCATATAAAGTGGAGGAAGATGGGCATGGATCTTAGCCCAGGGCCAATCTTCCTCAGCAAAAAAAAAAAAAAGGGGGGGGGAGCAGGATTGGCAGCAGATGTTAGCTCAGGGCTAATCTTCCTCACCAAAAAAATTTAAAAATCTGCTTTATGAGTGCTGCTGAATTTGGTAATGAAAATGGGTTCTTGACAAAAGGCAAAGTTTGGTTCTCTCTGAAGGAACAGGATTTCAGATTTATATTGGTTGACATATGGTTACCTGTTAGTGGCTTTCTTACTGAATCCTTTTACTTTATGGTCTTGAAGTTGTAAGCTTTTGGGAGTGAGGAGAAGTAGTATATCAGTCAACGTTTTAATCTTAAACTGTCCCTTTGACTGCTTTCCACCTTATTTGGTTGATTTGTGAGAAATGACGACCCTGGGTTATCTTTGCGGTAGAAATTAAGGATAATGACTGACTCATTTGAATTTCAAGTACAAATGAGCAAAAAGCAACTGGAAGTGGAATCTGAACAGTGGCAAAAGTAGACGGAAAGGATCAGAGAGCTTTCTTTTTTCTGGAGATCTGAAAAAAGATTTTGATTTTCTGAGATAGGTGGTAAAGCAGGTGGTAATTATTCCAGCATACTGGTTAAGAAATACTTAACATTATTCTCATACCAGAAACATTTTTCCTGATCCATTAGCTTCTAGTGGATTTTTTTAGTGTCAAGAAAATCATTTTGGCTGCTTCATCTATAAGGAATGTGTTAAGAATAAAGTCTGTGTCCTTATGAATATACCAGTTAACTACAGTAGGAAGAGCTATAGTAGTCTACTTGGATTAACTGTAGTTGTTTAATGCAGAAAAATTTTATGGTAATTACCATATTTTTAGCTTTTTTTTTTTTGTAATATCATGGCTCCAGAGAGAGATTTGAGATCATAGGTCAAGATTTAATCAGTCTTTCAAACTTCACTCTTCTGTCATGGTAGACTCAAGGAACATTTGACTTTTTTTTTTGGCCAGCACAGTGCTTTGAATAAATCTATCTTTTAACTAGGGGTTTGAAAGTAAAAGCAAGTTAAATCAGTTCTGTGATCATCTGACAGTGTAATTTCATTAATAAATATATATCATTACTGGCTTTCATATAATTTTTAGTTTGTTTTTTTTTTTTTAAGAAAAGAAACAAATCAACTAAAAGTAAGTTTTCTTTTTGTCGGTTGTATTGTTGACTTTTTGGTTGTGATGGTAGTGGTTTGAAAACTTAAGGAAAGTTTAAAGAAGAAAAATAACCAGTTCTCACTATCCAGAATATGATTTCTTAATGTCTGTAGAGAATCAACATAAGTAATTCTTTGGGTAATGTAAGTTTCCGTTAGCTATATAAAATCTCCACAAAATGCATCTTAAGAGTTTTGTGTGAATAGATGATCTTGTAGGATCATTTAAAGATAATTGAAATTTTGCATTTAAAAATTTCTTGTTCCTTTTCATCATAATTAAGTTAAAATAAGGGATGTTGACAGTTTCTTACATATTCCAGCAAATCTTTTAAAGTTTTTTTTTTTAATGTCATAAAGATGGAAGAGCTTCAGAATCAAGTGTTCTCTTGCCAACTCTTTAGCTGCCTTTTAAAGAGAGTTTAGCATTTTGTGTAATTTTATTTCTTGGGTCATTCAGTGTTTTTATTCTGGAAGCGCTCTTAGTAATTTACCTACGTGCTAACATCTTGTTATATTCACGTCCTGTTAGCAGTCCCTTGGCGGTGTATGTGTGTTTTCTCTCCGTGGTCGCTTTGACTGCCATATGTGATGGTTTCCCTATTTGCAGTTGTAATAGTTACGTTTCGTTTTTGATAGTTAAGAATAGCTTCCTTTTGCTAATGTTATCTACTCTTGACTCTCTCCTAATATATGAAAATGTTTAGGGTTAAATAAAATGCTTTTTAAGGTTTTGAGATTTTTAAAGATTTGCTAAAAAATACTTTGTGAGTCTTTTAATATGAAGAGAAATGGAAAATGGCTGTAGAATGCCAGTGCCTGAGATATTTCAAATGTGTAGCTTATCAGCTTTTTACCACTCTTCCCCTGAACTACATTTTGGAGTTTTGAGATTTAGGCAAAATGCCCACTTTTTTCTTTTTTTAATCTTACAGAGAGAAGGGAGTGGTTAGACTATTCCACTGTTTTCCTGTAAAAGGTGGGGCTGAGATTGCTTCTTTGATGTCTGGAATAGAATTTAGGGAAGAAAACCTAGGTCTTGGTTTTTCTTTGGAACCACCTTGTTAGTGTTTCAGATTATTATTGTTTGGGGGAAAAAATACTCCTGAGGCCCTAAGAAGCCAGAAGAGATAGGGTGCAAAGGACAAGTAGGAAATGAAGTTTTCCTTGGTACTTTTGTGACTCTTTGGCTCTTTGGTCAGAATACCCTGCTTTATTAAAATCAAGGTTGTGATAGGTTCCAATTAAGTTAACTCTGTTCCATGTTTGTAGATTCCTAATTCTGACAGTTAGTGTTACATGTGCATGCCTTTGCTCACAAGTGAAACCACACTTTGGAAACATCATTTTTTAATAATAATAGCTACCGTTTAAGGAGTGCTTACTGTATGTACCAGCCATTTGGCTATGGTCTTTACACAGGGCATGTTATGCAGTCTGTACCTCAAACTAGTGAGCTTTACAGATAACACTGAGTAAATTACATAATTGAAGTTTTCCAAGAACAGTGATGAATTTAACTGTCTGAATGTATTTCCTTTGAATGACAGTAGTGCTTCAGTAGAATTTTTTTTTGTCCTTTCCACTCTGCCTATAGATATTTTCCAGTAACTTGATTTAGGACAATTATTCTTAACCCATTTATGGTCATGTACCCCTAGGAGCATTTGATGAACTCTGTGGACCTACCTGTTCCCTATGTGCATACATAGTCATAACATTTTGCATAAAGTTGCAAGCTGTTCCCACTCCTTGAGCCTATTTATGAACCTCAAGTTAAGAATGCCTGATTTAGGAGGTTGGAAACAGAAAAGAGAATGTTCACTACCACTCTTTCAAAATGTAGAAACCTGGGAGTGACAGTTTAATTTTAAATCTGGTATCCTGAACTAATTAATTTTAAAATATGAAATTTGTTTGGGCATGGCTTTATTTTGGTGACCTCATCAATGCTTTTCTTTTCTTCGTTCTTTTTTTTAAATGCTTACCTGTTTCTCATTAAGTTACTAGTATATGAAGTGTTTCCAAGAGTCTTGAAACAAAGGCACACTAAGTTTATAGAACATTAGCATTCACATTAAGAACAGTAGGTCATCTCTGTAGTATCTTTATTACTTTAAAATCTGTATGGATGTAGTTAGGATAAGTGCCTAGCCAAGTGTAATATATAGTCTTACTTAAGCGAATTAGATGGAACTTAGAAAAATAGTTGAATAGCTAGATTTATAAAAGGACATTTGAAGCAACTTTGTGAAATATATACTATGGATAATTATTTAGTGCTTTATTTGTTGATTGGTGGTTGGCACCTGTCCACATGAAGAGCAGTTGGGTTCCTCACTTACTAAATCTAATGAAGTCTGAACACCAAAATTTACCTTGCTCTTTTGAGCTGAGCTAACTTATTCTCTACTAACACAAATGTTCTATGTTAATTTAAGCAGTGAGTCACCCTTTTCTTTATATTTGGTCAGGTCCTGTGTGCTAATTCATAGATGGTTTGATTTATTCTAATAGGTTTTATACCATATTTACTGACATTTTTATCATGAGTATATAAAAATATATCATTGAGGGAATGTGGTGTGATAAAAAAACATAGCATTTGGAGTTGTAAACCCTAGGTTTAAGTTCAGGCTGCCACTTACCTCATATAAGTCATTGATACCTTTTGAGCCTGTTTCTTTATCTATAAGATGTGATTAGTACCACCTCAGTTCTTAGTCTCAAGAGTAAACTGTACAGTGCTATGCAGACATTATTTGACATGTGTATTCTAGTAATAGATGTTAGAATATATGTAAATGGCAGGAGGTTTCAATTTTAGTTTTTCTTACACATTAATTGTCACATTTATCTCTGTCCTTGTATACCTTGTATACAGTTTTTTCAATACAGACTTTTAAAAAATTTTCCAAGTGAATATATATGTATAAATACATACATACATGTACATGTAGACACACACACACATACACACACTCTGCTAGTTTCACCTTGGAAGAAAGGTTGGTAAAGAAAACAGCCAGCCCTTTCTTTCTCTGTCATCAGTTGGAGTATACTAGGAGTTGAGGGGTTTTTGTTTTTGTTTTTTAATTATGCAACATGGACTCTGCTCCCAGGTGCTTACCAGTTAGTTATGAAGATGACTTATGCTCAAACAAGCATAATCAATATAACAGTATTAGCACAAATGAAATTTTGATACTTTTAAAGAATAGGATGGCAGAATAGACTGCAAAAGATTTGGAGAAGGGACCTATGATTTCCGTTATTAATAGAAAGTTTTAGTTATGTTTGATTTAGATGGAGAGGAACAGAGCACCGGGGAGGACTCTCCAGAGCCCTTGATGCTAGTCTTGGAATGTAGATAACAGCTAACAATTTGAGTTCCTACCACCAGCCAGAATCAAATCTTATATATGTGCATTATTTCCCTTAATCCTGGGAAGAGATGGTGTCCTAGTTTTACAATTGAGGAAACAGGCAGAGAAGAGTTAAATGGCTTGCCCAAGGTTATTCAGAGTAAACTGCAGAATTGGGATTTTTAACTCAAGGGCGTGTGATTTCACAGTCCAAGTATGCTATTTCCAGTTTACTATATGTGGTTAACTTCTAGGAATTTAAAATTTAAGCCAGTTAATTAGGCAACTAACATTTTTGTGGTCAGTTACTCTTAAAATTCATATTTGGAGAGGTCTTTTTTAAATTTTTAAAAAGGGTTTGTGAGGTACATATATATTATTAATGGGTCTTTGACCTTCTCCTTTACTTCTTGTGTTGGGTTGATGTTTAAAGCTTCTGTAGGCTTGAGGATAATTATTGTATCCATTCTCAGCTTTTCTACCCTTGTGACTGTTGTTGAATATTTATAGTTGGGGCCTTAAAAGTCCTGGATGTCTTTCAGTGAGTAAAGCAAGGGAAGCAGAGAACTGCCTTTCTCTTGCTGGAGAGGACACACTTGCTGCAGACCATGTTACTATTTTATGTGTTGCTAGGCTTTGGGAGTTGTGATTGGTGTCATCATAGTACTTATAACTATTAGTTGGTAATTTTTAAACTTTACTTTAGATTATACTGGTAAACTCCTGTGATACTTTGTCACCTGTATCTGAACAGAAGCTTTGGATAAATGTCTTCAAAGTTTTTGTATATAGCTCTTGAAATTTTTCAAGTTACCTCGTGGTTTGGAGTGAGAAAAGAAAAATAATGCTTACCATTTATTGTGTTCCTATAATGTGCCAGACACTGTGCTAGAGGTTTTAGAGGCATTATTTCTAATCCTGACAAGCCTAATTGGGTGGTAGAGAGTGCTAATTGAACCTTTCTGCAGATGAGGAAATTGAGGCTCATGGTGGTAAGTGAGAACCTTGCCTCAATTATAGCTAGTATGCAGTGGAGTCTGAATTCAAATACAAGTCTTTCCAGCTCTAAAACCCATGCAGGCTTTGAAAGGTGAGAAGGTAGAGGACATTTACACCTCCTCTTGGCGCGTTTCTCAGCAAATTTTTGTTGTTGTATAGGTTATAGGACCATCTACTCTTTTGTCCTCTTGTATGACTTGCCACTTCCTTTAGCACTACCAAAGTTTCCTTCATTTTCAGAATTCCAGGTTTGGCTTTTTGGACCACTGTTCTAAACAGAGCTAAAATGGAACATGGAAAATTAATCTATTGTCTCTAAATACCAAAGAAAAACATGTTGTTTTAGGGGTCGATTATGGGGACAGTTACTAAAAAGTTGCTTGGCTGTTTCCTTAAATTTGGAGGAAAGACTATTGCCCTCTTGGATTTTTGGTAATTGATTATTTTGACTGTTAACAGGCTGCTTTTGTCCATAGCTGAAGGCTCAGGTTTTTAAAAATTTTATTTGATTTAATCACAAAAGTAATATGTGCTCTATAAAATTCAAACCATCTAGAAGCATATACAGTAACTAAAAGTTCCTCCCTCTTTTGTCTAGCCTGATGGTCAGTTGTGAATTGTGTTGTATGGAATGTACTTAAAGTGGGTGAAGAAGAAAAGTTGATGTCAAACACAATTAATTGCAGCACAAGTTTTTATTAATCATTCCTTACCCCAAAGGCTAATAGAATAGTGTGTCATTTAATAGTGAATTAAAGTTTATCTGGCCACCATGTCATAATATCATAATCCTGATTTTGTTTTAAATTTGGTATGTGAGCTTAGTTTTAGCCTGTTTCCCAGTATGGCATCTATAAAAAGGTAAAATAACATGATTCCTGTCATGCAAGTGAATTCGTTCTAGATGAAAGAGAACAAATATAGTTTCCATTGAACTTTTTAAAATAGCAGGCCTTTTCTAAGGTATACTTACATTATAGCTGACAGTATGAAGTTTCTGTTTTGGGGGTACTACTGTTTAGATAAAAACAACTATACATTATAGCCCTCCACTGTTTTACTTTTGTCTTTCTTCATTGGTATATGTTTCCAAAGGGTGGGATGTTGAAAGTTATCTTAATGTTTGTCAGCTTTCTCTTGTATTCACTGACATGTGAACTATGTCTCATAATCCAAATTTTATTTCATAAAAGAAGAAAAAATGTTTATTGTCATTTAATCCAAAAAGTTGACTTCATATACTTGTGGCTGTATTGGGAATGTGCCAGTGCTATCTGCTTACAATTTTGACCTACTCTGCCTACTTAGAAATTATTTGTGTTATGACAGGTATGCTGAAAGAACTTTCAGGGGTGTTAAGTCATTGAATAAACCCTCTGGTTAAAAATTTTTCCTTCCCTCAAATGACATTTTTTTCTGTTTATAAAGGTAATACAAGCTTACTGCAGACTGTTAAAAAAGTATAAAGGAAAAAATATCAATCAACTGTAATCCTACAATTTAGAAGTGTCCGTTTTTTTCCGTATCTTTTATGTGTGTGCAAAATTTTTTAAAAACAAAAATGAGTTTTACTAAACAAAATCTTTTCACATTACAGTGTTTCACGTAACAGTCTCTTTTGAGATTTTAGAATTCCCAGTAGCGTTTTAGATTCAGAAACAAGCGGATTTAACCCCTACTTCATATTTTCTGTATGCAGTTTGGTAACTTCATGAAAAGGAAAACATTTTACATAAGTAGAATTTTGAACCAAAATCTGTTTTAGAAACTTTTTTAAGGAATATTGTTTCATGCTCTCATAAAAGTGACTTTTTTAAAGGTATAGAAAATAGTGCTTGCATGCACAAATGGCATAAGTATCAAGATATGTTCAGATCATAAATAGTGGAAATAGAGAATCTCCAGTATTGCTAAAGTAGACCGTAAGTTGACTTACAAGAGGAACCAATAGCAAAAATAATTTTTCACTTATTGTCTTTGACACCCCACCGTCCAGTTGTTAAAAGCCTGTTAATTCCCCTGACTCTACCCTTCCATCCATCCTTAATCAGTCAGTCTTACCTTAACTATTTAACTTGAGAAAACACAGAATATGTCTCTCTTATGTTTAAAATATGTCAGAAGCCAGCTTTTAAAAGAGATCTTTGTACCCGTTTTGCTAATGTCCTCATAGTTTGGTGTTTTTTTTTTTTTTTTTAGTGAGGAAGATTGGCCCTGAGCTAACATCTGTTGCCAATCTTCCTCTTTTTGTTTGAGGAAGATTGTCCCTGAGCTAACATCTGTGCCATTCTTCCTCCATTTTGTATATGGGATGCCACCACAGCATGGCTTGATGAGCAGTGAGTAGATTGCGCCTGGGATCCGAAGCCGTGAACCCCGGGCCACTGAAGCGGAACTTAACCACCATACCACCGGGCTGGCCCCCATAGTTTGATTTTCTAAAGGCTTTTTGAAATAAATTTAGATTTAGAGAAAAGTTGTAAAAATAGTACAGAGAATTCCTGCAATACCCTTCACCCAGCTTAAGATGTTAAGCTAATATTAACATGTTACATACCATTACCTTTTATCAAAATTAAGAAATTAACATTGATACATTATTAACTAAACTATAGATTTTATTCCAATTTCTCCAATTTTTCCGCTAATGTCCTTTTTCTGTTCCAGGATCTAATCCAGCATACCGTGTTATATTTAGTTGTTATATCATGTTAGCCTACTTCAGTCTGTGAGTTTTCCAGTCTTTCCTTGTTTTTCAGGATCTTGGCACTTTTGAAGAGTACTGTTAGGTATTTTATACAATGTCCCTTAATTTGCATTTGTCTGATGTTTTCTCATGATTAGACTGGGGTTACGGATTTGGGGGAAGATAGCATAGAGGTGAAGCGCTCTACTCAGCACATGTCAGAGGGTACGAGGGTACATGTCATCAATATGGCGTATTACTGGTGATGTTCATCTTAATCACTTAGTTATGATGGCATCTGTCAGGTTTCTCCTATTGTAAAGTTACTATTTTTCCCTTTCCATACTCTTTGAGAAATCAGTCATTAAGAGCCCACACTCAAGGGAAGGAAATTAAGCTCTATCTCCTAGAGGGAGGAATATTCAGAGAATTTGTGGACATATGTTAAGACCACTACAGTAATAAATATTTGGGGGGACGTACTTTGAGGCCAGGAAGATATCCTGTTTCTCCTTACAGTTTTGCCCACTAGTTTTAGTACTCATCGGTGGATCTTGCCTGCAGCAGTTATTATCGTGGTGATCCACTGGTGCTTTTCTATTTCTCTCATTCCTTCTGTATGTATTATTTGGAATTCTCCTGTAAGGAAGATTTGTCTCTTCTCTCCCATTTATTTATTTAATGATTTATACCAGTATGGACTCATGGATTTTTTTTTTTTATTCTTTGGGTTATAATCCAATACATGATTGTTTATGTTGTGGCTCAAGGTGTTCTGCCTTGGCCATCGAGAGAAATTTCAGGTTGGCTCCTGTGTCTTTTTTTTGTGTGTGTGAGGAAGACCAGCCCTGAGCTAACATCTGTTGCCAATCCTCCCCTTTTTGCTGAGGAAGACTGGCCCTGGGCTAACATCCGTGCCCATCTTCCTCTACCTTATATGGGATGCCGCCACGGCATGGCTGACAAGCAGTGAGTGCATCAGCAGGTGCCCAGGATCCGAACCCATGAACCCCGGGCTGCCAAGCGCAAACTAAACCGCTGTGCCACTGGGCCAGCCCCGGCTCCTGTGTCTTTTTAACATGCCATGTCCCCATCTATTTTTTTCCCTAGTATTTTGCCCGAAATGTTAATCAAGGATGTCCATACATATTCTTTATTTATATCTCACAATAAAGAGGCCTGATTAAAAATGCAAAATTAAAATGTCTTCTGATCTCTTAGCATATTTCAAAGGCGCACAATGCTAGATTTTGGATACACAGATGAATAAGTCAGTTTACCTTCACATTCACAGATATATATGCCAAAAATAAGAGTGTGGAAAAAATAGACTCCAGACTACTTAGGGTGGAGAAGGTATGACATGCTATAGTAAATTGCTCATGAAAAAGACTTTGCTAAGTTCTGATTTGGGAACAGTGGATAGGATTTACTAGAATAATCTAATTTAGGAAACTGATGATTACCTTGTAATTCTGTAGATTTCCGAGCCAGCATAATGCAGTTTTTTCACTTAAGTCAAAATTATATTGTAGACTGAAAACTTAATCCAAATTCTTGGGGAATAAAGGAAAAACTCATTTAAAGTCTTACCATTTGCTAAATTATTCGTGACTCTTTATACCAAAATTCTGACCTTGTGCTTTCTCATTTTAGATTTGCATGTTTTCTCTCAGCATTTTTACTGTGTTTTGTTTTGTAAATTATAGTTACAGAATTATCTTTAAGCAGTCTCAAATCTCTGAATTCTCTTGAACATTCAGTATGTTACTAGTTTAGAAATAAGCTACTACAGTAGTAGATAATTTAAATTGTCCCAATGCAAGTAACATGCTACTGATCACACTCTCCAGGTGTGTGTATTCAATAAAGGGAAGAAGTTGTGACTTGGATTTTGTTTGCCGTTCTTCATGTCTCTTGTCATGTTAGTAAAGCTGATGTTTTGGGAGAGAACAAAATAGTCTTCTTTAGCAGTCATTATCTTGTTGTGGGGAAGAGTGATCAGCTCTTCATATTATTTATCATGGCTGTGAACTTTAAATTATCAAACTCATAAATGAAATAATGTTTTAAAATAATGCTGTTTGTGAAATTTAAAAAGAATGTAATAATTGAAGAAGATGATTTTTTAAAAATTGACTATTAATTGCTTGAAACCATAATGTAATTTGTAACACAATTAGGAAGAATTCATGTTTATTCCAGCCTTATGGTTACTCTGAAATAGAGAAATTATCTTTAAGGTAATAAATGCTATATCAGGCAACGTCTGTCGCCCAGTGCTATCCTTTGCTGTAACAGGCTCCAGAACAACTGATTCAGGGGATGTTTATTGAGTGTTTACTGGATGCCTGGCACTGTGTTCAGGGAGATTGGTAAATTCGGGGCATCTACCATGTCAAAATTTCTGTTAAAAACTAAGTAACTATAGTAGTGTCAATGATGTGATTATTCTTGCTAACTGAAATGTAAATTTTAATTTGTACTCATTGCTAATGTTCAAAGTTCAGCATTCTTAATTTATTTGGGCTAATTAAGGAGGAAGCTATCAATAGGACTAAAGTCAGGTGGCAACTTTACTACCTAATAAAAATTTGATATTAGATATCAATCATTTATTAAGGGTAAATTTTTGTAATCATTATCCCCCTCCTTTTTTTCTTTATGATCTCAAACTGGAAAGGATATTAGTTATTTAGTTCAATCCTCTTCTTAATGACTTGTTTAAAAGCTTCTTATTTTCTTCGGTGACCTTTATTTTGCTGCTGACTAGGGCACCTCGGATTTTTAAAAATTCATTCCTTTAGATATAATTAGGGACAATAAGTGTAGTATGGTAACTTGGTAAAACCAAAAACATATGTTTTAAGTAATACATACCACTATGTAAATCTAGGTAACAATTGATGAGTATTCACAAAGATTATCATTTCTAAAAGTTCTACATCTTGCTTACATGTAAATATGATAATTGTAATCTAAATTTAAATCATGAGTGATATCTGGGTTTTACCTTAAGTAGGTAGCATTTTAAAAAACTAAATCACAAGGAACAAAATTGAAAATCATATCTATCTTCTAAAAAAACAATCTGTAAATTCTGGATTTTTTGTCCTTTTGAAATTGCTTAAAAGAACATAACAAACTGGTCAGAGTTGGGAAGGTTCTGTGATTCCTTTGGAGACCATGGGTAGACAATGTATTGTCTTCAGGTCCCTGAAGGAATCTTGCTGCATTAAGGAATCCCTGGGGATGGTTTTTGAGTTAGACTTGACAATGGTAATGTACATAAGCAGAGCCTAGCTGTCAGTGTTCTCTGAAATAGGCTGTACTACAAGTTTAGAATGTTGGTAAAGTTGTGCATTTGCATAAACAGTCTTTGGTTTTACCACATCTCCAGTTTAAAATACTTATAACACAGGCTTTCAGAAGTTAAATGATCCTTTTTTTTTTTTTAAGGGGAGAATTCCAGGTGAGTGCTAGGAAAGGATCATAGAAGCTTCTTCTTTGGAGGATTGCTGTGGAATAATGATTTGTTCTTGGAATTTGAAGGAGAGATTTATGTTTTATTGACCAGAGGCAAGAACAATGGAAAGTTAGCTCTCTGTATTCTGATATTGCAGAGGAGTGGGATTTATCTAGCATAAATTTCTTGGCCTCTCCAAGAATGCACAGCACTTATGTTTCCTTTCATTCTTTCCTTGGAAGTGGGATTTCACTGATCACAGATTATTGGTGGCATTGCCTATCTTACTTCCACATAATTCTGTTGTGTTTAGTGATTCCTAAAAGAGCCACTGCTGCTGGGTGCAGTTTTGGCTTCTGTGAAACCATTCATGGGCTTTTCAGGAGCTGTAGTCTTCCTCAGTGAGCTATTATTCTTGCCTGTGCTTTTGTTGTTGTAGAACTTACAATGCAATATGCTTTTTATTAATGTGATTTTTTTTTTCTTTTTGCAGTGATTATTTATTCAAGTTACTTCTGATTGGCGACTCTGGGGTTGGAAAGTCTTGCCTCCTTCTTAGGTTTGCAGTAAGTTGAAATTGAAATGTTTTTAAAGAAATTTATGTTGTGTGTGTGTTCTAGATTGACAAAAGATTAAACAATTTTGTTCAAAATAAATTAATTATTCCAGAATTTATGTATTTAAAGCCTCCAAGTGTACATCCCCAGTGGTATCTTGGATTCTCAAATAGAAGAAATGCTGTTACTCTTAAAAGAAATTCAGCAGTGTGGTTCTAAAGTCAGAGTGTCTAATACTCTTGGTAGAGGTCAAACAATGTTTTGTTCCAACATAGGTAGTGAGGTAAGGGGGAAATAGTTGGCCTGTGTTGAAAGTGACTTGATGGAAAATGAATCTTCAAGTGAAACTTCAGTAGAATAAAAAGAGAAAGCAGGGTCTGGTACAGACTTTTTTTTGACAATGGCGTAGTGTTCTGTACACTGAAATTTACAAACAGATAAATGATTTTCAACCTAATGAATAAAATCCACAGTCTGCTTCATGGTCTTTATCAACTGTCTTCCAATTGAGCATGTTTTCGTCCTCACTGTCTAGATCATTGGTTCTAGGATTATGGGCCAAAGGCCCCTGGGGATTATCAAATCCCTCTCGGGGGGTCCATGAGAGCAAAACTATTATCCTAATACTACTAAGCCATCAGTATGTACAAGTAAATACTAACTTAGTAATAGTACTAAGACAAAAGACATTTGCCTTTTTCACTATGTTGACATTTGTTTTGATGACGCTAAAGCAAAGTTGAGTAAAACTGCTGGTGCCTTAGCACACATCAAGGCACTGCTAAGCCCCAACGGTACTCATAGTTGTGGTATTAATCTCTGCACTCACAGAGTGGGGGGAAAAAGCCATTTTCACTTAGTGTCTTTGATGAAACCGTAAAAATGATTAATTTTTAAAACTCTTGATCCTTGAGATTCTTTTTTAAATATTCTCTGTGAAGAAATGAGTATGCATAAGCACTTTTACTGCATACTGGAGTGTGTTGGTTGTCTTGAGGAAAAGAACAGCACTTGTATAGTTTGAGTTGCGAGCTGAACTAGCTGCTTTTTTCATTGAACACCATTTTTTTTAAGGAAATACTCTTTTTTTGAGGAAAGATTGCTAACATCTGTTGCCAATCTTTCTCTTTTTTTCTCCCCAAAGCCCCGGTACATAGTTGTGTATCATAGTTGTAGGGTTGTAACTCTTCTATGTAGGACGCCGCCTTATCGTGGCTTGACATGTGGTGAGTAGGTCTGCACTCAGGATCCCAACCGGCAAACCCCGGGCCGCTGAAGTGGAACTTGAGAACTTAACTGCTACACCACTGGGCTGGCCCCCTGAACAGCATTTTTTTTTTCTTGAAAGAACAACTGACAGACAAACTATTGTTATATAGAACTGGGTGTTGGGCAGACATTTTCTCAAATGAACTGAAACTGTCACATCAAGGAAAATATCTGACAGCATTTGCTGTAATAAATACCTGTAATAAAATTCAAGCTTTCAAGGAAAAATCAGAATTTTGGAAAACTTAAATTCATCATTGTGAACTTGACAGTGTCTCCAATACTTGAGAAGCAAAAAGGGCATTCTGACCCTCCTGTCTCTGTTCCCCCGAAAGCAGAAAATAAATCTCCTATGTGAAAGCTGCTCTCCCTTCATCCTTATCACCTGAGCTAGGGAATTCAGGGCTGAGAAGTCTATATAAACAAACTTTTTAATATCCTACCTCAAGCCTAAACTCTGCTTAAGATCCTCACTCATTACATACCTCAAATCTAAGTTTCTTTGTCCTGTCATTCCTCACAAATTTATTGTTTCTTGGTGTAAAAGATATATATACTACCTGCTTTGTTCACTCTTCGAGCGTTATTTCTCTGTGATCTCCAATATGTATATATTAAATGAGATTTTTCTCCTGTTAATTTGTTCTTGTGTCAGTTTTATTATTAGTCCAGCCATAAGAACACAGGAAGGGTAGAAGAGGGGAATTTGCCCCTCCCTGACAGGAGTATGCAAGAAAGATATACTGATAATTGAACAAAAGGAATAGCATGTGTGGTGGCTCAGAGGCATGCAAGTAAGGGTCCTTTAGCGATTTATAAGAATTCAGTATTTCTAACAGAGCACTTGGCTTGTAGAAGTACTAAATGAATGTTTATTGCATTCATTTTGTTCTCTGTCCACTTTCTGTAGTACCTGATACTTACTAGACACTCAATTAAAAATAAATTTTTAAAAGTGAGCACTTGGTAATGATGAGGAACATTTTGTCAATTGCATTCAATGCCTTAAAAATATATATCCTTTTACCCACTGTTTCTGTATGTGCATAAATGTGAATGTATAAGGAGGGTAAGTCAACATAGCTACCTGTAGCCACTTGGAACTCCTTTTACAGCTTTTTTTTTTTGTGTGTGTGTGGGGAAGACCAGCCCTGAGCTAACATCCGTTGCCAATCCTCCCCTTTTTGCTGAGGAAGACTGGCCCTGGGCTAACATCCGTGCCCATCTTCCTCCACTTTATATGGGACGCCACCACGGCATGGCTGACAGGCAGTGCGTCCGCGGGCGCCCGGGATCCGAACTTGCGAACCCGGGGCTGCCAAGCGCAAACTAAACCGCTGCGCCACCGGGCGGCCCCTCCTTTTACAGCTTTTTTTAGAGATCTTTTTTGTGTTAATTCCATGTACACATTAGATTCAGTATCAAGACTTGCACACACTGGCTTCATTTAATCCTTTTTTTTCCCCTTCTCTTTGTTGGAGTGCTGTAATGCAGATCCCAAATGTGTCATTTTCCCCCTGTGTACTTCAATATGCATTTCTAAAAAGTAGACATTTTCTTATAAAATAACAATGCCATTGTCAACTTACAAAATAAATAAATTTCCCTGATTTTCTCAGAAGTGCGTTGGTTGATTTGGATCAGGATTCAAACAGGATTACAGCTGGTTTGAATCAGGATTCAGACATGGTCCACACATTCTGTTTGGTTGTTTTGCTGCTTAGTCTCTTAATCTAGAATTTTTCCAACCTCCCCTTTTTTTATTTATGTATTTTTCATGTCATTTACTTTTTTGCAGAAACTGAGGCAGTTGTCCTATAGATTGTCCAACATTTTAGATTTGTCACTTTGCTTCCTTGTGGTGTCTTTAAACTTGTTCCTTTATCCCTCATGTTTCTGTAATTGGAAGTAAGCCCCAGAGCTGTGCTGTCATGGTAGCTACTAGCCCCATGTGGCTATTTAAATTTCAGTTAAAGTTGAATAAAATTAAAAATTCAGTTCCTTGTTCTCTAGCTACATGGGGCTAGTGGCTACTGTATTGACTAGCAGTTTATAGAACCTTTCTGTCATCAAAGAAATCTCTGTTTGACAGTGCTGTCTTATTGGATTTCAGTTTGATTAGATTTAGGTCCATCTTTGTTGGCAAAATACTTCCTAGGTGGTGCTTTGTGCTTGCTAAGATTGTTCAGTGGTTTTGGTGGTGATAGCCTGATCTCTGTCTTCACATCTTTTCACAAACATTTTCACTTAAAGGAAAAAAAAGTTTTGTCTCCATTCTGAGTAAAATGTCATAACAGATACTAGAGAAAAACAGGTGTAATTTTAAAAGTTTAACATTGTCCACACACAAACTTGTACACAAATGTTCATGGCAGCATTATTCATAATAGCCAAAAAGTACAAACAACCCAGCTGTCCATCAGCTGAAGAATGGATAAACAAAATGTGGTATATCTATACAGTGTACTATTATTCAGCCATAAAAAGGAATGAAGTACTGATACCTGCTATAACATGGATGAACCTTGAAAACTTTATGCTAAGTGAAAGAAACCAAACACAAAAGGCCATGTATTATATGATTCCATTCATATGAAATGTCCAGAATAGGCAAATCCATAGAGACATAAAGTAGATTAGTGGTTTTCAGGGTCTAGGGAGAGCGGAGGAAATGGAGAGTGACTGCTACTGGGTACAGAGTTTCCTTTTCGAGTGATAAAAATGTTCTGGAATTAAATGTGGTGATGATTGTGCAACCTTGTGAATATACTAAATACCACTGAATTGTACACTTTTTTAAAGGGTGAATTTTGTGTTATGTGAATTATATATCAATTTTTAAAAGTCAAAACTGGGAAATAAAGTTGACTTCTAAAAAAATCCAGAAGAGGAGAGTGACATGATCATTGCTTTGTGGTGAATTAATTAGATGTGGGGGGAGGGGCAGGGGATCAAGAGTTTCGCTGATTAGCAATTGGAAAAATCATTCATAATCATTGAAAATATAAAACCTTTTTCTGTGTGATTTATGTAAAGAATTTGTCAAGAGATGTTTGGAAAAATTAGAGAATAACTATTAGAAATAATCTTAAACTACTGTTAAATAGTGCTTTGTAATCAGAACATAAACTGAGTACTGGAATGGGGTAGAATGGCTCTTCTTAACATGTTATGCCTTATAAACTTTATCAGCTTCGTAGATGAAAGTTAACATATTATTTACTCTATTGAACATTAATTTTAATCTAACTATTTTCCTCAGGATGATACGTATACAGAAAGCTACATCAGCACAATTGGTGTGGATTTCAAAATAAGAACTATAGAGTTAGATGGGAAAACAATCAAGCTTCAAATAGTAAGTAATTTTGGACTAGAAACTTTTTTGGAAATTATTTTGGTAGATCTAGAATGTGTTATTTGTTGTTTTTAAATATGTTAAGATTAAAGTATCTTAAGAATCATGCATCTATGATAGAGTGGTAGAATAAGAATTGTTTAGATTAAAAATGATTTCTCTAAGATTACCTTCCTCGTTGAATCTTCTGTTCATAAAGCAGAGAAATACATGTTTTAAGTCAAACTTGGCCTAGTTTTTTTTCTTGTGCTTTTATCAGTGGGGGGGTCTAAGTTGAAGTTTACCTTGTCTTATAGCAAAAGTATATTCAGCATTTTTTGTATGTCTTTTACTGTGCTGAATACTGTGGAAGATTAAAAGCAACCTAGGAGAGGTTCTTCATATGTGGCTTAGTTGAAGAGTATTTATTTAGTTCGTTGTATTTATTAAATAGTATGTACCAACTCTGTAGCCACATAGAATTTTATTGGAAAGAAACTTAGCTTTTCTAACATGTTTTACAGCTCAGAAAATGGATGCTGAGAGATTTAATGACTTGCTACAGTTACTAGCAGAACCAAGTGACCCACAGCTGTCGTCAATATTTTGTGTCCCTGTGCCATCCTAGTCCCCTTAGCCATCCTTGCATCCCCAACCCCGAATTAAAAATAGGCAATTGTAGTAGTTTAGTATTATCACTCTAATATGGGTCTGGGTACTACCAGTGTGGACATATCTATCGTCTTTAAAAAAATTAACCTCTGGGTATCTTTTAGAGTTGGCTATCAGTGTGAGGTAATATAGAAAATCAGTGACTGTTCTTTTCTTGGAACTGATGACACACTGAACTGGATGGAGTTCTGGATTTGGAGTCAGAAAACTTGAATTCGTTGCCTTCGGGCTGGTATTCACTAGTTAAGAGTGTCATGGGTTTAACTTACTTGAGTCTTCTTCCTGAGACTCAGTTTCTTAGCTCTCAAATAGTATGATGATACTTGATTTACTAACTCATAAAGTAATTGTGAGAACCAAATCTAGTAGCTCTGTGTATATGTATACAATAATATATGTGAAAGACCTTTGTAAACTTTTGGGCAGTATACAGATGTTACTGATGATATGACATACCCAGATGAATGGATGTTTGATCGTTACTAGTTTTTTAGTTGCTCCCTTTCCTATTTATATGACTCATATGAGGAAAAGAAAAGGTACATTACAAAAGAATTGTGGATTTTGATACAAGTGAACACACTTGATACTCCAAATTAGGACTTGCAAGGATATAGTTAGAGAGAGCTTGAAATACTTTCAGCCAGTGAACAGATTACCTTCCATGTTGATTTTTTTCCATTATGTGTAGAGTACCAACTTTATACTTGGCACCATAAAGAATATTTCAGAAAGATTCACCCAAGCCTCTAATCTAACTAGTGATGTGAAATGCTTATGTTACATGTGATCATTGGTCGCCATAAGATTTTGGTGTGTATTTGTGAAACATTCATATATTGATACTTTCCTATGACTGGATGGGATCTTACAGGTCACTCAGTCAGTCTTCATTTCATCCTAGGAATTTCCTTTCCCTATCTAGTGCCCTTTTTTGAACATTTTTGGGAAGCTCACCATTTTTCAAAGCAGCCAGTTCCATTTATAAATAACCTCTAATTGTTAATTCTTTATATTGAGCTGAAGCCAGTTTCCTTTAACTTCTACTCTTATTCCTCTGCCTTTTGGAGCTGCCCAGATGAGATTAATTCCTTTTCTGTTGGCAGCCTGCCCTTTAGATTGATCTTATCACAACCTGCTTCTGAAGTCAGTCGTAACTTTCTGGAAGCATGTTTTCAGAACCTTTTACAATAGGGGTTACTCTTTCATCTTTTAAGTGCCTTTTATTAAAATGTGATAACTAGAATCAAATAAGAGATTATAGTCCAGCCAGTGTGGACTATCGGAGGTAAATCCTCTCTTTATTAGGACTCTGAAGTTTTTTTTTTTCCCTGTTGGAGTTCAGGTACTCATGCTTTTTTTCCATCCTTAATCCATTCAAGGACATAAAAAGAAAGCCTGAGTTTACTACATTTGCTGTCTCACTAGCCATATTAGCTACTAGTTTGTATCTTAAGGTTTTTTGGTTTGTTTAAAAAAAAAAAAAGTCTTATCATACACTTCATGACTAGTGTTTTTAAATCGAAATGCAAGATTTTACTTTTAACTCCATTACATTTCATCTTGCCTGTTATCTTTCCAAGTTTTCTAGGTCTTTCAAAATGATCATGGGAATCTGTATTTTAATTATTCTTTCAGCTTTTCCTTTTCAGTGTGCCATCTGGCTTTGTATCAGAGTTAGTGAATACAAAACATTCATCAGGGCAGGTATGGTGTCCAGTCCCATACCATGGAAGCATGGAAGGCCTCTTTCTGTGATTGTTCATTCCTGAATGAAGCATTTATGGAAATGCTTACATTACACAGGCACTCAGATAGATTCGAGGTTACAGAGATAAATGAAACTAGCCCCATAGAAGAAGATCCCATTTCAGTGAGAGAGACAAACATGGGAAAATCAGTTACGCTGTGGTGATTATGAGGGGTAATGAGGATTATATACAAAGGGTGGTCAATTACAGAGAAAGGTACTGTTAGGATGTAGAATCAGGAGAGTTTTCAGAGTGGCAAGGAAACATCAGAAATTTTACTCTTTGGATGCCGTTGCTTAGTCAGCTACAATTCTTTAATATTTATTCAGAAACAGTTTCTTCTTTGTGCTCTCTTTGTGAAAGGGGTGGGTGGAGAAGAGAAGGGAACTAATATTTTATTGAGCAGCTTCTATAGTCAGGTACTGTGCTGGGCATTTTACAAACATTAGTTCATTTAAACCCGTCTGACAATTTTGTAAGGTGAGTGATATTTAGGATTTATAGATGAATAAATTATTAGATGACTCTTCCTAGTGTTTAGTAACCAGGAATGTAGATTTGATGTTTTGAAGTCAGGTTGCCTGGACCCCAAAGCCATGTTTCTCCAAGGATATACTGAAAGACTTGGCGCCTCCTTACTGATACAGTAGATCTAAAGAATCTTGTAAGCTCTCAGGCTAGTACTTTGGACAAAAAAGGTAATGAAGCTGTGGTGACTTATTTTTGTTTATTTTAGATTAATGATTGTTAGCATTTTACCTTATTTGCTTTTTTTTCCTGGAGTATGTTAAATTAGACATTATGATATTTTACTCCAAAAATACTTCAATATGCATCTGTTTTACTGAGTAAACACCATTATCACATCTAACAAAATTGACACTAATGCCTTAATATTATCTAATATCTGCTCTGTGTTCAAATTTCCCCAAAATTGCAACTTGTTTTTAACAGCTCTATGTCGGCTGAGTCTTAGAAAAAAGAAAGTGATTTCACTGAGTGAAACCTGAACCTTTTTTTTGTTCAGACATTGGGGAGCAATGTTAAGTTCACAGATACACTTCAAAACTTGACAGTTTCCTCTGCTAAGAGCTGTTGTATCTTAATCTCCACTTGTTGTAGGCTTCAGATCCATTTCTTCTTTTTTTTTGTGGTAACCATTAAATAACCATTCTGTTATTTCCCAATCAGTCAAGATGTTACCTTTTACCAGTATCTTTTGGTGGGGTAGGTAGGTGTTCTAATTATACAAATACCTTTTTAAGAAGAAGCCATTGTCTAGGAGCAATTTAAACAAAATTCTCATTTCCTTTGTTAAAACCAAAGCTTTTAAAATCTAACAATTGAGTTTTCCTTTTGATATTTTTAATTAGTTTTTTAAACCCAGAACTTTAACAGTATAAGCTTTTACTTTTGGTGTTTGAGCCTAAATGGTTGACGTGTGGTAAACTGCTTTTAAAATGAATTTTATGAAAGTATTTGGAATCATCTTTACATTGTTTTCCCTAGGATTAAAGTAATACGTTCCTGAGATGGCTAAAGTGTTATTTTGACTGGTAGTTATCTGAATTAGATCCTTTCATTGCTTTCCATGATGGTAAAATGCACTAGCAAGTGGTTTTGTCTTACGTGTGCAAGAGGACTGTGTTAAAGGGGTGGTCAGCCGGTAGCTTTCCTAATCAAGTCAACCTGTCTCTGCTTCACACTGAATGCCTCACACGGTGCTGAGGGCTGTAGGGAATATGAAAAGTATGACATAGTTCCTGATATCAAAGAGCTTATAATACTGGTATCATTACCATGCAGTTTAGTGGTGTGAACATTGAGGGCTAATGTTTCCATATCAAATCCTGACAGTCTCCATAACTATGTAAACTAAACTGTTCTCCCTCCTCCTGCCTTTTTCCCCAACTCTATTTTAATGGTGTTGTTTGGATTTCTTGATTGTTTTATAATAGTGGGACACAGCAGGCCAAGAAAGATTTCGAACAATCACCTCCAGTTATTACAGAGGAGCCCATGGCATCATAGTTGTGTATGATGTGACAGATCAGGTAAGTTCAAGGAGGAAATTGTCTTACAATGAGTAGAAAGTTACTCTTTGATAAATATCAGATTCTTTTACTTTGCATATAAGCCATCAGTATTATTTATATGGCAGAAAACTGCCCACCCCCAAATAAGTGAATTACATTAAAAAAAAAGTTTGTTTCAAAGCAATAATCTTTTTAAAAGAGCAGTGTTATTTTTCTCCCCTCCATCTTTGAAGGTTTAATGAATTGGTCAACCAAAATTTCTTACTATTTTCCTTTAGTAAATACAAAATTTTGTAATTGGTTTTACATTTGCTTTCAAGGGACTCTTGTTATATTTATTATCAACTAAGTAACAGTGATTATTTTGGCAGGAGTGAATTCATAGGGAACTGTGGGTTGTTTGGTTTCTACTGTGTTCTTGATGTTTGTCTGGTAATTGGACCTGTCAGAATTGTCAGAAGCGAGATTAGGGGTCTCTGCCTATAGAGGATGTGGTTGAGAAATAAGATGAGCTCAAGGAAGATTTTAAGAGGACAATGAATATCTGAAGATCAGCTGTTGAGAGAATGTAGGGGGATATAGAGATAGTGTGAAGAATGTGGTCCAAGGGCCATAACTGTTCTTTTTATTTTTTTTGTGAGGAAGACCAGCCCTGAGCTAACATCCGTTGCCAATCTTCCTCTACTTTATATGGGACGCCGCCACGGCGTGGCTGACGAGCAGTGCATCGGCGGGCGCCCGGGATCCGAACCGGCGAACCCCGGGCTGCCAAGTGCAGACTAAACCGCTGCGCCACCGGGTGGCCCCATAGCTGTTCTTTTGATCAGCAACTTATAAAATTTCAGGGTCCTTTTTTTCTGATCAAAGGAAAGAATAAAAGATAAATTTTGAAAATTAGAGTTTACATTCTTTATAGCAAATGTTAAATCTCACCTCAACTGTGAAATCATAGCTAATTAGGAAATAACTAGAATCATACTTCAGATTCAGTGCCATTAGGAGTATTGGGTGACTGTATCAACAGGAGGAAAAAATGATGCTAATTTCAAAAATCTCAAGTCATTACCATGAAATATTTAAAAATGAAAGTTTTCCTCCCCAAAATATGACTGTGGAAAAGAAAACAAGCATCTTTACTTTGGACCCATTTATTTAATATCTTTTGTTATCTCTGGTAGTTAACACCGAGTACGCAATCTTATTCATAAACCAAAATTTTTTCAAATTTCAAAAACCAGGTTTTATAGTGCATTTAAATTGCATATTCCAAAACAGTTGGATTTGCCTGAGCAGTAGTTTAATGCAGAGCTGTATTTCCCTTTCAAATACAGTATTTTCATCCTCAAGCCTTCAAATTCTAATTTCTTGTTCATTTAGGTATGTATAGTCATTTTAATTTATCAGTTCATTTCTTTCCCAGCCCTGTAGTTATTATTTTGTAGCTAGAGTTGTCTCACTAGCTCTTCGTAGGTCAAGAAAGACACTTCTCTTTATCACTTGCTTCATTAGAGCAGTTGTGTCCAGATCTGTATTACCATTCTTAAAAATGTCTGTCTTCTTAGGAGTCCTTCAATAATGTTAAACAGTGGCTGCAGGAAATAGATCGTTACGCCAGTGAAAACGTCAACAAGTTGTTGGTAGGGAACAAATGTGATCTGACCACAAAGAAAGTAGTAGACTACACAACAGCAAAGGTATGTTTAAAGTTTAATTTTCAAGCTGAATTTGAAGGTGTTGAATTTTAATTATATATGGGTATGGAGTATCTACAATATGTACACCTAAAATATGATTATTTAAAAATACATGCACTAGAATACCCTGACAGACAATTTGTGTAGTCTCTGTTTAGATTCAGTACACTTAGTCCTTCCTCACTCCCCATTTCAGATGATAGAAATGCATTAGTGAAAAAGATTTTTCAGTGTTAACCGTGCCTTATTATCTCTTAGGAATTTGCTGATTCCCTTGGAATTCCATTTTTGGAAACCAGTGCTAAGAACGCAACGAATGTAGAACAGTCTTTCATGACCATGGCAGCTGAAATTAAAAAACGAATGGGTCCTGGAGCAACAGCTGGTGGTGCAGAGAAGTCCAATGTTAAAATTCAGAGCACTCCGGTCAAGCAGTCAGGTGGAGGTTGCTGCTAAAATTTGCCTCCATCCTTTTCTCACAGCAATGAATTTGCAATCTGAACCCAAGTGAAAAAACAAAATTGCCTGAATTGTACTGTATGTAGCTGCACTACAACAGATTCTTACCGTCTCCACAAAGGTCAGAGATTGTAAATGGTCAATACTGACTTTTTTTTTATTCCCTTGACTCAAGACAGCTAACTTCATTTTCAGAACTGTTTTAAACCTTTGTGTGCTGGTTTATAAAATAATGTGTGTAATCTTTGTTGCTTTCCTGATACCAGACTGTTTCCCGTGGTTGGTTAGAATATATTTTGTTTTGATGTTTATATTGGCATGTTTAGATGTCAGGTTTAGTCTTCTGAAGATGAAGTTCAGCCATTTTGTATCAAACAGCACAACCAGTGTCTGTCACTTTCCACGCATAAAGTTTAGTGAGATGTTATATGTAAGATCTGATTTGCTAGTTCTTCCTTGTAGAGTTATAAACGGAAAGATTACACTATCTGATTAATAGTTTCTTCATACTCTGCATATAATTTGTGGCTGCAGAATATTGTAATTTGTTGCACACTATGTAACAAAACAACTGAAGATATGTTTAATAAATATTGTACTTATTGGAAGTAATATCAAACTGTATGGTGATAAGTTTTAATTCTTATGGTTAAAGGGAAATAGAGCCTTGCATTATACTCAAAACAGCCATTTGTGTGTGCAACCAGGGCATTGTAGACCTATCTTAGAGCAGCATCCACTATGCTTTCCAGATAATATACCCAATAAATGACCTAGGGAGGCTTCTGTGCTGTGTAGGGATTTAACCAAGCTTAATGGTTCAGGGAGATTAAATTGTATGGAAAACAAGTTTAGAGTGTTATGCTATCTAGCCTGTTATCTCTGATCCTTCCCTAAAAACCTTTATGAAATGGCTTCATTGATCAACATTTTGTTAATACATCTGTAGTAGAGGTGGAAAGCAGCACGCCTTTCGTAATTGGCAAATGATCAGATTAATGTGTGTGCTAATACTGTTTCTTCCACACTTGAGTCAGATGCCAACTATTTTATCCTCCACAATTGTATAACTTAGATTGGAGGAAGTTAAAGCATTGAAGTAGAAAGTGGGAAATTTATTATTTGATTGCCCTAATTTTAGAAATGATATCATTAAAAATTAACGGAAAACATGAATGCTGGGTAGGAATGATGAGAGAAATATATTTATTTCAGTGGAATTTTGCACATGTGAAAAACTTTGTTAAACAGGACCTTAAAGATCCTAGAGTTTGTTTTTATTGTGGGAAACAAAAATCTTTTGCTAACACTGGCATTTTAAGGTCATAGAAGTCAAAGATTGTTTCCTTGGGGGTGAAGTAGCAGCCAAAACATTCTTTACTTACGGGCTTGGGATGTGGCTGTTGGCAAACACATTTTATGGTGGGGTCTTTAATTCAATGATAAAATCTAAACTAAACTAAAAACAAGCCAAAAAATGATAGGTTTCTTTATTTTCACTAAACAGGCAATTGAAATACATGGTACAAAAATAAGTGGTAAGATTATTGTAAAATGAAATGGACAGAATATTCAATTTAATTTTCCATCTATGAGAATTTCACAATAAAATCATAGTTTACTTTGTATTATAGATGTGCTTGTTGGATCTATTCATCCTCACATAAGGCAACTGAAAAACTCCTCAGGTTACCAATAATTATTTGGGTGATGATTTTTTTTTTACTGCTTCAAAAGGTTTGTACTTTGCTTTATCGATACAGTAAAAGGGGAAAGAATTCAGAAACTTTTCTAAATTAGATAAATGACACAAACGTTAGATAATGTGAATGCTGTGCATTTCAGTTTTTTTATACAGCAAGCTCAAACCATCAGCTTATTCTTGGTGAGTGAGCAAAAAACATTACATGAATTTAAGATGTAAGCATATTTACATACTTTTGTTTTGAAAATTCTAGTGTTCTTTCCCCCATGGCAGTCAAGACTAGGGCTTACCACAAGCTGTTTCAGCATGCTTCACTATTTGCTTTTATGAATATGCCAATAAATGCAGTTTTGTAAACAACATATTCCCACTTCTAGCCCCATTTTCAAGTACAAACATTTCAAGCTACTATGGGCTTTAATAATCTGTTCACTTAAAGGAAATTACTGCTTGTATTTTAAATGTAAGTGGCTGCCATGAATTAGCCTTACATAAGTGAAGAGTGTTCTAAACTTAAGCAGTCATGGTCTCTGGGAAATCCTTGCAGAATGATAGCTATTCTGGTCTGAGCAGTAACTTCCTGTTTTTGAGCCTGGACTGAAATTTCCTTTAGCATACATGTTGCCACTGCAGCATATTTTACAGCAACCATTCTGTATGTTCCCATGTAAGCTTCAAAACAGCCCTGTATTGACATTGTCTCCTATTTGCAGATGATCTTAGCCATGGAGCTGCAACAAGAACCCACGTCTTGCAGCTGCCAGTCCAGCTCTTAGTATTGCCACTTCCCTGTGGACTTAAGTTCTACTAATTTAAAGGAACTAGGAAATTTTACTACAGGTAAACTTGGTATTTCATAACCACTGTTATGTCACTGGAAGCCACAGTTGTCCTTAAGGCTAATGTGTTCCACAGCACACTGGCCAGCCAGGCTACTTGACTCTAACCCAGCCATGTTTCCTCATAGAAATGCTGCTGGCAGCATCTTCCTAGGCCAAAACAATTTCAGCTTGAGTTTTAAAGGAAGTCTTAAACTTCTCAAAGCACTGCTAAAGATATAATTAATAGTTGTGTTGACAACTCTTCAGTGGCATTCATGGCTAGGTCCAGAGTAAGCACCCTTCAGTCACATCTTATTTCAAAGGAGATGAACAGAAATATCTTAGATCATTTCTAGGTAAAGTAGTACTTTCTTGGGAAACAGGGTACTCTGAAATAAAATATTCTGTGAAAATCCCTGTCAGTTGAAGCTGATTATAATTGGGTTGAATGGGAAAAGAATGGCATATTTAGCATTCAGATGCCATAACACTGGCCAGTTTGTTTCTGGAGGGTTGTCGTCTTCAATTTTTTGGCTAACTAATAAGTCTTACTTTCATGCCTATGAAATACTAGTAAATAAATGGGTTTAACTCCTAAGGGCTATCCTGTAACATACTCTGGAAAGGCATGTACCAATTTATAGCAACATTCAATAGAAGGTGAAATATATCAATTTAAGAACAGAGACCATCAGACATATCTGCCTTTTTAACTAATTTTAGGCTTTTAAGACTATTTAACAAACATAATTATTTGCTAGGGAGGTATTTTGTTTTGCCTTTTTAAATCTCATTATGTATGGAACCAAGGTTAATATGGAGATGGCAGAGTCATAATGCAGTTTAAGTTGGATCATGGCCTTGAGCATTATGGTAAATCATACCATAGTAGCAGCAGGTGCTTCAAATTCTGCATTTTATATAGCTACTATTGAATTTTATATAGTTTTCCTTCATAGTTAATCTTTAAATATTAGAATATAACAAGCTTATTTTCCAATGACTATAAAGTCTGAGAAATTTTAAAGCAGAAAAGTCATGTTTGATATTTAATTTAATATATAATTAATTATATGGAGGTGGATGAGATGGTGTTAAAATTATGTGGCTCAGCCCCCAAAGCTAAAGTCCTAAACTTCTTTTAAAGGAGGTAATTTTGCATTAAAAGGTTTTGTTCTGAAAGGATATCAGAAGTCTGCTTATGAGAATAATTGTTCCAAAGTCACCCTCTTTGAGTTCAAGATGACTTACTCATTTCTTTATAAACCTAACAAATCTTCCTTTCTTAAGCACCCTCCTCAAATGAGAATTTGGAAGGAGTTTGAAAAAAGAGCTGTAGGGGCTTATCTCACACATATTGAAGTGTGAAGAACCCTTCCCTTATGTCTTAGCCCACTGTAATACTAAAAATAGATGGGAAAAAATGTGCTTTTCTCCTTCGTTTGTTCATGGCCCAGTAGAACTTATTTTTAAGTGTTTTGTTTTTGCAGAATCTGTGGTTATCAGCAATAGCTGATCGTTTTGCTTTAAAAAGCTATAAAATCGATGCTTCAAATGGTTGATCCATTGATTCTTTTTTCCCATCAAGGTACTTACATGTCACCTCCTAAGCAACAAAGAATTCCCTTTTTTCCTTTATTATTGACAGCCTTAGTTTCTGTAGTTAATCAGGCTGTGTGATCCTATCCATGCCCTTCCCTGACCTTGGACTAAGGGACAGTAGGAATGGAGGGATGTGTCCTCGTACCCTTAAGGTGGATGGTTAGTCCGTAGACCTGCTGAAGCTCAATGGCAGTTCCTAAGTCCCCGACACATTTTCCTTTAAGATATTAGTTATGCAGGCGGATGGAACCCTAAGCCCTGAAGATGACAAAAGGTGTCCTAACAGCCCAAAATAATTTGGAGAGTTAAAAGTCTCTTCTAAAACCTTCAAAGAGGGATTTATGAACATCAGCTTCATTTTATGAAAAGACCCAAGTTCCTGGCCGACCAATCACTTTTTTCAGTCTCTTGGGTCCTCTTGTATGCCTGAGAATACCAAGTATTTGGTACCTTCTTTCTCATACCAGCCTTCTTGAAATGATCTCAGCAGGTGGACTAGTTTAGGAGGTCTGTCTGCTCTTTTTAACTAAAATGGGGGTGGGAAGAAAGACCTGTAAGTCCTATTAGCATTATTTTATCAAAAACTGCAAAGCCACATGCTCTTTGTAGAGAAGCACCAAAAGGAACAGGGTAGCTTGGAAGGATTCATTTTAAATAAAAATAGTAACTCAGTGGCCCTTACTTCAGGAAAGAGAAAGGCATTTTAAAGCTGTACATTAGTTAAGTTTCCCCCTTGATTTCCATGTTAAATGGCTCTTACAAGGACTTCCTGAAAGTTTCCCACCAGCCAGATTTTGGCTGACAGATTACATCTCTGCCTGAGAAGATGCCTGAAAGAGAAAGAGAAGCCTTTGTTACAGGCAGAATGCTGCAGAGGAAGAAATGACAACCTCCATTCATTTTAGAACTAAAATGACTACTGCTCATATTGCTTTGATGAAAACACAGGGACTCCCTGCTCTTGACATACCTGGATTTTATCCTTTATCTACAGTGAATTCTCACCCAGAAAATCTGTGTGTTAAGCACCACATTTTGACTGTAGGAGAGGAAGTTTCAGAGAAAGTATGGTCCAGCTATGGAATCATAAGATGGAGCAGTGGCAACCCCACAGTGGGCACCAACCCCCTCTGCTCTCTTAGCCCCTCTCTCCTTCCTGTCATTCCCTGTTCAACTTTTCCAGAGATCAACAGAAAGTTGTACTGTTAAGTCTCCAAGGCATGTTGCCCCCATCTATCCCCCAGCCCTTTTTGGAAGAGAGTGGTATGAGAAATTTGCAGAGGCCCTCTGTGAAAGGGAGGTACAGGGAGTTATCGGTAACTCTGGGTCTCTGTAGGCATTTGGTGCTGTCAAGAGTTGCTTGGAGATGGAGTACCAAATGAGTTGGGTGAGAAGAGCCTGCAGAACAGGGGCAACATGACAGCACTACACGGGAGAAACGTGCATATGCAGAAATAAAAAAGTAGGTATAGATAAGTTTTGCTGCTGTTGTCCTTGGGTGGCTGGAGTGGTGGTGAAGGGACTGTTGTGGAAATGGGAACATGGGGCACCTAGTCCTCAGCAGACATCAGGGATGAAACTGAGTAATGGAAAGCACCCAGGTGAGCCTTTATCACCACAGAAAGACCCGCAACCTTCTCCCCAGCAATGGTAGCAACTCCCTTTTTGGTATCAGGGCTTCTCCCAGCATCTCACTTGTTTAGCTCAGCAAGCTTCTGAGAAACAGCCAACTGTTAATCTGGCACTGGGGTTCAAAGACAGATTTTCTTCTCTTGGGTTGCTCTCCTTACCAGGCTAATCCCCTTCATATCGGTGCTCCTGTGTGCCATTGGCATGTTGTCAGGGATGAGGCTGCAGCCAGCCAGCATGTCCAGAGAGGCTAAGATAGTGTCATACAGGTGCTCTGCGTGGCTCTCTAGCTCACTGGGCTGCTTCGAGATCCTCCTGAGGACATCCTTTAACACTAACAAATGAGGTTCAAAGCGATTAGGCCATAAAAACAATGCAAGTGTATTTTCAAAAGAACATACAAGTGTGTAGTATTTTACATAAAATAGGAACATGGCCATAGTTTCAGAATGTCCACTCTTTAACAGTGACTCTCCAGGGTCTGCTGTTGCACTGGAGGATCTATGTTGTTAACTTCTGACTAAAGCTGAGAGAATTTCATTGGCTCTACTTTGGAATTACAGTCATGCACTGCTTAATGACAAGAATAGTGCCGTTAGGTGATTTCATCGTTATGTGAACATCGTGGAGTGTACTTATACAAACCTAGAAGATATAGCCTACTGCACACCTAGGCTCTATGGTACTAATCTTATGGGACCACTGTTGTATGTGTGGTCCATCACTGACCCAAACGTCATTATGTGGTGCATGACTGTATGTAATTCACAAGAGGGGACACAAACATGGTTCTCTGGTGACTGGTATTATTTGACTTATAAAGACGCAGGGCACACCCAGATCCTGTGGGGCAGAAGGCTTAAATGAAACAAAACATACCAAGATTAGGACATTGGGTCCTGCTACCAGGTCCTATCAGCTTCTGTTGGCTGGGGGAGTGTCAGCATGTAAACAGGCGGTCTGGTAATGTATTTGGGAATGCTTGTGAACCCTTTTTTGTGGGTCCTAAATGAACAAACTTCAAAAGAAAATTACCTGAAAGCAGGCTAAGACAAGATGGCTAGTGAGGCCAAGGGTTCATTTGAGGAAGGGATGGGCTAGGTTCAGAGTGCATCACACACAGCAGGCTTGTGTTTTTCTCTTAAAAACTATTTCCTTTGTTAAACACAAAGACTGCTTTAGCTTCCTCTGCCTTTATCAGCTATGTTAACACTCTCCCTAGTTTCCTGCTACAGCTGCAACATCTGCCAGCAGCGGAAAGGAAAGGGGAAGCTGCATATCTGCAGAGGATGCTGATGGATGAGCGGAAGGAGAAGAAACACAGGCTGCCTGTGTTGAGATCAGCCCCTTGGGAAGCGACATCAGTGCAGCATCATCAGGGCAAAGTGCCATGCTGACAACTCACGAGAGCCGTCAAGGCTGGCAGAGGAATGCAGTGAGGGTGCATAGTACAGCTCGCCTGTAAGGGTGACTGGGCTGGGTTCTCCCTTCCACGTTCACCAGACCTTTGCTCATCCTCCTGTGTGTTGTCAGTGGAATTCAAGGGACCTTTAATTTTATTGAGCTTTTATTTTACAATGTTAGACTGTTTGGTTGGGACCCGGTAAGAGGAAAGCTGGGAAGGGGAATCAAACAGTCTTTCCCCACTGAGACTTTTATCTTTTAATTGAATACATGCATACAGGGGCCTGGTTCAGCTTAATGTCAATAGGTCCCAGTCATTTGATCCAGTATAATAAGGAGTTTGGGTGTAAGACAGGATTGTCAACTTGTTCACTGAAGTAACTGGCTCATAATGTAGTGAAAAAATCTGCCTGATTTCTGTGGTGAGGTCTTTGGCAGGAGGCTGAGATAGGGACATTTTAGAAGGGGAATTAATTTGGCTTTCCATCCCTAAGGTTTTATTTGTGGCTGAGGAAGAAAGCAGGCTCTGAAGAAGCTGGATAGGAGTGTTTGTTCTTGGGCTCTATTGACTCTGACAGGGTGCCCTGGAGAGAGAATAGTCACACACCTAACTTGGAGAGACCTCGTGAATGTCAAGGGAACTTGTGATTTTCACACAACAGCAATTATTCCAGGCGAGGATGGGTAGGGGCAGAGTGTTAATCTGAAAGAGACTGAATACATATCTGAAAACTGCAGAAAACCCAAAAGCCTCTTATTTTGGCAGCAAAATACCTCTAGACTCCTTTTAAGAGAAGGGCAAAGTGGGATGTTTTCATTACAGATTAAGCACTGAGAATTATTATTGAATAGATTTTTAAATGGTGGTCAAAGAACCGGTAGCTTTTAAGAGGCCCACTGTTACATGAGGCCTCTGGGAAGAGGTTCCCCTGCACCTCCAGATACTGACGGCAGCACAGGAGCCAGCGTCCAGGGGCTCAAGCCAGGCTGCCACTCCTTGTGTGGCCTGAGGCAGAGAGGTGAGAGTAATAATAGTATCCATCTCACAGTGCTGTGATTAAATGAAAAAAGAATTGATATGTCAACTGTTTCAGCTCAGTGTCTGGCACACGGTGTTCAGTAAAATGCTAGTGTAATTAAAGGAGCTTGGCGTATTGAATTTCTGCCCCAATAAAAAACAAAAAACCCTACTGCAAGAGAACACTAGAAGAATCAAAACAAAGGCCTCCCAAAGGCAGGGGATTGCAGACAGCTCACGTGGTTCACACTGGATAATCACTGCCCTGCTGAAAACCCTTCAGAGGCTCCTTGTCCCACTGAAACCCCCTCTGCCCATTCAGTTCTCAACCCTGGTGATTCTTCTCCCCCAGGGGACATTCGGCAACATCTGAAGATATTTTGGGTTGTTCACAACTGGGGAGGAGGTGCTAGTGGCATCTAATGGGTAGAGGCCAGGGATGCTAGTAACCATCCCGCAATGCACAGGACAACTCCTCACAACAAAGAACTGTGCAGCCCATAATGCTGATAGTACTGAGGATGAGAAACTGTTCTACACCACCTCCCTAACAACCTCATTGCCTCTCAAGCCCACGGGTCCTGCCCACCTTTGCTTATGCTGTTTGCTTCCAGTGTAAACCCCACTTCACTCCAGAACTGTGGCATAATCTAGATGGGCTCTTTTAGCACTTAGTTATTCAGTCTTATAGGGAAAATGAGGGGCTGATTTTGGGGGTCCATCAGTTCACTGCTTCAACCTACCATTCTCCTAGCTCTTCCTATCATATCCACCCCAGCAAGGACAACGCCAGTTGTAAATCCTTGCACCCTGTCTGCTTAGACATACTCTTGAAGTCTGTGACTCTACATTTTCCTGAATTGGGAATCCACCTTGCAAAATGGGCTTGAGCCTAGTATGAGCACACCTGTCCCCGCTCATTAGTTCACTTCTTCCTTCAGCAGTTAGTTCTTCCTTCAGGCTATTCCCTTAGAATAGACCGACTGCTCTCCAATCCTGAAACAAATCCTTCCCCAAAGCAGAGAACCAGAGAGGGGTTCAGCCTGTGCTGGGAAAGGCGGAGGAACCACTGAGGGCTCCCCACTGTGAACACCCTAGCCAGAAACCAAGGACATCTGGATTAAAACCAGCATTCCCACCCAGGACACCACCAGGAAAAAATAAAAGCAGGAACAAAAGTGTTGTTCTTGCAGGCTTGACGCCCAACTTCCACTCAGCTTACCCTTATAACTGCAATGGTCTCACTGTGTCGTCGTCGGGACAGTGGCGATGTGAGGGGCTGGCAGATAGGGGAATCTAAGGCAGTGGGTGCATGTGGGAGGGGCTTCTGACTGCATCATGTGGATCACTGGACCTGCTGCCAAGAGAGATTTAAGTGCTGGCTAAATCAAAACCCCAAGCATCTTACCTGGAGTGTTATCCAGCAGGCACTGAAGAAGAATCTCTCCTTTCTGCAAGACACTCTCCGTCAGGGACTGGTGTTCATCTATATCTTTCTTAAATTGCTTAAAGCGTATCAGAAAAAAAAAGAAAAAAGCTTTGTTACTATCATTTTGTAAAAGTTACTCAAAATGATCCCTGCTGGGCAGCATGATGGCCCTCTAATGTGGAAGATAAACCCACTCAGTCTTCAGAATTCCCCAAGTAACCAGTGCAGTAGTTTTAACTTCACCTTCTTTGAGCCCAAGGTAAATACAGAGTCAATCCTTTTTTCTTTACAATTTGACAAGAGTTTTCTTTTCCCTGGCAGAGCCTGGCTCATGAACAGCTTGGAGTCAGGGTCTCCTTGTGTCACACCTCACTGGGTTCTCTTTGAACTCACAGGGCTATGGGATTCTCAAAACACGGTCTTCTAGTCTAATGGACCTGGTGAGTAAAAGCCACAAAAGAGACGCCGTGAACTTGACCACAGGGAGCCGCTGCCTCCATCGAGTCCTCCTTCAGTGTCCTACTCTGTGTGGAAAGGCCTCGAGAAGGCATCAGGGAAGCTGTGAGTCTCCTAAGCAGCTCATTTGTTTTCCCCTCCTGAGTACCAAGCTGTTTTTGATGTTCCTTTAGCTGCTAAAAAATGTAAAATCAAATCCATGACCACCTTCAGTACAGGATGCAGAACTTGGCAGTTCATATTTTGAAGTTAGAATTTTACTCTTAGATTTACTATGTTCCTGTCTTCAGTTTTCCTTTGCCCTAATACCTATTCCTATTATTTATTCTTTAGTACTCTCTGTAGTTTATATGCTGCCACAAACCCAGTGTTATTAAGACAAAGTATGAGTATGTAAGACAGAGTCACAGTTAAAATATGTGAACACACACTTGCTTCTATTAGGTATCTAAGCAGGGGTCAAGGTAGCTCATACATATGCACGAGCCATGCACCATTCTGTGTGGGGAAGGGGTTGACAGTGCACTCCTACTTTGTGACACAGTTGTGTGGGTGACACACGAGGGCTGGGCTTCACTGACCCACCGGGGTAACTCCCAGCCTAGATCTCAGCTCTACCCACAAAGCAAGATGGTTGCTTCTGGCTAGCCTGGAAGTTGAGACAAAGGACAGAAGGAGGGACAAAATGGAGGGAATGGAGTTGTTCTACTTGATACCTGCTCTGATGGGGGCAGGGCTGAGGCAGCCTGGAAAGGCCACCTAGGTAAGTTGAAGGATGGCAATTCCCTCCCCTGCAGTGGTACTGGGGGTGGGGACTTCACACAGACACCTCACGCTCAGCCTCCCTCTCCTTCCTCAAGTGCACTCTGGGCAAGGAACTCGTGGCAGTCCCTCTCCACACAGCAGGAAAGAGCAGTCAGTGGGAAACTAGGGGAGGGAAGCTGGCCCACCCAGGCCAGGCCCCTTCCCTGAATTTTAGTTGGCTCTCCACATTGGAAAACAAAGTCCCTCTCTCTTGCAATCAGCCTGGGGTGTGTGGCCCTGACTCAGCTATGTGTAAATCATACCCTCTTCTGCTGAAGGCACACAGTCACGTTATAAATGGTGGTAGAACTTCAAAGAACTGTCCCAGAAAACCCTTGCTATACCAGCATTGGGCTCAGACCACAAATATCACCTCTGCTCCTTCAGAAAAGGTTAGAAAGGCTTGGCCAACCAGACATCCTAGAATTCAGCAGGTAGTTCAGTCAAGGTTAATGTTATACTTTGGGCAACTGTACAATTTATCATCCAATTCAGAATACTTTTGAGAATGAAGGGGGACCTACTGATGATTATGCCAGAACAGCAAGCAAATTGTCACCCTAAATATACCTGATCTAAAGTCAAGTTAACCAGAACCCAAAATTAAAAGAGATTTTTAAAATAGCAAAACCTTAATGAAAAAGAGGCAAAAAACTCAAAAAACAGAACATACTGAGAAACTAATCGAGTTGTATTTTTATTTCAATACCATCAAAATGCCCTGTGTATATTCTGGAGTCAGTATAATTTCAGCTCAAATCCTTGAATACCAGTCTGTGCTGTCCAATAGGATTTTCTGTGATGATGGAAATGTTCTGTATATGCACTGTTCAGTATGGCAGCCACTAGACAAATGTGATGATTGAACACTTGGATTGTTCAATGTGGCCAGTGCAACTGAGAAATCTGAATCTATAATTTTATGTAAACAGCCATATGTGATAGTGACTCCATAACAGTGCAGATCTATGCTTATCAATCCCTGAGACATTTGGAAAATTACACTGCAAATCACCGTTAACTATTTTTGATTGAGGATAAATATAATGTATTTTCTCCAAACTCTATTTTGCCTGGGAAATAACATACTTTTACAGTTTTGCAGCATTAAGAATTTGAAAAGGGAGCTCTGATTAGATTTCAGGTAAAACAATTGAGCCACAACATACTGAACATTTGTGATTTGCGAGTTTACTTTGCAGTCAAGAAATTTAGCCACCACTCTCGTGAGTGAACAGCCAGAAGCCAGGACTATATATTACCTGGTAAAGCTGCAGAGAAGACCTGAGACCCGCAAGACTGGAACTGGGTGGAGTCAAGTGGTCAGTAACGTCTGCTACATTATACAGCCAGCGGATCAGCTCTTCTAGCTGACAGCAAAATGTCTGTATAGACAAATAAAAGAACACAAGGGGTTACTGGCTGAACTGCTCTTTACATTTTCAAAAGGCTACAAATATCCAGGAGATTCCTGGAAATAGCCTGTGCACCTTTCCAGAGCTCCCCTCACTTGAAGCAGCAGTCAAAGTAGCTCATATATATGCCTCTCTCATATGTATACACAGTCTCCTCTCTCCTGCCCTGTCTGTCCCCACCCCAGGACTCCAGACTTCCGCCAAGGCAATATGAAGAGCCCCACCTTGGTTCTGTCTCCCCTTAGCCTGATGTGACACCAAAAATGACAGGCTGAGAAAAGCCAGCCCTGCACATAGGACTAGAGCAGCTAAGGTGAGGGCGGGGATGGGGAAGAGCCCAGAAGAGGTATGCCTGCCACGGAGACCAGTTCTCAGGTCAGCACCATTGCTAACTATTGAACTGTTCCCAGGGAAGATGTGAACATAAAATAAATGACTATAATCATGACTAACCTGAACCTATCGCCCAAAACAACTGAATTAAAACTGCTTGTCCCTCTTCTGCTCCCACACCGCCCAGGGAGCCTGACCCCTAAACTCCTGCCAGCCGCTCGCCCTGGGCAGTCTGTGAGCCAAGCACTCTACCTCATGGTGTCTCAATCTTATCACAAAAGAGGCCACGTGCTTACATTTGCCCTACCTGCTTTGCAGGACAAATAAAATAATCCACGGGGCAGGTTAAAGCCCTCCTCCAGTGCTAGGAGACGTCTGGGGTGTCGGCTCATGGGTATAGGAAGACAGCAGTGCCGTGATTAAAATTTAGATCTGCCTGATGCTGACAACACTATTCCACGGAGCATTCATTGTATCTCCAGTCATAAGTGGTTCACAAGAGAAGGTTCAGTGGCCAAGAAGTCTAGGAAATGGTACATCTAATGCCCCTAACTCTGCAGTTATCCCACTTCATCAGAATGAAGCTCTGAGAAGTCCGGCAGTCAAGAAAGCACTCACTTTTGTTTAGCCCCGTGTTTCCTGAGGGCATCTGAGCCCAAGCCCTTTTTGTGCAGAGTACCTCTCAATCCTCAATGTCAACAGCCTTGGGAAGCAGCCTAAGAGCTCAGGCTCCAGCACTTGCTAATTGTGAGTGCGCAGGTCCCTTGCTGCCTTTTTCTCCAACTGTGAGATGAGAACAATAGTCCTACTCAGGAAGAGGTGTGAGGATTAAACAGGACGAGGCAGTACAGTGCCTGCCAGATAAAAAGTGCTCAGTGTTACTAAGTTTTATGATGATGATGATGGACTGGGGGAAGAGGAGACAAGACACCTCTACACGAAGCCTCTTAAACACTGAGTTTACCTTCACACACTGCACAAGCGATTCTTTTCCCTGCTCTCCTCCTCTCCTGGGAGGCTTCCCTTCAGCATCTGGGTGGGAGAAGGCCCGCTGGTCCAACATAGCCGGCAAAGAGGAACGTGTTCTCAGCAGTCCAGAGGAGACCCCCAGGGCCAGGCTGCTCCCCAGGCCGCCTGCCCCTGCAGAGTCCCTTGCATGGACGAAGGAGCGCAGCAAACAGTGGTTCTGGCCCTTAGGGCCCCCGGACCCTCTGAGGGCAGCCCCAGAGGGAAGCTCGCGTTGGCCGGAGTCCGTTGGGAGGGAAGCTGGCCCATCACTGTCCGACACGTCCAGGGAACTCTGCCCTTGGGGAGCCCCGGTGGGCAGGGTCACCATGGTAGGAATGGAACCTAGATATGAAACCAAGCTAGAAACCTGTGTCAGCCGAGTGGGGAGGGCAAGATACTCGTCGTCACTTTCTACCTCCTCCTCTGATTTCCATCCAGACTCCACGCGGGCAGGGCGCCGGATACTCTGGCTGGCCCCTTTCACTCTTTCTGGCCTGGGTGAAGGCCACCCTTCATCCCATGTCTTCAGCTGGGGAGAGCCCACCTCAAGGTGCTTGCCCACAGGTAGCCAGTCCCTCATGCCCCTCAGGGCTGGCTCTCTGCTCTCCCAAGGAGTATCCCTACTGCCTGGGGCTCTGGGGGTAGATGCGAGCTGTCTACGAGATGCCAACCCCACACTGCTCTGCTTCTGGGGTATTCCAGAAGGCCACCGCTTAAGGTGTGGCTCTCTGGACCCAGAGAACGGCAGGGCAGTGGCCTCTGCTGGTGGGCAATTGTGGGAGATATTAGTGGGTGACTTCAGGGTGCTTGCTGGGGAGACAGAGAAGCTATCCAGGTCTACACCTGAGTCCTGCAGGACAGGGTCAGCCAGCATGTGGCTGTCAAGGTGCTTTGGGAGCTGAGGCTTGGGCCTCAGTGGGTAAGTATAGTCCAGTAGGTCTTCATACTCTTTATTTGGGTTCCAGAGGGGAGACTGACGGTCAGGGGAAGGGGGCAGGGAATCTGGCAGCACACAGGCCCAGTACTCGGCCTGAAAGGAGAGGCGCCTCCTACCCAGCCCAGGAGCATCACTCCCAGAGGACACAGGCTGTGGCGACCAGAGGAGCTGAGGCCCTGGCCCCCCCACAGAGGGTACTGAGTGGGGAACGACCAGCTCCAGGGAGGAGGACACCTTGGCCAGGGAGCAACTTGGAGGCTCTGCCTTCTCTTGCTGACCCTGGAGGCTGCTGCCGGGGGATGAGGCAGAGCCGCTGCAGCTGGAAGACTGAGGAACTGCAGCACCTGGGCTCACCACAGACCTCCACCTTGACGGGAAAGAGAAACCTGAGACGTGAGGCTGTTGGCTGAGGTCCAGCACCTGAGGCGACTCAACTGGGGACGGGTCATCTTCAGTATCAGCATCGTGTCCTGAGCAAAGAGCTGTGGCTCTGGGAACGGTGAGAGTCTGAGGTAGCTCCTCTGAGGCAGAAAGCCTGTTCTCCTCCATCTGCAAGGGTAAGAGGAAGAAAAAGCACTCAGGGGAAAAGAAGCAAATCAAATTTCTTTCTTAGACGACAATCTGAGAGTTTTCTTTAGGGGGCCCAGGTGATATTCAGGAAAGGTCTTGAAAGGAAGAGTCTGCTATCTGATGCAAGAATCAGACAGTGTGCTGCCAGTAGCCAGCACCGAGATGAGCCTGCTCTGGGAAGCAGACTGATCCGCCCCGGTCCTTTCAAAAGTTCTTCCTCCACAGAACCCAGTTTGTGAGCGAGCAGAGCTCAGACAGCTCTGTCATGTGAAGCTGGAACACACTGCCTACCCTTTGAGAAGTGTGTCCTGGGCAGACGAAACCTCAATCCTTCTGTCACTGACAGGGTATACATCCAAACCCATCAGGCAGGCGATCCACCAGGCCCCAGGTGGCTCAGCTCACATGCCAGTGGGAACTGAACACTGGTAAAATGAGGCGTTTACCTCAGCTTCTTCACTTTGAATCTTTAATCTGCTCTGTGAAGAACTTGCCCCTGAGGGAGGCAGGACAGCACCATGGTTAAGGGCATGGGCTTTGGAACCAGACAGACCTGACACCAACACCTAACGGCTGCCTTCCAGATATGTGACTTGGAGCCTGACTTCCTCACCTGTAAAATGGGGATAGTAATAGTACCAACTCCTCAGGTGCTGAGGATTAAACGAGGTCATATGTGAAAAGCACAGGGTGAGAGCTCAACAAACACCAGGCCTTACAATAATGCGCACCAGACTCAGACTCACGCAACAGCCCACTTCTGTGTTTGCTTATTTGCTTCCTGCCTCACCGAACCTTTGACTCACAGGTGCTGTGAGCCTCCCACTGCCCCCGACTCCCAGGCAGGTGGGCCCAGCTTCTGTTTTCTCCCCGACCATCCTGCTCAGAACCTCCTAACAGGATGGGGCTCCAGCATGCGGCAGCCAAGGCCACAATGACACCGAAGAGATCAAAGCTGTTCCCATGAAAGGCCCTGGCAAGCAGAGCATAATAGGATGTCAGAGCTGGGAGGAACAGGTCATTCAGTCACCTTAGATTTGGTGATCTGCCTGAGGTCACAGAGCAAGGCAGGACTCCCTGCTCCATGTGACTCCCACCAGGCGAGGATGTCCTGCAGTCAGGGAGGCCCAAGAAATTCTCCCTGCCCGGGGACAGTGCTGCCCACCACAGGGGCTCCACGGATCTGCGAGGTTCCCTGGGTCCCAAGGGCATATGGTCTCAGAGCCCTCAGGAGCTCACAGCCCTGGACCCTCCTTCCTCCAGTCTTCTCAGGGCCCCCCCCCCCCCCCAGAGCCTTCAGATCACCAAGTCAGAAACAGGATGTGGCTACCCCTGTCAGAGCTCCTCTGCCCTAGCCCTTTGGACAGTAGGTCTTGGCCACAGCATCCCCAGTCCTCAAAATGTCACCAGTTACTCTCTTGACGAACAGGAGCTGCTGTGGACAGAGCCCCCCGCTGGCCCCAAGGCCCAGCTCTCCAGGTGAACCTATAAAACAGACAATCACACCCAAGCTCCCCCAATACCCCACCTTGTACAGGGGCTGGGAAAGCATGTAAGATGGTGAGAAAATGCTGGAACATGCTGCAAAAGGACAGCATTAGGTAAATCTACAGTTCCATTTGCCTCAGTACCTACCTGGCTTCCCACAGAGTGCAAAAGATCTCCAGTCCCCATGCTGGCAGGAGGAAGCAGGCAACTGAGAGCAGGCTTAGACCCACTGGGCTCCCTGCTGGCATTGTTGGCCTGCGGCTGGTAGGCTCCAGAGGGGCCAGGGCTAGCCCCACCACAGCAGGGTAGCCCCTCTGCCCGCCACACAGGGGAGGCAGGCCCTCCCTCAGCTTCCAGGCGTGGCGGCTGCTCCCTGCCCATGGGCCCTGGGGTGTCCACCTCCAGCTCCCTGCAGTTCCACCTCCCATAGGATGGGGCCTTTGTGTCCTCAGATGCCTCCACCTCTGCCTTTTCTTCTCCCAAGGCCATTAAGATGTCCCTAGGTCAGGGCTCCCCTGAAGCCTTCAGCTCCCTACATAATGGGAAAGAGAAAGAAAAAGATAAATTTTCTGCATCTGTGTCCAGGAAACCTTGCTTTTTAATGATTAAGACAAATGTTTTTTGGGGCAAAGAAGAAAAGAACAAACGTGGCTCCTTCCTCACAGAAGAAGAGGGGTCCAGCTTTTCCTTGGCCCCAGACCCTTCCAAAAGGGACACAGGAGCACATTTTGCCCTCTGCTTTTATGCGGCCAGTACCAGCCCCAGCAGCAGGGGGCCAAGAGGGTCAATGCAGGTCCAAATCTGAGTCAAGGCTTGGTCCTGCCTAAAGTCACCTTTTCGTCCCTGTCCCTCCGGCCCAGCCCCAATGAGTAAGGGGCCTGGCTTGGGCCCTCCCGTGCCAGCCCTGCAGCAGTTCTGTTGTCGCAATGCCCTCATCAGCAGGTGCTCTGGCCTGGCTCTGACAGCTCTGCTCTAGAAGATGGCAAGTCAGGGCATGCCCAGGCCTCGGCTGAGCCCAGGATGTTCCCATAGTGCCTGCTCTGCCCAGCGGAGGAGGCAGGACCCTCTCAAAGCATAGAAACCACACTCCAGGCTGTGGAGCAGGTGGGGACTTCTCATTCCAAGGATGGCCAGTGACCAGAGAGCAGCAACTCTCCTCCCGCTGGCCTGGGTTACAATTAACTTGGTAACTGAGGGAAGCCATAGAAATCCAGGTGGGGAGCAATGATAATGGTCAGATAGCATATGAGAGAGAGACAGACAGACAGAGCGCAGCACATCAGACAGCCACTGGCAGGCGAGGGAGAAGCAGGGTGAGCACTCAGGGAGGGAAGAAAGAACAATTTGGGAGCTGGAGCTGAAAATAGGACCATTCCAGTAACAGCTTCACGGACATCACCAAGAGACCCCTCAGCCTAAGTGTGCAGGCAAGGGCTCTGCTGGGAGCACTGCTGTGCTGGGGCTGGGGTCCGAAAGCCAGCAGAAGAACTCCAGGAGGATTTGGAAGGGGGACAAGGAGTGGGCGTTCAGGATTTCAGCAGCCGCCTGGAGTGCACTGGGCCAACCTCAAGGGCTGGACAGAAATAGCCTGTTTTCTCAGAGACAGGGAGGTGGAGCGATGGCAAGAGGAGGTGCGGCTGGCAGCAGGGAAGCGTGAGAAGGTGGAGGAGGCCGTGGATGCTGGCTCATCCTGCTCGGCTCGCACACTGGGAAACAAAGCTGGATGGGGACAGCATGCACCCTGAGACCACCCTTACCCCAACACAAAAGGGTCTGCCCTGACTGCCAACTCAGAGGCGACTCCAGAGAAGAGCACACACTTCACATGTACCTCTCACAACCACCACATGGGGCAGGTACTAATCAGAAAAATGATTTTTTTGGACAGGTAATATAGGGTTCAAATATAAAATGCTCTGCAGATGTAAGCCTGCCCCTGCCCTTGTCCCCGTTCCTCACTAAACAAGCCAGTGCACGCAGGGCATGATGACAGTGCCTGAGGAGTGTGCACCGAGTGTCACCTAGTGCCATCAGTGTCATGGGGAGTGTGTGCATGACAGAATCAGTGTAACGAGTCACCTTATGAGGAACTAAGGAGTCCAACAGAGGGAGAAAAAGCAGCCAATTTTTCCATATAACCAAGGAAAATATTTACTACTAGATATTCCCACCAAAAAAGGTAAACAGTCTCATTTTGTGTGTACTCTCATCTCCTGATGCATATGCGACAAATACAAAGATCTAGTTCATCCTTCCCTCTCTTTTTACATAAAAGCAGCAAACTGTACAGAACACTGCTCAGAACCTCGCTTTTCTTTCTTTCTTCTTTTTTTAAACAAAATATCTTGGAGATCTTCCCTTAGCAACATACAGAGAGCTTCCTCTTTCTTTTTTATCACTGCCCGGTACTGCACCCCACTAGGAGGATGCACTCTAGTTTACTTCACCAGCCCCTCACTAGCGGGTATTTGCATATCTCCAATCTTTTGCTGTTACAAACACTGCTGCAATGAATAACCATGTACGCATCATCCGCATGCGTGCTAGCACACCCAGCATAAACAACCAGAAGTAGAACTGCTGAGGTGAAGGGTACCGCATGTGGACTTCTGGCACAGGCTGCAGTCGCCCTCTGTGGGCGGCATCAGTTTACACTTCCACCAGCAGTGTGCAAGGGCCAGCTTCTTATCCTCATTTCACAGAGGGGGGCAACCAAAGCTCAGAGAGATTCAGATCCAAGACTGTGTGACTCCAGAACCCAAGCTCTTTATGACTAACTAGGGAACAAGTTACAAAACAGACAGGCACACATAGTAGAAGGGGGAAGAGCCAGCTGGAGGGACAGAGAGATGAGTGACTACGTCCTGCTGAGCCAGAGATTTTCATGGAGTCATGTCCTCACCTTGTGGCTATATAAGACACTGCACCCGAAGATGCTTACAGGCAAACTGTTTTCACAACTATGGGAATAAGCTGAGCCCATGAGCTGGAAAAATTAGGGTGAAGGCTGAACCTAGCCCACAGCCCCCCCCAATTTCTACTTCTTGCTCCATTCCTAGAAACTCTCTCAAATGGCCAGAGTCAGCCATGACAGGTGGCTAATCTCCCTTTTATTCCCCTACCTCCCCTCCACTAACAGGGGTGATCCTGCAACACAGGGCTGGAATAAGACAAGGCTGGGGCAAGAGAGGGGTGCAAACAACCAACCTCTGTCTTTGCTGTGAGGATGTATTTTGGATTTGTCTTGTCTGGATCTCATTATTCAAACAAGAAGGTATCCATTTATCTGGGGGCAGGGGGGAGGGGTGAGCTAGAACTATAAGCTGTTCAGGAGACACCTCTAGGTAACTTTCAAATATACACACAAACCAGAACTAGGTTAACAGTGTCACCAGAGGCCCTTCAGCAACCAGGTAAGAAGGTCCAAAATGCAATGATTTTCAAGGAAATGGTACTTCTGAAAAGACAGATTACAGGTGGTTATTTTCTGAGTCTGTATAAGCAGTCCTTTCATAATCTTACTTATTAATCTGCCTGACAAATCATGCTTTTTTGCCCTTTGCTACACAAGTTTATTATAGAACTGAGACAGATCCACGTGAAAGAAAAGAATAAAAAGAGGTCCATGAGAGTTCATTCCAAATTGTACATAAGATGCCACAGAATACAAAGAAAGGGAGAAATCAACTGGTATAGAGAGAACCAGGGAAACAACTTGAAGTAATAACTGTCGAAGGCAAACCATTTTTAAAACATCAATCATGTCAAAGAAAACATGAGCCCAGCAAATGCACAAGTTTTGGATTTCTAGGGCTCAGCCCTGGCTGCATTTGCCAGGTGGGCATCTGTCACACTGCATGAAGGTCCAGCCCTCATTTCCATAGATTCTAGATTTTACACATCATTCCTTCTAACTCTCTGGAGGTGAGGGATTCTGCTTGGACCCTTCCAATGAGAGACAGTTTATTCCTTTTCAAAGCACCCAATGGACTACTCAGACTGATGAAAATGACTTGCCGTGCTGGACCAACACTGTCTCCCACATCAGTAGCTTTAAACAACCTACTACGCTATGTGGGGCCTCCCTGCTCTCAGATCACACATTGCACAGTGTTCCTGGGGGCTAACAGCTCCATGGGGGGGGGCAGAGGCCTCAGTCAGCCTTCTCCCTAACAGGGAAGCACTAGGAAGTTGGGCTGAGTGATGGGAGGCCTCACAGCACGGACAATGAACAATGAATTCAACCTTCCATCTGAGAAAGGTCTGTACATACCACATCTGCCCTGTCCTTGGCCAAACCAAGACACAAGCCACATTAAGCCTCAGGATGTTGTAGGGATCACCTGGACTTTGCTATTAAAATTCTCCATTAGTTTTCAAGAACTGCAGAGGCGTATGACCTACCAGATATAATTAGGAGTGATGTAGGATTGGCTTACTCTTGCCCTACAGTAAAAATATGCTCATACATCACATACGTGGTAACACTAACTCCGTAAGCCTGGACATCTGACCCTTCCTGGTATCTGCCACACCACCCTCGTGCAGTCCTGTCAGCTGCCAGGGCTTCCTCCCACTCGCTCGTGTCCAGGATGTACAAAGGAGGACTGGGAATTGGGGGGAGGGGTGATGTTCCTGTTTTAACCAAACCATTCAAATATATGAATGATCAATGAGGAAGCAATCCTTCTCTGATCGAAAAAGGACTCTCCAGGATTCTTTAAATCACGAGCTCCCTTTGAAAGAACCTGATTTATACCAGTTTTGCCGGGGAAGCTCTGCTCCTGAGCACACAGCCAGCCACCTGTACCAGCCACAGAGGCCAGGTGTTGCTTGACAGAGCAAGCCTCACCAGTTCAGGGGCCAAAGCCTTGAAACTCCTTGTTATTTTCACAGGAGGCCACAGGTGTAAGTGGTAAATGCCATGCACACACAGTGGCAGAATCTGGCCAGAGAACCAGACAAAGAGGCTCTCAGTGCTGCTCTTTCTCTAAGAATGCACAACTGCCCATAAGGAAAGGGGGATGGGGTGGGGGAGGACCCAGCACTGTCGGGTTCCTGGAAGGCTTCTGGGGGAACTAGATTGATGGGAGAAAGGAGCTTAAAGGCAGAAGCCAATCCAGGCATGGGAGGCAGCATGAAAGGGGATGAAGACATACGTGAGGGAGGCCAACAAAAGGGGCAGTCACAAGAGGCCCAGGCCTGCCGCAGAGCGGGCTGGGTGCCAGGAGCGCTGTGGTTGGAGGTTTGAGGTTCAATGGCGAGAGGCCAATGGCCAAGAGCAACCGCCATTCCACCTGCTCCTTCCCTGGCTGTGGAAGCCCTGTAGCCCCTTAGTCCTCCGCACTGGCCCTGTCTTTACTGTGGGGCAGATCACCCTGAGTGCAGTGTCCCCCTCCTTTGCAGGTAACAGCAAAGTGAAAAGGAAGAACAGGTTCAAAGCCACAGAGGGGTAGACGTGTCCCCCACGGTGTGGCAGTGTGCCAATGCCATCCTGAGGCTCCTCGGGCACCAGCAGCTCCTTGTCTTTTCCCTCTGGGCTGCTTCCCGACCTTTTCCTGAGAGTCAAAGAGTCATCCAGGGAGGAGCTCTCCCAGGGGAGAATGCTCTCCCCTCGCTCATTCACCAGCTGGCTGACTAACTGGGACCACGATACAGTCTCACAGCAAGGCCAACTTGCTTCTTCTCAATTGTTGTGAGAGGTCTTTAGATGGTCTTTAAAGAGATGCAACTGCCACATCTACAAGGAGTTTGACAGAGCCTCCAGCCACCCCTGCCCTCATCCCCAAGCTCTCTGGCCTCGGCAGTCAGTAGACTGTCCCCATCCAACAAAGCTCAACGTATGAGGATGCTGAGGACTGAACATGCCAATCAAGTGTACCTTCTGTTCCCACCAAACAGCAAGGCAGAAAAACAGCTTCCCTGTAACAAAAATCCTCCTACTGACCAAGGCAGCTGGCCCTGGACCACATGGTTGCAGTTCCACCGGCCACTGCTTTCATTGTACTGACAGTTTTCTGTGAGCCCATCAGGCTACATGTATGAAGACTGATAGGAATCTTACTGATTTTCTCAAGAGATGCTATTAAGAATGTCACTCACCGTATCAAAGCATCCTCTTTGGAGAACCCACAGAGAAGAATTCTCTGGTCCCAGTAATACAAACTGCTGTTTGAGCAGCCATTTTGTTTTTACTTGATAGGTATTGGCAAAACTGATTTTAAAAAAATCTTCCTCTTTGCTTTGGCTACTAGGAAGCTCAGTGCCAAATGTGCAGTCCCACCCAATTAAACTGTATAGGACAGAGGGGCACTCATCTTCTATACTCATCTTACCCTTAACTTCCTCTTACTTTCCTTTTACCCTTTCTACCTCAATTACTTTTATATAAAATCTGGTTACACTAAAAGTATCTTGGAAAGATTCCTCAAATCACTTTTTGGAATAAAAATAGAGGAACTGTTAGAAACAATAAATAATAAATAGAAAAAAAAAAACTCCTAAATCCAAGACTTCGCCCCAATACCAAAAGAAAACAAAACCTGTTTACTAGTACTTCTAAAAAGCAAATGCAGATACTTATGTTTAGTACTTTTCTACTCAAAGTGTGGTCCATGGACCAGCAGTATCTACACCTCAGAGGTTGCTGGGTATGCAGATTCTCAGGCTCCACCCAGAGCCTTGGAATCAGAACCTGCATTTAAGCAAGATCCCCAGGCGACTAGTAAGCACAATAATGTTTCAGAACACCAGGTTAGCAAACCTGTTTTAGCACCCTGAAAAGGAACAACTTTCATGACTTTACAACCATTCATTGAGTGCCTCTCTTATGCCAGGCACACACAAGAAGGAAATTTATGGTCCCTAAACTTAAGGTCCTTCTCATAGGACACTAGAAAAAACTCACACCTTGTAGCAGGATTTTAATAGCTAATTATAGAATGTCACAGCTGGAAGGGAGTCCCCAGAAAGAAAAGTATTCCCTAAAAAGGATTCAAGACTCCTTGTGGCTACACTAAAAGCAGAACCAGAGACCAGAATTCTATGATGGTTACAAGTGAGAAGAGAAATGGTATTTCTTTTGGAGACTCCAAATAACTTAAGAGAAAATGACACGCCAAGGGGACCTACAGCCGGAAGGAAATATACAACTTAGCCTGTTTCCTGCACCTGAAAGTGGTCCAGGAAAACCTGGAAGTGAGGCAACATCCCGAGGGGTTGTATCTGCCAACTCTAGGTCTGGCAAACAGGTCTAGAGCCAACAGGAGACTTCTTCCACTTTTCACAATGACAGTTTCCTCATGAGAACAGACAAGTTATAAGGAGAGAAGCCACCTCAAGCCCACCTCCACAAGCTCTGCCTCTCTGGCTGAACCAACCCTCCTAAAGATTTCCTGTTAGCCATGTCAGGTCCCACCTGTTTTACTCCTCTGCTCTTATATGATTCTGAGTAACAGACCACATTAAGAGTGCATCAAATACTACTGTAACACTTGGCCAAATTGTTATTTGGCACTTCAACAATTTCTAGTGGGTGGTAAGACCCTACATGTGTAAACCATTAATCATCCATGGAATACTTTTACTGTGGGGGGAAAAATCTGGAAAGGTTTAAGGGATTCTTTAAAATCAAGGAACAGATAAGGACCAAAGGCAGATAGACCCCGAAGGGTCAAGTACTATACAGATATTTAGTATTAGTGAATCTGTTCAAGGCTCTGTTTATTTTTATCTTAACTCCTACAGCTACTGCACATTTTGTGCCAGGAACTATGCTAAGTACTTTAAGTCAATATTTTATTTAATCCCCAGAACCCACGGAGTAGGTACTACTATAACTCCCATTTTACAGATGAGGAAACTGAGGCATAGAGAAGTTAAATGACTTGTCCAGAATTAGTAACATGGCAGAGCTAAAGTCTGATTTGACTTAAGAGAGCCAGAAATCAACTGTCTCCCTAATCTGTAAGAACTGGCCCAACAAGTTAAAGGAATTAAGTTTTGTGGGGTTTTGGTCAACTTTTGGCGACACTGCTAATTTTTTGTTTTCTTTTGGCTTCTTTCAATCAGAGTGCCTTCTATGTTCCAAGCATTGTGCCAGGGGCTGGGGAAACCACAATACAGTGTGATGTATAAAAACAGAGGCAAGAGAAGGTAGCCCAAGGCGAGGAGTGATTATTACTGGGGTGAGAGAGAGTTTTAAAAAGCTTTCCAGAAGAGGTGAAACTGAGTTCTTTGCTCTTTTCTGTACTGAGTGGCCCAGAATTGATTGACCGGGTGGTGGAGGGAACAAGGATGAGAAGTGGTGACCTCTACTTCTTTTAACCAAGCCCTAGACCCTAGAATTCTTGACCCAACACACTTTGTAATGCATTTTAACAACTTTTCATACCCTAGATCTAGGAACCGTTAGGGTCTTGATGAACGCTACCTATCCTCGTGCCCGCCTCCCTCCACCCCACAATGAATTCCCAGAGAGGTTCAATTTACTCTGGCACTGGCAGGTTTCCGCTCATTTTTATTACAAACAATACACCGAACCGAACATAATAATTATAAAGGGCCTGAAGGAGATTTTGGACATGTGCCCCTGGGCTGTTGAGAACTGATCTAATGATGACAGTTGAAAAGGGTGGCCCTTCTAGGCAAAAAAGTGAGACATCTTGCTTTTTCCCCTCGGCAGCTGGGGACTGCTGCCTTCAAGGCGACAAGAAGGCACCCTTCGTCTCCATCTTTCCAGTGGGAACGACCCTGAGCTGTGGAGAGAGGGTCTCTGCGGTGGCCCGGGCCGCGAGCAGCGCGAGCCCCTCACTCCCGGGGGCACCTGGGCCTCGGCGAGGGCGCAGGGTAAACAGGGCGCGCCCGGGGCGAGGCCGAGAGGGAAAGTGAGTCCCCGCGGCCAAGGCCGAGGAGCCAGCAGCTGCCCGCACAGGAAGATGTGGACGCGCGCGCCGCCTCCGCCGGCCTCGCCGCGCTCAGGCTTTTCCAACCACGGCCTCCCGCCCTCGCCCCGACTCCGCGGGCGCGACCCGCACCCGCCGTTCCACCTGCAAAATGGAGGCGAAGGCATGAGGCGCCCCCGCCCCCAGGAAGCCTTGGTGCCCTTCCCGGCTGGGGACTCGAGGCCCGACGGCCCGACAGGGCCTCCCAGACCCGGAGAGACCGCAGGGCAGAGGGGGCCGGGCCGCAGCCCCCAGCGCCGCGGACACCGCGCCTGCGCGCCGGCCACTACCTACCGCACCTCGAACGCTTCGGACGCCCCAACCCGTCCTGCAGCGGCGCCCGCGGCCCCAGCAGCCCCATGCGGTGGCCCCTGACGCGGGGGCCTCAGGTGGGCACCACCGCCCTCCCGCCTGAGCACGGAACGCCGGGGGCGGGGCCAGGCGCCGGCCACGCCCTTCGGTCCCGCCCTCCTCCGCGTGGAGGGCGCCTTTGGGGCGAGGAGGCCAATCCCAGACCTCAGTTTGGAGGCTCGACCAATGCGCGACCCGCTTCTGCAGAAAGAGCCCACCCCTTGTGCCTCCTGGCCTATGGGAGGCCGGGTCTTCTTCGGGCGCTCGTCCTCCCTTGCCTTCCGCGCTCGCGGCTAGGGATCGCTTGTTCCGGGAGAGTGGGGCGCGTAGGGGCGCGTCGTCCTGGCGGCGCAGAGGGGTGGGTGCCGGGGGCGGGGGCCGCTCTTTCCCTGCCTGTAGGCGGCACCCTGAATCATGCGTTCATTCATTCCTTTTGCGCAGGACGCGCCGCTGCGGGGAGGCGGTCCCACAGTCTTTTCCTGTGCGTCTGTTTACACTCGCGTCTAAACAACCAGGCGGCGTGTGACCCAGGCCCCAACAGGTGCCGTGGGGCGGAAGCGCCGAGGGAGGGCAAGGTCCCTAGGCCAGGTGGTTTGGGACGGCTTCAGGAGGGAGGTGGGGTGTAGGCAGGCCCGAAAAGGATGGGAGAGGTGTGGATAAATGAGCAGAGAGCTGCTTAGCGGGTTTCTGATTTTATGTATTTATTTTTAGCCTGGTCTCATGGGAAATCGGTGATGGAGGCCACTGGGAAGTGAGAGCCAGCCTGTGGGAGGCTAAGATGCACGTTCCCTTTCACCATCACCCCTCCCCTCCACCCCCGCCGGCAGTGAGGCCTAGGAGCCTAATGACACAGCTCTTTAGCTTTTACTGCTCAGGGGAATCCTGGGGCCTAAGGGAACTACTACTAGGCTGGGGTGGGGAGGGGGTCGCATTGTAGCCCCGCGTTCCTCCTTTCTGATACCTTTGCCCAGCAGCACTTTCAGCGGTCTGGCTTCCGTTGAATGCCTCACCAGTTCATAAAACAAGTCTATAAATGCCCGAACCCCAGCAGTGGGGAGGGTGCACATTCTTTCTCCTGGAGCTCCTGGGCCCCAGGCAGTTTAGGAGATAAAGACTTGGGTTTTCCTGAACCTGTCCTGGGAGCTAGAGGTTTTGTCTCACCCAGGAGTCACAAACTTTTGGCAGCAAGAGCAGAAACTAGCCCACAGATGGTTTTGTTTGGGCAGCACGTTGGTTTTATTTGCTTTTGTCTTTTAATAAGAATTTAAATCCCACAAGCACCCCTTGCGTATTAAGTAACAGCCTGCCTCTTCACACGTGTGACCTGCCTGAATCTGATGGCATTCGTGTTGGTGAACCTGGGTCTTCTCTGAATACACAGAAGACCTCTAAGGGAGTCACCTAATCCCATGGACTGAGACTTGGGTCTTTCCCAGTCAAGACAGCCAGCTGGACAGAGAACGGGGTCAAGTCCAAACAGGCAACCAGGTCAGGGCTGAACCAGGGCGCCAAATCCAAGTGAAGGGAACTTGAAAAAAAATCAAAGCCAAATGAATAAGGACTCAAAAAGTCAAGGAAGTTGTGGGTGGGTAATTTTTTTTTTTTTTTTTTTTGTGGGGAAGACCAGCCCTGAGCTAACATCTGTTGCCAATCCTCCCCTTTTTGCTGAGGAAGACTGGCCCTGGGCTAACATCCGTGCCCATCTTCCTCCACTTTATATGGGACGCCGCCACAGCGTGGCTGACAGGCAGTGCCGTCGGCGGGCGCCCGGGATCCGAACTCGTGAACCCCGGGCTGCCAAGTGCGGACTAAACCGCTGCGCCACCGGGCGGCCCCTTGGGTGGGTAATTTGAGAGCAGCAGACTATGAGCAAAAAAGTAATTCTGAAGTCAGCAAAAAAGCAGTACAGTCCACCCACTGTGTGGCAGGTCCCAGGTCAAATCCCACCACCTTCATCAAGCCCACCCTGACCTCCTCAACCAGACGTGCACTCTCCCTCCTTTGAACTCTGCACCTGTCTGTGTGCCTTTGCTGTGGCCTTTGTCATTTTCTACCCTGTATGGCTTCCTCATGTGAGAAGGGATAGGATGGGTGACTCTCGAGGGTCCTTTCAGCTCTGACTATAATTCTGTAATTTTGTGTTGTGAGCATCTTTTGGTTTTGCCTGACAAGTGATCTTTTCCTTTGAAGAATTGCCTGAAATCCCCTGGATCAGATGGTTCTTTAGGGGCATCGCACTTCCCTGGCCTCCCAGCTCAGGAAGGGTGGGGAGAAGGGGAGGCATGGAGCCCAGGCCTGGCCAACTATAGTCTCCCATCTCTTGTCCTCAAAGATGTAACCCAACCTGAGATGGTCTGAGCCCTTGTCTGGGATTGCAGGGAATGAGGCTGGGAGAGGGAGGGTCCTTCTTTCCTCTGGTGTCTCTAAGTTTGAATGAAGTAAGCCTGGAGCTGTGTATGGTTATATTCTTTGTACCATAAAAGTTGGAAAACCAGGTCTGGAAATGATAGAAACCCAGGAAGGTCAGGCAGCAAGACACTCAGCCAAAGCTGTGCTGCTCCAATACTCTGGTTAGGGTGCATGCCTGCCCTTTTAGTGCCACCATGAATTATTTTTTCAACTCTTCTGTGATATTAAGTATTCACTCAAGATTCAAGTTTTGGGAAGGACCATTGATTTGTCCTACTCTAGGTCATGTGCATGTGTTCTAGCTGCCAATAGGCAAGGAGAGTTCTGATTTCTACTGTGGCTTCTACTGGACCCATTGGCTTCTAGTGTGTGAGAGGGGCCCAGCTTCCTTCCAAGACTCAGAGTAGGGGCATCCTCCAAATCAGAAGGACATTCAGATGCTGGGTAGCCAAAAGGCACTCCACTATAGTCTATCCCTTAGGCTGTCCAATGCAACCGTCTCTACTGCAACAACAAAAATGCACTCATCCCCTCCCCAAAGGAGGGCAGCTCAAAGTCTCATCAGTATGTGGCCCCAAGTCCAAATCTGTAGGTGATGGTCCATTCTTCCTCTACGTTTCATCATCGTCCTATCTCAATGTTGTAATGTGTTGACTAAATTTTAAAGTTAACCATCACTGATATACTTTAAATACAATAATGAAGAGAAGGGAGATGAAAGAAAAGGACAATTGCCAAAAACTCTACATTTATAAATGATACAGCAAGAAAGGAAATATGAGTAGAGGCTACAATCTTCATTTTTGCAACGGTAATGAAGCTTTATTGGCATTTATGATTTCCTATCTCCATTACCCATTCCAGGTTCCCCTTACCTTCAAGCTGGCCAGGATTCTTTACCTGATGGGGTTAGCCAAACCTTTTTCTTGAGGAGTCTGCCTTGGTGGGCGTGCCTGTATGTAGGGCAGTACCTTCCATTAACTTGTACCCCTGGCCACAGGAGTGAGGAGGTACCCTAGGAGACCTCCTGGGTTCCAGTCATACTCCTCTTGCCTCTACCCCATTGATAGTCAGGACCAGTCACCAGCCAACATTATAACCTCCAGTGGCAAGAGAAGACTATATCAATCTCAGTTTCTAGTCAGTAGCAACCACTGTTGTAGGCTCTGGTGAAAGTTCTGCATCTAAATATCTCAACCAGCTGGTTTGAGGAAAAGGGAAGCATAAATTTTGGAGGAGAATCATGAGGTATAATTTGAGGGGTGCCACACCTACTTTCACCAGCTGGTTTGCTGACATCTGCATTCTGCTCTGGAAGAAACTGTGTTGGTCCTTGGCTCAGAGCGTACATTTTATCCAGTAGGATGATATCAGAAACTCTCAGAGTGCTATCTCCCAGCTGGCCCTGGAACTAACCTTTTTAACAAATTACATTTTTTATGCTATTAATATGTGCACATAGTCTTTTAAAAAAAGTCACATAGAACTAAAAGACTCATAAGACAAAGGAGTCCACTGCCCATGCAACCCTCTTGGTCTCCTTTTTCAGAGGTTTTCACTTTCAAATTTTCAGTTTTCTCTTCTGGTTTTTTTTTTTTTCATATTTTTAAATAGTACAGATGTTCCCTGACTTAGGATGGTTTGATTTAAGATTTTCCAACTTGACGATAGTGCGAAAGCGATATACATTCAGTAGAAACCATACTTCAGTTTTTGAATTTTGATCTTTTCCTGAGCTAGTGATATGTGGTAGGATACTCCCTTGTGATGCTGGGCAGCGGCAGCGAGCAGAAGCTCCCAGACAGCCACACGATCACGAGGGTAAACACCCGATACACTTACAGCCATTCTGTACCCAGACAACCATTCTGTTCTTCACTTTCAGCACAGTATTGAATAAATTACATTAGATATTCAATGCTTTATTATAAAATAGGGTTCGTGTTAGGTGATTTTGCCCAACTGTTGGGTAATGGAAGTGTTCTGAGCACATTCAAGGTAGGCTAGACTAAGCTATGATGTTCAGTAGGTTAGGTGTATTAAACGCATTTTTTTTTTTTTTTTGTGGGGAAGACTAGCCCTGAGCTAACATCCATTGCTAATCCTCCCCTTTTTGCTGAGGAAGACTGGCCCTGGGCTAACATCCTGCCCATCTTCCTCCACTTTATATGGGACGCCGCCACGGCATGACTGACAGGCAGTGCGTCTGCGGGCGCCCGGGATCCGAACTCGCGAACCCTGGGCTGCCAAGCGCGGACTAAACCGCTGCGCCACGAGGCGGCCCCAAAACGCATTTTTGACCTACAATATTTTCAACTTATAATGGGTTTATCAGGATGTAACCCCATCATAAGTTAAGGAAGATCTGTACTTGAAGTGTTATTTATTGATTTATGAATTTGAGATCTGATCTGTTGACGTTTTATTATGTTAGATGAGGATTTAGCCCTATTTTACCCCCTTTCCCATTTTCTCTCATCCACCTTATATTTGCTATATCACAATTTTCCTTATTTAAGTCAGCAGACAGCATTTATATCATTATGACTTTGTGAATATTGTTTACTGATGAGTTCTGTACTATGGTTATGTTTCCTTTCTCTTAGAGCTTTTTGTTTTTCCTGGAGCTAATGATTTTTTCACCTGCATAGATTTCATTGTTTCTGTTCTTATTTTTTCCGTTAAACATGTCATGTTTCTATCAAAAGTTTGTTTTAAAATGCTCACACTCATCAATGTTCTACCATTTCCATTTCCCCCATAGATTTCCTTCCTAAGAAATCTTCCTTCCTTCCTTCCTCCCTTCCAGCCTCTTGCTCCAACCTTGACCTATGACTCTTACGCCTCCTGCACTGTCGTCTCCCCTCAGTAGAAACACTTATTGTTTCTGGTTCAGTGAGACCCGAGACTTTTTGAAATAAACGGAAAACAGTAACCAACATCCCTATAAAGCAACTATAAGAACAGAATAATAATCAAACCTTTTTTGGCTAATGAAAGTACAATTGAAAAGCAGAGGAAAACTGCAACATGGCACTCTTAACATGAATTAAATATCATTTAGCAAGCAACAGCAGCTATAAAGAATATTAAAACATCAGATATTTTTAAAGCTCAAAAAAGAAATGGACACAAAACAGAAAGCTGTGAAATGAGGATTGACTGAATTCAGGAAAGAAAAAAAAAAAAACAATCTTGGGATAAGAAAACTAAGTTATATGGTATCTAAGGGAAAGTGGGTAGATTAAGAATTCAGTAAGGGACATTGAGAAAAAATTTTAAACAGTCAGGAGAACCAAATTAAATTAGGAAAAGAAGTAAAAACATCAGAGAAAAGGTGAGAGACATAGAAAATAGACAAAGAAGAGCCAACATGTGTATCATCAGAGTCCGCAAAGAAGAAAAACACAACAAAAAAACAAAGCTATAATACAAGGAAATTTTCTGGAAATAAAATAAGACATGAATTTTTGAAAGGGACTGAAAGTACCTGAGAAAAAGTGGACTCAGTATCATTAGCCTCAGGGAAATGCAAATCAAAACCACAAAGAGATATTACTTCACATCCACTAGGATGGCTATAATCAAAAATACAGGTAATAACAAGTGTTAGTGGGAAGTAGAAAAATTAAAACCCTCATATATTGCTAGTAGGAATGTAAAATGGGATAGCCATTTTGGAAAACAGTCTGGCATTTCCTCAAAAGGTTAAACACAGATATATTATATGAGCCAGCAATTCCACTCCTAGTATATACCCAAGAGAAATTAACACATGGTCACATAAACACCTGTATATGAATGTTCATAGCAGCATTATTCACAATAGCCAAAAAGTGGAAATAACTCAAATGTCTATCAACTGATGAATGGATAAATAAAATGTGGTATATCCGTACAATAGAATGTTATCTAGCAATAAAAAGGAATGAAGCACTGATACATGTTATAACATGGATAAACCTTGAAAATATAATGCTAAGTGAAAGAAGCCATTCACAAAAGACCGTATATTATATGCTTCCATTTATATGACATGTTTAGTATAGACAAATCTATAGAGACAGAGAGTAGATTAATAGTTGCCTAGGGCTGAGGAAGTTGGGGGAAATTGGAATTGACCACTAATGGGTAACAGGTTTCTTTTTGGGACGATGAAATGTTCTAAAATTGATTGTGGTGATGGTGGCACAACTCTGTGAATAAACTAAAAACCATGCAATTGTACACTGTAAATGGATGAACTGTATGGTAGGTGAATTATATCTCAGTAGAGCTTTTTCTTTTTAATGGATACCGGAGTCAGCTTGAAAGAGTTTCTCATTGGCCAAATTTGGGACAGTTTGCACATGAAAAAAGAATGATGTTAATTGATTATAACATAATAATTTTTAAAAAATGAGTTCATCATAATTCTCAAACAAACATACAAGACATAAGAAAAAGGGAGAGAGAAAGAAAAGTTCATCTTTACAGAGTGATAATTGTAGAAGGAATGATAGATTAGACAATCACCATTTGCAACCCCAAATGTAATAATAACCAAGTCAAGGATTAGTAATGAATGCTAAAACCACTGGGAGAAAGGTTGTTGGGGAAGAGGATAGTCACACAGACTCCAAGTATCACTGCACAATTACCTGCTAATTACAAGAAGGAAGTTGGGCATTTATAAGGGAGAAATCAAGCAGCTGCTGCCATAACCAAGTGATCAAACATCACTAGACATGTGCCTCCTAAGAAGTATTTTTTCCAAAAATATTTAACCTAACTTCCTGCTTACAGGAAATACAGTGGATACTGGGACAAGTTAAACAACACTGTAAGGAAATAATCGTCTCCGGCATATGGGGCATACTACAAAACAGTTGGCCTAGACTCTCCCAAAACGTCAATAATATGAAAAAACAGAAAGCAATGGTATTGGGAAGAGCTGTTCTAGATTAAGAGAGACTAAATAGCTAAAACAATCAAAAACAATATGGGAACCTCAACTGGATACTGGAGCAGAAAAAAAAGAGCCATAAAAGACATTTTGGGGATAGTTGGGGAGAGTTGAGTTTGGGCTGATATTGGATGCTATTGTAGCACTATTGTTAAGTAGTGTGATAACACTGCGGTTATGTGGGAAAATGTCCTTATTCTTAGGAGATGCATGCTGAAGTAATTAGAGGTGAAATATCTTAAGGTCTGTAACTTATTTTTGGTTGTTTAACCAAAAAAAGTTTATATACACAAAGGTATATAGATAGATAGACTATATACAGATATATCTATATCTAGATATATATCTGTAGCTATATCTGTATAAAGGGGAGTGGGAGCAAATGTGGTGAAATGTGAACAATCAATAAACCTGTGGTTGGCAGCCTCTAAGATGGCACTCAATGAATTCCTCTCTTCTCTCCTGTAATTCACACCCTGTGTAATCCCTTTCCCTTGAGTATGAACTAGAGTTAGTGACTGGCTTCCAGCAAATAGCTTGTGGCCGAGATGATGGAATGTCACTTCTGTGATTGGGTCACAAAAAGACTGTGGCTTCCATCTTGGACATTCTCTCCCCGTCACTGTCTCAGGTGGAAGCTGGCTGCTGTGAACTGCTCCACAGAGAAGAGGCCCGTGTGATGAGGAACTGAGGGAGGCCTCAGGCCAACAGCCTGTGAGGAACTGAATCCTGCCAATGAGCACGTGAGCTAGCTTGGAAGCAGATCTTTCCCAAGACCAGCCTTCATGTGACACTGCAGCCCCCCGACATCTTGATGGCAGCTTTAGGTGGGACGCTTGGTCAGAGGCACCCCGCTGAGCAGTGCCTGGGGTCCTGACCCACATGATTGTGGCCTGGTACATGTTTGTTTCTTCAAGCTACTGTGTTTGGGAGTAAATTGTTTCACAGCAATGGACAACTAATTCACTACGTAATGTATACATCCCTTGTACTTTTTCCACATTTTTGTAGATTTGCAGTTCTTCTCACCACAGGGACAGTTTGGCCTGCACACTGCCATGGCCACTGCATACTAAATGCTGCCCCTGCCGACGTTTGATGCTGCTGCAGTAACTTATTTCTCAACTGACTCTCTGAGTCATCATGTGCCCAAGCTCCAACTCCCAGGGTGTGGCGCCAGAAAGCAGCTGAGTTTCTCGGCTTCCACGGTGGGAACTGTGGCCCTGCCGTCTGCCAGGACTCATGCGATGGACGATTCGCCTCACGCAGGGACAAAAGAAAGTACGAAGGGAGGGAAGAGAGAGAGAAGAGAGAAGAGAAGAGAAAACATCTCCTACACTTTCTTCTCCTCCTCTTTCCAGCTGTCTGGAAAGCTCACCTGCTGTAGGCAAGGACAGCATCCACAGAGCGTTCCTGACAACTAGCTAAATTCTTGGGTACTCATTATGGCCACTCAACTACTATCTGTCTCCATCTCTACTTTTACTTTCCTGCCAGGATCAGCCCCCTCTGTCTGTGTCTCTGTAAAGCCCCCAGAGAGATGATCTGATTGTTTGGCTGGTCACAGTTTAATAGAGGGTGTTCTTGCTGGTCAGTGCTTTCACTCCAGGTGAATTCAGAAGGGCTAGGTGGGCCACTAGCTTGAGTGGCCCTGGACCGGGCTCCCTTTAGTCCATTCATTGGCCTCTGAGGTGGTACCCACAGAACAACTTCTGCAAAGAAGCCCCTGGGGACTTTGGCAGGCATTTTGAGGCTTCGGGAAGGGGACAGTGTAGAGGAAGGAACTTAGCTTGGCCTATACACTCCCAACTCATTGACAGAAATAAGGCCTGTGCAGAGGAAGCTGACTCGGGGTAAAAACAACTAGGTTTATTTTGGACACGAAGTGAAAGCGAGATGTCCAGGTGGTGCCGTTTTGTGGTCAGTTGGAGGCTTGGAGCTGAAGTTCGGAAGTCAGGGTTGGAGATGAAAATGGGATAGTTGATCATATGGACATGATAGCTAAAGCTACAGACAGGAAAGAGAGTTCCATGGACATGGAAGAGACTGTAAAGCTGGAAAAGCCAAGGGTGATTGCTGTAATAATATCTAGGTTTTCAACCATTTTCACCGTAACTTCGGAAATTGCATCTAGCATAAACAGGTGGAGTGAATGGGTTTTGCAAACTGTGTGATGTCCACCCTGCGTCAGCATCTAGTGCAGCCCACAGACTTCATGTCTAACATTCACTTTTTTTGACATTGTCTGATCATTGAGCTTCTCAAGGTAGCATAATTGTTTGAGATACTAATGTGGGATTTCCCCCCATATTTCCTCTTCGTCAAGCAGGTGCCGGCTTTGTGTTTACTTTCCCCAGGGGAAGTTTGTGGCAAGCTGAAAGAAGTTGCCTGCAAAACACTTCCTTCCTGGCTTTATTTTCAAAAGTCTAACTCACTGAGGTGATTTAGTGTGCCGAAGGGAGAGGAGACCTGAGCGGGCATTGGTGGATTTTCCCCAGGCTAAAAATGTCCTCAGGCTGGGGGAGGGGGCCAGGGTCCTGCAAAAGCCGAGACTTGTGCCCTGCTCCCTGACAACTCCCCAGGGAGGTGGTCAGACCTCAGAGAGGAACAGGGAAGGGCTCCCAGCCTCACCAAATATCTGTATGTCCCCAGAGTGGCACATAAGCTAGTGGGCTGTTAGAACTGAGGAAATCAGGTAAACTGAGACTCTGGGGACCTTGGCAGTGACCAAGGATGACCCATAACTGCAGGGTCTTCCAAGGACCTCTCAAAGAGGTCTTAGTTGGAATTTTCTGTTGTTTTGGAGTTGAAATTAACTTGACTTAGATCATTTATTCCATAATGTAGTTTTTAAAAAGTTGTGGGGGATGAATATGCTGCATCAATAATACTGTCCTGACATCTTTGTGCATTGAGCCTTTTCTATATATACAGGATTCTTTTTTTGTGTGTATGTGAGGCAGATTAGCCCTGAGCTAACATCTGTTGCCAATCCCCCTCTTTTTGCTGAGGGAGATTGGCCCTGAGCTAACATCCGTGCCCATCTTCCTCTACTTTACGTGGGACACCTGCCACAGCATGACTTGGTAAGTGGTGCATAGGACTGTGCCCAGGATCTGAACCTGCAAACCCTGGGACACTCCAGCAGAGTGTGTGAACTTAACCACTATGCCTCTGGGCCGGCCCCCAGGATTCTTTTTTGAAGGTAGATTCACAGAAGTAGAATTACTGATTGAAAGGGAATAGATATTTTTAAGGCTTTTGATACAAATGGCCTAAATGTCCTCTGGATGGGTTGTGCCTTTTCAGATTTGATTTTAAAACTAGGACCTCTCTTTAGTGGGGTAGGGTCGGGGAGAGACCCGAAACCTGTTTGGAGGCTGCTGCAGTATTTCATGTGAGGCATGAGGAAGGGCCAGAGTAAGATTATGGCAGTGGGGAAAGAGGAAGGGACAAATGCTAGTGTCATTTAGGAGGTGATATCAGTAACCCTTCTTGCATATGGGAGTTAAAAAACAAAATTCAACTGAACAAATTTAAAGATCTAGTGGCTTTATTTAATGATTCATGAATCGGGCAGCATCCCATCTTAGCAGATAGGAAGGAGCTCCAAAGAGCTGTAGAAAAGAAAAGGTTTTAAAGGCAGAAAGAGGGTGAGAAAAGGAAGTCATTACAAAAGAGTAGATTGTTTCAGGCAAGGTCACCTTCTTAAGGGGGACAGAAGGGGTCTATATCTGGCAGATGACCTCACTGGTGCTGAGCAGGTAATTCCAGATGGACAGGTTAAAGGCTACATTCCTGGGAGAAGCTGAAACTGCAATTAGGTTAGGTATCGAGTCTTGGTTTGCTGACATGGGGCTTAGCACAACTGACTCCATTTTGGGCCTATTTTCTCTTTCTTAACATGGGTGAAGGGGAGAGAGCAATCAAGCACACCTTAGTGAGCCAGCCCTGATGGCCTAGTGGTTAAAGTTTGGCGCCCTCTGCTTCAGCAGCCCGGGTTCAGTTCCCAGGCACGGAATCACACTGCTTGTCTGTCAGTAGCCATGCTGTGGCAGTGACTCACATAGAAGAACTAGAAGGACTTACAACTAGAATATACAACTATGTACTGGGGCTTTGGGGAGGGGGGAAAAAAGAGAGAGGAAGGTTGGCAACAGATGTTAGCTCAGGGTGACTCTTGCCCAGCAAAAAAAAAAAAAGAATATCTTACTAATTTTCAACTTCAAAACTTCAGTAGATGAAAATCCTATCAACCAAGAAGTAGTGTGGTTTGGTGGAAAGAGCCTGTGTTGTGGATCTTGTTGACCTAGTTTAAATCCCAATTCCCTTGCTAATTAGCTGTGTGGCCTTGGGCAAGTTATTGAAACTGTCTGAGCCCATTTGCCTAGATTTCCTCATTTGTGAAATGGCCAGACTCCCAGGTTACTGTATGCATTAAATGTGAAAATGTTTTTAAAGCACCTGGCCTATTAAGGCTTTGAAGAAAACTGATAATATTGATAGAATAAGATGTAGAGATGTGGAGAAGAAAGAGTATACTTGGTTTGATATAAATTGTGTTTAAGATGTCTGCATGAGGTCCCATGCAGTAGACTTTGTCTTGGTATACTTTTCTTTTTTAAGAGCCCAGAGGTCTGAGAAGGACTAGGAAAGAAGGGATGGTAAGCTCACTGCCCTTGGGGAGAGCAGTGGTGCAGTTCTTAAGTGTGACCACAAGGTGGAGTCCATTTTGTCACAAAGAGTGTTTTAGACTGTTGACTGACTGGGGGTGGAAGTGCAGTATTCATCTGCACAACATCCATGGAGCATCTTCTCTGTGCTGGACTGTGCCTTCCAGAAGCTCCCTGACTTGTATGGTGGGGGCTGCAGCTTGGTGGGAGGGCAGTCACAAAACTGGGTTCTCTAGGAGCTAGAAGTACTTTTCTAATTCTGAAAATGCACTTAGAAAAAGGAACAGAACTCAGGAGATTTCCTGGGGCGTTTTACTAAAGCTCTTCTCCACCCTCCATTTTTTTTAAAAAAGTGAGGACATTGACACAATTGAAAAGGGCAAATCTGACCAAAGGCACAGATCTTCCCTGCAGAGTATTGGGGGACAGTAAATCTCTCCTATCGAGAGAAAATAAGATGCCTTGTTAATAGGAATTACACTGTTATCAGCATTATTAATCCAGCTGTATGTTGAAATAGCTGGATTGATGAGTTATAATCTGAACAGCAATTTTGGTTTTAAATCCCATCATCCCTTTTGAGGGGATTAGTAATTTTTCCCCTTCACCTGCATTAAGCTCTGAAAGCCCTACTATTTTTCTGGTTACTTTGAGAAAAAGAGGTCATCACTTTAAATTATAAACACAGTCTCAATTTAGCCATTAAGATGTCAGTCCTAAGTAATCAGAACTCCAAAAATGATTTTAAATCTTCTCCCCTCTCCCTCCAGGGGCATGCTATGAGGTGTGGGGGTGTGAGGGAGGAGTAATCTGTCTCCCCCAGCTCCAGTCCTACCCTCTTCACCCCAGCTTTCTAACTCTGCTTTTGGACCCCCCAGGATTACAGGAGGTAGGAATGGGAGGGGACCGGGTGCAACTCGACTGGTACTGTAGTAGGATGTCTTTATGCTGTCCAGGCCTGGAGGTGTTTAAAGCTGATTTTCTCATGGGGTTTTCTCTCTGTCTCTCTTTTTTAAATTGAAGTGTAATTGATGTACAACATCCTATTAGTTTCAGGGGTGCATCATAGTGATTCAATATTTATACATGGGGTTCTCTTTTAAGAACCCTAACACCACTGCTCAGGTTTTACCTGAGTCCTCTTGACCTAGGAATCCAGCAGTTTCTTTGCGCAGTCCACAGTCCCTAAGAGTCCACTTCAACCTTCTCCTGTGGCTGAGGTTCCATTGCTCCTCTGGATGGCCCAGTTGGTGGTTGTCTAAGACAACTTACTGGCTCCATGTCTGTCTCTGTCTCCTTCTTGGCTACCATCAGGTCCATGAGACACACTCTCACTCTCCATGCCCTCAGAAACTGGGCAGACAGGCCCATCCCAGTGCAGTAGCAACTCTTTATTCTCATCCCAAAGCAGTTCACCAGCCACCTCTTGCCTCTAGATTTCCTGAGTGAGGGCGAGACACTCATCCACTCTGCCTCCATAGCTGTAGGGGACACACGTCCAGCTTTCCTGGTTCTGCAGCTTGTGAATGGCAGATCATGGGACTTTTTGGCCTCCCTAATCACATGAGCCAATTCCTATAATAAATCTCCTGTTATATTTATATATATCTTATTGGTTCTGTTTCTCTGGAGAACCCTGACTAATACCAAGCCTGTCTTTATTTCCACAACTGGATACGATGCAATGGCCAACACAATAGATATGGTTCCTGCCCTCATAGAGCTTACACTGTAGTTGAGGAGACAATTAAATACACAAATAAAAATAATTAGGGGCCACCCAGTGGCGCAGCGGTTTAGTCCGCACTTTGGCAGCCTGGGGTTGGCGGGTTCAATCCCGGGAGCAGGCCGACGCACCGCTTGTCAGCCATGCCGTGGTGGCGTCCCATATAAAGTAGAGGAAGATGGGCACGGATGTTAGCCCAGGGCCAGTCTTCCTCAGCAAAAAGAGGAGGATTGGCAACAGATGTTAGCTCAGGGCTGGTCTTCCTCACCAAAAAATAAATAAATAAATAAAGTAAGCCATTAAAAAAATAAATAAATAAAGTAAGCCATTAAAAATAATAATAATAAATAATTATACATTACGCCAAGTGCCAGGAAAGAAACAAATGAGGCACTGAGAGAAGAGAAATGTCAATGACCTACTTTAGATTGTGTGGTTGGGGAAAGCTCCTCTGAGGAGGTGACATTTAAGCTGAGGCTGGAGTGATAAGGAGGAGCCAGCAAGTGCAGGGGAGGCAGGAATTCCAGGCATCCTGATGTGCACAGGCTTGAGAATGGGTAAGTGCCAGATGTGTGCTGAACCTACCCAAGGCCAGTGTGGCTGGAGTGAGGTGGGCAAGGGAGACAGCCACCTGGATGAGGCAGGGAAGGCAGGCAGGGCTTCCTGGACCAGGGTTTGGATTCCATTCTGGTTGCAGAGGGTTGCCACTGAAGGATTTTAAGCAGGGGTGAGACTTAATCTAATTTACATCTTAAGATCACTCTAGAAAGAGGGGCATTAATTTGGAAGATGCTGTAGTTGTCCAGGTAAGAAGTGGCAGAGACCCAGACAGGTGCTAGCTATGGGACAGAGAGAGCAATCGAATCTGAGATATATTTTAGAGGTAGAATCAGCACAATTGATTTACTGATGGATAGGATGGGGGTGGGTGGGCGTGAAAGAAGAAGAATGTAGAGTGCCTTCTCAGTTGCTGGGCTGAATACTGAGTCATGGTTATGAGGGTGGGGAGTAGGGGTGGGAATCAGGAGGTCAGTGTCCAGCAGAGACCACTCAGCCTCTCCAGGTCCTAATTGAAAATTCCAACAAAAGAGGGTGATTGGCTTCTTTGGGTCAAGCGTCCACCTGGTCCATTAGCTATGCTGAGATGGGGGCTGGCATACAGGAATGAGTGTACTAGGGCTTGCCTAAATTTGTTAACAGTCTAAAAGAAAGGTGAAAATTAGCAAAGAAGTAATTAGAATATAAAGCCATTTGGAGTGTCATCCCAGCCCACCAGCCATTCATTCCTCTTTCTCTAGAACCTGTTCCACCTGCCCTGGGGGAGAGGTCAGCTGCAGCTGATGGAAGAAAGAGACCCTGCTATGAGAAAACAAACAAACAAACAAATGAAAAGAGAATAAGAACAAAATGGAGAAAGAGATGGAGTATGTCAGTAGGTGTGTCCCTGGTTTTGTGTCCAAAGAACTTACAATCCCAAGATGACTTTTGTGATGTTACACCTACTTTGATTTCTCACTGATTCCAAGGTACCTCATCATTTATAGAGTTAATCTACATTTTTTTTCACATGCTAGAATAGCTTTTTAAAATGGTTTTCAAGTGACTTTATGTGTCTATTTTAATTTTCTGCCTGCTTGATAAACCCTCTGCATCCATGGAAACTTCTCCACTGATCCTTGTTTATAAACCAGACACGGCTTCTGAGTATTCTGGGACATTGACATCTACTAATTCACTGGTTTAAATGGTTTCTCATCTCTATGTCTAGCTAGAGATAAAGAAATATATGTATTTCTTTATAATATAATGTAGGTATAAAATTTACCCATTTCCTCTTTCTATCTTAAGAGATTATTCACTGCTTTTCAGCTGACTGATCTTGGATAAATTACTTAACCTTCAGTTTCTCATGTAAAATGGCAATTATAATAGTGCCAACCTCACTGGATTGTTCTGAGGATTGAATGAGATAATCTGTGTAGGCCACTTAGCACAGTGCCTGGCACATGGTAAACGAAGCACTCAATCACAGTTGGTAGCTATCCATGTAAAAGGAATGATGGGTATCTGTAACTTCTACCACACAGTGATCCTATCATGTATTGTCAAGTGAGAAAAGCAAGGTAGAGAAAAGTGTATACAGTATGCAACCATATTAAATATACAAAAATATATACATACTTATATATTATATACATACATACTTATATTAAAAGAACAATAATGGGGGCCGGCCCCATGGTGTAGTGGTTAAGTCCGGTGCACTCTGCTTTGGCAGCCTGGGTTCATGGGTTCGGATCCCGGGCGTGGACCTACACCACTCCTCAAGCCATGCTGTGACTGCGACCCACATACAAAATGGAGGAAGATTGGCACAGATGTTAGCTCAGGGCTAATCTTCCTCAAGCAAAAAAAGAGGGAGATTAGCAATAGATGTTAGCTCAGAGTGAAACTTCCTCACCAAAAAAAAAAAAAAAGAACAATAAAGAATAACCAATATAATAAAAAATGGTTACCTATATGGGACAGAGGAAACAGGGTCATGGGGAAGGAAGAGGACAGGAATAGAAGCCAGACTTCTTTGACCATGGCTTCATTTGTAGATTTGGAGACATGTAAATAATTTACATAATTATAACATTCAAAAATGTTAAAGCCATCCCTCAAAATAGAATAAAACAGACAAACCAGTTTGGGGGATAACAACCCAGAGAAGGAACTCTTCTAAGTCACTGTGAAACACAGTAATTTAGGTGCACATCCCTGGTTGGTTATACCCTGAGGACAGAAGAGAACCACCAAAATATAAGTATTAAGCTGTGTAAAGTAATCATATTTTTGCTAACAGAGTTGTTTTTCTGAGATTGTTGTGTATTTGTCGTGATGTGATAAAGCCATACAAAATGTGATATTGTAGTTCTGTGATTCCCAGAGTAAATGAGAACCAGAATTCTCAGCATGAGAGAAAGGGGATATGGATGTAAGACAGAAGAGGTCATGTAGAATCCCCCTGATTTTGAATGGGAATTATCTGTACAAGTTTAGAATGTATTTCCTGGCTCTGTCCCTGGAAAAGACCTAGAAATAATGACCAACCCTCTAGCAATGAGCAGTCCAACTCCCAGATTGTGGTCTCATGTGTTAAAATGTACCCATGGGATATTAATTTATGAGGTGACCGAATGATAACACAGAGAGGCTAATGCCATCAAAAGAAGAATTTATTACTTACATTTCCCAAGAGAAGAAGGTATGCTACACCATGCAGGGCCATGTGGGGAAGCATCAGTTTTAGTCAGGAGGCAGAAGTGAGGTGAAAGCATGGTGCAGAGGCTTTATTGTGTTTTCTAGGGGAAAGGCAAGGCAAGGTAAACCGTTTAGAACTGGATAGTCTGAATAACATCAGTGGGCTCTGGGCTAGCAGTAGTGGCCTGCTGCCGGGCCCTAAGGTGATTTAGGGCAGGGGAAATATTGACTTGGTGTATGCAAGTTAGATAAAGGAGGTAATTGGGGGTATGGACTCAGGATTGGTTGGTTTGCATATGAAAGGTGTGTTTGCAAATGAGTTATTATTTTAGGAATTAGCTAGTCCTGGGCTGGGCAGTCTCCTCCCAGTCAGCAAAGCTCCCCAAGATTTCAAAACAGTATAAAATTAAAACATGATTAATATATCTCAAAATACCATTTCCCACTGAGGGGAACCAGTAGTCCTTGGAGAAATTGTTGGCTTCAAGAAATATATGCAATGAGCCTGAAAGATCTTGTCATACCAGAAAGTACGAAAGCTTTCAGAGGACTTGGGTCATTCCAGAGGACTCAGGAGCCAACTTGAGGAGCTTCCCACTGGCCAAAGGTGGGATGACTTCAGCATCAATAAGGATAAAAACCGCAGTGGATTAAAACACATCAAATATATGTAAAGCTACGAGTTAACAACGTTACTAAAAAGAAGTGTTACTGCACAAAATTGGGGTTCTCTGCCCAAGGTGCATAAAAAAGCCAATTAATTACAGCATCAGCCTTTGGGAAAAGAGATCAGCTTTTATTCTGTGAGATCAATCTGCAGGAAGCAGGGGGCATGTGTTCTCAGATCTGTCTCCCCAGTTCAGGATTTGGGGCAAAATTTAAGAGTTTGGGGAGAAGAAGATGGCACGTGGAAACACTGGTGGGACTGGTTTTGATTGGTGGGCTTCAAGCATTTATGATAAGGTTTTAAACATTTATGTCAGGGTTCTAAACATTTATGATGAGGTTCTAAACATTTTTGATGAGGTGGGGAAGGAATTTTAACACCGAATCTTCCTGAATGAGGGACCCCTTTCTTCTGACAAGAGTCTGACTTTCAAGTTCCGGTCGCATCCTGGTCCTTGGGTTCCATGGGAAGGAGGATCTTTGGTTCCGATGTAGTTTCAGGTCACGATTTCTTCTTTTGCACGTGCCCTGGCTATGTGACTTTGCAGATTTTCTGAAAGACAATCCTTAAGCACTTTGTTGATAAGAGATGGGGTGCGTTTGAACTGGCTCTAAATGTGCCTGTGGTTACAGAAACATGTTGTTCCCTGTTGGAGGATGCTAGGAAGTCAACTCAGTATTTTGAAAACTGGTGAATAACGAAAAAGAATCAAGCATTTACCCTGCTTTTCTGTATGAACTGTACCACTGGGTAACCAAATAGTAAGTGAAGGGCATCTTATTTGTTTAAGTGCTGTATTAGGAATGATGGAATTAGACCATCACCATTTGATAAGCCTTAATGTACTAAAGGATCTAGGTGCTGAGCATCAACACCTGTTGTCATAATGAAACGAGACACCAGACATGAAAAGCCTTCTGCTAGAAGAAGACACCGCTCCCCAGGAAATAGTCTTGCAAAAACATTGAACATGAATCTGAACAAGCCTCTAGTTCCAACAACCAATTTTTAAGAAATTCAAAGGAGAGGAGAGAGAAACACATTAAATGATGCCACCATAGAGTTGTAAACAGCAAAATCCAGACTATGGGAAACTCTGCAGGCCAAATGCCCTCCTGTATTCAACAAGTTAATTTCAATGAAAAAATTTTAAGAGGGGCAGGGCTGGGAGGGCTGGGGAAACATATGGACTAAGAGATATATCAATCAATTGCAGGGTGGACCTGATATAAATCCTAATTCAAATAAACCCTAAAAGTTATAACTTTATGAAGCAATTAGAAATTTGAACTGTGACTAGATGTTTGATTATATTAAAGAATTATTTTTAACTTTTTAGATATGCTAATGGAATTTGGGGGATTTTTTAAAGAGTCCTTTACCTGTTAGACATATATATTGAAATATTTATGGATAAAATTATGTGACATCTGGGATTTGCTTCAAAATAATGCAGGAGGGGGATATGGGTGGGTATAGATTGTAACCACAGGACCAGGAACAGAATTTGCCACAAAATATGCCTCTTTGGCATAAGGGCTACTTTGAGCTGATGATTACTAAAAAGAAAACAAAATAAAACAAAACAAAAAGCAACAAACCAGCAGACATAGGGAGAGCTCTGAAAACCTAGTAGAGGTTAGCCATTTGTAAGGGAAATTTACATTTATAAGAGAAATCTCCATTTGTAAGGGTGCTTTCCTCTCTGTGCAAGGAAGGGGAGGATGACTCTAAATCTCTGGGAACTGTTGTCAGTGGAGAAGGCAATGACTCAAAGTAGTATAATGACTTTACTCTTGTTTTCTCTGTTGACCTCATCTTAACACTAGGATGTTAAAGCTATTTTTCAGGAGCAGTGAGCCAGCCAAGAGCATGCACAGAAGAGAAAATTTTGATCAGCCCATCTAAACTCATCCTGCCAGCACTCCTGCATACCAACCTGCCCTCGCTGATCCTTTAAACCTTACCCCATATCTTGGATCAGGGAGACAGAGTTGAGAGCCTGTCCTTCTGCCTCCTTACCAATCATTTGCGTAATAAACAGCTGTTTCTTTCAAAGACTGGTATACCACAGCATCAGCTTCTCAGTGGCGAGCCCTTGCTCAGTAACAAGACGAAGTGGGGTTGGTTAGTGGGTGATGAGTACATAAAGGTGTGTGTATTTAAAATTTTCCATAATAAAAAGGTTAAAAAAAAAAAAAGAACGCAGGTAACAATGAAAAATTAGCAGTTATTCCCTCTGTTCCCAGCCCTACTCCTCCAGCATAGCCCATAGCCATTAATGTAAAAAATCCGAAGACTAGCAGGCTATTTGACTAGTCACGATTCAGTTTTCAAGTTCTTCCTTAATAGAACTTTCCAAGCACATTTACAAAAACATCCTGTTAATTCTTACGGAAATGAAATAGTCTAGATTTAATTAATCATTCAGACAACCAAAATGACCCCTTTAAGTTAAATGCTAATTGTTATGATTAAACTTTTTCTACAATGTCTTATATCATTCCCTGTCACTGGAAATTGAGTTACTAACAACTTAACTTTTTTTTTTCTTTTTTTTTTTGTAATTTTATGACTCAGAGTCATTGTTAGGAAACCTCTGGCGCTGAGCTGGCTGCAGTCTAGCCTAGGGGGCTATTTAATGATCTGGTATTATTAGTGCTAATTCCAAAGCTCTGAGACTTGTATTCTTTTCTAGATGGTGATTTTCCTGTGTCCTCCTTCTTGCTGCAGTCACCATGTTTGCTCGCCACCATCAAGTAATTGTAATCTGCTCCCTGCTGTCCTTTTACTCTTTATCACAGCCTAACAGAGTGCCCTGTACACAGTAAGCACTCAGTAACCATTTATTAAATTGGATTAAGCCTGGGAAGAATGGAAGGTTGCCAAAAGAAATCAAATAATTAAGCTTATTAAATTGTTAACCTTAATTTTAGACACATTGCTTCAGCTGTGGAGTATGGTTTGGGAATTCATACCTGAGTTCCCAATGGTTGAGGTTGCCAAGAGTCTAGCTGCTGAATTAAGTGGAGGGTATGGCTCTATTATGTATTAAAATGTATGTTTGCAGGCACACATAATCACTGCTAATTTGTACTTCCGGAAGAACAAAAGTAGCAAACTGATAAAGGAGTTCTATTTCTACTTCTAATATGAAGAATAGCCCTTGATTATTTTAAGTACAATCCCTGCCTTCGTTGTAGCTACTGATGCCGGCTAAATACAAGGTTGACATAAGGGAAGCCATATTGTAGAAGAGAAACCATATTGTAACTTTGAACGACCTCTGATCAACTCTGGATTTTATGGCCCCTCCCAGCAGCTATAAGTTGATAACTTTGTTCTTTCGAGTTCCTTAGGAATATGGTGATCCCTGGGCAAAGTCTATGCTGATAGCCATCATCAATGACAACTGAAAGATCATGGTATACTGGCCCGGTGGCGTAGCGGTTGAGTTCATGAGTTCTGCTTCAGCAGCCCAGGGTTCGCCAGTTAGGATCCTGGGTGCGGACCTGCTCACCGCTCATCAAGCCATGCTGAGGCGGCGTCCCATATAGAAGAGCTACAACTCTACAACTATGTACTGGGGCTTTGGGGAGGAAAAAGAAAAAGAGGAAGATTTGCAACAGATGTTAGCACAGGGCCAATCTTCCTCAAAAAAAAAAAAAAGATCACCTCTCTAAGTGACTGCTCGGAAGAACAGCACTCAAAAAAAAAAAAAAAGAAAAAAAAGTTCAGGGTATAGGGCATTGCTCCAGTCTCTGATGCATATCCAGTAAAACAAAAGACTATCAGGAACTAAGAACAGATGGATGCCTCCACTGTGAGACCAGATGCCTCCCCAACCTAGAGACCAGCCCCCTATATAACTGGCCTGTAGTATTTGTTCTGTAAGATGGTTCTTTGAGACATTAGTTGGCCATCTTTCATCTTGCTAGCAAGTTATAATAAACTGCCCTTCCTTTTCCACCATCTTGCCTCTTGATGATTGGCTTTTGTCTCATGGTGAACAGATCATGCCCCTTATATGGTAATAGAAATCTAGTGACCACGAAGAGACATTAAATCCTGCTTGTGGCCAGCTGACCTCAGATGGGTGACCTGTAGGGTAAGTCCTGAGGCTCTCTTTGTCTCGGGGATCTGCCGTTCCTGCTCTCCCATGCTGACACCGGCTGCCTCCTAATGCTCCTAACACTCCCTATGGTGGAAAGAGAAACAGCTACCTCTGGTGGGTCGACGGGCTCACATCTGGAGTAGGGTAAGTCACCTCGGGGGTGCACCACTGAGAATTTTCCTTCGCCTCCATCTAGAGTCCCCTCTTTGAGAAGGGGGGCCATCTGGTTAAAAGGGTGCCCTGCCAGAGTGGGAAGGGTAGGACTTCACCTGGACTCTATGAACCAGTTCAATGGTGTATCTGTAAAGAGCTCCAGGATGACGTCTTTTGGGTTTGGGTGAGTGACCTTGTTGAAATGCACCTGTGCCTAAAATTGTCTAATATCTCATCAGGATAGTGGGTTAGAGGTCCCACTGGTGAGATTTGGTTGCTGGGTTAGAGTCTCAAGGCTAGGATTGTGGGCGACAATATAAAGGTTACAGCCGCTGGGGCACTCAAAAGGATCAGGTTAGAGTCCTGAGCTCTGGGTTAGAGTCCCAGAGTATTGGATTTTGGTGTCTGTTCATGTTTGTCTATGTCTGACTGTTTTATTTGGTAAAATTGGCTGGAGACTGAGTTTCTTGGTAATTGTAACAAACTCTCTAGAAATTACCTTGTTTGTTGCGGCCACCGTGGGAAAAGCCCCCTAAAATGGAAATAACTGTAAATAGTTGGCAAGATAACCCAGGATAGTTTCAAGTTACAGTGGCCATTTTGGGCTCCTCTTGAGGTTTCAAACCAAGAAACAAAGAAACCTTTAAAGAGTCAAAGGCTCCAGCCCTGGGAGCTCCTCTCTGGTTTCTGGGCCTGATCACCCTGGTGACCCCAGGCGAGGTGCCCTCTCTTGACAGTTCTGCTTGCTGGTTTAAACTGTCCTGCTGGGGTTGTGCACCCCAGCACGGGAACTGTTGTTTGTGTGACCCTTATCTTGATAACCCTTGGGAAGAGGCCATGAGGGTGAGAACTGATCCCCTCTTTCCCTTCTTTTTCTATCTCGTTCATCACTTCCTCTGTTGTCACCAAGTTGGGGTTAAGTTCAGGCTGGACCTGAGCAGGACTTGGACCTTCTGTAAAATCAAAAATTTGAAAACCTTTTGCCAGGAACTTAACTCTCAACCCCAGCGTTGGGAGCCCTGGCCCCCAGCCCACTCCAGGCTTTTGCCTCTTGCCTCCTTGGCTTGCTTTGTGTTGGCTCAGGGACAAAGTGCCCAGGCTGAGTACGACTTGGCTAAATCTTATAACTATATTGATGCCCGCAGTCAGGCTCTGCGCCCTTCTCTGGGCCCACCTATGGAGCATGTGCATAAGGTGGAAGCTATTGCTGAGGGCCTCTTGGAAGCCAAAAGATTGGTGGGCATGGGTCAAGCAGTTGAGAGTCATTAGGGCACTCGCCACCTCAGGAAGTCTCCCAGGAAAGGATAAGTTGGTCACAGAAGGGGTAGATGACACAGGTCCCCCCACCAACCTCAAGAAAATGTCCATGAAATGATGAGGCACTCTGTAAAGCACACACAATCTCCAGCCCTGCAGCACCTCCCCACTAGGCATTAGTCTGGCTCCACGAGACCCAAAGCATGGCTAAAGCTGTTAATGTGCATATAAGATGAGGGTTTTTTTCTTTTGTCTAGTGCTATGTCTTGAGAAGCTTGGCTTTGTGACCTTTCTGGTCTCTGATATCTGGAGGATGTACTGGCATGCATCTTGGTGGCCAGTCGAGTAGACTGGGGTTCCGGGGCCCACTCTTTGTCTGGCTGTGTCTGCTCTCAGGTAATTTTGTCATCAGGAGTCTTATTTGCTTTTGTGGGGGATCAGAATTGGCCACCTCAAAATATGTCTCTTTACCTTGATTATTTTCTCTGAAAGAAACTTTGACCTTCGCCCCACTAACTGCCTAAAAGGATTTAAGATAGAAGACCTGTCCCCAAGACAGGCCATCGCCACAGATAACTCTGGGTATCAATAGTCTGGGAGGGTCCTTGCTAAGCTCATTCTTATCAAAGTTCTGTTACCAAACATTTACATTTGTAAGGGAAACCTCCATTTGTAAAGGTGTCTCCCTCTCTGTACTGGGAAGAGGGGGCAATGATCTCATCTCTAGATACCTGTCAAAGCAGAAGGCAAGGCCTTAAGTCTGCATAATAACCTTACTCTTATTTACTGTGCTTTTCTGGTAATCTCCCATAGCTGACTCTCCCCACTCCTAACATCCTCCTTTGCCTTTACCTGAATATGCTATTTAAGAGGAGAACCTCTGCCATTTTGTTGAGTTACCCAGTTTTTCCAGGTCTCTCCCATGTACACATGTTATAAATCTTGGTTTGATTTTCTCCTGCTATTCACTCTCATGTCAATTTAATCTGTAGCCCAGCCAGAAAGGACCCAGAGTGGGTAGAGGATGCTCTTCCTCCCCTTCACTTTCATAAGGGGCTTTTGTCATCTCAACCTTTGTTTATTGTTGTGCTTTCTTATTTTGGGGAGTTAATTCTCCAGATCTCTTTTGGGGACACCTCTTTCATCCATGGTTAAGGTTTGGTATGAGTTGCTGTTAAGATTAAGATCCTACTCATCAATGTGGCCAGACAATAGATTGTTTAAATTGGAAAAACTTCTAAATTGGAGGAAAAAATGGTGAGAGCTCTCACCATAATTGTTTTATCGGTACCTATGAAAAGGCCAGATTAAAAAAAGGAAAAAAAAAGACTAGCCTTAAGACCCTAACTCAGGTTACAATTAAATTGAAAAAAAAAAAAAAGTAAAAGTATAAGTGTTGATAAGATTATCAAGTTTGGGATGTTTGAGCTAATTTTATATAAGGAGGTTATATCAACTTTGCCTGAGTATGTTTTAAAATGTCTGACTGGGAATGCTTCCGCCATCCAAAATTATAAGACCAAGACCTATTGATAAAGTCCTAATGAAAGCTATGATTAGAGGTATAAGAGTTGATGAAATTTTATAGAAAAACTGATATTTTTATGGGTTTTATGTGAATTGATTATATCTCTTTTTGCCTGATTGTGTTATAGATTGTATTGTAGGCACAGACATTGTGTCTCAGTAGGAAACATTTTCCCTGCCTGATTGTAAGACAGCATATAAATCTTCCCTTCAGACAGTGTTAATTAAACTTACAAAAAGGAAATCAACAGGGTTGACTGAGCCCACACTGTATGAGATAAAAACTAGAGGCGAATATCAGGTACTAATAAAAAGGATAATAAAAGCCCCCCCCCCAAGGGAAATTGGTTTAGGGTTAAGTTGTACACTTAGAAAAAAGGGCCTTTGTTAAATGCATTGTGCAGACTTTAAAGGTGTGATAAGTTGTCCTGAAGTTTTAGAACATACAAATCTTTGATTCGCCTCTTAAGTTAAAAATTTCCCTGATAGAAAGGAACAATTGGAAGGGTGTAGCTGAAAGGGTGGATCAACCTCTTTTGTCATTCAAAACTGTAATCCAGTTCTTTGAGGAACTGGAAACAACCATATTTGTCTTATAAATCTCTACAAAGCCAGAGGTATGGCTCTAGAAAGCAGTTCAAAGTTCATTGGCCAATCCCAAAAACTCCCCTCTGAACTCCGGAGACTTGAGCAAGTGCTTAACAAAAGGGAAGATTCCTAAGACTGAAAGAAAGAAAAAAAATGGAAAAAGAAGCTTTTGCAGATGGAAACTGCTAAAATTTTAAACAGAGGCTATGAATCTTTGTTGCATCTGTCTGTTGTTTATGTGTGTGTCTCTATTATGTTACATGTGTGATATTTTACCTCCAGATAGTATAGCCAAAATTAAGAGCTCTGTTTAATTGGCTTAAAGTAAGTGCTTACAAAAAAGTGCATTTATTTCTAAATGCAACTAACCCAAATGTCTTTCAAGTTAATGTGCTATGAAATAACCTTCGGTAAATGAATGCTTGTTTAAATATGTTGGTTTGATTAACACATCCTCAGAGTTATCAGCATTGGCTATAAGGCAGACATGCAGCCTTTATTCTGTATTTATTGGTCAAATAACCTGGTGTTATCTCTATTACAAAACTGGTTAACAAAAATAATAACTTCAAATGATAGTTTTGTCTAATGTCTCATGAAGTTTTCGTGGGTGATCTAAACATAATTGTTGGAAACAAATGATTTAGGTAGATGAAAATGGGTAAGAGTTTTTGGGTGCAATAATTATGTTTTACGGTCTGTATACTTGAAAAAAACAGCTTCCAAATTCTTTTTGGTAACTTAAAACTTTAGAGTTTTGCTAAATTAAGTTAATGATTAAAGTTTGTTGAGTATCTGGGTCATTTTCAAATAAGATAAAATACTGAAACATAATTGCTAAACATATCTAAGTTTCTCTACTTTTGGCTTATTACAAAAAAACTAAAAGATGTTTTGGGTCTATTGGTAAACATGTCTTGTGTTTTATTAAGGTTGTACTATAAAGTGACATGTTTCCAGAATGTGAAAAGTGTTTGTGGGTTTGTCAGGCCATAGAATGCTAATGTAAAAGAAAGTTTCTAATTGCTTGCTTTTTAGTTTTTACTTAAAAATTAAAGTTTCTAAGGGTTAAAAATTCTAATGTGATTAAAGCTGCTAAACTTTAAGGAAAATATGTTTGTATTCAAGGAAAGTGAGATATGTTTTCAGTAAAGAAGGTATAAAGAATGGAAATATTGTTGTTTTGCTAAGAAAGATAAATTTATCCTAAAGTACCAGAAAGGAAGAAAGGAAGGCATGGGACAAATTCTGAATGTAAAAAGTAAGTGACGGGAAGTTCGTGAAAGTAAAACCCTGAGGAGTTTTATGCATTGTCAAGTTGACTAAGATTAAACTAAGTCCAATAAAGTAAATGAGTTTTAATGTCAAAAGTAAGCTAGTACAAAATTAAAATTTGGTCTTCTTTCTTTTAAAAGGATAATTTCTTTGAACTTTCCTCTGAGAAGTTATAAAAGGTTTTTCTTTACCTTTGAGTAAGTCTACCTAAAAAGACAGAAAACTATGTTAAACTAATTTCCTATGTTCAAAAGGACTGAGGTCTCTCTATTAAGATTTTTTTTTTTTTCACTGTTTTAACTCTCTGTTTGCTCTTGACTGTTTCTGTTGTCACTTTGACTGAATGGGTAACTGAGCATTGTTTCCTACTTGATCAAGTGTTTTAAAACCTTTTGATATTTTTGCCAAGCTTCCCCCACAAAAAAATATTCAAATCCTGAATGAAGTCTTTCTTTTGACCTTATTTGGTGTGTTTAATTACATGGGAAGCATTGTCAAATAAGTGATGATAAACCTAGGTAGTAAATGTTATTGATATAAGCATCTTAAAAATCATATGACAGTCCTAGAATTCTGATCTGTCCTGGTTATCAGTCATAATTCTGGTTATTATCTTAAAGTGTTGTAAGACTAATATGCAAGATAAAGTAATGATGGCTCAACAATTTGACGTGGTCGATCAATTTTATGACTCTGGATGAATTTCTCTTCCTGATAAAGACTATTTCTGATAAAGCTTAAGAACTTATTTTAAAACTAGTCTTTTCTATAATTGTAAACAATGTAATCATAAAGAGTCACAAAAAGCACATGTACGATCCTTGTGCAACAATCTAAAATTAATTGGAAAATCATATGAAAAGCTTCCTCTGTTAATATGTATGTATTTATGCTTATCCACTATTTCCCCCCAACATGGATAATTAGGTGAACCCATGGGGTAAAGACCCAGCACTGAGGGACTTTAGGGACCCAGGGCAGGCAGCAACCACCCTGGTGCCGAGGGATGATATTTTAATCATCAATACTTTCTACAGAAAAAGGGGGAAAATGATAAATAAATGGAGGGCAATAGGATACATTGGAATATATGAGGGAGCCCTTTGGTTTAAAATTAATTTGGCCTAACTCAATTTATTTTACAGAAAGTTGTTACTGGCCTATTGGGCAGGCTTTGTACATCTGCTTTAAACATTTACAATGCCCCCAAAATCAAGATAGGGATGTCGCCTTCCCTCTCACCCTGGCATCTCTTTAATAAGAATTTCTTCCCAATAATGTATGGCTGTACTTACTAATAGGTCCTTTGGTGATGGTCTTGTTACACCTTCTGTTCAGGTTCAAGATTCTTAATTCTCTTGTCAAGTCTATTCCCAGAGACCCAAGGATATCAATCCCTCCAGGAACAGTGCTCTGGAACTTGTGAGTAGTTACAATTATAAGCTGGTCATTCCTCAAGTCCTTGTTAGGCCTATGTCCCTTACCAGCAGGAAGCAGCTAGAGAGGTTGTCACCCCATTCCCTCAAGATTGAGGAATGACCAAAACAAAAAAAAGGGGGGGGGGATTGATACCAGCTCAATACAAGGTTGACATAAGGGAAGCCATATTGTAGAAAAGAATCCCTATTGTAACTTTGAATGACCTCTGACTAACTCTGGATTTTATGGCCCCTCCCAGCTGCTGTAAGTTGATAACTTTGTTCTTTTCAGTTCCTTAGGAATGTGATGACCCCCAGGCAGAGAGTCTATGCTGACAGCCATCATCAATGACAACTGAAAGATCAGGGCTTGGGCGTTGCTCTGGTCTCTGATGCATATCCAGTAAAACCAAAACTATCAGGAACTAAGAAGAGATGTCTGCCCCCACCCAGAGACTAGGCCTCTATATAACTGGCCTTTAATCTTTGTTCTGTAAGATGGTTTTTTGAGGCATTAGTCAGCCATCTTCCCCCTTGCTAGCAAGCTGTAATGAACTGCCCTTTCTTTTCCACCATCTTGCCTCTTGACAATTGGCTTTTGTCTCATGGCAAGCAGATCGTGCCCTTTGTGCGGTAACAATACCAGAGTCTGAAAGTATCGTCTGTGAAATTCCAAGGTACTTGTTGAAATTGAAACACATTTTTATAAAAGAAGATGAAATATTTTGACTAAAAGAAAGAGTTACGTAAATTGTGTGGAAGAAAAAAACAACCCATAAACTTCATTTAATTGGTCTTTCCTCTTAAAACATTTGATCTTTAACTATGAGATCCACCTTAAGTGTATCTTTACTTGGCACTTAATTGTTTCTCATTAAATACAGTTTTGCTCAGGCACAAAACCTTGGAGTCATCCTAGAGTCCTCTTGGTCTCATCTCATATCCAATCCATCCGTAAATCCTGCTGCCTCTACCTTCAAAATCCGTCCAGAATCCAGCCATCTCAGCACCTTCACTGCTACACCCCAATCCAAGTCATCGTCTCCTCTCCTGAGCTTTTTGTAGCTTCTTATCTGTCTCCTGCTTTCATCAATGTCTGTCCACCATCTAGTAGCTGGAGCGATTATTTATGACTCTCTTATCATATCTCTTCCCTGCTCAGTACCCTCCAGTGGCTCCCAGAACACACCAGTCCTCATCATGTGTACTTGTCTGGCCCCTGCCTGCCTCTCAGAACTCATTTACTCCACTCTCTCCGCCTCAGCCACTCTGCTCCAATTACATAGGCTTTCTTGCTGCTCTTTAAACACATAATAAATATTTGTTGAATGAATGAAATACAATAGTTGCTGAAAGAATAGATGAATGAATGAATGAGTTCTACAATAATTATAATCAATAAGAATTAGTACAAGCTATTATGCTAGCCCAGACCAGGGAGATGCTTTTTACCCATCTGGTCTAAACTGGCGGTTCTCAGACTTGAGCTGGTATCAGAATCCCCTGGAGGGCTTGTTAAACTCAGATGGCTGGGCCCCACCCCTAGAGTTTCTGTTCAGTAGATCTGGAGTGGGCCTAAAAATCTGCATTTCTAGTAAGTTTTTAGGTGATGCTGAGATGCTGGTCCAAGCACGTACTTTGGCCTGGATGGCCAATTGGCCATACTGAGCAGAAATTTGGCAAATTTTGTCCTGATGTTCCTGTCTGCTCTTTGGATGAAAAAGATGAATTGAGGGAATGTATGGGGGAAAAAACCCTGGACCTCATTTTTTGACACTTAGCCACAGGGTGGCCCCCTAGCTCCAGTAATGACTCCATTGGGACCCAATTAAAACAGCTTTTGTTATTTGGAGAAGTTCCAAGCTATTTCTCTTTTAAAAAAAAAAAGTGAATTTAGCTGTAGGACCAATAGTTTGCTGTTCACCAAAGGCTGCCTCATGGGGTGTGCTGGTGGCTTCCTCAGCAATATAAGATGCTGTGCTCTGTTGGAAGTCACTGCTGTCACTCAGATGGAAATGACGCAGGGGAAAGTAGGTTTGAGAAGACATTATGTCAGAAGATGAAAGGAGATTTTGTTGTAGCCAACAAGGAAGGAAGCACATCCAGGACAAATGACCACCTCTGTGTAGCCCATGGTGCCCTGCACACAATAGACCCTGCATAGCACTGATCAGCCACTCACACCCCTTTGCACCCCTCCAAACCCCTCATTACCATGGTGAAGAGAAGTGGGCCTGTGCTTCAGCTGCCAGCTGCCCTTCCCCGGTTTCTTCACCTCACTCCCAGCCAGACAAGGGCCCGGGACCAGCAGGAGTGGGAGAAAAAGGAGGATTGAGGGCCTGGGCATGCTGCCTGAAGGTGTTGGTACCTGAGGAGGAGCTCAGCTGGCAGCTGATGGGTCAAAGTGGTGAGCTCTGTGGGCATGGGGTGGGGGGGACAGGACACGACATGAGTGGACTCAATATATGGCTCCTCCCTCTTCTCCCCTGCACACCCATTCACTTGCTTCTCTTTCTTTGTAGACTGAAACCCAATTTCACTCATTAATGGAGTCTGGAAAATGCATCTGTCAACCTACAAAAACAAAAACCAGTTTAAGAGGCAAACCATTTATTTGGGATCAAAGAATTACAATTTGGGGAGCACAGATTCAGGTAGAAACCCAACAGTGTCCTGTTAATAGGAAAGGGGCTTAGGGTTTTTATGGGAAAAAGGGAGGGTGAGGTGAGTTGTGTTAAAGAAGAGTTCACTGGTGCTAGATGAGTTAAGGCTAGGTTTGTACTTCATAGATTGACTTGCGGTTCAATCATCAGGCAAAAGGCTAGACTTTAATTTCATTGATTGGTCAGCGATTTGGTCATCAGCAAAGTCCAGTTCCATCAGTCCTTACAAACAGGATATTCTTGTCCTTGCTGACCTCTTGGAATGTTGGCAGTTTGGTCCAGTTTGGAAGATAAAGAAGACAAGACATGCAAGGCAGTTCCTCTGAAATGGCTTCTCCAGCTCTGTGTTAATACGGTTCCACTCATGTCGTCTTTCACACATCCAAGCGAGAATGTGCAAAAGGTAAATATAGCCGTCCACATTACAAGGGGGTTTCCACTCCCAGAAAGGTAAACAAGACCATAAAATTCCTAGTGACACTTTGTCCATTAGACATAGTCTTCAATAATACAGTTTTAGCAGTATAAATGTGTTCTTGACAAGTGAATAGGCAGTTGATCTTTCTTCCCAGTAAGTCTCACTGAGGCTGCAGATTGACTGCTTTGGTTACTACTGGTAATCTTTAATCTGTGTTTCAGTTTTATTGAGTTTATGAGACCTATGTTTCTTATCACGAGTATCATTACTCTCATTTCTCTGTTTTCTACTCATTTGAGAGAAAAAAAGAACAAGGGCAAGTACAAGTTCAAATAGCTATAAAAGAAATATTGCTGAAAAGATGGTGACACCACAGAAACAGATCCATTGGCTGGTGAGCAGGGGGGTTTGAAGTATTCATTCACTCTTGAAAGTCTGCATTTGTCATGACAGGCATTTAGGGGAGTCCAGACCTTCTCTACAATAGGGGGATGTATTCTGTACATGGGAGCTGTGGCAGACCCTTCCCCATTGGCCCCTCAAGGCCCATTCTAACTTCCTCAGGTGTACCTTCCTGAGCTGTAAAGGCTGAAAAACTAGAAACCACTTTCCCAGACTTCCTTGCAGCTCTGCCCAGGTAGAGGCACCTGTATGGAACTCAGAAGGTAAGCCTAGGAAGGTGGAAGTGAGGAATATACGGTGGAGCCACATTTGGAGGTCTGGGTGGGCTCCACTGTCTGGTTCCTAGTGTCCCAGGTGTGGCGTGGTGGGCAGTGGCAGCAATGGAACTTCTGTTAGAATGGTTCTTCTAGAACTCAGAACACTTAGCTGCATTGTTCTTGGCTACTGGCAACCCACCTGTCTCCCTATCCTTCTCAGAAATTCTCTGTACTCCTTACTAATATCCTGTAATCAATGCTTTTCTGCTTTTCCTAACTAGAGTGGATTCTGTTATCTGCAACTTGGAATCTTTTTGTGTGTGTGTGTGTGTGTGTGAGGAAGACCAGCCCTGAGCTAACATCCGTTGCCAATCCTCCTCTATTTGCTGAGGAAGACTGGTCCTGGGCTAACATCCATGTCCATCTTCCTCCACTTTATGTGGGACGCCGCCACAGCATGGCTGACAAGCAGTGCGTCAGCAGGCGCCCGGGATCCGAATCAGCAAACCCCGGGCTGCCAAGCGCGAACTAAACCGCTGCACCACCGTGACGGCCCCTGCAATTTGGAATCTTTATCCATAGATTACTCCATCCAAATCAAAGCTATTCAGTCTAGGCTCAAGGATATGTGTTGTGACTTCATTCTCTTTAAATCCCCTGAAGCCGGGGGCCGCCCAGTGGCGTAGCGGTTTCGTCCGCGCTTGGCACCCCGGGGTTCGCCGGTTCGGATCCCGGGCGCCCGCGGACGCAGTGCTTGTCAGCCATGCTGTGGCAGCGTCCCATATGAAGTAGAGGAAGATGGGCACGGATGTTAGCCCAAGGCCAGTCTTCCTCAGCAAAAAGAGGAGGATTAGCAACGGATGTTAGCTCAGGGCTGGTCTTCCTCGCAAAAGAATAAATAAATAAATCCCCTGAAGTCGTGACAAGTCTCCTTTTACACTTTCTCCTAGTTACTGGTTACCGTTTCGATCTCTTCTTCCCACGTGCTCTGTTTGTTGGTCAGAGGGGTTCCAGCATTCCCTACCTGACTGCTGATTTTTGTCCTCTGTTTCTTCATCTGGTCCCTTGAAGGTGTTCATTTTGACATCCAGCCCGACACTCTTCCTTGGCGCTTTTGTGGCACCTCCAACACTGTAACTTGAATGTTTTTTGACAGCTATTGCCGTGAGAACAGACACCATGGGGAAGTAAACACATTGACCGGCATGACTCAAAATGAAAAAACAAAGCATAAATGCTCGTCCATCCGGAGCTCACAGTACGGCCCGCCAGGAGAGCTCTCACAGGCTAGGGGCACGTGATAATCCTCTGCCTACTGGCTAATGGGTATTGTAAAAAAAAAAATCTACGCTAACTCTATTCTTCAATACTGTAATTCCTCATGTGAGTGGCACTATCAGCATTGTATAGAACAATACTAGAGTAGTATACTTTTATTGTACAAAAAGGCAGATGGCAGGAAAGTTGAATATAAGGACTGAAAGCCGCCTAGAGCTGCTTCATGTCAATAGCACTAACTAGACATTGAGAGAAGACACCTGTGCTAAGAAAGGTTGTAACGTGGCTAGCTGCAATTCTAACACCAAATTCCAGTGTATGGGGGAAACCCCCCACACCACCAAGCAATTTTCTGACACCAGCTGTGTGTCCTACAGTTCAACTCAATTCTGACACCATCTACCCAAAGATCGCATCCGATTCCACAGGTTAAAGGAACTTCAGACTTCAGTAGCAAGCCCACTGGCTACAGACTGGAGGTTCCTACGATCCCCTCCTTGGGGTCAATTAACTTGCTAGAGTGACTCACAGAACTCAGGAAGCCCGTTTACTCACTAGATTACTAGTTTCTTAGAAAAGGTCTTCAGGATGGAAGAGATGCATAGGACAAGGTACATGGGAAGGGTGCAGAGCTTCTGTGCCCTCTCCAGTCATGCGACTCTCTCAGCACCTCTACATGTTTACCAACATAGAAGCGCTCTGAAGCCTGTGCTTTTGGGGTTTTGTGGAGGTTTCTTTTCATAAGTATGATTGATTAAAGCATTGACCATTCGCAACCAATTCAACCTCCAGCCTCTTTCCCCTCCCCGGAAATCAGGGGGTGGGACTGAAATGGTTGGTTGGTTCTCCTGACAACCAGCCCCCATCCTTAGGTGCTTTCCAAAAGTCATTTCATTAACATAAACCCAGTTGTGATGGAAAGGGGCTGGTTATGAACAACAAGACACCCGTTTCATCATTATGGCTCTGAAGCGATTTCAGGGACCGAGGATGAGAGACCAAATACTGTAACAAAAGATGCTTTCATTGCTCTTAGCACTCAAGAAATTCCAAGGGTTTTGGGAGCTGTAAGCCAGGAACCGTGGGCAAAGACCAAATATATATGGGAAATATATTTTGGTCATCGGAATGACCAAATATATGTTTCTCATCAATCACAATATTGCACTAGCCCGTTGGTTCACCTGCTTGGCTGCACATTAGAATAACTGGAACTTTATTTAAAAAGTAAATAACCACACCCAAACCTAGACCAATCAAATCAGAATCTCCATGGGTGGGGCTCACGCATTTTTCTTTAAGCTCAGGTGGTTCTAATGAGCCCTCAAGATTGAGAACCACTGGGTAGGGTTTTCTACTTTGCCCCATTTATCTTTGTGAATGTGGCTTTTTCTCCTCTCTCCACAGGTGTCTGAGGATTTAAGATAAGAAACCACATAGGTTTGTTCAGTAAGTAAATTTGTGGCTGGAGACCAGCTTCCTATTCAAAGACTGTCTTACACAGATCAGGCCTTTTTGATGTGGATGGGAGCTAGACAAGGGCATGAACACTAGCAGGCAGGGATCATTGGGGGCCATCTTGGAGTCTCCCTTAGATATGTGCCTTAGTTTGTCTTCTCGGTAGTAAAAATTCCAACCAGCCAGCCAGCAAACCTCAGACCATTGTCCTAGGATTGGGATGGCTGAGCCCTCTTTCCTGGGCTGAACATTATAGCACAGTTTACATGGCTTTCCAGTTTCTGCCAAATGATACCAGTGGCAAGTGGATCAGAAGAGTGAGGAAATATTTTCTTAGAGTAAGAGTTGGCAAACTTTTTCCATAAAGGACCAGATAACAAGTTATTTAGGCTTTCTGGGACAAGGGGCAAAATCGAGGATCTCATGTAGGTTCCTGTATAACAGAAAACTCCTGCCTTGCCCCACCCTACCCCATTTACCTGGAGTGAGCCCTTCCCAGTGGTGGACATGCTTGATGCCCAGTGGCCATCAGCTGGAGACATTCTCAGGACGAAGAGCCACTGGCCTGCCAGGGAGGGGCTTGATAGACATTGGGAGTATTGGCTGCAATAGTCAGTTTCACTCTGCCAGTGTCACCTAGACCCTGGAGCACAAATTCAGTCATCTCCACTTGGGCCACTGGCCAGAAGGGAGGCAATTCACCAAGTTGCCAATGCCTGGACTGGGATTCCACTGCTTGGTCTCTTGCAGTTGCCAACAGCGAAGTCACCAACATGTAGGTGGTGAGCACCATGGGCCCTGGGCAGGGGCAAGATGCAGCCACCAACTAGGGAAACTGGTGCTGGGAGTGGAGGGGGGAATGGGCCAGGGCCGCATGTGACTTTCATGGACCCTTGGAACTTTGGCCTTCATGGGCCCTTCCTCCTTATAACCTATTGAAGATTATATTTTATAACTGTGTTGGTATAAAGAGAAATATAATCCAGGCTAGATTATATTCTTTTCTTCTGATTTTAAAATAAATTATTTTTGTAGTGCCCTAAAACTACTGTGAGCCCTAGGCCCTGTGTGTGCTGTGCCTAATGGGTAAGTGGGCCCTGATATGGATGGAGGAATCCACCCAAGCTTGGTCTCCATGGTTCACGGTGCTAGTCTTCTGGATCGATACCCAAGGGCTACACAAAAACAAGCAGTGGGCTGGATTTGACCCGTGGGCTCTGGTTGGCTGACCCCTGCTCTAGATGAGCAGATGCAATTAGCTGAGAGAATTTCCAGTGGACCATAGGATACCTAAGAAAAGACATGGTCACCCAAGTGACTGGTAACCACTGAAGAGATTTAGATCTCCTGCCAGGTCCTGCCCCACAACCCCCGTACTTTTTTTCGTAATGAAGTACTACTCAACTTATGGAAAAGTACATAAAACATATGTATATAGGGGCCAGCCCAGTGGCGCAGTGGTTTAGTTCGCGCTTGGCAGCCCGGGGTTCGCTGGTTCGGATCCCGGGCGCCTGCTGACGCACTGCTTGTCAGCCATGCTGTGGCGGCGTCCCATATAAAGTAGAGGAAAATGGGCACGGATATTAGTGCAGGGCCAGTCTTCCTCAGCAAATAGAGGAGGATTAGCAACGGATGTTAGCTCAGGGCTGGTCCTCCTCACAAAAAAAAACAAAAAAACATATGTATATAACTAAATAAATTATCCCAAAGCAAACACCCACCCAGATCAAGAAATAGGACTTTGCCAGCACTTCTAGAGGCTCCTCTTGTCTCGCTCCCAATCACTGCCCCCTCTCTCCACCTGGAGGAGGCTACTAAACTGACTTCTAACCCTGTAGATCAGTTTTGTTGGTATAAATGGAATACCACACAGAGCATTGCACTTTTGTGTATGGCATCTTTCAGTCCTGGCCATTATTGCTCTCGTGTTTCTGGAAGGACTGAATGTAGTGGACCACCACTCACAAGATCCTTTTGTCAGGAGATTGGTTCTCTTAGAGGGGCTTGGCTGGAGGTGAGGACGGCCTGTGAGCAGCCAGCCAGCCAGCCAGCCAGCCCAGGGTGCTATGGGGACTAGAGATAAAAGGTACATTGATGCTACGAAGTGCCTAGCAACCAACCCAGATGCCTTGTGACAGGCAGGCTAACAATCGGGAAACTCCACCTGACTGGTGAAGTTGATTAAGGAAGTTCCTCTTGACCTCAACTCTATTGCTTCTGAGACTTATTAGCCTCCATTTATTAAAAAGAAAAAAAAATTTTTTACAGGGCAGACACATATTCAATGTGCTTTTTGTTTGAGTGTGAGTCAAATCTTTTAACTGCAACTCACCTCCAGAGTTCAGGGCTGCCACGTATAACTGTGAAGGCTGCGCACTACACAACTCCAGGGAGCATCATTGACACAGAGTACAGTGTGAACAGTGCTGCACACAGAACTGCACAGTGCAGTTACCAGAATGTTAGCAGATTCAGTTGCCTGAATCCAGACCACAGTTTGACTTAGCATGTGATCTACATAGACCTTCATACATAGATACATAGACCTTCATACATGTTTGGGGAAAAGGCTTTTCAAATTAGTTAAGTATTTTGGTTAATCCATTAACCAAAATCCTTTCTCTTTTTTTGGCCCAACAGGCTAAAATGATTCAGTCTATATTTGATGATTAAGAAGATCGTACAGAATCTCCTTTGTGTGCGTGTGTCGGGAGAATGGAGTGTAGTGGGAAGGTGGGCAGTGATTACATTTTGAACATCATTTCTCTTTATTTGGGATGTGTCTATAAAAGGAAACATCTATATCTATATAGGTGAAATGTTCAGACTAGGCAAATCCATGGAGATAGAAAGTAGATTAGTGGTTGCCAGAGGTCCTGAGTTTCTTTTTGGGGTGATGAAAATCTTCTGGAATTAGCTTGTGGTGATGGTTGCACATCTCTGTAAATATACTATAAACCACTGAATTGTACACTTTATTTATTTATTTGCTGAGAAAGCGTTGCCCTGAGCTAAGATCTGTTACCAGTCTTCCTCTATTTTGTATGTGAGCCACTGCCACAGCATAGCCGCTGATAAGTGGTGTAGGTCTGCACCTGGGAACTGATCTCAGGCCGCTGAACTTAACCACTAGGCCACCGGGGCTGGCCCAGAATTGTACACTTTTTTTTTTTTTTTTTGGAGGAAGACTAGCCCTGAGCTAATATCCGGTGCCAATGCTCCTCTTTTTGCTGAGGAAGATTGGCCCTGGGCTGACATCCGTGTCCATCTTCCTCTACTTTATATGGGATGCCACCACAGCATGGCTTGACAAGCAGTGCATCTGTCCGCACCTGGGATCCGAACCTGCGAACTCTGGGCTGCTGAAGCAGAGCACACGAACTTAACTGCTACATCACCAGGCCGGCCCTCAGAATTGCACACTTTAAAAGGGTAAATTTTATGGTATATGTATTATACCTCAAGAAAGCTATTATTTTTAAAAAAATGAAACAACACTAAATCTTTACTGACCTCAGGATGCCCCTGAAACTATTTTTTCAAAGAAGGAACAGTTCTGAGCATTTCCTTTTCCCCTAAAGGCAGAGCTTGGGGACAGCTGTGCCTAGGAACCTAGGACCTGGGGCAAGTTCATCTGTTACAAACCACCTTAAGAATCCCAAGGCTGTCATCTCAGTCTCATGTCTTACTCCAAATAATCTTAAATCTGCTAAAAATCCAGCCCAACGCCCTTTTATATATTGCTCCTAAGACAAATAATTCAGTTTGAGAATCTGATTTGAGAAATTTTAGGATACTCGGTTCCAACTCTCTGAAAAGATGGAAACCCAGTGAGGACTCATGGCTGTCTTCCTGTGGGAGGGGAAGTTTTCCTTCAGATGACTAAGGTTTTCCCTCTTGCCATGTACTCTCTTACCCCCGAGAGCTGCAGGTGAAGGGCCTGCAGGTTGAGGGTCCTGAGACTGGGAGGCAAGCCAGAACCCCCACGCCCAAGCCTGCCTTTGCCTCCCCTGAGCATGATAAATAGGGGTTGAGTGTAGGCCAGGGGGGACAAATTCCCGTCTAGAAGGCAGAGTGTTGCTGGGGGCCGTCTGCACCCTGGGTTGCAAGTTGGGAAGACACAGGTGAAGACAGGAAAGCTTGAGTGGAGGGCTTTTTTTGTGAATGAGGGACATTCAAGTGCATTCTGACGATTGTCAGAATATTTTGTCTAAAATAATTGTCTAAAAATATTCCAAATATTTTTAGAACAAATGTTCAAAACGGGCATGCTCCCGAACTAGACAGGCATGGATCGGCAGAGGGGCCCACGAGTTGAAATAGAAATTCCTCTCTGTCTCTCCAAGGGAAAAAGGGATCAACTATGAGCATGCCACTTGTTGGGCCCTGATGCAAAGGGACATGGGCTGGTTGGGAACCTTTCCTGCCACCCTGAATCTGATTTGAGAGCCAACACTGACAGAGTACTTCCATGTGCCATGCGCCTTTCTGAGCACTTTACATGTATTCACTTTTCTACTCTTCACAATAGCCTATGCCGTTGGTATGATTATTATCCCCATTCTAAAGATGAGGAGACTGAGGCGCGGAGAGGTTTTCGTGCTCAGGGTCACACAGCAAGCAGGCAGCAGAGCTGGGACTGGAAGCCAGACAGTGCATGCTCCTCCTTGCTACATTGTTTATGCTGTTCGCGGACACCCTTGGGAGTTGCTCTGAGCCGGCTCAGGTGACCCAACAGATCGACGCTCTTTCTGCTCACCTGGGAAGAGGCAGCTCATGGAATTGCTCCTCTAGATTTGTCTCCATTGAAAAGCTGAATCGCTGTGGACTCATCTCAGCCTCCACACTCTCCACAACAGAGAATCAAGGCAGCCACACTCCAAGGTGGGAACCCAAACTGGCATTAATAACAGGCCCCATCAGGCCCTTGATCTAGGCAAACTCTCTCCTCACCCGTTTGGGCCTGGCTCAGAAATTAAAACGGGTTTCTGTATGACATGAAGACTGGAAATGTCTTGGTCAGGACAGCGACCTGTTTCTTCAAAGGCTCCAGGGTCTGGAAACCCGGGCTTCCAGTGTGAGCTTGTAGGATAATCCTATTATAAGAGGCTTCTAAATTCCCTAATTATGCTGGAATGTGGTGTCACTGAAAACGAGCTTATGTAAAGGAATGGGATGGGTGTGGTGGTGATGATGGCAGAGGCCGGGGCAGCTGCCTCATGCAGGGATTTTCTCAGTAATTCTACAACTGGGGCACTCTTCCAGCGTGGCTCTTGGCTTACAAGAGATGCTCAGTTAGGGCCTGTTCACCAAGTTGTTCTAACAAGACTTAACTTTATGGAGGTATGTGGCAAAACCACTCACTTTTCGCAAGAGCCCTGCTAGTGCTGAACAGGAGCCCAGAAGCAGCTGGATGTTCACCAGCTGGAAGCCACACCATCGATGGCCCCGCAGCAGCTCTGCCCACCTGAGCCTACTCTGCCTCAGGGGCTCATACCAGCTAAAAGCAGGTAGAAAAAATCAATTCAGTCACCCGCAGGCCATCCCCTAGAAGAGCTCCATCAGCAAATGCCACATCAAAATACTAGAAAGAAAGAAAGGAACACGCAGATCCTAGTAGAAATACTGTATTCATTTTTGAGGACTGCTATATTTTAAGGCAAATGTCACGCATACAAAACAGAGATAAACAGTACTCGACAGTATTTACGACAACGTGTTAGAATAGCGGGGGAGACATCTTCAGACAATGAGAAAATGGGATTTTTCCCTAGCCAGGTCTGCATTCCTCTTGTGGACCAAGAAACAGAGAAAGACGGTACCTCGTTCCTCCCAGGGGAAGGGGCACGCTCATCATCGAGATTTTACACTGAAGGTCCCTCCTCCAGGCCACGGCATTCTTCTCATTGCATTTCCAGGTCCAGGAGAGAGGATGTGCAGTCACTGGGTCTCACTGTCCAGCTCTAATTACCACATTTTGTGGAATTCACCTTAGAAGCAGAAAATTCAGGATGCCCAAGCCACACAACTTAGTTAGTTCACCTCTGGTCACTCAAACTTGCTTGGACTGGAGCTAAAACAATATATATACACACACATGTATGTATGCATATATACATATGTGTGTGCATATAGAGCCATATATGTGGAAGAAGGAAAGATAAGATGTATGGAAACCTGAAAAACAGTGAGTGTTCATTGCAGTTTGGAATCAAACAATGTGATTGTTTCCCCTTGAAAACAGAAAGGTATCAGCAACAAGCTCTACTGGAGGCTGAGTCCAGGCACCTCTCGGCTAAGTTCCTGGTCACTCCTGGCTTCACAGGAGATGGGAGTGGCTTAGCTGGTTTAGAGAGCTGGAGGGAGTTGGGCCTTCTCACTGGCTGGGGCAGCTCTGTGCCCTCGGCTCTTCCCCACCTCTCTGCTCAGGCACATGCCCCTAATTTTAAAATGGAGGAGCTTGACTTTCTCTGTCCCACCCACCCATTCTCATCGCAATGGGACACACATCGCAATGGTGCACTCCCTGTCTGCAGGGCCTGGGTGATAGCGACACCACAGCAACGGGGAAAACAAGTAAACGAACGAGGCTGAAAGTGGAGGAGATTTAATGGCCTGTTGGGTGGCAGACACGCTGCCTGGGTCTGGGAGTCACAGAAGTCAGGTACCGGGAAATGTGGTGGCAGGCGGGGTAGTTAACTCACAAACACTTGAAAGACATCAGGGAGAGGCTGCATTTGATGCTCTCACATAACTACGTGATAACATTGCTAATGCACACTGAGAACAAAGCCCTGCTAATCAAAGCTGTCTTCACCAGCAGAATGAGGCCTCCAGGAGAAAGGTGTCACTTAGGTACAAAATCAGAAAAGCATAGGGGTGTTAGCACTTGATATCCAGGAAGTGAGATGGTCGTTCTCACGGATTCACTCAGTTTGCCTCACCAGATCCCTCTGAGGTAGGTAAGAGACAGGTGACATCAGCCCCATTTTACACACGGGGTAAAGCGAGGCCCCAGGGCTTGCTGCAGGTCACACCATGGATACACACCAATGGCCACAGTGAAACAGCTGTCTTGTGCCTTTTAGGTCTTCCCTGTCACTGGCAACGCTGGTCTTCTCTACAACGCCCCCTCACCTAGATTCAAACCAAGTCCGCAGGTATCTGGGGGAACGTGGACATTGGGCTTCTAATTTTCAACTCTGATTACTGGCAGGAAAGGAAACCAAGTCCACGGAAATCAGCCGAAGCCAGGGGATCTGGGGATGGGGGCTCCCCACCCCAATTAGTGGGTGGGTTTGTGTTTTTCAATTTTTATTTTTTGCTGCAACACAGCATTTTAGGGAGGGTCTAGTTGAATTAAAATAATAGATTGATAAACCAACAAGGGTCCTGAACGTGGTGACCACATCATACCTCCCCAGAGGAGAAGACCTCTCTCTGGCCTGTTACCGAATCAGAGTGGATGGGGATAAAGCCACAGTGTTGTCAGAGGCCCAGGTCACAGAAGCAGAAAACGTCCCAAGGGCTGGGAGGAGAGTGGGGACAGTTGTGTGTGTGTCTGTCATCCTGTCCTGATTAGGGTGCTCCCCTTCCTGCTGCAGGCTGCGCTCCCCCTCCTTTCTTTTACCTCAGAATTTACATTGTTTACTTAATGCCACTGACCAGAGACCCTAGCAGTGCTAACACGATCTGGAGTATTTCTAATTTGACAATGTGCAGCACGTGCCTCCAGCCCACCACCGGCAACCGGTGACCCAGAAGCCAGACACACGAAGCTGTAGCACAAGCTCTAAACACCTCAGTCCCAGCTCAGCGAATTCCAGCCAAGGCTAAGAATTTGGAAACTTTTCCAATTACTTCAGCTCACAAGGCAATGTGAGCAGATGCAGATGACTGCAAACCCCCTAGGTTTGCCAGGAAAGCACCCAGTGCAGAGCTGACTGGGTACAATGAGGAGTACGCTGGCATTTTCTCAAGCTTTAACACCAGGTCCCTGTGACTTGTTATTTCCATGAGCCTGGCAGCCCGAGGGTGTGTTTTCAAACAGAGCCCCGGTGTACACACAGTTGCACCTGGACATGGATCAGGCCAAACGTCAGTGTCCTGGTCCTTGGTAACCAGTTCCCGCTGGGAAGCTCAATGCCTGTGCGGAGAAGTAATCCTCAAACCGATGACTGGGCCAAAGCATTGCTCAGGAGGCTAAAAGTCAGAGAGGGTGTGCCAGTGTCCTGCGGCTGCACTAACAGGGTGGGGCACCACCATGGGCAGGCAAGCCCGAAGCCCAGCCCCATCACAGAACCGACTCCTTGGATTCCAGTTCTGGCACGGCGGCTGCAGGGCCAGCAGGGTTCTGGTGGGTCACCAGAGGCGACGTCTCCTCCTCTGACTTGCAGTTGGGGATGGCTTCTACTTTCACCTCACTCAGTTCCTGCTCCCCTTTCTTCATGGCCTTCTGATTGAGGTGGTGGAGAATGCCTGCACCCAGGGCGTCCCCTTCCACATTCACCACAGTGGTGGTGCGGTCCCTGGGAGGAAAAGAAAAAGGCAAGTAGAAATACCATATGATCCAGCTATCCTACGACTAGGTATTTATCCAAAAAACATAAAATCAACAATTCAAAGGATTTACGCACCCCTATGTTCATCGCAGCATTATTCACAATAGCCAAGATGTGGAAGCAATCCAAGTGCCCATCAACAGATGAGTGGATAAAAAAGATGTGGTATATATATATATACAATGGGCTACTACTCAGCCATAAGAAAAGACAAAATTGTCCCATTTGCAACAACACGGATGGACCTTGAGGGTATCATGCTAGGTGAAATAAGCCAGACAGAGAAACACAAGCGCCTATGATTTCACTCATATGTGGAAGACAAACAAACACATAGATAAAGAGAACAGATTAGTGGTTCCCAGAGGAGAAAGGGGTGGGGGAGGGCGGGGGTAAAGGGGCACGTATGTACAATGATGGATAAAAACTGGACTGTTGGTGGTGAACACGATGCAGTCTATACAGAAACTGAAATATAACAATGTACACCTGAAATTACACAATGTTATAAGCCAATATAACCTCAATAGAATAATTTAAAAAAAAAAAAAGAAAGAAAAAGGCAGGCGTTACAGTGGATGCTGCCTGCAGCTACCAGAAGGGCAGCCCCGTCACAGCAGGCTGACTGGCCACTGGCGAAGCTGTGAGCCTGAGGGGCCCTGCTGTTTCCTGGAGAACATGCTAGTGAGGGTATAAGGCCTCATTTTACTCTAACTTGATTTTCTTTAAATATGTTTTATTCTTATGAAAGTAACAGAACTTCATTGTAGAAAACTTAGAAAAAAGAGAAGTATAAAGACGAAAACAAAAGTCCCCCACCCATACTCCACAGCTCTGAGCGAATCAGTATTAATGTTTTGATCTGTTTCCTTCCAGCCACTTCTATGCATGTATTTTATGTGTAATAGACCCCATCATATAAAAATCACAGATAACTGGGATGATAACGTAGATATGGTTTTGTGTCCAGTGTTTCTCCTACTCACTGTTACACTGTGGGAGCTTCCCTGCTTTTTCTCATTTCGACACTGCATCTCTACTGAATATTAATCATATGCATTCCATAACTGTTGGCAAACATCATCTCACAGAAAACAGCACTGTCCTTTCCAGAAGCTTGTCTTCCCATAGATTAGTCCAATAACCATCCTCTGTTCCTGGAGCTCAGAGGAAGTATTGTGCCCATTTTGAAAAGTGGGAGAAAAATGTGCACTTGCCTGAGGGCACTGGAGAAACTGAGGGCTGTGGAACTGGAGGCCACAGGGTGGTGGAGGGCTCGTGTGACCTCCGGTCTCCACGGGGCAGCCCGCTGGCACCCTGTTTCCCTATTCCTGGCTAAGTCCCTCTTAGATGCCTGCCTTCCCCATGCAGAGGAGACAGCTGGCTGAGGAAGGAGACGGTGCCCCTGACTCTCTGCTCTGGTCCCGTCTAACTCACCAGCTCAGGGACTGAGTTCTCTCTGATGAGTCATGTGCACAATGCTGCACATTTCACCGTCATTGCTCTGAGTTGCCGTAAGGATTCTCAGAAGCCCCTTCACGTTTCCAGGGCTTAAAAAGAAACGGTTGGAAGCCACCATTCCCAGCCACAGTGGAGAGTTAGGACCCAGTGCCAGGCGCCGGTGTTTAGGTCATCCCATGCCTCGCTCTGACTGGCCTGGTCAGGAGTGTCTTTCTTCACTAATGTTTACTGAATGTTTTACCACATGGCCAGAACTCTCTTATGTGCTGTGCATGTGCTAACTCATTTAATTTCCACCACAACTCTGGTGTAAGTTCTATTATTGTTCCCATTTCACTGAGGAGCAGACCGAAGCACAGAACAGCTCCTATCACACAACTAGGAAATGGCAAATGTCTTCCGTGTAGGCTCCTTCACCATGCAGGGAGCATGTTTTCAGTTTCTCTGCATGCCACAGGCCCCGCGGAGTGCCAAGCTCCTAGGGAACTCAGTACAGACTTTCTTTTATTCAGTGCCCTTAGGACTTGCTACTTACACAATCCAGTCCACAGCCAGGATGAGAGAGAGGTCATGAGTGGGCAGCCCAATGGCCTCCAGGATAATGGCGATAGTGAGGACTCCTCCAGCTGGCACGCCTGCTGCTCCAACACTGGACGCTGTGGCTGTCACTCTAGGGGATGGCACAGCAAGGTCAGTGATTAACACAGAGCATGGAGTGGGCACCGAGAAATGCAGAACATGGCAGCCACGGCTTAGAAACTGAAAACCACACAACCCTGGATTCTGCCAGCTGAGCCCTAGAGGAACGATTCACTCTCTTCAAGCAATGAATTCACGCCTCATTTTACAAACGAGACACTCGGGGCACAGCGAGATTGGTATTCATGATTTTTCAAAGGAAATCATGAGAAAAACTTCAAGTTTTGACCCAAGCCTAAAGAAGAAGGGAAGAACAACGAACATACAGAATCGTGAAAATCTGTCCTGCTTTCAGCTCTACGTTGTTGAGCTGGGCAATGAACACCGCGGCCACACACTGGAAGATGGCTGCTCCGTCCATGTTCACGGTGGCCCCAATAGGGAGAATGAATCTGCTGATCCTCTTGTCGACACCATTGTTTTCTTCAATGCACTTCATCATAGAGGGAAGGGTTGCTGAGCTAGAAATGGAAAAACAACCCAACTATGAGAATAGTCCTTCCCGGCCAGGCTAACATATTACTCAGCTCAGACCCGGGAACAGAGCAATTAGCACCATCCTGGTTTTTGGCTTCTTCCCTTGAAATGAGAGAAAAATCCAAGTGGTTCAAAGTTTCTGTTACAACAAGTGGTTTTGTCAACTCCCAAAGTATCCAAAACCTGACTCCCTAGATTCATCTGTTATGTTATTTACCTGGATACACCTGTCCTAAATTTCTCAAGAACCACACATTGCCTTGTGGTGTAAAACATTCTCAAGAGAACAAAGAACTATTTACTTTTTATGTGCATCTCCTCTCTTAAATGGTTCTTTTTCTCCCAAAAAGTACAAGGCAAACTATGACTTTTTTTTTTCCTTTGAGGCCAAGAAGCAGAAATGGCTCTGAGAGTTTGGAAAGGGTAACTGTGTCCATTGATGACTGGAGAACAAGCCTGCTCTCGGCAGCTGGCTCTGCAGGCCGTGTGGAAGGTGGCCGGCACAGCTCAGAAGTAGGTTCGTTTCTGTCTAAGCTAGAAAAACTCACCTCCCTAATTCTTTTCACTGCCTCTACCTTGTCATATAAGTAGCCATTCAGGATGGGAGGAAAGATGCAGTAGAGAGGCAAAAACTAAATGTGTGAACGAAACGACGTGCTGCCATCCTTGGAAAGTTCTTTAATGTATTTGGAAGGCCCAATGTTTTTTTGAAGGATTTCCAATAATGACAAAGTGCATCTTTTGTGCTAAATTAGATAATCCCACAATACTGTGGACTCCTAGAGAGCTGAGCACACATCCCTCACCATGATGTCTTGGTATTAATTTCAAAATCATGCATCCAGAGGGAGAATTGGGCAGGTGTCATTCTAGAAACTTCCATTTTGAGTTAAATGGTTGCCTTCTTTTACTCAGGCAAAGGTCTTACTAATTACAGAGAGGACCCGCAGCTGGGCTAAATAATGATCTGACTGACTTCCAAGGAGCAAGGAGGAGAAGGGAATGGGGCAATGCCAGAAATCTACCTCCATAAGAGCTGTGGGGCCAGTAACACAAAAAAATCAGACAAGACCAATTTTTAGAGTTTTCAAAGGATTAAAATATGTCAAGATGCGAGATGTGTATCTACCACTGGGCTTACCTGATTCCACACTAATATGGCTCAGAGCAGCCAAGGGCACCCAAAACCCACTCACCTGGAGCAGGTGGCAAATGCTGTTGCAAATGGGGTGAGGAGGCCCAGGAGGAATCTGAATGGGTTTCTTCGTGTAAAAACAAAATAAATAAGTGGGAGAACAATTCCTCCGTGAATGAAATGGCCCAGCATAGATGTGAAGATATATTTCCCAAGGCTGGTCACCAGCACGATGATGTCCTTCATTTCCACTATCTTGCTTCCAACCAGGAACATGATGCCCACAGGTACGTACCTAGAGCATGAGCAAGGGTATTTGTCAGTAAGAATGGTGTGATGATGGGGTTGGGAGATGCAGGCCCTTCCAGATACAGAACACAGTGACTTTCAACCAGATGGTCTTGATCTCTCCCTAGGATGACTCTGAGGAATAGAAACGGATGGGCCCATTTTACAGGCTGTGAAACTGAGTAAAATTAACATGATAAATCACCACAGGTAATGGAGTCAGGACCAGAACCCAGACTTCTTTCCCCTTGGATATATTACGTTCTTAACACATGGATGCTACCAACCCCAGGGGCTCCTCCCAAGTGGAAAGTCAAGGAGCTCTTCAGGATCAAAGCCTCTGAGGCTGTGAGCTTGACTTTCAGCTTTGCTCAGGTTTGTTCTGAGAACTTAGAAACACAAAGCACTAACACCTATTTTGTAGAATTGCTGTGATACAAAATTGAACCAAAGCTGGGACTTTTGTGAAGTTTTAAATTCTTTGTGGTTTGGAAAACATGATTCCGTGGGAAAAAGTCATTAACAATGACCCTCTGGGAACACTCCTGGAGCGTGAGGATTTTTTTAATGGCAGGACGGGAAACAGGAGGGGAAGGAATGAACTATGGGAGCTACAAAGAACAAAAGTCTATTGTTTTGAATTTAATATAAATTGAGGAAGAAATTTATAAGCATTGACTTTATTCGTAAATTTCAATTATATAGCTGATAATGTCACAAAGTTCAAATTTCAAAGGGTACAAAAGGGTCAATAGTGTAAGTCTCCCTCCCACCTCTACCCCCAAGTGCCCAGGTTCCTTCCCTGGAGATAGCCAATGTCACTGGTTTCTTGAGTTTTCTTTCCAGAGATATTCTAAGCAGTATTATTAATTTTAAATCCCATAGCAATACATGAATACATTCTTCTTTCAAAAAAAATAAAACATTATAGATTAGGCCAAAATCCTCTTTAGGCACCATCCTCAAGACAGACTCCTCCTCAGATAACCACTCCTCCTTCCCATGCAATTAGATACATAGGCATGTATTTAAATTTGTATGTTTATTTTTAACCCCACATTATGTCTCTGAGATTTTTTCATATTAATACATAGAAAACTACCTCATTCTGTTTTAATTGTGGTAAAATATGCATAACATAAAATTTACCATTTTAACCATTTTTAAGTGTACAGTTTAGTGGCATTAAGTATATTCATATTGCTGTGCAATCATCACCACTATCCATCTCCAGAACTTTTCATCATCCCATACTGAAACTTTGTACCCCTTAAACAATAACCCCCTGTTCTCCCCTGCCCCCATCCTGGTAGCCTCTGTTCTACTTTCTGTCTCTATTAATTTGCCTACCTTAGGTACCTCCTATAAGTGGAATCCTACAATATTTGTCCTTTTGTGGCTGGCTTATTTCACTTAGCATAATGTCTTTAAGGTTTATCCCTGTTTTAGCATGGGTGAGAATTTCATTGCTTCTTAAGGCTGAATAATATTCCGTTGTATGTATATTCCACTTTTTATTCATCCATTCATCTGTTGATGGACATTTGGGGTGTTTCCACTTTTTACCTCATTCTTTTTAAATATCATCCTCAGAAATGAAATACCATAGATTATTTTGCCATTGCCCTGCTGATGGATGTTTAAATTGTCCCCAGGGGGGGCCAGCCCAGTGGCACTGCGGTTTAGTTTGCGCTTGGCAGCCCGGGGTTCGCGGGTTTGGATCCTGGGCGCCTACCAACGCACTGCTTGTCAGCCATGCCGTGGCGGCATCCCATATACAGTAGAGGAAGATGGGCATGGATGTTAGCCCAGGGCCAGTCTTCCTCAGCAAAAAGAGGATAGGCAACAGATGTTAGCTCAGGGCTGGTCTTCCTCACTAAATAAATAAATAAATAAATTGTCCCCAGGTTTTCATCACCACAAAAAACGCTGCAAACAGGCCTCTTTGTGCCCACACACCTGTGTTCTTTAGGTAGCGACACCTAGAGGAACTGCTGAGTTATGGGGCGTGCACATTTTAAATGTTAGATACCAACAAATCGTTCTCTAAAGCGGCTGTTCCAATTCACATTCCTGCCAGCTGTCTAGGAGAATAATCCTTTCCCTGCACCACTGGTTCTCATCCATGGAAGATTTTGCCCCCAGGGGATATTTGGCGATGTCTGCAGATATTTTTGATTGTCACAACTTGGGGGAGAGGGTGCTGCTGACATCTAGTGGGTGGAGCCAGGAGTAATGCTAAAAAACATCCTATAGTGCACAAGACAGCCCCCCACAGCAAAGAAGGATCCAGCCCAAAAGTCAATTGTCCTTCTGTTGAGAAACCCTATCCTCACCATTATCAATGCCTGATAAAACCGAACTTTTCATTTCCTTCATTTCTAATAAGTTTAAGTCCCTTAAAATGTTTACTGGTCATTCAGATTTCCTCTTCTATGAATTGCCTGCTCACATGCTTTGACCATTTTCTAATAGTTTATTCAGTCTTTTTGCTTTTTTAGTAATCAGAACTCTTTATATTAGTGCTTCTCAAACTCTCTTTGGTGAAAGACCAGTTTATTTCTATGCAGGCAGTCAGGGACCAATATTCTTATAAAAGACAATAAAAATAAAATAATAGAAAAGTGATCATGTGCTTGAATGTTGTAGCAATATGAAATTGCTATAAAAGTTTCTAAACACTTATTCTCAATTTCCCTATAAATCTCATTGCAGATAGATAAACAGTTTGTGAACTGGTACCAGTCCTTTGGATACTAATGCTTCCAGATCGTGTGCACGTGTGTGTGTGTGTATGCACACATACTATATGTAAATACATATCAATTTTTTTCAATAAGTGTCTTTTAACCTTGTTCGAGGTACTTTTGCATGCAAACATTTTCTATTTTGATGTAATCATAGCTTTTTATGGCTTTTACTTTTTGAATTTTGTTTAGGAAGACTCCTTACCCCTATATTTTCTTCTAATACTTTTAGAGGACTCTCTTCCTCCTTCCTTCCTCCCTGGATAGTTTAATGTGTGGAACACAGCCACGCTCATTCGATTACAAATTGTCTCTGGTTGCTCTTTTCCTGCAACGGTAGAGTTGTACTTGCAATAGAGACCATATGGCCTGCAAAGTTTACTGATTCTGTATTTAATCCATCGAGAAGTTATTTCCATGAATAGTGCAGGAGGTAATTAGTGAAGGAATGAAAGCAGAAAGAGCGAGTACTGAAGATCCTGCCCACACCCAGTTGAGATCCTTTCACCAGTGAAGGCATTTTAAACCTCAATTCTGTGTGAGATGCACTTTCTGGGCAACAGATCTCCCACTGCAGTTAGACCCTCAGCGGGCTGGCCTTACCGAATACCTACTTATGTAACTAGCACAGCCAATTGAAGAAAGGACTGTACATTGGTTTCCAGATTGAAAATGAATGTCTTAACAGAGGAACATCACAGAGTTTTCTTTAATCCAACCTTTGGGACGATTTTAGACTGAAAAAATAAGCCAGGAAAAGAATTTGACATGATGAAAACACTTCTTCCTTCTGAAAATATTTCTCTCCCCAGAACAACAGTCATAAGAAGTATCATGTTTGCAATGGTAGAGAATCAGACTCCGGAATTTTTGGTTGAGCAAGATCACCACCACCAGTGGGGGCTCAGGACTTGCCTCCCACTCAATTACAAACTTTCCTACCAAATTCCAGGCTTCTCCCCTAAAAATCAGTCCTGCTACCTCCCCAATACCACCTGAGAGAGAGAGGTTCTGGATGTTTAAGGCTTGACAATAAGGAAAATGCTTTGTGGATGAAAGGATAAACTACTTTCTCAACAACAAATGGGTAGAAGCTAAAACCCACAGAAGTTAGGCTTCAGTAAAACAGCAGAATAAAGCTTATGAGGCATTGGAACTGGAATTGGTATGATTTCTGAGAAGTTACTTTGAGGGATCTGGTCAAATTTTCAACCTAGTGGTTTTTATTAAACAATTACCCTTTCATTGATATTACATGATGAAACATTTATGTAAAAAAAAAGACCATGCCAGTTTATATACGCATGGAGTGAGGATGGATTTGTGCTCCATGCTGTAAAATACTACAGTAAGGGGCCCCTTTGAAGCTTGAAGTCTATTGTTTTAAGATGAATGAGCCTTGTTTTATACAGCAGACTTAGGGACTTATGGAATTCATTGCCCCACAAGATGATATGGGCATCCCACATGAGATGATGGTGGAGACTCATAAACAAATGACCAATGATAGAACCCTAAGGGGTCATTGTGTGTACTGGGGAAGTGACTGATTCTCTGAGGTCCTGGACAAGAGGAGAAACTGTCTCCACCTCCATCACCCACTGTACCACGACCGGCCCGTGGTGCATCAACCACATACGGAGCACTGAGCCAGGTGCCCTCCAGGGTTAATCTAGAACAGTGGAGTCGGGTACCTTTCTGGATGGCAGGAGAAATGAGAGGGAGAGTAGGCAGCAGGGCGACACTCACCACATAATCCACGACACCAGCACCATCGTTGCCTCGTTGAGGGCATTGAAGAAACGGATGAGCTCTTCTCCTTCAGAGCCGAGTTTCTTTAGGGCCACTCCTAACACCAGGGCAAAGAGGACCAATCCTAAAATGTTCATCCCTTCAATCTCGGTGCCAATGGGGATCTGCAGGATCAGAGGGAACAGAGGGTCTAAGTTCACAACAGAAGAGTGAGAATTAAAGATGCATTTGCTTAGTGTCTCCACAGACTGAAACACTATGCCCAGAATGAGAAAGGTTCGTATTTTCTCTAATCTTCAATGATTTCACAAACCAAGGAGTAGGAAACTCACAAGGAGATGGAGTCTGAGGAACTTTTCATTCAATCAAAGAAAGGCTGGTAGAACTCAGAGCCCCTCAGCCCTGGGGAGGTGTATGTGTGGGGGTAGGGGAAGGACCAAGTACCTCCTTCTTCCCATGACAGCTCTGTGGCTGGACTGAATAATCCCTGAGGTCCCTTGTCCTTTCCAGCTCTATCATGAAGGCTGGGACCTAGCCCAGTGTCTGGCAAACAATACATACTCAAAAAATATGTGGATTGAATGATAGTTATAATGAGTTAAGCCCCTATGACAAGTTCTATGTGTAGGGGTAGGTTAAATCATCCATTAATTATATTTCAGGATAGCAGAAGGGGTGTTATAAAATATTTTTTGAAGAAAGGGGACTTTAGTTCCAATTCAATGAAATGGATTCACTAAAGATTCCAATGCTACAGATGCTGACCTTTGGCCATGTTGGTAAATAATCAAAGGAGCAAACCTAACCAGTATGCTTCAAATAGTCCATTCAAACCCCAAAGTTTTCAGCCCTGCTGAGAAAAATGTGGATTGTGGATGTTTCTTCAATGAAAAAGCATTATTTGCTTTATAAGTGTTTGTCACAAGTGATCTTACAAAGAGCTTTACCTTTTCATAGGTTACATTTCCAGAGCTCGTGTTGTGGGTCACTTCTTTATAATCGGTTGCATACTGTGAGCAAGAGAAAGAAAAATCCACCGTCAGTTCACAGGTGAAGACCGACCCAGAGGAACCGAGTGCACTGTTGAGCCTCTTGCTACTCCCGTCATTATCCACTCCAAGGGTTCCGGGCATTCCTCACTCGGTTGGCCTGACAAGGGCCTCTGAGAACTATACAAAACTTTCTTAAGACCAAGAGAGTACACACTCCAAGAGTCCTCTGGGTTACTTAGGGACCTAAAAAAGCAGGGAGAGTTTCCTTCTATTCCTTGGACAATGGTTTGGAGGAGAAGATCTGCACAATTTCATACTCATAGTTTGATATTATTTGGAGAACCTTGGTATTAATTTCATAATACCAAAGTTCACTTTGCAATGTGTCCTTTTATTTTCATTCATTTATTTGTGCTCCACCTTGTTCCAGAACTTATCTGAACTTGACTACTTTTAACCATCTGTTTCTAATCTGCCTGAGCCTCCCCTCTCCAAAGCACAGGATGTGAGGCAAGAAGACATTTTCAGGCTGAATCTTCTGGGAGACTCACTTATCAGAAGTGAACCGTCTCTGCAAACTTTGGTCTGATGGTTAACTTCACATACTTCTGCATGAGACGCCCAATGTCTCCCAGTGGCAGGATGCTCTGTTGAGTGGAATCTGTCATAAACCCCCTTCCTGACCCCTTCTAAGGACACTTGGCTTCAGAACTGTCAGTGGGAGCCCATTAGGGGTAGAGACATGGAGGCCTGCTGTGTACCTGCTTTTGAGGAGCTCTGGGCTCTCTCCGCTTTGATTTACCAAGCTTTCAGACAGGCAAAGGTGTTTAGCTGTCCTGTGATCAAGGGTGGCAGGGAAAACAAAATCCACCCCACACTTTCTGCCACAGGCACTGAAAGCCCCATAAACCTTTTATTTTTCTCCTACCTCATATTATATATACAAGCCACAACTGGGCGTATATGCTGATTTTAAAAAGAGAGAGCAGGGCTGTGAGTAGAAACAGAAAAGTCTTTGCTTGAAAAAGGCAATCACATTAGTCCATCTAATCTAGACCTTCATCTTCCTTCTCCATCTAAAGCATGGCCACAGGGACGTTACTTGCAGCATCGCTAAAGTTAGGGACAAATTAGCAACAACCTGAATGTCCAGCAACAAGGAGCTGAGAGAGTAAAATTACTGTCTGCTCATATAGTGGAATACAGCCCGTAACATTATGCAGAAAAATATTTACTGACATGAGAAAATGTTCTCAATATATTGTCTTAAAAAAGAGCAGGTGACAAAACAATGTGTGTAGTATGTGTACATACTAACAATATGTGTAGTATAATTATTTTTAAAATGTGTGTGTACGTGTGCATAGAAAAAACATGTCTGAAGGATGTATACGAAAACGTTAATGGGTAGCTGTAGGTAGTGATTATGGTGATTTTTATTTTCTTCCACTTTTTGTACTTTTAAATTTTTTTGTAATGAGCATATATTACCTTTATAATCAGAAAAAATATGTGTATTTTTTTTAATTCTAAACTATTTAACAGATCCCCAAAATGTGATTTGAGGGTATTTCTCATGTGATGTGAAAAGATGTTGGAACCAGTGGGATATTTTAGAAAAATTTGGGGATTTTTTGTTTTGTTTGTTTTTACTCCAGGGGCCCATCTATAAAAATTTAGGCCAATGTTGCCAAGTTTTGTTAATGACACTATTCCCCACATTCTACCTTACCTAACTCTATAGCAGTAATTTATATACCACACCCCCATCAAAGTTTCATATTTTTAGCAAAGCATCAAACCTTACCGTACGGAAAGCTGCAACCACAAGATTTGAGGGAAACAGGTTTCTGTTGGAAAAGAGAGCATTTCATCAGTATTCTTAAAATTCAGCGTTCAAAGACGCCCATCCTGACAGCCCAAGATAGTGTTCCCTCTCCCTCCACTTCAGCAGTTATTGGGTCTTCTGCTTGATCCAAGCACCCAGCTGTGCCTCGGCCACTGGGCCACAATAGACACTTTGAACGCACCGATTTTTATCCTCCTCTTCCTCCTGGTACTCCTTGATATTTAGGCTTAACTGGATCCAACCAAACCAGAATAACTGCATCACTTTCCTTTCCCCAAGAGGGTAAGCCCTATTGCAGTGGTTTTCAGTGGGGAGTGGTGCTGCCCATAGTGAAATCCGAGGGAATGTTCTTGTTGTTGCAATAAGTGGGGGGCATTCCTGGAACTGGGGGAGTGTGCGTAGGGGGAAGTGCCAGGTCCCAGCCACTTGTTCTGCTGAGTGTGGCCAAGTCCTGTACAATAAACGGTCTCAAGTCCCTCATGCTTTCCAATGTCCTGTATGACAGACATACCTGTAGGTGAAAGCCTTACCTACATTACCTGAGCCTAAACTAACTCCAAAACAAGGTATTTTTTGCACAATTTAAACATACACTGAATTTTCTAGGAATACAAGTACTGTATAAAATGTGAGATGATTATTTTTTTGTTTTGTTCAGAATGTTTCAAGAATTGTTCATCTTTCTGGAAAAATCACATCACCAATGGCAAATTGTAGGATCTGGGTCCTTAACTGCACACACCAGTATCAAGTATCCATCCACATTTATAACTGTCTCATTAATGGTAAATCTAAATTCAGAAGCAAACATCTAACCACTTTGTTTTAGAGAATTTACATATTGAAATGCATTATTTGTTATTATAAATTACTCTCCTTTTGTCTTTGATATGACAGCTAAGTCACTGATGTTTTGAAATTATGTGTGTAGGTAAATTCCATTTATGGATTTCATTTCAGGATGAAGTATATTATAAAATATTTGTTACAAAAGCAGGATAATAGAACTGATCAAGTTAAGCTATATATATATTTTTTTTTTTTGTGAGGAAGACCAGCCCTGAGCTAACATCCGTTGCTAATCCTCCCCTTTTTGCTGAGGAAGACTGGCCCTGGGCTAACATCCGTGCCCATCTTCCTCTACTTTATATGGGACGCCGCCTCGGCATGGCTGACAAGCAGTGCGTCGGCGGGCGCCCAGGATCCGAACCCGCGAACCCTGGGCTGCCAAGTGCGGACTAAACCGCTGCGCCACTGGGCGGCCCCAAGTTAAGCTATATTATGAAGCCAAAATCTATTCATACAAACAGTTTTTATTGAGGGCCTTCTTTGGGTCAAAGTCTGTGCAGGATGCTTGTCTTGATATACAAGAAAATCCCACTGACAGTCCATTTGCTCTACCCACTTCCTATAAAAATAAGTCTAGAAGAGTAAAAGACTCTGGATCATCCTTCGTAATTTGTGCCAAACTTATCCATAAATTCTTGCTTCAGTGGTTGAGTTGTCCACCTAGCACTAGAATTTGCAGTGCATTCAGTTTCAGAGATAGGCAGGTCTGATTACAACCTAGCTTGGCAAACAGAGTCTAAGATGGCATTCTGATAGTCGCACTTTGTCTAATACCCTCCCCTTGAGTGTAGGTGGGGCCTATGACTTGCTTCTAGCCAACAGAATACAGCAAGGGTGATGTGATTCACCATATCTGGTGATGGATTATTCCAAATCCATTTTTCATAATTTGGTTACATAAAATTGTGGCTTCCATCTTGCTCGAAAACTCTCTTTATTCCTTCTTGGCTTACATGTTTGATGTTGGAAAGGCTCATATGGCAAGAAACTGAGGTGGCCACTGGCCAATAGCCAACTAAGAACTGAGGTTCCCAGTCTAAACTTCAAGGAACTGAATTCTGCCAACAACCATATGACCTCCAGTGAATCCTTCCCCAGTTAAGCCTTTTGAAGAGACCTCAGCCATGACCAATACCTTGACTGCCGCTTTGTAGGACACAGAAGCAGAAGACCCAGCTAAGCCATGCCAGGATTCCTGACTCCACCAATAAGGTGAGATAATCAATGTGTGTGATTTTAAGCTGCTAAATTGTTGGTAATTTGTTATACAGCAACAAATAACTAATACACTAGCCAACAGGGTTAATGAGATGCAAAAACGACTTCATTAGAACACTTAGGATGCTTCCACAGGACAGCCAGCATCTAGAGACTGCAGCACGGCATTTCCCAAAGTTACTTGTCCATGAAACCGGAATTGCTTAGAACATACTTAGAGAATACCAGCAAGCACACATCTGCATTTAAGCAGACAAAATGTGACCTTCAGTTGAATTAACCATTGCAAAATGGTGATCAGAAATTTGATTCCTATCACAAACGTGTACTTAAAAAGGTAGAAACAGACTAGCAATTTGCATTGGCTATTCTTTAGTATATAAATGAATAGCAACTTACATTTGCCTATTATTTCCACTAAAAAGCACCTTTCTTATATATTCAATCTTGTGGCGTAGGTTTGGTATCTCATTTCCATTTGCTATACTAGTTAGAAGCAGAACAGGCCATGAGTCAACGTTTCCCTATTCTACATGGACCACATCACAATTCTCAGTAGTTTCCAGACTGAGCTGGCCACTGGGTTCGCTCCATAAGAGGGCAGGGAAGTTAAGGAAAGAGCCGGGTTAGAAGCCCTCCATCTTCCCCACTGGGAACAATTTCTCCTGTAAATATCTTGCATCCTTCAGGGATTAGTCGTTTCCTCAATTGGTGCAAGCACAGAGTTTCCCACAGCCTTGAAAAGCACTCTCTTCCAAAGAGCACACACTATTTGTTTAAACCCTTCTATCTGGCCTGCCTGGTCACTTTGCATGAGCAAAAACCCAACACCTTCTCACCCAGAATGGACCCTGACCCTAACCCAGAACTTCTAGACCAAACAGCCACGGGCACACCCGCCTGTTTTCAGATAGTCTACAGTATCTAATCTACAAAATCCAACGGGAAAGAGGGGTACAGACAATACTAGAAGCAAAACAGCAACTCCTGCCAAAAACATCAAGTTCCTAAGAAGAACACAATGTATTCTGGCAGTTTCTTATAAAGTTAAACATACACTTACCATATGACCTGGCAATTCCTTTCCTAGATATTTACCCAAGAGAAATGAAAATATATGTCTGCTAAAAGGACCTGTATGTATAACAGAATTATTCATACTAGCCTGAAACTCAAATGTCCAACAACAGATGAATGAACAAACAGATTATGACGAATCCATACAATGGAATCCTATCAGGCAATAAAAAGGAATCAGCTACTGACAGACACAACACGGATAATCTCAGCCACATTGTGCTGAGCGAAAGAAGCCAGACAAGTACATGCTGAATGATTCCATTGATGTGAAACTCTAGAAAAAGCAAAACTAATCTATAGTGAGAGAAAGCAAAACTTTCTCTCCAAAACTGCCCGGGGCCAGGGATGGAGAGTGAGGATTGTCAGAAGGGTCATGGGTGACAGAAATATTCAGTGTCTGGAGTGTGGTGGTGGTTAAATGAGTTATCTATTTGTCAAAACTCATTGAACTGTACACCTAAAATGGGTGCCTTTTATTGTATTTAAATCATATCTCAAAATAGCTTAAATAGTTAAAAAAGAAAAGATGCAGTGCTAACTGGAAAGGAGATTTTATAATAAAACAACAACAACATTCAACGGGATGACTGAACTTTCTTTAGCTCAGCTCTCAGATATTAATCCCTGGGAAGGAATTGCCTGGGGGCAGTGAGCTGAAGCTCATGCACCCACAAATTCCTACTCCTTTCCCTTGGTCCCTCTGGTTGCCAGACAGCCCAGGAGCAGGAACAGTCCCCCCCTGCCCACATCAAGGGGCAAGGAGCTGAGGCTGTGGGAGTAAAGCAAAAGATTTCTCTGTACTCTTCACGGATGGTACCTTTGGTGTCGTATCAAAAAAGGCATCACTATACCCAAGGCCACCTAGGTTTTCTCCAGTGTTATCTTCTGGGAGTTTTATAGTTTTGCACTTGACATTTAGGTCTGTGATCCATTTTGAGTTAATTTTTGTGAAGGGGGCAAGGTCTGTGCTTAGATTCACTTTTTTACATGTGGACATCCAGCTGTTCTAGCACCATATGTTGAAAAGATTATCTTTGTGTTGCTTTTGCTCTTTTGTCAAGGATCAGTTGACTAGATTTATGTGGATCTCTTTCCAGGCTCTCTATTCTGTTCCATTGATCTATTTGTCTATTCTTTCATTAATACTACAGTCTTGATTAGTGTAGCTCTGTGGTAAGTCTTATAATTAGGCAGTGTCAGTCCTCCAACTTTGTTCTCTCTGCACTCTTCCTACCCCTCTCCCCTTTGGCTTTTAAGCCTAAACCTGCCATGAACTCTGGCTTTTTCTTACTCCTGAGCTCTCCTGTATTCAGGGGTCAGCTGCTCATCATGCAAGCAGTTTTGCTCCCCAGAGTTCTGTCTTCAGGCACTTTTCCCAAATCCTCACATTCACACAGTAACATCATGGGCTTTCAAAATGAGGAAGATTTGAGCTGGAAGGGATTTTTGAGGTGATCAACTTCAATCCCCTCATTTAGCCCATGGTGACACCAAGGCCCAGAGACATTGAATTGATACATCTCCCATTCATGCTCCATCTAGACTGACACTGTCCAATAGAACGTTCTGTATTGGTGCTGTCCGATATGGTGGCCATATGGGCTACTGAGCACTTGAAATATGGCTAGTGCTGAGGATCTGAATTTTTAATTTTATTTACATATTTAAATTAACAGTTAAATTTAAATAGCCACTTATGGCTAGTGTCTATCATATTAGACAGTGCAGATCTGGAGTTTTGAGATCCAGAGTCTGGAAATCAGAAAGACCAAGGGACGTCTCATGCTTACCTCTGTACAGCATCAATTTCACTGGGTGTTAGGGTGCTTCTAACCACTGAGTTCTCCATCTTATTCAAATCCCCAAATATTTCCTTTTTCTGTTATTTGATCCTGAGAAATTTACTTGAATTACATAATAGGTGTACCTTAGACCAAAGTTTCTCAAACATTAGTAGGCCATGAACTCAATTTATTGGCTCTAACCAGCATCTTATAAAAGATGTAAAACATTAGACAGAATAGAAAATATCGGCATGTATCACATTTAAAATGTTGTTTTGTGGAATTTGTGTTTCAGGTTGTATATGTGGGGATGCCATAATTTAAAATGTATTTCTTATTGTGAGTCTAAGTCAAAAACATTTGCAAAAATGCCAAGATCATATCACTAAATCCAGTGATCCAAATTGGGAGAGAATGGACAAGCCTTTCCCGTGCTACAGGAATCTTTGGATACATTACTTAAACAGAAAAACTGGTATGAGCTGAGGCTGAACTGGCGAAGGCAGAACTTCTGTCAGGTGCTATACAGACTCATGCAGCTCACACGATGAAAAACTTCAAAAACGTTCCTTCTTTATACATCTGGGACTGTTTGTTCTTCTGATCTTATTGTCAAGAGTGGTATGCATTTCCCTGTTCTATATAAGAATGTAAAACAATTTACTTTTGCTTATGTATATTTTTTGTTCCACAAGTATTTCCTTTAAGTTCAAAAATTCTTTACCGAATTTATGAAAATTTCAAAGACTCTTCAGAACAGGATATGGCCCACCTGATAAATATTTATTATCCCTAGTGTTTATTGTTACAGAGTTGGTTAACAGGGATGTGCCCCTTTGGATCTTGGCACTCCCTTCAAGGCTGGGAGCAGAGGAAGGGTAGACGGTGGTGGGCTGTCGGGACCCTGGGGTGGGGGACTTTTTAGGAAATAAGTCTAAGAACAGCACTCATTCTCTGTATCAAGTAGCCCTCAGCTGTCCCTGAGAGGCGAGGACACATAAGAATATTAGCAAGACGCTCAAATATTAACTCATTTAATCCTCCTAACAAGTCTAGGTAGTAGATACTATTATTAGCCTCATTTTACAGATAAGGAAACTGAGGCACAGAGAGACTAAATGACTTGTCCATTCAGCTGTAAGTGGTGGAACTGGATTCAAACCCATGTAGTTGCTTTCAGTGTCTGCTGTTAGTCACCACCACGCTGCCTCTGGGTTTACGTTCTTTTCAGTCTCTGAACTATTCAGGTATTCTCCTGGGTGGTAAAGAAATGGTGCCGAGTTAAAAACTTTTTCTTTTTTTTTTAAATTACAAGCTGCCATTTTTTCCTTTAGTGACTAGTTAGGCTGAGAAACCTCCATTAATGTGGATCCTTGTCAGATTGCTAAGAGTCTTCATCTTGCCTACAGAAGAGAGTCCTAGGCATAGGTCAAACCACCTGCCATGGTCAACATTTAAAAGAAATTCTTCACTCTTCTCTGACTGTGATCTAGGGGCTGACATTAGATCTCAGTCTCCGCTAGGTTTCTTTGCGCCTATTAAAGAAATGTGTTCTTTGCAGCTTAAGAGGCATCACATTCAGGCCAGTCCTTGGGGAGGAAAGTAAGTCCCTCACGTCTCCTTCAGTGAAAGGAAAGGCTCATAGCGCTGTCCACTGTTGAGAAAATGAGCACAAGAAAAAACAATAAAGCCTAGAAAATCGGGCAACAGGCAAAAATCTCAGTTGTGTTTACCAGGCACATGGCAGCATCCTGCTACCTTCTGCAAAAGACAGTGGCCCAGGGCCATTCTTCTGGCTGCCATTGCACAGAGCCCTGGCCCAGGAGCTAACCCTACCTGCCTCTTTGCAAATAAGCTTCTGGGTTTCCATTCAAAAACTATAAATTTTAGCATCCAGAGGATTGTTAGAAGCCAGTTGCCCCAATCCTTTCCATTTACAGTTGAAGAAAACTGAGGTCAACTTTGGAGACCATAAACATGTAATGTATGGGAAAAAGAAACTGGAATGTCAGGGAGGATTTATGAGGATTTCTGCCCCATTTCAGAATGGAAGGCTCTTCTGTGTTTAGTTTGGACTTTTCTCCATTTTCCAAATTTCGCATAGTGTTGATTCTATTAGTCCAAAACATAGTCAGTCACCATTCACTTTCTTTTCTCCGGGCTCCACGTGGTTCCCGATATACCTAAAGACGACACTAGCTGCAAGTCATCTTGGGTTCCCCCCAACATTCCTTTTCTTTCCATTTACTCTCATGTATTTCAGACTATGACAAGAGAGTCACTCCCATTAGCTCATGTAAACCGGAAAAACCCAATCACTCTGTAATACTGTTCCATTTATAACAAGAACAAGCATATACTGGGCCAGCCCTGTTCTAAGAGCTTTACAGACATAACTCATTTAACCCTCAAAACAACCCTGTGAGGTAGCTGCTCTCATGATCCCCATTATAAAGATGAGGAGGCCAAGGCGCAGAAAGTTATGGACATGGCCTAAGACCACAATCAGTGAGCATTGTAGGGGACCCAGAAGTTCCACAATGACTGGGTCCTTGACAATCTGTATCTCTTTGGTGCCCAAATCATTTCATTTTGGATGAAAAATCACAGCTCAATTACTCAGGTCACACCCAACCCCTAGAGTCCTGTACTGTTCCAGGTTCCCAGGCATAGAGTCCGGGCTGCTCAGGAGGAGACTGTGACTTTCCCACCCACCAGTTGCTATCTGCCATCACTCCTCAGCAATCAAAGGGCCTGCTTCTAGCACCAGTGCCTCACACCCACTCCCCAGTCTACTACGTTATTTCTAATCCCTTGTGTGTTGGGAAATCAAATCACTTGGCAATGGCATTCTGAATTTTCTAAAAGGCATAATGATATCTATTAGCTTCATTTCTTTCTGACTTGTAGTTCCATCTTGAACAAATTAGGAATCATGGCAGAGAAGGCCTGTGGGAGTTCTGGGACACTCTACCACCAGGAAAGGTCATGGACTTGTAGCAAAGCATTCGCGGCAGCTGCACTACATCACCAGAGACTTTTCCCACTCCTTCCAAGGTTTAAGTTCCAGGCAACGACCAGGTGAGGGCCTGCTGGATAACTGACGTGTTTACTGGCAGAGTTTCATTTCATTCAAGTGTCCACAGGCAGAAAGGACTGTGTCCAGCCTTTGCTAAAGAACATGCCCAGAGTCACATAAAATTGGCACGTGTGGGGTTTCTTTGAAGGAAGCAACTGTAAAATTTTTACCCAGAGACCCTCAGACCTAGGAAGCATTTCCATGTGGCTCAGGACTCAGTTTCCTCTCAAAAGATGTTCAACATGAAAGCCAAGTATGAGCAGCTGCACACACGCTTTCCTTTATTGCAGGGGCTCAATTTCTCTGTTTAGAGAAGTAGCGTCTGCTCTTACCTGGTTCCTCTTTGGGCCCAGAGCAAACATTTCTGAGACCACCAGACTAGCCCAGTAGCATGGCATCATTACATGTTGACTTGGGGGAGAGGAGAGTGGGAGAAACAGAGCTCTGAACTTTCTAATCCCTCTTTTGATCAACCACTTTGTGACCTGGAGCAAATCAATCTCCCCATGTCTCGGTTTCCTCAGTCATAAAATAGGATCATACCACCCACCCTACCTTTATCTGTGAGCTGCTGGATTAAATGAGGCCAGCCATTGGAAGCAAGAAATGCTACCTATTCCCAACAAACCACAACAAAAGTTCTCTTAGTCCTTCCCTATATCTGCAGCCCAAGTCACTGAAAAGTCTGCACCTATAGTGGCCACAAAGCCATGATGCTGGGTCACCATTCACTTCAGAAGCAGGAGCTGGAAGGGCTTAGATCTAAAACTAGAAAACCATGATCAGGAAACAAGATGTCTCTTCTGTGGCTGGTGGTAATAAGGTTTCCCCTCACCTCACCCCTTGCCCCTTGTTTCTGGGCCATTGTCTCTCTCTTCGGGATAAAGGGATGCTACTAAGCCTCCCTATGGGAGGGCTGGGCATCCATACTCCCTTCCCTGGACCACTGATCCCTGCAAAAAAGAATCCTTAAACCCATAACCACCTTCCCTCCCAAGGAGAGCTGACTGATACACTGAAAGTAATAAGCCGAAGGCACTCAGCCTCAGAAGACTTTGTTTTCAGCACCCACCTAAAAGTCCCCAAACTTCAAGGATCTCTAAAGACTCCTTATATCAAGCTGCCAGACACTAAACAAACACTGTGATCTCATCCAAGTCCTAATAGGCCACTTCCACCTGCCTTTGTTGTTAAGAACTTTTTGGTCCCCCTCATCAGACATTTTTTTTTTCCAAATGCCTTGGGCTTTTTTGTTGTAGTTTTAGAAGAACACTCTCTCTCTTAAGCGGCAGACAGTCATCACATTTTCCAGAGGGAAAAATGGAAACAGCAGAAAGTGAAGTCATTTTGCCCAGGGTTTGCTGTTTCTCACAGCCTCAGGAATGAGGAGCTTTGCCTCAGTGACTGAAGACAAAACATACCTCCAAGGCTCTGAATCCAGAATTGTCGGAAACCTGGAGGGGGAGCCAGCTGAGCTCGACACTCAGCTGAACCTGGCCAGGTCAGTCAATGCCTCCAGGCTGCAGTTTTCCCATCTGTGAACTCCGGGCTAACGGAGAAACCAAGAAAGGCTGAGGCTGAGGCTTTAAATAATCCACAAAAACTACACTACATTTCAAGGGATGAAATGCAACTTCTAAGAATCACAAAAACTAGGCAAAGCTAAATGACAACGCTTCTCTCCCCTCCCCTCTAGAACTCACACCTTCCCACAAATAAAGCCCCTTGAAACTCATACTACTCTACAGTGGACCTGACTATGGGGTGGACAGCAACCTGCCCCAAGCCTGGAAGAGAGGCATGTTTCTGGGCAATGGGGCCCACACAATTACCCCCTTGTTATCCTTGGGTCCATTGCAAAAAATTGCCAGCTTTCTCCCAAAGGCTGAAACAGAGAAGGGCACAGATTACAGGCGAGGATGGCCCAACAGGCAAAATTTAACCAATGTTCCCAGAAGCTTTGGGGCACTGCGGGGAGAAAACAGGGTGAAGATATCGGGGGCCGTGAAGTGACGTTTTTACCGGTGAGGGCAGCCAGAGAATATAAGGAGTAAAGCAGAGGTGAGACGGAGGCATCTTCCCTAAGACACACTCCCACCTAACGGTAGACCTGGTTCTTGCTAAAAGATGCAGCCCTGCTCCTTGAGATTGTCCGCTGATGTTTGCAAAGGTGTGGTCAGCATGCAGACCCCAGACATTATTTTGATATTTAAAACATGTTAAAGGCCACCAGCAGCCAATTAAGAATTAACTCCTAAGAGTATATGAGGGTATGTGTGTGTGCGTACGAACTGGAGTGCATTAGAGAGAGGGCGTCTCCCACTGCACACTCAGCGAAGTGGGGGAGCGTTACCTGGCCAGGTCGAGGAAAGAGTCCACTGTCTCTTTGGGGACCGGAGGGGGCCCCGAGTCCTCCAGGCCCAGGTCGCTGGACTGAAGGGTCTGCGCGCCAGACCCAGGCTTGATGATGAACGCCAGAGCGACGGCGAGCGCTGAGGCGCCTAGCGTGGTGAGGCCGAAGTAGGCGATGGCGATGCCGCCCAGGCGCCCGAGGGAGCTGGCGTCAAGGGAGGCGGCGCCCGACACCAGGCTGCAGACCACCAGCGGCAGGATGATCATGCGCAGCATGCGGAGCAGCATCTCGCCGGGGAAGGCCAGGTAGGTGACCTGCGTGCGGCTCAACTCGAGCCCGCGCAGCGCCGCGCCCAGGCCTGCGCCGGCCAGCACCCCGGACACGGTGAGCAGCACCAGCGCATGGCGCCGCAGGAAGCCTGCGCAGCGCCGCGCGCGTCCCGCAGCGGTCCGGGCCGAGCCAGGCCCCGCTGCAGGCCCCGCCTGGGCGCCGTCTAGGTAGCCGTTGGTCTCGCTGCTCTTCTCCATGGCGTTGCCCGCGGCTCGGAGCTGGAGGAGGCGGGGCACTTGGGCTCTGGAAAAAAGACGGGTCTCCCAATGAATGGATCAGGCGGAGCTGGCTAGGCTCTCCAGCTGTGTCCCGCGGTTCTGCGAGCCGGCCCGCGCGGGGCTCCCGGCCTGGGCACAGAAGCAGGCGCAGAGAGGGCCAGGAGAGGCGCGGGAGAGCGGGCTGGAGCCCCGGGCTGAGGGGATCGCGCCGCGCCCAGCAGTCCCACAGCGGCCGCAGGTTGGAGATGATGCAACGCGGGAGCCGTGAGCGAGGACGCAGCTGAGAGGAAGGCGGGAGTAGCTAGCGGAGCTAGCGAGACGCCTTCGCACCCGCCGCCCCGCCCCCCGCCGCTCCGGCCAATCAGCGCCCGGGAGTCGCCCCCGCGCGCCCCCTCGCCCCGCCCCTTCCCGCGTGCGCGAGGGGAGGGGCGGGTGGGCCGGGGGCTCTGTCCGAGGCCGCTGGGGCGCGGGCGGAGTCGGTCAATCCCGGCGCCCGCGCCTCCTCTCGGCCCAGCTGACGGAGGCCGGCTCCCGGCGACCTCAGGGAGGCGCGGCCTGAGCGACGGCCTGGGCTCGGTGGCACCTGCCGGGGCCGCTCGGGCCAGCCGGGGTCTGGGCCCTCGGAGTCAGAGGGCCCCGGAGAATGTGGAACGCTGCTGCGTTCCTTGTCCTGGGGGTTGAGGGAGGGGGAGGGTTCACTCCAGGGTTGGTGCCTTTGCCCCCGCGCGGCCGGGGGCTGCTCCAGAGCTCGCCGGCCTCTCACGAAGGGGCCTCGCGCGTTGAAGGGGCCCAGGGCGGTCCTCCTGCTGCGTCCTCCTCCTGCGTAAAATCCCCTCCTCCAGGAGTCCCGTGGGGTTGCGTGCGATTAAGGACGCAGGGGTGTTTAGCGCAGGCCCCAGCCCTGAGACAAAGGATGGATGGGTGGGTGAATTAGAGAAGCCTTATCACACGCTCATTAAGGACTCTGACAAAGCTTCACCCGTAAGTGAAACGGGGGCCCGATGGCACCAAACCCAGCGCCCGGGTCCCGCCACTGCGCGCACTAGTGCACTCCGAGGCGCATGCTTGGGGCCACCTGGCAGCTGTCTACGGTATGTGGGCTGAAGACGCAAAACTCTTCCAGAAGAAACAAAGTTTTCTCGCCACCACTTACAGCTGTATTTCTACCATGTAACTTCAGCCGAAACACAAGGCAACTGGAGTTTAACCTCTTCCATCCCCCGGCCCTCAGCCGTCTCGTGAAAACAGTGCAGACAGCTGTTTAGTCAGCTTGCAAAGATGGTTCCTTACTAGCTCACATACGTTTCACTTCCTTTTTATTTCATATCTGCTCTGGTCACGGCAGATATAAGAGAAACCTCCGCAGAGTTGTTTCACTCTGTCACATTTACTAGATTTTTATATTTTCTCATTCTGCTTTTGAAAGAAGTTGTTCTTTTAAGACTTCTGTGAAAGGGAAGTGTTTTTATGTGTGGCTAACGGGAACTAAGGAGAAAGGCAATTTACTATAGATCTTGCTGAAAAGGAGTCATCTTAAAACATGTCATGACAGATATTTGTGCAAATCAAAATGCCTTGGTAAGGAACTTGAAGGAGCTGTCCAGATTTTGAGACAGTGAGGATTAGTTGCTTGAAGCCAGCAAGCCTGCCAGCCATTGGCTGGAGCTTGTAGGACTTTTTGAGGGGTGGGGGGGAGTGTCAGGTGAAAAGCTGTACATATTTTTATCTGGTTTTGCAGAAAGAAGTTTGTTACTCTGTGTGCACTGAAGAAAGAGGAATTTCTAAGACATACTCTCTATTTGGCCAACCAGCTCCTCCCTTTGTTTTGACTACCACTTTTATGCAAAGGACTCTCAAATCATGCTCCAGAAATGAATTTCCAATTGCGTGCTTTACATGTCCACCTGGATATCCTGCAGACATCCCAATTCAGCACCTCTGAAACTGAACACATTCTTCCCATCCTCAAGCCTGCTCATCCTTTTGACTCCCCTATTTCTGTTATCAACACCATTGACCTCCCAGTCACCTCTGCTTGAAACCTCAAAATGACCTTTGATTCTTCCTTCTCTAATGTCTCTTCTCATCTGATCAATTGCCAGTCCCACAGACACTCCTTTCGCAATATTTATCACATCCACCCCTCCCATCCATTCTCACTGCTACCATACTGGCTCAGTTCTTACTTCCTCACTTCTTATCTCAACTATCAAAATGTTCTAATTAGGCTTCCCACTTCCTATGTTCCTCTTGTTCCAACTACCCTGTATTTTGACTTGCCCCAGGCCAATCTTCCGAATGAATAATATACTTGTCAGGATTAGGTTCAGCTTCCATCCAGCAGGGAAAAAAGAGGGGGCAATACCCTCTCCCTTTAGGAACACTTCCTAAAAGTTGCACGTACTATTTCCTTTCTATTTCATCAACCAGAATTTAGTCACATGACCACACCTAGTTTCAAGAAAAATTAGGAAAGGTAATCTTTATTTTGCACAGACATATACACAGTTAAAAATTGGGGCTTCTGTTACTAAGGAAGCAGGAAAGAATGATATTGAAGAACAAGTCCTTCATATCAGTGAACGTTCAAAAGCTTTCAGTGGCTCCCATTGAATTAAGAGTACGCTCTTCAGCGTGGCATTCAAGACCTACCATGATCTGGCCTCAGCTCACTCTCCAGCCTTGTGCCCTCTGCATGCAACATAAATGGGAATGTGTGCTGCTTTCGCATTTTCTTGCCCCTCTATCCAGTTCCAGTTCAGATACCACTTCTCTCCCAAAGCCTTTCTTAATCCCCCTTGCTCCAACTCTGCTTGCTGCCTATAGCTTTTCGTGCTGTTCCCGGGCACCCAGAGCTGTGTTAATAGTTAACCCTCAATTGGGAGTGGAGAACTCGCTGCACTATTGGCACTTTCGTGGACATAAGTGGTGTGCTGAGTGGGAGAGCAGTGTTTGGCGGTGCCTTATGCCACACCGAATGTATCTGTCATTGAACTAGCAAAACCTCTTGTTAAGGAGGAGCTGGTCTTTTGTGGCTTCTTTCAGGGACTGGCTGCCCTGTGGCTGTTCTGCCTATATGTGAGGCAAACCAAGAAACAGGTGTTCGCTCTTGGCCTGCCCAACAGTTGGTAAAGGGTTTCACTTTCTGACTTCTTTTTCTCTCCTTCTTTCTTTTCTTTAATCCCTCTCCTTTTGCTCTTCCATCACATTTCTTCTGTCTTTTCATAATTTTACATGCCTCCTGCTTATAGGTATTTAGTACAAAAAAAATTATTAATTCCTGTATTTAGACATCTTTGCCCACAACGCTTGTACGTGTTCTCTCTGGGTTCTAGATGTATAAGCACCAAATTATAGAAATACCTTAAAAGTGGTCCAGTCTGACACCACTCACCATCACCACCACCATCATCGGATGCTTGAATCTCTCAGTAGGTTAGAGTATTGTTCGACAAGTGTTTCCTCTCTTCTGCCTCTCACTTGGATGGGAGTGTACTTACTCACCCCTTTGACTTTGAACTTGACCGTGTGACCAACTTGGCCAATGGAATAAGTGGATGTGAAGCAAGCAGAAACATCAAAATGTTTTTGCAGAGTTGGGCTTGGACTCCTGCTTACATGTAATTCAGCTTGCCCCAGATAGATGTTGTCCCTTCAGCCTGGCACCAGAACAAAGACAGAGGAGTATGTCTGAATCCAGCCTGCAGCCTTGAGCAAGCCCGGCTCCCTCACAGCCTAACGAAGAGCACCCCAGGCAATGCACAGACCCGTGAGTGAGACAAAGAAATGCTGCTGTTGAAACCTACCGAGTTTTGGAGTCGTGTGTTATGCTGCATTATCCTCTCTTCAACATGTGCTCCAGTTATCTGTTACTGCATAACAAACCACCCCAAAAAGTAGTGGCATAAAATAACAACCACTTTCTTACACTCATGATTTTGTGGGCTAGAAATTCAGAGGGGTCTCATCTCTGCTCCACAACGACTACAGCCTTAGCTGAGGTGGCTTAGTGGCTGAGATAGCTCAACTGGGGCCATATGCTTGTGGCCTCAGTTCTGGCTATCCTCTGGGATCTATGGTTCTTTTACACATTGCATCTGCTGAGGCTGGAATGTCCAACATGACTCTTTAATTTAGACACCTGGCGCCTGGGCTAGTATGGTTGGCAGAGCTGGGGCTGGCTGGGCGTCTCTCTCTTTCTCAGTGTGGCTAGCTTGGGCTTCCTCACAGCCTGGCGATCTCAGTGTAGTCAAACTTCTTACAGAGTGGTTGACTTCTCTCAGAGTGAGTGTTCTAAGAAATCTAGGTAGAAGCTGCAAGACTTCTGACCTGGCCTAGGAAGTTCCAGAACATCACTTCTTTCTCGTTCTGTTAGTCAAACAAGTCACTAAGGCAGCCCAAATTCAAAGGAGGAGAATTAGACTCCACCTCTAAGAGGGGGGAGTAGCAAAGAATTTGCAGCTGTCTTTGATCCACCATAACATCCTTAAAGCTTAAATGTGCACGCATTCTAGACCGGAGCAGAACACACAAGTCACCACTTCCAGAAGTGCCCAAGCTCTAGTGTCTCTTTGGAAGACTCTTAGAAAGTTCCTTTGGCATCATTTAGTCATGTTTTTAAAATCATGTCTGCATCATCCATGGTGAAGAAGAATCAGTTTCCCTCATTAAAGCAATGCTATGGGTTTTTTACTTATGAAATGATAAGAATGGTGTTTTTCCTACTTTTTCAAAGTTGCTATTTATCACTCCCCATGTACTTATGTACAGTGGATGGTTTGTATTATACACACATGCTGGCTTCTGCTTATCTCAGTCCTAACTTCACATCTGATGACAGTTCAGTATTTTCCACATTACTTCATTAGAATCGCTAGCAGTATCACTAGAATCACATAGTGGGAATTATTTTTTGCCATGAATAGACTGAAAACGGAAAATTGTACCTTTCATCACAGGCAAATTTGGATTCTAGAATACTTCTGTACCTTTACTGAGAGACACCAGGTAGTTTAACAATTATATTAAAAGGTTAAACTTCAGTTTAATTCTTTCCATGTCAGCGAAACACAGCTTTGCAGACAATGCAATGTGATTTTTAAGAAAGAATATTTGTCTTTCAAATAGATCAGGTTACTGAGCAAACAGATCAAGCAAGGTGAAAATCCAAAATAATAAAGTTCTTTTTCTTCTGTGGTGGCCAACTTGGTACGCGGTGGCATACTGGAATCAAAGGGCTGGTGACTCTGTAATCTGTAATCCTTCTCCCAGGTTCCCCTCAGTATCATCTCTACCCACCAAAAAGTCAAAAAAGAAAAAAAGGAGGCCATAAATGCCCCTAGAACCAAAAGGTCAGGCCCAGACTCAGATAAACAATTTGAGTCAATACTGAAAGGGAATTTGGTCAGAATGGAGTAAAAGACAGGATGAAACAGAACTAAGATATCTGTTCTATGATTTTAGAGAAGCTAAAGCTATATTAACTTACATTTTCTTCTTAGAACAAGTGAAATAGGAGCATCAAAAGAGATGAGTTCAAAGAGGAGAATATCAGTTAGTTTGGTGTCTGTTAGTTTGAGGGCAAGGGTTCTATGGGTAGGGATTTAATTCACTGACACAACCAGATGTTTACTGAGTTGCTTACTAAGAGTGAATCACTCTGAAAGCGCCATAGAGTGAAATACAAGAAAGGGGAGGATGGATTACTTGGGGAGCTGATTAAAATGCAGATTTCTGAGCCTGGAGGAGGGCCTAGGAACCCGCATTTCAGCCAACCAATCCTCCCTTCCTGCACCCTACCCCCACAGATTACTCAATCAAAGGTATTTACAAGCATATTGAATTAACAGAGTTTAGAATTAAAGAAAAGTTCAAGATAAGGTCTAGGCTAGGCCTTCAAAGTCTGTCAATCAAGTCCTCCTTACTGAGTACAATGCTAAGTGGTGGAAGCAGTGTGATTGGAGGGGAGGGGGATTGGCAAGGCTAGAGAAGAAGTGGATATCAACTAGAATGAGTTATAGTTCTCCCAAGAATTTATTATGCCTGGCACTAGAATTCACTGAAGTCTGTTTGGGAAACAGCCCTGGACTCCTGAAAAGATAACTAACCTTAACAGCAGAACTCAGTGGTCCTGAAACTTGACTCCCATCAGAGTCATCTAGAAAGAGTTTAAAAAGGATAGATTCCAGGGCTCCAACCCTAGAAACTTTGGTTCTGTAGCTCTGGGGTAGGAATCCAGGTATGTATCCATATATTTTTTTATTCTTCCAGTTAATAGATTAATGAGATATAGTAAGCAAATGCAATGGAATCTGGATTAACAGAAAAATAAAGCATAATTTTGAGACCACTAGGGAAATTTCATGTGGATAGTATGTTGAACTTAATGTTGAATTTCTTAGGTGTGGCAACAATGTTCTGGATAATAGGACAATGGCCTCATTCTTGGGAGAGGATGGAGAAGTTTTTAGGGGTAACAGGTCATGGTGTCTGCACACCACTCTTGGATGGCTTGGTAAAGGGGAAATGTGTGTAAATATAAAGAGAGCAGTGCAGTGGAGGGGGCAGGATGTTAACGGCTGGTAAAACTGGATGAGGGCTATATGGGTGTTGATAGTTTTGTTCTTGAAACTTTTCTGTAGGCTAAATTTTTCAAAATTACAAAACAATTTTTTTTACAAGAGAGAAAAAATGGAGGGAAAATGCTCTGTTCTTGACTTTATTGCACAACAGATTTGAGCAACCTTAGTAGAAAGGTATGGATTACAGAAGCTTGGAGCCATGAGAGGTCACTGTGGCTGGAACTGTGGTTCTCCACTCACCTTCCACTAGGACACACATAACAAATGAGGCTTATCCACAGTGCCCACAGCCACAGATGGACCTAGGCTTTGATGTAATTCCTGGCTACGTACCTGCAGCGCAACAGATTTTCCTCCTACTTAAGAAAGAATGTTGGCCTGCAAGTTAGTGACATTATCATAGGCATAACTTTGAATTCATTCAAATTTATTTTAAAAATCATGATGTCTGAACTTCTCTACTTTTGTGTGGGAGGGGTTTGAAAATTCAATACATCACTCTGATGTATGAAGAAAATGTAGATTATTTGCTATCTGTAACTGACCCAATCTTTGGTCATGGGCAGTCACAGCACTGGGTTATTGCGGGGAGAAAATGGCTTTAACTTGACAGAAAATGTAATGGAAGTCTTTTCCAGTTTAAATAGCCTCATCTGGATAATTCAGAGTCTTTTGGTAAATACTCAGCATTTCAGACTTCCTCTCTATCAATAAGTGACTCTGCAATGATGTTGCTATAGAAAAATTCAAGAGAAGTTACAATTGTTTAAAAAACTAAGAAAGAGTAGTTCTTCACTAATAAGAAGAATGCATGGACATTGTGGCAGATTATGAAAATAGTCCCATTCTTCACCTCTCCCTGTGTCCTGACCTTTTGTCATGTTACTTTTCAGGGCCCTCCAACTCAGTCTGGGCTCAGCCATATGATTTTCTTTAGCCAAAGGATATAGCTGACCCGACGCAAGCAGAGGTTTGAAATAGGCTAATACATTGGACTTTTCTCTTGTGGCTGTGCTGTAGCCCTCAGAACATGCCAGGGTTAGCCTCCTGGAGGATGAGAGACACGTGGAGCACAGCTGAGTCCCCAGTCATCACAGCAGAGGTCATCCCACATCAACTACCAACCAGTCAACCCCAGATATAGGAGCAAGCCCAGCCAAGATCAGCAGAGCTATCTAGTTGGCCCCTCCAGAAATGTGAGCAATAAACACTTATTGTTGTGTGCCACAGAGGTTTTGTGGTTCTTTGTTACTGGTTTAGTCCAAGTCCTCTAAGAAGCCGATGCCAAGATGGGATAAAACATACAAGGATTTTATGCAGGAAATACCTATGTGAGAGAAAATAGGGAGGGAGCTTTGAGCTAGGAGAGTTGTCAGAAGGCAATGCAAGTCTGACTCCAAGTAAAGGAGAGAGGGAAGGAAGGTGGGTAGAAATGTCCTAGACTGTCGTGCAGTCTAAGGAAGGTTCAGCAAGGCTACTAGGGAACCTCAAGCCAAAGTCAGCTGTCGGAGGAGAATCGAGCCTTCCAGGAATAGGTCTGCCATGGTATCTCTACTGCACTCAGCAATTGCCTGGGAGCAACCTGTGGGAAGCATGGCCTTGGGACAAACTTGGCAGTGGATTTCAGAGCACACTAATCGGCCAATTAGACTAATAAGTCGGAGAGGTTTTTTTCTCATGGCTGCCACAGTTAATTACAACGTTATTGTGGTAAGACAACTGAAAGAGGCGCAGAGTCTCTACTTACTGTAAAACAGCTGTTCTTAATATGGGCAGTACTGCCTCCTAGGGGGCAATCTGGAAATATCTGGAGGCATTTCTCGGCTGTCATCGTGACTGAGGGGTGCTACTGGCATTTAGTGGGCATGGACCCAAGATACCAGCTGTTCTGCAATGCACTGGCCATCCTGCACAGCAAACCATCCCATGTCCTGCACGACTTTTCAGTCTCCTAGATCATGTCCACAAGGGGGATAATCTGTTCAGAATTATCTAAGCCAAGAATCTAATGCTATTTTACACAGAAACATCAAATGTTTTTTGCCCAGTGTGAACATGCACTGCATTTCTAAGATTACAATTGTGGACACTGAAAAAAGATTGCTTTGTTTCAAACTTAGTACTAAGTGTTGGCTACCCATATTAGGAAATCGTGCCACAAGCAACCTGCTTGTGGTATGTGAGTCACCAATACAATGCTCCTGAGACAGTCTACATTTGTGGCTGTGGCCACCTCGTGTAGTGTGCAAACATTTGAATATTTCATTATATTCCCTGGGTGATCATTCTCATGTATTTGCTCACAGTGAAACCTATATCATTTTATTATGACTTTCCTGAAATTATGTGGTAGGTAGGCTATATTACCTATGAACTTCGTTTTAGGATGAAAGAAGGTGCTAGGTCCGACATGGTTAGGAACCACCCCTGTAGAATGAGGATCGGGGCCGGCCAGGTAGGGCAGTGGTTTAGTTCGTGCTTTGGCAGCCCGGGGTTTGCAGGTTTAGATCCTGGCACCGGCTGATGTACTGCTTGTCAGCCATGCTGTGGCGGCGTCCCATGTAAAGTAGAGGAAGATGGGCACAGATGTTAGCCCAGGGCCAGTCTTCCTCAGCAAAAAAGAGGAGGATTGGCAATGGATGTTAGCTCAGGGCTGGTCTTCCTCACACACACACACAAAAAGAATGAGGGTCAAAAAGCTATAGGATTATAAAAGAGAAGGGAAATGTACACTCACATGCATAGCAGCATTATTCACAATAGCCAAAAGTGTGGAGGCAACCCAAGTGTCCATTGACAAATAAATGGATAAACACAATGTGGTGTATATATATATATATATATATATATATATATATATATATATACACAACTGAATACTAAAAAGCCTTAAAAAGGAAGGAAATTCTGACACATGCTACCACAGGGATGAGCCTTGAAGACCTTATGCTAAGTGAAATAAGCCAGTCACTGTATGATTCCACTTAGAGCAGATACCTAGAGTAGGCAAATTCGTTGAGACAGAATATAGAATGGGGGTTGCTAGGGGGTGGGGGAGGGTGGTGAGTTGTTTAATAGATATAGATTTTCAGTTTTGCAAGATGAAGAGTTCTGGAGATGGGTTGCACAACAATGTGAATATACTTAACACTACAGAACTGTACACTTAAAAATGGTTAAAATGGTTAATTTTAGGTTATGTATATTTTGCCACAATAAAAGAAAGAGAGAGAAAGGGAAGTAATTCCAGCCCAGGTCAGACTCTGAGTAAAATATAAATGGATACTACTAAGTAACAGTGTCAACTAATGTTATATTGATATTTAAATATATAGGCTTATATGAATGTGTATACATGTATGTTTGATATCATATTAAAATTGATAAGAAATTATATGGCCCATGGAGAAACTGGTAACTCAGGAAATACTTTGTACCAGAACAAGATTTTTTTTAGAAAAAAGGACTTAAAGAAGTTGGAGTTTAATTGGAAAGTCTGGGTGACCTCATGACCTTTGTGCTGGTTAACCACCTATTGTGGCCCCACTCCAGGTCGCTCTTCTCTGCTCCGTGATGTTGGGGCTGAGCCACATTTCCCACATTCCCTTGCCAGCTGGCTTCCTATGGTTCTGGGAGGCACTGATGGGAAATGGGAGGGCGGAAGAAAGGAAAGAGGGCTTCTTTCCTGCTCCTACCTCCTGCTGGGAGATGGCTAGCAGCAGCAGACAACTCTAGCTCCAGCTTCTAGCTTTTTTCTGCAGTCCCAACACCAGCCTCACACAGCCCCTCAGAGGTGCCAGTGTCAGCCAGGCCACACTTTCCTCAGCAGCCAGAGCTCCCACTGAGAACTAGGAGCTCACGTGTGGAGAGAGGTCTGGGCATCAGCCTCCTGGCTTCTAGTAATACCACCTCTTCCCTTTTGCTCCCCAGCCCTGTGGTAGCTGCTGTGTTATTAATCTCTCAGTTATTAATCTCTGGTTTACCTCAGCATTCCCTTTTGCTTTTCCCCCCAGCTATCTAACCACCTTGGTAATCAATTGCCTGTATTATAGCTCTTCTGGTGGAAATTCCTAGTGTGATTTCTGTTTTCCTGACTGGGTCCTGACTAATGAAATCTTTTAAAGATATACCACACCTGTCTGTCAATAAAGTGGTCTGGTAGCTCCACCTGTGTTCCTAGGAAACAATCTGGTATGGATCCCTATAGCAGCTTGATTTTGGTCTCTCAAATTATTTTCTCCTAAAAGGAACCAGGGCTCCAGGGAGAGTAGCTGACTCTATGACGCTGTGTTTGTGGCACAAAAAGCAAACTGGGTTAGAAAATCTTGTGGAAAAGCAAAAATGCTTGCAATGATCTCTGGGACTCCCATTGGCCAGATTGTGACAATTCGAGCATTGAAAAGGACAACAAAACATTTCTGTGCAAAACATGAGTGCATAATGATACTCAAAAGGAGTAACTAAAACATAGCACATTCAAGGAAAGGCAATTATGAGTTTTGATAATGCTTGCAGAAAATGTTCTTTATGCTATTGCAAACATATGCACACCATTGTCAGATTTAGTTAGCACCTAAGTACCATCAATCAAAACCAGGCAGTAACAACTCAGCTTCTCCCAACAAATACTTGCTTGGGGCAAGATCGTCCTAGAAAGAGAACTCTGATCCTACGTTCCAGTCCTAAATAGTAATTCATGTCTTCAGGAATTTAACTAATTATTTCGGTAAATATTTATTGGGTGCCTGTTATGTGCATTATTCCAGGCACCTGGCATACAACAGTGGAGAAAATAAAACACAAAAATATCTGTCGTCATGAAGCTTACATTTTAGCCAAGAGAGTCAGTATGCAATAAGTCTAATAGAGAAGTAGCCTGCATCGTACGTTAGAGGGTGGTAAATGCTGTGGAAAACAGAAAAAGGAGAACAGAGTGAAAAAAGCCCAGGAGAGCCAGAGGTGGGCAGTAGTAAACAGGTAGGCCTCATTGTGAAAGTGAGATTTGAATAAAAACCTGGAGGAGATGAGGAGGTTAACCAGGTGGGCATCTGGGCAAAGAATATTTCAGGCACAGAGAGCAGTCACAGCTGAAGCCCAAACGTGGAAATGTACCTGGTGTGTTCAGGGAAGAGCAAGGAGGCCAGTGCGGTTGGAGGGAAACGAATCAAGGGGCGAGTAAGGGGAGCCGTGGTCAGAGAACCGCATTGTGCAGGGCCTCGTAGGTTGTTATCAAGACTTTGGCTTTTATTGTGAGTAAAATGGAGAGTTGGTGCAGTGCTTGGGGTCTGCCTTGACTGGTTTAAAATGATCTGCTGTGTTAAGAGTTAAGACTGTAATGGGGATACTAGAACAAAGCAGCGAGACCTGTTGGGAGGCTGTCGTAATTATCCAAGGAGAGGTGATGGTGACTTAGGTCAGGGTGGTGGCGCGGGAGGTGGTGAGAAATGGTTCAATTCTGAATATTTGACAAACAAAAAGGCAAATACTAAAGCTAACACGCGTGCCACATGGCTATCATGGGAACGGGGGTCGGGATCAAACCTCACTCCTACCTGAGGATCCAGGAGTCTATCACAATCCTGAAAATACATCTTCAATGAAGAGGAATAAAACAGGATGTCACCATTTTATTGAGATATGGGGAATGGAATGGAGTGGAAGCCAGGGTATTGGTTAGGTTAGAGAATAATAATTGGTGGGTGTCAACAAAGGAAGAAAGAGTAAAAAAGCAGTAAGCATAAACAAAGGAAAAGGATATCTGAACTAACAGGATTCTGGGGCCGTTAGTGTAAAGGAAAGTAGCCTCAGTAGTCTCACTTCCCGTATTGATGACATGGACGTTCAAGGTGATAATGCATCCACATCACCAAGGGATTGAGAAGGTTTCTTATGGCATGTTTAAGATTGCAAGAAAATAGGCAAGACATTTTAGGAAAAAAATTCATCCAAAATGATTAAACCTTCTTTTTAAGCTTTAGGGCTTTACAAGGAGTAAACTTGACTACCCGAGGTACTCCAGGTGACAAGGCCAGCTCTCCAAGAGGCAGAAATCTGGGTGTTACTGGAATAGAGTAAAACTGATGGTGCATCAACACCATGCTCTTCCCCACTGCCAGGTCTCTCCCCCTTGGGCCAGCAGCTCTTCCTTCCAAAATGTCTATGTTGAACTGGCAAATGGGAACAAAGCTGCTCACCACCTGGGAGGGCACAGCCCAGGCAAACTGGGAGGGCTGAGGCAGAAATTTTCTCTCTTGTTGTATAAGTACCTACACAATATCATCAATTTTGCTTCTTGCTCCAAAGCCTAAAATATTTATTATCAGAGCCTTTACAAAAAAGTTTGCCTCCCCCTGCTCTGCACCATTCTAAGGAAGTTCTGGCATTTCTACTTATTTAGTGTAGGCCATATTTTGGTCCAGGTTTCGGTCAACCAACCAAACAAATGAATTATTAAAGCTGTTCCTAGCCCTTCAAGCTAACATTGAATCTGGAATCTCTGTTTATTGAGCCTACATCAATAAATTCAATCTGATCCAATTTTATATTCCTTCCACTCTGATCCCACATCCTTAAGATTCATTCCTATACATATCCCCCAAGTTTCTGTCTATATAAATTGGAAAAATCATACAATTCTCTTGGTGCGTATGACACCACCTTATGGATCATAATTTGTACCTCACCCTCTGAGACTTTTGGGGACTTGAGTCTAGTTATGGATCTAGGAAGGAGAGGTGGTGGGGGTAGATCCTTTGGAGGATAATTACAGGATCATTACAAGGAGGACCAACTTCCTCAGATGGTAGAGGGCTGCTGCTACTGGCAAAGAAGGCTCAACAGAATTTGGGGTTCAAGGTCCCCAGCTTATGCTCATATATCCCCATCCCAGTTCTCAGGGCCCCATTCCATCCCAATCAATGCCCTAACTTTACCGAAAGAGGTACTACATGGTGGGGAATTCAATTAATGTTGTAATTTAGCTACCCACAGGATGGGACTTTGGATTTAGTTTCCCTGTGGCTACAGGAGATTAGGACTTGTTTCAGGGCAGTCATTGGTGCTTCCAGATCCTTAATGTGGACTTTGAGCTGGGAATTTGAAGCTTCAAGCTCATAATTTTCTTTCCCTATGTTCTCCAACCCAATTAGAAGCGTTATTCCTTATTTCATTAAAATGATCTATGGCATCAAATACTGCATCACCCAGAGCCTTGTGTTCTATAGACACTTGATTACAGGTATCTGAAGGTAATAATTTTACATGACTGTCTCACCACTGTAGACCATGGAGTATCAGTGCCCAGGATGACTGAGTGTCATCCTGACAAGGCTGACGCAAGAAGGCCTTCTCCCTGTTTACCCTCCTTCCCTCAGAACACCTTGATTTCTGCCCTAGACTTTGACAAAGTGGTTGAGTCTAAATTCTACCAAATATTGGGTTCTGGGACCATCATTCTGTCTAGGAACATTTTTTAAAGCCCAAAGTGTTATAGGTGGTGCTGGGATAATTTCCTGTGTCTTATTCACTTCTGAGGTCCATTCTTGGGAAAGACCTCTGAGCCTGGAGTGACTGAAGAAACCCCAGCTTTATCCAGGCATCAAGGACCTCTCTGAATCACTTTGCACAGAATTTAAAAGTGAGAAGGGATTTATTTGAACCTCAACTTCATTTAAGAATTTTGGACTTTAATTCACAAAGGCACGATGATTTAATTTTGGACTCTTAATTCCTTTAGAAGTTAGCTTAACAATTTTGGACTTAGGTTCATTGGAATGAAAAATGAGTTAATTTTTAAGGGAATTATTTTTCCCTAGGAAATTGATAATGGCAGGAAGGTTTAATTCAAATTTGAGCCCTCTTTATTTTTCGGCATTTTATTATTGGAGCATCTTTTTGTGATTATTTCATTTCATTGCAGAACCAATGATAGGCAGTATTAGACAGCATGACTGGACATAATTTTAGACGGGAAATAGAATAAGGAGTGAATTTTCAAGTTGTGGGCACAACATGACTTTGAAGCTTGTGGCAAATTGTATTTTATAAAAATGGCCCCACAGTGAAGTAAACCAGACACAAAAGGACAAATATTGTATGATTTCACTTAAATGACGTACCTAGAACAGTTAAATTTACACAGACAGAAAGTAGAATGGAGGTTACTAGGGGCTGGGAGGGGGAGGGAATGGAGAGTTGTTGTTTAATAGGGGCAGAGTTTCAGTTTGGGGAAGATGACAAAGTTCTGAATAAGGTTGGTAGTTATGGTTCCACAACAATGTTAGAGTACTTAACCACTAAACTGCACACTTAAAAATGGTCACAGTGGTAAATTTTATGCTGTGTATATTTTGCCACAATTTAAATAAAAAGGAAAGAAAGAAAATGGCCCCATAACACTATTTCCAGTCCCATGTGCTCTTTCAGAACCCGGCCACTCTCTCATTAAGACGGGAGTCTGTGTCCCCTCCCCTGGAACTTTTTGTGTTCTGCTTTGTGACTGCTCTTTTGACCACCCTGACCAACAGAGGACAGCAGAAGTGGTGCCAGGTGACTTCCAGGCCTCGGTCATAGAAAAGGATACTGCCTCTGCCCAGTTCTCTGTTTATTTTGACATGCACCTTTGGAGCCCCGACCATGTGAGGAGGTCACACAGAGACAGAGAGATGCCCAAGGAGCCCCAGCTGTGTGGGTCTTCCCGGTGCAGATGCCAGACATGTGAGTGAGGAAGACTTTGAGATGACTCTGGCCCCAGCCACTGTCTGAGAGACGATCGCATGAGAGAGCCCAGTGACAACTGCCTGCTGAGCCCTGTTAACTCCAGAACTGTGAGAGAGAAAAATAATAGACTGTTGTTTTTTGGCACTAAATTTGGAGTGGTTTATTGTGCAGCAACACACAGCTGGAATACGGTTGACTTAATGTGTTTGACCCATTCCAGAGCCTTCTGGGGGGTAAAATGTACACTGCCTGTTGGCAATCCTGGGAGGGTCACAGTATCAGAAGGTGGGAGCAAGACCATCTGGTAGTTTGCCGCTTCCTCTTCCCTGAGAGATTGCCACATCCCTAGCTGACGGCAGACTTGATGGAGAAACCCCACATGTTGGGAGAACAAATAGCTGGATACTGTTATGGGGGACACTTGTTCCCCACTCCTCGCGTTTCCTGCAAAAGCATCTACCTAGAGCCATACTCCTGGCCTTTCTCCCTCCTCTCTCTCAATCTTCCTCTCAGAAGTGGCATCTGGTGGGTGGCTCTGAGAGAAAGATCTGGGCATATTGGCCCCAGCCTCTTCCTCTTTTGGGATAGGCTTGTGTTCTGGTCAACACCTTTGCTGTGCAGTATAAAGTGTTCACCCAACTGGGTGCCAGACTGGGGGGCGTGTCTAATTCAGAGGGTAAGCCTTCATAAACCTACTTGGCCATAGACCTTAGCCAAGTTATCTTAACGGCTTTATAGATAATGAGTGATATTTTAATTTCCATCTACAGACTCCTATGTCTGCATCTCGAATAGTTCAAAACTCAGGGGGGAGGGAAAAAAGGATATTATTTCTTTGACTTCCTAAAACCCCAAGAATTCCTATCTATGTGTCAAAATTTTCCCCATCCTTTAAGGCCCAGACCAAATGCCCTCCCTGGGACCCCTCCCCTGAAAGCAGTCCTGATCTGTCCTTGCTCCACCCTCTCACTGTCCTGCCTTGTCTCTTTTTCAGTCACTTGTCAAATTTGGCTTTAGAGTTAGCTGTGTACTTGTTATACTTCACTGCTACACAGCATTGCTTGTTCTCAGCTTCAGTGGGTGAGCTTTAAAATAACCTAAACTTCCTACTTATATTCTAACTGATGCTTTCAAACTGAGAGAAAAATGCCAAATTCAGACCCTCAGGCATCAGCTGACAGAAATGAACATTTCCAGCTCTCACTCATCAGAGCTGCTTGCCAGCCAACTGCTCTCTTCTGCAGTTGCATCATTTTTGTCAGCATGGCAGTTTGGGGCAATTATTTAAATATTTTATTATATCTGCAGTGGTTACTTTATAAAACAAATATAAAGTGGAAAAATGAAAATGCTCATCCTGGTGATAAAAAATGAAGAGCTCAAACTTGATTCAGTTAAGGCAAAGATGGAAATCATTAGGCATGCTGAATGCTAGGAATAGTTAACCTAAATTTGTTTTATTTGTGGTAGCTGCCTTTTGTGTTTAACTGTGAAGGAAAAGAGCAAAATGAAAAAAAAGTATAACATGATGTATTAGTCAGGGTTCTCCAGAGAAACAGAACCAATAGGATGTGTGTATATATAGAGATTTATTTTAAGGAACTGGCTCATGAGATTATGGAGACTGGCCAGTCCAAAATCTGCAGTTCAAGTCTGAAGGCTGTCAGGCTGGAGACCCAGGAAAAAGCCGATGTTGCAGTTTGAATCTGAAGGCCATCTGCTGGCAGAATTCCCTCTTGCTCAAGGAAGATTGATTATTTGGTCTATTCAGGCCTTCAACTGATCAGATGAGGCCCACTCATATTATGGAGGACAGTCTCCTTTACTTAAAGTCCACAGATTTCAATGTTAATCTTATCCAACAATACCATCACAGAAACATCCAGAATAATGTTTGACCATATATCTGGGCACCATGGCCCAGCCAAGTTGACACATAAAATTAACCATCACACACAGTAATCTATCTTCAAAATTATGTTTAAAAGACAAGGGGTATTATACTTTTTAAATCCCTGAGAATATTTAAATATTATTTTTGTATATTATTTTGAAATCCTTGGAAATATACAAATTTTGTATATTTTAGGAGTAGAAAATTAAGGGACTGCTTATAAACTCCTTGAGGGAAAGTGCTATGTAAAATGGTGATCATATGGGTGTAGATCTAGATGTAGAGCCATTTGTGATATTTAGCAAAAGGATATTAAATCAAAGCATTGTCAATGAATTTTATCCAACAACGGCCAAAATTTTTATAATAAAAACTGGGTTAACTGGAACCCTCAAGTAATCACAATTTTTTTCTAAACTCTAAAATTATGAGGAAGAACCAATTCCCCTGACAATAAACTCAAATTAGGAATACAACTAAAACGAAGGAATCCTGAAGCCATCTCACAGTGCTGGCATATATCACCACCTCGCTCACGCTCATAAACTTAGATGATCAACCCTTGCATCATGAGGGACCCTGGTTAAGAAAATGGCAAGAAGTTCTGGAGATGGATGGTGGTGATGGTTGTAGAATAGTGTGAATGCATTTAATGCTACCGAACGGTACTCTTAAAATGGCTAAAATGATAAATTTTATGCTATGTATATTTTACCACAATAAAAAAAAACCCAATATGGTGATCACCCGCTTTCTTGGGTTGGTATGTATTATTCCTGGTGGTTGGTTAAGACTCTGTGGTTGTAAGTTACAGAACCACTAACAGCTAGCTTGAACAACAAAAGAGAATTGTAAGGATGTTGGGGTGTATCTCAGAACCCAAGGGCAGGAATGCTGAAAGGTCTCAGGGAGGACTAGAATCAGGAACTGGAAGGCCACTGGGACTCTTCCTTGTTTCTGCTTTTCTCTGTGATTCTACTTCACCCTCATTCTCTCTACAGCCTAGTTTCTCTGGCCCATAAAGTGGAATACACTCATTGCCTTTCTCTCACCATGGCTCCCGAGTTTACTTGACATGTTATAATCCCATGTTGAGAATAACTTGCAGTCTCTCACTCCCAATTCCATATTCCCAAGAAAGTGAAGCTGATTGGCACATCCTTGGTCAGGTAACCTCGCGTGGTCCAATCAGCCCTGGGTAAGGGCTGGTATAAACATGGTTGAATCTCAGAGAGGAGTGGCTGAACATATACTTCAAAGAGTGTCTTAACATTTGGGAATATCCATCACACTAAACCAGATGTTCTTCCCTCAAGCTCTTGGCATGCAGTCACATTCAGTTTAGTGAATATAAAAGGATACACAATGATATGAATTATGTGGTTAGTACACGAGTCAGGGTCACTTCCTCCCCCTATTAGCCAAATTCTCCATCTTGGGAGAGCCTGTTACCTCACTCATAATGGCTGATGAAGTGGGTAGTCTTCTTGGAGCGTTTTGTTTCTAGCCCAGTCCTCTGTCGAGCTCCAGCCCTGAGGGGAGCACAGTAGATTGTAAGTCTGTGGTCCATAGCCCTGACTGCTTGCCTCACTTTCTCTGAATCCCACAGACCCGCTGGATGGCACAGACTTTCCTGTGGTAAAGGGAGTCCTTTCCATTTTGCCTGTGCCCTGTATGTCTCCCTCTTTGTTAATTTTTGGCCAAGGAGAGAGTCTCTTCACCTCCTCAGAGGACTTTCTCCACTGAGCATCCGGGGACCTCTTCCCGGTGGCCCATCCTTCAATGCCTTTGGGTTGCCAGGAAGTTGCAGGGTCACCTTTATCCATGGTCAAGTCTAATAGGTATAAACTTGCTTTGCAACATTCAGGTGCAAGAAACATCATATTTCCTCTTTTTAAAAAAATTAAAATATTCCATCCAACTCTGAGCGCCCACCTGGTAACGGATGGGAAGCCCAGTGTGGCCATTGCTGGAGCACGCCCCTGTTTCCACGGGACCAGATGGAGATCCTGGCGTTTACATGATGCCGAGAGCTGTGAGGAGCCTGATCCTAGGTCCAGGGCAATGGCCAGCAGTGCTGCTGCTCCCTTTGCTGCAGGATGGGCTGCTGAGCCGTTCCCACTGCCTGCTGCCCTGAGTGGGTTCAGAGAAACCCTTCATGACTTATGAAGGGAACCTCTCCCAGGTCTTGAGGCCCCCAGGGCTCTGCAGGGGGTGCCTGCAGGCCTCACTACTGTGGCATCCCCTCCTCCCCAGGGTCCTCCATCTCCAGAGCCCTTTTTTCTCCTCTGGGCAGGTCATATCCACTCTTTAATCTTCAGCTTCACCTCACCTCTCTGTGACCCGAGCCTGAGCTTTAGAAAACAAAGGCCTATTAATTATCCCATGAGGCGAGAAAAGCTCCTACTTCCAGGAGGAGGCGTGGCGTGGGGGACAGGTGGAAAGTTGGGTGATATATTCCTTGATGAGCCTAAAAATTGGATACCATTGATTTCTTCATCAGGAGAAGCTGCCAAAGTCACCCATTTGCACAGCCTCTCACAGTTTTCCCACCCCGGAAAGGAGAGGAAGGCATCCACCCAGATCACAGACCACAGACTTGGAACGGGAAGACCCCTCCAGAGTACCTCACCCCCAGAGGTCGCCTGACAGCAGCAGTGTCAGGGTGAGGACCCCCTCACCCTGCAGCTTCCGTTGGGAAGTGGTGGGCACAGGAGTCTTTTTGACAAAGTAAAATCATCCTAAGAATGCAGTTCATTCCTCATAATGATTATCTACAATGGTCAAGTATTAAATCATAGTTAGTTATTATTTGTTTTAATACAATAAACGAGAGGCATTGCATAGTGGGTGCAGCCTTCCCCAGGGAGACGAGACTTGGGATTTCAGAATTTCTATTACAACTCCTCTAAATTGTAAGCCCACGGAAGTCAGGGTCCCCAGTCTTAATCATCTCTGCCCTCCCACACTCAGACACTACAGGCCTCCATAATCATTCAGTGAATTAACTTTTTCCTGCTCCCAGTTCTTCATTTAAGTGCCCAAGTGAAAATAAAAGGTAAACCTCTGCCCAGCATTTCCCTGTGGACCTGTGGGGAGGAAGCACTTGTGACATTTGCATCTGAAATGAGGCCAGGTGGCCCAACTGCCAGGAGAATTTTGTGAACAAATGGGTTGGGAGTGTCTAGAATCCTTCAAAGGAGTGGGAGTTAGCTCCTGAAATGGGCCTGCAGGACATGGGTAGGCCCAGAATTGAGGCCGGCATCCATCTGTCCGACAGAGGTTTCCTCAAGATGGGAGACCCATTGTATCTCTATCATTAGATAGTCATCACCATCAGAACTCGCACTCTCCACATGTTTGCCATAAAGACTTGGCAACACTTTTACTCAAAATTCACTATGTGAATCAAAAGTCATTCCATTATAGAACTGTTGTTGCTCCCCCAATGTTGAGGTCTTTGGAATCCCGGGTGGAGGGTGTGCCATAGACACATCTCAGTCTTCTCCTGGTAGAAGCACCCCTCATGCCTACATTGTTCATATGGATTGTGAAGATGTAAGAAACGTGAAAAACCTGTGAATTAAGTAGTTGAGCCTACAAGGCCTAAAAAAGCCATAACTTAGAATAAGAGAAGTTGAGAAGTGATAAAGTTTATTGTGAAAGGTGAAAACATAAGACATAACCCATGCACATATCCCATCTACCATGTGTGTAATTTATTTCTGTGCATTCCATACATTAATTTTGGATCTTTAACAAATAATTTCAATATTTATTTATATTACATTGTTGTGATGGAGAAGGAAAGTGTAATTCATATCCAATAATCCAAACCAGTATCATTATATCTTGCTTACAAAGGTACCCACTAATAAGTTCACTAAATGTTAAATAATTTTGGGGGCCGGCTCTGTGTTGCAGTGGTTAAATTCTGCATGCTCTGCTTTGGCAGCCCAGTTCGCAGGTTTGGATCCTGGGTGCGGACCTACACCACTCGTTAGCCATGTTGTGGTGGTGACCCACATACAAAATAGAGGAAGATTGGCACAGATGTTAGCTCAGGGTTAATCTTCCTCAACTGAAAAAAGAGGAGGATTGGCAGCGGATGTTAGTTCAGGGCGAGTCTTCCTCAGCAAAAACAAAAAAGTTAACTAATAAGGTAATTTTCAATGCTTTATATCCGTGGTTTCTAGACCTTAGCAAGCATCAGAATTCCCTGGAGGTCTTGCTAAAACTCAGATTGCTGGACTCCATCCCAGAATTTCTGATTTAGTCAGTTTAGGATGGGGTCTGAAAATTTGCATTTTTAAATTCCCATGTGATGCTGATGCTTGCTGGTCTGGGATCACACTTTGGGAACGACTGATTTATATTATCCAGAGCTCCTTGGTGGGCTGTTATATGTGTTTGAGTGTTTTAGTAATTGAGAGGATATTGGTTGGGGTTTTTGGATAGGTTGGGGATACATTATCATTTTCCCCATTTTAACTAATGAAATATAGACACTTGCTATTCTAAACTCTCTGACATATTTTTAGGAACAGAGGAGATTCAGATAATCCATTATGCCTGTGCTGCCAACTTGAGGCTGCCTGGGGAGTTTGTTGGGAGCCACTTTGTCACCCAGCAGGCCCACATTCAGGACATGGACACTTTCTGATGGGTGGGCTGTGCTGGGAGAGAACAGCAGCCTGAAACGGACTTCACAGCCCTGCGAGGAAGAGAGAGAAAAGCCCTGCATTCTGCTGCAAGGCAAAAAGCCCTTTCATTGCTGCAAGGCAAAAAGCCCTTTCATTGCTAATGAAAACAATTTGGAGAACTTGGCAGGGAGCCTGGAGCTGGGAGAACTAGAGCCATGGGTAAGGTATTAAGTGCCCTGTATAAAAGTCCCACTGGGCAATTTAGGGAGTCCTTGGCTTGGCTATTGAATGGCATCCATGGAAGGGAATGAATGGCCACCAGGCCCTCTGCTGGGGTCTCAGGAGGTGTCAGTACCGCAGCCTGGATGGGGGGCTGCAGGTAGGTGTCATTGGGGCCAACACTGGCCCAGAGAAAAAGAGAGAAAGAAGAGAATCGAGAGAGAGCCATTTTCAACTTTTACGATGCCAAATGGAGTTTTAAACATTTTGGAGAAATGGAGCAAGGTAGGGAGAATTTTTTGCCCGAGGAGTCAGGAATCCTCACCTCTCTTACCCCAGTATCATTTTTCAGAATTCATCACCAGCTTCTCGAGTCAGGTCTGGAAATGAAGGTTTCTTCTTGGCATTAAATCAAAAGATCTCAGGGCCCACCCTGTGCCTAGTGATTAAGTTCAGCGTGCTCCACGTCAGCAACCCAGGTTTAGTTCCCAGGTATGGACCTACACCATTTGTCATCCATGCTGTGATGGTGACCCACTTACAAAATAAAGGAAGATTGGCACACATGTCAGCTCAGGATGAATCTTCCTCAAGCGAAAAGAGGAAGATTGGCAGCAGATATTAGCCCAGGGCAAATCTTCCTCAGCAAAAAAAAAAAATCAGATGTGCACATCCAGGTTTTCCCAGCCTGTGAGAGGAGCTAGATAGAGGCCCCAGGAAGTGAGATCTGGGCCTTTCCCCTCTGTTTGTGTTTCCTTAAAGGCTGCAACATTCATGCTGATCCTCTCATATTTATTAGTTCTTGGTCTGCCCCTTTGGAAAATGGGACTATGAATATCTGTCCTATCCATTGGCATGAGGGTGTTGTGGGAGTCAATTCACTTTGAAAGAGGAATGAATGAATTATTGGAATACTGATAAAGAGTGGAAGTCTTTGTGTTTTGAGATTGTTTGTTAGGAGTTCTAAACTCCATGAGGGCAGGGTGTAGCTGATTTTTCATTGATTTCCCCAGCTCTTAGTACGATGACTGACACAAAGTAGGCAATCAAAACAAATTTTTTGTTGACTGAATGAATGGGAAAAAGAAAAAACATAGAACTATGGAATTTAACAACTGGAGGGGTCCTTGGTGTCAATGTCAAATCTCGGTTTATAAGCCCCAGCAAGTTTTATACTCCTCTTCCAGCTCTTGTAGCCCCAAGGATGAAAGTCGAGCAGGCCTCCATGATGGAGTTCCATCCAGTCTCACATTCAGGTCCACTTTGCTTTGCAGTGACATGAAACTCATTTTGAAAAAAAAAAAACTTAAACTCTAATTATTGCCTCTTTCTTTGGCAAGGAAAATAAAACACATTCCAGTCCAGCTCTAAGCATAACACGTCTGGTCCTATTCATTTTTAAAAAGTTCAAAAAAAAAAAAAGCTTGGAAACTTTCTTGGCATTCTGCATCCTCATTCCAGGTTCATGGAGCGGTCAGAAAACGTATCATCTGTGAACCTCTTCTCGGTCACAGCTAAAGCCAGCTTGGCCTCCCCAAGGCTTCTCCAACATCTTGGACCCACTAGCAGGTCAGCTCTTGGCTAGAACAATCTGTGTGACAATTGTCAATCGGAAAGGACTGCAGAGGTCACGTGGTCCCTTCATTATAGAGGTTACACGGCTTGCCATAGTCAGCCAGGTGGACAGTGGCAGACCCTCCCCATCTCCCAGCCCAAGGACACTTAATAGAAAAGACACTGCTCATCAGCTGGCCCTGGACGCCCTTCAGACCACAGGTCCTGTCCTGAGAGGAGTGTGGGTTGTGAAATTGGCAGGCTGTGGGTCAACGGCCGGGGAAGTTGCACACCTCCCTCCACAGCCTCCGACTGCCCTTCCTCTCCCCGCTACAGCACAAGAGGCAATCTGCTCGTGTGGCCACCCCTGGCTACCCCAGCCTGTCCTGAACCTTCCCTGGCTCTTGCCTCAGCATTGGAGCCCCTGTGCGTGTTTGTGCAAGCAGAAGCAGAGGTGCAGCAAGACTGGTTTCCTCGGGCGGTGGGATTAGAGGGGCAACTGGAGATGATTATCTTTCCTTTATCCACATCTGTGTTGCTTGACTTGTTACAACCAGCATCTATTACACATACAATTTTTTTTAATTGATGTCTTAATAGTTTATAACACTGTGGGGTTTTAGTTGTACATTTTTGTTTGTCCGTCACCATGTGGATGTAACCCTTCACCCCTTGTGCCCACCCCCCACCCCCCTTCCCCTTGGTAACCACCAATCAGTTCTCTCTGTCCGTGTGTTCATTTATATTCCATATATGAGTGAGTTCATGCACTGTCTGTCCTTCTCTCTCTGGCTTCTTTCTTTTTTTTTTTTTTTTTTTTGTGTGTGTGTGTGTGTGTGTGTGTGGGGAAGACCAGCCCTGAGCTAACATCTGTTGCCAATCTTCCCCTTTTTGGTGAGGAAGACTGGCCCTGGGCTAACATCCGTGCCCATCTTCCTCTACTTTATATGGGACGCCGCCACGGCATGGCTGGCAGGCAGTGCGTCGGCGGGCGCCCGGGATCCGAACTCGCGAACCCCGGGCTGCCAAGCGCGGACTAAACCGCTGCGCCACCGGGCGGCCCCTCTGGCTTATTTCACTTAACATAATACCCTCTAGGTCCATCCATGTTGTTGCAAATGGGACAATTGTGTCTTTTCTTATGGCACATACAATTTTTAAAAATCCAATAAAATTAAAAAGCAAGTTGCAAAAGGATGTATACGGTATGATATCACATATATAAAATCCAAAACTACAAAAAACAATACTATATATTGTTTATGGGGCTATACCTAGGTTGTCAAAGCCCAAAACCTGCCCAAACGCTACACACTAGCTGGGGACAGCTGTTAGAGAAGGGAGGTGCGGTGGTGTCAAGGGAGGCAACTTCGACTGGATCTGTGACGTCTGTTTCCTAAAAAGAAAACAACCTCAAAGCAAATATGGCAAAGGTTAATGTTCATTGGAGAGGGTGATGGGTACTTAGGTGACTGTTACAGTAGCCTCCATAATTTTCCATATGTTGGAAATATTTCATAAGTTCATTAACTGCAATAAAGATAAAAAGGACTGACTTTACCTTATTTGTAACATATCATCTTAGCAACTCCCTATACATCCTCCAGATATAAAAAATGTGGGAAGGAAAGAGGGAGGAAGGAAGGATCAAAATGAGTTTGGGCGAGCTAGTTTGCTTTTCTGATTTTTATTATTCTTTGTCTTAGTCAGTTTGGGCTGCTATAATGAAATACCATAGACTGGGTGGCTTAAATAACCAATATTTGTTTCTCACAATTCTGGAGGTTGGGAAGTCCCAAATCAAGGTGCCAGAAGAAGGTGTCTGGTGAAGATCCTCTTCCTGGTTTGCAGGCGGCCACCATCCTACTGCATCCTCTTCTAAGGGGACTAATCCCACCATGCGGGACCCACCCTCAGGACCCCATCTAAACTTAATTACCCCCCCAAAGGCCCCACCTCCAAAGACAATCACATTGGGGTTAGGGCTTCAACGTATGACTTTGGGGGGACACAAACATTTAGTCCATAGTATTCTTCAACAGTGTCTTATTTGGCAATAAACAAAGGAGAGGGGTAAAATTAATGTCCTTTGGATAAATGGATAGATGGGCAGATAGACGGATGGATAAATGGATGGGTGCACGGATGGAAGGATGGGTGGATGGAGGGGTGGACGGATGGGTGGACAGACCACCTGATGAACCAATGGCTGTCAGGTTCTCAGTGCAGGTTGGAATCTGCCTTCATCGTGAAGTCTCACCGAGGCCATCCCCCGAGGCTGTGGGACTGCTCCCTGCTTGCCTCTGGATGTAATACAATGCATTCACGAAACTAGGCCCCTTGTGCTTTCGCCCGTTAAACTACAAGTACCTACACGTGGTAATAAGTAATTAGAACATAAAGAGCACCTATTGCCGATCATCCCCCTTGTGCCACGGGGTGAATATTCCTGGCATCCTTCCCCAGTCCTGAGTTGAGACCTGCAGCTGCAGCTGTGGGGACCCAAGGGGACAGTGGGTCCCCTGTTCTCATGGGATGGGAAATAATAATAAATTGTGTTGTCATTCCACATGCACTAACCCAATTTTTTTTCTCAAAAAAAAAAAAGATCGCTGAGAAACAGTGGGCAGGGCAGGTGTTCTTCATTTTACCCTTTTTCTTGGGGTGTGTAACCTGGATCTGGGGAGTGACAGCCTGGTCGGGGTCACAGCTAAGGACATGTCCCCTGGCTCAGAGAGAATAGCAGAGCTTGCCCATCAGCCAGCACAGGTGGGCTGTAGAGACCAGCTGGTGCACAAGTGCCCAGCCTACAGGGAAGCTCATGTTTACTGAGCTCTTACCGTGCTCCAGGTGCCATGCACAACCAGAGTCTTTAATTCTCACAGGAGCTTTGAGTTAGGTGAGCTGTGTGACTTGGAATGTCAGGTGTGCCTAAGGGATGTGAAGAACAAACCTGCTGAGTCAGCTCGAGACTCGGCTGGAGAGGACCAGATGCCACGCTAAGGATCCATCCACGGGGTGAGCCAGAGTTATGGGGGCTTTTAACAGGGCAGTGGCATAACCTGACTTCGTTTTTGGAAAGGTCACTCTGGCTTAAGGGTGGAGAATGGATTGGAGGGCGCAGAAGCGGAGGCTGAGGGGCATGCAGGAGGTCACTGCTGAGTTTGGGCATGAATGATGGTGGGCGGGACTAGTGCTGGGACCTTGACAAGCACAGGGGGATGGCTCCCAGGTCTGGAGAAGGAAGCAGCATGGAGGGTCACTGGAGAAGGGAGCTGGAGAGGAGGCAGAAGTCAGACAAGGAGGAAGAAACCACGGACGGGGGTCTTGCTTAGGCTCTGCCACCAACTAGCCTCAGGACCTTGGGCAAGTCACAGTGTCTCTCTGGTACTCAGTTTCCACTTCTGTAAAATGATGGGGCTGGATGCAGCACCTCTCGCTGCAATGACTCTGGGTCTTTTGTACCACAGCCTAGGGCCTGGCACCGCCAGGAGCACCAGAGAAATTGCCACCAGAGGAAGGTGGCAGGGAGTGGTGGACACATGGGAGCCAGTTGGCATCGCAGCCAGTGGAACGACAATGCTAAGGCAAAGAGAGAGCAAGCCTGCCAGGCTCACCAGTGTGGCCAGGACGCTGAAGTCACCACGGCAGGGCTCCAGCCAGGCGTGGGCAGCACCGGGCCATGAACTGCATCCTCTCTTTACATAACTGTTTTATAGCAACATGTTTTCTCAGCCGGGCAGTGCCAGGCCTCTGATCAAACAGCGTTTGCAATCCTCACCGTCAAGTTTCAGCTTGGGCTGGGGAGCTGGAAAGAGCAAACGGTGAGGCGGCCTCGAAATCATCCCGGCCCTCCGGCTCAGCGTGCTGGTATGTGAGGGATGGGGTGGATCTTCTAAAGGTCCCTCCTGACCCTGCCATTCTGGGAGCCTCTTGTTAGAACCCCACCTTAGGAATCATACCCAGCTGGGGCGGTGCTCCCTGCCTCTGGGCTGAGTGCCTGGCTGCACTTTTCCAGCACCACCTCATGTTAGAAACCGGAGAGGCCGCAGGGTGTGATGGCCAAGCACTCGGCCTGGCTGAGTTCAAAGCCTAACCCCTTTTGAGACACTTTTTATACATTTCCAGCTGTATAGCCACGGTGAGTGACTTAAACTCTCTGTGCCTCAGTTTTCCTGTGCCTATAGAGAAAGCGTGATGGGGCCCATTGTGGCCCTATACACCGGGGACAATAATGCTACCTACTTCACTCGTAGGAATATTAAGAGAGAAAATACCAGTAAAACCTTTAGCACCCAGCCAGGCCCACCGTAAGTGCTCCATCACCTGTGAGTTATGGCCACAATTATGCGTTCGCCGTCAGAACTTATTGAGCCCCGACACTGTGTATATAGTACTATCAGCCTGGCAAGCAGGGCCCCTGGCCTCAGAGTTAGTCTGGAGGGGAGGCAGTGACCAGTACGCGTGCGCTCTGCTGGGGACACAGGGGGTGTGGCAGGGCCGCATACGAGGGCTACCCGCCCCAGGGCTGGGATTCTCAGTCCCCAGCAGCCTCTCTCCTGCTGTCTGGAATGCTCTCCCCTGGCTGGAGAGATCTTCCCTCAGATATGTGCGTGACTCACTCCCTCGTGTTATTCATGACTCTGCTCAAATGTCACCTCCCTGAAAGGAGTCTTTCCTGATCTTTCTGTCTAAAATATCTCCCCCTTTCATTATTCTACACCCTCATCCTGCTTTATTTTCTTTACAGTACTTACACTCTCCACCATTATACTATGGATCCATTTTGAAAAATACATTTATTGCCCATTTACTTACTACAAAGTGGACTTGATGAGAGCAGGGACTTGGTCTCCCTACTCTTTATTCCTTACTGTGTCCCCAGTAGGTACAGGAAGGAATAGAACCTGGGCCACAGTGAGCTGTCAATAAATGTCTCTGATGGAAATCAAAACCTGTTGGAAGCCTAGAGCAGTGGTCCAGGGTGCTGGGGTTTCAAGAGTTAGAGCCTAGTGCCCTTCTTTTCTCCATCCTTGGTCTGAAGCAGTTTGAGAAACAGATACAGGAGGCCGCCTGGTGGAGGTGGGACATCCCCTTTCCCCCTGATGGAGCTGTTAGAGAATGGGCCTTGGTCGTGAGGGCCAAGTTGGCTTCCTAGCACTCCCGGCCAGTCGCTCCCTCAATCTCGACCTTGAGACAGCCCACCCAAACATCAGTTTGGGTCTCCTCTGCCAAATCACTACCTCACTCTGGTCCAGGATGAGGAAGGAAAGAAGAGGCTGAAGCCCAGCACTTACTATGGTCTTTTCATTGTTTAGCTCCACCCAATGGACGCCTGTCACCCAAGGGGAGAGTAAATGGTGGGGGGAGGCATGGGTGTTAGTCTCAGAAGCAGGAGGATGGGAAATCAGTGTTCCCCACCCTCACAGTTGAGAGAGGATGGGGGCCTGGGCCAGGGTGGTGGTGGTAGAGTTGGAGAAAGGAGGAGAGAACTGAATGGACTTAGTAACTGACTGGACAGTGGGGGGTGATGGTTCTGTGTGCTCACAGAAAGGTCAAGGATGAGGCCCAGGTTTTTGACTGGCAGGGGAGTGGTGGGGCCATTCAGTTCCACTTCCAACCTACTGCTAGCCCATAAGGTACTGTGATGATGAATGTTATGCAATTAATTGACCGGGCCATGGGGTGCCCAGATGTCTGGTCAAATGTTATTCTGGGTGTGTCTGTGAGGGTGTTTTTAGATGAGATTGACATTTGAATTGGTAGACTGAGTAAAGCAGATTGCTCTCCCTAATTTGGGGGGGCCTCATCCAATCAGGTGAAGGCCCAAATAGAACAAAAAGTCTGACCCTCCTGCAAGAAAGAGGGAACTCCTCCTTTCTGACTGGTTGAGCTGGGACATTAGTCTTTTCCTGCCTTTGGACTCCAACTGAACCACTGGTTCTTCTTGGGTCTCAAGCCTGTGGCTTCCAGACTGGAACTTGTACCATCAGCTCTCCTGGTTCTCTGGCCTTCAGACTTGGACTGGAACTACATGACTGGCTCTCCTGGGTCTCTAGCTTTCTGACTACAGATCTTGGGACTGCTCAGCCTCCATAATCGTGTGAGCCAATTCCTTATTATAAATCTCTTTCTACATATTGCAACATTTCAATATTCATATTTCAACATCCTGTTGGTTCTGTTTCTCTGGAGAACCCTGACTGGTACAGATACCTTTGTGAGAATTAGAAAAAGAGCACTCTGCCATTTTGATGCCAAGGTGAGCACCTGTGAGCGGAACAAGCCAGATCCCATCTCCCACACTCCCTACCAGCTGAGGACTTTTGTGCTCAGCACAGCCCGCACTGACACACAGTGGTCTAGACACCATTGACTGAAATAGAGGACAGAGGGCCCGTGGATGTGATGAGTTTTCAACATGCTGGGTTTGAGGTGTCCGAAGGTATGTGAGATTCACAGCCTTTTTTTGTTTCTTTCTTTTCCTTTTCTTTTATTGGGGTGAAATTCATATAACATAAAATTAACCATTTTAAAGTGTACAATTCGGTGGTGTTGAGTGCATTCACAATGTTGTGCAACCATCACCTCTATCTAGTTCCAGACATTTCATCACCCACAAAGGAGACTCCTTAACCAAAAAGTAGTCACTTCCCATTGCCCCCTCGCCTCAGCCCCTGGCAACCTCTAACCTGCTTTCTGTTTCTATGGATTCACCTATTCTGAATATTTCACATAAATGGAATCCTACATTATCAGACCTTCTGTGTCCATGTTCTTCCACTTTGCATATGTTTGTTTCTCTTTAAAACTGAGGAGACCATGGGAAGGAGCTGGTAGAGGAGGGAGAAGTTGAAAACACAGGAGACAGGAGGTAACCAATAAATGCGTCCCTGAGAATGTGCTGGAGGGGATGGGATGAGGAGGAGTCCAGGAAGGACTGTCTTTACCCCAGTGGGGGGAGAAGGACATGGGAAGATGCATACATGATCATAACTACAGGTTTGGTGGTAGTCGAGGGGATTTCCATCTGATGGTTTCTATCTTCTCTGTGAAGTAAGGGGCTGAGAGGGAGACATCGACTGAGAGGGAGAGGAGAGGAAGTGGTGGTGGAGGTTTGAAGAGAATTAAGATGATTAGAAATAGCTGCTATGGAGAAAGGGAAAAATCTTGCCAGAGAAATAGAGGTGGTTTTCTAGGCAATGTTGACGGACAGGATAAAGTTGGGGTCAGTGAATTCGTAGTGACATTAATCTGTAGTGTTATCTGGTTTTATCTGCCACTGACAGCAGCCTAAACATGAGTGGTATTTACATGTAACACTTGGAACCACAGCAGCCATCCTGTGACCATGAGGACACAAGTCTAGGGGCTAAGCCAATACACTGAGGATGGCAGAGCAGAAGATGTCGGTAGTCAGATGATCATATTCCTAAGTCAGGTCTCATTGCTCATCTACTCAGAGCCCTCTAATGGCTTTCTGCCTCTCCAAGAATAAAATTCCAAGTCATTACCCTGGTCCATAAAGCCCAACATGACCCGGCTCCCTGCTGCCTCTCTGATCTCATCCTTCCACCCTCCCCCTCCCTCCATGCCAGGCTCTAGCATCCTTGCTGATCCTTGAATCTTTCCAGCACATTCCAGCCTCAGAGCCTTTGCCCTGGCTGTTCTGCTTTGTTGGGATGCTCTCAGCCCAGATGCCTGGCTTGTTCCCTCATTTCCTTCAGTTCTCTGTTTAGATGTCACCTCATCAGAGAGGCATTCTCTGACCACCCTCCTTCTAAATGCATCCCCGCCTTCATCACTCTGTTCTCTTTTCCTGCTTTGTTGTTCTTCAGAGCACATATTGGCACCTCACACTTTATCAACTTATTTTTTTACTTGTTTATTCACACACACACACACACACACACACACAAATGTGAGCTTCCTGAGAGCAGCACCCTGTTAAATTCCTCAGCACCTAGAACAGTGCCTGGTGTTGGGGCCCAGGGCAGGCCTCCCCAAAATATCCCACAATAGCATATCGATTATTTTGAAGTAAAGTTACTTGAGAAGCAAAAAGGGTGTTCTGACCCTCCTGTCTGTTTCCCTGAAAGCAGGATGTAAATCTCCCATGTGAAAGGTGCTCTCCCTGCATCCTGATCACCAGAGCTAGGGGATTCAGGGCCGAGAAGCCTGCATAAACAAACCTTGCTCATTTACTACCTCAAGCCGAAACTCTGCTTAACTTCCTCGCTAATCACATCCCTCAAATCTAAGTTTCTTTGTCCTGTCATTCCTCACAAATTTATGTTTCTTTGAGTAAAAGTTATATATCCTGCCTGCTTTGTTCACTCTCTGAGCTCATTTCTCTGTGATCTCCAACACGTACATATTAAACTGGGTTTTTCTCCCGTTAATCTGGTTTTGTGTCATCTTTATTATTAGTCCAGCCACAAGAACACAAGAAGGGTAGAAAGGGGATTTCCCCCGCCCCAGCACTGGCACCTTGTAGTTGTTCAACAAATCTTTATTGAACGAATGATTTAATTAAAAAGCCACAGTCCTGGATGATTAGTATTGAGCCACTGAACTGACCCTGGAACCACCCAGGTCCACACTTCTTGTCACATGAGAGAGTTGCCAACTGTCAGGATGTAGGGGAAGGAGGCCAAGGCTGAGACAGAAGGACAGGACGCTGGGCACCAGGGATGACCCCCGTGCAGAGCTCGCCCACGCCCCCCCACAGAGGAACTAAAACCAGAAATTCAGCTTTTAACCTTGACCCCTCACCTAGAGGATGACAGCTCATGTGCTTGGTTTCAACAAGACAGAAGTCTCACCCTTCTCCAACCGGGATAAACCTGGTGTCTTCAGAACTTCCTGTCCCCAGCGACACCAGTTAGAGATTGGGTTCAGTTGCAAATAACAGGAACCTGGGAAATAGTGGCTTACACAATTAGGGGTTTAAATTTCCCAGCCTCACAAGTCTAGACTAGAGGTACGTGGTGAGGGCAGGTACAGCGGCCCCTCATATTCTCAGTGGCCCTGGCTCCTTTAGTCTATCTGCTCCCCCACCCTGAGTGTGTGGCCCTCATACTCCTGCTCCCAAGATGGCTGCACGCCCTCTAGCATTTTGGCCACAGTCCAGGGAGGAAGAGGAAGAAGGGCAATGGAAAAAAGCCACAGGCCAGCAGAGTTTTCTCAGAAACCCACTCAGTGACTTTAATTTGCATCTCACTAGGCAGAACTATGTGTGATGGTAACCCAGCTACAAAACAGTCCATGCATCTGTCAACCCAGACAAAACCAGGGCTCTGTTAGTGAGGAAGAAGATGAGAACAGATGGTATATAAGCCAGTGGTTTCTAACTTTAGCGTGCCTCAGAATCACCTGGAGGGCTTGTTAAAACTCAGATTTTGTCCCTCCCCCTCCTCCCCGACCTGTTTCCCAGTTGATGCTGGTGACCAGGGAGCATATCTTGAGAACTGCTGGCAACCGGCATAGCCTGCGACTCCAGGGTATAGTCCTGTGAAATAGGCAGAGTGGGGGTGAGTTGCCACTGAACACTGCCTGGCTTAGTCATAGAGTGGCTGCCATTGACTTTCACACAACCTCAGTGTGGCTGATGTGTCAGCTACTTTGGCTTTGCCCTTCCTGCCGTCCTCCCACTTCCAACAGCCCACCTGCCTTCCTCTTTAACCCACACAAGAAACTAGCTTTAGAACCTTCTGTTCAAGCCTTCAGTGTGTTTGCATAGACTCGCAGTTGAGCTCAGGACTGGGCTGCTCCCTGCAGACCTTTTCTGAGAGATTCCAAACTGCCCTTTCTGACAGGTTCTTCTGAGAAGTGCTGTTTACCCTGTCACCTATGTCTGCAGAATTCATTGCTACCTTTTGTTATAAGCTTCTCATGATATATGCCACGTGAATATCTAAATGTCCGGCAGCTAGAAAAGCCTCCCACACAGACAAGTGCCCGCCTGTGCTTCTGATGAAGAGGATGTCATTTTTTCAATTGAGATAAAATTCACATACTATATAATTTACCCTTTTTAAGTATACAGTTTAGTGGCTTTTAGTATATTCACAGAGTTCTGCAACTATCACCACTAATTCACAGAACATTTTCATCACCCCATAAAGAAACCTGATACCCTTTGGCCACTACCCCCAGTCCCTGGCAACTGACTTTCTGTCTCTATGGACCTGCCTTTTCTGGACATTTCATATAAATGGAATCATACAATATGTGATCTTTTTTGTCTGGTTTCTTTCACTTAGCATAATGCTTTCAAAATTTATCCACATTGTAGCATCTATCATTACTTCATTATGTTTTATGACCAAATAATATTTCATTGTATGGATATACCACCTTTCGTTTATCCACTCATCAGTTGATAGACATTTGAGTTGTTTCTACTTCTTGGCTATTATGAATAATTCTTCCATGAATGTACCTAGGAGTTGAACTGTTGGGTCCTATAATAACTACGTTTAAATTATTAAGGAACTGCCTGACTGCCAAAACTACTGCACTATTTTACATTCCCATAGTGGTGTATGAGGGTTCCAATCTCTCCACATCCTCATCAACACTTGTTATTACCTTTTTGCTTGTCACTATCCCAGTAGGTGTAAAGTGGTAGCGCATTGTGGCCCTGATTGATGCTGTTATGTTAAAAGAATATGACGAGTGTGCGCATGAGAGCTGTCTCTAAATATTTGAGGACTTGTCAGTTGTAAGGGAGGACTTATAAGTTGCTATAGATCCTGACCCAAAGGTAGAAGGCCCTGCTAATCGTAAGGAGGTACCAATCAGGCAGCATTTCGGCACCTCCTGTGTGTTCAGCACTGTTGTAATTAAATCATTAAGCTCTTGCTGCATGCCAGGCCCCTTGCAAAGTGCCAGAGATAAAATAGCTCCCAATCTTCCAGTAATTCTAGGAGGTAGATCTTGTTATCCCCATTTTATTTTATTTATTTTTTTTTTGTGGGGAAGACCAGCCCTGAGCTAACATCCGTTGCCAATCCTCCCCTTTTTGCTGAGGAAGACTGGCCCTGGGCTAACATCCGTGCTCATCTTCCTCCACTTTATATGGGACGCTGCCACGGCATGGCTGACAGGCAGTGCGTCGGCGGGCGCCCGGGATCCGAACTCGCGAACCCCGGGCTGCCAAGCACGAACTAAACCGCTGCACCACCAGACGGCCCCCTGTTATCCCCATTTTAGAGATAAGGAATCTGATGCTCAGCGAGGTAACATTACATACCCAAGGTCACACTGATAGATCTGGGATTTGGACCCAGTTCTGCTTGACTCTAAAGCCAGTGCACTTAACCATTACACTCAACTATCATGAAAGATGTAGAAGCATAAGACGTGAGGCCTGGTTTCAAACAACTGGGCAGTTCAGTTGTAGGGGCAAGCCTAAAATGCATGAATAGTGGTAAATTAAAGGGAAACAGTGTATAATTAACTACTGAGGTGTGTGGTAGTACCAGTCTTGGAGTGAGTAAGTGTTCGTAGCAGTCAGGATTCACTAGATTATGCTGGGGTAACAATCTCAATGGCACAGTGGTGTAAAGGAACAAAGGTTTATTTCTCACTCACGCCTCATGTCCATCAGGGGTCAGCAGGGGGCTCTGCTCTAACAGTCACTTAGAGTCCCAGGCTGACGGAGCTGCCCCCGTCTCAGATGTTGCCAGTTGCTTTGCCAGAGTGAGAAAGATGATCTGTCGTGCCCTGGCTCTTAAAGCTCCTGATGGCACTGACACACCTCAGTTCTGTTCACTTTCACTCACCAAGGCAAGTGATGGAACCACACCTGACTTCAAGGGGCAGGGAAGGACAATCCTCCCACGTGCTGGGAGGAGGACTAAAGGTGTTTGGTGGCCACACTAACTACTCCCACCAAGTTCATGGACAGAATCAAGTAGGATTTATGGGTAGCGAGCACCAGTTCAAGCCAAGGTCAGAATAAAATCTCCACTTTCACACAGAAAAATCTAGGCCTGCAAATAAAGCAGTCAGTGAAGCAGGTCAATGGTCAGTGAACCATTGACCAGTGAGCCGAAATACAACATTATTCGTGATTCTATCACTACCAAGAAGTGGTGTCCCATGTCTGGGATGTGGACCACCTTGGTTCCTCTTTACCATGAGAATAGTCACCCATCGACTTGCATGGTCTTCCTTCCTTGATGTGATGTTTTCAGACAAAAAAGTTCTTGTCTCCTGCAGGGACTCAGAGGTAGGTCTCTTTGATCATTTTTGCACTGTTTGCTTGCTGTCACACCAGGGTTGGACGAAGACCCAGGAAATCAGGCTGGGAAGAGAGGCTGCCTGTGTTACAGTCCACATTCTGCTGCCCCCAGAGGCCGGGCTCCCCTAAAATCTCCAGCCAGCTCTCCTGGTGGACCAGGCCTCCCTGGGCAGCAAAATAGAGACTGAAGACCAACACGCACGGTGATTGAAATAAAATCTGGCAATGACTATATAGATTTGTGTTTCATAACTTTTAAAAAACCATGTCTTCTTTAGATCAACATAAAAATCTCGAGGTCACTCCCCACCCAAGATTATGATACATGGAGAAGTACCTCTCACCTATGTATATCCATTTGCCAAGAACATTTTATTTTCTGTACTTTTGTTATAAAAATACACTTTCCAAATATAAAATTATGTTGTCAACTTGAATCATCCTTTAAAAACACCCACGTTCTTGCACACATGAAAGTGTTTCTCCCTAGGGATAGGAGCCCTGGTTGAGAATCTGTGAACTCCAGCATAGACTCTGACAGATGGTAATTTGGCATATTGATTCAGAGCAAAAATTTGGAGCCCAATAAACATAGGTTTGAATCCAGATGGTGCTGTGCAATACATGTGTGGCCTTGGGCAACTTCCATAACCTTTCCAGACCTTATTTTTTCTTCATCTATAAAATGGGAACAACAAATACAGTAGTACCTATTCCTTGGGGGTTACTGGGAGAAACTAGATCAGATAATACACATAGAATATTTAGTACCAAGCTCATAAGGAACACTCAGTAAATGGTAGCCAACAACCAGTGGCCATATGGAACTGAGAATTTTCACAATGTACTATTCTCACATCTTAATTTCTTTGGGCTTCTCTGCTTCCTCTTTTGAAAAAGACCTCACAACACCCACTTGCTTTTCTGGAAGAGGATGACCGTAGACCAAATAGAGCTTAAGAGACTTTGCATGAGCTTTTCACTAAAACATAGCCAAGCCAATAAAATACTATTTCAACTGAGAGAGTAACAGAACGATGGAAAGGTAGAGCTGTAGGACTGGAAGGGACCTCAGGGATCTGCCTCAGGGATCTTGCCTGACCAATGAAAAAATTAAGACCCAGAGAGGTGAAGGGACTTCCTCGGTCCCAGAGCTAGTGGTGCAGTCTATGTGAATGGTGCCTCCTAGAGTTGTGCAGTGCACAACCATCACCTGTGCATCCACATGGCCCTACATGTCCTCCTGGCCACAGTGAAGGAATAAGGTGTCCAATTAGAGAGTATCTCAGGACTTCTGGGGATGTTGGGACAATGACTCTCACTCTTTTCCCACTCCTTGGAATAATGAAGGCCAAGAAGCTGCTGGTGCTGTCTTACAGCCATGAAGGAAGAGCCTGCCTGAAGAGAGAGGTCACCTGAAGGTGAGAGATGGAAGAAACAGGATCTAGATGGTTTGGTTCTGTTCCTACAAACCAACCATGCCTGAACGTAGATCTACCCATAGGCTGCTTTTTGCTTAATCGTTTGCTTGAGTCCGTTAGTGTCAGATATTCTGTCACTTGATATTTTGTTATAAGTAATAGAGGAGCTCAAAGTGCTATGAATATCTGAGAAGGAAGACTTCAGATCACAAAAGCCATCCTGGACCAGGTTACATCAAAGAAGGATCTGAAAGAAAGAATGGGATATAGGCAGGCTGAGAAGCAGAGACAATTCAGGGAAGGAAAAGACCTTGAACAGATGCCTGGGTTGGGGAGTGTTTGGGGAATTATATTTAAATCAATTTGGCTAGAATGTAGGGTACCTGCAGGGAGTATGGGAATTAGGATTGAAGATGTAGGTTCTGTAGGAACTACGTTCTGTAGGAATGGTCTGTGAGGCTTGTTCTTTTGTGTTGCAGACAAGGCGTGGAACGATCAGAGCTAGACTTCAGAATGAATTCAGGAGGAGAGGAGAGAGAGGAGAATGAACCGAGAGAACTGTCTGGGAGGCTATTTGTAATTGTCGAAACAGGAGAGAATCCACAGCTTCTAGGGTGATCAACTATCCTGATTTGCCTGGGACTGAGGGGATACCCAGGAGGTGGGACTTTCAGTGCTAAAACTGGGACAGAGTCAGGCAAATTGCAATGGTTGATCACCCTAAAGCATCACCCTTTTCCTTTATGGTTTTTCAAAACCATAAAGGAAAAGATTGATAGATTTCATTGAATAAAAATAACATGAATTAGGGGGCCGCCCGGTGGCGCAGTGGTTTAGTTCGCGCTTGGCAGCCCGGGGTTCACGAGTTCGGATCCCGGGCGCCCGCCAACGAACTGCCTGTCAGCCATGCCGTGGCGGCGTCCCATATAAAGTGGAGGAAGATGGGCACGATGTTAGCCCAGGGCCAGTCTTCCTCAGCAAAAAGGGGAGGATTGGCAACAGATGTTAGCTCAGGGCTGGTCTTCCCCACAAAAAAAAAAAAAGAATTTAAAAAATAGGAAATAGTCTAAATACATCTAAATTTCAGTGTTTTTCTCCAAAAAAAAGTAAAAATAAATGAATATCTCTTTTGAGACTCAAGCCATCCAGTGACACCTCCCTCTACTTCCTGATTCCTATCATCCAACCTCTTTGTGCCCTCCACCCCATTAGCACCAGGAATCCTACCACCTCTAAATTCCCAAATTCCTACATCCCACTTTAACCAAAACCATCCATATTTTCAGCACTCTTTTTCAGAATAATAAACCCTTAAGACATATATATTTTCCAATGCTAAAATACTTGCCCCTTGAATGGATTATTAATAATTTCCAACAATAATTATACATTAGTTTAACAATAAACCTAGGATTACAAGAAATATATCTCAAAAAGAAAAAAAAAAAACCAAATGTCCCCAATAGCAATTAGCATCAATTTAGTAAGATGAAGTTTAGGACAGTCTATGATTCCTTAAATGAAAGCCAATTTCTGGGGCTTTCTCCCCACACTTGAATCTTTGTGTTTAAGGCAAACTCCTCCTCTGGTCTAATCCAGCTTTTCACAAAGAGCAGCAGCTGCTAAGGAGCTCCTGGCCACGTGAGACAAATTGTAAGTAGATGGCTGCCAAGACATTTTTCCCTGAAGGGGAAAGTATGCCAAACCCAAGTGGGAGAGGGCGGCCAAGAAGAGGAAAGCGGGCTGACCACAAAGTAGAACAACAGAAAAGGAAAAGTGCCCTGGCCACAGTGCCTGCGTGTTCTACAAAGTCCTTTGGGACTGCCATAAATGTTTCCTGAAGAAGGAGAGCACAGTCACTCGCCAGCCCTGTGGCCGAGGGTGAGCCGCCTGGCCTTCCACACCTTGGTTTCCTAGCCTGTCGAATGGGAATGCTAACAACCACCTCACGGGGTTGCTGAGATGCAAAAAAATTGCTAAGACTCTGAAAGTGTTTTTGAAAAAGCATTTTACAAATGTAAGGTATGCCGTGAAAATTAGCACCATCTGGGTACCTATCAGAAACCAGAGAGAACTTGGAGAAATTAAGTCCATATCAGGCTTCTCCATACTTTTTTAAACAATGTCCCACCAAACAGGAAGCTCTAATTTCTGAGCTCTAATTTCTGCCTGTTGTATTATGAAAACAAATAGGTATTTGTCTTGTTTCCCAATTATACAAACTCCTGCCCATCTGGAGATCTCGATTTGTTCTCCGGGCCCCACCCACCATGATGTGTTTAAGGAGATTCCAGTTTAGCTGAGACTGCACTCAGCGACTGAACGGGGGTTGGTTTTAAGATCTGACTGGAAAATGGCAGTCCCACCTGAGTCCTTACCCTTCCTCTCTCTCCTTCTCAGAGGTGAAGGCACAGTCCCCACCTCTGGTCCTAGCCAACTCCAGCCTCTCATCGGCCTGTCCTAGCATCCTGTATTTGGTTAAGTTAGCAGCAAATCCCTATCCAGTCTCGTTCCTGAGTCTCAGTCATCATAACCTGCCCAGGAACTCCAGTCGCTTAGGGTGAGGGTCCCACCTTGCCCTTTCCCAACACTGTTCATTTCTCCTGTCCCGGCCAGCAGTGGGAGTGGAGTTGGGCCCTGAATTCTGGCCGAGTGCCTGGCTGTTGTCCTCTGTGAGCAGACATGCCTGGTGAGCTGATGTGACCTGTGAGGACCTCTGGGTACAGCAAGTTTCTCAACCTCAGCACTGTTGACATTTTGGTTCAGATAATTCTTTTTTGGGGGTGTGGGGGGTCCTGTGCATTGCAGGGTGTTTAATAGCATCTGTGGCCTCTACCCACCAGCTGCCAGTAGCTCCCCTCCCCTGAGTTGTGACAACCCAAAATGTCTTCAGACATTGCCAAAATTGTCCCTGATTAGAAATCACCAGGAGAAAGCTTCCTCTGAGAGCCCCCTTTGCTGCCTCCTGGAGACCCTGTTACTCTGGGTTGGAGCCCTACTGTTGCCCCTTGAATACCTTTCACCTCTGGTCAGTGAGCACAGCCTCAGAGACTGATGGGCTGGCCTCTGCTCTAAAGGACATTTGTTGAATTTTTGGCTGCCCAGCCTCTGACTCCCTCCCAGTGTTTGGGAAATCCCATCCAACATGAGTGGGAGGCAAAGATCACTTGATGGAATGCAAAGACTGCTGAGGTCGGGCTGTCTCGCCCAGCCTCTCCTGTAGTTAGGGCAGTAGTTGACCTTCTTGCCTATCCAGGTCCTCAGAGGGTGGAAATGCCTTTTCGTTTTAAATATCTGTGTTAAAACCCTTCGAGAACACAGGCAGCTCCCAACTCAAACACCTGGATTGCAAGGGACCCTCCAGCTCATCGTCACTGACAGAGCACAGGCTTCTCTGGAGCACGGAAACCTCTGCACGAGATTTGTGTCTGAGTTTAGTGTGGAGTTTTGAAGGACCTGTGGATCCAGAGAAGGAAAAGGGGGTCAGACCTACTTCACAATCTAGGGGAAAACTGTTCCTTTTTGGCCCAATCCTTTCTAAGGAGTAATGGAATAAAGAAAGCACAACAGGGGAAAATCAATAGATTTTACTCTACAAAAATAAAAAATGAACATGAAACAATGCCTTGAATAAAATGAAACTGTTCGTACACTGAGAAAAATAATTGCAATAAATATAACAGGCAAAAGTTTGCTAGTCTTAAAGTATAAAGAATTATTCAAATCTCTAAGAAAAATATTAAAATCTTAATGGAAAATAAAGACAAATGACCCATCAGATTGTTTGCTGAAACAGAAAAATACAAATGACTAGTAAACCTAAGAAAAATGCTTAGGTGCACTCAAAATCAAAGAAATGACAATTGAAACAATAATGAAATCTCATTTTTCAACCTATCAGATTAGAAAATTTGAACAAATACGACATTCGATGTCATATGGGATGAACCCGCAGAAGGAGGGTGAATTGTGCCCCTCTCTGGAGAGTGGCTTGAACACATGTATGAAGTGCCATGAGAAGAAAGTTCACGTTCTTTTCATCTGGAAATTCCTCTTCTAGAATAGAAGGAATAACGCATTTTAACCTAGCACGCCAGATGTGAGCACAGGTGCTGGAGCCAGACTGTATGGTTCAGATCCCGGTTCTGCTGTTCGACCTCTCCTGTTCGGCCTCAGTTTCCCTCTCTACACACATGGGTGTTGTCAAAGGTTTTAGCACTGTTATATGGATTAAATATTTGTTGATACAAAGTGCTTAGAACAGTACCTGGCACATAGTGAGCACTCAGTATTAGCTATAAATGCAGTGTTATTTATAATAGCCACACACGCACACACACAGAAAGGAAATAAATATCCAAAATTCAGAAAATAATTTAAAAAATCATGATACATTTAGACACTAGCATTTTATGCAGGCATTAAAATAGTATTTTAAAAGAGTATTTCAAGACATGGTAATGATGGAAATAAGTAAGCCCCCCCCCACGCCATAATTGAAAGAACTTTATGTCAGATACTCAAAAAGTTAAAAGCTCTGAATGAATACCATGACCCCCCCTCCCTTTTTAAATAGTCTTTATTTTTTAGAGCAGTTTTAGGTTTACAGCAGAACTGAGTGGAAGGTACAGAGAGTTCCCGTATACCTACTATCCCCACTCATGTATAGCCTCCCCACTGTCTACATCCCCCACCAGAATGCTACATTGGTTACAATCAATGAACCTACATTGACACATCATGATCACCCAAAGTCCATAGTTTACACTAGGTTTCACTCTTGGGGTACATTCTATGTGTTTTGACAAATGTATGACATGTACCCACCATTGTAGTATTATACACAATAGTTTCACTACTCTCAAAATCTTTCATGCCCCACCTATTCATCCCTGCCTCCTTGCTAACCCTAGCAACCACTGGTCTTTTTACTATTTCCATAGTTTTGCCTTTTCCCAAAAGTCATACAGTTAGAATCATACAATATGTAGCATTTTCAGATTGGCTTCTTGTACTTAATAATATGCATGTAAGGTTCCTCTATGTCTTTCCATGGCTTGATAGCTCATTTCTTTTTAGAGCTGAATAATATTCCATTGTCTGGATGTACCACAGTTTATTTATCCATTTGCCTACTGAAGGACATCTTGGTTGCTTCCAAGTTTGGGCAATTATGAAGAAAGCTGCTGTAAACATCTGTGTGTAGTTTTTGTGTGGACATAACTTTTCAACTCATTTGGGTAAATACCAAGGGGCACAAATGCTGGATTATATGGTAAGGGTAGGTTTAGTTTGTAAGAAACCATCAAAATGTCTTCCAAAGTGGCTGTACCACTTGCACTCCCCCCACCAATGAATGGGAGGTCCTGTTGCTCCACATCCTCACCAGCATTGGGTGTTGTCAGTGTTTTGGATTTTAACTATTTTTTAATGGGTGTGTCATGGTATCTCATTGTTGTTTTAATTTGCAATTCTCTAATAATCATGACCCCTTTTTAAAATTAAATTTATAATGTATCTCTGAACTCTTTCAGATGTTTGCTTTACCTTGTTTACTGAGATTCTCCTTATTTTATATAGAATCTCAAGAATATATTTTACCTTGTTTACTAATACTCTACTTGCTTTCAATACATCTACTTGAATTGTTTTTCAAATGTATAATAAAATTTTGTTTACTTATAAGTACAAGACTTCTTTCCTTTGTGAATCCTAACATAATTCTGGAAAAGTGGGTGTGAGGGGTGGGCATGTATGTGGGGGGATTTTCGAGGGACCTCTTATGTAAATGAGGACCCATAAAATGCTAGATTAAAAACAGAAAAAGTAGTTACCACTCTGGGTTGGTGGCTATTTCCCTCACCTCTGCCTGCAGAATTTTTAGTAAACTGCAAAAGTCACATTTCAAAATGTTCTGAGAATATGGTCTTATTTCCACAAAAATTAGAAAATGACAAGTCGAAACAGCACAGAGAGGTAAGTGGCTTGTCCAAAGGCCACACACCTAGTTAGCGGTGAGTAGGGGCAGGAATCAAGCCACAGGCTCCCAGCTGGACCACCCACCTTGCCTCAGTATTTTTAGTTCTGAGCTCTGAGACCTTGGGGTTCCGAGATAAACCCAAGGTTGCTCCTAGTGGCCCAGGGGTCTGGGTTTCTTTCTAGAACCTCCTGCTCTCCCAAGCGCTCACTGAGCTGCCCAGACTAGCAAACAGTTCGGCCACCACAAGAGTTGAATGGTGCACTAGGCCGGAAGAATTGACCTGGTTCAAATATTGGCAAGAATGGTGCCGGGGGCTCAGCTAAGGTTGTCTTCCCTTCATTCACCACCGACGTAGCCAGCAAGCAGTGCTGGACTGTGGAAGGTCTTGAGAGCACTGTGTATGGTGTGCTCCCCACTTGCAAATAGTGGGGCATGATCAATAATTGTTAACTGATGGTGGAAAGGAAGGTAGAGATGAGGCATGAGTCCTTGACCACGCCCTTTAGCCATTATCTGTGTAGCTGGTAATAACCTGGTGAAAGGCGCTGAGCCCGGAGACCTTGGGGTTTCGAGACAAACACGAGGCTGACTCCCGTGGCACAGGGGTCTGGGTTTCTTCTGACAAGGACATGAGTCTTCAGCAGCTGTTCAGGAAAGCCACTAGGTTTTATAACTGGGCATTTCAGGGATCACAGAGGCAGCAGCCACTTGAAAGGCTTCCAGAACAAAATCAATACAGGCCCTGCTAGCCAAGATTGCACAGCAAGTTTCAGCTGTTTGTTGGTGCTGAACTGGAAAAAGTTGAGAGGGGCCCCAGCTGCCTTGCGGGGGAGGAAGAGGCTGCTGGCAAAACCTGTTTAGTAACCACTCAGGGAAGCTCCCAAGAGAGAGATCTAATCTTTCTTAGATCTGAGATCAATGGGAAGTAAGGGGAAGGATTCAAACAGGACAGCAGTAAAATGACTGACTGTGCTGGGTGGCTGCCGATTACTAGGCATTTGCATACACAGTTATTAGCCTCCACAACAAGCCCGTGAATCCAACAGGGGATGGTTATGACTTGCCCAGGGTCACCCAGCTGGTAAAGTTGGGAGCTGTGATTCCAGCCTGTCTGCCCAGTACAGAGCCCATCTCTCCACAAGGCCAGCTCCCAACGATAAGAACATGGCTTAGACTGTGTATCAAGACAAAGGGAGCACATCTTATGTTCTCAGAGAACAGATCGAAAACATTCCACCGTGTTAATACAAATTTTCTTTCTCACCTTGGAAAACTGGCATTGGCTCTGTCCACTCTGACCACGGTCAGCCCCTGCCACGGCCCAGCAGGTTTCCCCAAAGATGCTCCCACACCCTCAAGTCTGGGAGGAGGTCTGTGCCTCTTTCCCTACAGCAGATCGACTATCATCCCAAGGAAGAAGCTAATAAAGCAGAGAAATGGTATTTAATTCTAAATTTTCCTTAAGAGTTTCTTTATTTAGCTTAGACTCAGCCCAATTTCTCTTAAGACAGTGGCACAGGGGTAGCATAATCATTTATGTAACCTCGAAAATGGTGCAATGGTTTTTATTTACATCAAGTTGTGCGTTAGAGTTAAGCTTTATTTCTCCAAGACCCTCACAACGTTGCACAAAAAAAAGCAGATTATGGTATAATCCCGTTTCTGTAAAACTAAAATCTCTATATAAATTCATGTGTATTTGTAGGAAATAATCTGAGAAGCTCGGTAAACTGCCAACAAGGGTTAGCTCCCGAAGCTCTGTGTTGTGTTTGTATAAACGGCCCTTGTACTTTTCCTTCCTATACTTCTATTTCATTTGACATTTTTATAACAATATGAATTTTTAAACTTACGTACAGTGAAATTCACTCTTTTTGGTGTACAGTTCTATGGGTTTTGACAAGTATATAGAATTGTGTAACCACCACAACAATCAGAATATAGTTCCATCACCTAAAAAAAGTCCCTTTACAGTTAACCCTCTCTCTATCCCAACCCTTGGACCCAGGGAGCTGTTATCCATCACTATAAGTTTTGCCTTTTCCAGAATGTCATGTAAATGGAATCTTACAGCATGCAGGCTTTTGAGTCTGGCTTCTTTCCCTCGACGTAATTATTTGGAGGTTCATGCACGTTATTGCATATGTCAGTGTTCATTCCTCTTATTGCTGAGAAGTGTTCTACTGTGTGAGTGCAGTTTGTTTACCATTCACCACTTGAAAAACATTTGGGCTCACAGTTTTTGATGATTATGAATAAAGCAGCTATAAATCTGCATGCACAGGTTTTCATATGAACACTATTTTGGGTAAATACCTAGGAGTAGGATTGCTGGGTCATATACTAAGTGTATGTTTAACTTTATAAGAAACTGTCACACTGCTTCCCAAAATGGCTATACTATTTTCATTTCTCACACAGAAATGTCTGCGAGTTCCAGCAGCTCTGCACCCTCTCCAGAATGTGAACTTGAGATGGTAAGTGTTTTTGATTGTGGCCATTCTGTTAGGTGTGTGGGGTTACCTCACTGTGGTTTTCATTTGCATTTCCCTACCAACTAATGGTGTTGAGCATTGTTTCATGTGCTTAATTTATTTGCCATCTTTTTGGCAATAAAGTGTCTGTTCAAAACTTTTGCACATTTTTGTTCGCTTGTTTTGTTATTGTTGAGTTGCATTACTATTGTTAAGAGCTTTCTTGATGTATAATTGACATATAATAAACTGCATGTATAAAATAGAGTTTGATAAACGTGACATAAACATACATCCATGAAACCATTGCCACAATCAAGATAATGAATATATCCATCACCCCCAAAAGTGTCATATCCCTTTATCATCCTTCTTCCACTACTCTTCCCACCATCGCCCACCCCTGGCAGCCAGTGATCTGCTTTCTGTCACCATGGATTAGCTTCCATTTTATAGAATTTTATATAAATGGAATCATACAGTGTGTACTCTTTTTGTCTGGCTTCTTTCAGTGTAATTGTTTTGCGATCCATCCTTGTCATTACATCAATGACTTCATTCCTTTTTTTATTGCGGACAGTATTTCATTGAATGGATGCACCTCAGTTGTTTATTCATTCACCTGTTAATGGACATTTGAGTTTCTTTCAGTTTTTAGCCATTACAAATAAAGCTACTGTGAATATTCATGTACAAGTGTTTGGGCATGTACTTTCATTTACCTTGTGTAAACACAATAAATACCTAAGAGTGGAATGGCTAGGTCAAACAGTAGGTGTATGCTTAACACTTTAAGAAACAGCTAAACTGTTTTTAAAGTACTTGAACCATTTACCATTACTATCTTAACTAATGAAAGTAATTTTTAAAAAATGGTTTTACTGGTATTCCTTGATCTCTACATGTAAACTATACAAGGTTTCCTCAGTCACAGAGTTTGGGGTGGGAGGTGGGAGAGAGCTAGGTTCTTCTTCATAATAAAGGGAAAGAATTGGATTTGGTGTTATAGGGTGGGGCCCCTAGATGGAGCCAGGAATTTGGGCCCTTGTGTCAGAAACACAGAAAATTAAAAGATCCAGTGACTGTGTCCCCATTAATGAACTTGGGAAGAACACAAATGTCTTCTGCAGAATTTCATGGCTGTATGGGGCATGGGCTGTGCTATATAAATGCCCCTCTTTAATCTTCTGAAATATTAAATCCCCAGTGTAGTCTATATTACTCACCAATGCTTTTGCATGAGTGGATTCTGTGGGCCAGTCTTTCCCAAACTTCAGATAAACACCTATCTATATCTTATTATTTTTCTCCAAATCAACTTACTTTTACCAAATTCATTTCATCTTCATGTCAACCTTAAAAAGATAACTATTTTTAAAACTATTTAAATTAAAAACATTAGCCTCTGAACTCCCTGACATCTCATGGGCCACCCGTGGAACTCACCACACACTCTGGAAAACGCTATCTTAGGGTATAGGGGAGATTAAAAAATCCTTTCCTCTAACCTCTTAGGTTAGTAACTGGGGCCTGCAAATCAAATTGATAAAAGATAGATTAAAAGGAAAAAAGTATTATTTCACATACATATGAGGGGCCTTACAGAAAAGAAGTGAAAACTCCAAAGAAGTGGTTAGACCTGAGGGCTTATACACCATTTTAACAAATGGTGATAAATTGTGGAGAAGTAACTAGACAAAGGAAGGGGTGGGGATTGGGCTTCCAGGGGCATAAATTGTGGGAAGGCAAATACATGGAGAAAGCTAATGAAGATAAGAGTTATTTAGTAAGGTTTATTATGCAGACTCAAGTTGGGGCCTTCCCCATTGATAAGAGTCATCTTCCTCCTCCTGTTAGGGGAGAGGAGACACCTTTACAAATGGAAATTTGTTAACTTTACAAAGGGACATTTATGCCCTGCTTTTAGACAGAAAAGGGGAGGGCAGAGAGCTAATTGTCTTCAGTTAAAAATAATCCTTATGCCAAAGTGGTATATTTTGGGGTGGCACATTCTGATCCCCTTCAAGGGAAACACAAAGACAACCCAGAGCCCAGCAGCTGCATGAGGGATGTGAGACAAGGGGACGACTATATATATATATATGCTTCTACTTATCTGTGGGTTCTCTGTGATGAGGATGTGGGCTCCTGGTGGGCAAAAGCCCATTGGATAGGGCCTTTAGCTTTCCAGCCCATAAAACCCTGGTGTTGAGCCTGGCACATCATGAGTGCTCCACACACCCTTTCTGAATAAATAGCAAAGCTCACAACTCATGACCAGGCCATGTGGGGTCAGTGCCACCTTTCCAGAGGCCCTGGTGCCTGAGGAACTCAGGAGGGATTCTGGCTCTCTTCCTATGGCTCCCCCTCCAGCGACGAGCACTCCAATCGCCCCATGTCAATCACTGGGGAGCCTATCTGATTGGTCTGCATTCCTCTGAGATGTCCAACACTCCCATTAAAGTCCAGGCCCCTGCCATTTGCACCTATTTCTGGGGAGAAGTGACACTGCCTTGAACTGGTGGCACCAGGCAAAGAGAGTGGTCTCCGCAGGTTTTGTGCCCAAAGTGGGGCTAAGTGGGCTTGAGAGTCTTATTCACCCTTCTCGGGACAGAGCAGGATTATGAGTTATGAGTGTTGCAGGGAAGGAGGAAGACCATCACCTGAGCATGAACCCTGGCTCCCAGCTCCCCAGCCATCTTTGCTGTCCACGCTGGGTTTCCGACCAACAAGTACCCTGGTGTGGCCTGAGGGTGCTGAGCCGAGGTTGTCACGGTGCAGGGCAATGAAAGTGGGGGTTTGGAGTAATTTCCTTTGGGGTAATGTCCTTCTCTTGAACTGGGATTATATAATTTGTTCCATGTGAGTCTTTCAGAAGCTTAGAGTGCTGGTTCTTGAAGGGCAGTCCCTGGGGCAGCAGCCTCAGCTTCACCGGGGAACATGTCAGAAATGCAAATGATCAGGCCGCCCCGGACCTCCCACCCAACCGGAAACTCTGGAGGTGGAGCCCAGCAACATGTATTTTAACAGATTTAATCTGTGCTTTGACAGGCGATTGTGATGTAGGCTAAATTTGACAATCCTTAGAAACTGACTCCTTAAAAAATTCCCCCGCCTTCCCACCCCTGCTCATCTAATCCTTCTCTCTCTTCCTTTCCCTCTCTCCCCTCCCTTTTCCTCTCTCTCTCTCTCTCACACACACAAACACACACACACACACACACACACACACGCGCGCGCGCGCGCGCGCGCGCGCGCGCGCTTGAGTGGCAAACACCCATAGCTTGAATCTGCGGGATGAGGAGCCCAGGTCATTCAGAAGCTGACTCACAGAATCCTCAGGCCTCCCTTCCCCTAGCTCTCCAACAGGAGCCTCCGCTTCAACTACAACTTTCCCAGTCCTTATTCAACTCTTCGGGCCGACCTTACTTTTGCATTCCAGCCGGGCACAAAGCTGAGGCCTGTTTTCCCATTATCTGTCAGATGAATGCTTGCATGGGTGTCCTGGCTGCCCAGCCGTGCTTGGTCATCGGAAACAGAGACCTGGAAGTCTTAGAGCAAATTCTGGCTTCCTGCGGGGGAGCCAGCTGGGCGCCTGTCGGAGAGGAAAGCACGTTGGTGACACAGCACCACCCTGTGGCGGCGAGGGGAAGAGCCACTCTTGGCCCCGCAGTCTGCACTGGGCTTGAGGTTGGCAGGGACCTTCAACCTCATCAAATCCAAGCATAGCAACAGGGCCATTTAGAGAGCATTTACTGTGTATTAGCACTGTGGTCACTGCGTTATCTTGTTACAGCCTCAGCTTTTCCTATGCGGAAGATAAGGTCACACAGCTGATAAGCCAGGCTACGAGTCCCTGGAGTCTATACAGAGGGCACACGACTAAGCAGCACTTGACTTCCAGCCACTTGATGGCAATGCTCCTGACAGCCATGCTTCTCAAACTCACACATGCAGGCAGCACCTGGGGACCTTGTTAAAATGCAGATTCTGATTCAGTAGATCTGGGTGGTGTCCCAAGATCCTACATTTCTAAGGGCTCCCAGGTGATGCCCATGCTGGTTCATGGACCACACTGAGAGGCAAGACCTTAGAGCAGTGCTGTCCAGTGGAACTTTCTGTGATGACGGGAGTGTTGTAACTCTGTGCCGTCCAACGCATTGACCACTAGCGTTGCAGCTATCGAGCGCTTGAAATGTGGCTACTGCAACTGAGAAACTAAATTTTGATTTTAGTTAATTTCAACTTAAATAGCCCTCTGTGGCTAGTGTCTCCTGTACTGGACAGAGCAGAGTCTCCCATGAGGGGGGCTCAGGCTGGCTTTGAGATAGTCCCTGAAGAGCCAATATTCCATGGCAAATTGGAGTCATGGGAGATTAATACCCCCAACCTTGCCATTTTACATGTGAGAAAACTGAGGCCCAGAGATGCAAAGTGATTGTCCCAAAGCCACAGAGCTCTTTCAGCATTCTTCCCACCCCTCCGTACTTACCTCTAGGCCTGTTGGCCTTCAAAAGAAAAATGTATATTCCCAACTTGAGAAACTCCTTTGTGAGCACAACAACGTACCTAATATGGTGGAGTCAAATGTTACAATTTATGAATCAGTTAACCAAGTATAAAAGTTATCCAACTTCCCAAAGAAATTAACTGATTTTTAGCTATATTTGCAGGACCTGGATTGCACAAAAAGAATCATCCCCTTTTATGGGATGTTTTGCAAGGCCAGGGTCCCTGGCAAAATTAGGAACAGCTGCTGTTCAGGCCCCACTGGTGTAGCTGGTGTCTTTGCACAGGAGACGCAGCCGATTTCAATCGGAATAGGCGTGTCAGGCACCCACGGTAACAAGATGACTGAGTCCTTTATCACACTGGAATGAAGGATTTACTTGATTGATCATTTAAAAAATCTTTTTTCTGGTTGTAAAGCAATATATGTATGTTATACAGAACTTGAAACTGCCTAAATAGTATTGTATTACTTATCTATTGCTGCTTAACCAGTTATCTCCCAAACCTAGCAGCGCAAACCACAAACATTTCTTATCTCACAGTTATCAGGAGCAGTTTATCCACGTGGTTCTGACTCAGGGACTAAGGAGGTGGCAGCCAAGAAGCCGGGCTGCCGTTATCTGAGGGCTTGACTGAGGCTGAGGGATCCGCTTCCAAGCTTTCGCACGTGGCTGTTGGCAAGAGGCCACGCGTGGGCCTCTTGACAGGGTTTCTAGCGACAAAGATTCCTCCAAGAGCAAATGATGAGAGAGCAAGAGGGAGAGAGCCCAAGATGGAAGCTGCAGCCTTTTGTAACCTCAACTCGAAGTGCCGTGTCGTCACTTTTGCTGCACTCTGTCGGTTACACGGTAACCCTGTGGCATTGTAGGAGAGGACCACACAGGTGTGAGTAGCAGGAAGTGGGGGCCACTGAAGGCCATTTTGGAGGCTGCCCATCACAAGTATGAAAAAGAAGATATAACTCACCTGGACCCTCCCTCTCCATAAATGATCACTGTAGAACTAGGAGGTGATTTCTTTGTCTTTTATATAAATGGCGGATTTTTTTTCTGATTCTTAACTCATATATTATTCTCTGTATTTTTCCTCCATCTCCCTTTTCAGATGGAAGTCCAGAATTTGTTTAACTTCTATCCCTCATGGAAGATGCACACTCAATTTTGATTATTTTACTGAATACCCTAAATTTTGAACATGCGTATTTGATGTTACAAAATAAAAAGTGAATCAAAGTCTTTATTCCCCTCTGAAGCAATTCAATGACATTAAAACATGAAATCAGATCATTACCCTCCCATTTAATAATTATTGTTGTCTAGTATTTTAGTCCAATCTCATTTTTAAATATCCTAAATTAGTTTTATAAATTATTATTATTTTTAGCCGTACCCGCTGGTTTGCCCATTTCTTTACTCGCCATTGCTTCCTGCATCCTGAAGCAAAATGAAGTTTTGGCTCTAGACTTGGTACCTGGAGGTTTCTTTTCTTTTTTTCCTTGAAAGCTCAGCATTTCTCTGAGTTTGTAGTAGGAAAATTTTCAAATCATCTAATTTCCATGTTGCTAGTAATCCCTTCATTCAAGTATTGTAGCAGGGCTAATATACTTCCTTTTGAAAAACTTACACCCAGTGAAGAGATGATGTGTCCTGAAGGGGCAGGAGGGAGAGAGGTCTTGAGGCAGCAGAGAGAGAATTAGGGATGAAGGGAGAAAGGAAAGGCGAGGATGTGAGGAGGGAGGTGGCAAGACTTCAGAGGTGATGCTTCAGAGGTGCGTCTAAGAAACGAGTCTCCAGGCTCTCCAAGATTCCCGCGCCCAGGCCAGGCACTAAAGCCCACAGGGGCCAAGGACTGAGTGGACAGGGGAGGCTGCAGTGGGATCTGTGCTTATATATGACCAAAAATCAGAGGAGCACACTGGTATTTTACTGCTGTGGATCAGTGACCCCAGCACAACTGCAGTGATGGCGAGCCTGACAGCCACTGAGTGTAAATTCCCACCAGGACAAGTGAGGGCTCGGAAGCAGAATTAAGTTGATTAAAAGGAAATAAAGGACGTAAATACTGTTGCTCATATAGTTTTCAGGCTGAGATTTACACCTGCCACACACACACATTCTTTTAAAACTGTAGTCCAGTCATACTTTTTGTGTCCTGCTTTTTTCACTTAGCTCATACTATGGACATGATGTGGTGTCCTTCATGTGGAGTGACACTCGTCACATGTCCTGCTTCCCTGCTGGGAGTGAAAAGTGAGGTCACATCCCTTTCACTCCTCAAAGACCCCACGACCCTCTCCACCCTCCCCGAGAGCCCTCGGCCCTCTTATAAAATCCACCTCCCCAACCCCAGGTGCTCCCTCAGCCCAGCAGGCTGGCTGCTTCTGGTAACTCTCACCTGGAGGCAAGGGAGCAGGTCACCTGCTCCTTCCACCTTCTTGCCTGCCACAAGATGTCACCAGCAGCTTGGCAGGTGGATGCATTTCTTGTCCCCAAGGATGGCAGGACCCAGGCTGTTTCCTCAACCCTAAAATGGAGCATAGGTTTTGTGAGAATTCAACAGAAAATAAAAGGATTAAAAGTATTGTACTGATCACCAAGGCTGGCCACCCATAGTCTCATTCTCCCCCTTCTGGAAACTTGGTAGAATTGCACCTGCCTGCCCTCCTAAGGAGGCGGAGTTTCAGTAGTCCAAGAAAAGTGAGTGGAAATGACGTGGGTCACCTCCCAGTGGCAGACTCTATGAGCCAATTCACAACTTGTCATTTTCTTTCTTCCGGCCACCACTGCTGTCCCTATTCCACATGGTGGCTCCTCCATCAGCTTGGGTCCCTGAGTGAGGACCATGGAGAGCCCCCAGTCACCCCAAGATGGACACGGAGAATGAATATAATATAAGTCTTTCTTGCTTTAAGCACTGAGATTTGGGCATCGTTTGTTACCACAGCATAATCTAACCTACCCTGACTGATTAAATTTTTTTAAAAGGATGAAGCTGCTCAAAGTTATAGAGGCTTAATATTAAAACAGAAAGGAGGAAAGTATGCAGGCAGTCGGGACCATCTTGGGGGTCTCTCCATTCCTCATTCACTGTCGGGGGTTACAGCTGCCTTAAGAGGGAACAGCTTCAAAGCCTGGACATTGCCCAGAACACTCTCCTTTCCATCCTCGGGTGAGTCCAGCTAGTTATTCTTAGAACATCTCTGCCAGGCCTCCATCTTGCCTGTAAAATTTTACGGCCCTGGTGGAGAGTGGATTCCCCATTCTGCCACGGAAACGCCGGACAACTTGGAGTTTTCAAAAGCAAGATGGCAGACTGAGCTCCAGAAGGGCTGAGATGGGTGACGTAAAGAAGACAAAATTCTTGGAAAGATGGCTATCAAAAGTTTTCCTCCCGTCGTGCACTGGGGATACAGGCAGCGCCTGCTCGTGCGTTAGGCGCGGTGGGTGCGGCGCCCACTGCACGAGCGCGCGGGGCTCACGGCACTCCGGGGGCGCGCGAAAATGCTTTCATTTCCTTTCTCAATTAGGAGAAAAAAATAAACTTTGAAGATGGACAAAATGTTTTAATATTGATAATTTAATACTAATATTGTCACCTTTACCCCAACTCAATAATAAAATACAATTTTTAACATTTCTTAGGGAGGAAGAGGATCACAGAGGCAAAAGCCCGAGACCCACGAATCATACTGTAGCCCCGGAGAAAGGGGTTCACAACCGACCTCAACCCGGGTTACAGAGGACTTTTTGGAGGTGAGTCCGGACATGGCACTGCCGTCACCTGTAGTGTCTTTCTTCTTTAAGAGTGTGTTCAAACTTCCCGAGTTACAACACACTGGCTCTGCCTTTGCCTTTGGAAGGTTATCTCAGGACACCCAGAAATCCACAGCTGCCGGAGGAGGGTCCCGGATCAAAGCAATGCACACGGCGATGGCAGACTCCTCCTACTTGCTCCTCGTGCTCGCATCTTCCCTTCCTCCTTCTCGAGCGGCCTCTGACTCTGCGGAGTCCAGCAGGTTCCAGGGAAGCCTATTCCTTACCTAACTCCAGGGGTGGCACACAGGACCTAGACTAAACCCATCAGCCCTGGCCCCAGAGAGGATCACTCCGCTGTCATCATTCCATCCAGCCAGAGTGAGTCGTAGAACTTCTGCCAGGAATTATGGGATGCAACGCTCTTCCCTAGAAGGCGCGGTGCGCAAAGGTGAATCTGAATTCCTATATAATTTGCCACCACTATCAGGGCCAAAGGAAATCTGGGAGAAACTGAGCCAGAGCCTTGATTGACTTCTCCTGAACCATACCACTAGATTTTTTTTGAGTTATGTAAGCCTATAAATTCCCTTTTAAGGTTAAAGCCAGTTTGGATTGGGTTTTCTGCTACTTTCAACCAACCTCACTGAAGCTAAATGTACTTATCCCCACTTTATAAATTAGGAACAGAGGCGTAAGTCATTTGCCCAAAGTCACAGAGCTAATTAGTACAGGAGGAGGATTTGATTCCAGGTAGTGAGTGTGACTCCAGAAATTATCAAGATTAATCTTAACATGTCTTTGCACTGATACAAATGCTATGTTTTCACAAATTTTATCTGCAACTCTCCAAGCATGTGTTACCTTGTAAACACCCTAAGTATGAACAGATATAAGCAGAAAGGAATCACTGTACATAAGACATTTGTCCTACTCTGTATGACTCCTTTAAGGAGCTACTCCATTCTGGGAAGGCACAGTTGGTACCACATGAAAAGGACCCCCCATTACCCACATACTCAAAGAATTGGAAGATCAGGAATTTGAAAGGTGCCCCCTTGCTGCCTCCCGTCTGGACCACCCAACCCTTCTCCCGCCTACTCTTGGCTGCCAACCTCATTGCCTTTCCACCATCTGTGCCCTCACCTCCTTCTTTCAGTGTGACACCACGAGATCCCATCTTTCTCAGCCTCTAGCCTGGTTCCCCTCCTGCTTGTGCTTTCCAGTCTGCTCTTGGGCTCAGCACATTCCTGGACAATTGTGTCATGGCTTGACCTGGCTCTCCCGACCTCACCTTCCCATACCGGGGAAGTAGCGCACCCCACCCCTAATACAGCCCACCTTCAAAGAATTGACTTGTGTAATATTCTCCCTTTCTTTCTCCAACACACTTCTGCAAACCTTCATCCCTATGGACATCAAACACAAGGAGGAAATAGAGATAATGTGTGAGGACAACTCCTTTGAAAAGTTAGACTGAGAAAGAGAAAATGGAGATTGGGCTATACTTGAAGAGGATGTGCCATGCATGAAGATGCTCATTGTACCCTGGTGTCCGTCCTCCCTTCTTGCATAGTAATAGAGCCTCTGTGTTTAGCTTGGTACCAGAAATAATGACTCCATTTCCCAGCCTTCCTTGCAGCTAGGTGCAGCCATGTCACTAAGCTCTGGCCCACTGGGATGTGAGTGGAAGTGATACCCTTATAAGGAAGGGCTCCCCGTCCTCCAGGTCGCTCTTTGCACATTCTGCTGGCCGGAATGTGAGTTATCACAGGCTGTGCAGACAAGGGCCACACCCTGGGACTGGTGGAGCAAGGAGACTAAAGAGGCTGAGGTCCCTGGCACCGTGGTGACTGTCACCCTGCCAGCCCTGGGCCACTGAGGCCTGGGGGCTGATGTGAGAGACAAGTACATTTTCATCTTTTAAACTTCTCTTATTTGGGGTCTTTATACCAGTCAAACCTACTTCCTAATTAATACAGGTGGAAAGACTTTTCACTTTTTTGTTTTTAATGAATTTTGAACATTATTCAAGTTCAGTTAGCAGAAGCCAGGAGAAAGAGGTTGAAAACAGAGTGATCCGGGGTGACGGTTTAGTGAAGGGTCCTGAGAAGGTGGAGGAAACGGGGTCCAGAGCCCAGTTGGAGGGGCCTGGCCTTGGTGGCAGGAGGGACCCCACTCCACTCAGACGAGGGGGATGGCAGAGGAGGGTCTGGGCTCAGGAAACTCAAGATTTGGAAGCAGAAAGCTGAGGTAGTTCCTTCCTAATGGCTTCGATTTTCTCAGCGAAGCAGGAGGTGAGGTCCTCTGTGGAGAGAGAAGCAAGAACGTGAAGCTGCGGGGGAAAGTGCTCAGAGGTGGGAGAGCAGGCCGCGCATCCTCCCCGTGGCCGCACATGTCCCCGTGGCCATCGTGCTTGTGTCGTTTGAAAGCGCGAGAGCCGAAAACCGGACGCTGACGATTTCACTCGCTCTGTCAAGTACTACACAAGGCCATCCCTGAATAGGACTGGAGAATAAAAAGTTTTTTCTATGATTTGTACTTTTAAAAATAAGAACATAAAACGGATTGACAGCCCTATCCAATGTATCCAATTTATCCAAAAGTTTCAAGCCAAAATGTATTCATTGTAGCTATCAAACTATAATAGGTCCATTTTTATAAAAATATTGGGATAACTGAGACCCAAAGAAAACACGGAAGGGTGGCCACTTCAGCTGTGAATCAGGCATGGCCAGACACCAGGCTAAGCTCTTCACATGGCTTAGCTCTCAATCCTATGAAATAGGTATTTTTATCCTTATTTTATGGATGAGAAAACTAAAGCCCAGAATGAGTAAATAACTTGCCCTGAATCGTACAGCTACTAAAGGAAAGGGCCAAAATTTGAACCAAGGTAGATCTGACTCCAAAACTGTGCTCTTACCCACCACCCACTGCCTCCTCTTAGCCCCAGAGGGCTCACCTGGTGTGCCAGGACCTGACTGTCAGTCCCAAAGTTTTGCTGCCCTTCTAGAAAGCTAGGGAGTCTTTCTGGAGACAGAACTTCTAGTGGTCGGCCTGATATCTCAGAGGGACCAATTGAGAAATCAGATTGGATATTCCCTCACCATCCCAACAATTGTCCCACAATAAAAGTCTTCCAGCTAGTCTACAGCCCTGGACTTTCTTCACAGGAATGGATGTTGTACCTAGTGGCCAAATGAACATTACTAAAACAGTATTTGTCATGTCTCTCTCCTGCTCCCCATTGGCCCGTAGGATAAAGGCCAGACTCCTTGGCTTGGCATTCAAGGATCCTCCAATAATTCAGGCAAGCTACAACAGTTAGGAACAGACTCGGCTGCACGTGATAGAAAACCCAAAATAACCATGATGTAAACAAGATAGAAGTTTCTCCCTAGTACCTAAATGAAGATCACAGATTGGCAGTTCAGGGATGGTACGGCAGGTCCACATAGTTGTAGGGGCTACGGGTTCATCACTACCTCATTTCTGAAGTGTGGCCCTTGTCCTCGTGGTCTCAGATAATGGCTAGAGAACCAGCTATCACATACATCTCCCAGGCACCAGGATAGAGGAAGGGAGGAAGAAGGGTCAAAGGGGAACTTGTTCTATTTTGAGGAGGTTTCCCAGAAGTTTGTAGAAAACACTCCTACTTATATCTCATGGGCCAAAACCAAGTCACATGATCACACATAGTTGAAAGGGAGACTGGGACAAGTAAGCATTATTCTGGGAGGCCTTTAACTAAGGAATAGGGTAGAATGGATAGGCCACCAGCAGCCTCTGGCACTTTTAGAGCTGCCCCATCACTAGGTGCTTCCTTGGGAACCCTCTCCAGCTGTCTGGTCTGTCCCCACCTTCTAATATGACCTATGCAGGGGACTCTGCCTCTAGTCCCCGGGGAGAATCCCAACCCCTATTTCTGTGCTCAGGTCATGCCTCCACTTCCCTCTTAAGCCTTTCCTGACCACCCTGACTTCTGGTGATCTTCCTTCTTCTTTCTACAGAACCTCCTGGAAAAGGAAGTACAGTGGTGGAAAGTGCCCACAGTTGAAAGCCAGACAGCTGTGGGTCTAGTCTTGGCTCTTCTCCCACTCCTTGTGTGATCTTGGGCAACTTGTTTATCTTCCTTGAGTCTCAATTGCCTCTTCTTGTTTTCAACAGCTGGGAACAGGGAACATAGCGAGGCAAGGTCTGAGTGAATTTTTAAGGAGATGTTACCCACCTCCTTTCTGTAGAGTTAGAAGGAGAGAGTTGTGTTGGAGCAAGCCTTTTCTGAGAGGAGCTGCTATTTGCCCCTCTTACTTAAAAATATATATCTATTTTGCAAACAGGCCCCCTGCCCTAGGTATAAGATCTTTATCTTTGAAGATTAAAAGGAATAACAGGACTTTTTGCTTGATTTAGCAAGGTGGTCCCTCACTAAGACCCTTTGATATACAGAGTTCTGAAGAGGGAGGGACACATTTGCAGAACCATCTCAGAATCTTGAAGGAGGGAAGGAACTAAGACCCCTTACCCCTGGCTCCCTGAGATTTAAACTTACAAGTACTTGTTGGGATGTCATTGACCAAGGTCTGATGGCAAGAAAGGACACCCAGGGCCACAAAGGCAAACTCTACCGGAGGTGACCGGGAATCGGGGATGGTGACGTCCCCACAAGTGCATAAAGGCAATCCAGAGGCAGCCACCCTGGCACAATGTCAACTCTGGGAATGCGTATGTGTATTAGTTAAAGGCACTGCCACCTTAAAGCCTGGCATGTGGCACTGCTGTGGGCTGGCAAGGACCTGTACCAGCAAGAGCGTCGCCAATGGGCCGGACAAGTGTGTGCTGGCCTGTGAAAAACCAGTTTCCAACAGCGACACCTTGTGGCAGTAACTGAAACAACAGTGTTGGTGAGTTGGTTTGAGGTGCAAATTCTTTGGACTAAGAATTAGGATTCTTAGCAAGTTAAAAGGGATGGCTCAAAAGGTAGAGACTTCTGAGAGATTAGATTTCCTGCTAATAAAGATAGAGTTACAAAAGGAGTTATTATGGTAAAAATAAGAAATGTGACTGTATATTGTACCCTAAGGGAGTCACACACCAGACTTACATGAAGTACCTCCCGGGGTCTGTCCCCAGAACAAGACACAGAACTTGGAGAGGTGTTTCAGGTAGCTGTCTCTCCTGGGCTGCCTGGTTGTGTGCTGTCTCCTAGAACCTCTCCAGCTCCACTTACAGCCTCGCTCCTGGGCCTTGTGACCCCAGCAGTGCCAGGGCACAAGGACAGCCCCAGAAGGAGGAATCAGCCCAGGAAGCTGTCACTAGGTCTCCAACCGATGGAGGCATTTCCAAGGTAATGAGATTATGAATGCAACTTGCTAGCTAGTTCTTCACAAACTGTGACTTGGTTTGTCTGTGGTTTCTTGTTGTATTCCTGGCAAGCAAGGCCACGTCTCTGTAATCAGATTGCAGAGGCCGCGGGGACTCTTCTGGAACAGGAAGCAAGCTCTTTTCAGAGTGTTCATTTTTATCTGTTGCACATTTTAGCAGATTAAGCACTTAGGGTTGGGATTTTTAAAATATTTATTCTTCAGGCCAAAAGAGTCTTTTAAGAAAGCACAGTTCTTTGTATAAAGCTTCCCCAGACCCTGACTAATTAATTCCTCAAGAAGCAGCACGTGGCTCTGGATGACTGGCAGCCCCTCTTTCTCCGTGAGATTCCAGGGAGAGAGAGCCAACAACAGCACAGGGGCCCCAAATGGCGACTTTTGGCGTGAACCAGCCCACAGATGTGTTTTATTGGGGACATTTCACAAGAAAACCCAGATTTCTTACTCCTGTTAGACAAGTGGGCAACGTGGCGAGAGTGGGAGTGGATTCTCAGGATGCAATGAAGAACAGCTGTGCCTTCCGAGGGCGCTGTGCGTGTCCGGCTCTGCCAAGGTTGCCCGCGCTCCTCTTGTCTTATACTTGCCCGTGCACTGGCTCGTGTCACCTGCCCGGCCTCATGGGGATTTGAATTGCTCCCCCCTGAAGTGGTGTGAGCTCCACAGAAGCTTCTCTTACACCACCTCTGCAGACAGCAACATCCTGGAAGACAAGAGGCACATACGTTTCATTTCCCGCTCATTGAGAGCACTAGGCATGGGTTCTCAATAAATGTTGAATGAAAGAATAAACAAATACATGGGCGGATATCCGCTGTGTGTGCCTACTATGTGCTAGGGATGGTGCCAGGCACCACAGGACCACAAAGGTGTTATAAGCCGTGATATCAAAGTGAGAGAGAGTATATCATAGTGAGAGACAAGAAGATTATGTGGGGGGGGGTGTGTGTCTGAGTCTGACATTTTAAGCAAACATGATGCACACACAATCAGAAGGGCAACTTGGCCCACCCCTGATGAGAACTCCAGCAGGGCTGTGGATGGTCTCGCCACCCTTGAGGAATGGTCGTCTTACAGTCCTTGCCCCTTTAAGGCACAACCACTGTCAGTAGAAAGTCCAGTCCTATATAATAATGCAAACCTTGAACTTGACTTGGCATTACATTTTCCTCTATCTCCCCGGCTGCCTGAGAGGGAGGTGGGGTGGCTTTTTCCCCCTCCCCACCCCGCTTTCGCACCAGCAGGCTGACAGGGTCCCTGCCCACAGGGAGAAAGGGCAAAATCCGAGGCGGTGCCCTTGTCTCCAGACCTCGGGTTCCTCTGGATGTCGGGTGGGTAAGGGGCCTTGTGCTCCTGGGCGCTCTGAGTGTTCCTCAGAGATCTCCCAAGCTGGGGGCTTCCCTGCAGTTCCCAGGACTCTGTCACGGTGCAGCCATGGAATCTGGAGGTTCACCTTCTGCTTCCTTTCAGCTGAGGTTGCCTCTCAGCCCCCGACCACCCTGGTCATAAGGGATGGCATTTAAGACGTTCCCACATGGCTGCCTTGGAGACATTCCTTGGTCCCCAAGAAACAGTGACAGTCCCCTTGGTCTGCTGTGGGTGGAGGGTAGTTCCCCTTCTCTGCCTGGCCCCAGGCCACTTCAGCTGTCTCAGGTGGGCAGGAGTCTAGCCCTGGTCCGTAAGAGCCCCCAACTGCAGAAAGCCCACCTCAGGCTCTCCAGCAGCCACTGAAGCCCAGTCCCTCTGGGCTCGAGGAGAAAGAAGTGACACCCTCATTTGATCTTACCTTCCTGCTCTAGATTTACAGCACAGCCCTCTCCCAGGAAACCCTCTAAAAATCCTCTCAACCATTTATAGTCCCAAGGTGACCAGGGGAAGTCCAAAGGTCTTGAAACCTGAATTCTGCATTTGATGATCTCTCAAACTCATTTTAGAGTCTGATGACTCTTTAACAAAAATTGTAAAACACAAAGCAGAAAGAGCCCCGTTTAATATCCTGTTCTAGTAAATAACAGATGCCCTTTGAGGGATACAGATAACATGGCTATGGGAGTTTAAAGGAACAGAAGATTTCTTCCATATAGGGAAAGGACCAAGGAAGACTGCCTGGAGGAAGCAGGCTTTGAACTGGGCCTTGGATATATGGAGGTCAGGGATGAGGGTATTCCAGGTGAACAAACCAACATAGAGATGGTCCATAGGCAGGAACTGTGCTGTATCAACGGTGTCTTAGTCAGGGACATTTCCATTGTCAGGAATAGATGCTAAATTACTTCAGAAAAAAAGGGGTAAGTATAGAGAGGGTTCCTATGACTACCTCCAGAACAGTGGTTCTCTAGGTTTGGCCCCTGGACCAGCAACATCAGTCTCACCTCAGAACTTGTTAGAAATGTAAATTCTCAGGCCCACTGAATCAGAAAAGAAACTCTGGAAATCAGTTAGCATTCTTTGTTTTAACAAGCCCTCCAGGTGATTCTCAACCACAGGGAAGTTTGAGAATTTCTGGAAGGATAGGCAAAGAACTGATAACAGAGGTTACTTCTAGGGGAAATAATGGGGTGCTGGAGCCCAAAGGTAGGGGGAGGGGGAGATTTTTATAATTGTGCACCTAGTGCATATATTCAAAAAATAATCAAAGATAGGTGTGCTCCCTTTTTGTCTCCCCATCTACTTCCCTCCTACTCCATAGCTGCTCCCACACCTCCCTCCTCAAACTGCCTTCTCTCCCCCGGCCAACCTGGCTCACTTTTCCCCTTCCCCATTCGTCTCTTGCTTGGTCTTTGTTATATATCTGCTAAGCCTCTTAAGGAGAGTTGAGGGGGAGGTGGAGAAACTGGGCTAGCAGTAACAGCTGTCCTTGGGGAGCTGGGGGCGAGCAGGAAGTCTGTGAATCACGCTAATGACTTCAGTTGGGTCCACCTAGACTGCGGAAGTAAGAGAAGCCTGTCTCTCTCCTCTTTTCAGTTGTCAAATATGCATCGTTTTCCTCTTTTGTTGTGCCCTCATTTCTGCCCCACTCTCATCCTAACTCAGCCCTCAGAAGTCTGAACTCTCATCCTGACTCCAGCCATGTAGACACCATAGAGAGGCTTCTCCAGTGTCTGGAAGATGTTATTGCAGTTGAAGCAGGAGCAGGAAGAACCTCCTCGCAGGTCACCCACACCCCAAAGACAACCACGTGGAAAGGGACAATGTTGCCAGGATGTGGGGCCAGGGACGTAGGGGCAAATGCCTGTGGTGCCACCACTCCTCAAAGGCCCAACATCCTGCCAACCCAGTGGGTGGCCTTGGCTTGCGGTTTGGGTCTGAGCTTACAGATGCCACCTTGACCCCAGGAGTTCAGTACATTAGATGCAGTGACGTGCAAGTAAATTAACTGAAGAAAAAGCCCTGACTGATAGCGTTTGCCAATTCCTGTGGTGCAAATACTCATGCCATGGCCAATTTCAAGCTACCAACATGAAGTCACTGACCCCAGAGTGGGGAGAGAGCCGCACAGTAGAGGGCAGAGTTATTGGGCTTCATAGGGAGAGCTCCTGAACCACATGTACCCCTGGGGGCCCCGAATTCAACTGCTGGTCAGGACTGACCTGTGTGGTGCAGAGCGAGCATCCTTTAGGAGGAGGCCAACGTCTGTGTGTCACCTTCTGGTTTGGCAAAATAGCACACAACAAGCCTTTTCCCTAAGAGTCTTTGACTAACATTTAAAAAATTTGTATTCATTGGCCAGCTGACTTTATTGATTTTTCTGAGAGCTGTAAAAGAAATAAGCATTTCTTATGGTTTTTTCTCCTCCAGGATCAGTCATTTGGTGAGGGGTCAGAAGAGGGGTCACTCGTAGAAAGCTGGGTGACAGTTACACATGTCATAATACTAGCCAAGAAGGTACGTTACTATTAATAACATTTTTAACAGTCAGCTTTGATAACATGACTGCTCTCTGCCAGGCCCTGGAAAGTAAGGCCCAGGTAAGTGCTTCACACCCATTGTCCAATCTGGTCTTCTCTACAGCCTCTCATTGTGGGAAGTAGGTACCTGTATTTCATCACTGATTGTAACACGTGTCATAATTTTATGCTCCCTAAAAAAGAAAAAGATGCCAACTAATTGACACAAGAGTTTCTTAGCACTTAGAATTTTTGTTTTATACTTACTGAAAGAGCTCTTTTAGATTATTAAACAGAAATGTTTGCCATACATCACTCTTGTGCATAAGTAAAAAGAAAAAAAGTGAAATAAATTGGTTATGGTATCCCCAAACTTCCTCACACTTGGGGTCCACTCTTCTGATCACCGTTTGACTCAGTCATCGAGGCCCCTGTTTTTCCCCACAGAGTTGTCCTGTGTGCCAGGAGCACTGGAGACAAGGCACTGCTAAAAAGAGGCCCCCACTACCGTCTCTGGGGTTTTCTCCCAAGGCTGCTGACGCCTGGTGGGCAAGTTTGGCTGTGGAGGCCCAGGCGGTGACACTATGTCACGACTGCAGCCTGCCCGACACACATTTTAAGACATATCCTGGTTTCAGAGATCCTAAGATGTGAAAGAAGTGTATCTCAGAGTCCTCGAAAGACGGCAGCACTCCCTTAAATGATTCCCATTTCAGAGATGAGGCTTAGGAAGGGTTAATAACTTGCCCGGGGTCACCCTAGCTACTAAGTGACAGAACTGGGCTTCGGACTCGATCCACTCGACTCACACGTACCACCCGCCATAGTGCCCTGGGTCAGGAGGAGGTCTCCAGGCCAGTTCCCGATGGAGGGAATGGAGGAAACAGGATCACAGACCGTCTCCTGCTGGCCTAAGGCAGAGAGAATCTATGTGGTTTACCACAAAGGGCAAAGGCAAAGGATGGCATTTTCATGGCTAAAGGGCAGGTTTAACCACAACGAGATGCCACTCCTCACCTTTAGGATGGCTATACTAAAGGCAACGAACAATAACAAGTGTTGGTGAGGATGTGGAGAAACTGGAACCCTCATACATCATTTTGGGAACGTAAAATGGGGCAGCTGCTGTGGAAAACAGTCTGGCAGTTCCTCAGAAGGTTAAACGTGGAGTTGCCATATGACCCAGCAATTCTACTCCTAGGTCTGTACCTGAGAGAATGGAAAACATACGTTCACACAAAAACTTGTCCATGAATGTTCATGGCAGCATTACTCGTCATAGTCAAAAAGTGGAAACAACGTTTTCCATTTTTCCAAATGTCCATCAACAGAGGGATGGATAAATAAAAGTGGTATATCCAGACAACAGAATATTATTCAGCCATAAAAGGGGATAAAGTACTGATACGTGCTACAACGTGGATGAACCTTGAAACTATTCTAAGTAAAAGAAGCCGGTCACAAAAGACCACATACTGTAGGAGTCCATTTGTATGAAATGTCCAGAATAGGCAAACCCATAGAAGCAGAAAGTCATTAGTGGTTGCCAGGGGCTGGGTGGGAATGGGGACTGACTGCTAACAGTTATGGGTTTCTTTTAGGGGTGATGAAAATATTCTGGAATTAGACAGTGGTGATGGCTGTACAACATCATGAATATACTAAAAAACCACTGAAATATACACTTTAAAGTGGTAATTTTATGTCATGAGAATTATATTGCAATAGAAGAATCATTTTTGAAAAAGACTGATTTACTTCTCCATCTGCACTCCTGTGGGATAATAAAAATGTAACTGGTGGCCCATCAACACTGCTGTGGACCACCCCTCTGGCGGGGGCAGTACAAAGGCTGAGCTTTGAAAGTCACGTTCTGTGTGATCCACAAGGACCTTAGGAAAGTGGTGTTTCCATCTCCTCACCGCCAGTCCCTTGCCATATTCTGATAATGCTCTAAATTACAGGACCTAGAACTGGTCTTTAATTACAGAGTGCTTTAATAGGGCTCGCTGGCAAATACCATGGAATTAAGAGAGCCACTAATGAAATACAGCATCGTTTTATCTGTTCTCTGGTGGCAGCTTTTAAAACGCAATTAGGACCATGCAAGATATTTATTTAGGATTTTATCTCATTTATTCATTCCATCTCCAAATGAGTGTTGTACTTCCAGCTGCTTTTTACTCCTTCACACGAGTATTTTCTCATTTTCAGTCCACTCTTCTTCCCTCTTAGACTCCAGGGAACTAGAATGTCAGCAGCCTGGGGGGCTGATTAAGGGAAGCAAACATCTTAAAGATTTTCACGCATCCTGCCCCCTGCTCTTCCCTGACATGGATGGAGGGAGAAACAGACATAAGGAATCAAGCAAAAAGGCTTGCTGGGTGCCCAACCATTGCCTACAGGAAGGCAAGATAGCTCCTGGGCAAGGCCGGGCATGTCCTGCACAGCCTGGTGTCTCCCCTCTGTCCCAGCTCCAGGCACACTGCCTGTGCTGTCCACTCCCCACTCCTGGAGGGGGCCAGGCACTTCCACACCTCTCCACTTTTGCCTCAAATGCTCACAATAATGTCATATCCTGTGTAAAGCCCTCTCAACCCACCTTCCCACCCCAAACCACTCAATCCACCCTCCCACCCCAAAACAGAATCCGTTCCTTCCAGGATCCCTCGGTCCATACTCAGTCATAACCACTTTGGTCCACTGTGTGGCAATCAGCGGTGTGTGTGTGTCTTCCCTTTTATGGTGAGACTCTCGAGGGCAGAGTCCTGATTTCATCTTTGTGTGTCCCAGCGCCATGCCCCAGAGCCACACACAGCATGCTGCACACAGGAAATGCTCAACAAATATTTGCTTGATGATATCAGTTCAAGTCTTTCCTACGCAAAGGAGCCATCAATGAATCAGTGTCTCTTTAACCTCTCGTTCTCCCGAAGACAGTTTGGATTTCTCTGGCTTACGGCTTGTGGCCAGGCTGCTTCAGAACAAGCAGGGACTTCGATCAGTTTCACAACTGCCCACATGTGCCAAGCACTGTGCCAGGACATTACAGAGAACAAGATGACGTCCCTGCCTTCAAGGAGTGTATAATCTGGTAGTGGGAGACAAGTATTCGTAGCCCTAGGATGGCAAGGGGGGACAGCTGGCTGTTTATAACCACCCACCTCGAAAGGCAAGTAGACTCTGCCCACTCAGGCCCTTTGCTGTCAAGCCAGATGTGTGAGTTTGAGAGAAGGAGCTGGGAAAGCTGAATTTTTCTCCTTCAGGGAGAAAACCTGGAGCTCCCCCAGTAACCCACGAGGGAGGGGTCAAGTGCAGAGTTGGAAGGAGGAAAGAGAAAGCAAGCAGACAAAGTGGCAGAAGACTGCAGCGTGAGCCACCTTGACCCTCCCGTCACAGCAGAGTCCCCCTCACCAGGACGTCTGTGTGAGGGGCTGTTTTTGTGGAAACCAAAGAACTGAATTTCATACCAGCCGTGACTTGGCAGAACAAACAAAAGTGCTTTTACAAGTGGGAGCCCAAGAGACAGAAACATCCATGGGAAATGAACTCCTCTTCCCTGCTCCCCCAAATCAGCAGAAATGGGGCATGGGGGGCTTTTGGATATCACTGACTTTGGAATCTATGTGTCTGTGGTGGGGGGGTGGCATCAATGTGATTTCATACAGATCTCAGGGAAAAGCAACCCGCATCCGACATTTGGGTTACAATATAACAGGGTAAGATAAGTCTGAAGTGCCTCGCTCAGTGTGTTCACCTAGTAAACTGAAACTGCTGTGAGGATGGTGATGAGGTGACAAAGACACACCGCAGAGCTATGTCCTGCTCTTCCTCATCCCCCCATAGACTTAGTGCTGACCTGGTCCCTGGAGTCAATCAAGGATAGTGTCCTAGGAAACTCCTCCCTGTGTTACTGGAAGAATGTTGTTGAGGACATTGGTTAACATAGTGTGTTGACCCAGGGAATCTATGATGAAGAATTACAACTCTGTTGTACAGACAAGAACTGATCTGACTCCAGGGCGCACGGTGGTGCTTTCCAAGGAGATGGAGCACGCAACGGTGGTCCTCTCTTCTCTCTCCTCTTTCTAGTGGACCAGTATGGGCTGACCCTTCCCTCTGAGCAGGCTCACCCATGCCTTCCTTTCTGAGTGGCTCTCTTCCTCCCCACTGGCAGCAGGCGAGGCCTAGGCCAGATCGGCCCCAGGCACTGGAGGAAGATGCAGCCTCTCCCCTGGCTCTGCTGGGGATCCACTGGGTCAGGTTCCACTGATCATAGTGTTAAGATCAGAAGTTGGGGTGCTGGGGCTGTGAAATAGAGCACATCTCCCAAGTGCTTAGTCAGAAGCCATCTAGGTGTTAAGTGACTTAGGAAAAGGGGGCTGTGCCCGGAATTAAAATCCAGCTTCCTAGAGTTCTCTGCATCAGAGTTGGAGGCCGGGGACCCGGATAACAGCATCACATTCCCCCGTTTTCTCATCAGAGGCTTCTTGGGTACCTGTATTCTTTGGGAACCTCATGGTGACAAACTGCTTGGGTTCAAATCTCATTTCCTAGCTGGTTGTGTGGCCTCAGGAAAGTTACTTAATCTCTCAGTGCCTCAGTTTCCTCATCTGTAAAGTGGGACTAAGGTCATTGTGTTAATGAGTTTATACCATAAAACACACTGGTTTATGGCTAGCATGAAGCTAATGTTGGCTGTTGTTTCTCTCCAGGACCCTGACACTGTCAGTATTCAATCTTTTCCCCTAATGACAGTCTTGTCATGGTGGGGAGCATCCCTATTCATCCAGCTGAGCAAGCCACAAACCTAGAGCTCACCCTTGACACCTCCCTCCCTTCCCCCCAATCATCAAGGCTTGTCAACCTTACTAACTTCCTCAAAATCTTCCAGATCTGTTCCTCTCTCTCCTTTTCCATAACCTCTCCCCAGAACTAGCCCAGTGTCCCCCTAACTGCAACCACCCCAGCTCCCCACTAGCCCATTTCCACCCTGCAGCCAGAGTGCTGCTCTGAAATGCAGATCTGATCATGTCACCCTCTCCCTGATCTCTCCTTGCTTGTACTTTGTAATGACTTTCCACCATTTTGGGAGTAAAAAACCAAAATCTAACACCAAGCAGACTGAGTCTGCTAGGTGACTTAGGGTCACCTGAGGGTCAGAAAGCCATATCAAATGGGCTTAAAAAACAAGGCAATTTATTAGCTCTCAATTTATTAGCTCTCAGATAACTGGAGTAGGGTAAGCTTCAGGTATTGCATGATCTGGGCTCTAGCCTCTTATTGTGCTATTCTCTCAGCTTGGCCTTCCTCCCCAGGTGTCAACTTTATCCAGAGCGCAGCTTCCTTTGGATCAGCATCAAGTGGAACACTTCTAAAGAAAGAAAAAGAACATCTTGCCCAGCCATGAAATAAAATTCCTTCCCTTCATTCAGCCTGAGTGAGCCAACTGATGCCATGTGCCCACTCCCAACTAAAAATTTCCTAGTGCTATGCCATCCACTGAGTCCTTCCCTTCTCTGCCCCTGGTGGGAAATAGGTCCTTTAGTACAAAAACGCAGTAAAATCATGCTAAAAGGCGCAATTTGTATTAAATGCAGAAAGTTTTGCTTTAATGATGCTCAACTCTGAAAAATATGGGAGAACTACTATCAACCTTAAAGCTCCCACTGTCCTTGATAAGAGATGAGGCCAGAGGTCCCCAAGGCCTTGACCTCATGGCAATGGGCAGTAAAGTAAAAGCAGAGGGCGGGAGCACAGAGGAGGGAGGAGGACAGGAGACAAGGGGCTTGCTGGCCTCATAGGAGATGGATTCTGAATGCACGTGATGGAAAAGATAAGAAAATGCAGCTGTAGCATCTTCTGCACCCTGGATAGGATCTCAATCTGTTTACTTTCTGAGCACGGACTTAGCAACCAAAAGAACTGAAAGCGAGGATTCAAACCTCTATTTGTACAGTTAAATTCACAGCAGCATTATTCACAGTAGCCAAAAGGTGGAAACAACCCAAACATTCATTGATATATGCGTGGATAAACAAAATGTACATATACATACAATGGAATATTCATCTTTAAAAAGGAATGAAGTTCTGACACATGCTTCAACGTGGATGAACCTTGAAAACATGCTATGTGAAATAAGCCAAACACAAAAGAGCAAATACTGTATAATTCCTCTTATATAAGATTCCTAGAATAGCCAAATTCATACAAACAGAAAGTAGAACAGTAGTTGCCAGGGACTGGGGTCGGGGGGGAGTACAAAATGGGGAGTTCTGTATAGAGTTTCAGAATATGGGACCATAAAGAAGTTCTGAAGATGGATGGTGGTGATGGTTGCACCACAATGTGAATGTACTTAATACCACTGAATCCTACTGTTGAAAAATGGTTAGGGCCAGCCCGGTGGCGGAGCGGTTAAGTTCCCGTGCTCTGCTTCCAAGGCCCAGGGTTCGCAGGTTAAAATCCTGGACGCGGACCTACGTGCCACTCACAGCTGTGCTGGGGCAGCATCTCATGTACAAAACAGAGGAAGATTGGCACAGATGTTAGCTCAGGGCCAATCTTCCTCACACACACGAAAAATGGTAAACCTTATATGTATTTTACCACAATTTAAAAAAAATGGACTCAGTTCACTTTTCCCCTCACTGAGGGCACAACAAAGAGGTGACAGGAGACTCAGAATGATTGTTGATTGACGGGTCTGCCTGGATAAAAGGCACACTTTTAGTGCTCCACTTTCCTTTCGGTCCCATGGTGATGGTACAGATGAGGCGGATGGCGAGACCCAGGCGTCCCGGCTGAGAGCGCGCCCCCCGCGTCCCGCCAGACTGCTCCCCAGCACAGCCCGGCCCTCTGAACCAGGGCGGCGCGGGCGCTCCGTGAGGCGGGCCTGCTCCCCACTTCTGTCCTCTGCAGCAGGAGGCTGCGGAGTGGCGGGGGAGGAGGGGCGGAGAGGGGATTCCTTCCGTCCGGCAGGAAAACAGTGAGGAAATGGAGCCATCCCCACTCTTTGAGTGGAAAATGTCTCTTCCAGACCTCGTTTTAGAGAGTTATCCCCGCCCCACCCCGCATCGCCAGAGGGATGTTGGGACAGCTGCCACCAGTTGGGTCTGACTCACTAGTTTATCATCTCTGCCACCCTATCCCTAACCCGCTCCCTCCAAACCCAGCCACCCCGAAAATGCCTGAGCACAGTCGGCTATTTTAAGAACTGAATTCCCTGTCGGCATGGCAACTTCCCGGCTGCACCTCCTGTCACTGCTGCCTGGATGGAAGAAAAGCCACCTTTCCCCGGTGCTCCTGCCAGCCTGCAGCAGAGATGGTTCACAGATCCGACCTGGCCGCTGGGTGGACATCTAGTCCCTGTCGCAGAGTCCTCTTTGTGGATTTGCTTGTTTTACAGCACTTTAACAACGTAAAAACCACTCAGCTGACTGGCCATACAAAAACAGGCCCCGGGGCCAGAACTGGCCCAAGGACCATGGCTGACCCAACCCCCGTGGTAGGACAGGAGCAGCAGGAGCTCCCACTTGCCGGGTTTCTCACTGCGGAAGTTTGAAAGGTTGAGAGGGGTGAGTGCGCCGCATGGGGAAACGTATGGGAGGGGGCTGTGGAAGAAGGCCAACGTGATTAATGGAATTTTAAAGTTTCCCCCCAAATATCTACATTTTCTTACACTTTAAAGATTTGTTTATATTCTTCTTGTGCTTCAAAATTAAAGTCTTAGGCTATGCCATCTTCACCATACCCCAAATAAGGATCGAGGCTTACAATCTATGATTTCCTTTTGCAGAAAATGGTATTTATTTTGTAGCCTCATATCATTCTGCGTAAAGACCAGATTTTCTTAAGAAATGTTGAAAGAAAAATATTTTGAATGTTTCTTTCTTTTTTGTTTAAACTTTTTTTAGAAAACAATTTTTTACAAAATTAAGAAAATTTTTTTTTATTATGGAAAATTTTAAGCATACACAAGAGTAAAAAGAATAAAATAAACCCCCATGTACCTGACGTTACCGATCTATTTTTAAAGGGTATTTCTGCGTAAATTAAAGGGTTTGTATTTTATTAAAATGTGGATTGTAAGGGGGAAACAATACCTTTGCAAATAGTATTAGTATAGAATCCAGTTCTAGGTCATGTCTGAAAGTGACTGGATGGGAGAGAGGTTTGAAGAGCATCTGTAGGAAAGAAAAGGGGACCAGTCTTTGATGGTTACCTTGGAAACCACTGGGTTAAGATTCTTGAGTTCGCTTATGGGGCAGTGAGATTCCTGCTAATGGACGCTGGGTCAGAACTGTAGGAGAAATCCTTAGGCTGGTTCCCGCGGATAGTTTGCTGTCTCTGAAACTCCCTCCCAACCCCCAATACTGTTTTCAGTTTGAGGATATTCTCATTCTGAATTTCCACGGTTTGATTAAAAGAGGGACACTTCGGTGTTTTGTTCTTCCGTTTTAGGGCTTACTTTCTTTTATACTGAGTAAGCCAGAGTCCGAGTGTTCATCCGCATACTCACTTTGAGGAGTTCTGGGATTTTACAGCAGACCACAGGAGGGCCCCTACGTCCACGGAAGAAAGCCCTAGAAGGACTAGTGGAGGCCTTGGGGTGTTGATCCCCACATTAGAATGTGGAAAGTATAACCATGCACTCCAGAGGAGCAGGGAATCCAGCCTAAGCTAATGAGATTCAGAGGGTCCAGACTCACGTTCCCCCTCCTGAAGGAACTTGCCCCAACATAGAATATCCATCAATCGCCAATCGCTTTAGACGTCAGATTATTTGCTATCGGGCATATCAGTAAGAAGTGTAACTTTGGCATCTCGCTCCCTGGACTTAGGTTCAATCCGGACCACATATTATTTCTACCATGACATACTCTTTATGTCACCTGCTAACGGGGTTGGTGGGGAAGAAACACACAAGATGCCCAGCGTCCATAAAGGGCAGGCACAGAGGTAGAATTGGGCTGGAATTAGTCACCAAGGGGTAGACGTGCGTAGAGGGACAGACGGAAGGCAGCCAAGGACCGAGATAGATCCTCACAGTGGTGGGGCCCCAGCGCTGGGACCCCCAGACTTGAGGTCTTACCCTAGGGTGCGTCCTGCAGTTCCAGAAGGAAAGGGCTGCGCTGATGAGGCACGGCCACGAGGGGTCGCGCGGGGCCCGGGACCTCAGGAATCTGGGAAGAGGCCGGAGGGCTGGCTCCATGCCCGCTCTCCCCCTGGGGTGTTAGCCGGCCAAACAGCAAGGACTGGCGTCTCATGGGCGGCTGCTTACCTGTCAGTATCTCCCACAAAATCAGCAGTTCCTTGAGGGCAGTAGCTGTGTTTTTGTCCCTTGCTTCCCCAGCTGCTCACGAGTCCCTCGCCCCCATCCTCGGTTTGCTGAGCCGAGTCCCAGGAATGCATTCTCCCTCTGGAAGGCGGGCCGGGCAGCTCAGGAGCAGGGATGCGGAGGGCTGTAGGGAGCTTTGAGGAAGCTCTTCTGGAAAGGAGTCAGAGAGGGCAGATGTCACCAAAGTGGAGCCCAACCGTTGGCGGAGAGGGGGAGCTTATACACTTGAAACCTTTGCCATGGAGCCTAAGGGACAACCTACGATTTGGGGAAGAAATAAGGCAGCGGTTCTCAAACTTCTTGATCTCACGACTCCTTTATACTCTTCAACATTATCGAGGACCTCAAAGAGCTTTTTATTTTCGTGGGTTCTACCTCCCAATCTTTACCATATTAGAAATTAAAACCGAACATTTAAAAATATTTATTTATTTACCTAAAGTTACAATAATAAACCCACTGTGTTAACATGATTTTTTTAAGAAAAGCTATATTTTCCAAAATAAAAAGTGTTAGTGAGATGTGTGGCACCATTTTACATTCCTGCAAGTTTTTTAAATGTTTAGCTTAATAAAAGACAGATGGCGTCTCACATCGGCTTCTGGACTTGCTCTGTTGTGATATCAGACTGAGTTTTCCCAAAGCACACAGCTTCAGATGTTCCCAAGAAAATGGGAGTGAAAAAGGCAAATAACATCTTAGGATGAAAATAGTTTTGACCTTGCAGACCTCCTGCCCATTTTGGTGTTAAATAGAGTATAAATTGCATACAGTGTTATTTTTGGATAAGAATTGAGAGGCTTTTTGTGAAAGGAAGGTTGCCTTTGGTAAGGCCTAAGGGCTGAGGGCCAGGCTGTCTTGAAGTTCACCTACTGGCAAAGATGTGGCCTCCATGGCCAGTGGCACCAGGAAGCAGGGCTGGTGTAGACATGTGCACGTTGTGTGTCCATTCACACCCTGGGAGAGTTAGAACTCTATTACAGCTGACTTTTCACTGCCTGCTATTCTGAATTACAGCTGGCAGAAGGGTGGCCAGACTCTCCTGAGGCCAAAAGCATATAAGAAAGTTGATTCTCCTTGGGGAGAGTCTTGCTTTTCTGATTCAGATACTCTACTGACTTGGAACCCATTTTGTGGGTTCTTATCAATCCAAAAATATTTCAAAACAATGGCCCCACTCACCTCACACCTGTTTGAATAGCTGTCATCAAAAAGACAAGAGATAAGTGTTGCCAAGGATGTGGAGAGAAGGGAACCCTTGTGCACTGTTGATGAGATATAAATTGGTACAGCCACTATGGAAAACAGTATGGAGGTTCCTCAAAAAATTAAAAGTAGAACTACCACATGATCTAGCAATCCTACTTCTGGATATACATCCAAAGGAGATGAAAATAGGATCTTGAAGAAATATCTGTACTCTGTTGTTCACTGCAGAATTATTCACAACAGCCAAGATATGGAAACCTAAGTGTCCGTCACATGAATGGATAATAAAAATACAGTATACACACACAACGGAATATTATTCAGCCACGAGAAAGAAGGAAATCCTGCCATTTGCAACAACAGGGATGGATCTTGAGGACATCATGCTAAGTGAAATAAGTCAGACAAAGACAAATACTGTATGATATATATTTTACATATATAAAATTCTAAAAAAAAGCCAAACACATAGAAACAGAGAGTAGAATGGTGGTTACCAGGGGCAGGGGGGTGGGGGAAATGGGGAGATGTTGGTCAAAGGGAACAAACTTCTGGTTAGAAGATGAATAAGTTCTGGGGATCTAATGTACAGCACAGTGATTATAGCTAATAATACAGTATTATATACTTGAAAGTTGCTAAGAGAGTAGATCTTAAATGTTCTCACCACAAAAAAAGAAGTGGTAATTATGAGACATGATGGAGGCGTTAGCCCACACTATGGTGGTAATCATTTTGCAATATATAAGTGTATCAAGTCAACACATACACCTTAAACTTACACAATGTTATACATCAATTATCTCTTAATAAAGCTGAGAGGAAGAAACACCACCACTACAATGGCCCCAGGCCTGCTCTGGGGTCTGTGCAGAATGCCCTGGGCTGAATGAAGAGGCAATGTGGGGAGATTCCCAGAGCTGAGTAACAGGTCAGGAAAGTTTCTTCCCAGTTAGTTCCCTCTGACCCCTAACCTGAGGGATTATCGTAATCATCTGAGGAAAGGCATAAAAATACTGATTCCTGGGTCCTCCTCAGATCAACCAGGGGAAGATGCTGGCATTTAAAGCTTCAAGTCCACTCTCAAACCTCCAGGTCTGGGAGCCACTGGCCTCCTCTATCCCTGTCTACCAACTCTACAAAGGCCCTTGGTCCTCAGGCACCTTGGAATCACTCGGAGCACACATTTAACATTTTGAATTCCCCAGGCCCGGTCCCTACAGAGCCTAGAAGCTAGAGATTAAGTAGAGCCGGGACAGGCCCTGGAACAAGTTCTGAAGGAGCAGCCCCGTTCATTCTGCTGTACATAGTCCAGGACCACCCTCTGCCTCAAGGGTTATTGCAGCCCATGTGTTACAGTGTGTGTGTCACAAAGAGGCTTTAGGGCCCAACTCAGAATCAGCACAACCTTCATCTTACTTTCCTTATCCTTTGAACAATCAGACCCCTTCCTGGGGGCCTACATTTAAATTCCAGGGTTTATGAGTCTCATTTGATGAAGGAGACAATCTTCCTCCCCAATCCCAGAACCATTTGCTCCAAGGTCACCGTCTTCTCAAACTCCAACCAGCTCCTGCCTGAGCACTGCCTATGCCCACATTTGCCCATGTGCACCCACTCAGCTTCTCCATACTCTTCTACCATCCTTCCAACATGGGTGTGGGCTGATGTGTTTGCGAATGGATACACATCCATCTTTCAACAGAGCCAGGCAAAAGAAAAAAAAGCAGATTTACAAACTCAGCTTTTTTTTACCTTTGGTGAGGAAGATGGTCCCTGAGCTAACATCTGTGCCAGTCTTCCTCTATTTTGTATGTGGGATGCCCCACAGCATGGCTTGATGAGTGGTGTGTAGGTCCTCGCCCAGGATCCAAACCCATGAACCCCAGGCTGCCAAAGCAGAGCACGTGAACTTAACCACTATGCCACCTGGTGGGCCCCAAACACAGCTTTCTTCATCCTGGGAGCTCTGCTCCCGCCTTCTCCTCCAGTTTTGTAAAGGACATTTTAGTCCCATCATCCCAGGAGGAGCTGCTCCCCCGTCTGCACCCACCCCCTCCCCAGGCCAATGGTTTGAATGGCTCACAGGTTTTCCTAACAGGACTCCTGGACCCTGGCTCCCAAGGGACTGTCCACTGCATCCTGGTACGTGCTCTGCAGCCAGCCATCTTCATCATCTGCTTTTGCCACTGGCTTTCACATTTACTCTACAAGGCACACACATTTGTGAATATTAACTCATTGCTTGAATTGCTTAAAGCATCAAGTTATGATAAGTGGCTTTTTTTCCCCAGTTGTATCTAGGCGCGCGCGCGCGCACACACACACACACACACACACACACACAGTAATGGACTTGGGTTCATGCTGTCCTTTTTAATCCCTGTCCAGCCTCTTTCATTTTCTGCTCTGGTCTGAACTCCATGGGAACCAACAGCGGAATCTGGGGTTCCTCACTGGCAGCTTTGGAAGACTCGATTCTGGGAGAGACGCAGTGAAAACGATGAACGTGCACAAATCAGGGCTCTCCCCTAGTTCTGGACACCGAGGCTGCTCCCGTGCACGGAGGTGGGCCCGGGCTTCCCTGGTGATTGCGACCGACCGCCGGGCTGAGAAGCACCACCCTACTCCCAGTTCTTCGGAGCATCTTCCCTCTGCCCTAGTGGGTTCACTTGGTTTGGAAGTCATCCAAAAGAAGTTGGTTTCACCCAAAGAAAAGAAAAACTATTGGAATAAAGTGAAGTCCTTGAAGGAGTTCAGGACATGCCACCCCAAAGACTGCTGTTTTGGTATATTGATTATTTTGAGCTGAAGGCACTTGAAAAATAGCAAGTGCAGGGAGAGGCTTTCTCTGAACTCCTCTTCTGCCTGAAGACAGATCCTCCAAAAGGAACTCAGTTGTCATAAATCCCCTCCCCAGGAGTTTCATCAACCAGGGAAGATCAGCTCTTTTCACAGGAGAGGAGACTAGAAGTCAGTGCCACACCCAGACACACTCTATCACAGACTATTGTGTCTCCCATCGCTTCTTCTAAGGGCCCATTCATGTGTCCTCAAAATCGTTTACTCTCCCCTAAGTTGTCTATCCAACCTGCCCTTCCCCTGTTAGGATGGTTTATAAGCTCTCAAATCTCATCTATTTTTTGGGTATTCACTTTTTTTTGCTTGTGATGTCCCTATCCATGTAATATTAAAAATCAATAAATCTGTAAACCTTTTCACCAGTTAATCTGCCTGTTGTCAATTTATTTCCAAGACCCAGCTAGAGGGAACCTAGGAGGGTAGAGGAAAGTCTTTCCTCTCCTATGTCCTCATTCATTCTTTCATCAAACATTCATTGAACACCTGCCACACCAAGTCGTGTGCTAAGGATTAGAGACATTAGGTTGATGATGAGACATAGGTACAGACCTCAGGAAATACAGCGGAGGGACCAGACATCAACCAACAACCACAGAGAGACCTCAGCTCATTCCCCAGGCTCCTGGCCCATCTTGGTGGGGTGAGGGAGGCAGGACTCTATGAGTGGCTAAGAGTATTTCTGAGAAAAAGTATTCCTCCATGGCACTTTCTCAGCACCTAGGGGAGGGCGATTTCAGGGACACATGGATTCCGTGTCCTGTGAGCGCCAGCATTTTTTAAGCCCAGGTTCTTAAGTTCTTCATATTATGCTTTATATGTTCTGTGGGAGGCACTGCTATTACTTTCGTTTTACAGACAAGGAAACTGAAACTCAGAGAGATGAATTAGCTTGTCTAAAGCCCTCAGGAGGGAGAGCTGGAAGCAACCCCCAGGTCTGTCCGACTTCAGAGCCCTTTTTGGAATGGCTAACCTGTCCCAGCTCTAGACAGACAGGCCTCAGGGAAGGAGCTGGTGAAAACCGACAGGGCCATGTCTCTGGCATCTCAGTGGGAGCTGGAAACACCAGGTGCCACCAGCAGAGCCGGCAGCCCGTGTCAGCAGTGGTGGGAGGCGCTTTGGGGCAGCTGTGGAGGATGGTGCTGGTGGCCTCGGCAATCACGGTGGGCAGCCAGCAGTCACCTCATGGCACAGTATGCTGTGCCAGATATCCCCTCAGTATTTAATAGGGATTAACTTATTTAATATTTACTACTCCCATTTTCACAGATTAGGAAGCCGAGGCCAAGGGAGGTAAGATAACTTTCCTAGGTCACACGTCTGACAAATGTGGAGCCAAGATTTGAACCCAGGCCCGTTGATCGCTGGGCTGTGTGCTTCAGCCCTGTGCCATGCTGCCTATCCTAGGTGTGTACAGGGACGGAAGAACTCAGATTGTGTTTACTTTGTTGGTAGTGCACCCCAAGAAAGAAGAGGGCAAGTGTGGGTGACTGCAGAAATGGCTGCAATACTCTGCAGCTCCTTCCATCAGGAGTCAAAGTCCATTGCCCCACCCCTTGAGTTTGGCCTGGTCTTGTGACTTGTTCTGGCCAAGAGAACGTGGCAGAAGCAAGCGTGTGCCGGCTCCAAGCCTAGGCCTCAAGAAGTCTTGTGGCTTCTGCTCTCTCCATCCCTGGAACCCTGCTGCCACAGGAAGGAGCCTGGGGTGGGCTAGCTCGCTGGACAAGAGGCACGTGGCCCAGTTGCCCTTTCCCCCCAGCTGACAGCCTGCTGACCACCAGAAGTGTGCGTGAGGCCATCCTGAACCCTCCGGTGACCTCCCAGCTCACCACAGACACATAAGCGCGCCCAGCAGAGCCAGGCTAGAAACTGCCCAACTGACCCACCAAGCCATGAGCAAATAAATGCATGTTTATTGTTTTAAACCACTGGGTGGCTTGTTGTGTAGCAATAAATACAGCAGGAAATACCTCAAAGAGAAGGCAGATATGAAGTTGGAAGAATTTCCACCAGTCAGTATGGATGAGTAGAAAAGAGAAATTCAGAGGCAAATGGTGGGGGCTGTGGGAGAACCTGCCTGAGTCCCTCAGAAACCCAGCACCCCTACCTCTTCCGGCTTCCACCAGATGGAGGAGGGATAATACTTTTTTGGAGAGACTCGGGTAGACAGAGAGGAAGCTGAAAGCAGGAGTACTCCGCTGACTGGGAAGAGAGTCCCCAGCCAGCACGAGGTGGCCGCCTCTTGGCAGACACAATTGTTGCATGTTGGGCAGACAGAGGACTCCAGAGTCCCTGAGATCCTGTGTGCCATTGGAGTAGCCATGATCCTGGCAATAAGCTGTGGGAGCCTCCACTCATGTAGCAGCCGTGAGAATGAGAAGTGGAAAAAGCAGAGAAATATTTAGGATGTATAAGGGACAAGAAAACTTGGTGCTAACTGAAATGGAGGGAATGGCCACTGGGGGTGGGGCCGCCTTAAATAACACTGCTGCTGAGAGTACAAATGGATGCGCGGCAACTAGCAATAGGGGGAAAAGATATGATGCATACTAGCTGTCATCACCATATACAATGTACATATTATGGTATAATCATGTCTTTTTGGTGATGACATGGGTGATTTTTTGACATAGCCTGCCATCTACCCTTGTTTTAAAGGGTTACCCTTCCATCAGGCATTTGAATTTTAAAAAGAATCAAAGTCTGCAAGGTAACAGGACGATGCGGTATTGGTAGAATTTCGCAGAATTTCAGGCAGCCACTGAAAGTGTAACAAGGGTTTTTCTTTTATGTTGGCCCCTTCCCTGGGCTCTCAGCCTCGGCGCCAGCCACGGAACCACAAAAAGCATTCCCCAGGACCTTGGCGTTGGACACCTTTAGTTCCCTTCCTCCAAAGTTGCCCCGTGTTTCTCAGACTTGGGGGAGCGCCTCTCTCCCCCAAAAGGGGCGGGGTGACAGACGGCCGAGCCCCCGCGTGGTCGCCAGAGGGCGCTGCGCCGTCGCCGGGAGCGCGGCCGCCTGGGCGTGTGGCCTGGCGTGGGCATTTTTGTGTTGTTGAAATGCCAGCATTGACTGCTCACTCCCTTCCCAAACATGTTTCTAATTTACCCGGTATCTCTTCTACGTGAAACACTTAAGAAGGAACAACAAAAAAAAATGCATGCTTAACTTTAGTTCCAGGGTGGGCAAAAGGGGTTGGACACCAAATGCAGTTTTGTTCCAGAAACCTCCGGGACCGAGGCAGAGCAGCCAGGCAGGGCTCCCCAGACGCTACTCCCCGGTTAGGACAGGGGCACACTGAAACAAGCACACCGAGCCCAGCCCCTGGGAATGCTCTTGCTAAGAACCAGCAGCCCGCAGGCTGTCCTCGCCAGCAGAGGGTTCGTTTCCGGCCACCAGCTTCAGGAGCTGGTGGCCCAGGAGGACGGCGTGGCCTCTCCGCCCGGTCCATGCGGCCCCGAGCGGGCGGCCGACCCGACTTGCCGCCGTGTCCCCCGCGGTGCGGGCGCCCCGGGAAGCAGAGGCGCGCGGGGGTGCTCCGAGGCACCCCCTGCTGCTGGGGCAGCAGCGCGGGGCGCACAGCTAAGTGGGGGGGGCGGAGGACAGGGGGACGAGGAGGAGAGCAGAGGGAGAGTCCTGTCTGATGCGGGTGACGGGGGCGGTTCCTCTGGCTTGGGTAGAAGCTACCCAGCCTGACCACCACTAACACAAGTCATCAGCTAAAAGACCGGAAGACCCGTCTGAGCGCTGAGAGGTCTCTGAGAGCGCAAGCTCCTCATCGCGGGGGTGGAGGCCGGGGTGGGGGCCTGGGGGGAGTATCTGTTGGCCTCTAGCTTCTGTTTTTCAGACCAGAAAAAAATCCCATGTCCCCCGGGGAGATTTCTCAGTCACTTTTCTCCTGCAGGAAGCTGCTGCTGTTGGAGCCTCCTGGGATTGGCAGAGTTAAAATCCTTTAACCCAGGATGCCTTGGGCCTTTTGTTCGGCTCTGACAATAGAACTGGGTGGAGGGGGCTGGGAAGGAAAGTAGCTGGGTCCGGGGTGTATCCGCGGTGTGGGGGTTTGGTGAAGCTGTGTTCAGTCACTGGGTGAAAAAAGGCAATTTAGTCCTCTGTGTGTGAGAGAGAGAGAGAGAGTGTGTGTGTGTGTGTGTGTGTGTGTGTGTTGCGGACACGGGGCCCCGGCTCGTTAACACATGTGTATGAGTGCCTGCTGTGTGCTCAGCAAACCCTTAATTACCACAGGGAGACCTTCCAAAACTGAGAACTCAATTTTGGTCCCTAAAAGCTTGGGTAATGGGTTTTTCTTGCATCTGGAATCCAAGTGACTGATCTCTGGCTCCCCTGGGCTCCCAGATCCTTCTAGATGTCTTTGTCTTCTAAAATTCTGTGCTCCCATGGGACAGCACTTAGTCAAGGACACTCAGAAACGCATACCCTTCAACCATATTAATCATCCTAAAACCTTTGCTTTGAACACATCGTGTCCTTGATTCATAATCGTCAGCAGCACCCACTAATTCAAAGGACTTGGAGTTCAAGGATGGACAACATTCAAGCCTTCCCACCATGCCGACTTTTCTCCTCCCACTCCCCTCATGCATTCTTCCCGGCAGCCAGCCTGGCCCCTCATGGTCCCTTGGATAAATCTTGAATTGTCCAGCCTCCCTCTCTGGCCCTGCAGTTGCCTTCCTGGGACACTCATCCCATCTTCACGATCCAGCCAATTACATCCCTTTTCCATCAGTTCCAGCATCAGTCAATCAGCCCACATGCATATGCCAAGTGCCCACTGTGTGCAAGACATGTTCTGGGCCCTGGGAGTACATCAGAGCCCTAGACAAGCACCTGCTCGTAGGGGTTTTACGTTTTCATGGGAGGGAGCAGAGTAGACACAAAGCCAAACAATTTCACATGTCGATGAGTCCTACAAAGAAGCTAAACTAATGTGATAGAGGAGGTGTGCCTGGGGCCGGCGGGGGGGGGGGGGGGGGGAGGCTGATGGTGCTGCTTTATTTAGACAGGGGAGGCCTCTTTGAGGAGGTGACATTTGAGACCTTATGGATGGGAAGAGGCAGCCCTGGGAAGATCTGGGGAAGAGTGCTCCAAGCAGAAGGGATGGTGAGTGCAAAAGCCCTGAGGCAGGAATACTCTTATTCTCTTCAAGAGACACCATGGAGGCCATTGTCACAGGAGCAACGGTGAACAAGGAGATTTTCTGGGCTCAGGAGACATAGGCAGGGACTAGATTATCAAGTCCTCACGGGCCAAGGTAAGCAAATGTGGGTTTCATTTTGGTTGCAATGGGAGGCCTTTGGAGGGTTTTAAGCTGGGAGTAAAGAGATTTCATTTATCCTTCAGAAAGATCTCTCTGGCTGCTTTGCAGAGCGTGGACTGGGAGCTGAGAACAGTTAAGATGCGGTTGCAGAAGTCCTGGTAAGAGGAGATAAAACCAGGGTTGTGGCTCTGGAGATGGTGAGATGTAGTACTGGTTTCTGGACCAGTTTTGGAGGTGTAGTAGACAGGACTTACTAGTGATCTGACCTATGACAGAAGAGAGGAATAGAGTATGATGCCTCCATTTGGGGGCTCCCTGGGTGTATGGGATGTCCATGTTAAGGGGAGGGATCAGCAGTTCTGTTTTGGCCATGCCGAGACCAGTCAGGCATCAAGTGAATATCCAGAGACGGGTTTCAGTCTGTAGTTCAGAGACATCTTGCCTTCAGACTTAAATTTGAGAACGAGCATGTAGATGGTATTCAAAGCTGTGGCTTTGAATTCCACTTAAGGAAAGAGTAAAGATAGAAGAGAGAGGCCTGAGATGGAAGCCCTTCCAACATTTAGAGATCCAGTAGAGGAAAAGCCAACAAAGAAGACTGAGAAGAACAACCCATGAAGTTGGAGAAAAACCAAAAGATTGAGTTTATAAGGAAACTGAGCAAAGGGAGTACTTCAAGAAGGAGGATGTATTGGTCTGCTATTGCTTGGTAACAAACAACCACAACAATCTCAGTGGCACATAACAGTAAATATTTATTTTACTCACGCATGTGGGTCAGCTGGAGGTCAGCTAGACATAGCTGACCTTGGTGGGCAGCTCTAAGCTGCAGTTGGGTCTGGCCCTGCTCTACATACATGACCCTCATCATCCTCGCACCAGCAGGCCAGTTAGGTTGGGTTTTTTCCCATGGTGATAACATTGGCACAAGTAGGCAGGTGGAAACACGAGATGCCTCCTAAGGCCAGGCTTAGAACTGGCACCATGTCACTTCCTCCTGCAGTCCATTGGCCAAAATGGGTCACGCAACCATTCCCAAAGTCAAGGGGCAGGAAAGTATACTCTACCTCTATGGGAAGGGTTGCAATGTCATATGGAAAGGGATATGGACACAGGAGGAGTGACAAGAATTAAGACCAATAATTCAGTCCACCACAGAGTGGTGAGACATGTTCACTGCCACTGGGAGAGCAGATGAGACGGGGACTGTGAACTGGCCACTGATCTAGTCAAGCTGTAGGTCACTGGCATTCTTGGTAGAGCTATTACAATCAAATGGTGAGGATGAAAGCCCAGTTGGAGTGAGTGGAGGTGAGGAAGAAGAATGTCCGTATAGAGGCCACTCTCTCAGGTACATTTGCTCTGAAGAGGGGCAGAAAAATGGTGCAGTAGCCTGAAGGAGAAGTGAGGCTAAGGCTAATGTGTTTTTAAATTTAGGGAATTAAGTCCTGTTTTACTTCAGTGGAAAGGATCTAGTAGAGAGGAAGAAATTGATGATGCATGAAAGAAAGGGAATCCATGCGCTGATGAAAGGGGAAGGGGCCCAGGGCACAGATGGAGGGGTTAGCCACAGATGGGCGGAGAGAATGCAGAGTTGCAGGCATGCTGGTGGCTTTGGTGGTGGGAAGATCAGGCAGTTGGTCTGATTGTACCTATTTTCTTTATGAAGGATGGTCTGAGGTCAGACTGAGAGCGAAAGAGGAAGGGGTGTTGAAAATACGCAGAGAGAGGAGAAAGTGTGAAATGGTTGCGCTGTGGAGAGGGAAAAGGAATTTTCTAAGAAACTGCAGTAGGATTGTCCAGCAGTTCAAATGCCCATTTGAAATTTATGCCATAAATTTGAAGTGAGCCCATCCAGGGGAGCTGGGTAATTTTCTTCAGCGGTGTTCAACTGCTCCACTGCAGGTGTGTAGTAAACTGTTTGATTTAACCACAGCTGGGTTTTCTCTGGGTGGCTACGATGGAGAGAGACCAATGCAAGGAAGTTAAGAGTGTTTGCAAGGGAGGTTTTGCATGCTGGATCATGAAATGTCACCTGGCTGGGAAGTGAAGACCTGAAGGGAGGTCAATAGTGAAACAACAGGAGAGCGATGGACTGGAAGTCTCAGGTGGGAGAACTGGTGGAGTGGAACCACTGCAGGGAGGGAGCTGGCTGGCTGGCAGTTGGTGGGATCTTTAAATCCAAGATTTTAGGGATGGTGTAGACATTCATGGTTCCAAGGTCTAGGGTATGACCAGGAAGCTAAGGTGGGGCAGGAGAAATATATTGCTAGGGCTAAGCCAATCAAGAGACTTAGGGGCCATTGATGCTGAGGTCACCAAGAATGATGACAATGGAGGAGAAAGAGCCTGATGCTAAAATCAAGGCACAGAGAAAGTGACCAGGAAGATGATACGGTGACACTAATTAGAAGTGGTGGGTAGTAAACTCTGATGACATACATTCTGAGGGAGCTGGGTTTTCCAAGGCGGAAGAAGAAACAGATTGGAAGCTACAACGGCGAGTGAGGACAGCTCCAGCCCGTGAAGCGCATGGCCTGAGGGATAAAAGACCCTCTACAGGAGAGGGCTATGGGGACAGCAGTGTCCTCAAGGGACAGGCAGGCTTCAGGAAGAAGGAAGCGAGGGTCCTAGTCTTGGAGGAGACTGAGAGTAGAGGCGGGGGTAGGGTTTGGGAGGGCGGGAGGGATAGGGGTGAGAGGTTGGCTAGGGGATGTTCAGCAGTGTGGGTTAGGGGTGGGGCTGAGGTGGGTGGGCGTGAGGCATGACGGGATTGCTCTCCCCGACCACTGGAGGCCCCGCGGGAGGTGTCAGGGCAGCCCCTCTGTGGAAGCTTCCCGGATCTCGCCCCCCCTCCCCCGGCCCCGGGGCGGGGGATGGACTTACTTTTCCAGAAACCCCAATAACTTTGATTGCTCCTGATTCTCAGTTAGGCCTTACCATCCACTTCCTGGTGTCTTCAGCGTTCTTCCGTGTGGATATCTTATTTCCTCAATTAGACGCGAGTTTGGGCAGAACCCCAGCTATGCCATTTTGCACCCGCTCAAGCCCCACACAGCACCTGACACATAAGGGGTCCTTCACGAATGTTTGTTGATTGAGTTGGACGCAAAAGCGGTAATGGTTTCCCTTTAAGGCCAAGGAGGGGGCCGGTCCTCGGGGGGGGGTCCCTCTGCCCGAGGCCCCGCCCCCACCCGCCAGCTGCCGCGCCGCCCCTCCCCCGCAGCCGCCGCGGGCGAGCAGAGTAATCCGACGCCTCGGCGCGCTCCCCCTCCCGGCCCGGGCTCCGAGTGGCCAATGACCGCGGCCGGAGCCTCCGCGGGGAGCCGCGGGGCCCTGGCGGCGCCGCCCCTGCCGGGATGGAGCTGGGGCACCCGGAGGCGAAGGCCTGCCCGTGTGCGCTCGGCGGGGCCTCCCGTGCGCGCCCCCGGCCGCTCTCCGCCCTCCGCGCTGGCTGTCCCCCCAGACGCCACCCCTCGCGGCCTCGAGGCGGGAGCCAAAATGCCAGGCCCGGGCCATCGGCGCAGACGGTGGCACCCAGAGGACCAAGCCGGGCCCTCTCCAGCCCAGGAGACAGGACACTTGGGTTCTGGGCCCCCTCGGGCGTTTTATCAGCAGAGAGACCTTGGGCAGTCAAGGAACCTCTGCGCCTCAGCGTCCTCATCTGTAGTTGAGGCTAGTAGCTACCCACCTCTGAGCGGGGCCGTGTGACGACCCAACCAAGTGAAGGGTGTCAAAGGCCTGTGTTAGCCGGGATGGGCCAAACCCAAGTCGCTGTGACCTGTCTCCACCCGCCCTGCAGCAGACTAGAACCGAGAACTGCAGCTCCTCCTACATGCCATGCGGGTCCCACTCACCATCCAGGGAATTCCCTGGGTTCAAAGGAAGAGCCGAACCTGGCTTTCCTTAACATCCCAGTCCGGGCATCGCCTGCTCTCCTCACTCCCAGGCAGAAGTCAGATGGGGCGGTGTAGCGACCCTGGGGGAAGGGAGAAGGAAATATATGCTAGGCTGGCAGGATGGGGCACAGGGCGGGCACCTTTCCAACTACCTAGTTTGTCTCCTACATACTTACTAGAGTGTAAGACGTGTAAAGAGGAAAGCCTTGCCAACAATGCCTTTTTCCTCCTCGAGTGATATATAATTGCACACTCCTGACAGTTATCGTCCATGGGTTTACAGATACTCCGGCATTTAGTCGGACCTTCGATCATAGTACCTAAAAGAAACGCAAAGGAGAGTTCAGGAAATACATTATAGTCTGAAAGACGAGGAAGAGAAAATTTTTGTTTTTGTCAAGAATGCATTATTTTAATATTCACGGCCCCCTCCACCCCAAGATGGCAGGGCACGGGTCACCTAGGGTCCCCGAGTTCTTCGCTTCTGTGTCCATGTCCTGAACAGGAGCCCAAGTTGGCTCCTGGAACCTGCAGCCTTGGCTCACAGCCTTTCTCTGCGCTGGGCTGGCAACCCTTGGGCGCCTTGCCTGGGGCACAGTCTCACAGCGGTAAACTGCTCTCTCTTCCCTGGGGCTTAGACTCCAGGGGCTGGTGGCCCCTTCAGGCCCTCTGCCCCAGATGAATTCAAAGGCAGGAAGTGACGGGGATTCCATGAGGGGTCCTTAAGTAGGGAGAGGGAGAGGCACCCACCAACCCTGGCCTGATGTTCTGCAGGCTTCCTGAATTCATTTGCTTCCAGACCTTTTCAGCCTTGCCAAGCCCTGTGTGAAAGATCAGAACAGCTGGAAATTTCTAGCAGGAAAGCACCAGGTGCTGAGCAGGTCCCAGTCTGGCTTAGAAACAGTTGGGGGCCGGGGCTGCTTGGGGTTGGCATTCCTGCCTTTGCAGACAGGCTGGAACTGCTTGCTCTTGGAAGGCAGTGCCACCCCTGAGCCTGTGCTGGGGCTGCCGTAAACCCAGGACACAGGGCTGGGGACAGAAACTAGGAGCCTCCTCCTTCCCAAGCGCCAGGACCACGACGACACAAAGGGCCTCCTCTGCTGGCCTAGCAGAGGGGATGGGCTGACGGGGAGGGCCGGGACTGTCACCCAGTCAGAGCCAGGTGGCTGCAAATGAAACACAGGCCTTGAAGGCTCAGACAGGCACTCAATCTTTCCCAGAGCCAAGAAATCCTGGCTGGAAACTTGACTACGGAGCAAGGAAAGGCACCGGGAAATACTTGAAACCAGGCGAGACCCCTGGTAATGTTGGACTCCTGACAAACCAGGAGCTGAGCCAAATGCTTTTTTCCCACTTGGCCCAAACACAAAACTGAGCTGGCCAGAGAGGACCCAGGGGAGGTGGTGGAGGAGCTGGGGAGTGACCCAGCAGGAAGAGGAAAGCAGGCAGCGGGGTAATTTTTACCCTGCTCAGACCCCAGAGCTCTCATACAGCAAGTCTGCAGAGGGGGGAGTTCCTGCTTGGCTTTGCCCAAGGCCGAGGTCACTCAGACCCGCTGGAGGCTCTCAGGGGCTATGGAAACTCCAACGTGGCAGCCTGGAGTCGCCAACGTCCAGTGGCCAGACTGCACGGGTCAGCTTCCATTAGAAGAAGGGAGTTTGTAGGAGCAGCTGCTGAGGTAGAGCAGCACCCCCACCCCCAGCCCCAGGCGGTGGAGGGACCGACATTGACCCTGAGAACAAGCTCCGCCCTTACACGGTGGGCTCAGCCTGCTTTATTGTAAATGAATGTGCACAGTAGCATGTTATGGGTAAAGTTTATAAACCTACTAAGGAATGTTCTTTTATTCATATTTCCTGTAATGTGTGAAGGGGGGTTACTTTTTTAAAGTTCTAAAATTAAAGAAAAAAGAGAAATCCTATGTTGAGGATGAATTCAGTGTCTCCATTCTCTTTATCCTTTGCTGGATCTTGGGGGGAAAGAAAGGAATAAAAAGAAATATGCCACAGTACGGAGGCTTCTTGTTTAAAAAAAAAAAAGCTTCTTTCTGAATATAAAAGTGGAACATGGCCTATAAAAAGAAATTCAGACAAAAGGTATAAAGAAGGGAGCAAAAAAAATCACCTATAATCCCACCACCCAGTGGTAGCCCTGATAGCATTTTTGTATATTTTTCCTGTACTATTTTCTAAGCATGCAGATATATGTTTTTACATGAGATAAAATGATTGACATAAGAGTGGTCCTAGACTTGTTCCGCCCCCTGCCTACTGAAGAAAATCCTGAATTTGCCTATTTTTTTTTCCCCTCACTTCTCCCTCCTAGAGAGAGGAAGAGTTATTACTTGCTGAGAAGGGCTAAGTGGATCTACATAATAAAGGAATGCAGTGACAAGGAAGAGGTCCAGAGGAGGGAAAAGTCTTCCGGACTGGAGCTCAGTAACCTGTTCAGATTGTAGCACATTCGAGGCTCTGGAGCAGCTACAAGGCAGGGAGGGGTGGGCTTGGAGGACTGGGCCGCTGAGAGGGGCTGATACGGTTATGGCCTGGAGGCATTTTAATGTTCTTCCAGAGATGTGATTAAATAATGGAATTTATTTTGTATTAGTTTTGGCCCTTAAGCTATGCATTATGTCTGAATAGAGACTGAACCCCATGGTCTCCCCTCTCACTTACAAGGGTTATGTTTTTTAAAGATGAGAGTCATACTGTATTTCCTTTCTATATCCTTTGTAAAAAAAAAAAAAAAAATTTAATTTTATGGTCAAGTCAATACGTGCAGGTATTTGTTATCCTTTTAGACAGCTGCATGGCAGTCCTTCATTCATCTTCGCTGTAATTTATTTAACTCCTCCTCTGTTGATGATTTTATGTTATTCCATGTTCGCTGTTATCAGCAATTACTGAGGCTATCCCTGTGTGTATACATCTTTGCACCCTTGCTGACTTTTTCCTTAAGATATAATCCTAACACCATAACTGCAGGGTCAAAAGATAAGAACATTCAAAATTTAGCACACAGTGACAAGTCGCTCTCCCTAAAGACTGAACAAATTAACAGGGCTGGATTCTGCTCTTGGATGTAGCGGTGCCAGCAAGGGGGAGGTTCCAGTGGGCCAAGTGGGCAGAAATGCTCCAGGAAGGAGTTGAGCCTTAGGGCATGGTGGGGGGAGAGGTGAGGGTCTTCCAGGGAAGACGGCAAGAAAGCCCAGTCGAGGTTCCAGGGAGGATTACTTTAGCTGCCCAGCATCTGTTCCTTTGGGGAATCACCCTTTCCCCATTCCACAGTAACCCATTCAGCCCCTGAGCTTTGGGTGGCACTGACCTCATACCTTCTCCCCGATCCCCTTCCTGGGCTGGCTGCAGGGGTCACCACATGACTGGAGCCAGATCAGTCAGAGGTCTCCATGCCCTGGTCAGGGTGATTGGTCCAAGGACAGACACATGACCACGGCAGGAAGAAGTCTCCTCTCGCTCTCTAATCATCATGTGACACCAGAACTGGCAGCGGCCCTCTCCTCCCACCACATGAGGGCTGTGGAGATAAACGTGGAGCTGAGAGATGGAGACAGAACCTTGCCAGTAGCGCCAAACCCCAGGATCCCACCATGTATGAAGCCAGCAGGATCCATCTTGGACTTTTCGTTTACAGGAGCCCATACGCTCCTTTTTTCTTTTTTTCCCCAAATTGTCATTAGATTTTACTTTTTAAGCATTGGGTTTTTTTTTTTCTTTCTTTTTTTTAATTGAGGTAAATTTCACACAACAGAAAATTAACCGTGAACCATTTTAAAGTGTGCGGTTCAGCAGCATTGAGTCCATTCGCAGCGTTGTGCAACCATTGCCTCTATTCAGTTCCAAGACATTTTCATCCCCCCGAAAGGAAACCCCATTCCTTTCAAGCAGTCACTTCCTATTCCCCCCTTCCTCTCAAGCCCTGGCAACCACGAGTCTGCTTTTTGTCACTATGCCTTCACCTATCCCAGAAGTTTCATATAAATGGGATCATACAACATAAGACCTTTGTGTCTGGCTTCTTTCCCTTAGCATGATGTTTTTGAGACTTATCCATGTCATAGAATGTTTAAGTACTTCATTCCTTTTTAGGGCTAAATAATATTCCTCTGTATGGATATTCCTACTACATTTTCTTTGGGCATTCTGGTGGACATTTGAGTTGTTTCCACCTTGTGGCTATTATGAATAATGGTGCTATGAACATTCATGTACAAGTCTTTGTTTGAATACCTGTTTTCAGTTCTTTTGGGTGTATACCTAGAGTGAAATTGCTGGGTCATATGATAATTCTATGTCCATACGTTCCTTTTCTAGTTTAAGCTAATGTGAAGTGGATTTCTTTCATGGAAATCCAAAGGAGTCCTGACCTACTCGGGCCTTGAAAGACAAACCAGCACAGCCAGAACGAGAAGAAGCAAGGAAAGTGTTCTGACCGAAGAGGGTGGGCAGGCAGCGGTGGAGATAGGGAAACCGAGCAGGGAGGAAGTACATTCTCGAGTGGGAGTGCCACAGGAGAAAGTATTTTCTGGACAAGCAGCAGGGCCGTATTGTCTGGAAGACCCACTGAGAAGAGGAATCTTAGAGCAGCTGCTTTGGCAACCCAGTCTATAAGAGGAAATGCCTCCTCCTTCCTCTTTTTCTTCCTCCTCCCCTTCCTGCCAAAGCCCATGCAGAGATGAGCTCACAGGGAGTAGTCTGGGGGTAGAGAACACATTTTCCTTTTTCAGCTAGAAGGGTTTGTTCTACTCTGTGCCTCCCACAGCTCCGCAAGGGACTGATTTCTCCACTGTGAGGAGCCACAGGTCAGCCCTCAGCCACCTTCGAACATGCCCAGTCTGCCTGGGACTCCAGGTGGAGTGAAGCCCCTGACTCTGAGAAGAAATCATGGGGGCCTCTGCTCCTGTTCCTTCACACCCACCATCTACCCCACTCTGCTCCCCTATGTTGTCAGTCCATTTTGGGAGATCAAACCGGGACAACTGAGACCCATATTTCAGTTCACCCTAATTGAACACGAGTTGAGATTCTCCTCAGAGTTAGTATCTTCCCGCCTATGGAACGTACTATAGGTAGAAAGTGATTCTATTGAATTCTCTTCATGTTGAGTGCCTTCTGTATGTGTCATGCTGGGCAAACTCCTGGGCAATGGGGGAAGAGGAGCTGGGCAGGGTCATGGGGTGGCAGGGCACTGGAAATATTGATAACCCAAGGCCCCTGACCCTGAGGAGCGTGCAGCTCATGGGGGAGACAGACGTGGACCCAGAGGAGATGGGTGGCAGCATAAAGGAGAGCAGACAAAATTACAATGGTAGGGAAATTTGGTTTTAGATTCTTCCTCGTGAATATTTATTTACTTAGTTTAATGTATATTTTAAATTTTTAATCAAAGTAATACCTACCAGCACCAAGTTGCCAGTGAAGTGAGGGAGCCATCTTGGAAGCGGATCCTCCAGCCCCAGTCAAGCCTTCAGATGACTGCGGCCTCAGCTGATATCTTGACTAAAACTTCATAAGAGACCCGAACCAGGGTTGTCAAGATAAGTTACTCCTGAATATCTGACCCACAGAAACTATGTGAGGTAACAAATGTTTATCGTTGTTTGAAGCAGCTAAGTTTGGGGATAATTTATTACACGGCAATAAAGAACTAATATATAATGTTTGCTGTTATTATTTTCTTGGGTCTGTACCCTGAGCAAAGAAGCTGGGGAAGGAGGTCTTCTGCCCAGGTGTGCTGGGAACAGTATTAATAACTGAGGACACCTTGCTTCTAGGCTGTGTATAACGTGATGGGCTAAGGACCATCTGGACAAGTTACAAAGCTTCTTTGGAAATGATCAGTTTCACACCAATCTGAAGTGTGCTTCAGAAGGCAGCCCAGGAGACACCTGAGCTGACAGACCTCGTTCACAGAGGACCTCAAGTGTTCAGGTGACAAACGTTAAAATGAGAGCTACGGGGCTATTGATCTCATGCAGTTCCCACAGTTAGGAATTGATCGAGTATTTTCATTAGAAAAAACAGTCCCAGTCGCAGGTTCATTTGAGTCTGGCCCACGTTTCCAGCATGTGGAAGCTCAGCCCTTCCCGTGAACACCTCTGCAGTATTTCCCAGTGACACTGGCTTCCTTCTCTGTCACCAGGAGCTGGACGGAGCTGTGGGCACATGACAGCCACGTTTCATCAGCTAATGTGAGCTCATGTCCAAGAAGTCCCCACCCCTCTCAGTACCTGAGATTCTGGGAAATCAGCTCTATTTTCAGCCTCTAGGTTTCCTTGTCATTATGAGCGCTGAGCTCCTCGGAAACAGGTGGCCACAGGGGAGCTGAAAAAGGGGAAGATGAAGCAACCCACACAGCCCCGCAAGGAGACAGTTCTGAACCTGAGACTCTGGAAACCTTTGTCAAAGTCTTCTCAACAGTCACCCTTTGAGTGACTGTACATCTGCTGTATTTGGGAATATGTTTGGTAGAGTCTCTCAGGGACCGAATGAGAGCCTCCTTCCTTGAAAGAAGTTCGATATAAAACATTTGAAAAGAGTGTTTTAACACTTGTGTATATCTTGCTGCTTATTCCTTTCTTTTCTGGTTTTGCTGCTTAGAGACAGACCTTCAATTCAGCAATATCTATCTCCCCGGGGTGATAAAGGGAAGCAGTTGAGAAATGACCACTTTTCAATTTTCCCATGTCCCTGGGAAGAAAGAACACAGAACTCGAGTTTGAACCTTTTGAGGACCGAGTTGCCTACAAGTCCTTCCACCTTCATCAGAGGTTCAGAGACAGTAAAGGAAACAAATCCAGCCAACTGGTTATTTAAAAGCCTTTGCTTAGCATTTGATGAAGCAAAGAACGGATTTTAGATTAACCATTAAAACTGACATCAAATTCCCACTGGAAATTGAACATGTCCAGGCACCCCCCAGAGGGTCAATGAGGAAACCAATACTGAAAAAGATAAATCTGGGGCCAGCCCAGTGGCCTAGTGGTTCAGTTCTGCACACTCCACTTTGGTGGCCCAGGTTCGGTTCCAGGCACAGACCTACATCACTCGTCTGTCAATGGCCGTCCTGTGGCGGTGGCTCACATACAAAAAGAGGACGATTCGCCGTGGATGTTAGCTCAGGGCGAATCTTCCTCAGCAAAAAAAAAAAAAAGTTACGTCTGGGTTCTTAGAAATAACCACAGTTTGTACGGAAGAGAGGGCTCCTCCAGGGTCTCCCTGGCCTCCACTCATGTCCTCCTTGAGTGGACGACATTGGTGCCATAGTTGAAGGGTACATGGTGTGTGAATAAGTTGTCCCTAGCGGCAACTTTAGACAAGGCTGGCAGTGAAAGAAAAGCAAAAATGAAATCAAAGTAAAGCACCGCCAATGCTTCTATTGCAATTTGCATCACATTACCCATAATGACTTGTAATTTTACATTTAAAGCTATTATCTTTTGGCAGACACCTTGACTTTAAATAAGTGTCTGTTACCCCAGGGGGCTGTGGCAGACTGTACCTCGCCTCCCACAGTAAGAGCAGAGTGAGGATGTCCACACCCGAGTGCGGCTCTCCCCACAGCAGCATCGCCGGCCTGGGGCTGCGCCCTCCTCCTTGTGTGAGGCTGCCCTGGGCTGGCACTTATCACGGCCACTGCTTTGGTGACTGTCATCCTGCCAAGGGCTTTAAGCTACCACCTTCCATCTACTCCCACTTCTGTCTGCGTGGAAAGATTCGAGCGTCTCACACTCCTCCCTTGGTGCCGGAGGACTGTCTGAGAAGAGCACTGAAGGATCAGCTCTTGGTCCCTGACATCTGGGAACCTACAGATGCTTAAAAACAGCAAGAAAGCTCCCCAAAGAGCTGCTTGAGGAAGGAGAAGTTGGATGAGTTCCAACCGGAGTGCCACCTCCCTCATCCCGCACGCCTTTAAATGACAGGAGACTGAGGAATGGTAGGGGGTTATCACAGAACATTCTGGTCCTTTTGTCAGAGCCTGAAAGCTCCTTGGAGCAAACGACTACACAGAAATTCAATCAGAATGGAAGAACAGGCAGAAACAAACTGAGGGACCAGCTGGGGGCTATTTCTCCCTGGAACCCATATTCTACACACCAACAGGTATTAATATGGTTCAAAGAAATAGGATAATTACATAAAGCACATAGCCAGGGTCTGGCACAAAGTAAGAGTATCAGTCACCTGTTTGTTTAACAAACCATCCAAAACTTAGTGGCTGAAAACAACACGGTGACTTAGCTCACGATCCTGCAGTTGGGCACTTTTAGGCTGGCTCACGCACTCTGCAGTAGGCTGCCCGAACGGCTGGGGGCTGGCTGGTCTAGGATGGCCTCAGCGGGGCAGCTCCTCTGCTCCACGTGGCCCCTCATCCTCTAGCAGGCTAGCCCAGCCTGTTCACATGATTCCAGAGACAGCAGAAGCAGGCACGGTCTCTTGAGGCCTAGGCTCAGAACGGTACAAATAACACCCACTGCATCCTACTTGGCAAAGCAAATCACTAGGGCAGCCTGAAGTCAAGAAGTGGAGAAATAGTGTGCCGCTCTTGGTGGGAGGGGCTGCACAGTTGTCTTGCACTGCAGTAAGTATAAGGGAACGGTGAAGGATTGTGGCCATTTTTTGCAATCTACCACTGTAGGTATCAATAAATTCTGTGAATGTGTGTAGTTTTCAACCATTTCCAAAAGGATTCATGTTAACACACTGACAAGGCTAGGATGAGAAGATATTTGGAGAAGCAATACCATCAGACTGGTAAAGAAGGTAGTCAAAGGGTGACACCTTTATTAATGTGCTTGCTCCCCCAGCAGCCAACCCCTCCCCCGGGGCCCTCCCCTGACCCAGCCCCACTTCCCCCTCCCCGTGATGTGAGAACCTGGCTGGGCCTTGCCTGAGATGAGTCCTGCCCTCAGGACACTGGCATGTGGTCAAGGAGACTTTCTTCACCTTCTGGCTCCCCATCTAGCAATCCTGTTCCCTTGTAAGCTACTATCTTCTCAATGGAGTCATGTCAGCCTTGCCGGGGAGAATGGAATCTCTGCTCCGAGCCGGGGGCCCATTGCCCTGATCTGGAGTGTTTATTTCCCTCGTATTTGGGAGTTCGTCAGTGGTTAGTAACATATGGCCAGCGTCCATGAGATCATCCTGTTCCGCGAGCTGGCTAGACGTCTGGAGACAAGTGTGAAGAAACCCAGTCTCTGTCTCAACATGTGCTGACTGGCTTCTGTCACGTTTTCAGATGAGACAAATCTGTTTAGTGATTTCCCTTTAAGAGTAGGAATGTTCCCCTCTTTCTTCTGATTCCCATCACCAATGCCATTACACACTTATACACAATGTGCTCACAAGAACTGCATTGTTCTGTTTCTTCAGCAGAGCAGACATTGTTGCTTCTCATCTTCATCCACAACTCCCTTCTCCATAGCCACCTTCTAGCTCAGAGTGAGCACGTGACTCCACACTGACCTATGATATGTAGGCAAAGTCAGCCAAATGAGACTTCTGGAAAAGTTTGTTTCCCTGATTTAAAAAAAAGCGGGGGGGGGGGGTGCCCGGTGGCACAGCGGTTTCGTCCGCGCTTGGCAGCCCGGGGTTCGTCAGTTTGGATCCCGCTTGTCAGCCACGCTGTGGCGGCGTCCCATATAAAGTAGAGAAAGATGGGCACGGATGTTAGCCCAGGGCCAGTCTTCCTCAGCAAAAAGAGGAGGATTAGCAACAGATGTTAGCTCAGGGCTGGTCTTCCTCGCAAAAAAAAAAAAAAAAAGGATGACAATCCCTTTGCTCTTCCTCATTCTTCCTGCCCGGAACATGGGTGTGAGGCCAGGAAGTGCAGCAACCATCTTGTGACCATGAGGACTAAAGTCATGAGCTAAGGATGGTAGAGCAAAATGATAGAATAAGCCTGGGTACCTGATGACTTACTGGAGCAGCTGCACCAGCCCTACGGTTATGCAAGTTAGTGTAAGTCACTATTGGTTGGATTTTCTCTTATTTGCAGCCAAATAAATTCCTTCCTGTTACAGGCGGTATCCTTGTTGGTTCAAAGGAAAGTGGATTCACAGAAATATAATTGAAGGGGCTGAGTATTTCTAAAGAAGTCCCAGAAATAGGTCAGTCAGAGAAATCATTGTCCATTTCAGGCTTCAGGTTTCTACTGTAACTTGCTTGGAAGGAAAATAAATCAGTATCAAGGAGGGTTAGGATGCCATCTCCTGAATCATATTATTATATTTTGATAAGTCGCAGATGCCATCAGTTGTCAGGTGCAGCATTATTTTATGTATCACTATGAAAGAAAAATGTTCTCAAGACATACCACTAATTATAAGAAGCATCCACTCTGATTTCAGAGATTTTTAAATGGGGGGAGCATCTTAGAATCATTGAAATATGGCATATATTTGCTTCCTAGATTATTGCCTGCCATCCCCCTTAGGTCAGAGACCCTGACTGCCTTGCCCTCTGCTGAGTCCTCCATACCTGGAATTGGGCCTGGCACAGAGCAGGTTCCATAAATATTCGTTATTGTATGAATCAGGGATTGCATCCCACCTTTCCAATAACTTCCTGTGCCACCCTGGCCGAGCAGAGCATTTCCCTCTCCCTGTGCAGGCTCTGTGTCATTTCTCCATAATGTAGGTCAAGCGAAACTCACCAGACCAGAAGGAATAAAAAGCCCCACATAAATGCAAGGTGGACCCCCACTCTGCATCACCGTGACGGTGCCTCCTGGCCTCAGATGGATGCAGGGAGGCCTCATTCTCCACCATCCCTAGAAACCCCTCTTTCCCCAGAGCCCAGTTCCTTTTAAGGCTCTGGGATTAACCCTTTCAGCCAAGCCTTTTCCAACACTCTGTTTGGGTTACTAAATGCGCTCCCTGCAAAGGGACAAGGACTGAGGAAATATGCAAGATTCTTCAAGCAGAGAGATGGTGTTTTGTAACTTCCCTGAATTTCTACAGGAAGTCAACATGCCAGTGTGTTATTGCCACAAAATGTTTTTTAAGTAACCTTGGCCTGCATCTCTCAGAGAGACAATCTTGCCTACCCCACATCATGGAGCTGGTGAGGAGCAGGGCAGTGTGTGCCCCTCTGCTACACTGACTCAGAAACAATAAAGATAATAGTAATAACTCAAACATAATGAGTAGCAAACCCTTTGTATATGTTCCCCCATTTAAACACCAACAAAAACTTGTCAGGTAGGAAGTATCGTGATCCCCTTTTTACAGGAAGGGAAACTGAGGCATGGAGACGTTCAGTCACAGTAGGTAGCAGAGCCTGGCTTTGAACTCAGGCGGGTAGCACCAGAGTCTATGCTCGTAACCGTTATGCTCTCCTGCCATACACTCTGCTTGGCACCGAGGCACAGACAAGAATGAAGCCCAGTCCTTGCCCTGAAAGAGTTCATGCTCTGTAAAGACAGACCTTCTGGCAGAGATGGGTACACAAAGGGTCACAGGAACACGAGAGAAAAAAAAGGCCCATGCCTGTGGGTAATCAAGGAAGGCTTTGCAGAGGAGGGCATTGAGGCTTCGAGCAGGGCATTGAAGAGAAAGTAGGAGTTTGCTAGGTAGGCAAAGTTGGGGCAGGGCACTCCAGGGAGCAGAAGCTTCCTGGAGGCTGGATCTGGGGAAAAGGAGGAGGCAGAAGGTGGGGCTGAAAATAAGGGAAGGGGTCCCATGGGGAGGGAGTGTCCCTGCCTTGGTCAGGGAGGCTGAGGAGGATTTAAACAGCACAGGGACAGGCATGCTTTGCATTTTAGAAAGAGCTCTCATGTAGTTCCATAGGGATGATTGTCCTGTAGTTCCTGCCCAACCGTGGCTGAGATTCTGAGTGTCCCTCAATACCCATTCTCGCTTCTTGTCTTTTTTGGTGACAGAACTCTGATTATATTCTGGGTGCCAACGTGTCTTGCTAAGAAAACTCAATTTCCCAGACTTTCTTGCAGGTAGGTGTAACTAGGTGACTAGGTTCTGGCAATGATATACGTGGAACTGTTCTGTGGGACTCCTGATAAGGCTGCTTAAAGGAAGCTGACTCAGCAGGAAGTAGGAGAGAGTGTTAGTCTTTCTTCCTTTCCTCCTTCCAGCCTGCAACCCAATGTGATGTGATGACTGGAGCTTCAGCAGCCATCTTAGGTTATGAGGTAACTTTGAGGACAGAAGCCACGTACCAAGATGGTGATCAAGAGGACACCACATCAGTCCTAGACTGCTTACCTCTTAGATAAGAAAGAAATACATTTCTATTTTTTAAGCTGCTATTATTTGGGGTGTTCTGCCACATGCTGCTGAACCAAATTCTGTGTGACACACCAACCATGCTATCTTTTCAGAGAAACCGACTGGCCCAAAAGTGGCAGCATCACAGCTGATTGAACCTGATGTGGTCGTCTGACCCCAATGGAATCATCTATAGGCTGCATGAAGCCAGATCCTCTCTCTCTGAAATTAGGAATTAGGTCAGAGAAACTCTAGTTAGTTGGTGTTGGGGCTTGAAATAGAAAGTCACATAGTCATGAGGTATGGGGGCCACCATTTTAGGGCAGCCATGAGGGGACCATGTGCAAGGTGATAATCCAGTGAAGAAAGCCATTTGCCGAGAGAACAGATTGAGATGGACACAGGCAGGAGAGATGAGAGATTACGGATCCCCAGAGAATGAGGAAGAGTTGGAGACGGCAGCTGCCCAAGAACTTTCCAGTTCCCTTGAGGCCACACTGTAGTATCTGCAACCAAGTTTTGTGTGAATTCCAGTTTCCTAATAATGAGCCTTCTTTTTTTTTAACCTAAGCCAGTTTGAGTGAGTTTCTGTTTCTTGCAATTAACAGGTCCCTAACACAACCCTACATACTGTCCTGTAATTTCCTTTCTCCCTTCGTAGGTTCCCTTTTACAATACAGTCGCTCCTGAAGAGGTACTGCATACATCACTAACACTTTCGGATAAATGGCTTTTGTCATCTTCCTGAGTGGAGGAAGTGAAGGAGCGGCAGGCAGGTAGCATGAACTCCAGGGTAGCAGATGCTGAAGCAGGTGACAGTGGCTATGAACAGTCAGACAGGCCTGGTTGCCCTCACAACTGTGCACAGGCCCAGCCCAGCAGGCAGAACCCTCCCACTGTCTTTGGGTCGCAGAGAGGGCTGGCGAGAAAATTCCCGGAGAAAGCTGTTCCAAAGCACAGGGGTACAATACAGAAGATAAGGAATTAGCTGGAAGTTTGCTATCTTCAGACTGAATCTGTGGCCCACACCTAATTCTGCAAAACTTCAAGATTCTTATTTTTTGCTCCATCTAAAAGAGCGGAGTTTCTTTATTCTGTTGCACCAAAAGCTTGCCATCCCACGATTTAGCGGTTTCTCCCACCTTCTCACATCCCAGATGACAAACTGTTAATTGATAAGAAAAAAATCAGCATTCTTGGTTCCTACCAAAACAAGTGGCTTTTCCAATGACTGGCCTTCAGGAGGGCTGTCTGAAGCGCCTCCACCCTCAAAGAGCCTCCAACAGTCAGCACCAAAGCCACGCTTTTTATCTACTTGAACTTATTTATACCCTTTCTCATCCCACAAGGGATCTGAGGAGGCTGCCAGTCTTCTGGTCATCAGATCACTACTCCAAACTCACAACGAGCACTGGCTAAGTGCAGAGGGCTGGAAATGCAACAATGGCTGACGTGAATCAGACACTTCCTGTGGGCGAGTCATTGTGCGAAGTGATGTACGTGGGCTCACTCGTCTGTGAGAGGTACCACTGTTTCATCGACTCGACAATACCATCCATCGTGAGTTGCACGATTGCATACCACCAAGAAAGAAAGAAAAAAGACCTGTCAGTTAACTGGAAGATGCAGTACCAGTCAGGATATGCTAGATTGTGCTGTCCCCACACAGAACCCCAGAGATCAATGGTGAAAGAAGAAAGGCTTATGTTTCTATCCCCCTAAATGCCCATTGGCTACAGCTTATCTCCACATCATCGTCACTGTGGGATCCAGGCCCACGGAACAGCCTCCATCTGGAACTTTGCTGCCTGTTGAGGTGAACACACTGTCTTTTAAGGCTTCAGCCTAGAAGTGATATGTGTCACTTCCCTCCACACTCCATTGGCCAGAGCAAGTCACCTAGCCACCCCCGCACTCAGCAGTAGAGACATGGGCTCCTCCTGTAGCGAGGGACACTGCAGCAACCAGTAATACAGGTCTCCACTCCTGTATCGACTGGAAGACATATCCTGGTTTCAGAAATATGAACAGATGAGAAACTGGGCATCCTGGAGTTGATGAAATACAGAACGCTCATCCGCACTATGCAGGTGAGGGACGGAGGCTTAGGTGGGTCATAACGCACTTGAGACCTCAGAGTGGCAGAGCTGGGGCTTGGGCCCAGGTGTCACCAACCCCACCTTTATCCTGGCCCCAACGAGCCCTTATGGAGGTGTAGGATCTGTCAGGGGCTGGGGAACCTGGGGGCCCCTGAAATTACTCTCCATTATTAATCTTTCTCTTTTATCTAAACTCCTTTCTTCAAACATGTATTGAGCCAGCACTGTGCTAGGTACAACACTGAAGAATAAGACTCTAGTTCCCTTAAACAAAATGTCCTAGGTCAGTCAGGGGTCCCAAGGAAGATTCACAGAGTTCAACTACTAGCTGTGGAAAAGCATGCACTCAGAGGCTCAGTGACACGTGACCCCTTCCAATACGGGGCTGGCCCTGGTTGTAAATCGGCCCATAAAAAGATGACTATTTACTCTAGGCAGAGGCCTGGTGGGTGTGGGTCAAGTGCCAACAAGCGAGTGAGCTGGCCATTGGAATGTGAGTGTGGGTGGGGTGGGGGGAAGTGGCCACCGGCTTCCACTGAGTCAGAGGGCTGAGTAGGGGAGGCGGCTGGGCCCCACCTTGGTGCGGCAGGAAGGAGCAAGGTCTGGAAGAGGCAGAGGTTGGGCGGAGCAGGGAGGGGAGGAGGGCTGGCTCCGGCCCCCACAGATTCCTGAGGTGGCTGGCAAAGGGGCCTTTGATGCAAACATGGCCCAGTGAAACCCCCCCAGGACCCAGCTGACCATCCAGAAGGCTCCCTCTGGGACATAAATCAGTGTTGCCATGAGAACGTCCAGAGCCTTGCCTTTGTCTGGTTTAAGATTCAGAAGCCGCTGGCTGGGGTGTCCAGTATGGATTCAGAAAAATAGAGATTTCGGGTCCTTTAGCTGCCACTCCTCCTCCCCAGAACGAGGGGCTCAACGGTGAGCAAATTTTCAGACATTTTAAAAATGGGAAATAAGAAAAGCTGAGGGTTAGAAGTAGGAAGAGTAGAAGGGTTGGAGGGGCTGTGGACAAAACCCGGACATGAAGTAAAGCCAGCTATGAGGCGGCACCGCTGGTTAGTCGCAGTGTAGTCACTGCATGGTCCCAGCTCCGCTTTATGAAGTGGGAAGGGATCCCTGCGTGCAGGGGACGGTGCCGGAGGGAGGCCAGGCTGGGCAGACAGTTGACGGCCTCCTGCCGAGCACTGAGGCCAGGCTGGCCCTCAGGTCCCCGCCTCCATCAGCAGAAGCCCAAGCTCCCCTCTCAGGGACCCCCGGAGAGAGGGTCCACTCACCCACCCTGCCCAACTGCCCCAACCTCCACATGCACCCTCCCAGACCCACCCTCCCGCCTGTCTGGACATCGTCCCTGCTCATGTCTATCTAGAGCCTTCTTTCCTGTCCTCCTCCTCACCTGGGCTGCTTTCTCTCCTGTCCATCCTTCAAGGCCGCCCTCCTGTTTCACTCCAGCCCTCGCTGAACAAGTGCCGTGTGTTCATTCCCGGGGCTCCTTTGACTGCAGGGTGGGGACGTGGCCTGCATTAGCCAAAAGGAAAAAGGGGGGGACGTGTTGGCTCATGTAACTGTAACTTCCTCAGCCCTCTTAGGGTCCCTGGCTGGGTCTGCAAATTAAACTGACAGATTAACAGGAGAAAAGCACACAAATTCATTTAAGTTTTACGTGACCCAAAGAAACAGTTAGACCTGAGCGCATATTTTATGTCAGGTTTGATGAAGAGTGGACGGTCATGGAGGAACACAACAGGTTAAGGATTCTGAGGTAAGTGTAGTAAACTGGGGAAACTTAGCAAGGCCTGACCGTTAGGATTCTTCTTCACATCTCTGTCTTCAGAGACGAGGATGCTCTTTTCCTCTGGGAGTAGGGAGGGCACCTTTCACATGGGTGGTTATGACCTGTTTCAGGTAAGAAGGCAGGGGTCAAAGTGACCTTCCTGCTCCGCCTTTTCTCAAACTCCTTCAGCTTAAAATACTTAAAATGCCAAGGTGCCACATTCTAGGGTAGCGTGTCCTGAACCCCATCATAACCAATCTGAGGGAAGTTCCAAGCTAGAGCTGGTGGCCTCGGGGAGCCCTGGTCGACTAGGGACTTAAACTCCCTCTGTCCCTCTGTCCCCACCTGACCTGTCTCCAGTATGTTTTTTCTTTAGGGTCATGTCCTCTCTCAAGCTGGCCACCCCCTAAGCTGGAACACAGTCTTGCCGCTCCAGATTTCTCCCTTTACAACCTTGTAACCAGGAGAAGCGACCTCTTCCTCTGCTGGCCGGCGGGCCCCGCCCCCCGCCCCCCAGTGGCTGGGGCGGTGAAGTCTTTGAAGAGAATTTGAAGGCGGGTGGTGCCGGGAAGCCGGGGCAGTCTGAGCCCACAGATCATTGTTGTCACGTGATCTGCTAATCAGTGCAGGTGTTCGTTACCCTTGAGGCCTCAGCGGCACCGTGACCTTCTCATGGGGGATTCTCTCCTGTGCTTGCTCTGGTGTCACCCTGTAACCAGGCCCTCAGCAAATGTTTGCTCACTGGCTGATTAACTCTCAAAACCAACAAGCCTGCCCAGGACCACTAATTACTAAAAAGAGACCTATCCGTGAGGCTTAGAGTGGATCCAGAATCTTGAGATCTTTCAGGATCTCTAGGAATCCAAAATAATCAGGGGGAATCCAGACTTCCTGCTGCAGCTGGGCCCGGCTCTCCCACCCCTCCCAGGGCAGGGAAAGGCAGGGCGGTCTCTGTGGGCAGTTCCAAGGATCCCTGTTCATTTCCCTCCCACCAAACATCCAGACCTTAAGGGTTGGGATGAAAACAGCCACTGATGGTGGCAGCAGGTACACTCCCTTTAGCAGAGATGACACCAAAGTGTACCTTAGAAGACAGTCAAAGGTTATAGTTTGTTGTTTAATGTGTCCGTTTGAGGGGCAATAATTTCCAGGCCTTTCAGCTTTGTAATCGCTTTGTTCCCCACCCCGACATCGCAGGGCTGCCCAGCAGTGCCTCCCTGGTTCACAGCCGGCTCTCCTCCCCACCTTCCTCAGCTCTCTCCTGAGAGCCGGCTGCAGATTCAAAAGCAGGGCAGGTTATACTCACTCCTCAGTCTGTGTGCATTTATTGATTATTCTGTCAGTCGATAAGTACTTAGTGAGTATCTGTTGTGTGTATCAGTCATTGTGCTGGAAGCTAAGAGGACCCCTGAGAAGTGTAAAACTGGACCCACTCTCCAGGAGCTGTATGTACACAGAGAGATCCCTGAACACAGATGATACTGGACTGGATGGTCTTGCAGATTCTTCAGGGCACTAATATTATGTGGTTATAGACTAAGTGATTGGGTTTGGGCCAGGCCCTGATGGATGGGTAGGGTTTGGCTACCTGTTAGAAGGCGGGGGGGCAAGGGGGGGTAGGGGGCGAGGGGGGACTATATTCCAAGGACTGGGAAAGGAAAGGAAGTGGGAAAGCTCAAAGTGGGTTCTAGGATCAGGGGGTCGACATGCTTGGCCAGAGCCAAGGATTTTTATGAAGAAACAATAAAAGGTTGTCTGCAATATTGGTTAGAGCTTAATGAGTATGTAATGTATCTCATAGCAGAAGAGAGCCAGTGAATATTTGAGCAGGTGAAAAACTAAATAATTTTCATAATAGCATTCATATCCCAGTTGCCCACCACTGTCTCTGTGGTGAACTCTATTGGTTTTCCACTCAGCAACCACCCCTACTTCTTTCTTTCTAACAGAACTTCCATTTTGTTCAAAATCTACTCTCCCCCATGAAGCCATGTGCCTCAAGGGAAGCTGGCCCCACCCCATGCTCCAGAGTGGGTCTGACTGGCCTGTCTTACCAACAATTGGTTCTAGAATGAGCATGTGACCCAGTCCTGGCCAACGAGAGGTGAAGGGAAGTCCACTAAGGGACCTCTGAGAAAAAGGTCCTAGTTTCTAAGAGAAACTCATAAGAAGAAATGGTCTGTCTTCTTACTCTAGATATTGTCATGTCTGGGGCTGGCCATTTTGCCTCTAGTCTGAGGATGAATCCACAGTGAAGGTAGCAGGGCAGAGAGATGGAAAGAACTTGATTCTCTCATTACATTGTTGGGCCACTGAATCAGCCACCCTGAAACCTACCCTTCCTGTTATTGTGACATAATACATTTCCATATTCTTTAAGCTACTTCAAGTCAGGTTTTTGTTACTTGCAGCCCAAAGCATCCTCACTGCTTCCTCCTAGCTCTCGAAATCCTTTTTCGCATTCAGCCCACTCTATGCTCTCATCAGGAACTCTAGTCCCGTGACCTTGCCTGTTTCTCCAGTTCTATCTACTCTTTCCTGTCATTACCGTCTTTCAGGTCATCCCAGAATCCTTGCATAGCAGTTCACCTTCACCCTTCTCTTGCCAGCTCCCTCCACTCCTGAATCCTCACTGCCCCCAGCATACTTCCCACTAAGTCCCCAGCCATGGGTCCATCTAACTCTACGTTTGCTGCTCCCACCCCTGAGCTAGGGTAACAAACTGTTGTCCGGGTTTGCCTGAGACTCAGGGGCTTCCTGGGATTCCAGACTTTAAGTGCTAAAACCAGAACTGTCCTGGGTAAAGTGGGATGGTGGGTGACCCTATCGGGGGCTGGTGAGGCTGCTGGGGAAAGTGCCCAACAATGTGATCAATGACTGTTCCCAGTGCACGGTCTCCAGTCTCCACCGGAGCTTACCCCTGTCCTGTTACCCGGCCTGGCTAGCCTGGCACCATTTGCCCCGTTCACCACAGGACTGGTTTTGAATCTTCACCATGGCTCTCAAAGTGCCTACCCAGCTCCCACCACTCCCTTTGCAGGTGACCTCCAATTTCACAGAGAAAAGAGAGACTGTTGGCCATAAGGCCTCTCATCCTCCTGCATTCTCGCTCAGGATGCCTCTCTTTTCCTGCTGCTGGAGGAAGCCTTTCTCCATCCCAGCGCATTCATCAGAAGTCCAGAGGCCACCCCTCCTTTCCTCTGCACCCAGCTCTAGCGATCACCTCTCTCCCTCTGTTAATGACAATACAAGTCTCATTTGCTGTCTGTTCCTAACTCTCCCTTCAACCTGACCCCTGCCCCACCACTGCTCTTGTCAAGCTCTCCCAGGACCCATTACCGGGCTCATCTCAAGCCACAGCTGGCTCCTCAGTGTGCTCCTGTTGACCACCCCCTCCTTGAAGCGTGCCCTCCTCCCTTGACCTCACCGCCTCCTACCTCTCTGGCTGTTCCTGCTCAGTCTCTGTTTAGGGCTTCTCTTCCTCTGTCTGCACTGGAAGTGTTGATGTTTCCTTCTTTCCTTCTCAACTGTAGACACTTCTTTTGGATGATTCCATCTATAACCATGGTTTCAACTATCATCAAATCCTGACAACGCCTCAATCTGTAGCTCAGGCCAAGATCTTTCTTCTATGCTTTGACCTGTGTGTGCTGTAAAGCCATCAGTGTGATTGTTAAGGTCCATGGTTTTGGAGTCAGACAGATGTAAATCTGAGTCCCGGCTCTACCATTTATTAGCTGTGTGACTTTGGTCAGGTGTCTTAAGCTCTCTGTGCTTCAGTTTCCTCAATTGTAAACCACAGATCATAATGTACTTACCTTATTGAGCTGCTGAGAAGGTTAAATGAGATGGTGTAGAATGCTTAGTACATTTGGTTCATAGGAACAATCAATCCAATTATTTTCATAGCATTCAGTTGCCTATTACTCATCTTTTTTTTTCAAGCCTTTATTTCCTGAACTGCCAGGCACTAAACAATTTAAATCATTTAATCATTAAAAACAAAAAATAAAAAAACCCATGAGGGAGGTGTCATATTCTCTCTTTACAAGTGAAGAAACTGAAGCTGAGACACAAAGTGTCTTGCATCAGGTCACAGCCTGGCCGTGGCCAAGCTGGCTTTCCACAGACTGAAGCCAGTCCTCCTTCTCAGCCACTACAGTTAACCCATCTCTCAACATATTCAGTTCAAAATGCATTCTCTTTTCCATGTCCCACACTTGCTTAGAATCCCATTTTGCCAGAAGGATGTCAGCATTTTGTCAGCAAAAACCAACCCTCCGGAGAAAGAAGGGTGTGGAGGGGAAGGTGGTGCTAGTCTCTGCTCTCTCCCTCTACAGCCCCTCCCCCATTCAACCCATCAGGAGGCCCCTCCTCTTCTCTCCACCCACCTCTCCTCCTGCAGATCTTTCAATGGGGTTATCGCTGCAGCCCCTTGCTGGAGTCAGCACCTAGTAGGACATCAGTAAATAACTGTTAAGGCCCCCTGGATGACCCTAGCGTTGCCCCCAAATCCTCCCTTTGCTCCGCTGCTAGGGTGACATTGCTAACACCTGACTATGTTCATTTCATTCTCCTAAAGGTCCTCAATGCTCCCCTCCGTTTCCCCAGGACAAAAGGTTAGGGAAATTCAAGCCAAAGAGAAGTCCTGTGTGAAAGGTTTTGGGGCATCTTGGAGGAAAGGGAATTCCCAAGGTTTGAGCCTCGGAATCTGTGGCCTGAGGTTTAGGCAGGATCCATCCTCCAACAGATGTTGGGTTTAAGAACTCAACAGTTGGGGCCAGGTCAATTTTATTTCTCTCGGCTGCCTCCCGGCTCTCCACTAGCTGCCCCATCACCCCAGGAGGGGTCAGTAGCGAGCAAAAGGTGTTGTCATAGGATGGGGCTGGTGACCTTGCTTCGGGCTTCCTGTCCAGTTCCCCGGGCAGATGTCCGAAGAAAACACTCGGCCAGACAATTGGTCTTTCATTAGCATCTTTTCTGGCAGTCTCGGGGAAAATTTAGGACTGAAGCGACTGGAAACGGGATTCTTTTTACCCCTTCTGCTGCATGGCTCCTCCTATTCCTGCTCCTGGCGCCAGGAGACTCCCGGGCTAGCAGGAACGGAGACGACCTTGGTTTCCCGGGGTGCTCGCCACCGCAGGCCCAGCCCGGATCACAGGCCCAAGGCAGAGCTGTCCTGTTAATTGCTCCTTGGGCCGCCGGCGGTCCCGCCCCCAGGGTGACTCACGCCTTTTCCTGCACCGCGGGGCAGCGGTGGGGGCCCAATGAGGAGCCCCGCTGAGTCCTGCGGGGCGCGCCCCTGAAGTGGCAAGCGTACTGGTCGTTCCTGGCAGGGAGCGCTGCTCTCCCGGGTGTGTAGCCCGAGCCGGCCTCATAGCCTCTCTTGAACCTTCTTTGGCTGTCTCCCAGTCCGCACACCACGTTTAGAGTCGTTTCGTCGGCCCACAGCTGGAGGAGAACCCCGAATCTGGAGTAGGAAGAGCCAACAGCCCAAAAAGCCGCTCAAAGACCAGCAGAGTCTCCCCCTCCAGCCACTCACTTCCTGGAAAACCACGTGAAATGGGGAAAGAGAGTGCAGTCAGTTAATCAAAACGACAAGATTGATCAGGGGCCCTAAACTGTTAGAGTGGGGGTGGGAGGCGGGTGGGTAAGAATACCAAACAGAGGAGGAACCCTAAAGATAGTATCCTACTTGCCTTTAACCCAGGGCAGTGACTGACATGATGGGGCCAGGAATCAATCAACCTGTGGGTTGCCACTTACTTGCCATAAGTCCTTGGGCTAGTTTAAGATTTATGAACATCTTCTTACTTCCTGGAATTCTAGAACTTCAGAGCTAGAGAAACTTAGACAGCACCCATAGTTGTTGCACCTCATTTTAAAGAAGAGACCTAGAGGGTTAGGTGACTTGGTCAAGGCCATGTTGTTCCTGCTGTTAGTTAATGTTGAGTCACACCTGGAACCAAGCCCCAACGCTCCTTTCCCTGTTGTAAAACCAGCATCTGCTCCCAGCCTACCTGCCAGGTGGAGGGTTGAGGTGGGGATGGGGGTACACTCAAAGGAGCTGGTGTTAGGGAAGCATTAATCAAATGAATGGGGTCTCCCTTGAGTTAAGAACTTTATGTAGAAACAATTTTGTGTTTCAGTGGAAAACTGAATCATCTATATGTGTTATCTATTGCACACCCTCCAGGGTTACAAGATTCAAGCCTGTTCATTATCTTTAAGCTATTTTGCAACTCTGTAAATTGGAGGCAATTGACAGATAGGTAAATTCTGTCCTATCTGATAGAGATTTGACTTCTTCCCACCCCCACTCCATTGGCAGGAAAAAAAACCACTTCTGCCTTCATTTGCAATTCATCTCAACATTCCTTTACTCCATGTAAATTTGTGCTGTTTTGACTTTTCCTTTGAACCAGTTATAACAACTATCTGCCTGGTTCTGTCATATCATTTGAGCAAAATAAATTCTTTAACATGTGTTCACTTTTTATATTTTTATGGAAGTCATGATTTTATCATATAGCAATGTCATACTGCATCCCCCAGGCCCAGCCATCCCACTGTGTGGGGTGGTGAGCAGCTGCAGGATGGGTGTTTACGTGTCCAAATGAATCCAAGCAGATCTACTCTTCTCTACGTTGGCCTCGGGGGCGGGACAGTATGTCCGGGGATGGCAGCTTAGGCTGACCCTGGGCAGCTGACCTGGGCCCTGCATCCCCACTTTCTGATTGGTGTCCCTCTTTTGACACTGTATCCAAAAACTATGTCAGGGAAGAAGTCCTACCCACTTCAGAGAGCAGGGTCTGGCTTGATGGAGAGGCAGAGGGCCAGCCCCTGGAAGCAAGGCTTACCTGGGGCCGGGAGGCAGCCTACCTAGGAACCTCTTTGGGTCATCTTTCCTTGCTTTCCTCTTTTCCCCGTCTTTTTTCTTATGAGTAGTTAGTACCTTGAAGGTAGCAGAAGTACTTGTTTGCTGCACTGAAATAAGAGGGGGAAAGAGAGGAGGAGATGGGAAGAAATGAAGGAATGAACAGGGAAGAAATGAGAGAGAGAGGATGAAGTTAGGGTACAGAGAACGTACCAGAGTGTTCTTCCCACCCTGATATCCTGAGCTACACACAAGGATCTAAGGACACAGAATTAAATAAATCACACCGTGTCACTTCTATGTGAAGGAGAAAGCCTCCATTTGGTGCTAGTCTGTCTTTAACACCTCTCTTAACATTCCCTATCTCCTCTCTTAACTAAGGGTAGGTAGGCCTTGGCTCAGAGCCTGCAGTCACCAACAGAATCCAGCTAGAATTGAACACCATTACTCTGTTTTTGTTGTATTTATTTTACCACTTTTATAATTCCCTCCTATTTACAGCAAGGGATACTGGTTTTTCATTAATATAAAGTTTCTTTTAAAAGTAATTTTACTTAGATCTTTAAAAGGGAGCCAAGAGAAAAAAAAAGTCAGTCAATGTCAAAAAAATTAAGTAAATATTAGGATATGCAAAAGTCACAACAGTGGCACAAAATGACAGGAATTGAGGACTGAAGTAGAGAAGAAAAGGGAAGAAGATGAAGAAGAAAGGAGAAAGAGAACAATACGAATAAGAGAAGTGAAACTATGTTGGGGGTTGAGGGACATTGGCAGGGCCGACTGAGACCAAGATGGTAAAGGGAGAAAGATGACGGCTGAGAGGAGGGGAAGAAGGTCTGGCTTTTTTATGTGGGGTCTGAGGGAAAGATGGGATGATTCTAGAGCAATATTGGTGGTGTCTCAAATGTGTCCCAACTGCTTAGGAGACTTTGGGAAGTGAATCAGGGAAACTGGAAGTGGTTTAGGGTGGCCCTGACCTTCAAGAAAGGGAAAGGGGGTCTCTGCCATGGGCCGCGCTGTTGATGAACTCTGCACTCTCTCTTTCTGCCAGTAAACAGCTACTTGAGTTGACATCACTTCGTTTTTTCTTTCTTCATTGGTATTTAGATATTTCTAAATGTCTAATTGTGAGAACCCGTTCTAAGAAGCTTGAATTTTCATGCTGAGGCATGAAATTAGTGTCCAGTAACTCAGGGCCTGTCTGCTTCACGACTTAATTTAGAGATATGCTGGTTGGCACAAGGCTTCTGGTGCCGAAAAATCTTTCATTTCTGAAGCCTTCTAGCCAAGCTCAATGAAAAATACAGCCATAAATACTCATTCCAACGACTCCCCAGGCCGTAGTCACAAAGCTTTTACATTGCATTTACTCAGGGCTCCCCAGCCAAAATCATCACACTCATTCTTCTCCAGGGTCCTTGGAAACGTCTGTGTCCTCGCCCACCTGCCTTACTGTGTTCCCCTTCCCTGCAGGCCGTGTGTTTGGGTGCCAGGTGGAAGCTGTGGGTCCCAATTTCCTGCGGTTGGCACCCTCTGGCTCCCTGATTTACCACGAGGTGACACTCTGGCCAGAGGTACTGGGGGCTGAAGCCTTGAACTTGTGGCTTTTACTGTGGGAGGCCCTTGCCACTGGGGTTCAGGTATGTAGGCAGAACTGCTGTGTCCCCAGGGGGTGGCCTGCAGGGTGGATTTGCAAAGTTGATTTGTATAGGGAGGGGGGGAGGGGGGTCTTATAAGGATATAGGGACAGGTGGGAGTTCACAAATTATAATGCTCCTCTCCTGCACCCCATGAATTGCCCCTGGAGTTCACGTAGTCCGCAGAGGCTAGTCCTGCTTCCAAAGGCCAGGCAGAGACCAGTCACTAGCCAGCCTCTACAAGGATATGCTGTGAGGCTCCCACTTGTGTTTCTCAATGCTGGCTACATACTGGAATGTGGGGGATCAGAATTGGCCACCTCAAGATGTGTCTCTTTACCTTGCTCTGAAGGAGGCTTTGACCTTCACCCCCAACCCCCAACTGTCTAAAGGGATTAGGGGTGGAAGGCCTGTCCCTGGGATGGGCCATCACCTTTGATAACTCTGGGTATCAATAGACTGGGAGGGTCTTTGCTATGCTCATTCTTAGCGAAGTTCTGTTTACTGGACATTTACGTTTGTAAGGAAAATCTCCATTTGTAAAGGTATCTCCTTCTCTGTACTGCAAAGAGGGGCGGATGACCTCATCTCTAGAAACTTGTCAGTGTGGAAGGCGAGGCCTTAAATCTGCATAATAACCTATTGTGTTTTTCTGGTAATCTCCTATAGTTGACTGAACCCCTGATACCCTCGTTCGTCTATTTAAGAGGAGAACCTCCGCCATTTTGTCGAGAGATACTCAGTTTCCCCGAGTCTCTCCCATGTATACATGTTATAAAGCTTTGTTTGATTTTCTCCTGCTATTTGGCCTCATGTCAATTTAATTTGTAGCCCAGCCAGAAAGGACCCAGAGTGGGTAGAGAATGCTCTTTCTCTCCTTCAGGAACTAACAGGGGAGCTTTTGAAATACTGATTCCTTTTAGAAATACTGCCCCAGACCATTTAAATCTAGAATTTCTGGAGGGTAAGCTTGGCCATTGGTGTTTTTTTGATTGAGGTATAACTTAGACACAGCAAAGCACACAAATCCTAAGTATACAGCTTGATGAATTTTTGCATCTGGGTAACTACCCCCGAGATCAATATTCGAGACATGGAAAGCTTCCAGTCCCTCCGAGGCTCCTTTCTGCAATATCAAGGCCCATCAGATTAGGAGCAGGGGCAGCCAGCACCTCTCTTTTGAACTTTTCTAGCCTTTCCCACTGCTGGTATAGGAGAGGAAAAACATTCTTTCTTCCCTCTATCTATCTTAGGTTCAGTGGCTGGGACTCTGTAAATTAGACTGACAAAAGACAGAATAACAAGAGAAAAACAAACAGAAGTTTATTAACTTGTGCATTGCACATATACATGGAGCACTCACAGATGACAAAAGAACAATAAATTTTTAGAGAAGTGACAAGACAAAGGAGAAGGACTTTGAATTTCTAAGGGCAAATTGTGGAAAGGCAAATATATGGGGAAACTAATGGTAGATAAGGGCTCCTATTAGCAAGGTTTGTGATGTAGATTCCTCTGGTGCTGTCTCTGAGTTGATAAGCGTCTCGAGTTGTGTCAGTGATTAACTTCTGACCTTCCTGATAGAGAGAGGAGGGGGACACCTTTACAAATTTATATCCTGCTTTTTTAGGCAAATGGGGAGAGAACGAGAGCTTTCCTCCTATCTGTTTCTTCTTAATTGCTTTCAGCTCAAAATAATCCTTATGCCAAACTGGCAGATTTTGGAGTGGCATCTTCTGCCACCCTTCACAGGAAACCCGTGTCAAGCACTCTGGGTCCCCTCACTTAGCTTGAGGGGAAGGGAAATGCCCAGGACTCCAGGGCAACTGTCCCCCGAGTATCCTCATTACTAACATTCAGAACAAAGCACTTGAAGATGAGTGCCCTATGGGTTCAGAAAGGCAGGGCTCTGGTGAGCTTTTTGTTTGTTTGTTTGTTTGTTTTTAGGGTTTCAGGCCCCCCTCTGCCACGGCTGTTTCTGTTTTTCAATCTAAGAAGTCCTGCCTAGAAGGTCCAGCACCTTTCTTTAAAAAGGGTGTTCTTATTACCTACTTTTTCAATATGGGGGCCTCAGCTGTGCCTGACACAACAAGAAAAGTCCCATATTACCTCCCTGGTATTGTTCTTTTGTGTGTGGTAAAATATACATAACACAAAATTTATATTGCATTGTTGTGTAAACCATCACCACTATCCATCTTCCAGAACGTTTTCAGCATCCCAAACTGAAACTTGGTACTCATCAAATTATAACTCCCATTTCCCTCTTCCCTCCAGCCCCTGGCAACCACCATTCTACTTTCTGTCTCTATGGGTTTGCCTACACTATGTACCTCATATACGTGGAATTATACAATATTTGTCCTTTTTTGTCTGGCTCATTTCACTTAGCATAATGTCCTCAAGGTTAATCCATGTTGTAGTACATGTCAGAATTTCACTCCTTTTTAAGGCTGAATAATATTCCATTGTATGGATATACCACATCTTGTTCATTCATTCATCTGGGACACTAATTATTTCTACCTTTTGGTTATTGTGAATAATGCTGCAATGAACATCGGTGTATGAATAGCTGTTTGAGTGCTGCAGGATCCATAGCTTTTAGATGGTCCTTTGCTGATTCTAACCCTGATTTGCAGCAGGGTTGAGACTCTGGTCTGGAGGCTCCTGCACTGTCCCGGTTCTCAGTCAGGCTTCCTCACAGGCAGTTGAGGAAGCCAAGAGGTGACAGAATCAGGCAAGCCCTTGTACCATCACGGTTTCTGAGTGATCCCAGGTCACATCCAGGGCTGCCTCCCTGGAGGTGGGCTCTTGTTGGTGTTCCTGACCTCTTTTCTAATCAGCCACCTCAGCATCCCTGAGCTCCAGAAAGTTCTGGGCCTTTTTGCAAATTGACTTCCTTTTTTCCTTGAGATTGTGGGGGATCAGTATTTGCCACCCCAAAATGTATCTCTTTGGCTTGATTATTTTTAAGGACAAAAAACTCAGAAAGAAATTTAACCGTCCCCCTCTAACTACCTAAAAGAATTTAAGATAGAAGGCATATTCCAGGAAGGAGCTACACCACAGATAACTCTAGGTGTGGTAGACAGGAAGGCAAGAAGGCACCTAGCAAAGCTCATTTTTAATCAAAGTTCTCTCTTGGGTCCCATTGTCCATAGTTGGCCCAGCAAGCATTTGTTTACCAAACATTTGCTTTTCCATCTCCATGTGAATTGCCTTCCTCTCCTTTGAAGTCCCAAACCACTACCCCCAACATCCTCCTTTATCTTTAACTAAAGATGGTATTTAAGGTGGTGGTTTCCACCATTTTGGCGAGTTACTCAGTTTTCCTGGGTTTCTCCCATGTACACATGTTATGAAATTTTGTTTGATTTTCTCCTGTTATTCTGTCTCATGTCAATTTAATTCTTAGTCCAGCCAGAAGAACCTAGGGGTTAGAGGAATAGTTCTTCCTCCCCTACAAGATCAATTCTGCATACAAAGGGTGGTAGAGAGGCCTTTGTCTTCCACAAAAGATCTTGCTGCAACCCTTTCCCCAGGGCAGGGAGCACTTCTTAGCCTTTTACATTTACATGACCAGTATCTTCCTAGAACAGAGAAAATCTGCTCCAAGATGACTTCCTGCCTCCACCAAACCCCGGAAGCAGCTGGCAGCCCTTAAACTGCTGCTTCAAGAGCTAAAAAAATATCAGTTTTGCTTAGCCAAGCACCCCACTACATTCACAGGCCTGCCAGGTGACAGGATCTGGCCTTGGGTCTGGACTGCACAGAGCAGCATGAGTGGAGGTTACTTAGGTGTTCAGGGGCCACCATGCCATGTGGGCTGGGAAGAGGTCTATGTCACTCCACCCCAAGGGGTGTGTACCAAGGGGTACATGGTGTGGCTCCCTGGGCAGTGAGGACCTCAGGAGGCGAAAGCTGTGAAGCCGGGATCTCCAGGGCTGGCAGCCTGGGATCCTGGGGTCAGTGGGACCTCAGCCTCCTCACAGTCTCTAGCAGGAGCAGCAGTGCCAGTCCTCACCTGGGATTCAGGGGCCAAGACCATGAGCTCGTGTGCTCCTGGGTGGGCCCCCTAAAATTGGCACCAGAGGAGGCCGAGACTCTGGGTTATGCAGGTGGGGGCCTAAGCCAAGGAAATGTGAATTTTTACTGCTACAGGGATCCTCTTAGGGCCTGTAGGCTGAAGAGGCCTTGGGAAATTCTGATTTATCCAGATAATTCTCAAATTCCAATCAACAAATAATGAGACTGATTCTTAAGAGAAGTAATTTCAAATCTTCCCCTTGTGGCCTAGTGGTTAAGTTCAGCATGCTCCACTTTAGTGGCCCAGGTTTGGTTCCCAGGCACAGACCTATACCACTTATCTGGGGCCGTGCTGTGGCGGTGACCCACATACAAAATAGAGGAAGATTGGCACAGATGTTAGCTCAGGGTGAATCTTCCTCACCAAAACAAACAAACTTCCCATTTCTCAGAGCTACAGTCCGTTTAATTTGAGTTTCACGCCCCTCAACTCTCTCTGCTCTGTGGGTGCTTATATAGAGTGAAATGGTCAAGATTCTGAAAGCAAGGCCAGCCTGTAGAGGTAGGGTGTATGCAAATGGGAACTGTAAGCCCTGGAACAAGGACTAGACTTACCAAGACTTTCCAGCTGAAGGGGAGGAAGAGCATCCTCTACCCACTCTGGGTCCTTTCTGGCTGGGCTCCAAATTAAATTGACATGAGACCGAATAGCAGGAGAAAATCAAACACAGCTTTGTAACATGTATACATGGGAGAGACCAGGGAAACTGAGTTTCTCTACAAAATGGCAGAGGTTCTCCTCTTAAATAGAAAGACAGTGGAGGATGTTGGGGGTGGGTCAGTTATGGGAGATTACCAGAAAAGCACAGTAAGGTTATTATGCAGCCTCACCTTCCACATTGACAAGTTAGCTAGAGATGAGGTCCTTCCCCCCTTCTTCCCAGTACAGAGAGGGAGACACTTTTACAAATGGAAATTTCCCCTTATAAATGTAAATGTTTGGTCTCATCAAGGACCCTCCCAGTCTATCGACACCCAGAGTAATCTATGGTTATGGCCCATCCTGGGGACAGGTCTTCCATCGCAAATCCCTTTAGACAGTTAGTAGCGGGGCGGTGGGGGGGGCGGGGCAGAGGTCAAAGCCTCCTTCAGAGAAAATAATCAAGGTAAAGAGATGATACTGGCTCAAGACAAAGCTGACATAAGGGAAGCCATACTGTAGAAAAGAAACCCTATTGTCACTTTGAATGACCTCTGATTAACTAGCCCAGACATGCTCTGTGGGTTTTATGGCCCCTCCCAGCTGCTATAAGCTGATAACTTTGTTCTTTTGAGTTCCTTAAGAATGTGATGACCCCCAAGTAGAGAGTCTATGCTGACAGCCATCATCAATGACAACTGAAAGATCAGGGTGTAGGGCGTTGCTCCGGTCTCTGATGCATATCCAGTAAAACAAAAGACTGTCAGGAACAAAGACCAGATGTCTGCCCCACCTGGAGAAGAAAGAGAATGCCTCCAGGGAGGTTGCGATCACAGGATGGACTCAGCAGGGTTGAAGCCAGAAGTCAGATTGCTTAGAGGCTTGTTGGGAGTGGCCCCTCTGTGTCCCTGAAGCCCCTCCCACCAAGCTCTATAAACCCCCTTGATTTCTGTTCTTGGGGAGGTGGATTTGAGTGAACCCAGGCTCCCACCTACTCATTTTGGTCAATTTGAATAAATCTTTCTCTATCTCCAAGCACCGATGTCTCAGTGTTTGGCTTGCTGGGCATCAGGCACACGAACTTGAGATTAAGAGGTTCGGTAGCAGAGACATATTTTGAGGTGGCCAATTCTGATCCCCAACACAGCCTTCCGGTTTTCATAAAGCAGTTCTTGTCCTGAAGATGAAGCCGAGAGAGAGCAAGAGCCCAGTAAATTAGAGCCTGGTGGCCAGAACTGGCCAGGCATTTCTGGGGCCTACCACCTTCTCTTGAGCTTATCAAGGTCAAGGTCTTCTCTAATGAGGACCATTCAGCTGTTCAGGAGTGAATGCCTTCTTCATCAAAGCAGGAGCTGGAGCCCTGAAGAAGGAGGCAGGCATGGGGTCTGGTCAATCCTGGCTGAGAAGGGGGTCTTAGAGACTCACAAATTCTTTCCATTCATCTTCCCCATGCTGGGCTCTGCTCCCCAACAAGCTTCAGGGAGTACCTATTTTGTGCAAATCACACTCTGAGGGATACAGAAAGAGATAAGGCAATAAGAAACTTACCATCTGGTAGAGGAGACAGTCAGGCACATAATGTAAGGAATCAATGCCCCAATAAAATGTAGGAGAGGAAAGACTTTCTCTCTACCCTCCAAGGTTCGATAGCTAAGTCCATGAATTAAACCAACAATGGGCAGAATAATAGGAGAAAATGTATACAAATTTATTAATTTTTAATATTACAAAAAGCAAAGTGGACAGGGACATCAGAGGAAAAAAAGGTGAATACCCAAAAAAGTGTTGGGATTTGAGAACTTACATGCCATCTTAAGGGGAGAAGGGATGCAAGTCTCTTAGGGGAGAGTAAATGATTTTAAGGACACATGAATGGGCCCTTAGAAGACTAGATGGGAGATGCGATAGTCTGTGACAGAGTTTCTGGGCATGGCATTGACTTCTAGTCTCCTCTCCTGTGAAAAGAGCTGATCTGGTTGATGAAACTCCCAGGGAGGGGATTTATGACAATGGAGTTCCTTTTGGAGGATCTGTCTTCAGGCAGAAGAGGAGTTCAGAGAAAGTCTCTCCCTGCACTTGCTATTTTTCAAGTGCCTTCCACTCAAAATAATCAATATACCAAAACAGCATTCTTTGGGGTGGCATGTCCTGAACTCCTTCAAAAGCATGAGTAGAGAATGCAGAGTTCTGTTCACAGAGGAAGTAATCCTCAAGCTCTGCGGGATGTTATTCTATTAAGGATGCTGCACTGTTTTTATACAACTTTGGTATTCTTTTAAATAACAGCAGAAACTAACATCATAAAATTTTATTAGGGTCAGATGTGTGCTAAGCACTCTAAATGCATTAATCTGTTTAGTTGATGCAACAAAACTAAGAGGAAAGTACTATTATTATTATCTCTGTTTTATAGATGAGGTTAAATGCTGTTTAGAGACGTTAAATGCTATTCCTGAGATGGTCCACCTGGTAAGAGGAGAAGCCAGAGTTTTAGCCCAGTCCGGTTCAACTCTAATGCTTGAGTTGTTAATGGGATGCTATGCTGGACGTCCAGATGTATTGACAAGCACGTTGAAGGGAGCTCTGAAGAAATGAGTGCTGATTTTGGTTCCAGCCTATGGCCTTAAGTCAGTACTTTGCCCCCAAGCCTTCAGTTTCCTCCTCACTTCTTTTAGTGGCTTAACCAGATGACTACAAATATGCCTTCCATTTCTAAAATTCTCTCAGTCTAGGATTTTCAAGTTCCTAAAATGAAACCATCTCATGCTCACTCTTTTAAATGCTTGAATCCCAAAAAACCTTTAGGAGGCAAGTAAGCTGTGGCTGTGTTCACTCACCTTCTGACATCTGGGAAGGCTGCTTGAAATGGCTGAGTGTGGTGACAGGGGTCGAAGGAGGATAACGGAGGTAGGGAGCCACAATCACGTTTGAAAGGAACTCACATTTATACAGTGTGCATTAAGGTTGACTGATACGTCAATCTGTCCCCACATTTCAATGACTTAACCCAAGGAAAGCTTACTTCTAGTTTAGGAACAGTCCAACCCAAGGTTCTATGGCTGTCCTCCAAGGGGCTTCTCAGGAACCCAGGCTCCTCCTGTCTGTGGCTCTGCCTGTCTCCTAGGTCCTCACAGTACTTTGCTTCCAGTTGTAGAGAATCACATGAGAGGCTTTTAGGGTGTAAGAGGTAGCAACTCTTACTTCTGCCCCATTCCATTGGCCAGATTTGGTCACATGATCCCACCTACCTTTCCAGGAGAAACAGGGAAGTATAGCTTCACTGTGTGCCCAAAAGGAAGCTGACTTTGATGAATACCTACTAGTCTCTACAGAAGTCCCTACATAGTCAAGTCAATCATAAAAAAAAGAAAAGTAAAGAGGAACTTACCCTACCAGTCATGGAGACTGTCCATTGCTGGCCTCTCTGGGTTGTTGATGGCCCACCATGACCGTTCATAGTACTAACCTGAGTGTCCCTTGGCAGGAATAAAGTGAACCCCCTTTCCTTCTTTGGTTCTCTAAGAGGAGGTAATAGGACTTTCTTCAGTGTCTTGTCCTGAAATCAAAGTTAATAATAATAATAGTAGCTAGCATTATTGAGCACATATTATATATCAGGCACTTACATGCATTCTTTTAGAGTGGGGGCAAATCTCAAGGCCTGGACGAGATACGTGGAATTGAATAATGCAATTTAATTTACTTTTTCTATAAATGGCTTTAATTTCTATTTTGAATGCCCATTCTGCTGGGTGGCAGGAGCTTAATTTCAATTGATTTGGGCCCCTGCTCTAGCCCAGGTTTTGTTTAAGTTCCCAGGTGATGGGAGTAGCTGGGACACCACGTCCTGGTGTTCATCTAGCCATAGCGGCATCTGCCATAACGTCCTGTCAACGACAAAACTAAAACAACTTGAGTTTGATGTCCTTTATTCAAGGAAGAGCAATCCATGGATGGGGGAGTACAGGCCACACAAGCAGTGGAGCACTGCTCCCGAGGGATTTGGGGCGAGAGTGAGTTTTAGAGAGCCTTAGAAGAGGCAACGGGGACACAGGGCGTGATTGGCTAGGAGGTCAGGGGTTTCCTTATAAAGCTTGCAGGCCCTGCGTTCTAGGGTCAGGTCAGCTAGCTGAAGCTGAGTTAGAGGATTGTGACTGGTGTCTGTTAGGTTTCCTTGACAGGTGTTTCCCTTAAGTGCAGGCTGACAGGTTTAGATTTGTGACACGGGCTGGCGTGGCCTCCACTGTGTGAACGTTATCAACCCAGACTGCCGGACTTGACATTCCATCAGGCCCCTGCCTGGGTTGCTCCTTTGCTCCACACCTCAAAGCCATGGCTCCCTCTGCTACCTCAGAACCACCTCCCACTTCACAGAGGACAATCCATTGTTTCCAGCACTTGGAGAGAGTCACACTCCCACCTCCCTGCTCAACCCTTCCACCGGAGAAATTTCTCTGCCCTGGAGCCAGGAGGCACACCATCAAGGGGGCAAGCCCCTTTCTCAGAAAGGACCCTTCTATGAATGTTTTGCCTCCCCTGGCTTCTCTCCTCCCTTCCATAGTCTTGATAATCCTTATACACCTAGTTCTCTGTTTTTCACTTTCTAATATTTATGGCACAAACTTGATGCTTTGATTATTCAAGGGTTAAATTTTTGCAGTTCAAAGGGCCTCATTCTTACCACTCCTAAGTAGTTGTGGCTTTTCTCTCTTATCATTCCTCCCCTGAGGCAATAAATGCTGCTGACTTCAAGATGATAAGGGAAGACTACAGACTGAATGGGAGAAGGGCAAGGGACATTAGGAAATAAATATAGGGTAAAAAAATTGTAAATTTCTCAAAATATATTCCTGTCACAATCTCATTTACTCCTCAGTGACCATTCTATGATACAGGAGCCATTACGATCTCTGTTTGACGGATGAAGACAATAAGCTGTCTCCTTAAGATCTACTTTGCCAGGACATTTTTTGGTGTGTGGTGGGTGAAAGAAGTCAAGATCATTTTGAATTGGTAAAAAGTCAGGAGAAGGGCTATTTAAAAGATATTCAATGTTACTACTTTTAAATGCCAACACAACCAATATGAAATCTTGTCTAATAGAGACAAGTCAGACTTTCTTTAGCAAATACCTAAGGCACACTTGAAATTTGTAAGAAGCCTGTTATTTGGAATGGATAAAACAAAAGGCTTGAGAACTATCCTCTTAATTAAGTCAAACTCTCTCTTGCAATCTCTTTCAATGATTAGCCTATTAGAAAAATCCTCTTATTTACCAACAGTGTGAATGTAAAGTTTGCTTAATCATTCAATAAATATTGATTGAGGCCATTTCAAAGTCTGTGTCTAAAGAGTGATTAGGTTTTAAACTCTCCAATTTGCAGCATTCAGATTTTTTAAGCTGCCTCTTCCCTTCAACTTTAAAATCTTTTTCTAAAATTTAATGGTAAAGTTTCTTTATTCAATGACTACTTGAAGCAGGAGGCTCTCCACTGGAGGTGGGGTCTGGGAGTTCTCAGATGAGAGAAGGTAGATGAGGCCAGGGCAGAGGTGCTGAGAATGGGAAGAAGGTGAGGGCAATGTCTGGCAGCACCCATGTGCTACTGAACCAAAGTGGGTTCGCTTCTTGGTGAGTTGAAATTAAAGCCTTCACCAGAAGCAGTTGTCACACAAAGTAAGATTTTTTTTCCAGCAAATAAACAGCCCACGGGGAATTATTTCCAAAGCTGTGGCTTCAGAGCAAGGGAAAGCAGGGGCCTTTTATTTCCGATGGGGAATGAATATTCAAAAGGGAGAGGTGGGTATTCGCTCACGCCGGTGCAGTTGGAAAACATGCTTCCATGTACATCGCATGTTATGGTAATAAGGTCTAAGCCCCTCCTGGGATGGAGATCTTAATATTAAAATGAAGCAAAAGTAATCTCCTGGGCATTTCTTAGGCCCTCTGTGCAGGCATTGCTCTTGCAGTGGGGCTTGGACTGGATCAGGGTGGTTGGTGATCGCATCTCTTAGCAAAACTAAAAAAACAATTTGAAGAAACAATTAAGTGCTTCCAAAACCTCCTTTGAGTTACTTAGGGCAGTTAGCTGATGACACAGGCACCAGTGAAATTCTGGGGGGATGACTGAAACCCTCAATGGTGCTAAAGGGATGAAACTCCCTCTCCAGTCCCTCTCGGGAGAATACCTCAATTTTTCATAGAATGCTCCCTCACTGACCTGCCCGGACTGAACTCAGTGCTCCAGGATGACCGGGGTTTTCTCATAGCCCAGTGAAGCCCATTCGCACCTTAGCCTCAGAGCACCAGACAGCACAGCAGAAAAATCTGGAGAAGCTTCGGACACAACAGCAGAGGTGAACCAAAGATGGGCGTACAGGTGGGTCATTGGAGAAGGTGGGTTACTGTAGGGACAGTAGCCAAGGATGGGTGGCAGGGGAACATGGCAGGGGCTCTCATTTTTCAAAGGAACCATGGTAAAAAGTTATTTTTGAAGCTCACAGACCTTTGCTCAGGGTTCCAAATAGCACTTATTATAGAGCCTCCAGAGAACTCCTAACCTATGTGTCCAGATTCAACCAGTGCCCATCATCTTATGGTGGAAGACTCAGCCACCTCAGAAGGAGGGACGCCTGGCACCTCTGAAGCTTTGCAGGCACTGGGCTCAGTGGTTCCCAAGATGCTCACCTTTCGTTAGAAAAGACAGCAGCTTCCTGTGGGTAGTGGGAAGACTGGGGCCCTTCTTCGAAGAGCTTGGTGCAGCCTGCATTGGCATCTTAAACAAGATGTATCTAAGTGGTGTTCATATTGCCACCTAACTTCCCTTTCAAACACCAGAATCAATAATGGCCATTTGCAATAGTTGGGCAGGTTCATAATTAAACCTTCAGGTGACTGTAAAGGAAGGAGTCAGGCCAACCTGGATTCAGATCCTGGCTTCACCACTTTTTAGGTGTGGTAGATTAAGGAGGCAGCAAATTCTTCCCTACGCCTCTTCCTATGGAGAGATGCAGTCTATTCTCCCTGTCCTTTAATCTAGGCTGGGCCTGTGACTCACTCTGACCCAGAGGATGCAGTGGAAGTGATGCGAGGATGGAAGACTTGGAGCTTCTGCCTGGGTCTCTCAGAATGCTTGTTCTTGGAACAGTCCCTCTCAGACAGGCTATGTGTAGGCATCTGGGTGGTAGCCCCAGGCAGCATTGGTTCAGCAAAGTTGTGCTTGGACATCCAGCTCAGCAGAGCCTTCAGGTAACTGCAGCCACGGCAGCCATCGAACTGCAGCTGCGTGAGAACCACCCAACTGAGCTCCAGAGAACCATAAGCAATAATAATAAAGTCACTACGTACTGGTGTGTGTATAGAGTATGACTTCAGGTGAGGTACTTAACCACTCAGAGGTTTAGTTCCGTCTGTAAAATGGGCAAAATAGCAGCGTCTCCCTCATAGAGTTATTGTGATAGGAATGTAACAATGGTGGGAGTGCCAAGCACAGTGCTGGCACACAGTAGGTCTTCAATAAACGCCAGGCTCCTTCTTGCCCCTTCTCCAGGAGCTTATATATCCCAGGTGCGAGTGATTCTTGGCTGCTGCTCTGAACTTCCTGGGCAAACACCCAACTTTCCTCACAGGGGCATGCTGAGGGTCAAATTTGATTTTTTCTTTCTGGGGCAATCTGTGACCCCCTTAGGAAAAATATCACCACTTTGTATGAGGAAAATTGCATGGTTTTCTTTCTCCTCAATTTAAGGGATCAAGGAATTAAGTCTTCGTCTTCCTTTTTTTTAAAAGAAGCAATATGCTTGCTCACACTGAAAAGTACCGTCACGAAATAAAACAACTCCCCTTCTGTTTCACAGCCAGCAGGTTTTCTTCAACACCCCAGCCCTGGAGAGCCACAGATTGCACAGCGGGCAGACTTTGTTGAACAGATGAACAACTGTGGCTTAATCTGTTTTGAAAAAAAAAAAAAAAAGTCCTGAAACAATTGATAAACAAGAGGCTGAGGTCAGTGTGAAGGAAGAGTAAATGAGGCCAGATTGGGGAACGCTGAAACGTAAGCCTCTTTCATCCGCTGTCCTGGACTGGGCGTACGGGTAATAGGCCTAATCTGCTGGGAAAGGGACGGAGAGGACCTCTTGGATTGCCTGAGTTTGGAACTATGTTTTCATCATTATTCAAAATTATTTTAACATTTATTTTATTTATTTTGTATTATTTATTTAATTAATTTGTTGTTAAAAATAATTTTTTTGAAAATTGTATCAGAACATAACACAGAAAAGGGCACAAATCTTAACCATAGGTGAATGAGTGCTCATAAACTGAACACATCATGTAACCAGCACCCAGGTCAAGAACAGAATATTAGCAGCACCCCAGAAGACCCCCATGTCCCTCCCACAAGAAGAATCATGAACCTGACTTATAACCTTATTATTGTTAGTAGCTCATACACATTCATGTGTGTTCTTCTAGAGACATTCTACGCGTATGCAAGAATATGGGTGTGTTATTATTTTGCACAAATGTAGTAAAATGTATTTCGCACACTGTGTAGCTGTGGGGACCAGAATTGGCCACCTCAAGCACTGAAGGAGGCTTTGACCTTCCCCTCCCCCACTAACTGTCTGAAGGAATTTGGGATGCTAGGCCTGTCCCTGGGACAGGCCGTCACCATAGATAACTCTGGGTATCAATAGACTGGGAGGGTCTTTGCTGGGCCCATTCTTATCAAAGTTCTGTTTACCAGACATTTACATCGGTAAGGGAAATCTCCATTTGTAAAGGTATCTCCTTCTCTGTACCAGGAAGAAGAGGGGATTACTTTATCTCTAGGGATCTTGTCGGTGTGGAAGGTGAAAACTTAAATCTGCATACTCTTGTTTGCTGTGCTTTTCTTGTAATCCCTCTTGGCTGACACCCCCAACCCCCCCCCAAAATCTTCCTTTGATTATATAAGAGGAGAACCTTCACCGTTCTGTTGAGAGATACCCAGTTTCCCTGGTCTCTCCCATGTATACATGTTATAAAGCTTTGTTTGATTTTCTCCTACTATTCAGCCTCATGTCAATTTAATTTGTAGCCCAGCCAGAAAGGACCCAGAGTGGGTAGAGAATGCTCTTTCTCCCCTTCATAGCATAGTTTCTAGACTATGCTGCCTCTGGCTTTTTTCACATTTATCTTGGTGATCATTCTATACCACTACACAGAAAGCAGCCGGATTTCTTCACTGGTCACATAAGAGTCCGTTGTTTGAATGTATCACAATTTATTTAATTTTATTAAAAGGCAAAGAGTTTGTGTCCAACCTTTTTGGAGCTGGCTTTTTTTTTTTTTTTTTTAAGTATTCTTGAGGTATCTTTGTTGTCCTTTAGATTTAAGGCAGCAACCAGGCACTGCTCTCTTGAAAGAAGCCTTAAAAATATTACTACTAGTTCTTACTCTATTCAGAAATGTGCTGGGTGTGGTACCAGTGGGGGTGGTCGCCTATTCTATTGTCTTGTCCTGTTAGGACTCACTTGTTCCATGTTTGAATATGTATCCAGGAAGTGGAAATAATGTCCCTGACACCCCCACTTCCTTTTCTGGCAAATCGGTGTCCGGTGAATGAATCCAACTACTTTCACCCACCCCCTTCCTTCAGTCAGCTGCTTACCCAGCATTGTCCTGGCTGAAATCTGCAGACTTCAGAAGATGGACCTCAAGAGCTCTTCCAGACACGACTAGATGGAGGCACCATTGTTGGTTTTGATTAAACCAAGCCTTCCCTTTCCGTGTGCCTTTTCCTCCTTCTACAGGTTCTTTTCATCCCTCACCTCCAACCCTGGGTCTCTCCCTGCTCTGAACTCAGCTCTCAGCTCAGAATCATTTAGACTTAGTGTGAGTTCAAGTCAGTGCCTACTTCCTTCTCCTAGTGGTATTTGCCCTTTAAATTTCTTACCTACCATAATTATAGAACAAAAGGTTTATCTCCTTGAGACTTTTCGACTCCCTGACTGCAGGAAGAGTTGTATATTTAGGGGTTGGGGCAATCTCCTCACCTCCCTCCTTCACTACCAGAATCACGTCTGTCCTTTCCCAGCCCTCAGAGGACAGGCGGGAAGGGTCAAGCCTGGCTGGGTCAGGGCCTCAGGGTGAGGGAGGAGTGTCTCGGCATCTGTTACCTATAGCAGAGGGGCAAATGCCACCGGCTTGTGCAAAGGGGTGCAAGGGCCGAGCTGCAGAAATGTGTCCTCCAGAGGCAGGGTCACAGGCAAGTATCACGGACGCGGCAGTCTTAATTCAGCGTGGGAGGGAGGTCCTCGGGGGTGTAACACCAGGACCAAGGATCACTGGATCACCTCCTAGAACTGGCAAACACCTTCTCTGGGCCTCTGAGAAGGTAATAACAGTCCCCACGCAGTAGAGTTGTCATAAAGATTAAATGAGTTGATATATAGCCATGGTGAGTGCTCTATAAATGTTAGCTCTAATTCTTATATGAGGTGGCCCAGACGCAGCGGCCCCACTCCCTGTTACCAGTGACCGGGGCAGCTCTGTCACCGCTCCGTTTTTCCTCCTCTGACTTGCCCTGCTCTCTCGGCTCGGCCCGAGTGGACAGCTCAGGCTCTTCCTGTCTGGGCCATTCTTCCAGTCTCCGCAGACCCCTTCTGGCCCCTTCCTCATGCCTGCTGCCCTAGCCAGGAAGCCTTCGCTCCTCCACTCTTCCTCCACAGGATCGTCACTGCCTTACCCACCTTTCATGAGGGGCAGAAAGCCCACTGCAAACCAAAGGAAAGAAAAAGCGTCTTTCCATAGTGCTTTTGTGTCTCTTTTCTCCCTAGACTTTGCTTTGTCCAATCTCCTTCCAACTCGGTTGTCTCGCTGCCCCACCCTTTCTATGTACCGAGGATAAAGTCTGGTTAGAAGAGAAGGATGCGCCATACTGACACTCGGGGACTCTCCTGAGGTCGATGACTAACACATCTGTGTCCACCGGCACCCAAGTCTGAGCAGGAAGATAAGGGCAACAGGACTAGACACTTCAACGCCGTGAGGACCTCTGACACAGACCTTGCTCTGTTCTAGGCGTTTTACACTTCACTCTTTCATTTAATCCTCACAGCAGCCCTCTGACGTGGGTGTTAGGACCACCCCGTAGGTTTTCACACTGAGGCTCAGAGCAGGTCCATATCAAGGTCTTATCACTGCTAAGTAGCAGAAATGGGGTTTGAGCCCAGATCTGCCTGCCCCCAGAGCCCAGGCGTGTTGGGGAAAATTTGAGCCAGTGGGACTTTGGATAGTAAAACTGTTTTACATTCTGTTTTGTATTTGAATCAACTAGTCTGAGAAGCCGTGTTTTTCTGCTTTTGAACTTGGCATGCACAACGTCTTTGCTGAGGATTGCAAGCTTTGTCTTGTCCACGCATAGATTCGATTTTGAAATAGCCAGATTGCAGACATTTGAAAGAAGCTTTGCTGAGACTCACACAGCACATCGGTTTCCCCAAACTTCTGAAATACATTCTTCCATAAATAAATCTCCCAGAAGAGAGCAGGAATGAGGGAGAAGGGTCCAGGGGCTCCCCACCTCCACTGAGGGGCTCATCAGGACAGAAGCACATCATAAAAGGCATTGGCAAGAAAACCAGTGGGTAGGAAATGGTGCCTCATTGTGTGAGCTCCTAGAACGGCTCGAGAGTTTTATTCAAAGCGAACAACCTTCATGGCTGACCTGGAGCAATAGCATTCAACAACGTTCTTTTGTCGCTCTAAAATTGGCAGAGATTTATGAAATGTCTAAGTGGAGGTTCAGTCTTTCCTTCTGCCCAGGTCTTCCCAACCTGTTCCCCCTAAGGTTTGAACTAGTCCCCCTCTGAATTTTGGCCTGAAGCTCTCATTTGAGCTAGGCTGCCTAACGATATCTCTAGTTTTCTAGTATTAAACAGAGGGACTGCACTGGGTTGAATAGTGTTCCCCCCAAATTCCTGTCCATCCAGAACCTCAAAATGTGACCTCATTTGGAAATAGGGTCTTTGTTTATGTAATTAGTTAAGATGAGGCCATCCTGGATTAGGGTGGATTAGGCCCTAAATTCAGTGACTGATGTCCTCCTAAGAGAAAGGAGAGGGAGAACCAGATACACAGACACAGGCGAGGAAGGCCATGTGCTGATGGAGGCACAGACTGGAGCGATGCATCAACAAGCCGTGGAACACCAAGGATTGCCAGGAAATCCCAGAAGCTAGGAAGAGGCAAGGAAGGATTCTCCCCTGGAGCCTTTAGAGGGAGCATGACTCAGCCGACACCTTGATTTCAGACGTCTAACCTCCAGAACGGTGAAAGAATACATTTCTGTTGTTTTAAGTCACCCGGTTTGTGATAATTTGTTACAGCAGCCCTAGGAAACTTGAGCAGGGTCTCTCATTTGGCTCTTTAAATAAAAAACTTCCTTTATTATGAACATTTCCATAGGCTTTGTCTTGTTTTTACACAAGGCTCTCTGGGCCCCAATTTTCTCACCTAAAGACGGGGTGTCAGTCAGCTATTGCTGCATTAAAACCACCCGACAACCCAGTGGCATAAACAACAAGCATGTATTACCAGGCTCAGAGGTCTGTGGGGTGGCTATGTGGCTCTGCTCCACATGTCTCTCACTCTTCTGAGACCTACAGGCCCCCTGGGCATCTTCTTATGGCAATGGCAGAAGCCCGAGTGGGGAAGCCCCACTGTGTAAGCACATTTAAAGCCTCTGCTTGTGTCCCATCTGCGAACATCCCATTAGCCAAACCAAATCACAAGGCCAAGCCCAATGTCAATGGCATAGGAAGTGCCCTCTGCTCACAGTGAGAGGGGGAAAGGAATGAATATTTGTTCAACAATAATCCCAACTATCACAGATGGGGCAATACCTACTGCTGTAGACTGAATGTTTATATCCTCCCAAAATTCATATGTTGAAACCTAATCCCCAATGTGATGGTATTTTGAGGTGAGGCCTTTGAGAGGTGATTAAGTCATGAAGGTAGCATCCTCACGAATGGGATTAGTGCCCTTATAAAAGAGATTCCAGAGAGCTCCCTTGCCCCTTTCTCCACGTGAAGACACATAAAAAGACAGCCATCAATGAACCAGGAACCAGTCCTCACCAGACTACAGAATCTGCTGGTGCCTTAATCTTGGTCTTTCCAGCCTCTAGAAGTGTGAGAAATAAATTTTTGTTTGTGTATGAGCCACCCAGCCTATAGTGTTTTTGTTATAGCAGCCCAAATGGACTAAGACACCCATTTAGCAGAGTTATTGAGAAGTGTATGTATGTATAACTAGACTAGTATAATGATAATCAACATTTATAGAAGGTTTACTATGTGACAGGCACCTTTCTCAATGTTTTACAGGAGTTTGGTTATCTATTGCAGCATAAAAAACAATCCTAAAACTTGGGGCTTAAAACAACAAGCATTTTATTTACTCATGGTTTTGGGGGTCAGGAATTCAAGCAGGAGCAGGTTCAGTTTGGTTCTGCTCCACATGTGTCAGCTGGGGTCATTCATTCCACTGCATTCAGCTGGTGGCTGGGCTGGGCTGGACGGACCCAGAAGGCTTCACTCACATGTCTGACAAATTGGTGCTCCTCCGTGGGGAAGCTTGGGCTTCCTCACAGCATGAGGATTCACCGTAGCTGGATTGCTTACATGACAGCTGACTTCCAAGAGGGATGAAATTGGGAGCTACAGCAGAAGCCTTACCCGTTCTATTGGTCTATATTAGTTTCCTATTGAAGCTGCAAAATATTATCAGAAATTTAGTGGCTTAAAAGTTTAACACAAATTTTATTATCTTACAGTTTGGGGGGTCAGAAGTCTTAAACAGAACTTATTGGGCTAGAACCAAACCTGTCAGCAGGGCTGTGCTCCTTGCTGGGGGGCTCTAGAGAAGAATCCACTTTCTTGCCTTTTCTGTTTTCTAGAGGCTGCCCGCATTACTTGGCTTGTGGCCCCTTCCATCTTCAAAGCCAGCAATGGACGGTCAAGTCTTTCTCACCCTGTGTCATTCTGACTCTGACTCTCCTGCTTCCCTCTTCACTTCTAAGGACCCTTGTGATTTCATTAGACCACCTGGACAACCCAGGATAATCTCCCCACCTCAAGGTCAGTTGATTAGCAACCTTAATTCCATCTGCAGCTTTAATTCCTCTTTGCCATGTAATGTAATATATTCACAGGTTCTGGAGACTAGGACATTGACATATTTGGGGGAGTGGTCGTTATTCTGCTGATCACGTGGTCAGAACCAGTGACAGGGTCAGCCTAGGCTCAAGGAGAAGGGAAATAGACTCCACTATTTAACAGGAGGAATAGGAAGCTTCTGTGGCTCTCTTTAACCCACCATAATATGCATTAACTCATGTAATCCTCACATAGCTCCATGAGGTTGGTACTGGTATCCACATTTGAAAGCAGGAAACTGAGAGCAGAGGTGTTAATAACTGGGCTAAGTTTAGTCAGCTGGTAAGCAGGCGAGCTGGGTTTCTAATCTAGGCCATTTGGCAGCACAGCCGGAGTACTGCTTTGCCTGGCATGCCTGGTGCTCAGCAGATGTTTGTTTTCTCCTTCTCCATTGATCCCATTTTTTTCAGCCCCTTAAAGGCAGGAAGCTGGTATCCCCTGTACCCCATTAAGCACACGAATCTCTCTTGCACACACACTCACCTGCACACAGGGCTTGTGGTAAAGTCCCCTTAATAAACAGGACGGTGGAGTGATATCCATTTAAGTACATATAAATTCAGTTTTGATTTTCTGACAGTGCCCTGACTGGTTATTAGTTTTTTTGTGATTTCTCTCTACCTGGGTTCTGACCCATCCACAGGACTGCCACCCAACTTCTACACTTTTTTGGCTTTTTGACTCAAACCCACTTCTGGCTGCTAGTCCTTATTCTCAGACATTGTCTTTGTAGTGTGGGGACCCTTCCCCTCTCTAGGGTGATCCCTAGCCCCAGCATTCCTCACCCCCACTGCAGGCCCAGACTGGTCTCCCGGAGCAAACCTCTGCTCTGCCTCAGCTGGGACTTCAGCAGTGCAGGCCCAGGAACCAGCAGTTACAGGGGCATACCCAGGGGAGTGGAGGAAGCAGCGTCCAAAATCAGCATCACGTCTGAACACATTCGAACTTGGGTGGGTTTTGAAATCGACGTGTGTGAAGCGTGGACTATACTCCCAGCACTGGAGGACAGTCAGGAGTGTGACACTTTAGCCTAAATCACCACTCAGTTTGTGCCAAGTTCCCCACTTCCCACTCTAGAACCCGTGAGAGGAGCCTGGTGTCAGGACAGTCCCGCAGACAGAAGTGGACGCGTGCCTTGTAAACAGAATAATGCTTTCGGATTCATTCACTTGTCCAACAAACATATATTGAGCACTTGTTATAAACCAGCCACTGTGCTGGGCACGGAGGACAAGGATGAATAAATGAGATGGTTCCTGCCCTCAAGGAACCCACAGTTAATTATAATAGATATTATCCACATTTTACACCTGGGCACATAAAGTCTAAAGATGTTACCAGAATATATGTCTACCAATAAGGCAAGGTCTTTTTTCCCTAAAATTATTGCTCAGAAAGGAGGGAGGTACTTTGTCTTTGGGTCAGTAAAGGAAAAACACACTCTTGTGTGTCTCCTTTACCCCTCACACTCAACACTTCTGACACTTCTGGTCACCAGATGTGTGGGTTTTGCACACATCAAACAATTCTGTGACACCAGCTGGGTGTCCTAAAACTTAATTCTGACACCATCGACCTAGAGACAGCATCAGATCCCAAAAGTTAAGAATTCAGCCCCACAAGATTGCAGGCCCCCCACCCCACCCACCTCCACCCCCGTTCAGATGCCAATCTCAAGTCCAGGTTGTTACCTGTGCTTCTGACCGACTGGCTATAAATCATAGGTTCCCGTGATCCCCTTCTTGGGTTCAATTAATTTGCTAGAGTGGCTCACAGAACCTAGGAAAAGACTTTAGTTACTAGAGTACCTGTTTATTCCCTCGGGAATGACCAGATGGAAGAGATAGATGCACAGGGCGTGTTACACGGGAAGAGGTGCAGAGCCCCCATGCACCCTCTGACACGCCACTCTCACGACCCCTCCACGTGCTCACCAACTAGGAAGCTCTCTGGACTCTGTCCAGTTTGGGGTTTTGTGGAGGCTTCATCACGTGGGCACGACTGATTAAATCATTGGCCGCTGGATTCAACCTCCAGCTCCTCTCGCCTCCCCAGAGGTCAGGGGATGGGACTGAAAGGTCCAACCCTCTAATCACATGGTTGGTTCTCCTGGCAACCAGCCCCCATCCTAGGGTTATCTTGGGGCTTTCCCAAAATCACCTCATTAAGGTAAACTCAGGTGTGTTTGAAAGGGGCTTGTTACAGGAATAACAAAACATACCCATTTCACCTTTATGACTCATCGCTTAGGAAATTTCAAGGGTTTTAGGAACTCTGCGCCAGAAACAGGAATGGAGACCAAATATATATTTCTTAATATAAATCACAATATCACAGGGGCTTTGCAATGTCTCGCATGTTACGCCAATGCTTTCTAAATTTCTTTATATTTAACAACCATAGTACAGTTTGAGGAAGACAGCCTAAAATGACCTCAATTCATGCTAGTTTTAGAAGCTTAGGGAGATCACCGACTCAGTACAAAAGGAGGTGCGAAAATGTAACACAGATTTGTTAGTTATTCCTGGGAACATGACCTCACATTTGCAATGCTGGAAGTTGCTATAAACAAGCCTTTTATGATCACTTTAAAAAGCAGAACAGTGAGTAGTTGTGTCGGAGAGACCAGTGAAAACACAAACTGACTAATGCTATGAGAACGGGCACCCTGTGGTTGGGGATAAAATTTCCAGTGACAGCATCCCATATGGGTTCAAGAGAATCTCCAACCATCCAGATGGAAGTGAGAATACTTAATAAACGGCTCTAGTGATGAAGAGGATACTAATGACCAAGAGGCCTGTGACGAGTTTGAATAGATTTGTTTTATGAAATATGAGAGTGGAAAAAAAGTATTTATAAATTAATTTATTACATTGTATAAATGGTATTAAACATGGAAATGTAACTAAATTCATAAGTTGAATAAGCCTGTCACAATTTCTTCTATGTCACTAAAAGTTGTATGTGCTCAGGTTGACCAAAATATTATGAGAGGATTTCTCCACTAGAAACTTTAGGGCTGCCTTACATTCGGTGCCAACTTCTCTTTGGGCACACGTGGAACCTTTGCCCAAAGTCAGACAACTAGGATAGCAGAGCCAGATCTGTCTGACCCACTCATGCATTTGCCTTAATTCCTCAATCAGACCAGATTCCATAAAATCTGAGACAATGGTCCCTGCCCCATTGTCCATCTATTTCATTCCATTTCAGCTCAGGGCATTTACTGAGCCCACACAAGGGAGGAATTATTTTTCAAGTCTGTAAATCACTTTTAGTGCTGAACTAAGAGAGAAGAGGCTGACTTTTAAGACTGAGGAAAAAGGGTAGTTTGACTAAGAATAGCGCTGGATTTGGACTTTGTAGCCATTCTCCTTGTTACGTAATGCGAGTTCTAGCCTTCTCTGTCCTCTTGCTTACTTCCTGAGAAGGGTGAAAAAAATGCCTATAACCTCAGCCCCAATAGGACAGCTCCAGGAGCAAATAAACGTGCAATCTCCCTTTGTTTGCTTTAAAATAATAAACAAACAAACTTCATCTCTTTGGGCAACAGGATTTTACTTTTTTCTTTATACTTTGCACTATCACATAAACTTTCTACATGAGCGTGTATTATCTTTGATTAGAAAAAAATCAGTAAATATTCATTTTTGAAAACACACAACTATTAGGCTCCAGAATTTCAATTTCACTTTCCAGATTTGCATTGAGCCCCCCTCACATTTAGCCTCTTTCCTTCCTATTATTCCGGGCTAAGAGAACCCAACACCTGCCTGTGGGTAATACAGACAGGGCTCCCCTCTCTCAGGACCTGCCTGCCACCCGACTCTGCCTTCCTCCAAGATGCCAGGAGAAGTATGACTGAAGGAAAAGCAACAGAAAGATGCCCCCAAAGAGCTCGACCTATGTCTTGTGTGTGTGGTCAACATTATTATGTCTCTTTCTGAGAGTCTCCTTTCAGGCCACTTTCTTGCAGATACATCAAGTCTCTAAAAGTTCTGTGAAATAAAGTGGAAGACTGTGCATGACTCAGAGCAAGCTGTGCAATCTCTCTGACCTGGCATTTGCTCATCAGTAAAATGAGTGCTTGGATCGAAAATGAAGAAGGAAAAAGAGCATGACTTGGGGAGACGCCAGCACTGGATTCAAATCCTGACTGCTTATTGCTGGGCAAGAAGTGGAGCCTTAGTTCCTTCATTTGAAAGCAAACTTCTATTGAAGATTAAATATAACAGATATTCTATACTGTAGAATATATACTGTAGAATATATACTAGAATATATATGCAAAAAAAATGGTAGTAATGGTTGTTATAATTACCACTACTATACAGGTGAAAGGGCCTATTTCTCTTAAAACAAAGCCATAAAGCACAAGGCTGCCAGCTTAGTTGTGCAAGCTGTGCCCTGCACAACTCCGGGGGGCACCATCCACATGGAACACAATGTCTAGTGGTGCCCTGAGAGAGCTCTAAACAAATTTTAGATATTACTTTTATTAAGAATAGCTAAGAGGTAATATAAGACTTTTCTTGTTATGTTGGGCACAGCTGAGGCCCCCTAAATTGATAAAATAGGTAACAAGAACACACCCTTTTTATTATTATTATTTTATTATTTTATTGAGGTCATAATAGTTTATAACATTGTGAAATTTCAGTTGTGCATTATTATTTGTCAGTCACCATATATATGTGCCCCTTTACCCCTTATGTCAACCACCAACCCCTTCCTCTCTGGTAACCACTAATCTGTTCTCTTTGCCCATGTGGTTGTTTATCTTCCACATATGAGTGAAATCATGTGCTGTTTGTCTTTCTCTGTCTGGCTTATTTAGCTTAACGTAATACCCTCAAGGTCCATCCACATTGTTGCAAATGGGATGATTTTGACCTTTTTTATGGCTGAGTAGTATTCCGTCATATGTATATATGTCACATCTTCTTTATCCATTCATCAGTCGAGGGACACTTGGGTTGCTTCCACGTCTTGGCTATTGTGAATAATGCTGCAATGAACATAAGGGTGCATAAGTCTCTTTGAATTGTTGGTTTCAAGTTCTTTAGATAAATACCCAGCAGTGTGATAGCTGGGTTGTATGGTATTTCTCTTTTCAGTTTTTTGAGAAATCTCCATACTGTTTTCCCTAGTGGCTGCACCAGTTTGCATTCCCACCAACAATGTATGAGGGTTCCCTTTTCCCACATTTTTATTTTTTGTCTTGGTAATTATAGCTATTCTAACGAGTGTAACGTGATATCTCAGTGTAGTTTTGATTTGCATTTCCCTAATGATTGCTGATGTTGAACATCTTTTCATGTGCCTGTTGACCATCTGTATACCTTCTCTGGAAAAATGTCTGTTCATATCCTCCACCCATTTTTTGATCAGGTTGTTAGTGTTTTTGTTGTTGGGTTCTATGAGTTCTTTATATATTTTGGAGATTAACCCCTTGTTGGATATATGATTTGCAAATATTTTCTCCCAGTTGGTGGGTTGTCTTTTCATTTTGTTCATGGTTTCCTTTACCTTGCAGAAGCTCTTTAGTCTGATGTAGCCCTATTTGTAGAATACTCCCTTTTTAATGAAAGGTGCTGGACCTTCTGGGCAGGATTTGTTAAGTTAAAAAAAAAAAAAGGACAAAAATTAGAGTTCTGCCTTTCTGAGCCTCTCACACACTCACTTTCAAGCAATTTTTTCTAAATGTTAGTGGTAAAGATACTAGGGAGAGAGTTGTCCTGGAGTCCTGGGCATTTCTTTTCCCCCCAAGTCAAGCGAGGGGACCCAAGAGGTGGACCCAGAGAGCGTGACATGGGTTTCCTACGGTTAGGAAGACTGGAACAATTCAAAGGAGAGGTGCCGGCTGCTCCTGCTCCCGATGGCTGAGCAAGGGGAGTGCTGCAGAGGAACGAGGCTACATCCCAACGAAGGTCTCGGAGGGTCTCCCCAGCAGAAAGGGGCCAGAATGGACATAGTGGGGAAAGAGTTGGCTTGAGTTGCTTTCAAATTTCTTTTAAGATCTTTTAAGCTCTGCTTGCCAGGGCAGATGACCTTGGGGGTGGGGGTGGGGGTTGGCATATGTGTGGAGAGGTGCTCTATCAACAAAAGCAGGAGCTGAAGGGGGCTTTAAGTGGTGGGCTGCAGGGGCACAGCCCTTGCTAAGGAACACTGAGCGCGTGCCCACTGCCCCCCACACCAGGGTCTCAAGAGAGCCTACCAAAGCATGAAGGGTCCTCTGTGCCACTTCACAATGGCTCTTTAGAATGGCCCCAGTCAGGTAGGCCACTTCTGCCCTTTACCTGTCTTTGCTCCCCATGCCCCATCTTGAAGGAGCCAGAGGCTAGAGGAGGAATGGAAGAATAGATAGAAAAATGTGAGATATTTAGGATTTCCAAGCCTGGGGCAGGGAGGCAAGCTTTAAACTGAGTGAGAGAGTGAGGGTTTGATTGAGGTTGGGCTAGTAGGAGACTCTTGAGTAATACGTGAGTAAGCCTGGAAAAGCTGTGGGATCTGTCCATCTGATATCATCCAGAGGTGGGGGACCAACATAGCAGGTGTGACAAAAACAAAGTCATTTCCAGATTTCAGTGCTTGGGCCCAGCTTGATCAATCAGAGCAACATCCTTGATCAGTGCTGCTTCTGGCCTCTCCCTTGCTAAGTTCCTTCCTTCCAGGCCCCAGCCAGGAAAACCTACCCATGGCTGTGCTCTCTGCTCCAAGCATCCGCCTCCCTGGAAAGACATGTGCTTCTGTCTCTCCAGCTAAAATGAACATCCCCCGAGAGCAGGGGCTGTGTCTCTTCTCATCTTCAACTCTTAGCACAAAGGCCATTAAAAGTTTATTATTGAAGAGGATGAGAGATCATTGGTACCAGAGTCAAGGTGTGCAGAAGAGGATGGTGGGTAGGGGAAGGAGTACAGAAAATGGAGATGATGGATACAACAGACAAGGTTCATGCTGATCTTCTCCCTTCATATCTGAGGCAGCCATGAGCCTATGCTATTAGATTTTAGGAATGAGGAAAAACCACGCACTTCCATCATAACCTCTCCAAAACCACACTTCTCTGACTTAAAAATTCAATTAGAAACTTAACAGAAGTACAGTAAAAGCTACATTTTTCTGGCTTTCTACTAACTGGAAATATCCAGTTTACCACCCATCTACTTTCCATGAGATTAACTGTTGTTTCTAGTGATGACCCAAGGCACTGGAAGATTCTGAAGTCCTGGCCATCTCAGAAATTCTGAGTTCTACAGCATCAGAACTGGGTGTGAAACATATATTACTGTACATAAAGTCTTCAGATGGTTGCTCTTTATCAATCCAAATCACCAATAAACATGATCATCCCATTTCCTGATCATGTCAGATAACAAACATTTCTCATACTTGGTGGTCAGGCTCAACTATGACAGATGTAGAAATGGAGGAAGAAAACGTCCTCCTTCCATTGCTCAAGTAAACCTTTATGCCAAATAAATCTCTCCAGGGCTGACGTCAGACGAGTGACATTCTAGATGAAACAAAGTGATGAACCTACATGGAAACATATCCCTCTTCTGTACACATTTATAGATGAATGTCTCGGGCACTCAAGAAAATGCCTTTTCCCCCCAACATACCAACTCTGCTACAATTTCTTGGCTATTCACAATCGGAGTACACTAGGGAGACTGAATTATTTTACTTCAAATGTGTAGAAACACGTTCTCAGAAAACTGTGCTCACGTCTATCCAGTGTCAGCTTGTCTGACCATCGGGGGTTGTCGCAGCTGTGCAAAAAGTGTTGATTTACCCTCTGGACATCACAGTGTCACTAAATGCAGAGTCAATGTCCATGCAGAAGTCGTGAGTTCATTTGAATAACATTCTTATGCCAACGAGAAAATGAATGTCCATGGTGGATTGATGTTAGATGTTGGGGGGCAGGATGGGGGATGGTAGGGAGAAAAGTTAAACAAAACAAAACAAAACAGGAAGGTCATCTCAGAGAATTAGGAAATCCAGATCTTTTCGTTTATAAGCCTCAGATCTTTCTGGGCTTCCACCTGGCTTTCGTTTCTAACTCCTTGTCTTCTAAAAAAGAGAATAAAGATGGTTTCAACACTAAATGTGAGCCCTTCCAGGAAACAAGAGCTCTTCTCTTCCCCTCTTTAGCCTGGTAGCAGAATTTTCTTTTGCACTATTAAAAATGGCGTGGGCCACCTTTTCTCCAAAAACACATGAAGCTGCTGCATAACTCTTTTCCAAATAATTAATCTTTCCAGTGGAATCTTTCAAAGCCCCACATTTCCTGTTATTTTATACAGCTGCAATTTGTAACTGGAGCTCCTGCCCAGTGTTCCACGGGCAAAATGCCAAATCCACTACATTTCACCTACCAAGGTGCCCTGCACGAATAATCCTTAACCACAAGTTAAACAGTTAGGTCCTGTTCTAGCCGAAAAGAAAAGCCTAAGGAACAAAAGACTTTTAACGTACTCCTGTGTCAAAATGTTAGTGGATGCTCACAGTATTTTATTTTCCGGTGTCAACATATGGAAGTATCACCAGGATGCCACAATAAAAGAAGAGTTTTCAAAAATGGATCAGTTCTTATGTTAAGCTAATATTTATGAGTCATAAAAATGACACCCTCTTAGTTATCTGGAAGCCAAAAACTGAGTTGCTTTATCAGACCCAGCTTGTTTGCTTCCTTGTCTATAAGCTGGACAACCAGAGCCAAGACTGGCTGAAGGGTAAGCAGGGAGGCAGAAGTTGGGGGCTGGCTGTGACTCCTCTCCTTCCTCCCTCTGCATTTCTCCCCTTCCCTCCACCCCGTTATCTTTCCTCCAAGCTGCCCATGAAGGAAGTTCTCTCGAGATCACTAAACTGGGAGTTTCTTCTTTTTCAAACCCTCTCCACTCTCCTTCCTACCCTTCCTACCCCCACACATTTCTGCATGTGACCTGCCTCCTACTTTTCAAAAATTGAAGCCATTGAATCAGACCCTCAACTTCCTGCTGCAGCCCCACCTTCCCCGGCGCCACCCCTCTTCCTTTCCTCCCATCCCTCTGGCAGATGCTTCCTACCCTGAGGTCAGGCCCTGTGTTCTGGATCCCAGCCCCTCCTGCTCTCTCTGGAGACTCACACTGTAACGTGTCTCCTCTCCCTGTATACTCAACCCTTCCTTGACACTGGACCCTTCTCATTTACATTTAAACATGCCCAAGTCTCTTTTCAGATAAAACAAAAACACCTGTCTCAACCCACAGCACCTTCAGTTATTATTTTTTCTTCTCTCTTTCCCAGTGGAACTTCTTGAATGGGTTGTTCATACTCCTCCTTTTCACCAGCTCCCCCACCTCCTTTGTCCCATCACTTTGGCTGAAATGACTAATGACCACCATGTTGCTAAAGCAAAGGACTCAGTCCTCACCTTCCCTGGCCCCTCTGGGACCCTTCCCTCCTGAAACCCCTCTTCCCTGGGCTTCAAGGGCCCAAAGCTCTTCTTGTTTTCCTCCTACCTCTTTGCCTGCTCTTTCTTTATCTTCTTGCCAAGCCCATCTTTCTCGACGAGCCATTAAATGTTTAAGTTTTTTAAGCTTCCCTTTCTCACTCTATATTCGGTTCCTATTGTCCACATCTACAGCTCCAATAATCAGACTCACGTGTTCAGTTGCCTACTCAAATTCTCCAGTGGGGTTTCTCATAGGCGCAAGTCCAAACCCCAAGTCATGATCTTTCCTCCCAAACTTGGTCCTCAGATTCCTATCTCAGCAAATGTTGCCACCAGCCACCAGGTTGCTCAGGTCATAAACCCAATATCACGAATACCTTTTCCTATTTCTCAAATCCAACCATTCCCTTAGCCCTGGCAATTTTACCTCCTAAAATTTCTCATATCCATTCACTTCTCTCCATTTCCACATCCACCACCCCAACCCTAGACACCATCTGCTCTCTTCTGAACTGTTGTGATAGCTTCCCAGCTGGTCTCCATACATCCATTCTCAACCCTCTGTAAGATGTTCTCCACAATGTTGCCAAATCATGTCACTCTCCTGCCTGGAATTCTTTAATAGTACGTTGGACACAAACTCCACGTGCTTCTCAGATTCCCTTAACTGTGTCATTTTTCTCTTGGTTAATGTTCCACCCACACCTCAACTACCAGATTTGGATGAAATGCCACCCCTCAGGCATGATCACTGAGCAGCTGGGTGGTACACTCTGGAAGCACAGGGGAATAAGCTTTCTGTGGAGTGAAACGCAAACAATGGACAATAGAAGATGGGAGAATATTAGGCAGATAAATTATTCCCTCCTTTCTCCCTGCTAAGAATTGCTCTGAAATACGGTTTTCCTTGCAAACTTTCTGGAGAAATCCTGTGTCTGAATGAACACACCTGGTAATTGACCAGCTGTTTCTTTGCAGCTGCAGCTGCTTGTGACCCAGTGACCAGAGTGCTGATGCCTAGCACTGCATTGCCTCACATTTTTCCTTGACTCGCCTCCCTTTTTCCTCACTCCCACTGTCCTGGGCTTTCACCCCCCAGTGAAGTGTGACTACTTTAGTCTCTAACTCAGACTTTATTTCCTAGAGGTCTTGGGCAAGGCAAACGCTTAAGATAAAGACCAAAACGTCTGTCCAAGATTCAACGTGGATCGATTCCTGTTTCCTTCCTTAGCCTCTCTCATCTCCTACCACTTTCCCATCATTTTTCTATCTCCAGCTACAGTAGAGAGTTCTTCATTCATGCCGAGTCCTCACATGCCAGAAAGTTTATCTAGAAAACTCTTTCTCTCCACCATCCCGTGGCTTCACCTGATGTGAAGATCTCAGTTTCCTTGTCACCTCCTGTCAAAAGAAATCTCTACGGCCCTCTCCCTGCTCCCTCCTCCCGCCACATCTCCTAAGTTTCCTTTGCTAGGAACTCTCAATGATCTTTGTCAAGATTCCAATAGCGTCTGCCCCTCCCCACCCGGACTGTGAACTCCATCAGAGCAGAGGAGGCATCTGCTTTGGCTCTCCTTTGTATCCTCAGCACAGAGCCTGACACCCAACAAATATACACTGAATACATGAACTCTTTGGAGCCAACACTCTTGTTTTATAGAAGGAGAAGTTAAGATTGAAGAGATGAAGGGATTCATTCAAGCCAACTAGTCAGCAGTAGAGCTCAGTTGTACGTTCTATTTTCTTTTTAAATTAAGAATCATCCTTAATTCTGAAAAAGACAGGTAACAGACAGATCAATGAAACAGAATAGAGAATCCAGAAATAGATCTAAATACCTGCTTCAACATATGAAAATTACTCAACCTCATTCATAATAAAATAAATGCAAATTAAAAATACGAGGTGATGTTTTTTTATCTTTCCAATTGACAAAATTTGGTAATTTTCTCTCTTAATGAGGGCACACAACAGTAAGGTACCAAATATATGAAAGTGAGTATATGTGTGTTTATGGAGGATGTAAATTGTCTTCCTTCATGGAGGACAGTTTGACAATAGCTATTTGATTGCAGTTGGTACCAAACCACAAGAGCACATGCTGTCTGCAATTCAACCCAGCAGTTCAACTCTTAGGTATTTATCCTACAGATACATTTGCCCAGGTGGGAAATAGAGAATGTACATTTACTTATTGCACCATTATTTATAACAGCAAAAGATTTAATGTGCATCATTTAGGGACTGGTGAAGTAAATTATGATATTTTCATACAATGGAATATCATGTAGCTGTTAAAAAAAGAATGAGGTAGTTCAGTTCTTTTGAATTCTATATTCCTAAGTGTGGATTATTCCATATTCCTATTGTAGGATTATTCCATATTCCTATATATTTCATATTTCTGTATATATTAATATGGAACCTTTTCCACGATACATAAGTAAAAAACCGGTGCACAGTAGTTATATAGTATGCCACCATTTGGGTTAAAAACGAACAAAAACAAGAAATAAAACCAACTGGATTGTAAACTAAACTCAGTGAGAGCAGTGCCCTCAAATAGTTTGTCTTTCTTACATTGCACAGCAAATACTCAATTTTTTAAAAATTAATTTCAATAAGAAGAAATGTCCTAAGTTGTAAGGGAAAGGGGGATGAAGGGAAAATAGACAAGTAATCATTGTTTATACTTGCCGCCAATTGGGTGAAATTTCACCAAAGGACAAAGCGAAATCTGACAGCCAATATGATTGTTTTGGATCATCTGTAGATTTTTTTGTTATTCTCCATGAATTAGTTAACTATTCCCATGGGAATTGAAGAGGTGTGCGTTCTTGATTGTATTAATTCCTTTCTACCTCAACTAGAAAAGAAAAGATACTCAACAAAGCTTTGCCTGTCCAAAGCATATTCGGAGCAGATCTCTGTTATTTGCTTGTCCTCACTGCTCAATTAACCTGATTTCTCACTCACACACCACATCAGGAAAATCCAATGAAAAGATGCTTACAAACTGGCAGAGAGCTTTGCTCATGCTAAAGAAACAGGTATAATTTGATTAAATCCAAGGTTTCATATATTGCTGCCTGCATGTTCTTTAGGAAGATGTACGACTATATGGCTTAGACCTGGGAAGTAATAACTGTGAAATCTGACTGTTGCCAAAGTAAATATCTGCATGTTTTCCTGTCAAAATGCTCAGTGTATGTGCTTGCTGTGCCTCAGTGGGGATGGTATTGCTACAGAGGCACTATGTTATTTTTTCCTTGATTTGAAGGCATTTTTCTAAATATTATTCAAGTATGTCAATACAAAGGCCCAGTGATATTTATGATGTCAGGAAGCTGTTGTGTTCTTATCCTGAAATCAGTATATTAAAGTCAGTGAGAGTCTTTTCCACTCTCCAGAGAGTGGGCAATGGGCTCTTTGCAGGATCAGGCTTGACCCTTTGGCTTCATCTCAGGTATGTAGATACATACACACATACATACATAGAAGATAGATACATTGGTAGATACACAGATAGATAAAGCATTGCCTTGACTAGGGAGAGGTATGGAATGAAGACTATACTTCCCAGCCTCTCTTGCAGCTAGATGCAGCTAAACAATGATATGTAAATGATATTGTTGTTTGGGTCTTTCAAGGACTTAAAGGAACCTGAATCTGCTAGCATGAGCCCCTTTCTCGTCCTTTTGGGTTTGACGGCCTGTGTTGAACTCTGGTGTAATAAGAGATGAATAAGACATGGTCCCTATCCTTGAGGCATTTACAATTAATCACACATTAGAGGTATAAAACTGCTGGAATGCAGAAGAAAAGGGAATTAATTCTCAGTGAGGGAAACCCAGAAGGCTTCACAAAGAGTATACAATCTAAGCTGGCCTTTAAAGCTTGAATTATAACAATAACTCAGATTTATCAAGGAATTACCATGTTTCCGGCAGTGTGCAAAATGCTTTCCAGGCATTATCTCATTTATTCTATATGACCATCCTGTGAGGTAGGCACTATGAGTATCCCCACTTTACGGATGAAGGAACAGAGGGGCAAAGAGATTAAATGATCTGCCTGAGATTAGAGAGCTAGTAAGTGGCTTGGCTGAGCCAAGGTCTGAGCCCCAGCCCATCTAACATTCCTAAAGGTGAAGCTTATTCCCAGCACTCGGCTGCCCAGGACTCAAATGGAGGGAGAGACGGGAAGAAAAGCACAAGCCACACGCTTGATCACAAGGTCTAATAGTGGTCAGTGCAGGCAACTCAATACAGATTGGTTGTTAGGTAGACATTAGGCCAGTGTTTCCTAAGGTATGTTAGCATATTTGGCAGAACAGCAGTCTTTTGAGATGCTCTGCAAAGAAAAAAAATTAAGAGATTTACATCCACACTAACAAACAAAGGTCCTGAGAAGGCCTGTGGTAGAGAAACATGCTTAATTTAATTTTATCAAAGCTAGGATTTCTCAAACTTATTTGACCACAGAACTTTTTTCTTTTACTTTGCATTATAAAAATTGTTGAATGTAGGGGCCGGCCCGGTGGCGCAGCAGTGAAGTCCATGCATTCCGCTTAGGCGGCCCAGGATTCGCCAGTTCAGATCCTGGGCGTGGACCCACTCACCGCCGGTCAGGCCATGCTGAGGCAGCGTCCCACATAGAACTAGAAGGACCTATAACTATGTACTGGGGGTTTGGGGGAGAAAAAAGAAAAAAAGAGGAAGATTGGCAAAAGATGTTAGCTCAGGGCCAATCTTCTTCTTCAAAAAAATTGTTGAACGTAAATAAAAATGGAGACTATAACAACATTTATACACTTTTCACTCAGCTTCAACAATCATTGCTATTCTGTCCTACATGTTTCATCTATGCCCACTTTTTTCCCCTTTCCTTTTTTGCTGAAGTATTTTAAAGGAAATTCTAGACAGCATGCTATTCTACCCTTAAATACCTTACTGTGCATATCCAAAAAGAGGGAAGATTTTCTTACATAAAGTGTCATTATCACACCTAACAAGATTAAAATATCTTCTTAATATAATTTAATACCCAGTTCACATTCAACGTCCCTGATTATCTAAAAAATCAGGGCCTCTTTTTAAATAAAGACCATTGAGATTCTCTGATTATTATATTTATTCAGTTTTACAACCAAGTGCCCATACCAATCAATCACAGTTAGAAAACTGTACAACAGTTGATAGTTCTTTTCTAGGACACTGCTAAAGAGTTAAAATCCTCTAAATAATTCAGCCTGAAAAATACAGGATGGAGTATGTGCCGTCCTTCACCCTCAAGATGTCCCTTGGCTAGTGAAGAGACTAATAATTGGATTGGACCTTTTTTTTTCACTTGACTTTCCAAATAGAAACAAAACAGAATCCTTTTAGCATCCCAAGAATATGTATTCTGAGGAACACATTTTGGGAAATCTTGAATTAGACAAAACAACCAACTGAAAGAAGGCTTCACTTTACTGTTTCAGTATTTAGTAGCTATAGCTTTGAACTCTGATTATGCAGTTGTTTTTTTTTTTCTTAAGTGATCACATCGTAAAAGGAAGGGCTTAGCAATCAGTCCTGGTTGTGACTCCTAGTACATCAGTAACATTAACAAACACACACACACATAAGAAAAATACAACAAATCTTAAAACAGCTAGAGAAGCGTGGTTATATAGTTAAAACTAAGTCAAAACCATCTGAAGCAAGTGACTATTCAAGATCCATTTGAAGGAGATGAATCTAAAAGAGTTGCCTGCAGTATGGATATGCAAAGCGACAAACTAATAAACCACACAGCACATCAGCAAGTTAGTTTCCCAATCTAAGACAGCAGCTAAAATTAACACCTCGCACCAGTACACTGCCAACGGTATCTTCTAAATTAAAGAACAGAAGAAATGATTTCATTAATTGATGCTTCAATGGTTAGCTAAGTATTTATATACCCCACAAGCACTGTACTCAAAATTTACAGTAGCAAAGCAGCCTGCAACAACCAAAATATTGATTGAGTCGTAAAAACTCAAGGTTATTAACCCAAATATATTCTCGCTTTGTGTAAAACTAATTGCGAGGCCAGGGAATGCAATTTTTGAGACAATTACCAGGAATGGGGGCTTTAATGACTTTGTCTTAATGCTTTGCATAAATAAATAGTAGCTGTCTGATCCAGGACACTGGGTGAGTCTCCTTCTGCAGCTCTGGGTCAATCAAATGCATTTCTTACCATGAGCCCAGGGGATTCTTTACCTGAAGTTAGACCTGTGCACCTTCCAGATGTGAAATTTGTGTTGCTGAAGCAGTACACAGCCTCAGACCAACGTCAGTATCTGATGATACATTATCAACTGTAAAGTTGTGTGGAGGAAAACAAACATTAAGTGTAAGCCATCAGACAATGAAATGTATCTCTGTTACCAAAGCCCAACGTAGTCATTTGCTGGTTCGACACTACAAGTGAAAACTCTAGTCAGCTTTGGGGTTAGCTAGGGAAGGTGTCAGTGGAGACTTGGCACTTGTATGGTGTGTTTCCTGCCAGGAGCCAGGCAACCTTTTCCCCACATATCTCAGGACGTAGCCAGGCGTGGTCTGGCTAATCGCTGCAGGACAGGATGGACAAGGAGGAGTCAGGACCTAGAAGCAAATTTTCCTCCTGGGGTGGGCAGACTTCAGGGAGACACAGCCAGCTGAAGGGGCAGTGAAGGTAGAGTTGAGCATCTGGAGGGTATGGTGACAGGCAAACTTCAGTATGTCAGCATTAGGCAGCTCCATGCAGAGCAGTCGAGGTATTCCAACAGGCAGGCAAAGTGTGACAACTGGTAATCCTGGAGCTGATCATACTCAGAAATCCAGGAAGATGGTCGTCTACAGTGAGGAGGTAGGTCAGCAGGAGCCAGGATCAGACACAGGCTATAGGGAGGATTTATAGGCAGGGAGAGGCCCAGATAACCAGAACAAGACAGAAGCCCAATGTGTTTTTGTTTTGTTTTGAGGTAACATTGGCTTATAACATTATATAAGCTGGGTGTGGCTGCTATAACAGAGACCCAATATAACATGGCTTAAATCATATGGAATTTTATTCCTCTCTCATATAACACTGTAAAACAGGGAGGATACCCCCAGTTCCATGAGGTTATCCAGAGACCCAGGAATGCATCCTCTGCTCATAGCTCCCATCTTTGTGTCTGAGATTGTTACTCCATTTGTCCTCTCCTCTTGGTCACATCTGTCTTACCAGCACCAGGCTGAAGTTCCAGTCTGTGGGAAGGGGAAAGAGAACGTGGAGGGCAAGAAACTTTATTCTGAACCTCAAGAAGCAGAAGTGACCCAGTCCCTTCCACTCATTGGCCAAACCTCGTCGTACGGCTACTCCTAGTCGTCAGAGAAACTGGGAAACGTGGTCTTTACCTGTGTGGCCGGGAGTCCTAAAATTCAGCGAGGAGGATTATATTCGTTTTCTGTGGCTGCTGTAACAAGTTACCAAAAACTTGGTGACTTAAAACAACAGAAATTTATCCTCTTATGGTTCTGGGAAGTCCATCCTTGCCTCTTTCAATTTCTCATGGCTGCCAACATTCCTTGATTTGTGGCCGTATCACTCCAATCTCTGCTTCCATGGTCACATCACCTTCTCCTCTTCTGTCTGTGTGAAATTTCTCTCTCTCTCTTATAAATATACATGTGATTGCATTTTTAGGGCCCAACCAGATAATTGAGATCCTTAACTTAAATCTGCAAAGATTTTTCTCCAAATAAAGTAACATTTACAGGTTCTAAGGATTAGGACCTGATATTGGAGGGGAGGGGGCACTCTTCGGCCCACTACAGGGGTGCTCAATTACTAAGAGGAAAAAGGAGAGAATGGGCTGTGCGATATCCAGCAACCAGAACTTGGAGATGCTGGTCAATGCAGCAAGCCTCGCCCGATGCTGAGTTCCAAAGAATTAGTCTCCAGCTCTTCAGATTTTCACACTTGGGTTCTAGACTGGTGTGGAGCCTGGTCAGGGCTGTGTCCTGGCTGGGGCTGAGTCAGGCATGTAGCCTTGGCCATGGGGAAAGGAGGGCCACTAAGCAAAGGAAGCAGGTTGCCCGGCCGTGTGTGTCCCGGAAACAGTATTACCCACGGTGACAAAGTTCGGTGAGTGTTACCCAAGGACACGCCTGAGATTCTTGGACCAATAAGTAAGTACCTTGGCAAAGCTCTGTTAGCAGATCAGCCCCTTAAGACAGAAGGATGCCTTCCACACATACATCCCTTACCCTCCTCACCCCTATCCCCCAAAATACCCAAACAGTCCAGATGTTTGTTTTTGAAGTGGCGAAATCCACTTTCACCCACTTCCCCAATTCCATTCACCAGAATTAAACACTGTTAACAGTTTGATTCTTCCTGACTTTTCCTTATGTGTTTATAAACACACACACACAGAGGGAAATATAGTGGTTCCTTTTTGCATAAATGGGATTGTACCATACATGTGTTTTATTTATTCATTTAATAATGTATCATAGACATCATTCTTGTCAATAATAAGAATAAATTTAGTGCTCACCATATGCCATGCAAGATGCTGAGTACTTTATATGTTTTTTATTCTGTGTCACTCTCACAACCACCTTATTAGGTAGGTACTATTATTTTCCTCTCTTAAAGATGACATATAGTCCCAGGGAGCTTAAATGATTTGCCCAAGGTCACACATTTGGTGAGTGGCTGAGCTAGGATTTGAATCCAGATTTGAACCTGAACCTCAATCTTTGCTAGCATCCTTTGCTATTATGTTTCTGCCATAGACATCCTTATAAGTCTTGTCATGCAGCTCTTCCACTGGGGACCTTTTCAGTTGTTGCACCAGGTAAGCTTAACTTTTGCATCACCACCTCTTAGACTTCCCTAGAAACTGATGTGATCTCCCTGGTTACGGGACTGCTAGCTGTCTCGTAGAGCATGTGGCTTCAACTGCCCCAGTAGGCTTGTGCTGGGAAGGAGCCCTCAATTCCATTCCAGCAGTTGCACCTGCCCTGGTCCCAACCCCTTGGCTAACCTTCTCTCTGCCTCCGAATTCATTCTCTTAAGCCCTAGTGGGTTTGGCCCAGCATCTGTCACCTCTGCTCAGATAAGCTGGCCTTGCCTGGCACCTTCTGCCTGAAAATCTACAGTCATGAACTGTGGCTTTTGACTCTTCCTGGGGTTGCTAGTGGGCACTGCTCCCCTCTGCTACTCCAACAAATAGGACGTCTTTGTAATTGTCAGCGGCCAAAGTCAAACTTTCCTTCAGGTCTTCCCATTGGCCTGGAGCAGGCAGCAAGGGCCTAGTGCCAGTGAGACCTCTACTCCCCTTCTGGTCCATTGCCATGGAAACAGACACCCTAGAAGGGCTACATTCCCCTTCCTGTCTATTCCTATTCGCCTGGTGCTCACCTTCTTGGGGTCTCCGTCCATCTCACTTTCCTCCTTGCCTACCTTCCTACCATTAAACCTCTCTCATGCCAATGCAGGTGAAAACGGCTGATAATGTGGGCCCTGAGCCCACAGTCTTCAGTCTTCCTCAGGGGGAACAGGACTCCCACGTAACGGTGAGCAGCCCCCGCTGACCAACATCAGATGCAGATGCTGGCGGTTGTTAGTGGGGTAGGGGGACAGTCCCTTCAGAGAATTTGAGGCTGCTGAGTTCGATCCTGGACTTTGGAAGCTAAAGGCTTTGCTGGGCAGAATGAATTGCTCTGAGGCGCCAGGATAAGAGGCCCAGCCACTTCAGCTCTCCTTTGGTGCAGCTACTCTGGTAAGCCCTGCTCGTGGTCCACTCTCGCCAAAGCTGGCCTCCCTGTGTGGAGGCCTGTCAGGTTGCAGTCTTCATTCTTGACCAAGTAGCAACAGGAGTTTCCTCAGGCCCCACCAACTTGAGGGCAGAGAAAGCAAAGGGGTCGCCACAGAGACACCACGGTCTCAGGATGACGCCCAGGCAGAGGTTCCAGGTGGTACCTCACAGGCCTGTTGACCCTTCCACCTGCTCCGCCCCAGACCTGCTGAACCCAAATCTCTGGGGTGGGGCCCACAATGTGTTTTAACAAGCCCCCCAGGTAAGTCTGATGCACATTCAAGCTTGAGAACCTTTGTCCTATGACTCCCTCTGATTGTCTCTCTCCTAGGAGAATACAGGTCCACTTCCATCACAAGACTGAGGTTTTTCCAGGGTATTTGTGGTTTGTCATTTTAGACAAGGTGGTCAATCCCTGTTAGCCCATACTCGGCTCTGTCTTGGGCCATGAACCAAACTTTTTTATACTCTATTATGGAAAAGCCAGGTGTCTACCAAAGATAAGAAGGGATGAAGTTTAAAATACTGCCCATCTCAAAAGGGGTGACTAGGCATATGTGTATGGTGATGGATGGCAATTACTCTTTGGGTGGTGAACATGATGTAGTCTACACAGAAATCGAAATGTAATGATGTATACCTGAAATGTGTATAATGTTACAAACCAATGTTACCTCAATAAAATAAAAAGATCAAAAACTTAAATGTAAAAAAGAAAATCACTAAATTCCTTGAAAAAAATAAATATATAAAGTACTGCCCTTCTCAGAGGTACTGTTGTTTTATGAGGCCAAGAAAACTAACAGTGGAATCTCAGGATTTGGTAGGGGAAGAGTTTAGGGGAGCCAGCACGGTTTTCCTAGCTCTCTTGAAACCACTGTGCACCATGTTGAGAGGGTCCCCTTCTTGCCAGAAAGGGGACCAGATGTCATCATGCCTCATATACACAGTTTTGTGACACTCATGCTGAAGTCAGATGTCCAGTAACCATGACCTTCTAGAACTCAGACAGGGCTGGAGTGGGAGCCAGGGGCTGGATCATGAAGGGCCTTGAAAGCCATTTCTAAAAGTTGATCTTTATCCTAAGAATGATGGGGCAGCCATTGGAGGCTTTTAGGCATAGAAGTGACATGCTCAGATTTGAATGTGGGAGACAGCTGTGGCTTCTTTGCAAAGAGTGGATTGGAGTGGGGCTGGGTGGGGTCAGAAAGAGTGAATGCTCAGAAACCAGTCAGGGACACAGGTGAGAGAGAATGGCAGCTTGAACTGGGGCATTGGCTGCGGTGATAGAGGAGTGGACAGATTCTAGAAATATTAAATGTGGTGGGGAGAAGGAACAAGAACACACTTACATAGTACTTACTGTGTGCTAGGTGCTGTTCTAGGCACTTGACATTTAAAGCTTACCGCGACAACCCTATGAGGTCTGTACTATTATAGCTTCATTTTACAGACAAGGAAACTGAGGCACAGAGAGGCTAAATAACATGTCCAAATAGTTTCTGATTGGATGAAGTTATGAGAGAGAGGGAGAGAGGAAGCAGTAAAGGATGACACTTGGTTTCTGACATGAGTACTGGGTGGATTTTGGTGCCATTTCTTGAGACGGGAAAAGCGGGAGGAGAAGCAGGTTTTGTGGGGAGGGAGATAATGGTTCTCCCTTGGACTCAGGTTTGAGAGGTGGAGTTCTCCAGCCATGTCTCCTTAATGTTCTCTTTTAAAGAAGCCGCAATGGTGCAATTTAAATATTTCTATCAGAAAGGGTTATGATGAAAAAATATTCCAGTGTTGGAAGGGGAAGAGTTTCAGTGGTGTGGAATTACTGGTGTTAATTATTTTTAGGGCCCTTGGGTTCAGCCTACGCCTTGGGATTGTTATTCTTGAATCATGAAAGATAAAGCCTTTGTCTTTTCATTAGTAGCCACCACCTCAGAGCATTTAATTCTCTGTTTTGCATGTAAAGTCACTTCTTTGGAAAAGGATTCTTCACCTAAGAGACCAGAAGGAATCAAGTAAATATGTGTTTAGACAGTTTCTAAAAATCTGTAGTCTAACCCAAGAGACCAGAAAAGTCTGGTCTCCTAGGTAAACAGCAATTAAACGGTATATTAAAATGTATATTATGTACCTGATTGGTCCATGGGGTAATTATGTATTTTAGGAATATTTTTAAACATGTGTTCTGCCTCCCTCAGCACTGTTTCAATCCATCAAGTAACTATATACTGAGAACATGTGTTCTGCATAGTAAGAGTTGTTTTATAAACCCCTCGTTAAAGGAACCAAACTAAGAGGCATCAGCTGCAGCCCATTTTTCAGAAGTGTTTATGTCAACCAAACATAGACAAAGGAAAACGAATCCACCCAGGCAAGTCACCCACCACGGACCCTCCCTCACTGACTGCAGAGGCTCAAGGGTGATCCTGGGCCGTGAAGGGCAGAGGTTGAGGCTCCCTTGGACACCGCAGAGTTAGTCTAGAAGATGCTGAAAAAGAAACCAAGGAGAAAGGTTACAGCACAGGCACAGGTTAGAGCCCCCAGGGGAAAATTCACACTTCCCCTGAAGAGAATGAAAAGCAGGTGTTCTCCTGGCTGGTTGGCAATCGAGAAGCAGTGGGCCGAGGTCCAGCACGGCTGGGTGTGTTGTGTTTGCCAAGGGGTTGGATCAGAGGCCAGGTGAGTTGGGCACACGGGGGAGGTAGGGCAAGAGAAGGAGTGGCAGGATCCCCCTAACAGATCTGTGGCCTTCGGCCAGCAGGCCCCCCTGGGCCCCCTGCAGTGGGCTCTCGAACACCAGCCAAGGCTTCTGAGCTCTCTCAGCCTCATCACAGTTCTCAAGGAGACAGCAACATGCAAAGCATTTTCTTTTCTCCCCTATTTCAGTCTCTCCTTAGTAGTCATAAAGTGCTGTTTGCATGTTAACTCTTTCGGGCTGTAAGGGAGCAAGGATGCACTAAGCCTGGCTTTTTCCTAGTCTGAGAGTCTCTCTAAGCCCTCGGCCATTAAATAGAGAAAACCAAGGCTGCTTCTCAACTCAGTGAACTTGGTGGGAAAGGGAAGTTACGAGCTTTCTGAGCCAGGGTGGCATCAACTTCATTGTAGAAGCCAAAAGGGCTGTGCAGGAAGGGAAAGAAGCTTGGGGACCTCAGATCCTGCTCAGAAGGCCTGCGGGGCAGGCAGGTGAAGAAACACAGCAATTCACTGAAGAGTGTGTACACCAGGCAAAGAAGAGAGAGAAGCGAAAAAAAAAAAAAGGAGACAAACAGGAAGGTGGAATAATAGGGAGGAGCCAAATGGAAGTAATAATTGGAGAGGAAATTTTGAAATGCAAAAGGGAGGAAAGGAGAAGTAAAACTTTCAGAGGAAATGTCAGGCAGCGTCAAAATATGGGCTTTCATGGGGTTAATCAATGATTTGCTTGCTTTTTAAGTTCACCGGTGGTAGAGACAACAATTTTTTCTCCCTGTATATAGAGGAGCATTGACTCTGCCAGAAAAGATGGCAGGACCCCTCTTGTTTTAACTGTGGTATTATAACAGCTCACACCAGTGGCTATTATCTGGGAACTGGGGAATTCTTTTGACGTTGTTTTTGGACCCAGTTCTAATCAGTTAAAAGTATGACACAGATGCATTCTTCTAATGTTTAATGTCTAAAGTCATTGATGCTGCTGGATGAGGAAGGAAATGAGCTGCGTGAAATGCCTGAGTGGGTCTTGGCAAGGTTTTGCAGCCTTAAGAAATAACTGTCCTCAGAACCTTCAACAGGTAAGGCTGCCAAGTGTCCTTGGGCTTTATAATGAGTCACATATTCACCACCATAGTGTTGTGGCTGCCCTGGATGGGGAGGTGGGGGTGCTGACCCCACTTCATCATCTAATAGTCCTCATTTATTGAGCACATACTATGTACAAGCATCGCCATGGATACGTCACATTCATCATGCTTGATCCTTACAACAACTTTGCAAGATAGACTTTATCCGCGTAATTTCGCAAAGGGGGAAATCTAGCACCATCTTGGCCCCATGAGTGACTTTATTCTTCAGTGCTGCCTGCACAGCTACCTAGGAGGGGCGTCCTTGCTGAGCTGTGTTTTATGTGCTCATTCTTACAGGACACCAACTTGTCATCCATCCAGACTGTACTCCTGTCAGGGTGTAAGCAGGACAGCAAATTGCAGGCAAATAGGAGATTAAAAGAGCCCTGGGGTCGGGGGGGATTCAGGTTCAGGACACTAGAAAGACAGCCCTTCTGCCTGGGGTCCACTTGGTCATCTACCACATGTCCAACACCTGCTGGGTGCTGTATGGGACAGGAGGGAATCTATATGTCCAAGGAGCTTATGGCCCATTCAGGAGACAAGTCATGAAAAACCAGTCAGTCAGTCAACAACTGTTGATTGAGCATTTGTTCAAATATGTGCTGGATAAGGCTGGTTCCAGGCCCTAGGATAGAGCAGGGAACACAATAGACAAAAATCCCAACCCTCGTGGAGCTTAGAGTCCAATGGGGCAGAGAAAAAAATCACTAAAACCTACAGCACGTTAGACAGCAGTAGGGGAAAAAGCACTGTTATGAGGGGAAGGGGCATAGGAATCGATGGAGCCTTTTGCACTTCTAAACAAGGTGGCCTGGGAAGGCCTCAGTGAAAGAGGTGACAACTGAGTAAAGACTTGAAGGAAGTGAGGGCACTAGCTAGAGGAAGATTCTAGGCCAAGGGGATAGCAAAGAACCTGTGACAGGGGTGTGCCACGCGCAGCTGGAGCAGAGGAAGCAGAGGAGAGGGTAGTGGGAACTGAGTTCAGAGGGGGAAGGCAGCAAGGAGCCAGAGCAAGTAGGACCTTACAGATCATTGAAAGAACTGTGGCTTTACCAGGAAAGAAATGAGAAGTCATTGGAAGGTTTTGAGTGGAGGAGGAAGAGGATTCTAATTTTTAATCAGCTCACTGGCCACTATGTTGAGAACAGATTGTAGTCTGCAGAGTTATTAGGACAGCAAGGCCTGATACAGAAAGACCAGTTAGGAGGCTCTAGAAGTTTCCAGATTTCCAGTCCTCCTTCCCCTCCTCCCACCATCTAATCCATCGCTAAGGTTTAATGATTCTACCTCCATTCTGTCCTTGCCATTCTTTCTGCTACTGACTTCTTGCAGAACCTCATCATCTTTCAGTGGGAGCATTGCCAAGCACCTTGGAAGAGTCTCCTTGTCCCTCATCTCTCACTCCACAAGACTTCCTTCTCATCACTGCTAGTGTAATTGCTTTAAAACACAGGTCAGATGTTGTCACTTCTCTAGACAACTTTGATGTGCCAGACGCTAGAGAGATTGAAACACAGTAAAGAGATGATCCCTTCTCTTGAGGAACTCACAGTCTAACGAAAGACCCGCAGAA